>OY998262.1:42676897-43917612 GCA_963922045.1 Persicaria maculosa | reverse complement strand
CAAGACGGAGAGAAGATGAAGATTCAACTCGATATTGACCGGTTCTAGGTCAATATCGACTAAAAGTCACTCGATTTTCATCTCTGGAGTCAATATCAGAAACCGAGGAAGCACGGGTCAATATCGACTTAACTAGCTCAATATCGACTTAACTAGGTCAATATTGACTTAACCAAGTCAATATCGACTGGACCCACGGCGGCGGATTCCGAGCTTATAATTGACTTCTTGTTAAGTTTCTATTCCGAATCCAATGGAGATATTTTCGAGATCAAATTCTATCAACTTCTATCAAGACCTATCAAGATATATCAACTCCATGAAGGATTTATCCACAAATTAGATATAGTCCTAGTTGATTTATTTCTTTTATTCCATTATTTAATCTTTAAGCTTTAAGATAAAATAGATATAGATATAGATAGACTTTCTTACCTTGATTAGCAAGGGTTGAAAGCCTATAAATAAAGCCTTAGGGGCTGGATTTTATTCAATTGAATTTCAGAGAGAACAAGTATTATTTGATGGAAAACATGATATTTTATTCAATTGAAAGTTATTTGATGGAAAACATGATATTTTATGCCTTTATGTGTTATTTTGCATGGTTATCGTTGTGGTGTTGAAACCTTGATCTTGGAAGTATTTTAGTTCATTGATTTATTTCACAAAGTTCCGAGTTTTCATGTTTCTGCAGTCAATATTGAGTTATATTCTGTCGATTTTTGTAGTCGATATTGAGTATCTCCAGTCAATATTGACTAAGGTTCTGCACTTGTGTTCTGTTTCTGTTTTGGGTCAATATTGAGTCACTGTGGTCGATTTTTCTAGTCAATATCGACTACCACAGGTCAATATCGACCAAGTTTGCTGTCTTTGCTTTCTTTTCTGCTTTTATTTGTTATTTCTGTCAATCTGTCCGAGATTATACAGTTACCTAGGATCCGCTGACATGCTTCCTCGTGGATCGATCCTGACTTCCGACTGCTACATAGGGAGGAGGTCTTGTAATTATTTGTTGGGGCACGAATCTAGTTTGATCTATTTCATTATATTTCATACTCGATTTCCTCCTTACAACAAATTGGCGCCGTTGCCGGGGAAGCTATCATTCGCGCCTTAGGTAGTTAGTTCTCACGTTTTCTCTGAGTTACTTTACAGGTGTATGCGCCGTTCTGGTCAACCACCTGAGTTTGACGGCTTAGATGATCCGGAACGCCTCTTACACATCCAAGCTAAGCTAAAAAGAGCCATGGCTGCCGCAGAAACACAGGAACAGTTGATTGCGAGGCTTACAAGGGAATTGGCCGCTAAAGATGTTGCTATCGCCGCTGAGAAAGGAGGAAGGGAACAAGCAGAAGCTGAGCTTGCCCAATACCCAACCACGGTAGAGGACTACATGCACCCGACACTCGTCGTGCCTGAATCGGCTATTCTTATCCCCCAAAATAAGTATAAAATTCGCACTCCTTTCTTAATAGAAATTAAACATAATGCGTTTCATGGTAGATTTAATGAATGCCCTCTTTAGCACATTTCCAACTTTACTGACATGTGTCGTACTCTTGCTGAAGGTACCACCTTGGAGTACATCCTGATGAAAGCTTTCCGCTGGTCTCTCGCTGGTCCTGCACTGAAATGGCTGGAAGGGCTGAAACCACGGTCTCTCACAACGTGGGCTCAAGTGAAGCAGGAATTTCTAAATAAGTTCTTTCCTCCTGCCAAGACAGCACTCCTGCGCCAAAAGATCACATCTTTCAAACAACAGCCTGGGGAGACGCTAGCAAAGGCATGGGAACGCTATAAGGATCTGCTGCGATCATGCCCTACACATGGACAGCAACCCTGCGTAGTTCAAGAGATCTTCTTCAATTCTCTGTACTTGGCTGCAAAGGACAGAATCAACAAATATACTCACTATGAGTATCTGACAATGCCGCCTGCTGACGCATGGGCTGCTCTCGACAAGCTGACCAACTATGACAACAAGTATGGGACTCCAGTCAACTATGAGGAGAACCCCTACGCCAGGCCAGCACCATCCATGCCCCTCTATGAGCCCCCTAAGGAGATTGATCCAGATGTAAGGGAGCAGTACTACAGAGATCAGAATAAGAAGCTCCTCAAACAAGTCAGTTATCTGTCTGTCAACCGACCCTGCATCGAATGCGGATCGCATAGGCACGCCACTACTGAGTGCCCACACACAGAGCAAGTCAGGCTGCCAGAACACCACGAAGAGGTAGCTTACGCAGGGGGTCCCAATCGCTATATGGGGGACCAAAGGTTTCAGTAACCACAATGGAACCAAGGTGCCCCTAGGAACCCCCCACCCTACAGAGCTCCAGGACATCTGGAAAGGGACCAGAAAAGGGATGATCTACAGACAATCCTAGAGGAAATGCGGAGGAACCATTGAGACACCAAGCAGTCCTTCAGCTCAGTCTACACTCAGATTCAAGGTGTCAACTCTAGGCTTGGGGAAATCGATGTCTGGAGGGAGTCAATTGAAACACAGATTGGCCAGCTAGCAGCAGGCATCCCCAGACAATCAGGAACGCTCCCTAGATCTTCAAAACGAAATCCCAAGGGGAAGACTGGTCACATCGCTGCTGTAAAACTCAGGAGCGGACGCAAACTGCACGAAACAGAGACCGGAGAAGCAAAAGACGGCACTGCAGAGGAGGTCGATATTGACCATCACCTAGTCGATATTGACCACCCCCAGGTCAATATTGACCCATCTGCACCAGTAAACCCGAAACCGACTCCAGGAGTCGATTTCGACCAACCACCGGTCAATATCGACCATACTGTAGTCGATATCGAGTCCCCTCCAGTCAATATTGACTCATCTGCAACACCTCCGACATCTGTTCTGGCTCCGAACCAGAAAAAGAAGCTGCCCTTCCCAACAAAATCTCCAAAGAATCCAGTAGAGAAGAAGTTTCAGCGCTTCATCAAGATGCTTCAGAAGCTCAACGTCACCATACCCTTCACAGAAGCTCTCAATGAAATATCATCCTACGTCAAATTCCTCAAGGAGATTCTAAGCAAGAAGCGGTCAATGGCTGAGATCGCAGAGGAGTGCAGCCAGATGGACGTTCTTGAGAAAAGGCCGGATCCAGAGGACCCTGCTTGTCCAATTATTCTAGGAAGACCCTTCTTGGCGACGGTGGATGCCAACATAAGCGTAAGGAAGGGAGTACTCACTTTTAACATCGGCGATGAGGTAATTGAGTATTCTTTTAATAAAACTGAAAGGCACACAGGCCCCATGGAAGAGGTAAAGTCTATATCAGCTGGTTACATTTACTTGCGGTGAGCCTAAGGTAAGAAATATGACTCCTGAAGAGCTGGAAAAGATGGATATGGAAGCCTAGGTGGAGAAGATCATGGCCATCCTAAAAGAAGAAGCAGAGAATCCACTCGACAGGGACCAAGGTACGTCGATTTGGACTAACTATTTTTCGGATGCTTTGCCAGGTCTTAAGTATGGGGTCAATATCGACCCGGAGAAGTCGACAGAGCCACAAAGGCACTCAATATCGACTACCACAGGTCAATATCGACCTCCCTTTGTCGAGTCGATTCCTCCTGTTGAGCAGAAGCCAGTCAATATTGAGCCAGTCAACTCAATATCGACTACAACAGGTCAATATCGACCTCCCTTTGCCGAGTCGATTCCTCCTGTTGAGCAGAAGCCAGTCAATACTGACCCAGTCAACTCAATATCGAGTAACCTAACTTGATATCGACCAGACCCTCAAGAGCTTCCGACATCCAATTCTGCGAAGGTAAGCCAAGGTATGGATCTTTCCTCTCCTATTTCAATTAAAGATCTATCTATACATGGGAGAGGTTTGCCTTGGTATGTGCGATTATGTAGGGTTTCCAATGATGAGCCTAAAGAGTATGAAGTTGGAGACAAGCTTTATATTTCCAAATCAAAGGATCATTGGTTTCCTAACAAATTCAACAAGAAGAGGATGGGACCTTTTGTGGTGAACAAGATCCATTCAGGAGGATTACAGCTGATGGACAAGAATGGAGTCCTATTTGAAGCCCAAGCTACATGGGCCCTGCAGATGCCACCTTGAGCTTAAAAGAGAAGTCGGCATAGCGACTATAAAATCTAGAGCTTGTACATAGACATTTATTTTTTGGACTTTTTGGACATTGTTGCTTTTTTTGGTTTTGAACTTTTAGTTTTTCTATTGTGGGTATTTCTCTTCTACATTTTTCAGGTCCATGTGGATAGAAGCAAGCCAAAATCGGACTCGGCCAAGGCATCTACACTCGATATTATGAAGCCCTGCACACCTGTCTAGTGAGTTTCTTTCTTTACTCTTGTTTTTATACAGTGTGGACACTGTAATGTTTAAGTATGGGGTGGGGGAAGGGCTTACTTTGTGCATATTTGATATATTTGACATTTGATTATTTCATGAATTGCTTATACATGGCTATTTTGGAATTCATATTTAATTTATGGGCTTATATGCATGTTTTCCAAAATTTGAAAAAATGACCCCCATTGAAATTTTTGATAAATTTCATGGAAGCTTTATATTGAACTCGACGATGCAAAATTAGATTCATTAGAGATATAGCATGAAATTGCCTAGAAAAGGGAAGTCACAATGAAGTGCATTATTTTATGAAAACCATGAAAGGAGGTAAATTTGATGTTGCTTTTGACATGTTGCATGATAAGAGGATGGAGGACTTTATATTTCCATATAATGCTCATTGTTTAAATTCCAAGCCTTACCTATGCTTATGCATCACAAAAGCCATATTATGCCTTATTTCAATTATTGCTCCACATGTTCTAAATATTTGCCCATTCTTTACCTTATTTCTTATCCGGGGATTATGTTGAGAATGATGTTACATTATGGAGATGTTATATGGTTTTTGTGTTGTTATTATCATTATTGGAGTTTGGTAGGAGAATGTTCGAAATATATGGAAAATTTAATGTGTTATTTTGCATGGTTATCGTTGTGGTGTTGAAACCTTGATCTTGGAAGTATTTTAGCTCATTGATTTATTTCACAAAGTTCCGAGTTTTCAAGTTTCTGCAGTCAATATTGAGTTGTATTCTGTCGATTTTTGTAGTCGATATTGAGTATCTCCAGTCAATATTGACTAAGGTTCTGCACTTGTGTTCTGTTTCTGTTTTGGGTCAATATTGAGTCACTGTGGTCGATTTTTCTAGTCAATATCGACTACCACAGGTCAATATCGACCAAGTTTGCTGTCTTTGCTTTCTTTTCTGCTTTTATTTGTTATTTCTGTCAATCTGTCCGAGATTATACAGTTACCTAGGATCCGCTGACACGCTTCCTCGTGGATCGATCCTGACTTCCCACTGCTGCATAGGGAGGAGGTCTTGTAATTATTTGCTGGGGCACGAATCTGGTTTGATCTATTTCATTATATTTCATACTCGATTTCCTCCTTACAACAGGTCGCTACTCGGGAAAACTAGTCTCTTTCTTTGAAGACGAAGTTGGGGTGGATAGAACAATCGAATTGGCCCTGTCGTTAGGGACACTCCAAATAGAACAACCCACATGATTGAATTCACAATGGTTCGACTGCCATCCATCTACAACGCTATCATGGGTCGGGTAAGTCCATTCAAATTCCAAATAGCATGCTCCGTCTATCATTTTAGCGTCAAATTCCCATGTGCCAATGGAAAGGTGGGCGAAGCACGAAGGGAACAGGCAGAAAGTAGAATTTGCTACTTGTCCTCAATAAAAAAGGGCCACAGCCAAATATTCGCGATTAATGAAAGCGATCGAGGGTCTTTAAAAGAAGAAACAGTTGATGAGCGCGAGCAAGAGACCACATCCGACCAACAAGAAGCGGAGCTAGAAGTTCGACCCGAAAAAGTAGCTGACAAGATAGTGGAGGAAAAGATCGTTTTCTTTCCCTTCCCAAACAAGACCGAAGCCCTATACCACGGTCACAGTTTGACTGGTCCCGCTTTATAGCGCCTCAAGGATATGTTGAAAGAATCACGTGATGTCTTTGCATGGTCACCGCAATAATTGAAAGGGTTCCCGCGAGAAACTGCGTAGCATTCCTTAAGACTTAATCGCGATGCAAAGCCTGTGTGCCAAAGAAAGAGGAAAATGGCCGACGAAAAGTCAGAAGCAGCAAAGCAAAAGGTACACAAACTTCTACAAGATGGGTTTATTCTCGAGATCAATGACTCGACATGGTTATCAAATGTAGTACTGGTCAGAAAGAGCAGTGGAAAAGATAGCTACCCTTTGCCATCTATCGATGAGCTAGTAGACACCACGGCAGGGCACGCCATGCTAAGTTTTCTGGATGCCTATTACGGCTACAATCAGATCAAAATGAGCCCTCACGATGAGAAAAGTACTACCTTCATCACCAACCAGGGGACTTTCTCCTATACGGTAATGCCATTTGGGATCAAGAACGCGGGTGCCACCTTCCAACGGATGATAGAGAAAGTGTTTGTATTGCAGATCGGAAGAAACATTACGGTTTATGTCGATGACATCGTGATCAAAAGCCTTACAAAGGAGGATCATTGCAAGGATCTACAGGAAACCATCGACACTGTAATGAGAAATCGTGTTTGCCTGAATCCAGAAAAGTGTGTTTTCGGAGTAGATTCCGGAAAATTCTTGAGTTTTATGATAAGCCACCGCGGGATAGATGTGAAACCTTCAAAAGTACAGACCATCATCGACATGGCTCCTCCTATGACGCTGAACGAAATTCAAAAATTGAACGGATCGGTCAACTATTTGAGCAGATTCTGTTCGCGATTAGCTGACCACTCCTTACCCTTCTTCGAGCAGCTGAAAAAGAAAGGTCCAGTTGAATGAACTACCGCTTTGGATAAAGCTTTCAAAAGTATGAAGGAATACTCGGCCACCTTGCCCACTCTTCATTATCCACGCGAGCATGAAACTCTACAGTTATACCTCGTCGTTGGATCCACAACTATCAGCACGGTGCTCACTAGGGAATCTAAGCTTCCTATCTATTTCACCAGCAGGGTCTTGCAGTCAGCTGAATCCAGATACACTCCAATAGAGAAGATGACTCTATTTGTGGTTTTTGTAGCACGGAGATTGAGGCCTTATTTTCAGGCTAACACCATTGAAGTGCTCTCCGACCTGCCCCTCCATCAGATCCTGCACTCACCATCCCTTTCAGGAAGAATGGTTAAGTGGGCAGTGGAGCTTTCTAAATTTGATATCCATTTCAAACTCAGAAAATCCCGTTTGGACCAGGCCTTGTCCGATTTTGTGGTAGAAGTTGTCTTTACGGACTCTCAAGATCGCGACAGAGAGGATTGGGTCATTAACGCCGACGGATTGGTATCAACAGGAGGATGTGGAGCCGGAGTTACCATCACGAGCCCAAGTGAGGAGATAATCGATCTATCTTTCCATCTATTGTTCAAAGCTACCAACAATGAAGCAGAGTATGAAGCCTTAATCGTGGGTATTGAGAAGGCACTAATAACCGGGGCTCGACAAGTCCGGATTTTCACGGATTCAGAGGTGGTCACTCTACAAGTTAAAGGAGAATACGAAGCAAAGACAGGAATGTTGCCTGAATATTTGGCCTGCGTACAAACACTCACTGCCGCCTTCAGAAAGTGTTCCATTTCGTCCATCCCTCGCGATCAAAATGAACGCGCCGATACCTTAGCCAGAATGGAGGCTACCCTACCCCTGGGGTTGAGAGATCACGTGGTAATTGAGCAGAAGCATGCTCGAGGAATCCACCAGGGAGTCTTCATAATATCCAACCTCGGAGACTGGCGAATACCCCTCTTAGAGTACATAAATGAAGGGGCCTTAACAGGCGAGTTACAAGACAACTAGAGCATCAGAAGAAGAGCGGCCCGCTTTCGATTCAGAGATGGCCGATTATACAAAAGGGGTTTTAACCTCCCATATCTCCTCTGTGTCTCGAACCAAGACGGCCTTGATCTCGTCTGAGAGCTACATGCGGGCCTCTGTGGCAACCACCTAGGGTGGAGAGCCGTGGCGTCTAAAATCACACGTCTAGGTTACTACTTGCCCTCTCTTAGAGCAGATGCTGAAATGATTATGGTCCCCAGTTTGACTGCGGGGGGATTCGTGACTTCTGCGTCGGCCTACACATTGACTTCCGATTCTTGTCAGTAGCTTACCCACAATCAAATGGACAGTCTGAAACCACGAATTGCCAAATTCTGAATGCCCTTAAGAAAAGGTTAGGAACGGCAAAAGGAGAGTGGGTTGAGATCTTGCCCCTAGTACTGTGGTCATATAGAACCTCAGCAAAGAGTCCCACTAGAGAAACGCCATTCGCAATGGCATTTGGAGTCGATGTAATCATCCTAGTAGAATTACTAATTCCCTCGGCTAGAATTGTCGATTTCAGCAAAGACACCAACGAAGAAGCCCTTGAGTTGGAACTCCACTTGCGCGAAGAAAGAAGGGATACAGCTTGCCTCAAAGGAAATGAATTTCAACGCCGACTAGCCGAAGGATACAACAAGCGTGTTTTCGTACGCCCATTACAAAAAGGAGACATGGTCCTTCGACAAGCAACGACGGGGGGGGGAAACTTGAACCCAAATGGGAAGGTCCGTACGTCATCCACAAAGAAGTAGGCAGGGGATCCTTGAAACTTCAAAATTCAAAAGTCACGATCCTCGCAAAGTCATGGAACGCCAATAATCTCAAGGCTTATTTCGCCTAAAGGTTAGGCATATTAGAAGTCTGGTGACTTAGATATTCCATGTATATGGGTCACCAGGGTACCCGATTGGGTATACCATTTCATACATATAAATGAAAGTTCCAAACCCAACAATAATTGTCGATACGCGTAAATTTAGCAATCGCGTGTCTTTCGAACACGGATGTGGAAGTAAGCATGCAAGGAGAATAAATTTAGCAATCGCGTGTCTTTCGAACATGGATGTGCAAGTATCCCTCCAAAGAGAATAAATTTAGCAATCGCGTGTCTTTCGAACACAAATGTGCAAGTAAGCCTCCAAGGAGAATAAATTTAGCAATCGCGTGTCTTTCGAACACGGATGTGCAAGTAAGCCTCCAAGGAGAATAAATTTAGCAATCGCGTGTCTTTCGAACACGGATGTGCAAGTAAGCCTCCAAGAAGAATAAATTTAGCAATCATGTGTCTTTCGAACACGGATGTGCAAGTAAGCCTCCAAGGAGAATAAATTTATCAATCGCGTGTCTTTCGAACATGAATGTGCAAGTAAGCCTCCAAGGAGAATAAATTTAGCAATCGCGTGTCTTTCGAACACGGATGTGCAAGTAAGCTTCCAAGGAGAATAAATTTAGCAATCGCGTGTCTTTCGAACACGGATGTGCAAGTAAGCCTCCAAGCAGAATAAATTTAGCAATCGCGTGTCTTTCGAACACGGATGTGCAAGTAAGCCTCCAAGCAGAATAAATTCTCCAAGGAGAATAAATTTAGCAATCGCATTTCTTTCGAACACGATTGTTCAAGTGAGCCTCCAAAGAGAATAAATTCAGCAATCATTATGCCTTTCGAGCATGGATATATTAACAAGCTTCCATATTACCTGGAAAACTAATAAAAGCGATCTGTTCTATTCTATTCCTTCTTGTTTGCAATATGAGTTTATTCTGTTATGATATTATAATTTTTGAATTCCCATGAATCACGATCAAATGGTTATTAAGAATGTAGAACACTGAGATAAGCCGTGCAAACTATTTTAATCCGAGCTTTAGCAAGCTTGGCGAAAGGAAGTTCGCCAACACGCATTTCTTAAAACCAGCATGCAAACAGAACCCCGAAGCATATATGCGACACGATTACTATAAACACTTCCAAATCAAGGTACATAAGTGATTGACATAACAGGGTTCACACAACAAACGAGGGAATGGCAAGCAAGGGAGTAATAAAATAACCAAATTTCAGCCCAACCTCATGGACTCAACTCCGATCTCACTCATTCGCCTCTAGAACTATTATTGTAAAGCGACTACTCCCCTCGTATTTAAAAATAATAACAGACCCCCCAACACGCAAGCCGCTATCCACAACAAAAGCACGCCAGGCTTTAGAAAGGATATAATGGTTCCGGCTATCTCAGAACACCCTCACTCGGAATTCTCGCCAGTTGGGGAAACCATGCAAACATGAGACAATCCCTCGCGACCATACTGCGCACCAAAAGATCCAGGCAAAAGTTGCGAAACACTAGAGTAAAAATTAAGCAAGAAAAACGAGAGTTATAAAGAAAAGACCAAAAGAGCTACCATATATTCCAACTGCTCTTCAAAATCAATAGAATGGAAAAAGTCACGACGACGAGGATAGGAGGAAGTCATGATTCCTCACTTCAAATTACGAAAATAGAAGAAGAACGCAAGGAAAATTGCCCAGGCTTTGTCTAAAAGATCTCGTATTTATCAGCAAATAAAACAAATCATATATTGTATCGTCACGTCATAGAAAATAATCTGCATCCATCCAAAATAATCATTTCAGAATCAGCTGCATGCCAAACAAGTCGCAAGATTTCAGAGCATATCTCTACAACCCAGGACACCCGTGTCATATCAGGAAAGGTCACATCCGGGTCAGAAACAAACAGAACACGAGGGCACGCCAAAGCTATATTTCAAAATGATTAAATAAAAACATCATTACATAAATACTCGCGAGTAAACAAAACCAATTACGTTATTAGGATGGACAAAAGCACGACATGAAAGCAGTTATCCAATTACATCATCATCGCAATATCATAAGCCCTACTCATCCTCGAGGACAAGAGTCTTGAAGCGATGCCCTCCCACGTACTGAAAAAACATCATCGATGCTCCAACTCGAAAATCGGCAAAGGCATTTATTGCATGCGTTGAACCGGGAAGAAAGTCTGAATTTGAGATTTTTCAAGATACTCTGCATGGACTACACTTGGCAAGAATTTTTTCAAAACCCGACCAAGTCCATTGGAGCATTTCGAATCCGGAAATAGTCATTTGTCACAAGAATATTCGGACCACACCATCCTAGGACATTATAAAAGGTCATTTCCTAGAAATAAAAAGCACGCCCTCATCTGCAAAAAAACAAGCACTGGCGAAACAAAAAAGATGACAACTAATACCATAGATCAAAATCCAAATAATCCCCTTACTTTCGATATCTACCTAGTTGGGGATGAGCAATACATATGCATGATGTTACCATACTGCTTCGGCGAGCACTTCCAGTCCCAGGTACCTGAGCAATCCTCTTGTCCACTCGCATTGTCAAAGATTTCCCTGTTCATATCACAAGAGGTGCCTACGGATCTCACTAGGTAGCGCGCAGGTGGAGAGACTTTGTCGAGACGCTTGGCCTCGAGTTGGAAACATCAATAGTTTTCACCCACCTTGGCGAAGTAAGGTTTGAAGTCCATTTTTTAGACAAGGAGGGTTATGACATCGAGGAAGAGATTTATGATGATGGATACGACGGGCCAGCATCAAATGGCTTCCACTAAGTCTCAGCGGTAGTTCGATAAGCAGTGTTTTTATTTTATGCAATCAAATGTAGTTCGAGCTATCAATAAAAAAAAAAAACCTTCCTAGGTTCATATATTGCTAGTATTCCCTTTATAATGATATTGACAAATAAATCCTTAGCATCCGAGTGAAATACCCCAAAGTATGCAATCAAATGTAGTTCGAGCTATCAATAAAAAAAAAACCTTCCTAGGTTCATATATTGCTAGTATTCCCTTTATAATGATATTGACAAATAAATTAATCCTTAGCATCCGAGTGAAATGCCCCAAAGTATTTTTGAGTATTTCAGTTTTAACGAAAATAAGTAGATTCTCTTTATATTAAAATAAGTGAAATTAAGTTAAATTAACTTGTATTAGTTCACATAAAATATATAATATAAAGTTTAGAATAAATATATCATTCGGCATAAAATAAAGAGAATGGATTTAAATAGACAAAATATTTTCTCATTGTCAATATTTAATTTATGCAATCAAATACATTTTGGAAAATAGTTATTTTACATTTTTATAATATGAAATTTGGGAAATTAAATTATTTAAATAAATAAGATTTTCACAAATAATATTTATAAATTACTTGTATTTAAATATATGTATTACGTGTGTATATATACACAACTAGTGTTAGTCCCGTCCCGTGTACGGAGAATATATTAATACAATATTATAAATAATTTAGCTAGTTTTCATTAAATAAATATATAATAATCTAAATTTAAATCATTTTTCCACCAAAAAAATAATATGGATATAATAAAATTAGTTCGACGAATTATAAAAAATCTAAATATCTTTTATTTAGATTGTCTCAAAATATAAATAAAATTCCCATTTATAAGGTAAATTTTTTTCTAACCTAACATTAATTGAATCTCGTGTAATTTAATAGATAACTGTTTCTTAAAAATATTTAATATTGTTTTTTTATTAAATATATAGTATAGACTTATTACGTTAGTTTACTAAAATATCTACCCACAGATTAATTTTTTCCACCAAAAAATAATCTATATAAATAAAATAGCATTTATCAAATACTACATATTTATCTATTAATATTTCGGTAAGTATGACTATGCATGAAGTATTTTTTTATTTATATTTATGTTAATTAACTAAAATATAAATATATAGATAAATAGATTGTGGCTTACATAACTTTCTATAAACTATGATAACATATTATTTTATTAATTTGTTTGTCTCCAGAATAGACCACAACGCGTCACATAGGACGCTATGCATCGGTTTTAGTATATGTATACTAGTGTATGTCCCGTCCCCTCCACGGAGAATATATTTATAAATTTGGGAAATTAAATTATTTAAATAAATAAGATTTTCACAAATAATATTTATAAATAACTTGTATTTAAATATATGTATTACGTGTGTATATATACACAACTAGTGTTAGTCTCGTCCCGTGTACGGAGAATATATTAATACAATATTATAAATAATTTAGCTAGTTTTCATTAAATAAATATATAATAATCTAAATTTAAATCATTTTTCCACCAAAAAAATAATATGGATATAATAAAATTAGTTCGACGGATTATAAAAAATCTAAATATCTTTTATTTAGATTGTCTCAAAATATAAATAAAATTCCCATTTATAAGGTAAATTTTTTTCTAACCTAACATTAATTGAATCTCGTGTAATTTAATAGATAACTGTTTCTTAAAAAGATTTAATATTGTTTTTATTAAATATATAGTATAGACTTATTACGTTAGTTTACTAAAATATCTATCCACAGATTAATTTTTTCCACCAAAAAATAATCTATATAAATAAAATAGCACTTATCAAATACTACATATTTATCTATTAATATTTTGGTAAGTATGACTATGCATGAAGTATTTTTTTATTTATATTTATGTTAATTAACTAAAATATAAATATATAGATAAATAGATTGTGGCTTATATAACTTTCTATAAACTATGATAACATATTATTTTATTAATTTGTTTGTCTCCAGAATAGACCACAACGCGTCACATAGGACGCTATGCATCGGTTTTAGTATATGTATACTAGTGTATGTCCCGTCCCCTCCACGGAGAATATATTTATAAATTTGGGAAATTAAATTATTTAAATAAATAAGATTTTCACAAATAATATTTATAAATAACTTGTATTTAAATATATGTATTACGTGTGTATATATACACAACTATTGTTAGTCTCGTCCCGTGTACGGAGAATATATTAATACAATATTATAAATAATTTAGCTAGTTTTCATTAAATAAATATATAATAATCTAAATTTAAATCATTTTTCCACCAAAAAAATAATATGGATATAATAAAATTAGTTCGACGGATTATAAAAAATCTAAATATCTTTTATTTAGATTGTCTCAAAATATAAATAAAATTCCCATTTATAAGGTAAATTTTTTTCTAACCTAACATTAATTGAATCTCGTGTAATTTAATAGATAACTGTTTCTTAAAAAGATTTAATATTGTTTTTATTAAATATATAGTATAGACTTATTACGTTAGTTTACTAAAATATCTATCCACAGATTAATTTTTTCCACCAAAAAATAATCTATATAAATAAAATAGCACTTATCAAATACTACATATTTATCTATTAATATTTTGGTAAGTATGACTATGCATGAAGTATTTTTTTATTTATATTTATGTTAATTAACTAAAATATAAATATATAGATAAATAGATTGTGGCTTATATAACTTTCTATAAACTATGATAACATATTATTTTATTAATTTGTTTGTCTCCAGAATAGACCACAACGCGTCACATAGGACGCTATGCATCGGTTTTAGTATATGTATACTAGTGTATGTCCCGTCCCCTCCACGGAGAATATATTTATAAATTTGGGAAATTAAATTATTTAAATAAATAAGATTTTCACAAATAATATTTATAAATTACTTGTATTTAAATATATGTATTACGTGTGTATATATACACAACTAGTGTTAGTCTCGTCCCGTGTACGGAGAATATATTAATACAATATTATAAATAATTTAGCTAGTTTTCATTAAATAAATATATAATAATCTAAATTTAAATCATTTTTCCACCAAAAAAATAATAGAATGATTTAAATTTAGATTATTAAATAAATATATAATAATCTAAATTTAAATCATTCTATTAATATTTTTGGTAATTATTATCACTGTTCTAGAAAAACCCTTCAAGCCCCGCCTAGACCCCTACCTACACCCATTACCTCGCCCTTCCAACAAAGCCTTCGAGGTCACCAAGACCCGCCTAAACCCCAAAGACCCGCCATAAAATTCGTCCATATGGCAATTGGGTCCCGTCCATATGGTGTAATTTATATATAAACCGTCCATTGGATAGATTATTTATAATCCAGATGGAGATACACTTATATGGCAATTTGTATATCTGTATATGCCAAATTTATTACTATTATTGCGTTTAATTATATTAATATAGTTATTTATTTATATAATATTTACTCTTTTATAAGATATTCCATCTATTCAATTATATGAGTTAATGTTAAAATAAAATAATTATTTTTAATTATATAGATTAGAACTATCTTATTATTTTTATTAGATTTCCTTTTTTGAGGGGAGAAAGCTTTGCGAGATACACTCACGTGCCGCCACGTAAGCAGATTCACTCACACACCGCCACGTAGGCAACAATGCATCGGTTTTAGTATATGTACTAGTGTAGTACACGTGCGTAACGCACGGGATTTGTAAAGTATATTATATTTTATAGAAGACATTACCATAACTTATTTACATTATTTATTAGATGTATTATACAATATTTAATTAATAATATTAATAACAAAATATAAAAATAGTGTATTGTAAGGCATAAGAATATAGCAAATCGTCATTAAATATACTGTAATTATTTAAAATAATCAAACTATAATGTAATTATTTGAAATAATTCATATTATGTGAAGTTTATTGTCAAACTATATGAGTATTATCTAGTGTTTTGGGTATGAATTTCGAGTCTTTTGTGAAGTTTATCGTCATATGACTCCGCACTCAATGTTGTTTTCTATTTTCACAAAGTGAAGAATGACATCTAAAAAAAAGAAATAATTCATATTATATAAACTATTATAATATAAAGTATGTAAATGGAGTAAATATCATTTAGATCAATTATTTATAATGAAACATTGTAAAATAATGGATTAAAAATATTTTTTTCACAATAAATAAGGATTTACCCTCTCAACAATTATTAGCTAGTAAAAAAAAATCAAAATGGCATCGTTTTGAGAAAAACCCTAAAAATCAAACACTCGTTTACTGCCCCCGTCCTAACTCCCTTCGCAACACCATCCCCCGCTCCTTTGGCCTCCATTTGCTCAATCACCTCACCGTCGATCTCCATTCTAGCCCGGACCTCGGCTGCTCCGCTTGCTCCCTCCCATCCTCACCGGCGAGCCGAGGCACCACTCCCTGCTCAAGTAGCACAGACGACTGTCGAAGTGTCGTCGTCGAGTTTGTTGCCGAGCAGAAGCAGACCATCTTCGTCGCCGGCTCATCGCCTCTGTCCGGCCTCCTTGCTGTTGTCGTTGCGCCGTCTTCTGTCAGGCCTCCTTTCTTAAGTACCACTCCCAACTCCCCAGCCCCAATCGATTATCCATAATCTCATTTCAATTTTCAACGGTTTGGTTTAACAAATAACAATGATATAGGGTTGATTTATTTGGATTGGAATTTGGATTGGAATGTTGAAATCGAATTGGAGGTTTTGTGCAATGGGATTGGAATTTTGAATTCGAATTGGGGGTTTTGTGCAGTGGGAATGTTGAAATCGAATTTGAATTGAAATTTTGTGCAATGGGATTGGAATAACAGTGGTTGTTGAATAACAATGGGATTTGAATTGGGGGTTTTGTGCAATGGGAATGTCGAAATCGAATTTGGATTGGAATTTTGTGCAATGAGATTAATTATGTGGGTATGCATTGTCTGCTAAATTGAATTATCTTATTAATATTGGATTATTTATGTGGAATTGTATTTTATTGTAATATCGAACACATTATGGTTTGTATGGCTCCTTTTGTTGTATTAAGTTAGGAGAGATAATAGAATAATAATAGAAATAGATAGATATATATGAATAAACATTTTAAATCCTTTTTTAGACGATAGATTTGTAATCTTTTGGTTAAAAAGTAGATAAACATTGATGAATTTCCTGTTTTTATATGAGTTTTTACGTCTGTAGCAGCTGATTTTATTTTTATTTTTTGTTTTTTCTAGAAGATTTATAGTAGATATCAAATCTTTTAGTTTGGAATGAGAAATGAGATATAGATTACTGTTGACTATTAAGTTAGGATAGATATGAACTTGTGAAGCAATTATAAACCGTCTAAATCCCTTTTTAGAGGATAGATTTGTAATCTTTTAATTAGAAATGAGATAAACATTGATGAAGTTATTTAGGTTTTTTATGTTGGTCGTATACAATATTGAATTCCAGATGAGAGGACTGCCCCATGACCGGTGGAAGAGGAAGGAGGAGAAGCGAGTTCTCGGTTATATTCGATTCTGATTATAAATAGAGTAGTGTTGCCGGTTAGGTTAGGGTGAATGAGAGTAAAACGGTAAAACAAATTTCTGCAGATCTAAAATTAATAGCGGATACAACTTAAAAAATAATGTAATATCGATTGGTTTTTAATAATTTAAAAAAATCTCTGCAGATCTTAAATTAGGAAAAATGTGTAATTTTTTGGTTAAATAAAAGAGATAAACATTGGTTAATTGGTTAATTGAAGTAATAACAGATGAAACTTCAAAAAAAAAAACAGTAACAAAATGGTTTGTAATTGGTTAAAAAATCCCTGCAGATCTGAAAATTTTAATTATTTTAACAAAAAGTAACAGAATGTTTTGTAATTGGTTTAAAAATCTCTACAGATCTGTAAAGTTTAATTATTTTAATTAAAACAGTTTAAACTAAATTTAAAAAATCTATGCAGATCTGAAATTAGGATAAATGTGTAATCTTTGAGTTAAATAAAAGAGATAAACATTGGTCAATTGGGTAATTGAAGTAATAACGGATGGAACTTAAAAAAAAGTAACAGAAATGAAATTATATTATATCGTTTTAATATTATTTAACTCACTCTTGAGGTTCGAGTTAGTGTTCCCCAAATCAAACAGCTACTGAAAATGCAAAAGAAATCAATTAACCAACTCTATGACCAATGAACTTAGAAAATAGATCTCATTATTCATCAACCAAGTTAGATTTAATCATCTATTAAAAAAATTCTAAAAAAAATGTTACACTTTATAGCAATAAGAGTGAAATTGGAGCGGAATTTGGTCATAAACTTGAAAAGATTTATTGGATCAAAGATTTGGGTACCATGTAAATTAAAAACAAATATGAAATAGGGTTATAAAGCAAATCAAGCAGTTAAATAAGACCCGAAATCAAATCTCTGCAGATCTGAAATTTGTATTTTTTTTTATTTTTATTTATGATTGAATTTATGGAGGAGGGTATTTAATAGCAGGATAAATATCTGTATATCTAAATTTGTGAATTTTTTTTATTTAGGGTGTTTTATTTAGTGTTTTATGTACACCAACTGATTTTGTTAGACGAAGCGTTGTGTCCTTCAGGTTTTGAGATCCATGGGATGTTCCTCGATGATGAAATCAATGGAAAGGAGCGGACACTATGAATGGGAGGATCATCGCACACCATGAGCCAAATGGAAAGGAAGCCTATCGGGATAAGTTATCACCTTAGGTGACTGTCACGATAACCAAGAGGCTTTCATTGACTGCCCACATGCCCAAAAAACGTTCATGGACTGCATGCACGCATAGGAAAGGTTGAAGGAGAACCTGTGAGAGATTTCATATTTGTATTTTTAGTGTTTGTAGTGTGCAACAGGAAATTTGTGAAATTAGAAGTGTCATGTGAACATTTTGTGCACGTAAATGCATTTCAGGTGTATCGATGGCGTTTCAAATTGGATAGAATGAACATGTGAGAGCGGAAAGCCATTGTTGTAGTTGATCATTCATTCAATTTTTGTATTGAGCATGATCAATTGGATTCAGGTGCAATGTCGAGATGCAACTCTGCAAAAAAAAAAAAAAAATTGTAAACGTTATAAATTAAAGAAGAGTTTTAAACAATTGGAGATTTACCCTAAATTTCGATTTTTAAACAATTGGAGAAACAATTGGGGATTTATCCTAAATTTTGATTTTTAAACAATTAGAGAAGTAATTGGGGATTTATCCTAAATTTCTAACTTTAAATGTTTGGTCGTCATGTGTCTCATTTTGCAAATGTTTTAGTATTATATTAGATATAGATTACACACACGGACAACCATTAGGGAGGCCCATTCAGACCAAAGGCGTAGTCGACTGGCACCGAGCCCAGGCTTTCACCGGATCGGATATTTTCTCTAAACAAATCAATCCTTATCTTTAGTTATATTTCAACCAAATCTTTCAACCTAAAATCCCTACTATCGGGGGATTCGATTAGGGCAAATCAAAGAGGACCTTGCAAACTTCCCAGACCTCTCAAACACACGCCATAACTCCCTCTCCATCATTCTCTGCAAAGCCATAAACATCAGCCAAAAATCACAAACCACCGCTATCTCCGATCACCCTCGACCACGATTCCGGTGAAACCAAGGCCGAGGACCACCACCACAGGGCTTCTCAAACACCCAGGAGGCCACCGTGCAAGCCCCGATGCAGCAGCTCACCGAAAAAACGTCCAAATCGACGTCGGGAGTTTCTGCAGAAAGTGATCGACAAGCCAACTTCCAGGGTTCGTCACCACGAGCACCGTTGTCCAACGCCAGAAAATATGAATGAATCAGAAACCTTGCAGCACTCTCTGTCGAACACATCTTTTCTTTTTCTCATAACTTCTTTGACGCACTCGCACCGCAGCCCCGAATCTGACTGGTGAGTAGTTTTTCTGCTGTGCAGAAAAACGTGTTTTATGTTCGTCTTTCTTTCTTTCCTTCAGTCCAAGGGCTGTTATCTCACCAAAATAATTCCTTTTCAGATTCATATCACAGCAAGGGATCATAGGCTCGAAACTTGGACGTTTTTTAGTCCCGTTTGGGTAAGATCCGTTCCGTTCATCGCGATTTATCGATTTTCGATTAAGTATGCGATGTTGTCTTAACCCATATGTGTTATTGGAGCATATTGCAGTCTGTTTTACTCCTGAGATTGAGTAGGTACAGAATCGGGTTGGCTTATGGGAAAAGCAAGGGTAAGTTCTGTACTTTTTAAAAGTTACGGTGCCGTTTCCGTAATTTATGAAAAATTACTAATATCCTATTGAATTCTGTAAAATATCAGGTCCAATATCATATTATTCTCACCAACTACACTTAAGCATTTCGTCGGATTAAGGCAAGTAGTTTGGTTCAATCAGTGCATTTCTACAATTTCGTGCTTTTTTTCACAATTATTGTCTGTTCTGTCCTTTATAGATTTTATGCTATGAGTTTGTGATAAATATGCCAGTTAGTTCAGTTTGTTGCTATTTATCAACTCCTAAATCTCACATAGAATGACAAATCGGGTAATGATAGTTTGATCTCATTATTTGAGGAAATTATATCAAAGGCCCGAACTTCCTAAAAAGCATGATTTGTTCATTTTGTTTCCTTCATGCTAGTTAAGTATGGTATATTATTGGTTTTGAATATCCATGCTTGTCAGTCATATTATTTCGTGCACTTTAGAAATCTAAAGTGTACATTATGCCTTTTGTGGTCACCTAGGATGTAATTGTGGATTGGTACTTATACCGTTTGTATTATTATCATTATTGTTGTTGTTATTATTGTTATTGTGATGTGTGTCTTAAATAATGGAAAATGGTAAAGTCAGGTCAAGGTTATGTTATACCTTGCTCTATAAACGTCTCATGAGATGCCCCTTCGAAATTGCAAATCTCTCGAATGGGTACATCTACCTAAGGGTAGTAGGTCATCCACCCAGTATATGCGGCCGAGACCGGTATCACTTGTCCTAAGTAAACTATAACATTGTGTATAATTGTATTACTACTGTTATTGTGTTGTACATTACTTACTAATAGGTTACCCATTTTCAGTGTCGGTATATCATATTCTTTTCGTACTCGGGATATGATTCCTCAGGATCTTCGGATCCGCATCCCATTCAAACACTCGGTCCTTTGGATCATCCTATTATTTTATATTAAATTTACTCAAACGAGTCAGGTTCCACATAAATATAAATTCCTCATTTTTATTTTAGTCTACAATCACCAATACCCTTTTATGGTCAATTGGTGGTAGACGGAGTCTTGAACATTTTACTTTCTACTATTCGCTAGTCGTAAAAAGACTAACCGTCCTATTTTTCTTCCCTTGGACGGCTGGGGTCCCTGGTTGCATACTATACCTCAATCACTAATCCGCTGGTTTAGGTAAACGGTCTTGAGGCGCCGAAGAATAAAGAAGTCTAATATTTTTGGTCACATTTTGTTTTAAGGTATCAATTCCTAAAATTTATTGTATTAAAGTTTACTTATTTCCGATGTAACTCTTTTAATGTTATTTCCGCTGCTATTATTCAAACTACTTAGATACTAAATTGGACCAGTTACTTTGGGTTACTTTATTTTAGATGATTGATTTTTATTTAAGTCTTTCGCTAATTTCATATCTAATTTACTTTATATCATCTTGTTTATGGGAGCATGGTTGCATGTCCCTATAAGCCTAAGGCGGATACAAGGACATTAAAGTCCGAGTAATTACTGGCGCTACAACATCTCTTCAGTGTTCTAAGAATGGGTGTTACATGTTGATCATTGGTTTTGAGAACTTATGGTTTTGTTAAAGTAATGGAGGATTTGATGATTGATTGTTTACTTGAGAAAATGTTTAAGGGAAAGCGTGAGCTTGATTTGAAGTAAGATGTTCTGAGTAATCATATTGGAAGACTTTGAACTAAGTTTCACACTTGATAGGAACAAGGTTAATTGAGAATGATGGCCATGATGAGAATGTTAGATTATTTGAATGAAATATTGTTAAATCTTATGTTGACTTGAAATTCTGCTCATGTGTTAATTATATATATATATATATATATATATATATATATATATATATATATATATATATATATATATATATATATTGATGAGTTGTTCCTTGCTTATTACTTGCTAGTGTGATTGGATGATTCTTTAAGTGGCTTGTTGACCGATTGATGATTATCTGAGTAGCTTGTTTGCTGGTTAATTGGATATGAAGACTTCAGATAAGTATCCTACGGGACTTACTTATCAACCTGGACCTCTTGCCTGATATGTCATATAGTGTGTAGGTGTTGCATATGCATAAAAGCATGACATGTAGTATCATGCGTAAGACTTGCACCTATGAATGAGCATCCCTATTCTTTATGCGTTTGAAAAGAGAACGACCGTTATCTGTGAGTCATTAGAGTTGTTGCTAGGGTCATTGGGGCATTCGTGTTTCATATCGTTTCAGTCCCAGTTGAGTTTTATTTTATGATATGGCTGCGGCGGTGATCAAGCGTCCTACCTCGGAGTTGGGTACGGACAGATGGTTGCGGCACCGACCGAGTGTCCTACCTCGGAGTTGGGTAAGGACATGTACGACCCCGGAGTGGGCACAAATTGAGAGATTGAGGATATGTCACTTGGCATTCTGTGTGGATCCATTTAATCGCTTTCTACATATATATATAAATTGTCAGCATGCTTGTGTGATTTAAATTCTGTATTGCATTAGAACATCATTTATTCTAGGTATAGGCATATTATGTGGCCACAGCGCAATCTTTAGCCCGCATGCGTCTCTGGGCCTGACTTCGTGGATAGTTTCAGGTACCCGCTCCCGTTTGCTTACTTATTGCTTATATGGTGGGGTTTTCTCATGGGATGAGAGTGTTAAAAAGACTTCGTACATCTTACAATTTGACTTTATAA
This sequence comes from Persicaria maculosa, assembly GCA_963922045.1. Classification (NCBI taxonomy): domain Eukaryota; kingdom Viridiplantae; phylum Streptophyta; class Magnoliopsida; order Caryophyllales; family Polygonaceae; genus Persicaria; species Persicaria maculosa. The sequence goes on along the minus strand of OY998262.1, from coordinate 43,894,988 downwards.
AGTTTTGTTTTGGTCGGACATTTAGAAACAATGTATTTTTATTTTGATGAAACTCGTTTTGTTCCTTTGTGAGTCTTGACTAGTTGAAATAGGACAAGTTCCGTGCGAAAGCACAAAATCATGTTGGATTATTTGACTATTTTGAGGGTTTGAAATCCTCTTTTCTCTTGAATTCTATCATTAAATTCTTAAGACTTAAACAGGGTTATAACTTGAATAAAATAGATAAGCAGCTCGTACTCGGATTGCAAGATCTAGCTGAGGGATAATTCTTCCCTTTAAACGTAACCCAGGCTTCATAGTTTGGGCCGTTGCAGTAACAAATTTGGATCATAGTCCAATTGGATTTACATTTGGTAGGAACGACCCTCGGGTTCCCTTCCTATCTTTTGCTGATGACATCATCATTTTCTCAAGAGGAGGTATTGATGCAGGACAGAAGGTAACAATAATTAACACATGTTATAAAGTATCTGGAGAGAAAGTTAATTACCATTAATCAAGCTTCCAAGCTACTAAAGGGATTTCGAACTCTATGATCTCAAGACTTAGCAGTTGCTTGAACATTACAAATGAAAACTCGTTGGAAAAATATTTCGGTTGTCCGATCATTAATGGTAGAGTAAACAAATACACTTTTGAAGACATCATCTGTAAATCTAAAGAACAATTAAGCAAATGGCGTGCTAATGCTTTATCACAACAGGGTCGTGCAACTCTAATCAATACAAATTTATCGGCCAAACCGCTGTATATAATGCAAAACTTTCTGTTAGCCGCATCGATACATAAAGAGCTTGACCAGATTAACAGAATGTTCTTTTGGAACAAATATCACCAACATCGGCCACTGATTAGCTGGGATAGGATTTGCAGACCAAAAAAGTGTTGGGGGGGGGGGGGGGGTAGGGCTAAGGACATCAAAAGAGATGAATGAATCCCTTCAAATGAAACTACTATGGAAAATACCGACTGAACCGGATAATGTTTGGGTTATACTGATTAGACACAAGTACTTACGCTCCTCTAACATCCTTGAATATAAGAAAAGAGGTGATTCCTCTTGGCAATGGGGTAAACTAACAACTCTCATTGATAAATTTAAGACATGACTCATTTGGTCAGTGGGAAACGGGACTTCTATAAAATTTTGGACAGATAATTAGAGTACAACTTCTCCTCTATAGTCAAGGGATAATTGCCCCCAAATTGGTAACATAGAAGAAATTGTTAGTGATTACATTTTGGGTGGTAAATTGTGGATGGAAAAACTAAACAATATGTTACTTGTAAATATAGTCAAAGAATTATTCCCACTCCCGGTTTCTTTCTTTGATGATCGACTTTATTGGTGGCCTGATAGAGTGGGCTGGTTCACCACTTTAAGTGCATATAAATTAATCACAGTTCAATCCTCTTTGAGCTTAGATAATAATGTCTGGATATGAAATTTGGATATCCCGCCTAAGTTCAAAAAATTTCTCTGGAAAGTTTGCCAAGATGGACTACCAACTGCCTCTAGCCTCGCCTATCGCGGTGCTTCTGTACCTTCCACCTGTAGCTTGTGCAACTCTACGGCCGAATATGATGTTCACCTTTTGTTTGAATGTCATTATGTGCACTCTCTTTTACGTCTTCCTACACGCACTAACTCAACAATATTCAGTATGATAAATCAATCAAGAGATATAAAACCTATCATTTTCTTCATTGGAAACAGCCTTACCTCTGCGGCTAAGGTGGATCTTGCCTTTATTTGGTATTTAGGCAGGTCCCCATCTCTCACAAAGATAGTGCATTACACATTATTAAAACTCACAAGAAGAATTGGTGTAAAACATCTCTATTGGAGAGTAGTCTAGAGGAGGACCCCCCCCCCCCCCTCTCTTTCACTAAGCTCCAATCATCCAAGAAAGAAAAATAAGCATGGTCAGACTACGTGGCGTAAACCACCGAGGGGAACTCTTAAATTAAATTTTGATGGATCAACAATTGAAAACAACGACAACTCTGCATGAGCCATAATCCGGGACTGGGAAGGGCGGCCGATACACATAAGTTAGCAAAAACATGGTAAACAAAGTCCCCTGAAAGCGGAAGTTGTTGCACTAAAATTGGTAATCCAACATGTCATACAACTCCGCAGCGACAAAATCTACATTGAAGGTGATTCTAGTATAATTATAAACCACCTAAATAAAACATCTAAATGTCATTGGGAAATCGAACTAATCCTATCAGATGTTAAACTCTTATTATCGACTTTGAAAGAAGTTTCCTTCTTTCATGTTCCCCGTTTGGGCAATAGAGCGGCTGATAAGGTTGCACACATTTGCCACTCTGTCCGGGGTGTCGATATTTATAACGATTTTGGTCTATTAGACCTCATCTGTAAGGATGCCATCGGATAGAGCTCGCTTGCCCGAATTCTTTCCTAATCAAAAAAAAATTATATGAATTAATATTTTTTTATATGGATTGTATCATTTGTTTAAAGAATTATAGGTTAAAGTCTATCTATTCTGATTTTTAAATAAGAAATGTTTTTGCAAGTATTATTATCAGTTTAATTATATATTTTTCACCTAATTTACATCGATTTTTTACCAATGTAGTTTTTTTTATATATTTTTTAACATAATATTAACATTATATGGGTCTCTTCTAAAATAAAAATGTGATTAATTCAAAAGTATAATGTTCATAATCTATCTATTTATATATATATATATATATATATATATATATATATATATATATATATATATATATATATATATATATATATATATATATATATATATATATAACCTTTTTTCCACCACCTTAATTTTACAATTTCAACCTAATCAACTTAACTTATATCAATTTTTAACTATTAAAAATATTACATATATTTTAATATAACATTACCATTACATGGGTCTTGCCTAAATTGCAATGGCCTTAAATCATAATTGTCAAATTAAGTGATATAACACGATTTCAAAAAAAAATATAATCTTAATAATATAACAATTTAATATTATAAATTAAAGTTAGGATAGAATCATAAAAATCAACACTATTAATTTCATATATTTTTTTAAATATCATTTAAAGTGGCATGTATATATAGAAGTTTTTAACTAACTTTTGTTGGTTAGTAAAGAATATAATCATATCATTGTACCTTTGCTTGTAAAATAACAATATCATTCATTCTCTCTCTCTCTATATATATAGAGAGAGATATGTGTGTTAAAATCGAAAAAAACACAACACCACTACTATACCAAGCATGTGAAACCACCCACTCTCAACCCTAATCCACAATCGTGCCATTCTGCCATAAAAGAAGGAGGAGCGACAATCAGGCGAAAGCGGTTTCGACTGGGGCTTCGACTGTACAAGCACTCAGGACTCCAGCGATCATGCGAAAGCAAACCATCTCCTCCAGCGATCTCCTCCTGAGAAGGTGGCCGACATTCTAAGCTCGGATTTGAAGAAGCCGAGGGCGATGAGCATCGATTGTGAAGGCGGCGAGGGCACATTAGGCGAGAAGCTTGTGGTCGATTCCTCCGTCTTCGGCAATAGTCGTTGAACAGCGTGGCCAATTCCTCTGCTGCACATGCAAATTGTCATCGGCTTGCACAATTCCCATTCCATTGGATGCATTCCACTGGATTCATGGTCGATTCCTCCGGCTTGCACAAAGGTATCATGGGTTCAAAATTTGATGGTCAGATTTTGATTTTTGTATCTTAGATTGTGAATTTGTGGGTGTCAAGATGCTTGTGGTCAATTTCATAAAGTAATGAACGGGGAAATTCAACTACACTGTTGAACAACCTATTTGTTTAGGGTTAGTAATTTTAGGATTTGGACTGTTGTGCTCATAAGCAACCAATTCTTGTGTTTTTCCTGATAATTAATTAGTCCAAGTGGGGGAATTGAGACTTAAATTGCTCGTTCATTTTTCAATCGGAAAGGGATTCGGGGAAAAAGTTGAATTATTCATGTGTATAGACCGAATTATTCATCTGTATGGACCGATTTTTTGTGTATGGACCAAATTATTCATGTGTATGGATCAATTTTGTGCTTAAGGAGGTGTTTTTTTTTTATGTTGATGGTCATATGAGTGAAAAATGCATCGATACCATCGAATAATCATATGATACCATCGAATAATCCAGCGATACCTTCGAATAATTTTTAATTATTTGTCAAAATTACAAAAGGGAAGAGGTTACCTTGGTAGAGAGAAATAACCTCTTCCCTTTTGTAATTTTGTTTTCTTTTTTTTTTAATCAAAAAGTAAAGGAAAGATATGATGGTTGACAATTGACATTAAAATAAAAGGAAAAGTGAAAATAAATTTAAAAATGTGTAAGAGGTTTTCTCATGGTTGTAGAACAAACCTTTTAAGATAAGGTAGAAAAAGTGAAAAAATATTTAAACAAAAAAATAAATGAGATGTAAAATTATAATAGGATGAGAGAAAAGAAATTCGGTAAGAGGTTTCCCATGGTTGTTGATGGTCTTAGCAAGTTAGCCAAAAAAAATGGTTGGGTCCCACTGTTTCATATTGAAAAAAAAAGGAAAAATGTCTAATAATCACAGCCATCAATTCCAATCAATCAACGTTCTAGATTTGTTAACGTGATACACGTTAAGGGTTGTGTACACCGAAATCAACCTCTCTGTATATATAGAGAGAGATTGGTTCCGGTGTACTCAGCCCTTAACGTGTATCATGTGAACAAATAAGGACAATTGATTGAATGAAATTGATGGCTGAGATTAATAGGCAATTTACCTTTTTTTTAAATTAAAAATCAGTGGGACCATGTCTTTTCTTGCCCACTTGCTGAATTGGGGGCATGTGTGGTGCACTCTCTTTAAATTATTCGATGGTATATCTGGATGTTATCGATGGGTTATTCTAATCGGCTACCACCTTGAAAACGCCTGAACTTTTAACTAAAAATTATTCAATGATATATCTTCATTATTTGATGGTATCACTCGATTATTCGATAGTATAGATTAATTATTCGATGGTGTTGCAATATTATTCAGTTACTTATATCATTTTAACAAATAAATGAATATTATTCGATGATATCACTGGATTATTCGATAGTATCACATGATTATTCGATAGTATCGATACATTTTTCATTCATACGACCGAAAACATAAAAAGTAACTCATCTCTTTAAACACAAAATCGATTCATACACATGAATAATTCGGTCCATACACCTGTATAATTTGGCTTTTTCCCCCAATACCTCGGAAATTGAAGAATGAACGGACAGTTTAGGTCTCAATTCCCCCATTTGGACTTGGACTAATTATCGGGCAAAACACATGAATTCGTTGCTTATGAGCACAGCAAGCCGATGACAATCTACACAGAGGAATCGCCCCCCTATTCAACGGCGGTTGCCGAGGATGGAGGAGTGGATCACAGGCTTCTCGCCTGATGTGCCCTCGTAGCCTTTGCAATCACCACCTTCGTATTGTCGCTGCCCTCACCTCCTTCAAGCCGCCTTCGTAATCGATGTTCGCCGTCTTCGCAATCGATGTTGAACTTAAGTAAGGACAAAGAGGAAAGATCCAATTGACAATTGAAAAAAAAAGGAGAAGATCGAAAACAGATACCGTGCTCCACTCCGCTCCGCCATCGGCATCACCTCCGCCTTCGTCGGCCACACCAACGCTGCACCACCTAAATTGATTCTCTCCATCTCTCCGATCATTGACTTCCATTCGCCTCTGTCGCAACTTCAATCGTCACGCCTTCGTCGCACCTTCGGCAGTTGGATCTCTGGTTGTCACCTCCGGCCGCTGGATTGCCTCCCCTGTCTCTCTTATTTTTTACTGTGATGAGATTTAATTAGATTGGTTTAGGGTTTGTTTTGTTAATCACACGCGCTGTGCATGTGGGTGGGTATTTTTAATTTTTCATTTAATTTGCAATTATTTTAAATACACGAATAATCTAACTCGCTATAGGGAGTACGGGAGTCCAAGAGTTTTCAATGGCAATTGATGTCAGTTAACGACAGTTTCTTCACGGTTACGGATGGGTCTGGGGGGAACTCGGGGGAGATGGCTGCCGCCGGTGAGAAGGAGGGGGTCGAGGGCCTCCGAAGGGCGTGGGAAGGGTTGCAACTAACAGAGGAGGAGGCGGCAGTTGTGGAAATTGAGAGGCAGCCGGTCTCTCAACAAGGCCGCATTCAGGATAGTATGGGAACATTTCCCTGTGTCTGGCGAGGAAATTCGTAATAGAGCAATCTATCAACAAGGCCGCATTCAGGAGCACAATACGACAAGTGTGGAGGGTCAAAGAAGATCCGGTAATTCACGATGTGGGCGATAAGCAGTTCATGATCTAATTCTTCAATATGGAAGACAAAAAAAAGGGGTTTTGGAGGGCTGCCCTTGGACATTCGATAATTCTCTCCTAGTGCTAAAGGAAGTGGAGGCCACTGAAGGCCTCGATGATATGGCGTTTACGCATTCGCCATTTTGGGTGATAACGAAGAATATCCCGGTGGGAATCCAATCAATAGCAACGGCAAAAGCTATTGGAGATCGTTTGGGGGAGTTCATGGTGTATAACCAACCAGAATTCGAGGGCTTCCAAAAACAGATGAGGTTCAAAGTAAAGTTAGATCTCTCAAAACCATTGATGTGTGGGGTAAAACTGAGTGTCGGAGACGGATGGAAGTGGATTGACATACAATACGAGCGGCTCCCGACGTTCTGCTTTAACTGTGGACACATTGGGCATATTTTGAGATTCTGTCTGACAAATACCATTACAGGTGACAGCCAAGTACGAAATCAGTTTGGGCCATGGATGAGGGCGATGATGAATGGTAGGAGACCTCGGGTTGGTGTGGAAGAGCGAGAGCGGGATGCTATGAAAATGAACAAATTAACGCCCACATGGAGGGAGAATCAGGGAGGAGAATCGGGGAAAGAGAAGCAGCCCAGAGAGGAGAAAGGAGGCCAGAATATGCAGATTGACAAAGCGTTGTCCAACAAGAAGAATCGCTCGGAGGAAGTAGGAAAGGACGACACCCAAGCTATGACATCGGACGGGGTAGGGGGTGGTGTTGTAGAGGACTTACAGGAGCTATCTGGAGATTCAGATAATGGTAAAAAGGGGAAGAGAAAAGAAGGTGACATGGACGGAGAGTCCACCGGCAAAAATCTCAAAAAAGCACACAATGAGGGGGCAGAACAGGGGGATGGAGGGCATGAGAAAGTAGCGGGCACTGGAGAAACCCAACCCCGGGAAGGGAAATGAAAATCCTCTATTGGAACTGCCAAGGGTTGGGCAACCCTCGGTCAGTTCGTGCCATCCAGGATTGGTCCTGGAAACTACAGCCCAACATTGTTTTCGCGATGGAAACGATGATCGCACGTCGGGATCTTGAGCCGACGATGAGGAAGTGTGGGTTTACACAAGGGTTGTGTCTAGATAGTCAAGGTTTGTTAGGGGGGGGGGTTAGGCCTATGGTGGAGGGACACAAACGTTTCGATTAGGTCGTTCTCTATGAGACATATATGCGCCGAGGTGACAAAAGAGGATGGTTTCCGATGGATTACGGTAGGAATATATGGGTGGCCGGCTAGGGAGAGGAAACACGAAACTTGGCAATTGATGTGGGCTCTATGTGGAGAGCACGATCTGCCGATGTGTTTCTTTGGGGATTTCAACGAGATTCTGACACAATAAGAGAAAGTCGAAGGGGCCCCAAGGGCTCCTCAAGAGATGGAAGCATTCAGAATGGCTGTCGAGGATTGCGGGCTAATCGATCTCGGGTGGAGTGGGTTGAAACTCACCTGGGAAAGAGGAAGGAATGAGGGATCGGTAATAAAGGAGAGGCTGGACAGATTCTTGGCCGATACGATGTGGTGCGAGCACTTTCCCTCTTTCCAGGCTCGGGCTCTTCCACGGTATTGTTCTGACCACTCTGTAATACTGCTGGATACTGAATGACGGAGGTAGCAACAAGGGAGACGACGTTTCAAGTTTGAGACGCTGTGGCTAAATTACGACGAATGTCGTAACATTGTTCAGAGGCAGTGGAGGAGCACGAGTGGGGAGCCGAAGACCAAGATTGAAAATTGTGCTCTGGGGCTTGATACTTGGCCTCGCAGTGAGTTCAAAGGTCGAGTAAATCAGATCAAAGAATTTGAGGGAGAGTTAAGCAGGCTACAGGGGCTGCCTCCATCTGGGGATCTCTTGAGAAGAGCAAGGGAAGTTGTAGAACGCCTCGATCAACTACACAAAAAGGAGGAATTCTTTTGGCATCTTCACAGCCGGGCAAATGCAGTAAGAGACGGTGACAAGAACACTAACCACTTCCATCGTCGGGCGAGACAACGGAAGAAAAGAAATCACATAGCTTTTCTCGAGGATGCTGGAGGTAATAGACAAAGCGGAGCTGCTGCGATTGAAAGGGTTATTGTGGAGTATGGACTGTTGTCCATCAAATGCACCCCTCGAAGGCCCCGGGACCGGACGGAATGCACGTTGTGTTTTATCACAAGTTCTAGGATGTAATTGGAGGTGATGTGGTTGATTTTGTAAAACAATGGTAGGATGGAAATGCGAGCATGCAGCCGATTAACGAGACAATAATCACGTTGATCCCTAAAGTGGAGGATCCGAAAACGGCATCGGAGTTCAGACCAATAAGCTTATGTAATGTTCTATATAAGATTATTTCAAAGACGATGGCTAATCGATTGAAGAGGCTTCTCTCGGGTGTTATATCGATATAGCAGAGTGCCTTTGTACCGGGGAGAAACATAGCAGACAATGCCATCATCGCACTGGAGGTTTTCCATTACATGAAAGGGTTGAGAACTAGGGGAAGGGGCTGGATGTCTTTAAAGACGGATATGAGCAAGGCCTATGATCGGGTCGAATGGTGTTTTTTGGAGAAAGTCATGGTGAAGATGGGATTTTCGGAAGGATGGTGCAGGAGGGTCATGGAATGTGTGTCTAGTGTGTCTTTCTCCTTCAAATTCAATGGGCAAGTGAGGGGGAATTTGTCCCCAACCCGAGGATTGCGCCAAGGGGACCCGATATCGCCTTATTTATTCATCATTTGTGCAGAGGTTTTCTCCTCTTTTATTGCAAGGAAGGTGTGGCAGACATGAGTATTCACGGAATACAGGTTAGCCGTCATGGCCCTAAGATAAACCACTTGTTGTTTGCGAACGACAGTCTGCTATTCGCGAGAGCTACGCCACAAGAATGCTCGCAGATCGCCGGGATTATCTGGCTGTACGAAAGAGCATCTAGTCAGAAGGTAAATCTGCAGAAGTCGGAAGTAGCGTTCTCGAAGAATTTGGGTTACCAACAAAAGGTGACCATTGCGGGGTTTCTTGGGGTGCATATGGTGGATCTTCACTCTCGTTACTTAGGCCTACCGATGTGGGTGGGACGATCAAAGAAGGTTGTCTTCGATTCGGTGAAGGACAGGATATGGAAGAAGACACAGGGCTGGCAGGAGAAGGCTCTGTCATAGGTAGGGAAGGAGGTCCTCATAAAGTATGTTCTACAGAGCATTGCCACCTATGTGATGGGAGTATTTCGATTGCCCGACGGATTGATCGAAGAAATTCACAGAATGTTGGCTCGTTTCTGGTGGGGATCTTCGGCGACAAACTGAAAGATTCACTGGTGCAATTGGGAAAGGTTGTGCACCCCAAAACAGATGGGAGGAATGGGGTTTAGGGAGTTACGGATCTTTAACGATGCGCTCCTTGCAAAACAGGGTTGGCGACTTGGCGGCTCATCCAGAACCCCTCGGCACTGGTGGCGCAGGTGCTCCGGGACAAATATTATCGGGGGGAGTCTTTTTTAAATTCGGGTCTTGGGTATTGCCCAATTTTCTCATGGAGGAGTATTTGGGGTGCTAAAGCTCTGCTGTTGAAAGGTTTGGGGTGGAGAGTGGGTTCAGGAGACAACATAGACGTATGGGGCTCCAATTCGTTGATCAGGGAAGGTCCTCCGATGGCACCGGTTTTGCAAGACCACTCTGACTTGGGGCTTACTATGGGAGATCTGATGGATGCCGAGACAGGAGTGTGGCGTCTAGAAGTGCTTCAGGCAAACTTCAGGGAGGATGATGTGGATTGCATTCTGGCAATTCCTATCAGCTTGCGACGGCCAATCGACTCTCGAATCTGGTGTCTTGACAAAGGAGGCGCCTTCACGGTGAAATCGGCTTATTGGTTGGGCTCTTCGGGGCACATTCCGGGTTGGTTCTAGAGATTAAATGGAGTCGCCGAGGACGTATGGGGATGGATTTGGAAGCTGAAAGCCCCTCCAAAGGTGCTGCTCTTTGCGTGGCGGGCGATGCAGGGAGCGCTAGCAGTTCGCTCCTGCCTTCAGGGACGACATATTATAGATTCCTCTGTGTGTGAAGGGTGTGGTGCAGAGGAAACTGTCGTTCATGCCCTTCTTGAGTGTCCGACAATGGCGCAAGCCTGGGAGGGGTCTTCGAATGGTGCCCGTGTGCGGGGGATGGGGACTGATTCTCTTCTGGAGTTAATCGTGGATATACATGAGAACGACGGGGCATCGGGCTTGATCGAATTCCTCACAAATTCATGGATTGTGTGGACGGCTAGAAATATGAATTTGTATGATGATCACCCACCAAATATACCGGTTCTACGGGATGGTTTCAGGAAGATGGTTGCTGATTGCAGAGCGATCTGGGCCGACAGGGATGAGAGGGCTGGTGCCTTCACCCGTCACGCCGTTGGGGGAGCTCCTGGGTTAGGCCGGAAGCAGGTGTGCTCAAAATAAATACAGACGCAGCAATGATCACTACTAGAATACTACAATTAGACAACATGTGATTTAAGTCTGTCATATAAATACCAGATGTTATATTAGTTTGTTAAATCAGTTTCAAAATTTGTGATGTTAAAAAAAATTAAACATTGGTTAAATTTTTTGACAGATATAAAATTATTCATTCCAAAAAAAATTAAAACGCGCGGTTTTATATTTCTAAATTGAAAAGCGCGGAATTGAAACACTTATAAAAAAAATTTGAACACCCGCCATACTTTGAGAAAAATAATTTCAACACTCCGCCAAGACATCCCATGTACTTATCCTTTCTACATTCACTCTCTCTCACCATCCAAACACACGTCTCACCACCAGATCTGAGATATCGACCTCTTTCTCTCAATGTCTGAACTGGTTCTTTCTCCAAATGTTCTCTGTACAATGTTGCCAACGTCGTCGCTACCACCGCCACTATCGCCGCCGCCAAATCTCCTCTTTCTCGATCCCTACTTTCATCCTCAACTTATCCTCCTCCTCCTCTCCCTCCTAGATCTGAGATTTCGGCTTCTTTCTCCCGATTTTCTCTGTAAATTGTCGCCAATGGCGCTAGTGCTGCCACCACCGCCACAACCGTCGTCGCCACCTCTCCTCGTTCTCTCCTTGCAGATCCGAGATCTCGGCCTCTTTCTCCCGATGGTATCCCGAAACCTCAAACCTTACCACTCTCTCTCACCAGATCTGAGAACTCTCAAGCACCGGTCGACACTTTCATCCTTGTGAGTGCTCTCTCTCTCTCTCTCTCTCTCTCTCTCTCTCTCTCTCTCTCTCTCTCTCTCTCTCTCTCTCTCTCTAGCATAATCCCTATCTGATACCCTAAACATCACCATATTTGTTCTCCGGGCACACTCCTTATGGAGCCTCCTCCAACCATTTGTTCTTCCCGTTCTCACTCCAACCATTCGTTCTTCATGTTTTCACCATCTTCCATCAATTTTAATTTTGGGTTTTTTTTGTTAGGGTTTTTGACAGCGAAGGAGGAAGGGAAATGATGGTGAGAGATAGCCTACAATGTTTCTCTTGGTGACGCTATCACCAGCCGGCGCCATTGGTAAGCTCTTCTTCTCTCTCATAAACCCTAGCCTGCAATGTCGCTTTTGATTTTTGTTACTATCATGAATTAAAAACCCTAGCCTTTTGGTTTTCCTCATTTTAGCCCTAGATTTTGGGTTTTTTTAGCAGTTTATCGGTCGATTTGCTGGTAAATTGAAACAATTTGTATCCTGGAGCTCTTTTTTTTTGTTTGCCAGACCATCGATTTCTTTAGAATTTAGTTTAATCTTCACGGTTTCGGTAGCTACTTCCGTTCTTTAACAAACCTTTTTTTTGGTGCCTTTCTTTCTACAGATATCTATGGGAGAGCAAAGCTTCCTTTAAATTATCAATCTTTGGCGTCTACAGTGTCAGGAGGAACTACAAACTCTTCAATTTGCAAAATCGGGCCTCAATCTGGCAAGGCAAAGTTTTTAAAGGTCTATTTTGATTGGTCCTATCATGTTCTCTTCCAACTCTTCGTTCTTGTCACCGTCGCTGTTCATTCTTTGTTAATATATTTTGACCTTTTATTAATCAATTTCTCAATGATATACTAATAGTGTTGCTTTGTGTGGTTGCTTAGGCTTTTTACTTATGTTACATCTTTAATTTCCCATTGATATAGTGATATTAGTTTTGTTTTCCCTCATTTCCTTTAAAAAAAAAATATGTATTGAAGTGTTTGGAATGTGATATCTCGACAAGAAGATAAGCTATAAAATTATGTCTAAGAAAAACTATCTTTGAAAGGCATTTGCTAAAAAAAAAATAGAATGAACCATACTCACATGAGCTAAGATTGGTGGATTGATGATTTCATTCTTAAAATCAAACCTATACATGTTCTTTTGAGTTTTGGTTGGCTTCTTGCTTTAGTTGGTGGCATGGGATGACTTGGGTTCATTTTGCATTTATCTTGTTGTTTAGATCTTTTTGCTGTAGTTTTTCCTCGGTTTTAGGGGTTGTTTTGATTGCATTAAAATCTGATCAGTGCTTCTGCGCTTGAGACTTGTTTAGATGTCATTAATTCAATCCATTGCTACTGTGTTTTTGGTGCTACATTCTTGGGACGTATAAGCTTGTATGCACTGTTGGGAACACATTTTTGTGGTATTATGGGGATGATTTGTAGTTGCTTGCGATGCTGAATTTGGGAGCTATTTAGAGCTGCTATTAAATGATCATTTTAGTTCTGTAATGTATGAATATCATGTTTCATTTGCTAGGGTTTTTGCTTTCTTAAAGACGAGTGCATGACAAGTGATGGTTTTTGTAGTCTATTTAAACATGAATGCTAACATTTGGGCAGTAGTTGATCCTTCTCTTTTGGTTTAAAAGTAATATAGAATTGATTCGTTGCTTCACCAGGTTAATTAAGTGAATGACTAAGATATGGTTGGCGTGAAGGGTTGAGTCTTTGACTTCTCTAAGTTATTCGTTGCAATGATTTTTTTGTTCCATTTTAGTTTGTCTGCCCGTGTTTGTGTTGTACGTCTCTCTAATGTGGCTATTGAAAGCTTTAGTTTCTTTTGATTTGCATAATTTAGGGAGTAGTGCAAGAGTTTTCCCCCCAACTAATAGCACTCGCAAAACTAGTGCTCTTCTTGCTGCAGCTTCATGGTAGGCCTTGTAAACATTATATTTGTTTTACAATGTTATCGTTGTTGAAGTTCTTAGCTCTTTTAATGTTATGTATGTTTCAGGGGTTCACGTGGATCTAATTTCCAAACATCAACGGGAGGCGTAGTTTGTTCAAATGGGGTTGTAAAGCAGAAACCAGATGTAGCCAGTGTATCTTTAGCATTTCCAGCACCAGTTGCAGCTGTGGCACAGACTTCTACACAATCCGTTGTAGCTTCATGGTAGGCCTTGTAAACTTTATACATTTATAGTGGCTCATGCAGCTCCCATGGCAACAGGCAGGCAACCAGTTGATGATTGTCTCTATCTCCCCACCTCGATTGATAACGAAGACAAGCCACCTTCTATTGGTAAGATTTCACCTCCTCTATCTATTCCTTAGACCCTCATGAGAACTATTACATAAAACGTATAAATTTAGTATTTTATTTAATCATTTAGAATCTATGAGCTATATATATTTGGAGAATTGAATAATAACAATGAAAGAAATAAACAACTAGCCACCCAAAATTGGAAAATGATATTAGTATGATGCTCTTTTCATCCATTTCTATGCTCATAAAAAAACCATGCTTTTTTGTTGCATGTTCTATCCTTACCATTATGATCCGTTTGCTTATGATATCAAGGATCTGGACTAGTTAACTATCAAATTTAAGATGAGCACCCCCTTCAAATTATTTGATCAATTATTGGGAGTTTTTACGGCTGCACGGTATAATTTATACTGTGTTCCTTTATGTATGTTTCCGTTTACTATCAAATGGAATAACATTCATTCAGTATCTCAAGTATATCTATAAATCGCAGTCTTTGATAAAGAACTGATATTCGTCTCTATTCCATCTTTTGTTGTGGCTTAGACCCTCAACAACTTATTTAATTCCTCATTGCCTTACTGGACAAGAAAATTGCAAGACTCCACTTTCAACTTTTCATGTTGCCAATTATTTAATTTGTGTTTTTTTATTCCTGCTAAGATGCTCTTAGGTATAGATTTTGAAGTAGACATAAATGGAAAACATGCTGGGATTGGTGGGTCTGCTTAGAGGTACAAAGCTTGCTCATTTTATATATCCATCTGCTGGATTGATTTTCTTCTCACACTTGAACATGATGGGGATTGGCGGTATTGTTATAGCTTGAGTTTTTGCATAGATGGGGGATGGTGTGGGGCTGAGTTTTTTATGTTTCGATGTGTTCAAATGCTGCTGAGTTTGTTGAATTGGTACTAGTTTTGCAGCTGAGGTTAGAGGCCTCATTGACACTTATTTATGGATACTTTCAGCTCCTACTTTTGCAGATTTCATTTATGCCCCTCTTGGACTGATCTATAAATGAGTTTTTGGTGGGGGTTGTGGAGCTGTGTCGAAGCCTCATTAGGGGCTGTCTCTTTTCCTATCACTGATGCGCCTTTATGTGAGTTTTTGGAGCTGAGTGGGGCTGCATTCATGCTAAGCTGGAGGGAGGTTTTGGCCAAGGCAGTTGCAAGCATTGTGTTAACTTATCCGGGTCTGAAATTATGAGAATAAGATGGATGAATAAGTACTTGTCATTTTTTTTGGGCAATTCGTGTAGTTGTTGCCCAGGAATCTCTTTGTTAATCACTTTAACTTTCAAAATGGTCTTTGTACATAGGTTGTTAATGTATGTATATTGTACGTTAAGTTAATCAAAGTACCAATCCTTTCATTTCTATTATATTATATCGAGCAAATGGTGTTACATATCAAATTAAAAAGCATCGGATTATAAATGAAAAGTGTTGTGTCTTAATAGCTATGATATCGAACTATTGCACAAACACAGATGCTAGTATCATTATAGACATCGTCTAAATAATCTAAATCAACGTGTAACATATATTTTTACATCACAATGTTAATATAGATTGATATATATTGCTAACAATAACATCTTTATAAAAATCTAAAATGATGTTCATATCATATTAATACATCGGTTATATACATATTTAATGTGTAGATTATTCTAAAACAATAAAAAAAAATATTATATATATGAAATGAATATACACAAAATCAATATATGATAAAAAAAGATGTCTATTGTGTTTTAATATATTGATTATTTTAAAAATAGTGATGTAAATGTAAAATTTAGGCTTGGTGTGGATATCATCAAAAATTATACATGGAAAATAATGAGGCTATAACAACATGTGAACCTGTCAAAAATAAATTTGATGGGCTGATTTATATATATATTCAAAATAAAATAGATGTTTTATCAAAGAAAACACATCTGCTTAAAACCGATGTAGAAAAGTTAATCTTTTACTGCACGCACAAAGAGATCGGAATTTTTTTTTAAAGACGTCTGTTGACAACAGATGTCTAATTGAAGTTTTCTAGTAGTGGATGGATGGAGGACTAGTGTGGATGGGAGTTGTTGCAAGAGATGCCGAGGGGAAATTGGTGTGGGCAGCTGTCCGGAGGACAAAGGCCTGTTGGGACGTGCACCTTGCGGAGATGAAGGCGGCGCTGTTCGGTGTAGAGACAGCAGCAGCAATGGGCGCAACGAGAGTACATTTGGAATCAGATTCGACACAATTGGTGAATACTCTTCGTGGTAGGGAGACAATGCTTTCCTATGCACAGATGGTGGCGGAAGATATTTATGGGGTGGCTTCAAATTTCTTTCAATTTACTTTCGGTCATATACGCCGTAGTGGTAATCTTTTGGCACATTCGTTTGCGAGACTTGCCCCGCCGAATGGGGTCGATCATGTATTCATTGACTCATTTCCGCAAGGAATTGTCGACCTTGCGGAAATTGATCTGATTTAATAAATGGGAGCCACCGTTTGATTTCAAAAAAAAAATCTAAGCCATTCATTTTCACTAAATCAACGGATAGGATTTGTTCACATGATACATGTTAAGGGCTTAGTACATATGATATATCATATATATATATATATATATATATATATATATATATATATATATATATATATATATATAGAGAGAGAGAGAGAGAGAGAGAGAGAGAGAGAGAGAGAGAGAGAGAGAGAGAGAGGGGATAGATGATATGTACTCAGCCTTTAACGTGTATCTTGTGAACAAATCTGGGTCATTGAATTAAGAAGATCAACGGGCGAGATTAAAAGTAACTTTTTATTATTCGATGGTATTGGGAGATTATTCGGCGGAATGAAATTATTCGGTGGTATTGGGCGATTATTCATTTGAATAAAATTTATATTTTTTTACACTCTTTTTTACAGATGAATAATTATGTGAAAACAGACGAATAATCATGAACAAATAGACGAATAATTTCTGAGTACATGATACACATTAAGAGTTGAGTACACCGGAACCAGCCTCTATATATATATATTGATAGATCATATGATTGATTAAAAGAGATAAATGAAAGAAGAAAAAACATAATTGACGGAGGAGAAACGTCATTAGATTTCACCTCGCCAAAGAAATAATATCCCAAACTAACAAACTAACTAGAAAACTAGTATAGCGGATACGTAAGGGGTCGAACCCACAAAGAAACAAGTACTTCAATGCAATATATATTTATCAATTATGAAACTAAAGATAGAATAGGAATATGAATGAAGATAAACAATAATGAAAACAAATAGATGATGATAAAGGTTAGTAGAGCGAATAAAAGATAGAAGAGTAGAGTGTAGTTTTGCATACAATTCGCAACATTGGTTAGGTTATTGATCCTTGAATCTATTCTATATATCCTTATTTGATTCATCCAGCCTTGGATCACTCCAAAGCGTCGGTAATTAAACAATACCAATAACATAAACAACCAAAGATAGACGCGCAACTCCTTAACCCTAATCGATGTAATTGATAAAGCGTAATTGTCTATATCCCCTACACACCCAATCGATGCTTTAACGGGATTGATTGATTATGTTTGCTAACAACCAAATCGCAAGAAGTAATCAAACTTAGCAAGAGAGCAAATTCCGTCAAGGTAGCTAATCAAGAGGGAATATATGCAATCAATCAATTGAAGAACAAAGATATTGAATCAATCAAGTATAGAATAGATAGAAATCAAGTCTCATAAATCATCCAATCAAGTCTTGAATCATAGCAAAGCCAAAAGAATTCTAGGCAAGCATAACGTACCTTGAATCCATAAACTTAAATCGTCTCATCTCTCTTTGAGTTAATCGACTATTGAATGAACTAGATTATTGAAACCTACTGCGAAATATGTCTCATATATAGCCAAAGACGTCGGCCAAAAACCCTAGAAAGAGTAGATAAGAGTTTCTATAAAGATAGACTTGGGCCGCATCTCGCAAATCCGGATCTGACGAGAACGGCGAGCGCCGTGGGAAAAAACAGCGGGCGCAATTCTTGACAGCTTTGACAGACTGAACTTGTAACGCACTTTCTGGAGTCATCCTTTGTCCGATTAACACATATGAATATGCCCTGGATAGCTCTTTCCAAGCACTACGATTCTCATGAAGACTCCAGAAGCTAATTCCAACTTCTCAGAACCTTAGAGATGGGAATTCTCCATGTTCTCCATTTCCGCACTTGTTCCTTAGCTCTTCTTTGTCCATTTGCTCCATGCTTTCTCCACCTTTCGAGGCCGGATCATAAGACCTACAAATAAACACTAAAAATCGTAGATTCCGAACTTCGAATATCAAATGATCAAGAATATGAATAAGCTTATTAAACATGCAATATGAATACTTAATGCACATAAGACCTCCTATAATGCTTATATAAAATACGCATTATCAATAATTAAAGGAAAAATATTTGATTAATTTAAAGAGCTAATTAAAAAAAAGGTAGGATAACACGTAGGCTAAAACTCTTATATATTAGTTATACAGGTATATATAGGATGGTTCGAGTGTACTCAGCCCGTACGATGTATCATGTACGCAAATCCGGTCCGTTGGTGGGGAGGGGATGGATGGCCTAGATATATAAATAGAGGTTTTTCTGATTTTGTAATTAAAAATGGATGGAACCTACCATATGAATTACCCCATCCAAAGGGTGTGCACTTATAGTCAGAAATTTGAAGGTTATCTTTAATTTAAAAAAAGTTTGACCCACCTGTTTTTATTTATATAAAAAATCAGTTGATTATTCAATTATGTTGGAACGATTATTCACTCGTACATGAGAGATTATTCACTCGTATATGTCTGTTTAGTAGGGTAATTATACTCCGTCGAGCATCTTTAATTTAAAAAAAGTGGGACCCACCTATTTTTTAGACGACTCCGAAAAACACAACTCTCTGGTAAGCATTGTCAAAAAACCTATAGGGCTCGGTTCCGCCGAGCTCCTATCAAACGCCTCTCGAAAGGGCCCTAAATCTCTCTATGTGGAAAAAAATCCCATGGATTATTTTGTCCTTGGTGATGGTGGAAGCAAAGGTAGGAAAGCAGAGGCTGGAAAGAAGGCCAAGAAACTGGCTGTTAATCAGGAGAAAATGGTGCCTCCTATGGCATCTCTAACTGAATTGTTGATGATAGCAAGGGTTGCGACCTTCCGGGTAAAAATTTCTGTTAATTACTATTGGTTATTAATTCAAGCGTTCTCAAATCAGGATTATATCTCCTATAATGAAAAAATGGGGCATATGATGCTAAGTTCCATGGAAAAATTCCAGTTTATGTTCATGGTGTTTCATTTGTGTATCAAGTCTAGTAGATACAATAGCTTGGCTAAATGCTTAAACTATCTAGGTGGTTGTTGTATTGCTTTGTTCCAAGCCTTTTGTTATATATTCTGGTGGATTAATCATGGCCGACACAAGTTGAAGTGCATAAACTCTCTTATGATCAACTCCTTGCTCCGGGATTACAAAGGGTTATTTTCTCTCTCTTACACTTTCAGTAAATCTCAAGTAATGAAAAGTCTGGATGTGTGGGTTGTAGAGAATAGGCCTTATCACATGCCTATTAAAATGAAAGAATGCATTCGAATGCAATACTTGCGAAAACTATTCAAGGTGATAAAGCTCTTATATAAATACCAGGTGGTCAGGTGGTACAATAACTACTGCCTGAGCCTCATTTGCCGCCTAGCTCTACTTAGTTTAAAAATCAATTTGTGGTTTGGGTTGTATAATCCGTTGTCATGTATTATCATCTGCTGGCACTTATCCTTCCTTTCTTGGTGTTATATGCTGATGTGCTTGCTTCATATTGGCTACCTGAGTACGGTTATATGGAGTACTGTATTTTCAAACTGTGTATTAATGAAAAGCTCATTTGTGAACTGTATAGCTTTTCAAAACCTTTGGACTCATAATCTTCTGCGTGATATAAATCTGAGTTATATAAAGAGCATAATAATGGCATACAAATATGTTGGATCCTCTCCTCATCCGGTGTGTATCATTTTGTGGTTTGGCATGTCTAACTCTGACAAGGACCTAGGAAAGGCCGGTGCGGTGGTGCTTTCATTTCCAATGTCAATCATACTTTGTTTGGGCAACAACGATAATGCTAAGAACAACTTTCTTGAAGAGTTTCCCCGCCCCAATGATGAAGGAGGAATCACAGGCATACCCTTCCAGGTAATATACTATATACAGATGAGTGACCCTCCCCTTGTCGCACTAAATATCTCTTTTTTCCTGCTAAATGTTTATACTGCAAAACATTGCCTTTGGAATCATACATTCCCTCCTGGAATTAATGCCCGGAAGCAAGAAAAAGTGGGAAAATACAACATCTTTAGGAAAATTCGAAAGGAAAATACACAAAAGTCACATACGAAACAGAAAAGAACAAACATTAAAAGAGCAATAAATGGGTATGGGAGAGACCACCTTAAGCTCGACCATACTACAAAGAGGAAGTCATGATTATTCATTTCTAGAACTGTAGAGGTATCGGAAAAACAACTTTGTGGACAAATATAAGTGCATGGAACAAGGTGGAACACATTCAAATGGTTATCTTGGCAGAAACGAAAATAAAGAACCAAGCGACTCGTTGTGAAAAAATGCGGGATACACTAACGCTTGCTGGTCTCCAACTGTAGGGAAGTCCGGGGGAATTGGACTCATTTGGAACGAAAACTCACTAAATAACGAAACAATCTCAATCACAACTCATCTACCAAGAATAATTGGTGTGTAGTACTTAAATCTGAAAACAAATTTCGAGTGCAGAATGTTCTTTGTCTATGCCCCCCCCCCTAATGCTAGTGATAAGGATGCGTTCTGGTCTGAACTCTCGGTACTCATTAACCAACAAAGCACACCCTGCTTAATCATGGGAGACCTGAATGAAATAGCACAACCCTCAGACAAGAGTGGCGGGGCGGAAACCCTACCAGGTAGATTTCAGCGGCTTTCGGACTTCAAAAATGCTTGTCATTAATCGACATCCCATCATTTGGCAACCCGTTCACTTGGAGGAAAAAAGCTTCAGGGCCAAATAATGTTCCTGAAAAAATTGACAGAGTATTAGTCCATCATGACATTATCTAAGCTTGCCCGGATCTCGCAACCAAGAATGGTGCATTCTCCTCCTCGGACCACTGTCCAATCACGATCTGTCTCTCACAAAATTCTAGTTTCAAAGCCCCTCCCTTTAAGTTTGAAAATGTTTGGCTTGAAAGAAAGGATTTTAGAAAAATTGTTAAGCAATCCTGGAGAACATTGTGTGTCGGGTCAGCCATGTTCCGGTTGGTCCAGAAAACAAAAACCCTTAAGAAAAAAGCGAAGTTATGGAACAAAAAAACCTTTGGAAATATCTTTCGGCAACTACAAGAAGTTGAAGACGCGCTTCTTGAAATACAATTAGCAAATAACTACCCCCAAAATGACAGAGAAAGGATTATAGAATAAAATTTAATAAAAAAGAAAGAACAGTTGCTCCTGTTTCACAAGACCTTCTGCTACAGCGAGCGAAATCAAAACACCTTAAACTAGCATACACCAATTCGTCCTACTTTCATAGAGTAGCATCAGGTAGAAGGAATCGAAAAATTATTCGATCAATTACGTCAGCAGAAGGAACACAAATCATCGGTGAAGAAAATGTGAAAGAAGAAATTAAAAAAGACTTTGAAAGAAGATTCTCTAAGGAGCAAACTTACTCAAACAACAGTTTAGAAGAGTATATTGCCCTAATAAACCCAGCAATCACAGACGAAGAAAATAAAATGTTAATACAACAACCATCAAATATTGAAACTAAATCCGCCGTCTTTAGTTTGGGAAATAACAAGTCCCCAGGCCCGGACGGAATGACAGCAGAATTTTACAAAGAATATTGGGACATAATTGGAAAAGATATCATACGAGCAAGCAAAGCTTTCTTCCACACTGGAAAACTTCTCAAACAAATAAACCATACATTCATCTCGCTAATCCCAAAAAATGATAATCCTTCTACAACAGCTCATTATAGACCAATAAGCTTATGTTCGACCATCTACAAAATCATCTCAAAAATAATCACTGAACGCCTGAAAACCATAATGGGAAAACTAATTCATCCCCTCCAAGGGGCTTTTGTGTCTGATAGAGCAATTCAAGACAACATACTCATAGCGCATGAAATCTTCCACTCCTTCCGAAACCGTAAGGGTGTCCAGGGGTGGATTGCAATGAAGCTCGACATGGAAAAAGCTTACGACAGAATAGACTGGAATTATACAAGACACATACTGCAAAAATTTGGCTTCCACCCACATTTAGTAAATATGATTATGGAATGCGTGTCTACTGTCTCCTTCTCTATCGTAGTAAACAATGGCCCTTCAGAGCCGTTCATACCCACCAAAGGGCTACGTCAAGGAGACCCCCTCTCCCCATTCCTATTTCTCCTTGGGGCTGAAGTTCTAGCTCGGAAACTCTCACTAGAAATGAACACTACTAACAACGGTGTGGGATTCAAATTCGGCAACTCCGGCCCTAGAATTCCTTTTCCTAGCATTTGCGGATGACATAATAATCTTTAGCGAAGGAAATGACTCGTCATGCTTAAAAATTAAGGAAATTATTGAAGATTATTGCAGATTCACAAGTCAAAAAGTCAACTATCACAAATCCGCATTTCAAACTACCCCAGGCATCTCTAGAACAAGAGCACGAGAAATTGAAGGCGTCCTCAATATCCCTTTTGAGAAAAGCCTAGAGAAATACCTTGGATGTCCTATCATCAATGGACGCGTAGCAAAGGATAACTTTGGTGAACTAATCTGCAAATCAAAAGACCAACTAAGTAAATGGAGAGCAAATGCGTTATCTCAACAGGGCAAGGCAACTTTAATAACCTCCAATCTGTCATCAAAACCGCTTTATTCTATGCAGAGTTTCATGCTCCCTGCTTCGAAACATAAATAGCTTGACCAAATAAACAAAACTTTCTTCTGAAAAAAAAGATGCACAACATAGCCCACTCATAAGGTGGGATAAAATCTGCAAGTCAAAAGCTGCTAGGGGACTAGGCTTACGTAAAACCAAAAACATGAATGAAGCACTTCAATTAAAACTTCTGTGGAAAATACTAGCGGAACCAGACAACCCCTGGGTTCAAATTATCCAATATAAATACCTAAAAAATGAACACATTCTTAACTATAAGAAAAAAGGAAACGTTTCTTGGCAATGGACCAAACTACACTCATTAACAGAAAAATTCAAATCTGGGCTTATTTGGTCTGTAGGCAATGGAAAATCTATCAGTTTTTGGAAAGACAACTAGATAACAACCAACTCCATTAACAACATAATGAATATCCAAAACTCTGAAAATGAAATTGTAAGTGATTATATTTTGGGTGCTCAGTGGTGGAAAGAGAAATTAGAATCGGTCTTACCAGAAAACATCGTTGAAGATGTTATTAAGATTCCACTGCCGATTAACAGCTTCAAGGACAGACTCTATTGGTGGCCAGATAACAAGGGATGGTTTTCAACGAGTAGCGCCTACAATTTAGTTTCAAACTCAACAAACATAACTACGACGGACTATAATTGGATATGGAAGATTGACGCTTCTCCGAAAGTTAAAAATTTTCTATGGAAGATTAAGCAAAATGGGCTCCCAACGGTTGTGCGACTAGCTCAAATGGGTATAGCAGTGCCCACTACATGTACACTGTGTAACCATGGTCAGGAGGACGACATTCATCTTTTCCTGGAATGCCCCTACAATAACTTCCAAGCACAATTTCCTCAAAATATTGCTCGGGCAATTGAGACACTTATATCCCAAAACAGAGATATGGACCAAATTATGCACTTTCTTAGTACCAATCTTTCTAAGGAAAACAAGCAAAATCTAGCTTTCAGGTGGTGGACCATATGGCATACGAGAAATCAAGTAATCTTCAGAAATGTTCCAATTCCGTCCGCGGAAAGTATACAAACATGGAAGAGAGCTGACAAACTACATCCACCCAAGAAGAATACAAACATGCCAAAGGAACAAAAACAGTTGAGATCCCGGGGAAAAATGAACTTATGAAAAAAACCACCCATTGGCCAGCTTAAATTAAACTTTGATGGCTCATCCATCTCGACCACAAAAAGCTCGACAGGTTTCATATATCGCGACTGTCTTGGGAACCCTATCTGCATAGGAGGAAAAATGATGGGCGGCCATACGCCACTAATGGCAGAAGCAATAGCGCTAAGGCAAGGGATCGAAAAGGCAAAGGAACTCAACTTAAACAATTTAATAATTGAAGGTGACTCTAAGATAATTACGGATGCCTTACGAACAAATACCAAATGTCCCTGGAAAATTGAGCTTGTATTGGCTGACATTCGAACCCTTCTTATGGAATTAGAGAACATACGAATTTCTCACATTCCCCGCATTGGTAACCAAGTGGCAGATAAGGTTGCACACCTTAGCTACTCTACCAGGGGAACTAATTTCTATACCGATACAGGTCTCCTTGACCTCATCCGGTAGGATGCTTTCGGGTAGAGGGTCCCGTGCCCCATCCGAATTTTTACCTAATAAAAAAAAAGTAAGGTAATTATACTCCTGTTGTAATGAACGTTTTTAATTTGGTTCTTCAACCATCGGGTCGTTAATGTTTTGATTGAATTCCTAATGTTTTGTATATTAATCCATTTGAGTAGCCTTGATTTCATATATAGCATATTGTTTTAACTACTAACAAATGTATAAGAATAGGTGACTAGGTGAGTATTCAGTGGTATATGATAGTATGTGAGTGATTATTTACTTGTATAGGTTTTTTAATTGTGTAGTTATACACGTGTGTGAAGAAGATTTCTTTTATGTTGTTCGTCAAATAGAAGGCTCCATATACTATCGAATGATCATTCATATCTAGGAAAAAATGTCAAATGTACCAACCATACCAAAAATGCGATTACATATCCCCCAACAAACGACGCCAGATATGAATGCATAATCCTTCATATTTAGTTGAATAATTTCGTTTAAATACATTATATTCCATAACTAGCTAGGAGTGCATATGCAATTACTTCCCACGTCTAATTTACCACATATTGACGAATAATGAATCAGATTTCATCAAATAACTGATCAACTCATTAACATTAGTAACAAAAATCCGACACATACGTTTGAATAATTGACAAATAATGAATCAAATTATGCATCTCGAAAACCTACACTAAATTCGACACATACGTCTGAAAAATTCGTCATTTTCCCCCGAATAATGTGAGAATCACATGAACACACAATAATCTACCTCTCATATCACCCCATTTGCTCCAAATCCTCCCAAATTCATTAATTAAGCAACAAATCTCATCCCTAACCTGATTTTGCCGACTACCCCTGAACAAACCAAAAAACAAAAAAACAACCTCTCCAAAAAAAGTTAAGAAATTAAGAAATTTACCCATGGAGGAGATCACTAGTGCGGTGGCGCCGCCTGATTATGCTAGGACGACGACGTCGTCCCCTTATGGTCACCATTTAACTAAATTTAATCATTACTCGTCGTAATTTGAAGCATTATTCGTAAAAACGGTACATATTATTTAATGATTTGAGGTTTTTAAATTGTAAAATAGGAACTTTAAAGCACTATTCACCTATGGAGGTGTAAGGGTGGTGAAATCACGAGAATAGCAAGGGTCCTTGTGGTGAAATTTACAAGTATGAGAAGCTGATGTCATGAGTAGGGACGGAACTAGCCAACTAGGGGTGGGATGGTGTGTGATGCAGCCCACCCCATTTTAGCAGTAATATATATATATAATATAGGTGTATTCATGGTTATATTACTTATCTAGCACAATTGGTAGAGATGTAAGAGGGGAACAATTCAGACCCGGGTTCGATTCCCCTCACCTCACACTAAATTAACTCTATTATTGCTAATTTAAATATGGAAAAACTAATTAAAATACCCCCATCTTTGGGGGTATGGTAAAAATATATCCCAAACTTTCAAATGTAATAAAAATATCCCGACCTTTGAGAGTAGTGGTAATATATTACCACGAGTTTTCTCATGGGTCAAAAATGCTGACAAGACAGTCTACGGGGATTTTTTTTTTTAACAAGGCAGCCTGCGTGGAAGCTTTTTTACAAATTATATAGCACTCAAACTGGGTTTTCTTGAACGGTTTCCTCATGAAAAAAATAAACCGACAACAAAATTAAACCCGAAAAACGAAATTGATTCAACAAAACAACTAATCCGGTTAAAATTGCCTCAAATCAACACAACACGACTATTCTTAACACCAACCCGACAACAAAACTAAACCAACAACAACAACGAAGAGGAGAAAACAACCCAGTCAAATCTGTGAACGAATCAAAGAGAAAAAAGATGTGAGAGAGACGGCTTAAGATAAGCGACGACGAGGGAGGAAGACCGTCATTGAAGAGGAACCATGAGCTACCTGGAAGACCTAGAAGACAGTTCAAGAAGCGACCACAGAAGAAAATAGGAGGGAGGAAAAGGCGTTGTGTATGAACCCGGTCCAATTTTTTATTTTTTTCTAAGAAAATCGTTCAAAAAACACCCGTGTTAAAAAAATTCCACATAAGCTACCTTATGTCATCATTTTTTACTCGTGAAAAAACTCGTTGTAATATATTACCACTACCCTCAAAGGTCGGGATATTTTTATTACATTTGAAAGTTGGGGATATATTTTTACCATACCCCCAAAGATAGGGGTATTTTAAATAGTTTTCCCTTTAAATATAGATAAAAATAATATCTCTATGGGAAAAAATACCGCTAATTTAAATATAGATAAAAAAACATCTCTATAGGAAAAAACTCTATTATTGCTAATTTAAATATAGATAAAAATAACATCTCTATAGGAAAAAAATATAAAATTATATTCAAATTCAGCTTACCTAGTATTATAACAATCACCCACAAGAAGATGAGAACGACTACACTCTCCCACTCTCCCTCTCTCTCTCTATTCGCCTCGTGGCCACAATCTCTTGATGGTCACAACACTTGATTCCATAACCAGCCACTCTTCCCCAATAGAGTATAGAATACACACAAAAACAAAAACAAAAAGATACACCACCAGTACACTACCTAGTTTTAATGTGCATAAAGAGGCATTAAGCTCTCTCTCTACCCACAAAAGCCATCCAACAAGAAGCTCAAAACGAATACGTCATGCAAGTAAGATATACATACAGCCAAGGTCGGGCAGCTTCTTGGAAGCTCCACTAGGAGTAGGAGTTGCTCAAGGACAAACCCAATGGCTTCCAAGACACTCAGAAAGAAGACAAAACCTCTGAAAATGACGGATTCCTGAAAGTATACCTGTAGATTAACCACAACGGAGGAATAGATAGCATAGTTGGGGTGGGGGCTGTTTGTAGTAGCATCTCCAATTGTCAGCAGGAAGCTGTGCAAATACGCAAAAACTGTGCAATTTAAGGGCCACCTTTGAGAAAAATCCACTGCCGTAAATTCAATTATTGTATTTTGTTTCCAAAAACACCTTGCAGGAATGAGATTCAAAAGGCACAGATTTATTCAATTTACATAACCAGAAAATTTCAGTAAAAAAAAAGCTCTTGCAATGAAAATGACAGCAGATTTTTTATTGGAAATTTTAACAACGTTGCAAGATGAGTAGAGCAATCGTGAAGAGGAAGGTTGAAACAACAGGTAAATATTGTTTGTGCTAGAAATGAGACGAAATGCATAGAAAGTACGGGACAGTTTGATGCTGACATTACAATTAAATTAAGCTTGGCCAAGAAGCCACATACCGTGCTTGTACTGCATTGAGAGATTAGAAACAGTCTGTTCCATATGCGTTTTTAACATTGTTGTGAAGCACTAGCCCATGAGGGTGGGCGCATCAGTTAGGCATCAACTCTTGATGAGGTGCATCTTGAGGCGCTGCTTTTTTGGAGCCCCACATTGGTTGACGGTAAGGAAGCCGTATATAAATCCTAAAGAGATCCAAACGCTCTACCTCGCCATGGGGACGAGGATATCCCTCCTTCCCCTACGCTTTTCAACACTGAACAAAAAATGTTATGAAGCACTAAGTTAAGGGGTTCTGCCTGGGTAAGTTGGTAACCCTGGCCCCTGGATTGAATGATTTTTTCAACAAAGTATACTGTACTGTTTCAAGTTTCTACTAAATGTTGTTTTACCCCAAGCAGTTTCATTTGCCAATGACAATACCAAATGATGTGAATGAAATTCAGAGCAATACAATTCCAAAATTACGATACAAGAGGAAGAAATGTAGATCAAAAGGCAAAGACAGCTAAATTTACTCAGACGAAAGTTTACATCGTTCGTTTGTGTACTGAAATCAAATTGCAAACAAAACAAAAGCACTTCCAAAATTACGACGCAAAAGGAAGAAATGTAGATGAAAAGATAAAGACAACCAAATTTACTTGGACGAAAGTTTACATCGTTTGTGTACTGAAATCAACTTGCACACAAAGCAAAAGCAAAAAACAAGGATAGAATGTTTTAACATAGAGTGAAAGTGACATTAACCATCACCAAGAGCTGAAAGATGGAAGACTCACCACTCACCAAAGCAAACGGAATCAACATTAAAAAAAAACCCAATCAAAGCCACAATGAAAAAGCACAAAACTCAATTAAAGAATCAAGTACATAAAAAGCAGACACTCTCAAGAAAAGAAGCAAAAAAACATGCCCAGCTGATACAAAACTGTACAGCATAAGTTGACTTTGAGAATCAAAGCTAAAGATCTTCATCATCACATTATTAAGATAGCAGCAATCTAACCGAGAAAAGGTGGAAATTATATACCTTACACCACGTCTACATGAGTGCTTTCCCAAGTTCACATTCATTTGCAGCTACTCAGAAATCTCAATCTTGATGAAAACTTACATAAGTGAATTCAGCTTCCAACAGAAACTTCATACAGTATAATATATTCTCTGTGTAACAAACGAATTTCAAAAGTGCTCTCAAGCAGCACCTTCAATTTCACTTTTCAGTATCATCAATGAATGCGCTATCAAATCAGTATCCAATCATTGCTTCACTGAATTCGTTATAAACCTAAATTACTTTGAATTCATTCTATCACCATTAGAAGCAAGAGATGATGGAAAAGGAGAGGAGATTGAGATCATCGTGAACAAGAACAGAGATCACTCTCACATTGAACAAGCATCAAAGGAACAAGCAAAATCATATTCCAAAGGAAGCGATTCGACATTACACTTACACACAGAACTCAACAAAAGGACTAACCATGGAGGACTGATAGCCAAATTGCATCATTTTCACTGTACAAGAACAAGGTTCGGCTCACCCCAACCCTCATCCAAGCTCTCCTCCGCCTCGTCAGCTCCGCCCTTGGGCACAGTCACAACCAAATCGCCATCGGAGTACCTCGCGATCGCCAACTGAGGCCTCGTGGAAGACGGGAGGCGGAACCTCCACAAATCGAGCTCGAACTCAAACTCGTCGAATGCCGAGACGCCGCCAGGTACCTCCGGCCCCGAGCGGACGACGATCTTGGTGACGCCGGGGTAGATCTCGATAGCATCGGCGCGGACGTCGCGGGCGACGTCGGTGTCAGAGACGATGAAGCGGAAGAAGTCGTCGGTCTCCTCGACGGAGACATCGGCGTCGGAGCGGAAGGGGAGCTCGAGAACCTTCGCAAAGATGTGAGGGAGCCGGCGGAGCTTCTTTTGTCGATAGAGTAGGAGGCGGTTGGCCGGAGCGACGTCGTATCGGAGGGTTATGTTCCTCTTCTTCGGCGCCGGATGAACCTTCATGGTCGTCTCCTTCGGGGTCTGATCCAATAAACCCTAGCCTAATACGACGTCGGATGATTGGCGGTTGAATTGAGAGATGATGTGAGGTTAGATTCCCTGCAATTGAATTTTGGATTTTGTTTTTTGGATTATTTCTTTGTTTATTGCGAAAAAAATTGTCCGAATTTCCGATGATGAAGAACAAACGGGACGGGAGCGTCGGGAGGGAGACGGAAAGGGCGTCAAATATTAGGAAGGAGGTAAGGGGCTGTTTGGTTTGATCTTATAGGAGATGCACGGAGTAATGGAATTGGAAGAGGTGGTAAATTTAGTTGTAAATATCACTTTCACACAATCACCGTGGTAACATTTCGGAATTTTTTCATAAGATCACCCACATTGGGCCACATGTTACACTTTTATCAATAGTCAAAATTATCATTATTATTGAAATTAATTAAAATTATATATTTTGGCTAACAAATATTTTCATCTTTCAACTATAAGAAAAACTAGTTCAATATTTATCAAATTAAAAAATAGTTCAGTGTCGGGGTATACGGTTTTTTTTAATTTAAATAAATTTGATATTAATGCATGTTCACTTAATTAATCAATTTCTTTCAATATTTCTTAATTGTTATGTAATTAACAAATAAAGGCTTGTTTGGTATGGGTATATAGATATAGGCTATGGGTATAGAAAGCCCAATATCTATATACCCCGTTTGGTATAATTACTTGAATAAGTATATAGATATGGATTCTATATCTCCTATCTACTTATTCTATGGTAAATCCTCTTTTTTGATATCTGACTAATTTGGGGGATATAGGAAAAAGACGTACGACGGTTCCTCTCCTTCTGCTCGCTCGCTTCCTTCTGCTCTCTTGCTTCCATTGCCAGGTTCTTCCTCTGCTCCTTCTTCTTGCATCTTGCTGATCGATTGCTAGGTTCTTCTTCTCCTCCTTCTGCTTGCTCGATTTTTTCTGATTTTTGCTCCTTTTTTTGTGATTATATGCTCCATGTGCTTGATCGATTTCTGCCCGTGTTGCTATCTTTCCTGATTGAATTTCTTGTTCATCTGCTTGATCGAATTTCTTGTCTGCCATTCTATTTTTTTCTTGCTCGATTAAAGTTCTGTATATCCATCATACTGATCGAGTTTGAGTCACACTTGGAGATGGCACTATGGTAGGCAGGCACTGGCAGGGTCCTCTTCAGACTCAATAGATCACTTGCTTGATCGTATTGCCATCAATCTACCATCAATTTGTTTTGTTATTTCTGATTTTTGCTGATCGAATTTGCTTGACCATTTGTTTTGTTATTGATCGAATTTCTTGTTCAATTTGCTCCATCTGCCCGTATTGCTTTCTTGCTGGTCGATTTTTTTAAAAAAAATTTGGGACCTTAGAAATGGACACACTTGAATTGGTCTGGTTTTTTTGCTAGCTTGCTATCTTGCTGATCTATTTGCTTCATCTGCCCGTATAGCAATAAGGTTTGCATGTGGTCTGATATTTTTTTTTAACTTTGAATTCCTCTTAGAAATGGACACACTTGAGCTTGATTTGATAAGGAGAAAGGAGACACGACGAAAAATCATCCTACAAGTAGTGATTGCAATCGTGAAAGTGATAAACCTTATTGCTATAAGGTTCCGTGAACGACCCCAACAAATTGATAACTTTCAAATTGAAAAAACGGATAGGATGACCCATAGATTGGGCAACTTACGTAGGTTGATTAGAGAGAGTGATACTACTTGTAGGAATGAGCTTCGGGTCAATAGAGAAACATTTGGAGTGCTTTGTACAATGGTACAAGATATTGGGGGATTACAAAAGACAAAGAACATGGATGTAGAGGAAATGATTGCAATGTTTCTATTCACATTGGCTCATCATCAAAAGAATAGGTCAATTACAAATTACTTTGTGAGAAGTGGTGAGAGTATGAGTAGACACTTCAATTTTTGTATTCTTGCGGTTTTAAAGTTGCATCATCACTTGCTCAAGAAGCCTACACCCATACCCGAGGATTGTGAAGATGGTAGATGTAAACTTTTTAAGGTAAATGGAACAAAATTCTTATTAAATTACTAAGCTAAGTATAATCTTCAATGTTATCAATAATTGAATTTGTAATTGTGTTTAGGATGAGTAACATTATGGATTCACGTGGACGTGGGAAAAAAAAAAAGAGAAAGTGGACGACTCCGGAGGTGGATGTTACCTTAGATTTTGTGTTAGAGCTAAAAGGTGATGCTTGATGGAGATGTGAAGGTGGCTTTAGGAATGGGTTTCATCAACACTTGGCAGAGAAGCTAGAAAATTTCTTTCTAGGAGTTGGATTCTCAGCTGCGCAGATTGAGTCCAAGTTAAAATTTTTGAAGGAGAAGTACACCGTCATCCATGAGATGACGAAACTATCTGGATTTACCTGGGATGAAGAAACTTCCATGATCAATTGTGAGAGGCAATCTTACGATGACTACTATAAGGTAATATGCTACTTGATTATGTATTCGAAGAGCTCAATCTATTGTCATTCTTATTATCTTTTTATATTTGGTTCTTTTTATAAATTCTATTTTTTTATGTGATGCTAGATTCATCCAAGGGCAGCAGGATTATGGAAGAAACCATTTCCAGAATTTGCCAAGTTGGAGTTGATTTTTGGGTCTGACCGAGCAACTGGTGTCGATGCTGAAGATATGGAGGACGGGGTCAACAACCCAGGCAATGAGTACGTTGACCTAGAGTCACCGTTAGAGGAGAGTGACCATCCAGCTAGTGATGAAGGATCACATCCACCACCGTCAAAGAGGCAGAAAAGGGCAGGTAAAGTTATAAGATTTTTGGTCATTTCGAAAGTTATAAGGTTTTTGGTTCATTTTTATTACATTTTCTTCTTTTTTTTTACTCTGATATCTATATATCCTTTCCAAACAGCAGATATAGGATATAGATATCAATCTCATACCCATAGCCTTATATCTATATCTCATATCCATAGCATATATCCTATATCTATATACCCTTTCCAAACGGGCACTAAATGAAATTCTTATAATATATACATATATATTCTTTCAATTTTTTAATTTAAATGAATTTTATATGAATACACATTCTACTAATTCAGGTCTATAATTCTAAAATAAACAAAAGGTTAATCTAAATAAATCTCATAATATATTAATAAAGTAAACCCAAATAACTTCTTTGAAAAAAGATTCATGAGATTGCGTAATTATAATTGATTATTTAATTTTTATTATAAGTATAAACGATTTGATCTTTTATTATATAAATATTAAACAACTTATTATTTTAACTTTATGAAGTTTCAATATCTCATGCAATAGATGTAAAACATGCTTATATAGAATTTGTAGAGTAAAATAATTGATTTGACCAAAAAATAATAGAAATCAGTTTTTTTGAATGATAAAGATTCACTATTTTCTTTAATTAGTACACGAAGTATCTTTTTACATCGTCAAGGTTCCCAAAGTTATCGACTAATTTCTACGGGTTCGAGCACTAGTCTATAAAGTATTCAAATATCATTAGTGAAAATGACATTTGAATCCTTGACCTATAGTGGTAAAGCATATGGAAACACCTCCACCACTAAAGTAAATAATGGCATTTGAACTTTTGACCTCTTAGTCGTAACTAGTAAGGTATATAGAAACACCTCCATACCACTGGAGAAAAAATCATTGACATACACAGTTTTTTTAAATGAAAAATGACGAAAAATAATACCAAGTATCGACATTGAACAAAAAATAATACAAATTTTAACATTGACGATTTCATATACAAACTATCGTCCTATTAAGCCAAAATAATATAGATGTGTTTTCCAATGAAAATTTTGGCCAAATTTGCCTCCCTCAAGTTTGTATTATTTCCGACATGTAATGAGCTGTAAAAAAAAAAAAAAAAAAAAAAAAGCCTATGCCACATGTATTTCCGATGTACACATGACATATTTGGCTAGAAATCTCGCTGAAAAACATATTTGTATTATTTTTGGTTAATAGGGTGATAGTTTGTAAATGAAATTGTCAATTTTAAAGTTCGTATTATTTTTTGTTCGATATTATTTTTTGTCATTTTTATTTTATTTTAATAAAAATGCTGTAACTGTGCCGATTTCATGTTAGTTTTTAGAAGTGCGTTGTCTCTTTGGCCGATCGTTTCGTTTCTCTTCTGATTTGTGATTCACAGCGTAGAATGGCTTGTACGATCCTTGTATTTTTTATGTCATTTGTTTCTGTCTTTTCTTTTCTGTCATTTGCTTCTGTTTTTTGCTTCAGTTGTACATGATGGTTAGTCCATCCACCGGCTTGTCCGGTCTCTCGGTTTCTCTAGGCTTGTCTAGAGAACCGAATTTCTTATCTTGCTTAAAAAAAAAAAAAAATGTTAGTTTTTAGAAAAATTTAGAGAGATTTTTTCATCTAAGAGTATTTTATTTAGTTTTTAATGTAATTTGCAATGGTTAACTTTTGTAGAAAGTGGCTTGCATTAAGAATAGTTGGTGCAAATGGTGAGTGATAACCTATATGAACTGGTTTTAGGCTTTTAGCCAATATTATTGCATTGGAGGATGGCCCACTTGCATAGTTGCATTGCCACTAGAGAAGAGGAAGTGCAGGTAGAAAAATCTCTCATTATGATGTAACAAACTCATAAAATATCACTAAAATGTAACAAACTCATATAAAATTATAAAAAACCACAACCTCAAATTCAAACTCTAATATCTCATCATAACTATTGCACCGTCATCAAGTGATTAACTTTTGCAGTGAATAGAAATTTCTCAAGGAAAACTTTTAGGGCGATTGATGATAAGGAAAAAAACACTAAGGGTGTGTTTGGATTTTATTACATTTTAATTATAATGCAATTATTTTACTTCGTTTTATGAGAGCGTTTGGTTGTACAAATAAAAATCTTATAAAAGCATAGGTAAATAAGTAATTTAACCAAATAATTACATAAATCGAGATAAAATAATTATGTTATAATTAATACATCATAGAATCCAAATACACCCTTAATTTACACACCTTAAAAATTATAATAATCAAACACCACCTTATCTATTTGCACTATCAACGTAATATAATTGGAATCCAAACACACCCTATTACGGAGTATTATTATACCGCCATAAAAGATTATATGTGTTTTTTTTACAGTAGGCAAACATTAGGAGAGCTTTACGACAACCGGAAATTAAGCTAGCACCTCTTTGATCATCCCGATGGATGATGTTACTAAGATCCCTATTAAAAGAGAGAGTAGACAAGTTACAATTAACTACGTATAGGCTTAACAATATATATAGTCGACTACTTTATTTGCCTCTCTATAATAATGACTAAACTCGATGTAATCAAAATGGCTCTTCAGAAGACCTGATGCGGGACCATCCAAGACACCTCCGGACACACCAATCATACTTAGGGATGGACCTATGACTCGAGCTCGTGAGAATGATGTCATCCTAAAGAGGAAGAAGAAGGCTCCACCATAGGAGAAGGTCCAAAGGTGCAGCTTGATTCTGACGTTTTTGGTTCGTTCATGATCATTTGACAGCTTTTCCACGTCTCAGTAAAATGGATCGTTCGGATTTCATATTTATCGTATTGAGTCGTGCCATATCTTGTTGGAACGATGACAAAAAGATCTACAACTTTTCCGTTGAAGGTTTCTCCAGATTGGACCTAAAGTTTGGTCGAAAATCACCATATTTGCAGTTGTCACTGTTTAGACGAATTTCCCTCTATTTCTTTAATTAATTTATTGTTTATGCATTAACTAGGCCACCGCTCCAAACTCTCACTCCACGAGATCCACCTTCTCCCTCCGGCCACCTCTCCGTTCTCTTTTTCCCTTCCGGAACCCTAACCATAGACCATGGTCATCTCCTTCGACCACCGCAGTCTCGCTATCCACCGTCACTGTTGCTTCTCCTGAATGGTTGCGATTCCTCCGTCTCTTGATCTCTTTCTCTGCTCCTCACCACCGACCATCTCCGTGTCGCCATCACCAGCATCATTTTCCCCTGCGAGATCCTTGCTTCTTGATCTGGATTTTCTTCAATTCACCCTTCAAGAGTTTCGACTTCCACCCCGATTGCGCCTCAGGTAAGTGTAGGTTCATCTCCCCAATGCTTCGATTTTTAGCATTGAATCAAACGTCTAATAATGCTGAATTTGTGACTTTATTGTGTCTCAGATGATAGAGTGATGATTCCATTTGGTAGTGTTGGGCTGAATTTGTGTTTAATTGATGTCGAACTGATTGAATCATCGATTGCTTTGCTTACCTGATTACTGTAGTTTGTGTTGTTGTTTTTTCCCTTTTGTAATGTGATGGTCGTGCAATCGATGTTGCTTCCCGAATGCTGATTTGGCTCGATTGGAAAGGTTGTAACTTGAAATAGCTTGTGATTGTCTTTCATTCTGGGATAAATTATGTTTTCTGAAGATTTAAAAGTGGATTTAGAATTACTTGTGGCATTGCCTGTTCCTGACTTTGCCTTGGTTGATTGGAATTTGCTAGATGTAGTTACTAGGTGTGGTTGATTTATTGACCGCCGCTACTGAATTGGTCACATTTATGCACCTTAAATGAGATGACAGATAATATATCTCTGGTATTGTATTATAATTTTATTATACTGACTTTTGTATCAACTACATTTTTTTGATGTGAGATCCATTTTCTGAATGCTTTGGTGCTGATCACTCTTATTTAACTTATTAGAGAAAATAAGGGAGTTAAAGGGAAAAAAGATGGAGTTAAAGGGAAAAAAAGATAGAAAAATTCATGCCCTAGCATATCTGACTATTGTGTGGTGGTTGTGTCCTTATTAGAATGAGTAATGTTTTATGCATGCCTTAACAAAACATTTTGTTTAATTCTTTAGGTTGCACTTACAAGTGAGGTGCTAGGTGTAATTGAACAATTTAAGAAGGCTACGATTTGGGAGCCAAACAAAACTGGGTATGTCATAGGTTATTGTTTGTATTAAAGGATCTTGTACAATGTATCACCAAGAGCATATGAATTGATTTGTTTGAAGTTGGCTATAAAAACAATGAAAACCCAAAACCTTTGAAATGAGATCCATTTATATGTAATATTCTTGCTGATTTCTGTTAGCTTTTTACTGCAATATTCATGCTGGTG
Source organism: Persicaria maculosa (assembly GCA_963922045.1). Taxonomy (NCBI): domain Eukaryota; kingdom Viridiplantae; phylum Streptophyta; class Magnoliopsida; order Caryophyllales; family Polygonaceae; genus Persicaria; species Persicaria maculosa. Next base: position 43,857,971 of record OY998262.1, on the reverse strand, counting down.
GTTGTTTTTTAATGCCTTTATATTCTTGCAGGGTGAAATATGGTGATGACGCGTATAGAGACAACCCAAGAAGATGGAACTTGCACTATGATTGTTTATGACGAGCTTTCCTTGACGAACTCGCGAGGAAAAAAATTTCCTTGCCAAACACTTATAGTAGTGAAATCTTCATTTTCTGCGAGAAAAAAATTCCTCGCAAATAGCCAGTTTTGTTGTAGTGAAGCGCCTGCCTCCATATCCTTGAGATCTGAGGTTGTAAAGACCACCTTCTCCATTCCATCTAGCAATCACTCTTTTAGTTGTAAGGTCTTGTAACCAGCATGGGACCCCATTAAAACTAAATTCCATCTGTTGCAAATGCCAAACTTTGGAAAATGACAACAGATTAGGCCTAAACTAAGGAATATAAAGAACATTGTGCAACTATAAATCATCTCTCCAAGAAACAGTCCCAAACTGGCTAACATCAATACTCGGCCCATCAAGCAGTCCAAGAGAAATAACAGTGTGCAAAGTCTTCAAATTAGAGAACACAGACTTGTCAAACACAATGTGATCGATCAGTATGCTTATAATCTTTATTAGCATCATGATAGGCTAAAACCTACACCGCAAGTGTACGGGTTCAGTTGTAGTATATCGAGTGTCGTATCCACAGGGAATATGTGGTATCGATTGCTAATTCAAACATATTTAACTAAGCCAAGAAAAATAACGGGAGAACTAATTATATGGAATGGAGGAAGCAACCAACTAAAAAGAAACAACTATACAAAATTGATAGTAAACAATGGATATGAGACAAATCTAGGGTAAAGGATCACCACAACGACGCTTTAGTAGTTTAATATTAATATTCGTGCCACCTTGTATGAATTTGTTGAAGGTAGATTGTCTAAGGTAATCGCAAATCTCCTTTCGGAATCAAAGCGAATGTGCCTAAATTGGTTAATAATCTCCTTTCGGACTCAAGCAACCAATTTAAACCCTTTAAGTTCTTAGAATTCTAGATGATAATCACATTAACGTCGCCTTTCGGTCTCCGTCAATATGACAACCATCCAAAATATCTATGACAATCTATGAATCCTCAAGAAATTCGATTCTCTTTCGATAAATCAAACTTCAAGTTTAATCATATGGTTTCGATGGATCAAATAGTTTTTCGGCAAAAAATCACCAACTAAATTCCAATTTAGGGTTTTAGTCTTTCGATTTCAAATCCTAATTCAGTTCTAACCAATTTTCATCAATTAGGGCTGGCGTAATAGGATTAAATCACAAATCATCAAACAAACGAATATCAATCTCAACACTACCAAATCATCGTTTGGATCACCCTAACCCTAGAACGGAGAAATTAGAAAAGCATAATATAATAAACAATGAACTAAATTATAGACAGAAATAGATCAAAGTTTAGAATAGAATGCAAACCGAAATTTCCGTCCTCGATCCAAAGTGTATACCGTCAAACCAAGAGCAAAACCTAAACCTACAAAGTGGCCGAAGCCATGTACAGAAAAACTCAGAAGTCCGAACTCCCCCTGTTGCAATTCCAATCTAACTACATATATTGTAATTTAGGAAAATTACAATTTTAACCCATAAATTTAAATAATTAAATTGCATCCCAGCACCCAATTATAGATTAACTCCACCAAATAGCTCCAAAATTTAGCAACTTCCACAACTAACAATTTAGCTCCTCGGGTCCAATCCAAAATGCTCGACGCTTTGTATTAAAGTTTTGTTTTCCTCAATATTAGCCTCAAAATGCCTGAAACACATAAAAACAAGGTGTAGACTCCGAAAATGCAAAACAAAATAAATAAAGTATAAAATATGATAAATATGCATGAAAATGATCTAAACTAATATGCAAATGCAATCCTAAAATATGGCTAAAATAGATACTATCAAATCACCCCATGCTTAAACCTTGCTTGTCCTCAAGCAAGAACAAGTGTAAATATTCACAAGAAAGATTTTGATTTCTATCCAAGCAATGCTTTTGCTCATTTAGATTAGACATCGGGTTCAAAACAAGACAAGCAAATCATACAAGAGACAAGCCAAGACATCAATTCCAAGGCCTCACATAGGACATATTTTTGTGGAACACTCTCACTCATGTGTCTAAGGTATAAAAGTTTTGCTCCGGTTCAAATCTTGAAGACTCATCTACCATAAACTTGAATTAGCGTCTTAACTCTCCGCCACTTGGACTATGCACATAAACATAAATCATGAGGTCTTTTCATGGGTTGTAATGAGGCCAAGAGAAGAAACAACAGGTATGGATTCTTTGGCCATGTGGTGCTAAATCCGGGAAATAGAACTACTTCCTAAACTTCAACCACAATTCATCTTTTTTCAACACACATACCAAATTTCTAACAACAACCACATCACATAATCAATTAAGCTCAAACTCTCAACTTTTGATAACACATTCCCTTTTCACAAACATTTCTCTAGTGATGAAGAATTTTATTCCTTTTTTCTTTTTCTTTTTTTTTCACTTTTTTCTTTCTTTCTTTTATTTCTTCATCACAAGAAACTTACATTTGAAGCACAAATCCTCCACTCAATACATAAATCACTCAAAGCACATATTCCTTCTTGTCCACAAAACTATAGATAAATCTATTTCATCATACTTCCCGAATGGGTAAACGAGGCTAAAATAGGCTTAAGGATAATCTTGTGGAGCTACAAATGAATAGGCTATTAGGCTCAACGGGCTTCAAGCAAAGAATATCATAATAGGGTTAGGAATGGAATAATAGGCTAACAAAAGTTGCCTCAATCATGTTTATGCAATGCACACAAGTCATATATGTGGCCTCAAGAGGTTCTAACGCAAGTTCTGAAGATAGAGCAATCAAGATGAGCAATTCACACACAAAAGAAACAGGACTCATGAATGTTAGTCCGAGGCTCAGAAGCTCACGACTTTTGTCTTAGAATCTCAATCTCAACAAGTCTCAAGCAATGATCAGTTTTGAAAGAATTAGGACATAAACCCAATAATCTAAATCATCACAAGCCTTTTAACATGCCTTAGAGGATATCATCAACCAATTTCAATCAAGGAAGTGACATGTTCTTCAAGAAGAGCAAGGAATTTTTATTAGCAAGGGTTCATCTCAAAACATCTATATGCAAATGAAATGCAATGCATGAAATGCACATGAAAAAAAAAATGAAAAAAAAAATTATATGCAAAAACGGAGTAACACTAGAAGTTCCCTTCCCCATGCTTAAAATCTACTTTGTCCCCAAAGTAGAGAAATGAAAGAGTAAGAGGTAGAGGAACTCACAAAAGAATCAGGCATAATTGAGCAAAAGCACAAGAGGAGGTAGTGGTGTTGGAGCCATTTGTACATCCCTGAAACTTCATCAATTGAGTCTGTCCAACACCACAAACAACAACAAAAACAAGCAACACTTGCATAACAGTCAGCAGCAGATTCAACTTAGTAGCAAAGGAATATCAAAAGGATATAATTCAACAAGAAGGTAACTATTCCTAGATAAGAACACCCCTAAAACATGATAAAAGAATTTAGGAATTACATCCCTCGGTGTTTAGCAGAAACTTTCAGCAACTCTTGGGTGCAAATTGCATTTTTGAAACCTCTTGGAGTCGGAAAAATATAGGCATCGTCTCCTTTGCAAAAGGTCCTGGCCAAGACAAAAGCAAAGAAAACACACCACCACCAAACGTAATCCAACATCCAAGTATAAAATATATCCCAAGTATGAGAATCAATAACAACCAACTAAACAGAAATCAGACTTATGCTAATGCTCATCCATTAATTGCAAAGTAAAATCATGAAAACTCGATGGAAACAGGGAGCACGAGACAAGCAGGAAGAGAACTAGCATAAGAACAATTTAATCCCAAGAGAACGGGCATGACCAGAATTCAATCCAGCCGCCAACATTTCCAATAAATAGGTGTAATAAAAGACTAAATTTCGATAACTAAAGTGATCAATTTTAGCATCAAAATCAGTTGAATTCCACCTCTAAATTTGATCCAAAGTCTCCCAAAAGCATGGGACTAAAAAACAAGGAACTCAGCTGATTTCAGATACAACAAGGAAAAAATTGATCAGCAACAGAGTTCATATCTATCAAAGTCTCATAATCATAGCTACAGCCGAATGTGACAACCAGGAAAGGCTCTCAAAAATCAATTCATATATGCTTCAATAATTCCAACAGCAACTCCGCAATCAAGATCGGCAGAAATACAACAGTGACAAGGATCAAGCAACTACTAACAAGCTAGGTGCATCAAACCCCATCGAATTCAGACAAGAAATTCAGCAAGGTAACAAGGCACACAAGGCATGAATCTAGTGATAAAATTCAGCATATATATATCAAATATAAGCTCTTGGATATGCATTCAAGTTCCAATTCAACTCACTCAGTAAAACATAATGAATTCAGCTTAGGAATAGATAACCAAAACATCAATATGAACCCAAGCCATAACAGGTTCACAATCAGATTTCTAGCACAAACAAATCAGCGCAACTATATCGCAAGCAAACCAGCAGTTAGCAAGAGGAGTGGCAATCAATCAACAAACATAGCCTGCAATTACCATCGGACGGAACATTGGAGGATTCTGAGATAGGGTTTGTGGGGTGTTGTAGGGAGGAAATTGAGACTTGCAATTAAAATATAAATAAAGCAAAGCAAACCAGATTCCGTCCCGTGCAAATAATTACAAGACTCCCTCCCGATGTAGCAGTGGGAAGTCAGGATCGATCCGCGAGGAAGCGTGTCAGCGGATCCTAGCCAGCGGAAGAATCTCACGAAGGGTTGTTGACTTCGGGGGTACTCGACCTCGACTAAGGTTTAGTCGACAGAAGTCAAGCACAGTCGAATCGAGCAAGCAGCAGCCTCTGATGTTTGGTCGACTACGAGGAAGCAACTCGACGTCTGTTATGAGCCTGATTTGCCATGTTTTATACTATCTTTTATATCGTTTTCTGCATACATTTCATGCATTTGGGCTAGAATAGTACAGAATCTATGTAGTTTATGCTTATTTGCCAAATTATGGAGTCTACACAAATTTTTGTTCAATTTCGCAGAAATCGAAGCAATTTACAACAGTTCTGAGAAAGGAAGAAAAGCCTGAAATCAACTACAGAAGTCCGAGGTCAAGGAACAACAGAACCAGAAAAAATCGAGCTGGAAAGAAGAAAACCGAGTCAAAACACACAACTTGATATCGAGTACTGCAAGTCGATATCGAGTAAGGTCAAGTCGATTTCCACTCGGACAACTAAGAATCGAGCAGAGCTGACGAAGCTAGTCGATATCGAGTTGTTTTACTCGATATCGAGTAAGCCATATCGAGTCAGAGACCCCGGAGTCGACAAGTGAAGCTGGGAGCTGAACATATTACTCGATGTCGAGGAAAAATTAAGTCGACTTTGCTCCTGGAGGCGGGAATCGAGTTGCTGAGCAGAAGACGAGAAAATGCTATTCGATATCGAGCAATCCTACTCGATATCGAGTTGACCCCAGTTGCCGACGTCGAGTAGTTCGAGATCTTGTTAAGTTTCTATCCCGAATCCGATGGAGATATTTTCGAGATCAAATTCCAGCAAATTCTATCAAGTACTATCAAGAGGAAGAGACATTTATCTACTTTAGATATAATTCCTAGTTGATTTATTTCTTTATTTCGATGTTTTATCTTTATGTTATTAGATAGATAAATATAGATATAGATATAATTTCTTTCCTAGAATAGCTAGGGAATGAAGCCTATAAATAAAGCCTTAGGGGCTGATTTCCATTCATTTTAATTTCGGTCACAATTAGTTACATAGAGAGAGAGAGAGAGAGAGAGAGAGAGAGAGAGAGAGAGAGAGAGCTTGTGGCGAGAGCAAGGTGGAAAGGCGAGAGCGGATTTGGCTTGTTCGGCTGTAAGCTTTCTTTTTAGTTTTATTTTAATGCAATTTATTTTCCTGAAATCTTTGATGAGTCTATTGACGATGAAGAGCGAGTAGTCCACCCACTTCTAGGGTCGGGGTGAGCCCGACGGTAGCCATGTGCGGTGATGCGGTAAAGGTTTGAGCTTTTTATGCAATTCGTCTTCTATCCCTGCAAGCATGATTCTTTTGCGAGAGTTGAAGGTGATCCTTGTTTGTGTTATTGAAGCAAAAGTGATCTTAATACAACCTGGGTTAATTATGTGAAAAGGGTTAGTAACAATTAGGGTTTATGCGAAAGCCTCTATATTCCTATTTGTTAATAACGAAAGTTATTTGATGAAAAGCATGATCTTTTATGCCTTTATGTGTTATTTTGCATGGTTATCGTTGTGGTGTTGAAACCCTGATCTTGGAAGACTTTAGTTTATTGATTTATTTCGTCGAAATTCGTGTTCTGTGTTCAAAAAGGTTGCAATTTAAGTTTCTGAGTTACTCGATCTCGGGGAATTTTGGTCGACGTCGAGGAAATCTTATCGACATCGAGGAAAGTTTGTCGAAATCGAGTTGCTTTTGCTGGTTTTGCTTTCTGTTAGTCGATATTGGGCTATTGTTGGTCGATTTCTTTACTCGATATCGAGTACTGGTAGTCGATATCGACCAAAGTTTGCTGCTTTCGTTTTCTTTTCTACTTTTCTCTGTTGTTTCTGTCTATCTGTTTGATTTTCTGCCTGTGAGATTCCTCCGCTGCCTGAGATCCGCTGACACGCTTCCTCGAGGATCGATCCTGACTTCCCACTACTCCATCAGGAGGAGGTCTTGTAATCATTTACGTGGGCACGAATCTAGTTTGATTTATATTTTATATTTTGAACTCGATTTCCTCCCTACAACAGCGTCGAGGAAAGTTAGGTCGTAGTCGAGGAGTCTGGTCGAAATCGAGTTATCTGCAGAGACACAAGCAACAGCGATCTTTGCTCGATCGAAGATCAATAGTCGACTTCGACCAAGTTTTGGTCGAAATCGAGGAGAACAGAAACTAACGAATGCAAAACTTCGAACTTTAAACAATATATGAAAAAGACTTCAAAGATCGGGGTTTGCAACAACGATAACCAAACATGCATAAGGCAAGATAAATAAAGATAATCATGCAAATTGCATCGAAGGATCAAGCTTTCGCCTTTGCCAACAATTAGACAACTCTTTCAAGAAACCCTAATTGTATCTACCAATTTTATGTTTATAATCCAAGTTGTTAACATGGATCTCTATTTGAATAGGTAATAAACATATAAAAGGCAGTAGATGCTCAAAACATGATAAAGGTTGGAGCTTTACCTCAAACACGCATGTCTATCGTCGGGCTCGCCCCTACCCTAGAAGTGGGTGGACTACTCGCTCTTCATCGCAATCGCAGACATCATTGATTGAAAAGAAACTACTTGCATTAAACTAAACTGAAGAAAGTATAAATCGAACAAAGCCAGATCACTCTCGCTCCCTTGCTCCACTCGGCCTCTCTCTCTCTCTACTCTCTACTTACTTCCCTCCTTCTGAAATTGAATTAATAAAAACTAGCCCCATGGGCTTTATTTATAGGGTTACAATCCTTGCTAATCAAGGAAGGAAATTCTATCTATATCTCTATCTAACATAGAAAATATAATTCTACTTAGGAAACAAATATATATCTAAATAAGATAAAACTAGATAAATCCTAGGGTAATTAAATGTTCAATCTTTAGGACAAATAAAAAGATAAAAATATCTAAATCTTCATGTGTTGGGAATCTTCTCTCGAAAATATCTCCATCGTATTCGGGATAGAAACTTAACAAGACTCGGACTAGCTCGAAATTGGCTACTACGGGTCAACTCGATATTGAGTAGGCTTACTCGATATCGACCAGCATTTTCTCCGTCTTCCCTTCAGCAACTTGATCTCGGCTCCAGGAGGGAAAATCGACCAACTTTTACTAGATATCGTCAAGGCTTAGTCGATATTGACTTGAATCTTCTCCTCCCAGCTTCTCTTGGTCGATGCCTGGATTCTGCTCGATTTTTGGCTTGGTCGACTTCGACCAGGTTGGTCGATGTCGAGTAAAATTGCTTGGCTTTGTCTTCTCAAGCATCCTTCTTCTTCCTCCTCGATTAAGCTTTGCTCTCTGGTGTAGTCGATGTCGAGCAGGCTTCGTCGACATCGAGTAAAATGCAGCTTTCTTCTTCTCTTCTTGGTTTCGTCCCGGAATGGCTCCAAATTCTGTAATATTAAACCAAAACTTATGTAGATCTCCATTTTTTGCAAATAAGCATATATTACATAAATTTAACATATTCCCAGCCCGAAATATGTAAAGTATATAAAATAAGGAGCTAAAATGTATATAAAGACATGGTCACTTTAGTGGACATCAAAGCACTCCATACTTAAGCTTGCTTGTCCCCAAGCAATAACTTGGATGGTCATTCAGGGGAAGAATTCAAAACTCTCAACATCTTAGATTCATTCTTATATATCCCTGCAATCAATTACCATCCTCAAAAAGGTACTAATGCCACAAATCCATGCATGTGCAATAAAAAACAACATCTACTCACAAAAGGAGGGTTATGCAAAAACAATTCATGTGACAAAGCATTAATAATCAAGAGGACTTTAATTTAAGCTCAATAAGGAGTAGATTGGTAAAAGGCTTAAGGTGGGCAATTTTTTGGCAATGTGGTGTTAAATCCGGGGAAATGGAGTATTTCCAAACTGAATTTCCAAATTCCTTCTTTGATTTCTCACCTTTCTCTCTTTCGCTCGATGCTTTTTTTTTCTTTTTTTTTCAATATAATGCTTTTACCTCTCTAACCTCAGCATTGCCTTCTCGTGAGTCGCAAACATGGGTGTCATGAATGACCTCGGATACTTAGTGCTTTGGACTCCTCACATGTGTGTCCCATCTCACTGAACTATTATCTCAGCAAGCAGGGTCGATCTTTGATCGGATTTTCTTTCACTCATTAAATTTTCCATATATTTCAAACATTCCTTCCAAACTCCAGTAATGATAATAACAACACAACAACCATATAATATCTCCATAATGTAACATCATTCTCAACATAATCCCCGGATAGGAAATAAGGTAAAGAATGGCAATATTTGGATCATGTGGAGCAATAATTGAAATAAGGCATATATATGGCTTTTGTAATGCATAAGCATAGGTAAGGCTAGGATTATAAACATATGAGCATTATATGGAAATATAAAGTCCTCCATCCTCTTATCATGCAACATGTCAAAAGCAACATCAAATTTTACCTCCCTTCATGGTTTTCAAGAAAATAATGCACTTCATTGTGACTTCCCTTTACTAGGCAATTTCATGCTATATCTCTAATGAATCCAATTTTGCATCGTCGAATTCTATATAAGCTTCCATGACACTAATCTTTAAACAATTTACAAGATATGGGAGATGTCTTCATAAACAAATTTTGAGTTTAGCAATTAAGCACAAAAATTAAAAATTTACTCAAAATTGACCATGTAATAGCAAAAACAAGAATAAAATATAAAATAATGATAATGAGCCCTTCCCTCACCCCATACTTAAAATATACAGTGTTCCCACTGTATAAAATCAATATAAAACAAAGGTAAAGGATGGAACTCACCGAATAATGCGCTGAGGAAGCAAAACAGGGACTGTCGAGTATCAAAGTGTTGGTCGACATCGAGGTATTTGGTCGATGTCGAGTACAGATGCATCGTCGAGTGGACGTCTGAAGTCGAGGAAGCTTCTTTGTTGGCGACGTCGAGTTGGCCTACTCGATGTCGAGTAAAACTGGGCTGCTCGTCTTGGTCAATTTCGACTGGCCTAGTCGATTTCGACTATCTTTCAGGGACTTCTTTTTCCACTCTTTGCGATCCTTTATGCTTCTTGACCTATAAAAATGTTAGATTTTCGCACAAAGACAAGACCTTCCACATGAAGTATTCAAAACTAAAAAAATAAAAACAAACAAAACCAAAACCAAAAGTTTCAAAGTCCCAAAATTCAAAAGTTTTATGTACATGCTCTAGATTTTAGAGTCGCTAGGCCGACTTCTCCGTTTTAAGCATTAGCCTGGCTCATTTTTATCCGGATGTATAGGTGGGTCTGGTGGTTCCTCCGGTGGCGGGAAGTGTGGAATGTCATCCGGGGGCATCATATGGTGAAGTTTAAATCTCCCCGAGTGAATACTCCATGGCTCCACCCATTCATCTTCCTAGGCTCCAGCTAGCCTGCATAAGGGAATATATAAAGAAAATTCGCATACCTCATCATCATATCCCCTTATCTTCATAGTTTGATTTGTTTGGGCGTCTCCACCATAGCAGAGCGGTGGAGTGGGAAGAGATATTTCCTCCTCATCCTGTGGAGATTCATGCCACTTTGCGAGGACCCCATACTTGAACACGAACATCGGTTGCTCAAAATCGTCGGGGATGGCCTTTACCTTATAAGGTAAAAGTGACCTTGAAACAACATGGGCAACGATGTCCGACTTCTTTTTTTTTCTAGCGCTTCTTCTTCTTGGGATCCTTCAAATGGTTTTTCAAAGACAGGTAGCAAAGTTGGAATTGAGATCGCGGAGGGACATACCTGGGTATCGACTAGAGATAGATCGATATCGACTGGAGATGGGTTGACATCGACTAGGTGTTGGTTGAGGTCGACCTCAGGTTCGGATCCTTCTTCTAGCGGGATTGGGGCTTCTGGCGGTGATTTTGATAAAGCTTGTAGCTTCCTAAATGCGCGTACTCCCTCAAGCCATGCCTCCTCATCAACCATGTATAGCCATCTCAAATATTCCAATTCCTTTGCATACCGTCTCTCTTTTTCCCTTTCGGCCCATGTTTCAAAATACTCGAAGGTGTCCTTCATCCACCTGTAGAGGAAAACTCAAGGAAAACGTGAGATCTAACTACCTAAGGCGCGAATGATAGCTTCCCCGGCAACGACGCCAATTTATTGTAGGGAGGAAATCGAGACTTGCAATTAAAATATAAATAAAGCAAAGCAAACCAGATTCCGTCCCGTACAAATAATTACAAGACTCCCTCCCGATGTAGCAGTGGGAAGTCAGGATCGATACGTGAGGAAGCGTGTCAGCGGATCCTAGGCAACAGAAGAATCTCACGAAGGGGTTGTCGACTTCGGGGGTACTCAACCTCGATTTAGGTTTAGTCGACAGAAGTCAAGCACAGTCGAATCGAGCAAGCAGCAACCTCTGATGTTTGCTCGACTACGAGGAAGCAACTCGACGTCGAGGAAAGTTAGGTCGTATTCGAGGAGTCTGGTCGAAATCGAGTTATCTGCAGAGACACAAGCAACAACGATCTTTGCTCGATCGAAGATCAGTAGTCGACGTCGACCAAGTTTTGATCGAAATTGAGGAGAACAGAAACTAACGAATGCAAAACTTCGAACTTTAAACAATATATGAAAAAGACTTCCAAGATCGAGGTTTGCAACAACGATAACCAAGCATGCATAAGGCAAGATAAATAACGATAATCATGCAAATTGCATCGAATGATCAAGCTTTTGCCTTTTCCAACAATTAGACAACTCTTTCAAGAAACCCTAATTGTATCTACCAATTTTATGTTTATAATCCAAGTTGTTAACATGGATCTCTATTTGAATAGGTAATAAACATATAAAAGGCAGTAGATGCTCAAAACATGATAAAGGTCAGATCTTTACCTCAAACACGCATGGCTATCGTCGGGCTTGCCCTGACCCTAGAAGTGGGTGGACTACTCGCTCTTCAACGCAATCGCAGACATCATTGATTGAAAAGAAACTACTTGCATTAAACCAAACTGAAGAAAGTATAAACCGAACAAAGCCAGATCACTCTCGCTCCCCTGCTCCACTCGGCCTCTCTCTCTCTCTACTCTCTACTTACTTCCCTACTTCTGAAATTGAATTAATAAAAACTAGCCCCATGGGCTTTATTTATAGGCTTCCAATCCTTGCTAATCAAGGAAGGAAATTCTATCTATATCTCTATCTAACATAGAAGATATAATTCTACTTAGGAAATAAATATATCTAAATAAGATAAAACTAGATAAATCCTAGGGTAATTAAATGTTAAAACTTTAGGATAAATAAAAAGATAAAAATATCTAAATCTTCATGTGTTGGGAATCTTCTCTCGAAAATATCTCCATCGGATTCGGCATAGAAACTTAACAAGACTCGAACTAGCTCAAAATCGGCTACTGTGGGTCAACTCGATATCGAGTAGGCTTACTCGATATCGACCAGCATTTTCTCCGTCTTCCCTTCAGCAACTCGATCTCGGCTCCAAGAGGGAAAATCGACCAACTTTTACTCGATATCGACAAGGCTTAGTCGATATTGACTTGAATCTTCTCCTCCCAGCTTCTCTTGATCGATGTCTGGATTCAGCTCGATTTTTGGCTTGGTCGACTTCGACTAGTTTGGTTGATGTCGAGTAAAATTGCTTGGCTTTGTCTTCTCGAGCATCCTTCTTCTTCCTCCTCGATTAAGCTTTGCTCTCTGGTGTAGTCGATGTCGAGCAGGCTTCGTCGACATCGAGTAAAATGCACCTTTCTTCTTCTCTTCTTGGTTTCGTCCCGGAATGGCTCCAAATTCTGTAATATTAAACCAAAACTTATGTAGATCTCCATTTCTTGCAAATAAGCATATATTACATAAATTCAACATATTCCCAGCCCGAAATATGTAAAGTATATAAAATAAGGAGCTAAAATGTATATAAAGACATGGTCACTTTAGTGGACATCATGGGGCAATGGCAGCAGTAGCAGCAAGGGTTGAGAAGAGTCGGGCAGTGCGGGCTGAGTGCAGGAGCTTCGGGCGGAGATGTGGTGGCTGCTGGTGGGAGGGATTCCAGCGATTCAGGGAAGAGGCGGTGGTGGTGCTGACGGTGGGGAAGGCTGCGGAGGCATCGGTGGAAAGAGGGTCTGACGGTGGGGAAGGAGGTCCGGGAGAGGGAGGCAAGGAGAGGAGAAGGAAAACGCGTTATGTGCTCTTTTTTTTTTGGAATAGGATTTCCACTAGGCCGAGTGGCCATACTACTCGACCGAGGGACTGCACTGCCACACTTACTGGAATCCACTCGGGCCGAGTTGAAATTTCACTCGACCGAGTGGATCTTGTTTTCCTTTACCTTTATTTATAAAATAAAAATAATAGTATAATAATAATAAATTAAAGAAAACTTACCTCAGATGGATTTTCGAAAGCGCTTGAACCTTCTCGAGTGGATGGTCCATGGTTCGATCCATCCATCTAGCAAGTGTACGGGTTCAGTTGTAGTATATCGAGTGTCGTATCCACAGGGACTATGTTGTATCGATTGCTAATTCAAACAGATTTAACTAAGCCAAGAAAAATAACGGGAGAACTAATTATATGGAATGGAGGAAGCAACCAACTAAAAAGAAACAACTATACAAAATTGGTAATAAACAATGGATACGAGACAAATCTAGGGTAAAGGATCACCACAACGACACTTTAGTAGTTTAATATTAATATTCGTGCCACCTTGTCTGAATTTGTTGAAGGTAGATTGTCTAAGGTAATCGCAAATCTCCTTTCGGAATCAAAGCGAATGTGCCTAAATTGGTTAACAATCTCCTTTCGGACTCAAGCAACCAATTTAAACCCTTTAAGTTCTTAGAATTCTAGATGATAATCACATTAACGTCGCCTTTCGGTCTCCGTCAATATGACAACCATCCAAAATATCTATGACAATCTATGAATCCTCAAGAAATTCGATTCTCTTTCGATAAATCAAACTTCAAGTTTAATCATATGGTTTCGATGGATCAAATAGCTTTTCGGCCTAAATTCACCATCTAAATTCCAATTTAGGGTTTTAGTCTTTCGATTTCAAATCCTAAATCAGCTCTAACCAATTTTCATCAATTAGGGCTAGCGCAATAGGATTAAATCACAAATCATCAGACAAACGAATATCAATCTCAACACTACCAAATCATCGTTTGGATCACCCTAACCCTAGAACGGAGAAATTAGAAAAGCATAATATAATAAAAAATGAACTAAATTATACACAGAAATAGATCAAAGTTTAGAATAGAATGCAAACCGAAATTTCCGTCCTTGATCCAAAGTGTATACCGTCAAACCAATAACAAAACCTAAACCTACAAAGTGGCCGAAGCCATGTACGAAAAAACTCAGAAGTCCGAACTCCCCCTGTTGCAATTCCAATCTAACTACATATATTGTAATTTAGGAAAATTACAATTTTAACCCATAAATTTAAATAATTAAATTGCATCCCAACACCTAATTATAGATTAACTCCACCAAATAGCTCCAAAATTTAGCAACTTCCACAACTAACAATTTAGCTCCTCGGGTCCGATCCAAAATGCTCGACGCTTTGTATTAAAGCTTTGTTTTCCTCAATATTAGCCTCAAAATGCCTGAAACACATAAAAACAAGGTGTAGATTCCGAAAATACAAAACAAAATAAATAAAGTATAAAATATGATAAATATGCATGAAAATGATCTAAACTAATATGCAAATGCAATCCTAAAATATGACTAATATAGATGCTATCACACCAATAAGAAAAGATACACTTAATGTACCTGCAAAATGCACCATGGCTTGGTTGGCAGAGCTCTCATAATGCTCCAATTGGCCTTTACCTTTCATCATCTTTTAAACTTCATTGAAAATAGCATTTACCATAGCTGGATCAGGCCTTGGCTCTGTGCTAGGTTGGTGAGGCGAATGTCGTTAGGTTTTACCTCTCCCAAATAGTAATAATATCATGACTCAATGCTTAACCAAAAGATTAGTATAGTAGAAAAGTCCGGAGTCGAACCCACATAGAAGAATATCGCTTATAGATTTCTATTGATGATTTCTTATGACAATAGCAAATAGGTTGTAGCTAGCAAGATAAACTAAATAGAATAATGATTGCAAAGTATTGATAATATGATAGAAAAGTGTTTCATCTGTGATTCTTGACAATGGTTTGGGTTCATGATGCTTGGGTTGATTTCAATATTATTTATAGAGTTTATGTCGACTAACCTATTATCAATTGTTCTGCAAAGATACAATCTCTTATTCAAGGCGGTATCACTCAATAATAGCATTAATGAATCGAGTACTTAAGACCAATTGACACATCAATTCAATGCAATTAGAAAACAAAGGAACATCCCACTCGACCCTAACACATCTACTCGACATAGATCAATTGTTATCATCCACTACAAAGGCATAGAAATATCACTAAATCAATGACTTTGTTTGCTATCAAGGAACCAATAACGGATTCATAGCATAGATGCAATTCCTAACATGGTGATCAAGCATAGAAAGGAACACAAATATATATCAATAAGAACAAGATGATAAATACACTCATGAATAACTAATTGAAATCGAATCCTCATAATTCATCCAACTATGTATTCGAATCACAGGTTAGGAACACAAGAGTCGTCGAAGTGAGGGCGAAATTCGTGGTAAGCTTGCGCCTCCTTCGGCAGCGGTGGCGCCGGCCATAGCTTGCTCTCCCGTCCTTGAGGGATGGCAAAAAAGAAGGGCAAATCGAAGGGTTCCCCTTTCGGTTTGGATTTTTGACAAAGAGCAACAGTTGGAGAAAGAGCTCCATGAGACTTTGTTCGATTCTGGAGGGCGGAAATCGCGGGGCTTGTATCTGGAGGATAATGGTCGGGATTCTAGGGGTTCCTCTTTGCCTCCGGGAAGACAGGATCCCTCTCAGGCTGCTTCGAATCTGGGTCGGGGAGGAAAGAGCAACACCAGTTCGGACTCGGGGGTGCCGTCAGATACGAGGTCTCCTGTTTCTTCTTTTTCCTCTCCGGATTTGAACGTCAAACCTAATGTGGGCAACAAGGACGATTCTACCAAACGAGGAACAAATATGGAAGGGAAAGTTATGAAAGACATGGCTGATGGGGATTTGGGCGGCGTGCCTGCTACTCGGGTGGGTCGCCCTCTTTCTTTTGCCCAGGTGACCAGGGGTTCTAGGAGAGCGGCCATTGCTGAGAGGTTGCACCTTGTACCAGGCCTTAACGGTGATTGCATACAGTACACAACCGAGGATGTTGCTAATTCTGGGGATGGGTGGTCAGCCACGCTTCTAGGGGTTGAAATGGGTCTTCCTATCCCTAATCGTGTCATCTTCGATTTCATAAAAAAATTCGTGGAAGGTTAGTACGCCAAAGGTGTTCATTAAACATACTAGTTTACTGATTTTCCGATTCAAGAGTGAAGTTGATTTGCAATGGGTCTTGGAGCCTGGTCCATGGTCTATTGGATTGTCCCCTCTATTGCTAAAGCAATGGACTTTCGGGGCTACAATCGATTTGGAGTTTTTTCAAAACTGTGCCAGTTTGGGTTAAAATCCCCGATTTGCCTCCTATTTTCTGTTCTACATCCATGTTAAGCATGATTGGCAGCGGGATAGGGGTTCCCTTGTGTATAGATGAATTCACTTCAAGCCAAGAGGTTCTATCATTAGCTAGGATGTTAGTGGAAATTAGCGCTGAGCAAGCTCGACGGAAGTTTGTATTGTTAAGAAACGAGAAAGGAGTTGATTGCTCTCTGAAAGTCAAATTCGACTGGCTTCCTTGGATGTGCAATCGCTGCAGTTGCTTCGGCCACAATGATAAGTAGTGCTCGAATGCTGTCATAGTGTCGGAATCAGACTCAGTTTGCGGGGATGGTCACGTAGGCGGAGGAAGGAACGGGACTGAGCAGGAGCGGGATGTTGGAAGTGAAGGTGCTAAGGCTGTGGGTGGCTTGAATAAGATAGGAAACGAGAGCAAAGGGGAGTGCAAGGTTAGTGATCCTGTCGGGTGTGACCAGAGGCAATTAAATGATGCTTGCTTCCCACCCTTTAACATTGGTGAAAACGACCTCACAAGGGATCCAAACAGAGGCTGAAAGTCCAGCTGAGGTTGAGGGACAAGCAACGACGTGCTGTGCTGCTACACAAACTGAGAAAATTAGGGAGGGGAAGGAACATGGTGAGATGTCGACAACTTGTGCAAAGGAAACAGATAAGGCAGATGAAGTACTAAAGGCGGATCCTGAATCCTCTAAGGTTTGTGCAGCGATCGTTGCCACTGCCTGGGCGAAGGATTCAGGCTTGTCTACGAGAAAAGGCAGCCGAATGAGGGTAAGTAGATATAGCAAACCGTCTCCGAAACGTTGGCAGGAAGTAGGGGGCATAAAGAAGGGCATCTATCCTTTACGAGGGACCTGGAATCGTCTCCCCGGAGATATTCGTGTCTCCTTGACAATGGATGAACTATACAACGCTCTATCTGCTATTAAGGATCCTTTGTCGGGCGATAAGGTGGCAGAGTACTTTGCCCAACTCTTGGAAAATGAGGATGAAGAGGAGGGGAAAACCGATGAGGAGTCGTATCATCCTGGTTGATTGGATACTTCTGCTCGGGAGTGCTGATGTTGTTTTCTTGTGGTTGTTGTCAGGAATTTAGTATAAGAGTAAAGAGGAGATGCTGATTTAAAACCGGATCTGTTTCTGATTGGTCGGGTCTGTCATGACTCATGTGGGTTGGAGTCTATGTTGTTGGGCCTGCTTAATCGCCTCCCCTATTTGTTTTGGTTGTTTGAATAGCTTCGGGCCCTCTCTTATTTTGCATAAATTGCTATTCTTATAGGAATTTATGTGAAATAAAGGTGGTCTTTAGTGGGGTTTGTTCGGACTTGCTTTTTAAATAGGGGAAGATAGGGGACATATGGTGATAAGAATTCGGAGAATATAGCTCTTTTTGTATTTTACAAGTGATTCCCTGTTTTGGATCACTTCTTTTTGTAACTTGGAGGTGCATTATGGTTCCTTCCCTCCTTTGGAGATTTATATATATTTACCAGTCCAGGAATCACAGACGAAACTATGAGTTTAGCAACTCATAGCCAAAGTAACGCTCATCTCTCTCTATAATGCCTCACGGCACAACCCAACCAAAACTAGTCGTCTCAACAATAAAAAGAAAATAACATAAATAGAGTCGTGCAAAAACCCTAGAGAAAATTATAATAATATAATACTACCTCCGTTCCATAATACATGGGCTTTTCCCTTTTGACACATATTATTTTTTTAATCAAATTTTTTATCTCATTTGATACTTATTACTAATAAGTATCAAATTATATAAAAAATTTAATTAAAAAAATAATATTTCATATAGTTTTTCACTCCTTAAAAAGCGTGCCGAAAACTAAAAACTCATGTATTTTGGAACGGAGGGAGTAATATAATAGAATCTTTAGATTAAAATCGTCGTTTGCTGAACACGGGGCATCGGCGACTGCGAGGGCTGCTCATCAGGCTCCGCGATTTAAATTTCGAGAGAGAGGGAGTATAAAAGACTTACGGAGTATATCCGTATTTAACAAATGGTTTTATATAAATTTCCATAAATTATTACATCACGTCAAACCACCCAGTCTTCTTGGTGGACCGTTCGAGCCTCGAGGGGGGAGCCTGTTATATTACAGAGCTTTCTGAGCTCCACCAACTCGAGGACAATTGATGTGTGAATCTCCCTGGAAATGGATAGTATTTACAACAATGCCATGCCAGTCATCGTAAATTTGACACAACCACCGTGTCATTTTCGTGAATACTCCATTTTCTCATATCTCTCTCTCTCTCGCCCCCCTTTCCTCCTCAGTCACTCCCATTTTCCGTCTCCTCCTCTCTCCACAAAGTCTCCCTTTCTTCGTCTTCTTCAAATTCCGAAAGGTTTGTTTCCGAATCTATCGGATCTGAATCAACAACTGGTGAGTGTCGCTCTCTCCAAAGGTTTGTTTCCGAAATGTATTTCCGGATCTCGTTACATGTCTATGTGGTTGCAGTGTTTTGAGGAGGAAGATTCAGTTTCACATCTTACAACCAGGATTAGAATCCCTGGATTCATCGCCGGCCAACTCTTACGTCTCATAGTTTTGTTGATTTCTCATTTTGACTGTAGTTTGTTCTTGCTGTTCTGGTTGTGGAGGAGATCTGGAAATTGAGTGGTTTTTAACAGGTGGTTATGTAAGATCTGTCTGTTGAAATCTGGAAACGAGGAATTGTTGATTCTCTGGATTTTGGTTAAATTGGCTAGAATCGCTGTTGTCTTATACTTGGAACAGCTTAGTAGCGGTGGAGATTTTGTAAAACGAAGGTTACGAGTTATCTGTGGGTGATTCAGTTGCTTGGTTGAATATTTGAGATGGAGACTCTAATTGCTGTAGTGCAACACAGAAACCAGTACTATAGCAGGGGCAAGTCACAAGTTTCAGCTGGATTGGGAGACATCAATTGTCGAGCATTCGAATCTGGTGGATGTTCACTGTCAACACCTCTCAGGGCCAACTCAAGTCCTGTGCCGGATAGATCCCTGCCATCCCCCAAAACTCCAACTCCTTCAGTTAATATCCCTTCTAACTTGAAGGGAAAGGATAGTAAACAGCCTACAAAGAATGTTAAGAGTAGTCCGATTGCAATAGATTCCAAGCGTGGAGAAAAGGAGAGGATTTGGAATAACAATGCCTCCTTTCCAGAGCTTTGGGCTGGACCTGCCTACTCGAATTCCCCACCTCCAAGTTCCCTGCCTATGCCCAAGTTTTCTTTGAAGCCGAAACGGACCGTGTCTCTTGAATTGCCTGCAGTGGAGTCTGAGGTTGACCTACATCCAATTGCCAAATCTGCTCCTACTTCACCTACTGGAGGATTGAAGCACTCTTCGATTAGCTTCCTGCACGATGACGACAGTGCTACAAAGACCTTGCGTCGTATCCTCAATCTTGATATTGCCGATTAAGGTTGCATGTTCCTTGTTGAATGTAGATAATCAGCTGTAGGAGTGGATGGTTAGTGTAATTTCAGTAGACCGTAAGTAGAAGAAATAACATGGGTGCCACTGTGCCAGTGTGACCCATTTCTAGTTTGCTTAGATGTTGGTAGAAGGTGTCACATACAAGAATAGCAGGACCAGCGATGATGAGTCTGTGGTATAGGGGGGCTGGATTTGCTTCAGTCTATGGAGA
Source organism: Persicaria maculosa (assembly GCA_963922045.1). Lineage (NCBI taxonomy): Eukaryota > Viridiplantae > Streptophyta > Magnoliopsida > Caryophyllales > Polygonaceae > Persicaria > Persicaria maculosa. Next base: position 43,837,866 of record OY998262.1, on the reverse strand, counting down.
GTTTAGTATTTACTAATTTGGTTGTCCCAGTTGATACTTCCTAACTTCATCAACCCCCCCATTCTCAGGCTTAGCCATCTCTTAGAGCATCTGTACATTATCAGACTCTGCTTTCATTTGTCCCAGCTCTTCCCATCCTCAGCCTGTCAAAAATGGAGCACCCCGTTCGTACCCTCTTAACCCTAAAATCATGACCCTTTTTTAAACCCATTTAGCTTCTCTAGGCAACCTGTAATATTTGCTTTGCATTTTTATCTTTCTGTTGTCTCAATCGGATGCTAAGCTTCTATCAGTGTAAAACTTCTCCTAGTGTTCTTCCTCATCCCAGTTCAGTTCTTCCTGTCTTTTGAATGCGCACTCCAGTGGAGTGCCTCCAACTCTTCGGCATCTTTTCGGATTTTTACAAGGAAAAGGTGGTGGAGTTGAGCTAAAAAAATTCCCCTCTCTCGTTCTGTGTTGCACTTCCCTGTTACCAGCTTTCGCCATTTACTTCCTGTTCATATCAGTAAGCTTCGCTGCTATGCCTCCAGTCTACTTTTCCGAATCCTCATGTTCCTTAAGCTATCAAGTGTGTGTACAACCTTAAAGGTAAGGACTGAACTTCATGGCTTTTTCTCATTCATCATTCTGTAAACAAGTATAAAACATTTGATTCTGGTTAATTGCTATTGAGATAATCTCCTTTGTTTGTTACTGCAGGGTTGAGTAGATGCATGTAATCAATGGAGGATTGAGCTGGAGAAAGCTGGCTTTTGACAAAAGTATTATGCCTCTGGTTAGCTTCTGCTGAACCAACTGCATATTCCTTCCTATCTGTATTGTCCTGGTTTTCATCTTATCAGTCTTTGTGTTATCTGTATGTTAATCGTCCAAGACTAAGTTGTGACAATGTGGATTTTGTCATGTCAGGTTCATGTTATATAAGTGTAATTTTTGCATTCCAGGTTTCCAACGGATTTAATTTGTGAAATCACCTAAAATTAGTTCTCCACAAGCTGCTACTTCTGGCGTTTTCATTGTGTTTGCTTTTTAGGATTAGATTCATCAGGAAGTTTATTGTACGTTGGGTACCAATTGACTCAATTGAATCACTGGCAAAAGCAAATTGGGCAGATTTCCCATAATCATCCATTAATGCAGCCGTTTGGAGCTCCAACCACTCCCAAAATGCTTCCTCTAGAGTCTAGCCTAGACGCTGCCTTGCCAAACACAGCCTAACAAAGTGAGCTTATTAAAGCTTTTGTTTTGGCGCTTTTATTGACTAATAAAAAGTAGCAACATGAGGATATTTCTGTGGACAAGAACAATCTTTTAAAGAAAGACAAACAAGAGCACCAAATTTCTCCATCTCGCAAGAAAGGAATCTCATTCTTTCTAATATGCAAAACAAAATACAATATTAGTGTACACACTCATTCACTACACATTAGTACTAGTATTAAGCTCAAACGAATCAGCGAAACCCTCAAACCCAGGAAAAGAAAACAATGGAAACTCTCGCTATGTTCCTCAAACGGAGTCCGAAAGCAAATCCCAAGCGGGGCCTGCGAACAGAAATAGAGCAGCGAAAAGAGCAAGCCCTGTCTTTGTTACGTGCCCCTTCGATGTGCTGGCTGAAGGAACCGCTTTTGAACCTGTTGATACGCTCGGGGTTGTGGTTGTACCTGCATTCATGATTCATCCTCGCTTCAAAGATTGACTCGGTTTTCTAAAACAATTTTGTATGGTTTAGAATGAAGTTGCTGATGATTCTGAATGGTGTTGATTGAAAATAGATACCTTGAGAGGGTGATGAAGGACTGCTTGAATCTGATGTTGATGGAGATCCGCTTGGTGATGACGCTGCTCCAAATATATGATCAACAACTTGTTAGCTCAACAAATTATGATGTAATTTTATTTTAACTTTCCTAGCTTATGTTAAGCATCTTTATTGAGAATAGTTTCATTGAATTCTATTTTTTTTATGACATTTTTACATGGTTTTATAGATTTTCATTTATGTTATTTGTTCTAAATCAAATTTACTTAATCTATATGTTAGGATCTAGTTTAGAAAAATCGTATCACACAATTTTTTTCTTACTACATCCGTTCTTTTTTAAAAGTCATTAATTATGCACTTTTAATTTTTTTTATTTAATAGTTTCTTACTTAAGTATAAAATTATAATTTTTTTAAAAGTTAATATTTTATATAGTTTTTATCATTTAAAAAAAAGTGTATAAATAATAAAAGTCTTTTAAAAAAAAGGGAATGGCTACAATATTAGAGTATGTTGTAAAATTTAATAATCAATTTTTATTTTTTTTTTACAAAGTCATCCATTAATCAACAATTTTATAAAAAAGGCAATCTCCATTAGGAAAATACTGTAACACATGTACAATTTTTTTAAAAAAATTTAAAAATATTTATTCGTGTGTGTAATTTAGGAGAGGTGTAATTCTCTTACCTCCATTGCAGCGGCTGAGGGGGGGAGTCTGAACGCTGCAAGCGGAGGGGAGCCCAAGCGCCGCCGTACGGTTGACGCTGATACCCAACGATGACGCCGCGTTGCCGCTGATGGCCTCGCACAGGCATTTCGGTTGCGACGCCACCACACTCGACAGCTGCGAGCAGCACCCAGGCGACGGCGTCGATGAGTTCCCCGTTATGTAGTTCAAGCACGGCGAAAGGCTTATCAGCACGCTTGTACAGCTGGACGACGTCTGCGCCATCCCCGATGTCCATATGGCCGCCACGACGGCGACGGTGAGTGCTGCCATCCCTGTTTTCGTCATTGCCTTTAAGGTGTTCGATGAATTGCCCGTGAGAGAAATAGGGTAAGAAAACTCCGCTTTAGTGTTTATAATGTTATGTGAAGTGATTGCGGTTGCGGTTCTATCTGAGCATTTAAAGGGGGATCTTGGGATAGGAACAAAAGTGGATTGAATAGCTCACCAACTTTTCCTACTCTTGAACAAATACTTTGGTGAAGTAGTAACGGTTTGCTTTGCGGTTGTTTAACTATGAAGCTAGAGTTGCGTGTTTCTTTTTGCTATAGATCCTTGTGTTTTTCTGGAGTACCTGAACCAGGTGTGCAGAAAGGTGTTTGGTAGCTATTCCATAAATATATAAAATCATGTTGATGATTCAGATGATGTGCACTTTCCTGAAACGTGCTGATCTGCTGGCACTTGAAGGTTTTCGAACGGTCGATATGTATGTTATTATATACTTTATGTTGTTTTTTTTAAAAAAAAGTTTTGTAGAGCAAACAATCATACAATAAAGTATGTTGTTACATACATCACTCTTATAGTTGTTTAAGGGGCTGAGGTTATATGATATAGCTATTAGCAATAGTTAGTAGAGGTTGATGAACCACTACCTGCTGTGCCAGCCATTAAACCTGACATGGTGGCTCTTTAGAGCGTCTCCAAGGGTGAATTTAATAAGAAACCCGGAGATTCTAAAAAAAGTTAAATAAAGGACAACAAATATAAACTGGCTTGGATGTTGTGTTAATTAACATCTCTTGAAGAAGATATTCCATCTGATAAATCTCTTTGATTCTTCTTACTCTTATCTGATGATTCTTTTCTTTTCTTTTTTCCTCATTTTAATTTAGAGAAACTCTCATGGAGAGGAGATATTTGACAAAAGACGATGAGTTTGATAAATATTTGAGACCTTTTTGAAGGTGAATCGATGAAACAAGCCAAAACCCAGATTGGAACAGATGGAGCTTCTGCCAATCTGAATGGAGTTGCAGAAGGGTTCCTTTAAGAACCTGCGTTAATTAGTGATACCATTGGTTTTATTTAAACATGCTAGATAGATGAGGACATCAGATCAATATCACTTTTAAGTAGTAACCAAATGAGCCATTTTCTGCGGGAGTCGATGTCTGATAACATGATAAGCAGTGCATTAGAGTCAAATGCAGATATTCTTAATAAAATTTGACTTACCATTAGAAATGTTATGTCTTAAGAATCGGTGATATTCATCTAGCTAAACACTGAATGACTGGTGGTGTTTGAATGATTCAAGCCTCAGGGATTTTCACAGGGTTTGATTTATGGCCATGTCAATTTTCAGTCAACCGCCATTGAGCAATGAAAAAAAAATATATTATGGTCGTGACTGAACAACTCTAGCCAGCCAGCTGGGAGCAACAAGAGATCATGGGATAAAGGGACTGACCTTGATGCTAAGCTCATGATCAATGGAATTTGGTTTGATTATGCCATGGCTCCTCTGCAAAACCTTGAGACATTGACTGTAGCAATGTGATACGATAAGGGTAGTTGTCCTAGATTTTGAGGAGAAGCTTTAGATTCTCTAAATTGTTTCTTTTCTAGATGCTGAGAAAGTGTCTTGGAGTTTATGTCATTCGAATGCTGTCGAAAAGGGGAGTCTGTGAACTTTACATGCTCAATAGTGCTCTGTTAGTCACCTCATAGTAGTGCCTGATTGAGCTCTGGGTTTTTAGGAGAGTATAACAAGGGAAAGTGCTAGCCGAACCCTATAACCCTTGAAAGCCATTTGGAAAGCTAGGAATCGATTCACTAATCGGGTGACATTAGAATGAGGATTTTGTTTTGAAGACACTGAGGATAAAAGACTTTCTTGAGAAACTTCTATGTGCATATTACCAGGAGAGAAACAAGGAATTTGTTAACTATAGGTGGCCAACCTTATAGTATTAGTCATGGTAGTTGGGTTTTTTTACACTGAAAAACAAATTCTCAGATATGATGATGTGTGTAGCTAATGATTTTTATTTATACATATTCCTGAACTTTGTATTATTATCAAAGATGCTACTGTTCTTATGACATTTTTTTTATTTTTTCACCAGAACATTATATGCTACATCATGGTAAAGCATCATATAATTCAACGATTTCACCTTTGTCATGATTCCACTAATTCCAGTAGTTGAGGTTAGTTGATCTCCAAAAAACCACTTCAGAACTACCTCCTTCCCTCCAATTACTATCTAAGACAGAACTCATATATAACGCACCCGATTTTGCCTAAAAAACACATCCAAATTTCATACTCTTAAGTTCATATAGATCAAGCCAAGAAAAGATATAGGATTAGAAAATGAAGGGTTTCAACTCGAAATCACAACTCGATGCTCCCATTCTTGCAGTATCAGTGTTTGTTTTAGTGCAGGCCTTGAGCACAGCGAATGGTCAAAGCATCAGCACACCGTGCACTTCCGCAATGATCAACAGCTTCACGCCGTGCATGAACTACATCACCGGCAGCACCTCCAATGGGACCTCCCCAACAGCGGACTGCTGCAGCTCGCTCAAGTCGCTCATGGGTGCTAGCATGGACTGTGCCTGCCTTCTTGTCACGGCCAGTGTGCCTCTGCCCAGTGTTCTCAATGTCAACCGAACTCTCGCCATCTCTCTCCCTAGAGCTTGCAAATCTAGTGGTGTGGGTGGTGTCCCTGTCCAGTGCCAAGGTGAATTGATTGACCAAAGCCAACCTTTCCCATTACTCATTTGTTTAAACTGGTGATGGAGTTTGTATGGCCTTTTGAATTTTTGTATCTTGCAGCTTCTGCGGCACCTCTATCTGCACCAGGTCCTGCCCTGTTCGGACCTCCTCCGTCTCCGTCTGCTTTCACTCCACAAGGTAAACAACCAACCAAAGACAATTAAGTCACATTTCTGAATAGTTTTGTGTTGAGGTCATATATTGGTTATTCTGGTAGTAAACTTTCGGTTGCCCGAGGGGGCGTTTGGTTAAAATTTGTATCAGTATTAGTACGAGGAATGAGTATAACTATACAAGTATGGGTATGATTGGTATCGATATGGAGTTCTCAATTTAGGTATATACGTGAGTGTTATCGGTATAAAGTTGTCGTATCAGGTTATGAGAGTATAGGGATTGGGATGAGTTTCAAACCAATACAAAGTCCATCCAGACGCTGTCTATCGGGTTGGTTCATTACAATACCCTTCCTAGTTTCCAACCCAATAGCTAGCGATACCAAACATGCCCTTACTTACCATGATTGGCTAGCTATGATCACTTGTGCTTCCAGGGTTCAAACCACACTGAATTGACATTGTTGAATTTGAACCAATGAGCAGCTTCAAAAGCAGCAGCAACTGCAACAGCGGCCGCACCCGAGACACAGGCAATTCCACCAGCGGACGCAGAGGTGCCACCAACGGCAGCCGGAATCCGGCCAGTGTTAACCCCATCTGCCTCAATTCGTTCATACACCGCCTCATCTCCGGCAGCGTTCATTCTAATTTTTGCGGGATTCTTGGTTTCAAGGCTGTACTGATCATTGATCAATCAAACTGCTTATACTCAATTTGCAAAGTTAGCTTGAATTCATCTTCCAATTTCGTGGGTCATTTTTTTAATGTTATTTTTTATTATTTGTTTTAATGATATGGTTTCGAGGTTACCAACTATATATCTTAAGTACCCACCCTAGCATAATGTCAAAGCAGTGTAAGGGATCATTGGAGTGTTTTTTTTAATTTATTTTTAATGTTATTTTTTCTACAAGTGTAATGGAGTCCTTTATCCTAATTAGTAAAATCATATATGCTAAACTTTAGCACATGGATACGATGAATCACATGTGGCGGTGGTTATGGTACTATATCCATTGGAGTTCGAATCCTCAAGAGAGTTGAGTGGGTCTCTTGAGTGGGAGAGTTAATCCTTTAAATAGAACCTGATTCTGATATTGAACTGAAAAAAATATACTCCGTATTTTGAAGGTTGAATAAGTTCTTTCACTATAAAGTAGGAGGGATATATATATATATATTTCAACATATGAAGAGGTATCAATCTGGCTATCTTGTGTTTATTCTTTTCATTTACCAAATTACGTTAAGTACCTTATCATGGAATATTTAGAGTGTGGATTGTTAAAGGTCGTGTGTGCGGGTCCATATACGAAAGAGTCGAACAACACATAAATCCGAACGAGGTTCCATCTCAAAACCAATTAACCATCTCAAAACCAATTGACAATGAAAGGAGTAGCCCTTTAACCTTATATGTTGTTCAAGTATTCTCTATATAACCGAACCACATTCCAACATACATTTCCTAAATACTTTCACTTTTTGTTTTTTTGGGCAGACATATCTCAAACAACTGATAAGCAAAGCAGCTAGTTTGTGTCATAAACTAACCTAGTTCTGCTTATCATTAATAAATTGTAAGAAGTATAATTATCCTCTCATCATTCTCCACCTATAGTACAGACCTACGTACTCTGATTCTTCAAGTCACAAACCGTACGTGTTGACACCAACATTTTATTAAATGTGTCAAACTTAATTTCCATGTATATGCATTACTCTTTTTCGCTCTTTCCTTTATCCAACAGACATTTTGTTTTCATAAAATAACCCAAATCTTCCAACATGGAGAGTGTTGGGATCATTAATTTCTCCAAAAAAAAAAGTGTTAGGATTTATCGAAAAATAAGTTGAATGTCAAATCAAAATATAAAGAAGGGTGAAATTCTTACACAGTTACTTAAGTTTTTGTGATAAAAGATGAATTCCGATCTTATAACAATATAAATAATTAATTTCCTAAAATAAATTATTAAACTATTAATTAAATTCCTTAGAAAACCCGTGATTAATACGAGTTAGCAATGAAAGCCCTGAGTTTAAAATAAAAATCATGAAATACATCATCCTACATTAATACTTAATTGATCATGTCATGTGTGCCATATATATAGGTTTTATCAGTCCGGATCCTCTACTCCTCACGGTGCTCCCTACATTGTAACACAAAATTATTTCAAGTATAAATAAACATTGAAAAAAAATTAATTTTTTTAGATTTTATACCCTTATATTAATATGTTTATAAAATTTTATCACAAAAATTAATGTTTTAAAAATATAGATAATTCAAATATCGATTCTTTTAGAAAATAATTTTTATTATTTTTTAAAACATAATTTTTCATAATAAAATTTTATAAACATATATATTAATATAAGGGTATAGAATCTAAAAATATTTTTTTATTTATTTTTTTCAATATTTATTTATACCCGATATAATTTTGTGTTGCACCGAAGGGATTACCGGAGGGGAGCAGGGGATCCGGCGTGAGGTTTTATACTCAGCACTAGATGAATGCCATTAGAAGTTCAAAAAATAAATTAGCTAGGACAGCAATATAGTTATATAGGTTTTTCTAAACAGGCATATAGGTTAAAAATCTAACCACCAACCCTAATATTTAAATAGATTTGTAATTAGATTAGCACTTTTCCGATAGAAAAAAGAAGCAGATTAACAAATCGGACACTTAACTAACAGCTATCCATTTTAATTAATCAAAACAAAAAGATAAACAAACTCAAACAGATAGCTATATATCCAGCCACAGAAAAGGACACAGATCATATATAATTAAGCACAAAACAAGTTCAAACCATTTCTTCATTTGGGGATTACAATTAAACCCAATATACATATATATCCTTGAATTCAATTCAATTCATAACACACTCTTTCAAGTTTCAAGGCTTTGGATGTGGAAAGAACTGCATACCAGGCAGCGAACCACTAAAGGGCGGTGCACCGAAGGAGTACTCATGGGGATTAGGGTTACTGTAAGGTCCTGGATTGGCACCGCCACTAGGACCAGCTGGTGGTGCCAATTGGTGGTGAAGCTGAAGCTGATACTGATGATCAGCTGAAGAGCCCTCCCCGGAACACATGCCTTGATCATAGAGGATGCCGTTGAAGAGATGGCCTCCGATGTTTACCGAAGTATGGTATGCCACTTGTTCCGCTGCAGTGTCGCCGGAGTTCATCCAAACCTGCCGGAAATTGGCTACTGTTTTTACCTCTGCTGGGAATAAGCTTTGGTTCCTCCTTCCTTGTAGCCCTAAATTATATTATATATTATACACATATAATTAAATATATAATCAATTACTACAACACAAGCAAATTAAAATTAAAATTAAAAAAACAAAAACAAATTAAGCTACTTGTAGCTGTTGAATTTCACTGAATTTAGAATGATATAAGTTTAAATTTCCACTGAATAATTTGTATCCCAAAAATACAACTTAACTCAGCCAGCTTTGTTTATAAGAACAGTAATAATTTCACTTTATTAATTTGAAAGTTTAGATTCCCAAAATATAACCATTTAAACACCATAACTGAAATTAGGGTTAGAGCTATAGCTAGATTAAAAAAAAGAAGAAGCAAAAAGAGGGGGTTCCTGGGACTATGAATGAATTAGGGTTACAGCTGGTAGAAATGAAAGGAGAATGAAATTGAGAAGGAGTTAACTACCTGAGGAGGAAGAGGAGTTGGGGGAGGTGAGGTGGAGGAAGGCGGAGAAAGGGGGAGGGAGGGAGAGGCGGTGGTGGTGGTGGTGGCGACGGCGGGCGACGGGGACCCACGTGCTCTTCACGTGGGTAGGGCAGTGAAAGCCTCTGGACCTGCAGCAAGTCCTGCACCTCAAGTGCTCACACTCTCTCTTGGCTTTGTTCCCACAGTCTTGGCAGCTCCCACCACCATTTCCCCTTTCTCTAATTTCCCTCTGTGGTGAACTCCTCATTATTCTCCTCCTCCTATAATTCAATTCAATTCAATTCAGTGGCCAGTAAGTACTCTGATCCCCTACTACCAGTACTACACCTTTCCTTTTAGCAAGCCAAAGTGGCTACATAAGTTGGTAAAAGGATTTTTTTTTTCTACCCAAGATTGCTCGTAACCTAATATGTAGCTCTATATGCGATATGATATTTCTTTTTCTTTTTTTTTTTGAAAAAGGTAAGAGTTCGAAATATCAGACAAAACATTATCTAACAAATCGAGTGGCCGCACGTACAAAAAATGGCAAACGGAAAACCGTTGAGAATAAGAGCAAGCAAAGGAATCGAGGTTGACAAACAAAAGCGACAGCATCTAGCAAGGCGCCAAAACGAGAATGACTCTCTTACTAATGAAGAGGTTGTGGGAAGCCAAACACCATGTCGCACCATCGGCTGACAAGTACAACATGATATAGGGGTGGCAATCGGGTTGTTCGGATTGGGTATACTAAATATTCGGATTTGGTCATATGTCGGGTTGGTTTATATGTAGGGTACATTGTATGTTCGGTCGGGTAAGTTCGGGTCAAATGGACTTTGGGTTGAGTTTAGTAGGGTCAGATTTAGTTTTATTATAGAATGATAATTATTTTTTGTTTATGTTAATTGTTGACTATTAAGCAGTATTTATTTAGTTATATTAGGTATCATTATATGTAATTCACAATATTTGAATGTTTAATAATAAGACAATTAAATAAATTATAAGGATGAGTCTGGTCTTGCTCGGGACGTGTATGGGTGGGGTTGAATTCAGGTTCATTCGGGTATCAGGTCAAAATGGGTCATGCTCGAGTTCGGGTTCGAGTTGTGCATGATACTAGATTTATGGGTTTCGATCGACTTTGAGTTTGGGTTATCGGGCCGGATCAGATTTTGCCAGCTCTAGCAGTACACGATCTTGGGTTTAGAAGTGAAGACGAGAATCAAACCAAAATGCAGTGAAAATACTACAAGTTTGGGTCACACGAAGTTTGGACGGCTATTTTCCAAGATAAGAGGTTTCGATTTTGAGCTTTGAAAATTAAACACACTTAAAATTCACATAGTCTTTCGAAAGCATCTTTTCGAACGAGGTAAATAAGACCGAAGTGTTTTAGAAAAGCATTTCCCTAAAAATGGTGCCAAAGATGAGTAATCTTATTTGACCACCAAATGAATATTTGTTGAAAATAAGTGTAGAATGCACAAAATCAAATCATCTGCAACAAAAAATGATGACATATGTCATTTGAACCGCACTGTTTATGCTATAAGTCGAGCAAACAAGACCAGTACGTGAGGTTCCATTTTAAAACCAGTTGGTATTAAGAAGAGTAGCTCACCGAGTTATGTGCAAGACTTATATTCCTTTTATTATCAATGTAGGGTGTATCATTTGACATCTTCCACATGAAATTACACAAGACCACCCAACTTTGATATTACATTTAAAAAAATCATATGTCAAAAACAATTTAGGGTAAATTAGGCAAAGAACCGATCTCAAACTGTAAAATGGAAGCTTTCACAAAACCATCAATAATTGTTTTCAGGGGATCGAGTTGCTTATAAATCATATATTACATTTGCATCATTTTGTTTATTGGTACGGGTGGATTACTCCTAGCTAGCTGTAATATATAGCCAGTTCATTTTGAAATAGAACTGAATTGGGCAAGTCGCATATGTTAGTCCGACCCTCTAGTACTGTAGACTGTAGTCTTGACTGGCATCTATCTCATTTAATTTTGACATGGTATCACTATGATCAGAGGTAGGTTCAGGACCAAATTAAGAGTCCCGTTCCAGTGCACACGTGTTTATAGTGTTGTCCCACGTTAGAAATAACTAGCTAGGTTTAGAAAAACAGTGAGCTACACATAACTCTCCTAATCAATTAGTTTTGTTAGTTTTATATATGTTAGACTTCTAATTTACACATATGAGCTTGTAGTTCACAGAATGTAATTCGAAACATCGACACAAGCACACCAATATAAAATATTGTTTGCGAAATATTCAACAAACTCAATCCTGAACAATTAAAAAAGAAAGACTAGCATATAATTTGCCAAAAGATTTCTAGAGAGAGGGGCTCTCTCCTCTCTCTAGAATTGTGAAACCCAAATTGTGAACAAATTGTGAAATCCCATTTGAGAACCTAGCCTTTAATGGAAGATTATCCTCTTCAATCCATCATTCTCATGTCCAAATAGACCTTGCGCTTGATTAATTGTGAGTTCTCGTCCTCCGTTCTCTCCACTTCGGCTGCCGATTTGGGGATCGGATTTCGTTTGGCTCCCGTCGATGCCTTTGTTTCTGGGTGCTCGATGCCGTCTCGCCATGGCTGGTTCGGCCTGGTCTCACCGGAGTTGTGGCCTCCTCTATCTTCTTTCGATCTAGACGTCTACCTGGGTGCCTTGGTACCTCCCTCCCTCTCGTTCATGGGTTCCTGCGTCTGGCGCCATCTCGGTCCCGGAGTTGTGTCCACGCTTCGCCGACGACGTTTCCTGGGTCTCCTCCCTCTCGATCTGCTCCTGATCGCGTCCGCTTCCTTCCGTCGGTCTGGCTGGCGCTTGGTCCGGTGTTTGGTTGGGGTTCGATCGCCTGACAAGTTTCGTCTTCTGCGTTTGCCCTTCGATTGTCTTCTAGGCCCGTGTGGCCCGAAGATTGGGCCCGGGTCATTTCCTTTGGGCCCAATCCTTGGGCCTAAAGCAAGGACAAAAAAAAAAGAAAAAAAAAAAAGAGAAAACCTGGTTTGGATTGGTTGTATTTGGCGGGTTGCTGAGGTGCTTGGTGTTTGGGGTTATGTGGCTCTTGAGACTAGCGATTTTTGCGTGGTGGTTCTTCTTATGTGTCGACGCGCGAGAGGTCGTGGACGTGATCGAAACCTGAAGGCTCGTAGACAGAGTCCAAATCTGAGGTTTCCACTTTAGTTCCCCAGGGATTCCCTGCGTGCCTCTACCAACTGATGTATGAGTTGTGCTCACCGCTCCTGTTCCGTCATCACTTGTCCTAGTCGTCGCCTATAACTTCACCATTGTATTTTAGTGGCTCTCCTTTTGTTGTTTTATGTCTTCAGCTTATTTGACGGTTTGTCCATCGCCGATTTATTCGGCCTATCGACCCACCGGGGTTGTCCGGTGCGTCGAATTCTTACTGAATCAAAAAATAAATAAATAAAGACTAGCGACGAGAAGGTGGTGATTATGGACAAGCAGGAATAAAAAAATATTTGAAAATCTAAATACAACATCCATCCAAAATATGAAGAATTATACCATTCAACAACTACAGAACTGAGAACTGAGCTCCATCTAAGCTGACCTTTAAAGATGAGCCTCAAGACAACCAGAAACTACGAACAAATGATCCAAGAAGAAGAAGAAATTTGCGATGGAGCAAACCAGATGATGGATTGTTCAAAATTAATTTTGATCGATCCAAACTGTCTTCGGGTGAGGCTTCTGCTTGTTTCGTTATCAGGAACTACTGCGAGTCAATCATCGATTGTGGAAGTTTCAAATGTGGGCACATTTCCGCTTTAGCAGCCGAGGCTCTTGCCCTAAGAGGAGGAGGCGTCGCCAAGGCGAATAAGCTTAGTCTTTCAAGCATCATGATTGAGGGTGACATCTTGATCTTCATCAACTCCTTGCGAAGACTGTGGAGCTGCCCGTGGGAGATTGAGATGTTGATTTCCGACACCTTGTTCCTCCTCCAACATTTTAAAAGGGTGCAATTCGTCCACGTCTTCTAGGAGATCAACTCAACCGCCGACAGGATAGATCGTCTCCTCTACACGACATCCATGCAAGACCTCCTCGTCGATTCGGCTTTGTGCGCCCTCATCCGAAAGAATGCCCTTGGGTGATGGTCCAGCAGGGCCTGACCCCACCCAAATCTTTACCTTATAAAAAAATATATGAGTTTGTAGTTAGCTATGACCATAGTCATTAGTTTGTCAAACTTTATCCAAAATCCTTACATTTTAATCCTTTTTATGAAAACCTCTAAATATTTTGGAAGTTTGGTATAGGGGAGAATCGAATATGTAAATATAAACACAATCGCAACAGATCCACGAGGAAGCGTGTCAACAGATCCCGAAGTAACCTCAAACCATGTTCTGTAATCGACTAGAAGTTCTAGATGTTGACTGGAAGCAGTCGATATCGACTAAGGGCTCTCGATCTTGAGTGGAACCTGCAATCACACCAAAAACATCAGTAGATATCGACTAGGGGTAGTCGATGTCGAGGTCAGTAGCATAGCATATCGACTCAGAAAACCGTCGATCGATATGGGGCACTCGATGTCGATCTGGAACAGTCGGTGTCGAGAGCTAAAACAGAAACCAAAGACGTCGGCAAAGATGACCGAAGAGTGAGAGGATGAAAATGAAGCAATGGACAGAAAATCTCGGGGTGTTGGGTTTTTTGGTAACTCAACGAATGACAAAATAGACGAATGTAAACAAATAAGGGAAAGATCTTCCAAAGTCAGGGCTTACCTTGACAACAACCATGCAAGTAAAACCAACAAATCATCAAAGAAGCATGCTTTATCGATAAAGGAAAAGGCTTTCACCCAATCCAACAAATAGGTAAATATATCTCACAATAAATAAACCTAATTTGCGCCTACCTTTTTCATAAATAGAGTTAATAATCTTTCGAAGAGAAACCCTAATTACCACCCAAGTTTCACAATATGAGTTCTTTAAATTTGTATTCAAAGATTAAGCACGAGGTAGAAGAAGATAAATATACCTTTTTTTAATGACTTACCAACATGACTATTGCCGGTCTCACCCCGACCCTAGAAGAAGGGCGACTACTCGCTCATGGTAGCCTAAGACATGATGGAAATAAAAGAGAAATAAATTGCATAAAACCAAACTTGGAGTCTTCACAATCACAACGCTCTAACCTTCGCAAGAACGCCAAAACTCTAAAGCTCCAATCCCTAAATCTCTATTGCTATTGTTGTGTATGAATTGAATGAATAAAAGCATAGTCCTAAGAATTTATTTATAGCATACTACTCAGCTCCTTTCTAGCCAAGGAAATTAATTCTAATCCCATGATAATTAAAAAGCATAAATAAATTCTATCTAGCAATAAAACTCTCTAGGGTAAATAAAGAATTACCCATAAGGAAAGAGTATATACAAACATATAGAAGTTTATCAAAATCGTGGCTAAGTAATCCTCCTTCAAGTCGGAATCTCCAAAACACATCCGCGACAACTAGGGTTCCAGTCGACATCGACCAAGGCAGTTGACATCGACCTCTTCATCAATGCAGTCGAACTGGGCAAGTTGGTTGATCTCAGGCGCTTCTTCTCAACATCTAAGTGTTGTCCAATATCAGTCGACATTGAGCACTCCTAGTCGATGTCGAGTACTCTCAGGGGCTAGTCGATGTCGAGCAGTGGTCGATCTCAAGTTGAATTTCGACCACTTAGATCTCGATTACATTAGGTTCCTCTTTCAACACTTAGTTTATTTCAGCATCACTTCCAGTCGACGTCGAGCAAGGGCAGTCGATGTCGAGCGCTTTTCTGCAGTCGATTTCTCTTCTTGGATTTGCTTCGGAATGACTCCAAATTCTACAAAATTAAACCAGAGAACGACACGTAAACGAATTGCACCAAAGCCGACACATAGGATTTCCACGTCTCTCTTTTAGTATTATAATATTGATATATTGATGATATTGATATTCGATCAATTTTGATGATCATTTAATTTCTACCCCTTCAAAATCTTAATGATTACACAATATTTTCTTGGATTTTTGTTTGTCTCCCCTCCATTACCCTTCAATAGTTTAATTTTGTCATACTCTAATTTGTTTCAAAGTTTGAGTGGAAGAGAATTAATGACCGATCAGACTGGTCGAATACATCATGCAACCTTCACAAAGTGATATTTTTATATTAAAAAAGAAAATGGCAAGGGTTTACAACATAGGTATGTATGGGGTGATTTTAGTAGTTTTTTAACTACTCAAAATTGTGTTTAAAAAAAAGCTATTTAGATTTTTTTGGGGTGTTTTTAGTTTATTTTGTATGAAATTATCATAACACCCCTAATAATAATCAAATAAACTCCACTTTTTTTTAACAACTCTTTTACGCTCCATACGAAGTTTATATTATTTCATAATCTTTCAATATTTATTTTACACAATTTCTCAATTTCAACTTGTTTATAATTTTAGTTACTTTTTTTTACCTTGCCCCATACATACTGATACTCCATTCATTCAAAAAACTTGTCATTTTAGACTATTATTTTTATTAAAAAATATGCTATTGTAGATATTTTGGTTTCTACGATAAATATCTTTATAATGTTTAGTTGATTATTAGTTGTAATTTTGGAGAAAGTTAAAAAAAAGTTGTGTAATAAATTATGGTATAATTCTTGATTTTTTTAAAATTTTATGAAATAAGATAAAATGATGTGTTTTGGCTAATTGAAATAGTATAGTTTAATTGGATTTGAGAAGAACAAAATCTAAAGTAAAAAAATAAAATAAAAACGGGAATGGAATCGAGATGAACAGCAAGAAACTGTTTTCTCATCTTCTCCTTGTAATTCAAGATTGACAGCAACCGAAAGAGGAGATGAGATTGAGGGTGATGATAAAACAACAACAGATCTCATGATTTCAAACAAGCTAAGATATAGGGAGGGAGTAGTTGAGAATGGCTTTTGGGTAGAAGGTGAGGAATACTATACACATTACACACTAATACACTATACCTATTCATTCATCAGCTGTCATACTCATGATATGTATATGCCTATATGGTACAACTCAAACAACTGATGTTTCTGCTCTCATTTTCCATCATGGCATGTTCACCCGGAAAGTCTGCCCTCAAATCTTCTTTTTTCGTTTTTTACTTTTTCTTTGTTGTTGTTGATGATGATAAAGGTCAGTAGATAGATCGAAGTGGCAATTAGGTCAATTCGATTTGGAGTTAATATCGGATCAGTTATTATCGGATCTCAATTATTATAGGCAGTGGCGCGACCCAAGATTAAAACTAGGAAGGTGGTAAAAAAAATTCGGAGGTTTATTTTTTTTTGTGTGTAATTATCTCAAAAAGATTTTTTTTTAAATATTATAAAAATACTTTTTTTTTTTGATTCAAAATATTATAAAAATACTAACATCATGATTTAAATATGTCATTTTTATTGAAATAATTGAGATCGACAAAAAATATATATAGAATAAAAAAATCGAGAAGGATTAATCTTAAGACAATATTTAAAAAAAAAATAGTTGAAATAATTGAAAAAACAATGATAATGAAAAATAAATATAAAAAAATGAAGATATTGAAATTTTGAACTCAAGACCCTTAGTTTTCCCATCTCTTACTCTACCAACTAACCTTACTCCAAAATACGTAAGTCGTTTGGATAACATTAAAAAAACTCAGGATTTGAAATAACTTAGGAAGTAGATTTTAATACATTTGTCTGGATTAGAATTTTGTTTTTAAAAAACTCAAGAAGTAGAATTTCTGAGAATTCCAATATAATTCCACCAAAATGGAAGAATTGAAATTACCATGTGGGGGTAAGTTGAAATCCATCATTTTTATTTATTTCAAAAAAAAATCTTTTCTTTTTCTTTTTAAATCATAAATTACATATTTGCCCATAACCTAAATAAATAGTTTTTAATATTTAGGGTTACAAAAGTAATCTTACACAAATTCTCATGAAAGTTCATATTCAACCAAACAAAACGCATCATTTTAATTTACATGAAATTAAATTTATCCAAAAATGTTTTCTTAAATTATAAAAAGTTCAAATCCCAGGAATTTAATTTCCGATTAATTAAATTTCTAGGAAGTGTACTCCCCAGGGGGTGTTGGAGCACTCCCGAACACCCCCAGCTCCGCCACTGATTATAGTGTCTTATCAAGTTTGGGTTGAATTGATTGAAGTGGGTAAAAATTCGTCGATCCGTCGGCGGACAAAAAAATTCGAGTTCAGATATATCTGGACCTCGAAGGCCGACAAGTCGGCAGACGGAAAACCGTCTAAATAAACATAAAATACATAGATAGTGCAACATACAGACTAACCCGACTAATGTTGAATTGAAAAAATGTAACCTTTTATTTTAAAATAAGTTTTGGTTATGTGTGAAATTAACATAATATTGAAATGGTTTTGAAGTGTGGTGAATGGTTTGAACCAATTTTTCAATTGTCTATGTATCTTCTTATGAGAGAGGAATCAAAGTTTTCATAGTTCTTTTACCTTTGCACTTACCTAATGGTGTTAACTATAATATTTGCCAGATGAGGGCGCGACCATTTCCCCGTCCATTGAGCCCTCACCAGTGTAGCCTCATCGTCGAATCAATCGTCCGAGACTTAGTAGAGAGAATGTTCTTCCAAATTTTCATCACCTCTTTCTTCTAATCGATGAAGCAAACTTGGGTTTCGTGATTCTTGGGTGGCATCTTTGATTGCTTCTCCGTAAGGATTTGAACACCTAAGCTAAGAGAGCGAAGGGCTTCGAATATTTGACAGTCATTCGCTTATAGAGTAGGAAACTACTACCTCTCTGGACGACCCCACCGTTCCAAAATGTCAAAATCTTTGTCTGCATCATCACGAAACTCAAAGTTAGTAGACAAATATTCGTCAAGATCCGAGTTTGAGTTCATCTCTAACATAATAATCATATAATTCTTGAAGTAAATTCACAACTCTAGTAACTATGGATAAAACATTGCATGCATGATTCAATTCGTAACATAAGAAAATAGTTTTCTGAAAAACTTTGAATGCCACCGATTAATTTATATCTAGAGTCGAAACAACATGCTACGAGGAAAATCTAAGAAATCACTTACTAATATTGCAATAACTTCCGATACATCTAAAAAAATAGCATCGGTGATGGAAAGTACCTTCAACCCATCGCTAATCATTATTGAAATGTTCATAAGGACAAAACAAAACAAGCTTGAAGTAGGCATTTAAGCATGACTAAAATTTTAGGTAACGTCATGGAAAACTTTGAAACTTTCAATTACAACTCTAGTGGCCATCCAAACCAAAAACATTCGAGCCTTTGATACACTGAGCGTCGAAAGTGAAAAGATGTTCTCTATGTAAATAAGATTCATTAATCATTTTAAAATTCAATTTCCTCCGGGTGCAAACTGATAGGGTTTATTTTAGTCATGTTTTAAATATAGATTTGCATATTAATTTAGAGCATTTTTATATATTTTATAGTTTAATTTATATTATTTGGTTTTCGGAGTCTACACTAGTGTTTTTATATATTTTAGGTATTTTTGGACTGGATCGTATGAATTCGGAGATCGATCATAATTTATGGGATAATTTCATAAATTGGAAGCAAGGACGCAAGGAGGCCGGCTCGGATCGAATATGCATGCGGAAGGAGGCGGAAGGAATTTCACGGCTTGCAAGGGCTGAAGTGCTGCCTTTGTTTTATTATATTAAATTAGATAGATAGATTAGTTTGATACAAAGAATTAGATATATGAATATATATTTATATTATGATAGATTAGGGGATGCCGTTCAATATATATACATTCATACACGGAAGAACTTAGGGGGGGGGGGGGGGGGGTAAGCCGTGACCGGCCGAGGCCAAACATAGAATACGGCCGACAGTTTGATTCATCTTTAACCCTAAACGTTTTGTCTTATTTTTATGGAGATCTAAACTCTCCCGTTTCGTCTACAATTTGAAGCTTTGTTTGGATTGATTGTGAGTTTCTAATTCTCGTTCCTTAATTCCTATATTGAATGTTTCGACTTCTTTGTGCTTGATTGTCTATTGTTTTATTCTATCTAGCCCGCGCAACTAGTTAGAATCAATTCAATTGCTAGGGTTTTGTAGATTCCTGGTTGCGAACCTTAACCCAAGTGGCAAACTTGTTCCTTTAGGGCTGGTTGAACTAATTGAATGAGTAGGAAGTTGGATGTGTTGTTAAATCCCTCTTTAGGGACTGCAAATACCTTGGCTAATCTCTGAACTTAAAGCTATCAATTGGGTTAAATCCTTCTTTAGGGACTGTTCGATTGATAAGGGTTGCTAGGACTGGTTGGACTAGTAACTATATTAGGTCGGGACAAGGGCATTCATAGGAAACCTAAAAGGACGAGAAGAAGTTACAAGGATCGTTTCAACCAACTAAAGTGGATAATTGTAGGTGAAACTATTTTATTAATCGTTATCTCCATTAATTTGTTTATAGTTTATTTTAGTTTATTTCTTATTTTCATCACCCAAAAACCCCGTTTCATATTAATTGGTAAATAAACTTAATTTAGGAATAACTTGATTCTCTGTGGGATCGACTCGTGCTTACCACACTACATTAGTTAGGTAGGTTCGGATTTATTTTGATACGGTTTAGGCGACTAAAAACCGTCCATCACAAACATCAATTGGGAAGGTATTTGCTCGCACTTGGTGTTCATGACAGAAGGCTTGCCATTTTACACGAAGTGATTTACTTTGTTAAAGTTCCTTCAAAACATATCGAATTGGTCCGACCAACAATTGTAAATATGGTAAACCATCTTTTTTTTTTATAGATACAAGACAAATATTTGGGCTTGGTCAACCTCGGTTGAACCGCTGCAACCACAGTCGCAGACGCCCCATGAATCTCAGCCACCACAGAACCGCTGCAACTACAACTGGTCAGAACCCTAATTCGAATGGGTCAAGGCGGCGGTGGAGACATGCTTCTTCAATGGGGCCAGCAGAAGAGGTCGAAGAGAACGGGGGTTGATAGTTCTTTGCGGGGATCTAAATCCGTCTGGCTCAAGCAGTATGTGAAGCGTGGAGAACCAACTTCGTCTCTTCCACTATTGGGGAGATGATGGTTTCTCAAGAGAGAGATATCAGATTTGATACCCGTACCCTGAAATCAGTATATCAGATATCAATGATACCCATATCTAATATCTGATATACATATATAAATACCAAACAGGTCATAAATATATATTGGGATAACCTTCCTCTTTTAATTTTTGGGATAATCTTCGTTCAAAATCTCATGGATAACCCCCTCTTTCAATTTTGGGATAACCTTCCACTCTCAATTTAATTTCCCCAGTAGTGGTTTTTACCCTAAACCATTTTTTCTACCCAGTATTTCTTAAATTAGGAGAAAAAAAACCCGAGACTAACGTAAAAATTAAGTCAAGTTTTAATTGATGGGCTCAATTATTTGATATGGGCTTGTTAGTTCCATATTCAAGAATCAATTGTCAATCTACTAAAGTGATAATTAAAATGTTTTTTCTTAACCTTTTCTTAATCTCACTCTTCAAATTTTTGGGATAATCTCCCTTTAAACTTTTATGGGATAATCTCCCTCTTTCAATCTTGGGATAACCTTCTACTCATTCCTTTTTTTTTCACGATTGGTGTTGCTTTTCTGTTTGAGGTCGATCTCCATTGTAGTTGTGTTTAGTTCCAGATGATGTTCAGTCTCGAGCGCTCGGTCTGTTCATCGAGTTGATTGTGGCAGTGTTCGTGGTTTTCAAAGATCCATCATCCAGGTAAGGGGAATGTCGGCGATCCACACTTCCCAGGTGACATCTCTTTCCCTTGATGGGCTTTTGTTCTCTTCTCCCCGGCGTCAAAACATCGTGTTGGTCCTTAGACTCTCTCGTGCTGTCAGCATTCACAGTCTATCCCTGGGCCTCCATAACTTCCTTGCTGGTTGGGCTGATTTTTTTGTGATCGGTTGTGAGCGGGTTCTTCTTTTTTGTTTTATTATATTTTTAGCTTCATTGTTGTATCATGACAGTTAGTTTGTCTGTCATTTTTGGTCTCTCGACCCATCAAACTTGTCTGGTGCGTCGAATTCTTCCCGTTTCAAAAAAAAACCAAGGGGATAGAGTGTCGTATACAAACAATCTTGTTCGCAGTCATTTATTTTTATACAAGGCAAGATCCGAGTGTCTTGACGGACGAAGTCATCGATATCAGTTGAAGAGCGCTCCTCAACAAAAGTTGAAGTAAGATCCGGGTGCGCCAACCTATCAGCCACGCGATTCCCCTCTCTGAATATGTAAAAGAAGATGACACTCTTGAAGGCACTACAAAATTCAAGGGCATCCAAAATTGTCATCTCGATCTCCCGCGGGCTCTTCCAAGTTCCATTAATGGCATTGATCATACTCAGGCAGTTGCCCTCCACTTCTAGATGAGAGATACCCCTATTCGTAGCTTCCAACAAGCCAGCCCGAAGCCCAAGACATTCCGCTTGTAAAGCGAAAACCTTACCATGGCCCTGCGTCCCGCAAGAGAGAATTGCACCTTGGCCATCGTGAATGACAAGACTAGAAGCAGCAAATCTAGAGTCAACCTTAACTCCGTCAAAATTGAGTTTTATGAAACCTTCCTTGGGTTTTTCCCATTTTGTAATTTTGTTCTTTACTCCT
Source organism: Persicaria maculosa (assembly GCA_963922045.1). NCBI lineage: Eukaryota > Viridiplantae > Streptophyta > Magnoliopsida > Caryophyllales > Polygonaceae > Persicaria > Persicaria maculosa. Next base: position 43,815,759 of record OY998262.1, on the reverse strand, counting down.
CTTTTGGTGGATGTTTTGTCTTGTAGTTTTCATTCTTGTGTCTCAATTTGTGCTTTTCTTCAACTTATCCTATATTGTTTTATATATGTTATCTAATCTTTCATATTCCTGATGTCATTGTTGTCGAAAAGAATTTTATTTTTCATTGACCAAACTCCTCGTAAGGAGAAGGTAAGAGTCGATTTCTGCTCCATTAAAAGTTTTGCAAAGATTTATGTGATTATATCCTTATATACTTTATTCATTTTATCTATGTTTCGTATTATTCTTTCAATTTGTGTGTCCATTCGTCCAACAAAGGTTAAGGTTGTCTGACATTCTGTAAAGATGTGTGTGGTATCTTTTTCATTTTGGTTACAGAGTGGGCATTCCAGTGTTACATGTACTCCTTTGTTTCGTAATCTAATCTTTGTCAGTGTGTCATTTACTAGGTTTTTCCATAGGAATTTTTTTTATCTTTGGTGGACAGTCAATTTTCTAGATCCAATCGAGTTGGTTCTTCTAGCTCTAGTGATGTGGTCTAAAGCACTGGTTGTTGAGAACCATCCATTTCTATTTGGTTTCTAGTATAATCTATCTTTGATCTCATTTGCAGGTATATGGACTTCAAGGATTCTCTCCACAATATCCATTGGGATGGAGTCTTTTAATCTTTCCATGTTCCAGGTTTTATTTGGATTTATGAATTGGTAGATCGTTACTTGTTTCTATGTGGTGATGGATTCTTCTTTTTCCTCAAAGATTAGTGTCATAGTTTAACCATTTGTCATTCCCAAATCTAATGATTTTCCCGTTTCCAACCTGCCAAATTAGACATGAGTAGAATTCTTCTTTAATCTCCATCAATTTTGCCCATTGTCAAGAAATATTTTTTTCCTAGTATAATCTCAAATAGTCTCACCCTTCAGATATTTCCCCCTAATTATTTTCACCCAATCATTTTGTGGTATTGTGATTATTTTCCATAATATATAACTTCATTTGCAAGCCATGTACCTTGTTCATGTCTTTTGTCATATGTAATCCTAATCCAACTTCATTCTTTGGTCTGCATACTTTATCTCACCTATAAGTGGTTTATATCTTAGGTACTTGTTCTAGAAAAGACATCCATTGAGTCGACCGAGGTCATTAGGTATGCGTGCAATTCTTCGAGAGGTCTCAGGTTCGAGTTCCTCTAGCAACCGTAGTTTCTGTTCGCAATCATTTTGATTTCTATGAAGATATAAAGAACCTAAAAAGGCCTTGAAAATGCGACTTGCCACATATAGTCCCAAAGTCCCTTGACCTCTATAAAGATGTGGGACGACTTTGAACAGAGTTCTCGTAAGATGGATAGGCCTTTAATCATTTATAAATCACTCTCAACATATTTATTGTATAAGATGTGAGAAATGGTATTACGATCTTCATTTTTTAAAGCACTGACAATCCCATTAATTCCAAAATACTATCCTCTCGATCTCATCAAAGCCTAAAAGACTGCCCTCCAATTAGACTTGTCAAAACATGGTCCCGACCGGAACGCCCGATATTTTTTCGGGTTTGAATCCGGTGTTTTAGATCGGGGACCTAAAAACAACCCAAACCCAAACGACCCAGGAATTTCAGGGTCGAGATCCCGATGACCCGTTGGGTCAAATTCAGCCTAGTGAGTCATTATTATGCAGACGTCATACATGCATCACTTAGACTCCACACGGATTCGGTATGCAATTGTGTTCGTTATGTCACTTATAAGTTAAATAATGTATATATTTTATAACTATATATACTATGCATGTTTAGAGCACTTATTTGTATAAATATTATATTTTAATGCTTAAAATATTTATATAACATTATTATTATTATATTTATGCATTTAATTATAATATTATTATTTAGTTTAAGTTGACATATTGATATTATAATTTAATTTTGATAATATTTTAATATTCTTAAAAAATATTTAAAAAGTTTGAATTTTTTTCACCTGTTGGGTGGACCCGAAACCCGGACAAACTCGGTTTGACTCGACCTGAAACAATCCGTGACTCAATTGATCTGAAATCCAATCTATTCGGAACCTCAATGACCCGAATCCGAACCCAACCCGAATGACATTTATACCTCCAACGGATCTATTTAACACTTCCAACATGGTCCCAAATGATGAATCCATTGTTAGATTCTCCAAACTTGAAAAACACTTCGATAGTTAACACTATTTGATTCATTATTTCCCTAATTAATGATGTGTTGCTCAATATATTATTCTTCAAGATTGATGATTCTTTTGTCGAATGATTGTCAAAAATCTTTTGGAATCTTTTATCGTTTTTTTAATTTTCCTTTAATTTTCTTTAATTTAGTTTGCTTAAACTCAATCACTTTCTATTTAAATAAGTCTTACATTGATGAATTCTAACTTCGAATTTCTTAACATCGTATAAAGTCTCACAATCAATAATTTTGGGTTTTTATATTAGTGGTATCAATGGATCGGATAGAATTTTCAGTTTGCCAATTGTACTATATATTTCATATAGTTTTTTTCATCTTAATAAAATGTACATAAATAGTAAAAGTCATATAAAATATAACAAGAGTAAAAAAGATATTTATAAATAAAAAGAAATAAAAGTGTTTATAATTAAATCTTTAACCCTAACTATCACTGTATTCTATATATTATTTTATTATTTTTGAATAAATTTTGTATTAATACTCATTTAGCTAATTAATTCCTTCTAATTTTAATTTGTTAATTTTTATATCAACTTTAAAATAAAAATCAAAGAAAATAAATAAATTTATATATTCTTTCAACTTTTTTAATTTAAATAAATTTAGGATTAACACCAATTCTACTATTGAAATCCTTCCTTGTAAATAACTTTTTTTATTTGTTTCAATTAATGTGAAAGAGTATTCCTATATGGGGTACGCTACGGTGAAAACCAAAATTATGGTAAAAGCCTGTGAGGACCGTCATTTTAGTCCAGTTCACTTGCTTTATAGCCCGGTTCTGAATAGAACCGATCTATAAAGTCACAGATTTTAGCCCGGTTTTGAATAAAACTAAGATATAAAGTCACTGTGTAATTTTAAAACATGAGTTTTTAGCACGATTTTTAGGCTTGATCGAACTATAAAGTCATGTGTTATTTTCAAACTGGAGTTTTTAGCACGGTTTTTAGGTTGAACCGAGTTGTAAAGTCACTGTGTGATTGAGGTTTTTAAGCACGGGTTTCAAATAAACCAAGCTATAAAGTAGTCCTCACGGTTTTTACCACAATTTGAGATTTTCACCGGAGTCATTCTCTTCCTATATAATCCAAATTTATCAACAAAATATGAACATTTAAAAAAAAAATATGTGTAATACATATAAGCCATAAGATTAATTTATTTTGATATGAATATATTATAAAAAATAGAATTATGGTAAATATATTATATTTATAATTAATAAATTCGGCTGTTGCAAAATTTATCAATTTATCTATTGTGTTTAATATGTTTGACATAAAAATAATCATATACTCCCTCTGTATCGCAAAACTTGTAGTTTTAGAGTAGTAAACTTGTATCAAAAAACTTGTTGTTTTAGCTATAGTTATTATCTTTATAGGTAATGATTGATCTTTTTATAGGTAATAATTAGTGCTTTTATGTACTTTATCCTATAAAAGTAAAGAAAATATAGGTATTATTAATAAGTGTGTGCATAAAGCTAAAACTACAAGTTTTGCGATACGGAGGGAGTAATAAATTGATGAGTTTGTCAAGAATTATGTAATTGATAAGCTATAGGGATGAAAAATCCCTATAGCTTAGATTTTGTTAAAAAAAAAAGAAAAGAAATAGAAATAGAAATAGATGCTTGGCTCTTCAAATATGCATGTGAGGGGCTCAAAGAGAAAAGAATACAAATGTGTCAGTCTAAAGTGTAGCTGATGAAGCTTATAAATATATAAGGTCCCCTAATAACCCTTAGCACTTTGAATAGGAATAGGAACGCTATACTTGAATTGTAGTACGTACACCATTGTGTACTCTCTGTATAGGGTTAACTCTCTCCTAAACTAGGCAATAATGGAGGGTATGTAGCTAGTTCATGTTTGTGTATGTTTTTACCATGATTTATGGGACTTATGGTGTTGGGATGCAGACAAATTAACATTCAGGGATAGGAAATGGAAAAGAGAAAGAAACAAGGGGGTAAAAAAATGGAGTATAGGGGGGTGGACTACTGTCAATTGTAGCCTTTAAATTTTGCTGTGTGTCATCCACTCTACCTACCATTTGAGAATCACATCAGCCCTAGATGTTGACCCAACTGTTATATATATCCTCTCTACACATGATGCTCAACAATCAAACATTATGACTCATAGGAATCATGTAAACTTGTATAATTTGTTTGTTACTTTAGTTACTCTGAACTTATTTTACTCCAGTTCAAATGTATCTTTTTGTATTTGTGTTGTATAAGTGTAGTTTATATATAAGTAATTTATATATAATTTTTCTGAAAATTATTCTAAAATTTTGACAAATTCTTGGGTTGTAAATTCAAAGGCCGAAAAATTACTATATAAATCATCATGATACAATGGAAAACAAAATTAAATACAATTGGATACAATCAATGTCATTAAAATAGGGACTCTGGATCGAATCGATAAAAAAAATGTAAGAATCGAATCGTAGAATTCAATAGTATGATTGTAACATCCCACCACGGATGATTTTTTTTTAAATGAAGTTAATATGTTTCATATTAGATAAATATCATGTTAAATCATAAAAAAAAAAAAAATTACAAAACATGCACTTTTTTGGACAAATTTGTAAAATGTCCACGTTTTTGAACAAATTAGCAAAATGTCCTATATATAAACTAATTCTCAATTTTTTTTATTTTTTTTTCTGAGAGTTGCCCCCAATCCAATCTCTCTCTCCAATCTCTCTGCCAGATCTCGGAGCATCGCCGAATCTCCTCCAGATCTCGGATCTTCTCGTCTCCTCGGAGCGAGCGAGGGAGCGATGGCCGGAGATCTCCTCTCGCGCTGGATCTGAGAATCCGGAGGAGAAGCCGCCATGGACGGAGGAGGAGCGAACTCGGAGGTCGAGCGAGTGGCCGGAGGCGGTGGCAGAGGCGGAGAGCGAGCGAGCGAGCGAGTCGAGTGGCCGGAGCGAGGCCGGAGCAGAGGCCAAAGCGAGCGAGCGCGGATCTAGTGTTCATATCCGGATCTGGTCGACATCTCCGGAGGCGGTGGCGGAGGCGGAGAGCGAGCGAGGGAGCGAGATCCGGAGCGAGGTCGAGTGACCGGAGCGAGCGTCGGAGGAAGGGATCGACGGAGTCCTCCTGTTCAATCTTTGTACAGAGGTTGAAGAAGCAATTTGTTGTAAATTACAAAAAAGTGCCCAATAAATATGAGAATTAAAACAAAACTATCTATATTTTATTATGTGATCCATATCTACTTTTTATTTTTATTTTTACATTTGAACATAAAATTATATTTGCACAACAAATTGTTATATGTGCACAACGTAAAATTATTTTTGCACAACAAAAAGTTCTGAAACGAAAAAAAAGCGGAAAAAAATATATTATATTTTGCACAACAAATTGTAAGAGTTGCACGACTCTGTTTTAAGAGTTGCACGACTCTGTTGTAAGAGTTGCACGACTCTGTTTTAAGAGTTGCACGACTCTGTTGTAAGAGTTGCACGACTCTGTTTTAAGATTTGCACGACTCTGTTGTAAGAGTTGCACGACTCTGTTGTAAGAGTTGCACAACTCTTGTTTTAAGAGTTGCACGACTCTCTTGTAAGAGTTGCACGACTATGTTTTAAGAGTTGCACGACTCTGTTTTAAGAGTTGCACGACTCTATTGTAAGAGTTGCACGACTCTGTTTTAAGAGTTGTACGACTCTTGTTTTAAGAGTTGCACGACTCTGTTATAAGAGTTGCGCGACTCTGTTTTGAGAGTTGCACGACAATCGAGACTTGTGAAATTATTCTCAATATGATCTTATTTTATCTCAATATAATTTCATAGTTTCTCAATAAACTGTAAGCAATCCATAATCTATATTTTTTTTTATTTCTTTAACATTTTTTCGTGCAAATATAAGAGTATGTTATGCAAATATATCCGTAAGTTGTGCAAATATGACCCAAGTTTAGTTTTTTTTTAATTTTGTTTTGCATTTTGTCATGCAAATATAACCGTATGTTGTGCTTGTGCAAATATAATCATATGTTGTGCAAGTATAACATTTTTTTGTGCAAAAATAAAAATAAAAATATAGATTATGGATCACATAATAAAATATAGATAGTTTTTTTAATTTCCATAATTATGGGGTAAGTTTTGTAATTTAATCAAAAGTCCTTCTTCAACCTTTGTCTGTCCAGATCCAACGCTCGCACGCCGCCGGCTCCTCCTCCGGCTCGCTCGACCTCACTCGGATCCACGGCACTCGCTCGACATCGCCCCGACCGCTCAATTTCGCTCCGCCGCTCGCTCGACCTCGCTCCGACACTCTCGCTCTTCGGCGCTCTCGATCCCCGTCTTGAATTTGACTAATTGGAACTGTAATTCGACTAATTGGAACTCGAATTCACCAGATCTCCCCACGCTGAATTGATTTGCCGAATCAATTAGCCGAATTGCAAATCTGCGTCGCCGAATCAATTGGACATAGAATTCGAATTCAGATATGACCTGGGGAGGGTGCGAGGCGGAGCGAGCAAGAGCGGTGGCGAACAGGAGGAGAGGAGGAGCGCGCGGCGGCGGCGAACGGGAGGAGAGGAGGAAGATGAACGGCGGCGGCGACGTCGAAGGCTTCGCCTCCAGATCCGGCGAGAGGGAGAGCGAGAGCGCGAGGACGAGAGAGAGCGTCGGGGAGATCGACGGGATCTGATTTAATTAGTATATATAGCGGCCAATTCACTAATTTGTCCCAAAACGTGGACATTTTGCAAATTAGGCCCTATTTCGTGGTTATTTTGCAAATTGCCCCTTAAAAAATACCCATAAAGATTGTTAAATTTTAAAAATAAACTAAATATTATAGACTAACTGAATATATTGAAAATTTCTTAGATTTAGAGTGTAAACATTAGAAATTTCTTATAATAAACATATTATATGATCGTTAGAATCGCAAAAAATACCAGAATCGTTCTTTCCATTCTAAATTATAGGATTGTTGTAATAGTAGGATGATGGTGTGACGTTATAAAAAAAATATTTTGATTGTTCAATGTATTTATTTTGTTTTTAAATGATTTTTTTTATTAGGTAAGAATTTGAGTTTAGACACATCTGAAACTCGAAGGCCGATGAAGCCGACAGACGAGAGAACTGTCGACCATAACTTTTTTCTTTTAAAAAAATGATTGTTCAATACATGCCTCTTCTTTTCAGCTCACCCAACAAAATTATTTAAAAAAAAAAATCAAAGTGCAAACCCCTCACGAGATCCAGACTCGGATTGCATATGGTTTAAAATTAACACACTTTTTGGGATTCCCTAAACAAGCCTAAAGAAATCGAGGGCCCGAACAAATCAGAGAATTGACTAACTATTATGTACAACCGAATAAAAAACAGAAATAAATGACTGAAACGAAATTATAAGAAGCAAATAATGAAAAGAAAATGGCAGAAATAAAGTACATGTCATCTTACACTGAAACCTACGAGCTGTTAGCAAGACCAACGAACCAACCCGATAACAGATAGACGCTCACATAGACTCTGGGATCACTAGCGAACTCTTTTGAGTTTTTGTATTAGTGCCACTCAACTTATCCTTTTTTTTCTTTTGATTCCCCGTTGGGAAATGATAATCGCACAGCACTAGGGACGATTTGAACTCATTATGCCAATATGCCAGCCCCACCAATTTTGTCCGCTAGGGTGTGTGGATCGATCAATATGCAAAAAAGAGCAAATCATTTATGGAAAAAATACACACTTGAGATTTCTCGTATCTCACTCACGAAACATTCTGCACTGTGTCTGCAAAACGGTGGGCAGATATACCCCGTGTTGTTTGAATGAAATCAATTTGGATGAATTTGAACAAATCTCAAATGAGGAAAATGTCTTGGATTGTTTTGAGTTTCGGTCGGGGTACGTAGATTCAACCATATATTAATTATAATACAATTATTTTACGTATAATCTTTTCGCAATCAGGAAGATGCGGATATCCATTTTCCGTGTGTATAGCAAGTCCGGATTTCGCGAAAACATGAGATTAAACAAAGATGATTGACTAGGAAAACAGCAATTGCAAAGCAAGCTTTTGTGAACTAAAAAAATCAGCACAAGATGCAAATGCCAAAATGAAGAACAAAGGGAATCAAAATACAGAAAAACAAAATGTTGCAAAATATCTGCAAACCTGATGTCTTTTGATCTATGACTGTTACCTAGTTCAACAAATACCTCCGGGGCTACCCTTGTTGTGTATCAACAAACAACAACAACAGCCCAAATCAAAATTCAAGAAAAGATTATTACATTCAAATTCATATAAAACTAGAGAACAAAGAGGAAAGTGGAGCATAGAGAGTAAGTCAATAAGAAGTGACCCAAGAAAAACTTTTGATACATAGATTCTGATAGAAATACCCTTACCTTGGCGTGCTGTGAGGAGCTCCAACATGAGGGTTCGAGTTTACAAAAGGCTTCTAACTCAATGGACTCGACTTTCGAGCAGATCATCGTACCTGAGAAGGGGAGCAGAGCAGACCAGATGCGTCTGCTCCGACAATGGAAAGCTCACAGACATTACAAAGCTGTCCCTCTTGAGTAGGGACAAAGCGAGCACTGCAATACGGACAAGCAACGTCCTTTTGGCCACGGTAGATAGGCACATAGCTAGCTCCGCAAATTACAAACGGATTTCTGAAATCGTAGTTCAGCTCAGCAGCATCTGTCATGTTCCTTTCAGCACCCTGCAGAACCTGGCGGGCTGTCTTGCCTTGGTTTTCAGCTGTCGGGTTTGTCTCAAGGAGACGCCTAGCAAAGTTGGCTGCTGTGATGTAATTCTTGGCCTTGTAGCAAATGCTCATCGCATTCAGCAGCGCAAGCCTCAGATGGGGCGCTTGAAGGTTGCAGTGAGTGAAGTAAGCAGCAAGCTCCTGCTGGCGAACTGGATCATCTTTGATTTCTCTCCTCTTGAGTTCCACCTTTAGACCCAAGACATAATCCTTCACTATGATGATCAATTCCTTGACCTCATCAACTTCTCTTCGGGACTCGACAACAATTAGAGGAATGGTGTGGAGAATACCAAGGAAAATGCGAAGAGCTTCAGTGAACTTCCCAGCAGTTGTAGCCTTGTAACCAGCCTTAAGCTTCTCTTCCAATTGTGAGAAGTTGAACACAAGAGCTGGTGGGCCCCTCACATTAGGGCTAGCCTTTTCGCTCCATCCTCTCTCCACAGCAACTGACAGCACAGGCGCAGATGGGAATCCCCTCACATAGGTATGGCTGCCAGCATGAAGATCAAGAAAGATGGGCTTCAATGGGACAAAGTTCTTGATTCCAAGCTGTCGGTGCAATAACCGCATTGCAGTGTCGAAGTTCCCAGCGGCAGCATGCTCAGCAGCAAGGGATGATCTCTGGATCCATATTTGGCTTACCGGCATACCTAGAGGTGGAGCAACAAAAACTGAAGAACGTGCATTTACAGCCTTCGGAGTTATTTCTTCCGGAAGATCCAAATCAAGACCCCAACCTGTCTCCTCGTCATCTTCTTCAGGAGCTTCCCCGTCTTCCAAACCACCAGGTATATCTCCATTCTGTGCATTCTCGTCATCAGCTATGTCCAGCTCCTGAACCCAATCACCATCAACCTCATCCTCCTCTTCTTCATCAACATCTCTGCCAATATTTTCAAGGCCACCCTCAAAGATGCCCCTCATGACTCTTAGTAGAGGCCAATCACCTCCACACAGAATAGGAGCTGGAGGCATCAGGAGGGAGGGAACCTTCCCTTCTGGCAAGGCAGGAACATTGTCTCCCAACTCAGAGGCAAGTCTCTCAGCAACATCATCGAGGTGGTGAACTGAAGCTGTAATATAAGCAAGCGGCAAATGACCAGCATTCTCTAAAATCTTCACTCTTTCACGAACATCTCCCAAATACAGGGCATTATGAAACTGTCCCATGACATCATTCTTCATCTCAGCAATTTTCTGCATTTTAGTAAGCATTTCCATATTTCCAGTGATAAGATAAAGAAAGGACAGCCTCTCAAAATTCTTAGTCCTCTGATAAGCATATTCCACAATACCAGCATTTCCCTGACGAAGAGCTTCCACCCCTAATCTATACCAGTGATCTTTCTCATCAATTTCCTTGGCAGAAGCAACTGCAATTTCGATGTTGCCACTCGCCAGAGCCAAGTTGAAACGTGTTCTCTCATCTTTCACAAAATGAAGCGCAACTTCAGGGAATCCCTTCTGTTGTAAATAAGCAATCATTGCCTGCCCAACAAGCTGAGAACTCTTTATCATTTTCATAACTTGGTCATACCTCTTCCTCATCAAAGATAGCTTGAAAATATACTCTGTTGCATCAATAACTATGGACTTGTTCTTGCCATCACGGTCCAGGCAGAAAAGAGTATTCCCTGACACCTTTGTGATATATATTGGAACATCGAGTGTTCTGATTATCCCACTATCTCCATTAGGCAAGCAGTATTTAATGTGATTCAGAGTAGTGTAGATGAAAACTCCATTCTCATCCCAGGCTCCACTCTTGACACGAATTGTCTCATGAAGCGTGCAATGATGCACAAGCTTCTTATTTGCAATGACTATCGCGTGCTTGCTAAGCAAGGCAACATTCTCCATGTCAGTTGACCACACAACATATTTAACAAAAGGGGTTTGAAGTTCACCAAGAACCATCCTCTGCTGCAAATCAAATATGACAACTCTATCTTCTGCCCTACAGAGCACATTGCCAGTTCCAGCATAAAATATTGCATCTGTTGCAATAGGAAGAAGACTCTTTTTCACTATCTCATTCTTCAAATTCTTCAGTAGAACATTATTGCTTGTCTTGTCAAGCACAGCAAACCTGTTACGAGAAACAAAGACAGCAGAACCTCCAGCACCTCTTCTCGCATCCTGCGCCACGTCGCCCCTGCCAAAGCTATCTTTAGGAATGATATACAGCTCATAAGTTCCCCCATCAACATCAGAGCATATAAGAACTGCATTCTCTGTAGGGCTGTATGAAAGAGTACGAGGACCCTGATTCAAGGTAGTTGACCCAGGGCGCCTAATGGGTATCACTTGTGTGTCTTGCTGGGTGGAGAATTCGAAGAAACGCAAGAACCGGTCCTTGGCATAGTACAAAGTGTCACCACTAACTGAAAATGCTGGTCGCTCTCTCTCCAGCTTAAACACAATCATGCCACTATCATGACCAGCAGCTAGCAAGTTCATTTCAGGGTGAGCTGCAAGGATCCAGAATCGGTCATGCTCCCTGCGGAATGTCTGGATACCAGTTCGCTTTGTGACATCCCAAACACGAATACTCTTGTCTTCTGAATTTGAAACAATTATGTCCTGCTTAGCATGGAACATAACACATGAAACGTTATTCATGTGTCCTCTCAATGTGTCCACTTCCCATGCCTTAGTATCTGTCCACAACATGTGAAGTCATGAATAGTTCCAACCATCAGCATATATCACAAGGAATTCTAAAACAACAAAAGTTACAGCTTAATCTAAAAAAACAATAGATGAAATCCACCAACATCTACAGTGAGACATTCAACTTGTTGAGCCAACTGTCCGACACTTGAAAATTCTACCCTATCAATTACAAATGCAAGGTTGGGCAGCTTTGGGTTGGGACTTGGGGCAGAAAAGGAAAGCATATCAGAAACAGCCTCAAGTATAGCATTAAGTTGTAGAATGGATACTAGATAGAGAGAGAACTGACCGTTCATGCGCCACAATTTTACTTGACGGTCATCAGCTCCAGACACAATTAATGGCAGGGTTGGATGGAAGGCAGCCCAATTGACTCCCCTATCATGTCCTTCCAGAACATACTTGACAACAGCATCTACACCACCAAAAAGATCACTATTCATTTGACTCAATCGCATAATGTCATCAGCGGGGGACACAGACTTCTTCCTCAAGGCTCCAATATCCCAAACACGAACAGTCTGATCAAGAGATGCTGACACTACAAGATCTTCTTTAGGGTGGAACGATGCACACATCACATAATGATTGTGGCCAGTCAAGACAGCTATACATGTCCTAGATTGCCAGTTCCAGATCCGAATTGTCTGGTCATCACTGGAACTGACTATCCATGGGTACTCATGGTGAAATTGAACAGTGCGGATGTAATCAAGGTGCCCAAGAAGGGTAAACAAACACCTGTGCGTTTTGTAGTTCCAAACTTTAATCTTGTAATCATCACCTACAAGCACAAACCATTTTGAATAATGGCAAATTGAGTATCCACAAAGGTAAAAGTAAAACAATGTTGAATCCCAATCATTAACTTTACAAGATCTACAGAAATAGGAGGATAGTGGTGCAAAATGTTTTATGCATATAAGAAAGATGACAACATCCAACATAGTTCTGCAATGCATTATTGTTTTGAGAAGGAATGCAAACTAAACGAAAGATTGTTTGAACTTTGAACAGGAAAATGCAGTCACTGAGCTAATGCCATAAGAGCATTGAAACTAATAGGAAATTAAAAACATTCTGTTAGAAATGGTAGCTTAAATTGCAACAATACTGCAGTCATTCAACAAAATTTCATTATAACTTCTGACCCACTTCTTAAGGAAGTTACTAATTCAACTACCTTATCCCCAACATCCTCCTAAATTTTACTGCGCATTAACTGAACACCTAATTTTGAGCCAATGAAGGGAGAGTTGGCATGAAAAGTCACAATATGTGCAATTTCAATAACAAACTTCATAACTGACCAATATTTAATTGCTTAAAAAGTATAAAATGAAATCTATTTCTTATCAAGAATTCAAAGCTAAAAGGAATACTTTGTACAAGGATAAAATAAACCATTTGAAGGAAGTAATGAGTAATGAAGCTGCTAAGAGTTTGTTGGAATCGCTTCTGTTCTGTTTAATTTACAGATATCTTCTTTAAAACTTTATCTCTTTCCCTCGAAGAATTTGTGACAAGATCGCAATTAACGTAAACCTCAGATAGTACAAGAAAAATAAACTAAAGTACAGTTAAAGAAAAAGATCAACAGCCTTAACTTAATCACAATTTTTCACGGCCACGGAGCAATCTACATCCTTGGTTTAAGAGAAATTAAGAACAAGAAGCAACAATCATCTGAAGAAAAAAAATGTTGGTTCATAAGAGGGCCAATTCCTATTTTGACAATCTACATATAAGAAATTATCAGCCACAATTAGAGCACAAGGTAATATCCTGAAACATTGAACAAATATTGCACATAGTATGAAAAGCTACTCCATCGAAATTTTATGTTAAATATTTCATTATTAATGATTAAATATAACAGATCCAAGTAACAGGACAAAATAGAAAAAAAAAGCGGATGGAGGAATTACCTCCAGACACAAATAGTGGCTGAGATTTGTGGAAGTGGACACCACGAACAGGTCCGTCATGCTCATCAAATCTATCAATGAGGGTACCCATCCTGTAATCCCACAGCTGGATCACACCACTGTGGAGACTCGCCAGGATCCATGGTCGCTTACTGTGGAAGCTCAATCCCTTGACCCTATTACTCTTGGTCTCGAACTTCGTCAGCATTTTTGGATCACTTCAAGTCACAACCTCTGCAGGAAAGCACTACCAGCGATCAGCACAAATAGTGGTACAAAAACAAACTTACTTCCCTAACAACAAAAAATCCTCCATCAAATTGAGCAATCAAGAAAAACCCTAACACTCTCGGTGAAAGAAACCAATCCCGAACACTCATGAACTCGACCTTTAACACCCGCACGGATCTCAATCAATGCTGCCGAATTGCAAAGATGAACTCAAATACAACTGAGCAGCATCGATCGAAGATGGATCCGAATATATGACTGCTGTGAATGCACATAAAAACCGCAAATCGAGTCAGAGAGCTGCGATTTACCTTAGATCTGATCAAGCAATGGACAGATCAAGTGAATTTCACAATCGCCTCAGCATTTGCCGCCGAGGCCCTCAGAGCTCCCTTTTTCACAGAGATCTGGATTGACGCCGAAGAGAGGGAAACAGAAAATGAAGAGTAGAGATAGAGAGAGGGGCTGAGAGGGAGAGGGTTTGCTTCTTCTTTCCCGCAGATCTGAATTTTTGGTTGTCTGTCTGTCTCGGAGTGTTTAATTCGATTATCGCCTCGCGATATGAAAATAAAAATTGCATTAATCGATTGCCTTCGTAAAGAAGAATATAGAGGGTTATTTTTTTTTTAATTTTTTTTTTTGAAAGACAAAGAGGTTTGTTTTTTCGTTTAATTTTTTTTTATCATATTAATATGAAAAATTGGAATTTTTTATAAAAACAAGTGAAAATAAAATAAATAACTCGGATTATAATTTTTTTTATGAAGGGGTTATATATTTAGACAATAAGCCAATTAAAGATAAATTAAATAAAAGTAAAAATAAAAATAAAATAAATAGCCGAACCATCAAGGATGAAATTTGCAAAAAGTAGGGGCGATATGAAAATAAAAATTGCATTAATCGATTGCCTTCGTAAAGAAGAATATAGAGGGTTATTTTTTTTATAATATTTTTTTTGATAGAGGGTTTGTTTTTTCGTTTAATTTTTTTTTTGTTTTTATCATATTAATATGAAAAATTGGAATTTTTTTATAAAAACAAGTGAAAATAAAATAAATAACTCGGATTATAATTTTTTTTATGAAGGGGTTATATATTTAGACAATAAGCCAATTAAAGATAAATTAAATAAAAGTAAAAATAAAAATAAAATAAATAACCGAACCATCAAGGATGAAATTTGCAAAAAGTAGGGGCGTTCCGAGAATCGAACTCGGGACCTCTCGCACCCGAAGCGAGAATCATACCACTAGACCAAACGCCCTTATTGAAATCTGCAGTTTGTTTATTTTTAATGAACTTATTTTAGGTAAATGGGGTCAAGCACATCTTCGCCTTGTCGTAGTACTAGGAAATTTAGCACTAGTTATATTACAGAGAAGACAAAATCGCGAAAAGTCCATCCTTTTACAACATTATTATCCACTGAATTGTGACAAATAAATACTACAAGCCCCATTTCAGGCGTCAAAGAATTGAAGGCAAAAATGAGCTTTCCCTCGTCCTTGAATGATATCTATCTAGTTTGTCTTTCTGATCCCAAAGGCCAGAAAGTGTTGTCACTGAAGCTACACTGGGTGAAAATTTCGTCGTTTGACAGATTGATTGAGAGCTCGGAGCTTGGTATGTAGATGTTTGCGTTTTAGCTAAGCTGCTTTTAGCTTGGCCAATCCAAACCTCTCCATGTCCTCGGAGAATAGTACGCCATTAGGTGAAAGGATCCGTGTCAGCGACAAGAGGAACCGCGCCTGATAAGAGAAGTTTTGCGTTCAGGAGAGTTGAAATGGAAGAAGCCATTTCCAATTTCTAATCTTAGTTATGTTCAGTTAGAAGGTTTACCCATTGGAACGCGACTAAAGCGCACCAGCAGCCTTGTAAGCCTAGTCCTTGTCTGGTCACAAGCTGTCAATACACAAAGATCGACGTCACTCATTGTGATCTTCATAGTATTAGATTGTAAAATCTTCGAATTGCACATTTTTAAAACAGGATGTAAGATCATACCATCAAGAGAAGAGAGCCTATGGTAAAACATCCACTCATTGCTAGACTGATAAATTTAAGATCTCTTCCGGCCTGCACATAAAAGTATTGGCAGTGTTTTGAATTCGATGAGCAGAGCGAGATTCACTTGGGCAATATGATTTAATGGAATACAAAGTATTATGAGGCATCAATTATTTGAGACATGTTTCGGAAAAGGGTATAAGCTGGTTTGACAAGCTTATTGATATTTACATGTATGAGCATGATTAAGATATTTGCAGTGTATGACAGTTGGGAATTGAATCGGAAAACAACACGTAAACTAACAAGATCTTAGTTAAAAAGGATCAGGAAATTGCATTTAAAGAGCAACCCATTCTTACCAGTAACGTTCCCTCGCAGCTGTGCGTACAAGGTGTCACAGATAATGCGATGAAGAATGGTATCAACACTTTGTGCATCTGCGGGAGAAGGCGTTTGTAAGGCAGTGGAGATGCTTAAATATGGTAAAGCCTGAAGTCACATTTTGCTGTATATTATCTTCTTTTAACTATGTGTAGCAATTGAACTGGTTAAGGTGTTGCCTTTATTGTTTCTACTTATCATGTTAATTCACATCGTTTCCCTCGGGTGGATCACCAAACAAGGGCTAAATGGTATGTGTTAGGATGAATGGTAACAAACCTGTCCTATAACTGCAGGATCAGATGTGAAGATGTTGGGAAACAGCCAAGGGACACACGTTCCAATGGTTCCTAAAACCAAGCCGAGAGAGGCACCAATTATCAAGAGAGACTTCAGCAGCGTCCGAGCCTGTTTCAAAGAATGTTAATCTCTGACATTGTATACTAAAAAAGTACAGGCCCTCAAAAGCCGAACGAGCTAGCGTATGAATCTCATCATTACCCTTTCCAAGCTTCGATTCACTCCATACAACATCTCGGGCATGAATGACTGGGCTGTTTGTGAAAGAGGCTCACCCCACACAACACACATGCTGAACATTTGAATCATGACCTATAGAATAGTGACCATTTCCAGCAAAGTGAAACTTAGTTGCCATACACCAAAGAAAGTAATCAATACAGACCATTGAAACTAGGATAGACAGAACCAACCTGATGAGCAGCAACCATTTGTGTGCCCATAGAAGTAGCAAAGTAGATAATCAGAGAATAAAAAGCCACCTAGAGTGTACATTGAAAATGTATCAGATGGGAAGAACACTGCAATGTGATCCAATCTAGCACTGTAGAACAGTAGCTCAGTAGCTAACCTTTGAAGCTATTGTTAAAAATACAGGAGCAGCTAGTGTAAATATTTGCACGACTTCCGTGAATGATGGTACTTGGATAAAATAACCATTATATCCTTTCTTGTTCAAAGAGTCAATCATCATGAATGCGGCAATGACCTGGAACACATCATTCCAATAGGTAATAGGAAACAGGTTGAAAGATAATCAAACTGGAGGAGATTGTGCGATGGTTGAACATACTTGTGACGTCATTGTGGCCCATGCTGCGCCAGCAATCCCGTATCCCAAGTAAGTACATAGAACTACATGGCCAATCACATTTATGGTACTGGCGACTACCAAAGACTTCAAAGGCCCCCATGAATCTTTCATGCCAAGACTGCAAAATTGTTAATAAATATCACCATTTTAGCTCTCCACGACCAAACTTTATCGATTAGATAGCATTTCTTTCCAGACTGTTGGCAGACCAAAAACATTGAGACATTGGCCTCGAAATGAAATGAAGAAATCATATCAGAACGGAGTTTTTCACCTTGCACTCTGAGCAACCCATCCAATAAGAACAGCAGGCCATGCTAACCCCCGAATCTAAGGAAAAAAAATAAAAAGTTTGTATCAGCACACATCGGTGAAACAAGATGGAATCAGAAAGACGTGTAACGAGAAAGCCAAGAACGCATGAAATATAACTGGAAATGAAGTAATGCAAGGTGATCATCCTGGAAGGGAAAATAAGATACTATACAAACCTGAACATACTTGTTGGCAGCAGGCACAAGATGAACATTAGGTCCAGTAAAGGCTGACCGGAGAAATCAAACAGGTTAAAGTTTTAGTTACACTTCTTATTGCCCTCTAATCGAGAAACATATGTAGTGTTTATGCTGATCAAACTTTTTAAATAAAGAAAAACCACTTATTCATTTACCGGTTAAAGCCTTTGCACCCAGGAATTTCGTGAATAAAAGCATCAGCACTCCACAAGTCAGACCTACAAACAACAAGATTGATATCTGATGCTGTACTTCTTTTTCATCCTGCATCAGAGAAGTTAAATAAGTTAGCTAATAGAACACAGAAAACTGCAACAGCACATCGTTTACAGACGATAGATCATCAGAATACATAAGAGTGATAGAGACAAACATCTCGTATTTTCAATTGCATTTGGCCGTAGGATTTTGCACACCCTCAAGTGATCACATATGAGACTGGACAGATTGAGTTCCAATTAAACTGATACTGTTAACAACAATCAGACAGTTGAGAGTTGCTAGAAGAATTAAGTAACAAGTTTGAACTGCAAGATCTGATTCGAGTTTCAGCTTTCAATCATAGGATCAAACGTAATAATCCTCTCATCTATACTCTATATCTGCCACACTATTACTGTTTCATTCATGAAATGGAGGAAAGGGCAAAAATACTAACCCCGCGAGCGAGTGAAGTAGCTACCAAATTGGAAGTGGCAATCGACAGAAACATGAACACATAGCTCATATTATCACAAAGCACTGTCCCAGGACCTGGAAATTTCGAAAACGAAAATCAGTTAACCAATTTGATGTTTTTAATTGTTTCACATTCAAACTTCAAAATCTCACCTAATGCAGCAAGCTCAGTGGAGCTTCCCTGACCAATCACAGCCGTATCAATCAAACTCATCAATGGGCCGCAGATCCACAACCCGGTCGCGGGACCTGAGAATTTCACAATCTCTTGTATCTGATTCCATATGCTGAGGTTCGCCATCTCCTCTCTCCCGGACTTCGCAACCTCCGCCTCCACTTCTTCTCCCGCTCCTCTTCCATTCGACAGAGCCAGATCAAGCTCCTCCTCACCTTCAATCTCACCATCCTCGATGACAACCTCCTCGCCGGCGCTCATCCTACCGCTACACAGCACTCTCTCACAGCGGCGCGCTGTTCGGGACGCGGAGAGCAACAGCCTCCGACGAGGCAGTCGCAGGACGCCATTGGCGCGTAATTCGCAAAGAGAGCTCCGATTCGCGGCAGGAGGAGAGAGGCGGAGCGTACTACATGTGAACGGATTTTTCGCCGGAAGGATGCTAAACGGCGCCGGCCTTGTTATTGCTTTGAATTGCATTTTTTACCGCTTGCGGCGACGATATCACGGCCGGCGGTGAGTTGAGTGTGTATGGTTAGAGAGGAAGAGATGTTTTGTATTTCCGGTGGAATTTACAATTTAAGATCAGTTTCTTTTCATTTTTGGTCTGATTAGAGGAGTTCAACTGTAGAAGAAGGCAGGTTTGTGCAAGTTTTAGGTGCAACGGTGACGCAGGGGCTACGCGCGGTTGTGTCTCAGTTGCGGGTTACAGATGGACAGCTGAAGCAGATGAATGACGTGGCGGTTTATAATTGGAGGGTGAGCATGACGAGAGGATAGGCGCGTGGGGAAGGGAAGTTAGGAGGAGCTAACCTTCTAACTATGGATCGGCTACCTGCCCGTCGTCGGAACCTCCGCCGGCTTTGTTTGTAATTTTCCCTCCTTTGCCGCGAGTAGTTAGTTAGAGGGAGCCGAGCGTACCTAACCGTTTGCCGATCAGATTCAAATTTGTAACTCCTAGTTAAGTTATAATAAAGGGTGTCAACCCTTTTTTGAATCCGGATCCTTTCCTAATCAGGTATGTCCTTATATCTTCCTAATGAAAATCAATGATCCAGATTTTTTATTTATTAACTAGTTTTATTACCCTTTTTATTCTCCTACGAGATTTCGAATTAGTGATTCGTGAGAATTGAGATTCCTATACGAAATTCCTTTCTTTTCAGCTATTTCATCTGAGCTTATATCTTCCTAATGAAAATCAATGATCCGGATTTTTTATTTATTAACTAGTTTTATTACCCGCACCGTTGTGCGGCATTTTAATAAATTATATTTACTCCTTATATTAGTCATAAATGTTTAATTATATGTTCACCTTTAGGTTAAAATAGTTTGGTTGAAATTTACTTATGGGATCTTTCAAATAACTATAAGCTAAATTAAGACTACGTTAAGTTAAAATCAATATAACCTATATAAATAAATAAATTATGTTTAGTTGAAATTAATGCAATATATATAGATAATAAATTTCTTTTAGTTGAAATCAATATACAATTTGTTAAGAATAAAGAGTATACAAAATTGTAGAATAACTTTAAAACATCTTTCAAATTGTTATGTTCGATCGGACTTCAGAGTAGTTTTTGTTAGGGGGGCGCGGGACGGGACGGGACGAGACCGGGACGGGACGAGACCGGGACGGGACGGAGGTCGTCCCGCGTAATTTTTGCGGGACAGGACCGGGACCGGGACGGGACGGGCCTTGTCCCTCAAATAAAAAAGTTATTAAAAAAACTCAAATTTTTTATAAATATATTGCGATTCTCAAAGACGTAATACATTTATATGTATAATTTTTTATATTTTGCAGGTTCCCATATATGCGTACGCATATATACGTGTGTACATGTATATAAACACCGATGCAATGTGTATATATATAGTCTTACATTGGAGGATGTAGTGTATATCTATATATGACTAAATTACAGTATGTAGTATATATATACACACTATATAGTATTATAGTGTGTATGAAATATATATTATAGTGTGTACGTATGTAATATATATACAAACTATATATATATATATACTATAATACATACTCTATATCCTAATATTATATATATAGTATTACATTATTATTATTATTATTATTTTTTTTTTATTTTTTTTTTTATTATTATTATTATTATTATTATTATTATAAAAATAATTACATACTACAGGAAATTAGTGGGTAGCCGAGATACTATCTGGGCCCCCACTCCCTTAGCAATAACAAAGCTAAGTCTTGTAAAAATATAAGTTGCAGCACGAGCCCCGGCATCCTGGGAAATTGAGAATTTCTGAATCCGCTTCAGCAAGGTAATAGCATCCGTATCCAGCTCCCCCAACGAAGAGAAGGAGAAGGGCAGGAAACCATAACCCGCTGCCGTGCACAAATCACGATACTTAACACACTTACGTTGAGCAGCATCAACAACAGCACGACCAGGGGCAAAGTCAGACATCCCCGACTGAGTCAAGGGGGAAGATCCCGTCAGATCAACACAAACATCACGCCCTCTGTCCCATGAATAAAGAAGCAAATCTGCCGGACGTAGAGACCTATCATGCCCATCGACCAAACCGATATCAACTTCCTTACCAGCAGAAATCCCAGCCCTAAAACAGATATCCAATAAGGCGTCACGCACAAGGTTATGTCGATGTTTAATTCCCACGGTACCAGGACAGGACACAGCATGATCTCCATAGACATCACCATTAAAGATCCGGGAACAAGCTGAACAAGGCCTAGACATCGTGAACAACGGAACACCCAGTCGATAGCTAAGCACACTACGATAGGTCCTTCCATTCATAGTCTGCCCCAGCCCAGAAATAGGAACTGCACGCAACCAATCGGAGGAGTGAGTACCTTGCTGAGACTTCCACAATGCCACCTGTCGCGGAGTCAAAGAGAAAACAGAGTCTGATGCAGCAGCAACCTTTGCGAAATATATATCTGCCAATTTCTTCATAAGTTTGGGGGCAGCGATTTCACTAGGATCGCGTAGAATATCAGAACCTGTAGTCTCATTAAAAGCACGACAAGCATCATCAAAAGTAGGACCAGCAGCAATAATACCAGAAGAGCCTAGGAGCTTAGCCTGCAACTTAGCAGACTGCAAACGAGACGCCAAAAAAGCATAATGTAGGACATCCCCAGCAGCATATACTCCGAGCCCACCAAAATGAAAAGGGAAGGTGGCAAGCCGCCACTGCCAATCACCAAACCCAGGCCCAGATGCAGTGACAATACGCTCCAAGCTAGAACGGAGTGCCGCATCGAAGGAGAGCTGGGCCGGCCCAAAGACACGCGGGGAACAAGTACGCAAAGCAAAGTAAAGTTTCGAAATACCCGTACAAGCCCGAAGCAGAAGCAACTCGCACTGTGGATCCTCAATCCTTGCGACGGAGTCCATAAGCTCTATGGTCCTAGTCACTCTCTTCGCCACAAGGTCGGTGCCGAAAACAGGGCACGCACTGACATTATTATTATTATTATTATTATTATTATTATTATTATTATTATTATTATTATTATTATTATTATTATTATTATTATTATTATATGTGTGTGTGTGCGGGACGGGATTTGCGAGATTCCACCGGGTCGTCCCGCGTCCCGTCCCGCATCATTTTTGCGGGACGGGACCGGGGCGGGTCCGGGACGGGACCGGAATTTGCGAGATTTGTGTTCACCCCTACTTTTTGTTAATAGTATTTATACAACAATTGATCATGTGTTCCTTTTTATTTTTCCTTATCGTAATTATGGTTATTTTAGTTCTATATCTGACTTCCTATGATGAATTAGGGTTAAGATTTAAAAGTTGATAGTCTGATTACTCACATTCTTTCGCATTAAGATGTATTAAACTATATTTGATTATATCAGTCATATTTAAAAAATGACAAAGAAAAGGAAACATATGGACTATTTTTTTAGGGCAAATTGTGAAAAATAACATGAACTTTAGGGGTAGTTGCGTTTAATGGCATGAACTTTCAAAATTTTAAAAATAATCACCAACTTTGGTTTGCAATAAGTGGCACATCTATTTTTTTTTCTAAAATATCACCTCTTATTAACATTCTTTGTAGAAAAAAAAACATCCAATTTTCAATCTTTTTTAAAAAAAATGCCCATAATTAATTTTTAAAAATAATCCATTTTCAATTTTTATTTTAAAAAATATAATTTACTGTGTTTTATAAAAAAACTACTTTTCCCCTTTTTTCTTAAAAGAATACACTCATTATTTACATCCGGTTAAAAAAGAACTAATTTTATTTTCTCCATAAACTCAGTTTTTTTTCAAAAAATTAAATAATAAGTAATGTCTTTAAAATGAAAAATGAGTGTCTTAAAAAGATACCAACTAATATCACAATTATATTTTTTAAAAAATGACATTTTTTGAAAAATTGAAATTGAGTTTATAATAAACATGAAATTTTATTTTTTTTTTTTGCAGAAGAAAACTATGAGTGGGTTTTAAAAAATAATGGAAAATGTGATTTTTTTTTCGTAAATAAAATGTCAATAAGGGGTGTACTTTCGATTGTGCTACTAACCACAACCATCCTTCAAAGTTGGTGATTATTATAAAAATTTTAAAAGTTGGTGCCACCTAACGCAACCACCCCTAAAGTTCGTGTTATTTTTTACAATTTGCGCTTTTTTTAATTAAATTGTGAATGTTAAAATAGTATGTTTAAAATTGTAGAAAGCTTAATTTTAAGTAGCCATAAAATAAATCAAGATTAAGTTTGGTTAAAATTTTAAAATCAATATGCAACACGGACATATTTAAAGTAGATAAATAAATTATGTTTTGCTTAAAATTTCTTAAATAAATACATCATAAGTTCATAACCTAAATAAATTTAAAGATAAACATAAATATATACAAAATCGTACGAAGTAAGCTATATCAATGTATTATAATTTATAAGTGAGAAACCTACTTTGGGTCGTATAGAACGATTTTATACGTGCAATGATTAAAATTTAAAATTTATAGTATATACATATTTTTTGTTTGAAAATATTCATCAGACATTCAGAGGTACCATTTCACCCACATTATTTATTTACATACGGCCTTTGGACCAAATACTAAATGTCCTAAAAAATTTCCTTTGCTGTTAAATGGCCAAAATTTTTTCAAAATGCCAAGTTTACCCCTTTTTAATTTTAGTACCCTTCCCCGTGTACCCCGTTCAATTGTTTTACTCATCCCAGTATCCCACCGTTCTGCACATACAACCTTCAAGGCCATGGCGGCCGGAGCGCTTTGGCTCCTCGCCAAAGACAACTCCGTCACCTGCAGGAGCATCACCGGCCTGCATCACCTAGTCGCGCACGCTCCTCTTCTTCGCTATCCTCCTCGAGAAGGACGCCGAGGAGATTCGATCCAACTCCGCCATGGCGCCATGGAGATCCGAGACTCGACTTGCAACGAAGCCAGGGTCTGGCTTGGGACCTTCGAAACGACGTAGGGGGCGGCGTTAGTGACCCTCAATTTCCTGTCGGAGGTCGTCTAGAGGTCTCTCGGCGATATCGAATTTGAGGTGTTTAACAACGACGAGATGTGATGTGGAAAGCAATTCGACAGGTCGTCAAGACGTAACACGAAATTGTGCGCTTGAATCACTTCAATGTCTTGAAGAAGCAATTAGTGTCTGTTTTTTTGTGTGTTTATAATTGAATAGGCAGAAGAAAGCTTGTTAATTTGAATATGGAGATACTGCGCTTGAGAGGAAAGTGAGGATGAAAGCTTTTTTTTTTTTTTTTTTTTTTTTTTGCAGCTTGTGAATGTTAAAGGAATAAACTAAATCATTCCTATTATTTAGCAACTAGCCAACCCACTCCCACGTTATCTTCCTATTTGTATTTTAAATAATTATTGTTTATGACCCTATTTTTATAGGGTTACAGTGTATATAACTCTATTTTAATAGTGGTGACAGTGTCTATAACCTTATTTTTATTTTGCTTACAGCGTCTATGACCCTCTTACTCATTCATATATAGAGGAGAACTGTCACCGTATGAAATTCGGCTTCTCATTAGCCCCTATAGGGTTTGTGCTTCCCATTTCCTAGGGTTTTCCTTTTATTACAGTGTCTATGACCCTTTTTTCATAGTGGTGACAGTTTCTATGACCTTGATTTTATTTTGGCTACATCGTCTATAGGGTTTTCCTTTGATTACAATGTCTATGGCCTTTTTTCATAGTGGTGACAGCGTCTATGACCCGGTTTTTATAGTGGTGACAGTGGCTATGACTCTCTTACCCATTCATATATTGAAGGAGAACTGTTCACCTAATGTCTTTTGGCTTCTCATTAGCCCCTTTAGGGTATGTGCTTACCTTGTCCTAGGGTTTTACATTTGGTGACAACAATCATCTCTTAACGACGTACTGCACTTAACATTTTAGGGTTTAGGGTTTAGGATAGACTTAACCATAAACCCTAAACCATATTGTACATCACATGTTTTTTTGGCTTCTCATTAGCCCATTTAGGTTTTGTACTTCCATTTTTCTAGGGTTTTCTTTTTATTACAGTGTCTATGAACCTTTTTTCATAGTGGTGAGAGTGTTTATAAAGCTGTTTTTATTTTTGTTACAGCGTCTATAGGGTTTTCCTTTTGATTACAGTGTCTATGACTTTGTTTTTATAGTGGTGACAGTGGCTATGACACTGTTTTTATTTTGATTACAGTGTCTACGACCCTCTTACCCATTCATATATTAGAGGAGAATTGTCACGACATTTATTTTGGCTTCTCATTAGGCCCTATAGGGGTTGTGCTTCCCTTATCATATGATTTATCTTTGATTACATTGTCTATGATCATGTTTGTATAGTGGTGACGGTTTCTATGACTTTATTTTTATGATGGTGACAAAAGTAGTTACATTTTTTTTTAATTGTGGTGACACTACTTAAAAAAAATTTAGAAAACAACAAATTAGAAATTAGAGAAGAACTGTCATCACATGTATTTTGACTTCTCATTAGCCCCTATAGGGTTTGTGCTTCCCTTTTCCTAGGGTTTTCCTTTGATTACAGTGTCTATGAACATTTTTTCATAGTGAAGACAATGTCTATAAAGCTGGTTTTATATTGGCTACAATGTCTATAGGGTTTTCCTTATGATTACAGTGTCTATGACCCTATTTTAATAGTGGTGACAGTGTCTATGACTTTGTTTTTATAGTGGTGACAGTGGCTATGATTCTCTTACCCATTTATATATTAGAAGAGAACTGTCATCACATGAATATCGGCTTCTCATTAGCCCCTATAGGGTTTGTGCTTCTCTTTTCCTAGGGTTTTTCTTTGATTACAGTGTCTATGACCTTTTTTTATAGTGGTGATAGTGTCTATAAAGCTGTTTTTATTTTGCTTACAGCGTCTATAGGGTTTTCTTTTTTATTACAGTGTCTATGACTTTGTTTTTATAGTGGTGACAGTGGCTATGACACTGTTTTTATTTTGATTACAGTGTCTATGACCCTGTTTTTATTTTGGTTACAACGTGTATAGGGTTTCCTTTGATTACAGTGGCTATGACCCTCTTACCCGAAAAAATTATCACCATAAGTGTGATTACAGTACCTATGACCCTCTTACCCATTCATATATTAGAGGAGAACTGTCATCACATGTATTTTGTCTTCTCATTATCCCCTATAGGGTTTGTGCTTCCTTTATGATATGATTTCCCTTTGATTACAGTGTCTATGACCATGTTTTTATAGTGGTGACAGTATTTATAACTTTATTTTTTTAGTGGTTACAATAGTAGTTACATTTTTAATTTTTTTTTACTGTGGTGACACTAATTTAAAAAAATCTAAAAAACTAGAAATTAGAAATTAGAGAAGAACTGTCACCACGTGTATTTTGGCTTCTCATTAGCCCCTATAGGGTTTGTGCTTCCTTTTTCCTAGGATTTTCTTTTGATTACAGTGTCTATGAACTTTTTTTCATAGTGGAGAGTGGAGACATTGTCTATAAAGCTGTTTTTATTTTGGTTACATCGTCTATAGGGTTTTCCTTTTTATTACAGTGTATTTGACCGTGTTTTTATAGTGGTTACAGTGTCTATGATCCTATTTTTATTTTGCTTACAACATCTATGACCCTCTTAACCATTCGTATGTTATAGGAGAACTGTCACCACATGTATTTTGGTTTCTCATTAGCCCCTATAAGGTTTATATTTCCCTCGTCATAGGGTTTTCCTCTGGTTACAGTGTCTATGATCCTATTTTTATTTTGCTTACAACGTTTATGACCCTCTTACTCATTCATATATTAGAGAAGAACCGTCACCATATTTATTTTGGTTTCTCATCAGCCCCTATAGGTTTTGTGCTTCCCTTGCCCTATGGTTTTCCTTTGATTACAGTGTCTATGACCCTGTTTTTATAGTGGTGACAGTATCTATGACATTATTTTTATAGTGGTGACAATATCTATAACCCTGTTTTTAGTTGCTTATATATATAAAAGCATTATATGATTTGCGCTTAGTGACAAGAAGTATCATGCATGGAAAGTGACGAACACCTATTTAGCAATAAGAAAGTGCAAGTTGAGTCCTCTGTAGTGCTTTGATTAAGCACTTGAAATTTAGAAATTAAATTGTATCATTTATTTTGTTTTATTTGCGCATAAACATGCCAATTGAAGATTTTGACTTGAAATCGATCTATATATTTGTTATTTTGTCTGTCTACTGTAAGTGCTTCATTTTCATTTCCAAATTAGTTACACAATATATAGACCTTTTATAGCCTAATGTGGGCCTTCAGCCCAATTTGTAATCATAGGTATTTTACAATGCAATTGAAGAGTCTTCATTTCATCATCTTCCTCGACGGTACCTTCAGCAGCGACTTCTCAGACCAAGACCGACTATGATTCATCGGACTCTCCGCCTCGGAGCCCTACCTTTCAGATCTCGGACTCGCCGCCTCAGAGCCCTACCTTCCAGGTCTCGGAGCCCTACCTTCCAGATCTCCCTCTCGCTCCAAATCGCCCTCTCGCTCCAGATATGGGCACCTCGAGACTATTTCAAATCTCCCTCTCGCTCTCGGTTTCCATCGGAGATTTGACCCCTCCTTCGCCGCTGAAAACTGCCGCCACCGCCCGCCTCTCCTTGGCTTGTAGGACCTTCTGAACCCTTGCGCTCGATCCCAAGCTGAATTCCGTCAAGAAATTGGCCGAATTCCATTCGCGAGGAAGAGATTTTGTGGTGGATCTCGATTAGTTGGGGAGAAGGACGGAAAAGAGAAGAAAACGGGACTGTCGACAGGGGTGGTGGATTGATTTGGTTGAGGAAGAAGAAGCGCATATCTAATTTTAATAGGCAGGGGTATAATTGGAAAATGTGGACACTTACTTAATATTGTAACCCTTGTGTCCTATGGCTTAAAACTTGGTCCCCAAATGTCCACTTAGCAAAAAACCCCAACAATATATAGGGGGTACCATTTCACCCCCATTATGTATTTACATAGTTGAAAAATTAAATAATTGTAGTTATCAAATAAGGTAATGTCTTATTATTTATGAAAGAAATAAATTTTTTAGTATGGTTTATTAAATGAAATTTTATCGGGTTAGATGTAAAATAATATGCAGTAGTTATTGATATAAATTATTTATTTAACTTAGGATTGACAAAAAGATATTAATTGTGTAATCAAATAAGATATTATTTAAGTTAGGACTATTTGAATCTATCTTTAAAGTTTAAACTAATCAATTGGAATATCAAACACACCGTGATTAAAGTAAGTTTCAATTTTAATTTGTAGATATGGTAGAAGTTACTAATTGATTTAATGATTTTTTTATGGGATAGATTTTTATGGTTATAAATTCTATCATTTAAATTATTAAATTTATTGAAATTACACGTAGATAAATAGATTACACAGTTGTATGACATGACTTAAAATTATTGGACATTCATTAATTGACGTGTACAAAAAATTCGGTCAGAATGCACCAGAAAACAACACGTAAGCGAATCGCACCAGAGTCCGCCACATGGGATTTCCATGCCTCTATTTTAGTATTATACTAGCGTAGTGCCCGTGCGTAATGCACGGGATTTGTAAAATATATTATATTATATAGAAGATATTACCATAATTTATTTACATTATATATTAGATATATTGTATTATTATAATAATATAAAACGATATAGCAAAATAATATAAATTTGGATAAAAAAGTATAATGCTTATATTATATCAATATATAATATATGCGGCAAAACGTCAATGTCTCACCTTCCTAGCAGGGTCGGGTTTGAGATTTGAAATGCCCGGGACAGAATATAAAAATGTCAATGTTAATTTTGGCTCTACTATTATTTTTTGTTGTGTTAATGGATTGGAAAGTAAGACTAAATAATTTGATAGTTCGACTACAAAGTTTAGGTGAATAGAGTTTTAAGAACTTTTGGATGGAGAGCACGTAAAATATCGAATACATCAACGGATGAACTGTATGCACAAATGGACATTGTAAAATGTAAAGGTAAATGGATTAAATTGGATGAGTATGAACTATTGACCACTCTGTAATTGGATCGGTCTTTCAAGGTTTTGAAAATTAGAAAAATAAAAAGAAAAAAAGAGAGGAGAAAACGATGAAAAGGCAGCACCAGTGTAACGACTTCTTTCTTTCTCCTTTCTCCCAGTTCCAATTCAGTAATCCTCTTCCTTTCAA
Organism: Persicaria maculosa; assembly: GCA_963922045.1. Lineage (NCBI taxonomy): Eukaryota > Viridiplantae > Streptophyta > Magnoliopsida > Caryophyllales > Polygonaceae > Persicaria > Persicaria maculosa. Next base: position 43,786,262 of record OY998262.1, on the reverse strand, counting down.
TTTCTATTTGAAAAGTGAAATAGACCCTTCCTCAATTTCAATTTGAAATCGATCCTTCCGATATGCCCATCTGAAAAATCAAAGAGAGACGACTCCTTTCTCCCCAACCCCAATTCAGTCATCCTCTTCCTTTCGAAACCCTAAAATCAATTTCTATGGCCTGTCCTCCAAAGCTTTCATAAAATCCAGAGATTCGGCGTTATTCTTGCAATTAACCTTTGTCAATTTCAATTTGAAAAAGATCCTTCCTCAATTTTGATCTGAAAAATTAAAGAGAGACGAAAATCGAACACCGACATTACACTCTGGGATGAAGGCAACGATTCTTATTTATTTGTTTCCTACTTAACTTTACCAAAGATTCAATCCTTGCTCGAACAATTCATGTCTCTGCATTTTATTTTGTCGAAGCATCACCCCTCTTATAACCGATTCAAAGGCAGTTGCATGATTGGGTGGATTTGGAGTAGTTTTGTTGTCACTAAGGAACTTGATTAGATTCGTATGGTAGGTAGTAGATTATTAGTTATGAGGATTTGGGGGTTGAGATTGGTAATAGTTTATAAAATTTATCTAAACTTGCTTCATCTGAACATGTATGATTGAATTAAAAAAGATCAGATTAATTTTCTAATTGAAGAATAAAATCGATAAAAATTGGACAGGAAGATGAATCAAAGAAGGTGGTTAGGTATCCTTGCTGTCGGGTTTGTGAACTTGTATGTGCAAAAACCTGAGCTAAAGATGCAACTTAATGGTGCTAGAAGCTGCCCACATCCTGTTTCATTGTTTACATGTTTGGCTGTTTATATAATTAAGGGCATTACTTTTATAGTTTTATGTTGTTTGACATTTAAAATACACACATCTTGAACCTGAGTTTAAGCCTGTTAGCTCAAAATTGGAAGAGTGTTTTCATAAATCACAAAGATGAGGGTTCAAATTCCGCATAGGCTTCGTATACGTGATGTTAAAGTATCATAGGTAAAATTAGTCTAAAATGAGATGGAGATGAGACAATGTGATTGCATGATCTCTATGCTTTAGCTCTTCATTAGGGATGTTGACTTCTGGAGTGAGGTAAAAATGTTTCTTTTTTGAAGTTGTTATGTTTTACTTGATACTTGGTTCCGTGAATGTTAAATTTATATGGTATGCAGTTTTAAAAGATGGTATTGTGAATCTAAAATCAATGAAATTCATTTAATGAGTTGTTTAAAAAGTGAAGTAACAACTATCAAGACATCAAGATGTTGAAATTTGGGATTTTATAAAGGCACTGAAAGGAAAAAGTCTAAAAATGGGGGATTTTGATTTACTTTTAACAAATATACTACAATCTGAATTTTGTCATTATAATTTATAATTGCTGAGTGACTTAAACAAATCATGTGAAAGATTCGCAAAAGTATACATAAAAAACTGCTTATGGATGGAGGATAAACTGAACTGAAAAGAAAAGAACAAATGGTGAATTTGATTATCATACGTGAAGGAATCTAAAGTAGTATAAAGGTAATCCTTGTTCAAAATAACAATGTAAAATGAGATGGCTCCAAGAAAATGTGCTTACATGATCTTTAAAAGATCTTAAGTACCACTTTCAAAGATCCATTCTGGTTTCATATTTCTATTCTTATTATGCATTATTCTACTTATGAAAACATGAACCTAGTAATACATGAAGAAGGTGATTTGAAAGATATGAAAAGATAGGGAAGGTGATACCAAGAGGGTGCAAGAAGAGGAAAGCAATGGAGATTGCGATCCTGGAATAGATAAATGTAAAAATATTAGTAAGTAAAAGACTAAAAGTGGGTTGAGAAGAAGTAGAAAATGAATGAAGATGAAGCGGGAAAAAGAAGAATATAAGTCGTTGTAGGTGGATGAAAATAGGTGAATTACTTGCTATATTTCATTATCAATATATATAGATTAGTAATGATAGTTAAAGTGAATGGATAAATATTTGTTTAATAACTCAGCAGTAGAAATCCCAAAAAATATTCGAGACAACTATGAAAGTCCCTATATTCGAGATTTTTTTTTTGTAAATAGATAAACATTAGATTGTAACAAATCATTCAAGCAGGTAAATAGGCGGCAATTTACTATCACGTACATATACTCCTTTTTTTAGTGTTATGGATAAAATCAAATCTTTATATTTAGATTGCGATCTTTTTTGTTTTGTAAATAGATAAACATTGGATTTTAATAAATATCAATTGCTATGTTTGAATCGGCTGCTTTAGTAAAGCCCATGTATATTCAACCGTCAACGATAATGATTTTATTTTATTTTCTCAGGAAAAAAAACCTTGAAGTGCAAGTCCCCAATTGAGCTACTGTCGTCATTCATAATATGACTACCTGATCTAATTTTAGGGTAGGGATCTAATTCACTGTACGTTTACTACTGATTTTCTGTCGTTTCTGTTTGATTGAGTTTATGAGATTTGGATTTCAAGTTAATTTGGTTGTTCTTGATCACCAGAGAGGACTTCCTTCCGACATTCACCAAGAAGCAATTCAGGGAAAAAGACCCTCATGGATGCATACTTGATCCGGTATGAACTTGTGTACCTATAATAATTCTTAGTTTTGGTTGCTTTTAGTTTTTAGACTACTTGAGATTTGATGAATAATGATCATGTATGCAGTTTATTGATGCTACTGATGCAAAGTGGGAAACTATGAGCGAGGCTGAAAGAACAAAGACGCAAAAAGAATTATTGAAGAAGCTCACTGAGATTATTTTTTGTAATTCATATGAAATATTTATTTTTTGTAATTCATTATTTATAAAATCATCAAATATCTCAGGGAGTTGTGTAGAATAAAATCATCAAATATCTAATAAAAAAGTTATAAAAATTAAAAAAATAAATTTTCTTGAGACAATCATTCAAAGGAGTTTAGTGAAATTTATTTATTAGTAACATATTGATTTATTATTTTTTGGCTTTAAAAAATCTTGGATAAATAATAATCTATAAATTTGGAGAGATTGTTATGATTTGGTCAACAAATTCAAAATATTTTTATTAATAAAAATGATTTTAAGTATATCATTCGCAACTGTTTTAGTATTATATTAGATATTGGGGGTAGGTTAAGTGAATAGCTGTCACGTGGCACTTTCAATGTGAGGCCGCCACGTGTATCATTCGCAATTGTTTTAGTATTATTAGATATTGATATATTGATATTGATATTGATTAACCCATTAACTACTGTAAAAAAAATCCCCAATAATTAACCCCAATTTACAACTTCAATTATCTCAAATCTTGCTCCAACTCTGTTGCTTGCCTACTCCGCCTTACCCACCAGACCACCACCACCACCATAACCCCAACCTCATCATCACCTTCGTTGAAGCGGAAGAGCAAAAAGGGCAAGACTGAAACACTCTTATGATCTTCTATGAACCACCGTGGCAAAGGGTTTGGGATAGTTGTTGTGTGCTCTTGACGAAAATTGGAGAAAAATCCCGCCTTTGAGTTGGATCAGTAGAACCCGATTTTGGTAAGCCAAATTGAGGGCGCGCTGCAGTGAAATTGAGGTTTTGGGATTTATAACTTTGATTGATTTTTTTATCTGTTTCCAGGTGATGATTTTGTTTGATTTTGTATGTTCTGTAGTACATCCGTTGAAATTGTGACACGGAGGTGGACGGAAGCACGGAGGATATGGCGATTGAAACCCCGGAGATACTTTGAGGCCTTGCGAGAGCATGACTCGATTAGTCAAAGGTTTGAGACTTTGAGCTCCTCTAGAACACCGGATCCCCTCAAAGTTCATTGCGACTATGAAGTCCGGCGAAATTTAAAATTGAAAGCTAGCCCACTACCACCTTGACAGGAAGACAATGGTGGATGGGTGAGTTAGAATCAACCCCTCCGATCGATTTTACTATATTGAATGCGAGGAGGAAGGGGTTTCTCAGGAATTCATCCGAAGACGTACATTGGGTGGGATGATATTTTTTTATTTAATGTACTTAATTAATTATTGATATTCAATCTCAACCCTTCATTAAATCTAATGGTTATTAATGACTTATTAGGAAGATATTAGAAGATTTCTCAATATGAGAGGATCCTATTCCCTTTTTTTAAGGGGTAGAGGAGGTGGGGAAAATTTTTCCCACCATGGTGAGAGAGGGTGGAGTAGGTGGGGGTAAAATCTACCCAGACCACATCTTAAATGAAGGTGGACGGGGTGATGCGCCAAACGCACCCAAAGAGTGTTGCTTTCAAAAAAAAATATAATAAAGAGGGTTGTTATTTATATAAATCGCAAATCCACGTATGTTGTAAATCCACGTCGAAATAGACGTATAACGTAGGATTGGATATTGTTGTGAAGAAGTATTGGATGTTGTTGTGAAGAACTAGTTGTTAACGTTGCTAGATGACAAGTGGAGGATTGAGTCGCACCGAGCTAACAAAATTAGATTCGGTGTTGCTAAGATAAATATTTTATTAAAAAAATACAAAGACACACAAAAATAAACGTCATTTTGGATGTTGTAAACTTACACTTCAATTTTATTTTTTTTAAATATTTTGTGTTATGCCCAATTTGATCTGTAGTAGCAATGTCCAATCTGACATTACTAGCTCGGCCCGACCCGATAATATATCCGCCGGTCATCGAGCAATGTCGAACCGATAATATGACAAAGCTTAGCAAGGTTATAAGCTACAGTTATAGCTTGTTGTCAGTACCCATAACACCACTGGTATTTTTGAAAGAAGGTCACCGGCCATAACCTTGATTCCAACTATAACGGCCCGAGATTAGAAATCTCAAGTTACGCTTTGAATGATAGAATCCTTCGTTGCGCACTGAGTACATGTTGAAGTTTTAAAACCAACATTAGAAGAGGAAAGTGGGATTTCGAACCCAAATTATCACGAGGCCCTTTGGAGACCCGAGGTAACACCCCTGTACCTGTCCTAGAGCCTAAGTCGTGAAAACATTTGATCATTCAAACATCATAGTCTAAAACTCATACATTAGTGTGTCACGGCAGTGCCGGGTCAAAACATAATCAAATCTCAAAACGATCGGAGTTGTGATGAAGTCAGTCTCAAAACTCTATCTCACTCACCATCAAAAGTCCCACTGAACATAGAATCATATCACCATCATACACATATATCGCATACCTAAAAATATTAGACGGGCATATAATCAGATTGAGGCTCGCACTTGGTTGGTCCCCACATATAAGCACACATATACGCTATTCCTAATATCATGCTTCTAATGCAGGACAATATTTAACACAAGCATGCTAGCAGTTAATATGTATTAAGGATATTTAATTCTACAATTCTAAAAAACTTCATTTAAACTTAATTCTATGTTATTAAATATGATTTGTTTAACATATAATTTTAGAATACAGATTAAGTATAAAAAATAATATTCAAATATTAATTATTTTAATGATCCATGTATCTATATAATTACTTAATTCAGAATACCTTACGCTTACATGGCAGTCTCCCCATGTTTCACTCATTTTCACTCAATCACGTTTTTTCTTTTAATTTTCATTTTTACCCATTTACTAACCATCTATATCTATATCTATATCTATATCTAATCTATATAATATCTTAATTTAGAGTACTTTTGATGATGTGTCAACACCTCCTTAATTTAAATTTTTTAAACTAATCACAATTTTCTCTTATTATTATTTTTCTTCCGTTTTGTTATCCGCACGGCCACATATCGCCATCGGCACGGTGCCGGTGGCGAGCTCCCAAGTCGGCAGCCATGTTGCCGATCTCGACAGCCCAAGTCGGCATCTCTGTAGCCGAATCCGAAGCTCCAGGTCGGCATACATATTGCCGATCCCGAGCTCCCAAGTCGGCAACCAATGGCCGAGGTAATTTCGAAAGCCTATAAAAGAAGCAATGTCGGAGTGAAATTTGAATGCAACTTTCATTGTATTCGATTCAAAAATCCATATTCTTACATCGGAGAAAAATGGCGTTACCGGAAGAAGATGGTGGAGGCGATTTACCGTTCGACATTTTTAGCTATAGTGACCCGGAGGAGCTCGTGAAGAATCTCGAGGTAAGTTATTATTGTTACGACGGACCGTTTATATATAGCGGAACCTTTATATAATTATGTTTGAATAGAATCATATTATAGCGGAAATATTTTATACAATTAAATTTGAATAGAATCATATTATAGCGGAACGTTTATATAGAGGGAACCTTTATATAATTATGTTTGAATGGATATGTTATTTGAATCGAAACATAATAAAGCATAGTTTTGTAAAACGAAACCATCATATAATATAGCGTTATTGATAATATTTTGTAAAATTCCATATAGTGAGATTGTGTGAGAAAAAGTTCTTAGTACATAAGTGACATTATGCAGGAACAAAACCAACCTCTAGATGTGGGTACAGAATATGGTTCGATGTTTACATTTGATGGTTATTGGGCTGATCAAGTAAACATGAAGGCATGGGCTAGATACGTAGGGAAGATTAAAAACATGGTACTTGTGATCACTCGGTCATGGAAGAACAAAATGAGTGGATTGGGTACCTTTCGTCTAGTGTGTGATAAGTACGGAAGGGGTCGAGATATTCCAGATGTCGATTTGGATTTTCCTCCCGCAGTGAGTAGGCGAGGGAGAACGACGAAGCTCGGATGCGAGTTTGAGCTAGAGGGTCGCCAAAATGACGCTGACAATTGGACCATGAAGGTTATATGCGGTGTGCATAACCACAAGCTAAATGATGTTATGTTAGGACATCCCTATGCCGGTAGATTAACCCTAGATCAACATCGGCAGGTTCGTCGTGATACCGTGATTGGGTTAAGATCGCGAGATATGCTGCGCGGGATGAAGTTATGATGATCATGACTGCGTGACGGACATTCGTCAAGTGTATAATGCACGAGACCAGTTGCGGAGAAGCGCTGCAGAAGGACGGAGGGATCTGCCTCAAGCGCTACACAAACTCCACCAAAATGATACTTTATCGCCACACGGAGGTCCTCTAAAGTAAGAGTAGATGAGGTTACTGACGAGGTTACTGACGTATCTTCTGATGTTGTTTCCGTATGTTATCGTGATGGACTCGACCTACAAGACGAACGAGTAAGAGGAATCACATTTCTGTTGACTACTTTTATATCTGTCATACGTTGTAGAATTTTGTTTGACTAATTCATGTTCATGTGGTAGGTACGAAATGTCGTTGCTAGAGATCGTTGGGATTACTAGCACGAAGAACACATTTGCAATTGCGTTCATATTCATGGCAGGGGAGAGCACAGATCACTATAGTTGGGCACTACGGCGACTACGCCATTTGTGCGGTCAACGACTCCCAGAAGTAATTATTACAGACAGAGAGTTGGGTCTTATCAAGGCTCTTCGGGAGGAGTTTCCCACGGTAAAGCATATGTTGTGCTCCTTTCATATTATGTGCAACATTGAAATGAAGGGTAAGATCACGAAATCGAGCGACAAGCAAATCGCCTTCTACAATGAATGTAAGGCCTTATTTGAGTCAAAGACTGAAGAAAGTTATGAAGTGCGTCTACAATCGATGAAGTCGAAATGGGAGGCACGATGGGGTCATAAGAAGTACCTTGAAGACACCTGACTCATAGAATTCAAGGAGGCGATTGTTCGTGCATGGGTTGATAAGTTCCTACATCTTGGGATGCGAACTACGAATAAGTAAGTGACATTGAATTGTATACATTTGTAATTATTATAATATTTAAGTATCCTATATAAGTCAAACTAATAGATTTTTTATGCTATAGTGCTGAGTCAGCACATGCAAAATTAAAGTCCATGCTAGGGACGACTGTTGGTGGGTTCGCTGACGTAACAGAATGCATTGACAACATGGTCAATGAACAGGTAGACCAACTCAGAGGGTTCCTTGAGAAGTCACGGTTGACAATCAAACGGTATGTCATGAGTGAACCAATTTTTGCCCTGCTATTGATGCTAGTGACTAATGAGTGCTTCGATCTTCTGCTGGCCAACTACAACAAGGCGAAGGCACTTCCGGCTAGTCATGATGGTGTTTGCAGGGATCGCCATTGGAGGGATGCTTACGGTGTTCCATGTGTACATGAGTTCTTAGACGCGATCGCAAACCGGCAACCTATTAGGCCTTCGCAAATTCATCCCTTCTGGAAGCAAGTAATGTGGGATCCACTGATTCCACCCCAAGAATCCAGTGGCGGCAACGATGACGCAACTCCAAACAATCAGGAATTTGTCACCCTTCGAAGGGAGATTGATGGCAACAACCTCACGCCTGATTAGCAGGATTTGATGGGCGAGGCATACTTCAACATGAACAACCCTCGGTTGTCTACCATGAGAGAGCCAACGGGAATCCATCGAAAGGGTCGTCCCACAGGGAGACGATCATTGCAGCATGACTCATCTGGATTTGAGCACGGGAGACGAGAGGGTGCTGCTCGGGCGCGTGGTAGAGGCCGATCAAGAGGTAGAGGTCGGCAGACAGATCGGGAGGTCGATCCTTCGGTATTGTTGACTACTCACATCCATAACTTCATGCTCAACTTTGTTGATGGAAGTAGCCCGGTTTCTGCTGATGGTCATTGCGGTTATCGTGCCTTAGCGGTTGTTATTGGGTATGGAGAAGACCAGTACATGCGAGTCAAAAGAGAGGTCGCTCAAGAGCTTCGAGCGAATGGGTGGTTGTACCAACCAACAACCCTATTACACTCGATTGACGATCTCATCAAGAATGTTGATCTGCAAGACTATGCTCCTTGTTTACATCGTCATCAAAACTGGATGGAGGCACCTATGGTCCCACTTGATGTAGCAACCTTGTACCACAAGGTCGTTGTTGTCCTAAGTGTCGACCATCCTCACACCTGCTTTCCTATTGTCGCGAATGGGTCGAACCAAACTCCACCAACTGAGGTTATTACAGTAACCTGGCTGGCAAGAGTCCATTGGAGCCCCGTGTGGCTATTGCAAGGGTCACCACTTCCTCCTATTGTACCAGAATGGTCTCATTTCCACCACCCGAGTGTGAATGGATGGGATACCCCATACAACGAGCGCATTCAACAATACATCAACTACCGTCAACTTGAAAGGGCGGCCCAGTAGTTGTGATGATTTTATTTTCACAGATCGTACTTAATGTATTTGAATTGATGCAGCTATGCATTTTTTAATCTCATGCAATATTAAAGATGTAGCGATCCTCAAGACGTACAAGGTTTTTTTAAGTTGCATTGTCCATACCAAAACAGGGTACAGGAATAACAAGATCAGCAGTTTGCAACGACAATACAAAAACAAGTACTAGGAAAGACAATACAGAAACAACAACTACGCTCAAGGAAGATTCCATTTTCATGCCACTCATCAGGCGTCTGGCATAAATTGGAAGAACTAAGATGCACGAACCTGAGTAGGCGCCACAGGCAACGCTCGTCCACCCGCTTCGTCAACGTATTCCCGAATCTCATCAGCGGAAAACCCATGGTCACCCCGAGCAAGCATAGAATCCAAACGAGAAAGCAACACCCCAATACGCTGCATTTCAAACAATATGATGGCGATAACTAACATTGTATTAAACAAACCAACGAAAACGAAAGGTCATTGGTAGTATTCACACGTACCCGCTGATCGTACACGGCAACTGGCGGAGCAATGGCTTCCGAAACCTGGTGGCTGGAGCTTTTGAAAACAAATGGATGGCCGTGCTCACCGTACCACCCCATGTAATCCGCTGAAACAGCGTGTGGCTCAAGCGCTGCTCTATGTGCGTTGAATGATATGTAAACAGTTGGAACAATTAAATGGCCATCCCAACGCTCGTCCACTGGGTGTCACCGCAGCTTCAAGCCCTTGGGCTGTGGGTGAAAAAGCCCCGATTCATAAAGACCACCATTTTTAGTGGGGCCCGGGAACCTACCTAATGAAATGACCGACCTTCACGACGGACTTACCTGACCCGCGTCGAAAAAATCGACGCGGCCCAACCTGTGCCGCGGGAAGTTATGCTAATTAACTTTAATTACGAAGGACGGTTCCCTTATCGAGTTTTTCCTAGACAATTTGGAAACTTGACTCGTTTACCTGTCGTCGTTGAATGTCTTGAGATTTATTAACAACAGTCCTTAATAGAATTTTACACTAAAAACGGACAGGGTTCTCATCCGCGGAGTTTGACATTGTGAACGATGTAGACTCTTTTCAATTTATCAGATTTCTTTCTACGCGTATGATTGCTTCTCGATCTTTTTTCTTCTGGGTTCACTATGTTCTGTTCCGCCTTCTTCCTTTTCTCCGTCTCCAAAAAGTCCTTTTCTTCTATGAATTTTTTCCTATTTATAGATCCTTGATTCTCTTGCATGTTACGCCACGTGGTGCTCAACTTTCAACACGTGTTATACTCGTGGGAGGTGGGCATGGTTGCCACGTATCTGTTCTCTTTCATCCACGGATGATCGCATTTGAGTGGTTTTTTGGACCTTTGTCCGCGGATTATAATAATATGAGTTTCTTGTTTGTTTTTTATTTAATTGTTTGGTACTCTTTATGTTTTGGCAGATGTTTTTAGCACTGGTTTAGTCACAGCTCCTCGGGCCGTGTTGATTCTGTCTAATAATTGACGCGGATCGACAAAAAATATAAACATCTGTAGTTTTGTTGCCGTTATTGATTCCGATGGGGTTGATGGGCCTTTCCTTCATCGAGTTACGGCCCAACTTGGGCCCATTAGGCCCATTTATGTTTGGAATTTCAAACGTCGGTAATTTTCCTATAAGTTACCCCGTTCCGTTCTCTTTTTCACCCAATATTTGTCTTCTTCTACTTTCCGCAAAATTTAATCCTTATCCTTATCTTTAGTTTTCCGGCGGCGGTTTTCTAGGGTTCCGGCTGTTTGCTTGAGGTTTCTGGTGGTTTTCTTCAATTTCTTCAAGGTATTTCTTCTTGCTCTAGGCTGTTCTTGAGTTTTCTTTGTTGAGTTCTTTGATTTTTTGACCTTTAGATCGTAGATTTGGGTATGGAATCGTCTCAAAGGTGTTTTTTGGATGAAATTTTACTTTGTGTGAGTAAAACTTCGTACAATTTTCTTCTAGTTTCTTTTAGAAATGGCTATTCTCAACAAGGAGGGTGATTCGCTAGAAGATTTTGAGAGGGATGAAGGATGGAGAGGTGGTGTTGCTTCATCCTCTCAAGCGCGTCCGTCCCCAGAGACACTTTCTTCCTCCTCTGGGAGTTCTTCTTCTTCCTCTGATGATTCCTCGTCGGAGTCATCTTCTTCTACATCCACGTCTATCCCGGATCGAGTCGGTCCTACTGGTAGCCCTATTAAGGTGAGAAGGCATCGGAAGCGTTCTGACCCTGATTACTATTCTTCACCTTACTCAGTTTCTTCTTCTTCGAAGGGATGCGCGGAAGGTGAAAATCCAAAGGCTGTGGATGACTCAGGTGCTAGTTCTTCCGTGGACGCGGGGACTTTGTCCACATCTCAGTCGGCGGATCAAGAGTCGGAGGAAGTTTGGATTCCTTATGAGCTTCCTCCTATTGGTTTAGTAGAAGACCCTAAGGTAATTCGTTCTAAGGAGAACTTGAGTGACTTGGACACCCCTGTGTATGACTTAGGGGATCTTGATTCTTGTCTCTTTTTGGGGGATTTCAAACCTCTTCCCCCTCCAACCAGCCGTCCACCAGTTGTGCTTGAAAGGGTTCATCCATGGAGGTCCCCAGTGAGTAAATTGAGGGGTTGTACTACTCTATTGAACCTTGGAGATCTTGATGCTCTTTCACAAGTCTTCCCATGGCCAGCGGGTGTTGAATTCTGTCTTCCCGAGGAAGGAGGTGGTTGTTTGGACGCTTACGAAGATTGCTTAGTCGTATATGCAGCTAGTCTATCTCAGGGTTTCCGACTTCCTCTTCATCCCCTTTTCTCGAAGTTTTTGGAGGAAGATAACCTGAGTCCTGCTCAGATTGTTCCTAATGGTTGGATGTTCTTTACAAGTTTTATTATGAGATGCAAGGAGATTGGTGTTGCCCCCTCATAAGTTGATGCTCAGTATTTTTTCTTTGAAAAAGGGGACTCAAGACGCAAGATTTTATCAATGCAACTCAAGTTGTAAGTACATGGAGAGGTTGTCTAGTAAACCAAATTGGAAATATAAGTGGTTTTTGGTCCGCAACAGATCCGGACAAGGCTTTAGTTGTCGAACGGTCCCAGGGCCTTTTTGCTCTGCCTCAAAACCAAAAATTTCCAATCTTTCTCAGTTCAAGCTGTCCTTTTCTCATATTCCTAGGTTTCCATGGGATAAAATGTTATCCGCGTTTCGTCTTGAGATGGCTGGCTTGAGCATGCCTCATCCGCGACTAGGTGGCTTCTTTGTTTAATAATTTGCGTTTTCATACTTTACCTTTCTTAAAATGGATAACTTATTGGGAAATGTATTTTGTTTTTCAGACAAAATGGATCTGGATGCGCTTTTGAAGCGGCACAAAGCCAAATCGAGAAAGAAGAGGAAATCAAGTTCTGTAGTCAATGATCCTCCTGTTCCTCCTCCTGTTTTAGAAGTGACGTCAAATGTTGATGTAAGTGTTGCAGACGAGACTGGCGCTTTAGTTGAATCTTCATCATTGGTTCCTGCCTCTCGAGAGAAACACACTTTTCCATCCGCGCCGGAATCTTCGAGATCCAAAAAGAGGAAATTTGCCATAGCTGTTGGGCCATCTGCTTCAGATAAAAAGGGGCTCTTTTTGGAGGGTGTTGCGACTCTTCGTGAATTTCCTATCCCAGGTTTCGATCCAGTTGACCTACAAGGTCTCGCTTTTCCAGCCAAGAAACGTTGCTTCCCAGAGCAAGGATATGTCAAACGCTTGGACCCTGTCACTCTCTCTGCTAACTTTGATCGTATAATTCAGTGGGTAAGTTAAAATCCTTTTATTGTTTCCCATTATCTTTCTTGACTTTCTTGACGCGTTTTATTTTTCAGATTTTCTTACTTTTACTCCGATTTTTACAGTTGAGGGTGATTCAACCGGATGTTGAGAGACGCATGGTATGCGGAGAGGAAGATCTTAAGAAGAAGGATGAAGAAATCAAAAAATTGAACCATCAGCTTCGCATATTGGGGAATACAGTAGGGGATCCAGCTTCAGTGGAAAAGTTTAAGAAAAGATCGGTTGACCTTCACGAGGAGGTGCAAACTCTGAAAGAGGCCATGGTAGTTTTACAGAAGAAATACGATGATTTGAAAATTTCTTCAAACTCTGCTGCCTCCCGCGTCAAAGAGCTAGAGGCTTCTGATGGTGTCTCGCAGAAGCTTCTTCAAACTAAACAGGCTACCATAGATAAGATGGAGGAAGACTTCTCCATTCTTCGCGAGGAGCTATCCATCACCAGACAGGAGCTTGACATCGTTAAGGCTCGCTCAGATCAAGAGGTGGCCCTGCAATGGCTTCAGAGTCCTGAGGGTTTGAAGCATCTATCCTCTGAGTGGATCAAAACTGAGGCTGGTCTCTCTTTCCTATCCTCTGCGGCGAAGGCCTGTCTTCAGACTCCAAAAGGCTCCAGTATTCTGAAAGACAAATGCTTTAGTTATTTTCGGAAGGGAATGGTTGCAGGGATCAACCAGAGTGTGACGCGTTCATCAAGCAACCTAGGTGTCCCTTTGGAAAAATTCGAGCCTAGCTTGGAGAGTGCTGACTGGGGTCTTTCGAAAGAGGAGATGGACGCAGAAGACTCTTACTCTGAAGATGATGAAGATGATGAAGCGGAGGAAGAAGTTGAGAAGGCAATCTCTCCTTGAAAGACTTTGGTATTTTGGGTTTTTTGTGTGGTGATGAAACATTGGGAATCTGTATATGGTTTCCTGGTTTTTGGTGCATCATTGAGATACTTCCTTTGTTTTGAAAATAGGTTGAAGATCTCTCTGGCTAAGACATTTGCGTTGCTTGCATGCTTTATTTGTAGTAAATATTTATATATTTATATTCCGGATCCTCCAAGTGTTGAATGGGTTAGTCCTGGTGTTCAAAATTCGTCACCACTTGTCTTTATTCTTTCGGATGAATTTCTCTTCTTAAGGCCCCGATCTCTATTTTTTGTTATCTCTTGAGTTGCATTAACCGGTCGTGCTACTGCAAGTATCATGTCCTCCGGAAATTTTAATCCTTGGGCCTTTTTTCAAAAGATTGAGAATGTGGAACAACTTTCTCGGCTAGTGAGTTTCTTTTAGTTTTGTTTTAGATGAAGTTTGAGCTTTCTCAACTTAAGCCTTGATTTGATTCATATGTAGGTTATGCCTCCCCAATTTGAGGCCGAGTATGGACCTCTCCCGCCTCGACGGGCCTTTCTTTCGTCTTATCTCGTCCGCGACTTTCCTGTGGCCGTATCTTGGAGTGAAAACGATCTTTTTCAAATTGACAATGGTTGGGATGAATTCCTTATGCTTCATCACCTGGGAATAGGAAGCGCGATGATGTTTTTTTCATAAGGGCAATGTTTCCTTTCAATTTTGTCCGCGTCGTGAAGTCGTGGATGAACCTAAGGCTACTTCGGACTCAGTCTCTTCATCGTGCAGTTCTAATTGAGTTATTTCCGCGTTGTCCTTTTGTAGTTCTTCAAACTTGTCTTTGGATATAAGCTTTTTAGTGGAATAAAATAAAGCAAAAAAAGGAATTCATGATTTCCTTACTATTCTCACATGTTTTCTCAAACTGAAATAAAGAGAGGGATCTTTATTATTAATAATAGAAACTGTGTACAGAAATCTTTCACAGGGGTTGGATCCCTCTAAGCTTGTTACATCGTTGACGCGGAGAATTTATTGGGAGATCAAGGATGGCCTATCTCTCCATTTTCTTCGCTATCTGGGCTGACAACGTCGACTTCAAAGATAGAATCACCCATGTAGGTGAAGATCAACGCGGACCCGACATTGACTCGATTTGCTTGTGTGAAGTCGCGCCACCCTTGGGTTAGCCAGAAAAGGCCATCTTCATCTTTGTCTACCTTCACTTCGTGTTCCTGGTTGGAGCGGGACCAGAGTCTAGCCTGAGTATGAGCGTCTTCGTCGATTAGGACATACATGAGAGGGAGGCGAAGGGTTTGAAGTTGTTCTTCCCTCATAATGACTCTGTAGAAAGCCCTAGGCTGTGGGTTTGGATCCATTTTATTTTTAAGATTGCTCATTACTCATGGATGTTTTGGGTGTGTTTTATACTCGTCTCATGAGGTTTTCCTGTCCTTGGTTTCGTCGCTTTTTACCGATAAGTAATTTTAATTTCCTTTACTGAAATTTTTCTTTTACCGATTTTGGGAAAAGGTTCAACATCTGGTTAATTTGTCTCCGAAAAAGTGGGACGCGTGCCCTTGGTGGTTGTGTCACCCGTTGCATGTCACGCATGTGTTTCTTTTCCTTGTTTGACTGTCCCCCTGTGGCTGATAAGTAAAGGGATTTTTACTGTTTTTTCCAATCTCATCGAGATGCGGGGATCTATTATAGTTCCTCCCTTGTCATTTAGGGCAGACGGGGTTGTCGAGTCGGAAACCCGTTGGGCTTTCTTTCAAGCGATCGATTATCCAGAACAGTTCTTGCAATTGGTGAGCTAACTATATTGGAAATCTTTAGGGAGCTTACTTTTAACTAATACTTCTTTATTTTTTAGTTACTTCCACTTCGGTTTGAGGAGGAGTATGCCGACGCTATCCCTGGTCAGGTTTTTCTTTCATCTTATCTACTGCATAACTTCCTGGTTTGCATAGAGCGGCGTAACGGTGGTCTTCTTTACCTTGGCCGCGGATGGAAAGACTTTGTAGATTCTCATGGCTTCGAGCAGGGGGTCTCTATGATTTTCACTCATATGGGTGAGGCTCACTTCGAAGTTCAGGTGGTGGATCCGCGTGGGGGAAATAACGATGATCTTGCTCCTCCTGAAACAATTTCGAATGGTTCTTAAAATGCCTAGCCCTGAATGAGGTTTTAGATTCCTCCAACTATTTCGTAATGTAGATGTTTATCCAGTTTATTGCAATTACTTCTGGGGATCTCTCTATTTATGCATGTTGTTTTTTAGTCTTTCGAGGTCTATTTGTCATGATGTTCACCTCACAGGATTTCTGAGAAACTCAGTAATAGTGTTTACTATTTATCTCATGCATGGTGCCTGTGGTTCTTGTCTCAATGATATGACATTTCAAACTTATTTGTCCAATACTTCTGCCTTTCGACACGTGTCCAGATCTTTGTTATATAAAAAAGAGAGTGTGAGAAAGAAACCATTAAACTCGTTGCTGCGCTTTCATGATGCCTTCTATGGCTGGTTTACCTTGGTCCTTCTTTGAGAGGATTAGTTTTCCTGAGCAACTTCTCCGTCTGGTTAGTTTGTTTATTGTTGATTTTTTCTTTTTATCAAGTTAGTTTATCTACTAGCATCTCTTGAAATCTGTTGTTTTTGTTAGTCTTTGCCCCTATGCTTCGAAGATAGACTTGGGCCAGATCTTCCTAGGAATGTTCTTCTGTCCACTAGGATTCTTCGTGATTTCCCGGTGGAGGTAACGTGTGGAGACTATAGGGTTCCATTTTTGAGGGGTGGCTGGAATGACTTTGCTGAGACTCACAGCGTCCATATTGGTTCTTCTCTTACCTTTATTCACAAAGGAGGGAATCGCTTCGATGTCCAGATCTTAGATGTTGTGGGGGATGAGGTGGACGCGGAGTGGGCCTCTTCGGAGTCAGATGGTCCCCCTTCAAATGAATTTCGTTTAAGTCAGGGCAGAACTCGTATCATCCCAGGGCGTTTTCCGCGGATATAAGTTGATGGATGTCTGTTTTTTCTTTATGTGAGATTGCCAACCCCTTTTAATCATAGTGTCCAGCTTTTTCCTAGGTTTCTTTTTGCTTTAATCATGTATCAATCGCTGTGATTTCTTTCAATAATTATGATACTTTTTTGGGAATCCCAAAAAAGCATCTCTTTTGTAATATTTCAATAGTGGTCCACCAATGAGTTTGGATCTTGGAAAGGTTGGCTATATTTCAAGCTCTAGTGTTCTGATTTTTAATAATGAAGTGTCGTCTTTGAGAATGTAGCTTCAATTAGAGGCCTGACGCGGATACAAGCTCCAGCGTCTTAGGTCTTTATACGTTGTATTGTCTCTAAGAATGCAGATTCGATCAGAGGCCTGACGCGGAGCCAAGCTCCAGCGTCTTAGGACTTTCTACGAAGTATTTGCTCTGAGAATGCGGATTCGATCAGAGGCCTGGCGCGGAGCCAAGCTCCAGCGTCTTAAGACTTTATACGAAGTATTATCTCTGAGAATGCAGATTCGATCAGAGGCCTGACGCGGAGCCAAGCTCCAGCGTCCTAAGACTTTATATGAAGTATCATCTCTGAGAATGCAGATTCGATCAGAGGCCTGACGCGGAGCCAAGCTCCCGCGTCTTAAGACTTTATACGAAGTATTATCTCTGAGAATGCAGATTCGATCAGAGGCCTGACGCGGAGCCAAGCTCCAGCGTTTTAGGACTTTATACGAAGTATCCGCTCTGAGAATGCGGATTCGATCAGAGGCCTGACGCGGAGCCAAGCTCCAGCGTCTTAGGACTTTATACGAAGTATTATCTCTGAGAATGCAGATTCGATCAGAGGCCTGACGCGGAGCCAAGCTCCAGCGTCCTAAGACTTTATATGAAGTATCATCTCTGAGAATGCAGATTCGATCAGAGGCCTGACGCGGAGCCAAGCTCCAGCGTCCTAAGACTTTATATGAAGTATCATCTCTGAGAATGCAGATTCGATCAGAGGCCTGACGCGGAGCCAAGCTCCAGCGTCCTAAGACTTTATATGAAGTATCATCTCTGAGAATGCAGATTCGATCAGAGGCCTGACGCGGAGCCAAGCTCCAGCGTCCTAAGACTTTATATGAAGTATCATCTCTGAGAATGCAGATTCGATCAGAGGCCTGACGCGGAGCCAAGCTCCCGCATCTTAGGACTTTATACGAAGTATCCGCTCTGAGAATGCGGATTCGATCAGAGGCCTGACGCGGAGCCAAGCTCCAGCGTCTTAGGACTTTATACGAAGTATTATCTCTGAGAATCATCATAGAAAGCGCCCTCTAACCGCCTTATTTGATTCTTGCGGGGGCAACTCAGTTTTATATTCATTTAGCTATTTAGTGATTAAACATAATACTTTTTTAGATTGTCCGCGTTCCAAGTCTTGTTCAGGATGATTCCTTCGGGAGTGCTGAGTTTATATGCGCCTTTTTGAACTTCTTTGATGATTATATATGGTCCTTCCCAGTTGGGATCTAGCTTCCCCCCTGAGGTAGCTTGTCGTAGCACTAGATCTCCTTCCTTGAGATGCCGCGGGGAAATTCGTCTATCTTGATACTTGGAAAGCCTCCTCTTGTATTCTAGCTCCTTCAAAGCGGCTGTCATTCTGCATTCTTCTATGAGATGGAGCTCAAATTCCAGCGCTTCATCATTGATGTCCGGGTCGTAGGTCATTATCCGTGCTGACGGTATCAATCTCTCAACTGGGATAACCGCGTCCATACCAAAGACTAAAGAGAATGGGGTTTCTCCAGTGGGAGTCTTTGCTGATGTGCGGTAGGACCAGAGTACTAATGGTAAAAGTTCTGCCCAACGCCCTTTTGCTGTGTTGCTGAGTTTCTTTTGTATCCCATGTAACAACTGTCGGTTAGTTGTTTCCGCCTGCCCATTCGTCTGTGGGTGAGCCACAGATGAGATTTTAAGATTGATGCCCAGCCCGACACAGAAATCTCTGATTGTTTCGCAATCAAATTGAGGTCCATGGTCTGTAATTATTGTTTCGGGTACTCCGAAGCGGCAAACAACATTCTTCCACAAAAACTTCCTCACCTTTTCCGCGGTTATTAATCCCATCGCTTCGGCTTCCACCCATTTAGTGAAATAATCAACCAGGACCAAAACATATCTCAACTGTCCGGGAGCAGTAGGAAATGGACCGAGAATGTCCATCCCCCAGACAGAAAAAGGGCAAGCTCCGGTTATGCTCTTCATTGTCTCAGAAGGACGGTGATTCAGATTTCCGAACCTTTGGCACGCGTCGCATTTCTGTATATAACTTTGGACATCATGTCTCATAGTAGGCCAATAATATCCTAGCCTGATTGCTTTGGCCACAACAGCTCTCCACCCCTGGTTATGCGAGCAAACTCCATCATGCAGCTCTTCCACTACTTGACTTCCTTCTTCTGACGATATGCACAATAGATCTAGTAAGCAATACCCTCTCTTGTACAGTTTTCCTTCCCTGATAGTGAATCGAGAGGATTTAATGAGTATCTTCTTAGCAGCGGCTCTATCTTCAGGTAGGGTACCCTTGCCTAAATAGTCCGCGATCGGTGCTCTCCAATCTTCCATCTCCATTTCTTGTACCTGATAGACTTCTTGAATAAGTCTTCGGTTACTCATCCTTTCAAGAATCACCTCTCTTCCTACTTCCTCTGGCATTACAGCTCCCAACCGTGCCAACGCGTCCGCCTGCTGGTTATCATTCCTAGGTACAGCCGTCAAACAAAAACTTAAGAAAGCTTTGGATAGTGCTCGCGCTTTTCTCTGGTAATCGGGCATTAATCCAGTTCTTGCCTCATATTCCTCTGTTATTTGCCGCGTCACTACTTCTGAATCAGTGTAAACTGATACCTGTCTAGCACCTTTAATCAAAGCTATCTCCAGTCCAGCTAGTAAGGCTTTATATTCGGCTTCATTATTGGTAGCTTGGAAATCCAACTTATAAGCATAATTGTACTGCCGTTCATCAGGTGCCGTTAACGTAACCCCTGCTCCGCATCCATCTTTTTTAGTTGCACCATCTACCCTGAGTGTCCACTCACTTCTTTCTGTTAGAGAACCCAATTCGAAACTTGTCTCACTGATGAAATCGGCCAGTGATTGAGCGAGGGTTGCTTTCCGCGGAGTATACTTTATTTCAAATTCTGTGAGTTCGACTGCCCACTTCATCATTCTTCCTGATAAACATGGTGAGTGAAGGATTTGTCGCATCGGCAAATCTGTCATAACTCGGATAGGATGATCTTGAAAATAAGGCCTTAGCCTTCTTGCCGCGAATATCAAGCACATGATCATTTTCTCCACTGGTTCGTATCTTGTCTCAGCGTCCTGAAGAACACGACTGATGTAGTAGACCGGGAATTTTTCTTCTCGCGTCAAGACTGCACTGATGGTGACATTTTTTACAGATAAATACAGATGGAGGACCTCTTGTCTCTCAGGTTGGTGAAGGGTAGGAAGCGATGTCAGAAAAAGTTTTAAATTTCCAAAAGCTTCCTGTAATTCAGGAGTCCACCGTATCGGTCCCTTTTTCTTGAGCAGAGCAAAGAAAGGCAATGACTTATCCTCCAAGCAGGAGCAAAAACGGCTCAAATAGTTCACTGCTCCATTTAAAGATTGTAACTCTTTAATCGTTCGCGGCGGTTGAAGATTTTGAATTGCTGTAACTTTTTCAGGATTTACGTCAATTCCTCTATGGCTAACCATAAAACCGAGGAATTTCCCAGAATCAACCCCAAAGACACATTTTTCTGCGTTTAAATTCAAACCTCCTCTCCGAAGAGAATCAAAAGTTTCCTGTAGATCCGCGGCGTGATCCTCTGCTCTTTCACTTTTGACGACAATATCATCAACATAAATTGATACATTCCTGCCAATTTGACTACGGAAGATCCGATCGACTGTTCTCTGAAATGTTGCCCCAGCATTTCTAAGTCCGAAAGGCATGACGCGGTAGCAAAAAATTCCCTGACTGGTGATGAAAGTCGTAGCTTTTTTGTCTGAAGGGTTCAGGTTTATCTGATTGTATCCTGAGTAAGCATCAAGAAAACTAAGGACTTTGTTCCCCGCGGTTCCATCGACAAGCTCATCTATGGATGGTAGTGGATAACTATCTTTTGGGCAGGATTTGTTAAGATCAGTAAAATCGATACACATCCTCCACTTCCCACTAGATTTCTTTACCAGAACTACGTTTGAGAGCCATTCAGAATCTTCCACTTCCTCTATGAAGCCTGCTTCTAAAAGTTTATTAGTTTCCTCTCTTGCCGCGGCAGCTTTTTCCGGAGCCATTTTTCTCCTCTTTTGTACTATGGGTTTCGTTCCTGGACGAATCCTTAAGGTATGTAAAGCTATCGCAGACGGGACACCTAGCAGGTCTCGAGGACTCCACGCAAAAATGTCTCTTGACCTTGCTATGATTTCTAAGACTCTAACTCTTTCTCTTGTTTCCAGTGCTTGTCCCAGATAGACTTTCTCCTCTGGATTAGGAAATGGTGTAAATGCAATTTTCTCGTCCGCGGTAGGCACCTTGACTTCTGTCGGCCGGACCTCTAGTTCAGCTTCTGAAAGTTCGACTGAGTCATTGTCTCCGACCTCGGATTCACAATTCTCACTTATACACATCACTTCTTTATTTTTCTTGATGGAGGTTAAATAACAGCTTCTACTTTCTGGTTGTTGTCCGCGGACCTCGCCTATTCCTCCTCCTGGCAACGGGAATTTTCCTAAAAAGTGGTAGATTGAAACTACCATTTGGAATTTGTAGAGCGAGACACGGCCCAACAAAGCATTATACACAGTGGGAATCTTTACTACTGTGAACACAATATTTTCCATACGTCTGTTTGGAGACGTCCCCAGAACAACTGTAAGATCGATTGTGCCAGCCACTTGTACTTCTCCTCCCGAAAATGTGATCAGCGTTCCTGGATATGGTTTCAACGAAGCCGCAGAGATTCCCATTTGAGAAAAAGCTTCCCATGACAGGATGTCCACAGAAGACCCAGTATCAATAAATACTCTTTTTACGGTCTTGGCAGCTATCTGTGCGTGAATGACCAGCGGGTCTGAGTGCGGCATTCTTATTTCCTCCGCGTCTTTTGGGGTGAAGGAAATATTCTCATGCTGCGTGAGAGAAATTCTTCTACTTGACGCGGATGGTGGCTGTCTTCCTTCCCTTTCATAGTTTCTTTTTTCCTGCCTACTGGACCCGGCCATAGACAAACCTCCTGCGAGGGTGTTGATGAAGCCTTCTGGTTCTGGTATTTGACCTGCTTCTGTCTTTTGAGCTTCTCTCTGATTGACAGATCTCTGGGCTGCGGGCGTGTAGTTGTACCTTCCTCCGCGTCCTCTTCTTCCTCTCCCCCTTCCCCGGTTGTGGAATGGGAGATCCCTACGCGGATCTTGTTGCCTATCAAATCGTTCTTGTGGATTCCGAGATTCGTCAAACCTAGGATCTCGGTCCTCCCATCGAGGTCTGTGATCGGGTCGGTTCTCCCTCCTAGGTGGAGATCTCATATCGCGATTTCCGTGTTGATTCTCTCGTGGATGATGAGAACGCGGATGATTTTCCCTACGACGAGATCCTTGACCCCTTTCCAAGTTCATATGCACTTCATCACGGTGGGGACGGAAGTCTATTGCCTCTGAATGATGTCTAGGAGGCTTGGCTTTCTCTTTTCTGAATTTTCCTATCAATTTCCCAAAAGGACCTGAATTTCCAGTATTCGCCTTGGAGCTGGACGCGGCTGCTTCTTCTGCTTCAATCTGTCTAGAGACCCGCTCTCTTAGGTCATCATAACTTGTTGGCTTCTTTCGAAACAAATATGTCTTGAAATCTCCCTCAGCTAGATTGCCCATAAGTATGATAATAGCCGATTCGTGATTGAAGTTAGGGATTTGGACTACCATACTGGTGAATCGAGTGAAAAAATGCCCCAAGGATTCTCCAGCTCCTTGCCTAATGGAATTCAAGTCGAGCATAGTCTTCTTTCTTGACCGCGCACTCCCGAAGTGAGAAGTGAAGATGTGGGACATCTGGGCGAAATTGGTCACAGACCCCTTTGGAAGGTTTGTGAACCAAGTTAGCGCGATCTTCGTTAAGGTTGAAGGGAATGTTCTGCATAACATGGCATCATTATACTCATTTATCCCCATTGCAGTAGCAAAATGACAGAGATGATCTTCAGGATCAGTTGTTCCATCATACTTCATGAGGTTCACATCTCTCCACCGCTTTGGTACTGTTGCAGAGCAAATCTCTTGAGTAAACACTGATGGGAAACCGGCTGGTGCATTTTCGTTTCTTTTCTCTACAGAGTCAGATTTTGTAGAGGTGGAAACATCTGTCGACTTATCCCCGCGTCGATGTTTATTTTCTCTGTAATAGTGATCATTTTGCCATGTCTGGTGTGGTATTTCTTGGTTCTGAAAACCATAGTTCCAGTTACTGGGATTATCATAAGCAGTGTTACGTCGATCAAAATTCCCATACTGTCCTTCTGGTCTATAGTTTCCTTGCTGACGCGGATTCTGCCTCCATTCATCATAGTAAAAGTATTGAGCCTGCTCTTGTTGAAAAGGGTTTGGCTGTTCATGTCGCGCTTCATAATACCAGAAGTTTTGTGGGATGAATCCTCCGTCTAGTCCGTACTGATTACCATAAGGTTGAGGAGGAGTTTCAAGGTTCTGTTCCCCCATTTCAGCACCAGGATTAGTTAGTGGTGTCAGCGGGACATACATGCTAGAGGCTTCTTAATCTTGGTGAACCCCTTGACTCATGTTCTGAGTCTGATTGTTCTGGCTATCACTCATCTTCTTGTTATTGTGAATCTGCCTGTCGTAAGAAAGTTCGATGTTAGATATCTGAAAACTTGTATTTATAACTTTATTCGCGGATCTCAATTTTTTCTAAAGTTTGAGGATTTTTATCAATTCCTAAAAAGGAAACCCCTTAGTGTGAGGGGGTTTCCCACAGACGGCGCCAGTGAAAAAGCCCCGATTCATAAAGACCACCATTTTTAGTGGGGCCCGGGAACCTACCTAATGAAATGACCGACCTTCACGACGGACTTACCTGACCCGCGTCGAAAAAATCGACGCGGCCCAACCTGTGCCGCGGGAAGTTATGCTAATTAACTTTAATTACGAAGGACGGTTCCCTTATCGAGTTTTTCCTAGACAATTTGGAAACTTGACTCGTTTACCTGTCGTCGTTGAATGTCTTGAGATTTATTAACAACAGTCCTTAATAGAATTTTACACTAAAAACGGACAGGGTTCTCATCCGCGGAGTTTGACATTGTGAACGATGTAGACTCTTTTCAATTTATCAGATTTCTTTCTACGCGTATGATTGCTTCTCGATCTTTTTTCTTCTGGGTTCACTATGTTCTGTTCCGCCTTCTTCCTTTTCTCCGTCTCCAAAAAGTCCTTTTCTTCTATGAATTTTTTCCTATTTATAGATCCTTGATTCTCTTGCATGTTACGCCACGTGGTGCTCAACTTTCAACACGTGTTATACTCGTGGGAGGTGGGCATGGTTGCCACGTATCTGTTCTCTTTCATCCGCGGATGATCGCATTTGAGTGGTTTTTTGGACCTTTGTCCGCGGATTATAATAATATGAGTTTCTTGTTTGTTTTTTATTTAATTGTTTGGTACTCTTTATGTTTTGGCAGATGTTTTTAGCACTGGTTTAGTCAGTGAGGGTCTCTCTTCTTGAAGGGGGAGGATTCTTTCCATCGGGATCATCTGCACATACCCAAATTGTCGCATAACTCTGTCTGTCCGGCATGTAGGCTTCCAAGACTCCGGAAAATTGTATTGAGCCTCTGTGCCGAGAAACTCGGTAATACCCTTCAAAGTCAAGAGGACTGTAGGGCATGAATTTGACGTCCTCGGCCCGCATAGTTTCAAGTTATTTGATAAACTACAGAGTCCTCCCAACGGTGATACTTGGTGTGGGTCGACTAGCGTACCGCTTTGCAGGGTCGTGCGGATACTTTTGGGGGCCCTGTGCAAAAATAATTGTTTTGTTATTATTAAAAAACATATAATTATGTTTTTATTTTACAAAATCAACAATGATCTTATTTTTATTCACAAAATGCACAAAAAGATATCAAAATCCAAGGACTGTGAGGAGTATTGTAATTCAAAGTCAACTTTATGTACATTAAATTAATATAAATAGGAATAAGGTTTAAATTTGAAGCCTTTGAACATTCTTTTAAATATAAAATGGTTGTGAATGATTCTTTAAGAACGATAAATATTATTTTCTTAAAAAATTTATGACTTTGGTAATAAGTTCACTAATTTTTTATTATTATTTTGGGGGAAAGTTCACTAATTTCTCTAAGTAATGAGCTTTGTATGTTTTTTTAAAAGAGAAAGATACTAATTTTTTTTGAATGATTAAAAAAAATTAAAAGGTGCAAATTCCTTGAAAAAATGGCCCCTTAATAAATTAAAAATGAAAAAAAATTATACACTTAATATAACACTAATATAATTGTTTATGATTTTATGTAAGAAAAACACTTAATATAGCACTAATATAATTGTTTATGATTTTATGAAAGAAAAACACTTAATATAGCACTAATATAATTGTTAATGATTTTATGAAAGAAAAAAAGAGAGAGAGAGAGAGATGTCGTTGAGAGGACTCGAACGCAGGACCAACACGCAGAGGATGGAATTGGTTGAAGCGCAGCACGCCAGTAGACCACATTAAACAACATGATTCTCTAGTGGGCTTTTTTTTATTTAACTAAAACTAAAACGTTATTGGGCCCTATAAAATCTGGGGGCCCTGTTCGGCCGAACCACCTGAACCTGCCTTAGCACGGGCCTGCCGCTTTGCCCAGCGTGCGTCTCCATGGTCCGCGGGGTCCTCACAGACGCCGGGGGCGAACATTGGAAAGTGAGCGAAGATCCAACACTGAAATATCCCGACACATGTAAGTCATTGACTTATATTAAATAATAACACACAACATATGTAGGGGATCGAGACATACCTGCAGCAGAGCAGTACAACCCCCCAAGTTAGAAATCCCCCACCTCGGCGAGATCCCCAGCTGCCGATACAGATAAGCCAGCACTCCCGCACCCCAAGCATACTCTGATGTGATTATGTGATCAGTCACGAAGTCCAAAGCAGCTACGGATATGGATGTCGTGGTCCTGTCGTTTAGCACCAAGCAGCCAAGAACCTCCAACAGATATCCTGTTGCGATGACCCCAGGGGGTGTCTCCGGGTTGAGAACTAGATTCGACATGTGCAAATCCAGGTTGTTGTGGAAAAAAGCATTCCCACTTCGTACGAAGTCGTGCGTGCCGAAGCCGAATTTTTCTATCATCCACTGCTGTCGTACATGGTTTGAACTGTTAGAGACAAGTGCGCGTCCGTCGATTGCCAGACCAAACAACTTGTGCACATCGTGCAATGTAATTGTCATCTCCCCCCATGGGAGATGGAAGTTGTTGGTCTCCGGGTGCCAACAGTAGAGGAAGGCTTGGATTAGACAATGATCTACTGTATCCATTCTGATGTCATCCAAGTGATGTAACCCACTTTGACTCGCCAGATACCACCAGTTCCACTGCCCAGGTACACGAGGCCAGCTGCGTACTGTCTGCCACCGATCTCCACGCCTGAGGCTCTTTACCGTCATCTCCACCGCCTACAAAACATATAATAAGATTATCAGCTGCACAGTTGCACATAAACTACTCGTAAATGTTATCAAATCCTTCATACATGTACACCCACCTCATTTATCCACAGGCAGCGACACCTGTGAGTCGCGTAGTGTCGAAGTGGCTCGACAAACTTGGGGCGGCCATCGTCCACATCCCTAAGGTTCAACTCGTCCAACATCCCAGTGCGGCAATTGGGGTTATGCAAGGGGTCTGTACTGGATACACCCCCAAATGTGCCAGCTACCCCGAAGGTGTTAAATGCTGGTGTCGATGTACCAGCAGCTGGGTTGGATGAGGATGCACCCTCGTCACGGATGGGCTGATGAGTCATTCCCGGCCAGATCGGCCACTGTCCAGGTCCCACCACGGGCGCATAAACGGGGGTCTGGTGGACTTCGGGTTCCCACGCAGTCGAATGATGCATGAAGTCGGTGTCGGGTATGTGCAGGGTCTCTGGCACTTGTGACGTGTCGACATCGTCGACGGTGTAATCGGCCAGAAAACGACGTGCTAGCCCGCGCAGGCTCCTGCACCGGTTGTTCAATTGATGGTTGTCTGATGGCCGATGTGCTCGCTCTCGCCGGCTCTAAAGGCATATCACCTCGCCTCAGAGACGCCGTTGGCCTTACCCGTTCCCGCTAGGATACGGCCCGCCTCATTGTCTACATTATCAAATTCCATATTCATTATGTGAACATAAATTCCATTTCTAAATTCCATATCTTTATCAATTACGTGAACATAAATCCCATATCTATATTCCATATCTTTATCCACTATGTGATATATATTTATCTAAATTCCATTTAAATGTATATTTTATCTAAAATCCATGTCTACATTCAATATCTCAATTCCATATCTAAATTTCACATACCTCAACCTACATTTCTCTACATTCCATTTAAATCATGATTTTAGCTACATTCCAGTTAAATCTAAATTATCTAATTTTATAATTGCATTAAAAATTCCATATCTACATTTTCATGCATTAAAAATTCCATATCTAATTTTCATGCGTTAAGAATTCCATATCTAATTTTCATGAATTAAAAAATTCTATATCTAATATTCATGCATTAAGAATTTCATATCTAATTTTCATGAATTAAAATTCTATATCTAATTTTCATGCATTAAAAATTCCATATCTAATTTGATCTCAATTCCATATCTAAATTTCATTTATAATTGCATTAAAAATTCCATATGTAAATTTTACATTACTAAACCTACATTTTATCTTTATTTCATTTAAATGTCGACCAATAATAACATAAAATTAACATAAAATCTCGACATACCTCGGCGGCGGGTGCGCTCGAGGATCGTTCGGCGGGGGTGTGGTGAAGGCTCCCGTGGATCGCTCGGCGGGGTAAGAGGTGAAGGGGATCGCAAAGATCGTGTAAACCGATCTAACATGTTGCGCCACTTCGTCATATCTCCTTAGAAGATCTCTTCACGAAAATTTCTCCGGGCTACCGACCGACTTGGCGGGCTTACGAAATAGCGAAAATGGAAGTGTGTGAGTGGTGTATGTAGTGCAAAGTGAAGGTAGCGGGAGCCTCAATTTATAATCCGTCTCCAGCCTCTATGCCGACCTGGGAGCTCGGCAGTGACACTCTTCACGATGGGACGCAAAGCTGCAGATTCCCTGCAAAGCTGTAGACCTGACGTGATGGGACACTGCCGACTTCGAAACTCGACATCTGCGTCAGGTGACCTGACACGATGTGACTTGTCTTTGACCGTCCAATCTTGTGCTCCTTCCGTCAGTCCATGTCTTCCGAATTGGGAGCTCGGCTTCGGCAATCGGGATGTCGACCTGGGAGTTCGGCTTCGGTCATTTCTGTGCCAAATTGGGAGCTCGCCTTCGGCACCGTGCCTATGGCGATAAAATGACCGTGCAAATAACAAAACCGTTTTTCTTTCTTCTCTTCATCTCTTTCATACATTTACATTTTTTCCCTTTTATTTTTTTACCCATTTACTAACCATCTATATCTATATAATTACTTAATTCAGAATATCTTATGCTTACATGACAACCTCCCCACGTTTCAATCTTTTTCACGCAATCACGTTTTTTCTTTTAATTTTTATTTTTTATCCATTTACTAACAATTGGGTTTAATTCAAAATATCTACCTATATCTATATTCTATATAATATCTTAATTTAGAATACTTTTGATGATGTATCAACACCTCCTTAATTTAAAAATTTTAAACTAATCACAATTTTCTCTTATTATTATTTTTCTTTTTTCTCTTCATCTCTTTCATACATTTACATTTTCCCCTTTTTATTTTTTTACCCATTTACTAACCATTGGGTTTAAATCAAAATATCGGAGTAAATCTAATGTCTACTATTAATCTATTTTTAAATCTTTATATATTACAATACTAATAATCTATATCAATATAATATATTAATTTAAAAACCTTTTTATGGAGCCTAACTTTATGATTAACATTTTTAACATTTTTTTAAAGATTTCAAGTCCATCTTCATTATTTTATTTATTAAAAATCGCATCATGGCGTGGGCATTATACTAGTTAAGGTTATCTTTTCTATATATGAAATCAATTAGTAATATAATAAACCTTAGGTGAGTATTATTTAAATCTCATTACCGTTACATACCTTGATTTTCTTATTTTAAAATTATCATTTAGTAGATTCATTTCCAAATCAAATTTAAGAGAATATTATTGATATTATTTATTTAAATCCTAGTGGTTTATTTGGGGCTGATATGCAAATTACACATCCCGGTGGTTTATTTGGGCATGATATGCTTAATCAAAAAAAATTGATCATGATATGCAAATTACATATCTAAAAAGTGGCAACTAGCACTCTAGAATTGAACAGGGTGACAATTTGAAGGATTTGTAGCATTGAATTCATATAGGAGCGAAACATTAAATTATAGAGATCACCCCAATTTCTCTAAATTTACAATTTTTTTTTCTCTCTCCTTCCATTTCTCTATTTTACAAATGACTTTTCTCTAAAATTTTCCTTTTTTTTTCTATTTTACATATATTGTTCGGCTTGCTTTAACCTCATCACCTTTTTTCAACTTTGAGATAATCAATAAACTAATTGTCTCCATCTGCACATGAAACTATGAAAGAGCCTCACTTCATCTTTTCTCGCAAAGCTCACACTGTATCCATACTCAATGCAGCATCACAATTTATTTTCACAAACTCTTTGAGTTGGTTTCGAGCTCATTCCCAACTTTAGACACCATGATATGTGATTCAGAAGCATCTCCTTCAAAATTCGTAAGTTTCTTCCTTTCCAAATTTCTCATCAAATCATAGCCCACAATTCCTTTTATTTTGGCAGGGAAAATGAGAGCAAGCTCTTAAAATACAAAGATAAACAAAGGGAACAGTACAGAAAAAGAAAAATAAAGACGGGCTACAAATGAATGAGGTGGGGAGTAGCCTTTCCCCTGACGCCTTCCTCAACGAGAAGCAAAACGCCTACACATGGACTAGAAATTAAATGAAAACCAAGAGGCAAAGAGAAAGCAAAAGCAGCAAGGGAGTCGGCGTCTGTGTTCGCTTCCCTAAAGACACGGCGAAGTTGGATGTCCCAATTCCGAGTGAGTAAGCCTTGGCATTGTTTAACCATGTTGAAAAGTAGGTGACCCGAGTTGATATTCCCTTTGATCATCGTGATAGCCAGCAACGAATCCGTCTCAATCATCACCCTCTGAAATCCTTTGTCCTAGGCTAATTGGAGCCCTCCAATGATCCTTAAAGTTCAGCCATCGGAACAGTGCACAAGCCAACATTGTGGAAGAAACCCACAATCCATTAGCCAGCCCCATCACGGAGCACATCCCCCGCCGCAGCCAACCCATCGCTGTTAACGGCTCCATCGGTGTTAATTTTTATCCGATTGCTCTCCGGCTTCGCCCAACACACCATAATCGTAGCCCAAGCTGTTAAAGTTGTGCTTTGCTCTGGTACACATCAGGCCTTCATATACTCTCTTTCCCTTCCCTCTATGAATCCACCTATGTCAAAGTGTGCATCCTTGTTATTGAAGACTCTATCATTTCTCCAACGCCCCGTCCACCAAAGCGTCGTTGCAAACCAGCTAGCCCACTCCAGTCAACCTTCCTTGGTGTTGTGGCTCATCAAATTGGTCTTTATCCATTTTGCAAAGGGGACATCAAAAAAGTTAGCAGGAGTTCCATTAATCGACCTCCACATACCATGTATGCATTTGCAGTCTCTAAATAAATGTAAGAGGGTCTCTGGTTGATTGATGCACGCATTGCACTCATCGTTGGCTGACAGGTGCCGCCTCTTCCTCTCCACATTCGTGAGGATTACTCCTTTGAGCAGCATTCATATAAAGCTCTGAACCCTCTTCGGTGCTCTAAGCTTCCAAATCTTCATGTAAATTTGCGAGTCAATGTCATAACACTCATTAGAACCGATAATATGCTCATACGCATTACTAATAGTGTACAACCTATCCGCCTATCCTCTCTAGCACAGAGAGTCTTGAACCGATCCGTCCTCCACGACCGCAACCGAAGCCAGCTTCATCAAGGTCCTATCTGGTAACAGTGGCGAGAGGGCATCCCAATTCCAACCAGCTCCATCCACCCAATAACTTCGCATGCTGATGAGCTCCATCTCACCATTCATAGTCCCCTGCAGCTCGACCAAGAGCCTTTCAATACCAAGCCAGGCGTCAGTCCAAAATCAAATAGATTCCCCATCGCCCAGCAGTCACCGAGAGCCCAAAAGCACCACTGCATTTATCCCTGTAACAAGGCTCGACCAGACAGCAGAAAGGGCAGACGTCATAGCATTCGGGTTGCGTGTGTACTTAGCCTGCAAAATAACATCCCATATGTCAGTACATTTGCTATTCAAAAATCTCCAAGCTAATTTACCTAAGATAGCCAAATTGAGTTCACTCATCAAGCGCAATCCGAACCCACCGATCTGCCTTGACTTGCACAGCTCGTCCCACACAACTAAGTGAATCCTCCTGTGGTCCTTGCAATCACCCCAAACGAAATTCTTGCAAAGTCTGTCAATTTCATCACATGTAGCCTTCGACAAAGTCATCATTACATGAAGCCTACTACATGAAGCCCTCGATCCACTTAGAAGAGTAAAAGAATTATATAATTTGGGTTTAAAAGATAGGAGCAAATTTTCTGTTTTTGGCCCTTTTCTTAGGCCCACTCTTAGGTTCTTGGGCTGGCCCAAGTCCTTTCTTGTCATTCTTCTTCTTTATCACGTACTTCTGCCCTTTTTCCACGTAGTTCCTCCCGTACTTCTGCCCTTCTAGATCTGTTTCTGATTACGGCTTGGCGTGCCCCTATCAATACTTATTCCTCTCTCTTTATCAGTGTTCCTTGTATTAACTTCTGATCCCTTAATCGAGGTGTCCTTCATCATTGCACTATCAAACCAAGGAATATTATCGTTACTCCTACGATCCTGGTACGCACCACCCGCACCCAACTTATTGGCTGGCGGGTTCAGGGTACCTCCTCCATTGTTTCCTCCATTAGCATGGCCTTTGGATTTCTGAGATGTCTGATTTGCTTTCCGTCGAGGAACCTCCATCCACGGACCGTAAGTACCCCCAAACGCTTCGTGGCCCTCTTCATTAGACACTTCCATGTTATTGTTACCCTCATGTGCCTTCTCAGTCTTGCCTTTCTCGTCTACTTGCACACTGGTACTCTCCGGTTTAGCACCTAATGTGCATTTCGAGGCGATATGGCCATAGTGGCCGCACTTGAAACAAATAAGATGAAGACCCTCATACTCCAAGTACAGTCACTCACCATTAATTATAACAGTACCCTTCAAGGGCTTCATTAGATCCAGTTCTACATAAACTCTAGCAAATCTGCACCTATTCGAGAATAGGGTTTTGGTATCAACTTTGATCAGTCTCCCAAATCCCTCAGCAATCTTCATTAGAATGTTTTCTTCATAGAACACAATTGGCAGCCTGTTTATTCTGACCCATTCAGGTGTCATTGTAATCACATCTATCTTCGGATTGAAGCTTGGCTACCAGGCTTTGATTCTAAGGTAGTGGCCGAAAATTGTCCGGGGACTTCCGGTGAGTGTGCGCATGTAGTCATGCTCCGTCTCAAAACGGACCACATAATATCTATTAGGAAGGTTCGCAAGGAGGATTTTCCCAGTTGGCCTCCAAAGCTCACAGATTTTCTTATCCATAATATGGTATGGCACAAATCCACCAAGCGTCTTCACTATCAACGATGATCTCCATGCAGTTGAGAGGGTGTGAATGACTTCCTCGTTAATTGCAATCACCAAATCACCTTGGCCACCATTAGAATAAGAAATAGCGATTTTCCCATTGAGGAACTCCGGCTCAAAGACGGTCTACCCGCCCCAGAATCGCCAATCACCATTTCTTTCCACGTTTTCTTACCATGAGGGGGTCCCCAGTTGGGCCATAGGATATGGCCGAAGTGGGAGGTAGCATAGCCGTTAACGACATTGAGTGAAGAGAGTCAAGAGAGTTTTCAGAGAGAGTTAGCTCAATGTTAAGCTTATTTTATTTTGTAGGAGGATGTACAATCTCAAGTTCCCTATTCAGTATTTGTTTTATTTTATCTCTATCCTCTTCATGCCTTTAATTTGCTCCTGTAATTGCTTCATCTCTGTTTCAACCTCTTCTTTCAGATTTTTTTCCCATCAGCAATGCTAGGCCAAGGTCAACCATAACTAGCATGGGTTTCCATGCCTCCCCTCTTCAGTTGTCATACATATCCTATCATCACGCATTGCCTTCTTGGTCACATAAAGATTTTCATATGGTGTTTGGGACTTATGAAGAAAAATTTCTCTACTTGAAAAAAGTTCAACTTTGACTGTGAATGTTCTTTGCACTAGATATTGACCCCATGGCAATACTTTATATGGCCCTCCAAAGCATTCTTCAACGTGGGTGTTGAAGAATAGAGTGCAGGTGTTGGGGATGGGGTCTTACAAATGTGTCAGCCCATGCCACCTAGTCTTCTCAGGTCCGTTGTCCTCACTTGGAGCCTGAAAAGAAAGAGCTCTTGTAACAGGTGTAGGATTTGAATCACTTATAAATCACTCCGAATATTCTTATGATATCCAATGTGGGACAGGAGTGTCACAATCACCCCCATTTAAAGCACTAACGACCCTGTCAGACCTGCCCTCTGGGAGGAGTGTACCCGAGCATACTGCCGGCGCACCTCCGAGCCCGGAACCTAGCTTTGATACTATCTGTAAGACTCGGGGTCTTAAGAGAAGCGAGCCCATGCTACCTAACCCTCTCGGGTCCATTGGCCTCATTTGGAGCCTAAAAAAAAAGAGATCTCGTAATATAGGTAGGTCTTGAATCACTTATAAATCACTCTGAACATTCTTATGATATCTAATATGGGACGAGGGTGTTATATATATAATTCTTATTCCTATTTGTTGTCTTATTTATTACTATGATTTTTTATTTTTGATGAGTGGTTTTTTTATTTCTTTTGAAAGACCAAACTTAGCTCTTATCCTCCCAATTTTGTTTTTGACTTGTTTAAGTCTTGTTTGGATTGGACAACATGGATTCAAAATCCAATCAAATATGACATATTTGATCAGAAACAAAAACAAAGCTTGAACAGATATATGAATGAACATTCACTAAAGGGCAACAGTTTCCAAGCCAGCCAGTCAATAGGTAAAAAGTCAATATCAAAAGTTCCAAAAAAGCAAGGTTTACGTTTACCTAAGTCTCCTCTTTCCCAGCCAACCCAGCAACTCCTTGATTAAGTCTTCAATAAAGGCAGCAAACCCGTTTTGTAGTCTCTGAGACACCCAATTCATCAAATCCTTATCTACCTTCAACATCTCTTTAAAGTCTTCTTTAATAATACCAAGTTTCTTCTTCAGTATTTGCTTTATCTCTGTCCTCATCATGCCCTTAATTTGCTCATGTAATTGTTTCATCTCTATTTTAATCCCTTCCTTCAATTTTTTTTTCCAACAACTTCATGCTTGCACGAATCCATTCGATGTCTCCAACAGTATATCCTAGGAGAGTCCGACATACATCAACATCTCGACAGATCTAGACTGACGTACTCTTGAATTGGCCTACGACTGAGGACATAAGTGAACAACAAGAGGAAGAACGAAGGCCAATTCAATGGAAGAGTTGTTGGATTTGGCACCTAGGTCTGGCCTCGGCAAAACGCGACTTGAACGTACTGTTCCGAGCATAGTTGAGGTTGTTGAGATTTTTTTTTGAAATAGTAAAAAAAAAAGTGAAATAGCCAAATAACCAAACTAATTTGGGATTTAGCGACTATAGCCCAGCTAAGAAAAAAAAAATATGGTGGTTACTAGGATGTCCTAATTTTTGGACTTTATTAGGAAAATTGCTCCCAAGTGCTCCAAATTAGCAAAATGTCCACCGCCCCCTGTGCCCCTGTGCCCCCACCCGTGCCTCCCTCCCGTTTCATCAGTTTTTTTTTCCGCGTTTCCAGAGTTGCTGAAACGGAATTGCTGAAACTCCTGTTTCAGCATATACGGTTTCAGCAACCCCTGTTTCATTTTTTTTTGTTTTTTTTTTCCAGTTTTTTTTTCGCGTTGTTGAAACCGCATGTGCTGATGCTAAAACTCCTGTTTCAGCACATGTGGTTTCAGCAACCACTGTTTCAGGTTTTTTTTTCCGCGTTGCTGAAATGGAGTTGTTGAAACTTCTGTTTCAGCAAATTCGATTTCAGCAACCCCTGTTTCAGTTTTTTTTTCCGCGTTGCTGAAAACGGAGTTGTTTTTTTTCTTTTTTTTTTCATGTCAGCACTTCAACACTGGGGTTGCTGAAATCGGAGCTACTGAAACCGGAGTTGCTTTTTTTTTCGCGTCACCACTTCGATACCAGAGTTGCTGAAACCAGATTTTTTTTTTCTTTTTTTTTTTCGCGTCACCGCTTCGACATCAGAGTTGCTGAAACCAGAGTTGTTTTTTTTTTCCGCGTCACCACTTCAACACTGGAGTTGCTGAAACCGGAGTTTTTTTTCTTCAAAAAATGCTGAAATGATGAAATAGTAGCTCATACAATTTTATAAGAATTAATTTTAGCATTTCAGCATACGAATTTTCCTAATAAGAAATAATTCCAATCAACCAAACGATGTAAATCAATCCAAACAAAATTAAACAAGAAATTGAAATGTAAAATTACCTTTTTGTCGTACATACACACATTTTTTTTTCTTTTTTTTTTCCGTCACCACTTCGACACCGGAGTTGCTGAAACTGTGTTAAGGGATATAAAATTTAGCCTATGCGGAATTCGAACCCACATATTTGCGCATAAGCACATCGCTCTACCATTGAGCTAAGAGGCGTTTAAAGGAGATTTAAAGTAAGGAACATCAAAATTCATTGCAATCTGCATTTCAGCAATTGCTGAAACTACATTCCGCATTTCAACATATGCTGAAATTGCCAATATCCAAACCCAAACCATGTAAAAATCAAGATAATCCATTATTTTTGTGCAATTTGATAACAATTCAAAAATAAAATATTATAAGATGCTGAAATTATAAGATGCTAAAATAAGCAATTAGCATGGAATCAATAAGCATCAAAATTATAAGATGCTTTTTTTTTCGCATCACCACTTCGATACCGGAGTTTCAGATCACACAAAAAATCAAAAAGTTAATAAGCTCTCTAAAAATTTCAGCAAAAAAAAAAAATTGAATCCAATTTTTTTCCATTCCAATCAACCAAACTACGTAAATCAATCCAAACAAAATTAAACAAGAAATCAAAAAGTTAAAATGGTTGGAAGAATGAAAGGCAAACCTGTGGAAGTTCCATTAGGCTGAGTGTGCATCCACCCCAAAGTCTCCAAGTCATTCAGGAATTCATGCTCAGGGAGAGCCCAAGGAAGATGCACCTGCGCGATGATGAGTGACCCACTGTGGTGGCATTGCAATACACCAGATCTCTTTAACTTGAGGATTGTCTGGTGGGCTTATACCATACAAGTAGCCTGCAATTTGAATTCTTAGATCTGCAATGCAGATGAACTCCTTTAAAATGTTCATCGGCATGATATGTATAGCCAATTTCCTACAAATTGATGCCATAAGGAAACGAATCACAACCATATAGAAACAAATTAACAAAACATGAGACAGAAATAGAATACAGGTTATGCATAAACATAACAAATTAACAAAACTAAAATACCTTCACGATCTTAAAATTCAATTTGAGAGCGAAAGAACAATTAAAATGAAATTGAACAAAATCAAAACCCTAGGATGCAAGAGAAAAGCAGCTTACTTCTCCGGTAACTTCACAGGTCTCTCCAAATTCTTCGCAGCACCCATCAGTGAGATGCGGAAACCGCCGGAACGCCTCAGCAATGTTCTGCATCAGATCTCTACTGTTGCTTGATCTCTCCAAATTCTTCGCTGTTGCTTGATCAGATTCGAATCAGATTCGATTTCTTCGAAGCTGCCGATGTTGTGCATCAGATCCAAGTGTATCTGAGGTCGAGGATGAAGAGAGGAGCCCAGATGATGGTCGTGAACTGCCGACAACCGCCGGAACGCCTCAGCAATGAAGGACGACAACACCGACGATGGCAAGAGAGGAAGCGAGCCACCATGGACAGCAATGGCGGCGACGATTGCAAGAGAGGAAGAGAGGAAGGCGCCAGATCTGATCTCTGATCGTTTTGTCCATCTGTAGAGACGGAGTAGTCGACGGCGAGGCCGGGCGACGACGATGATGACGAGATGAAGCGATGGAGAACGACGCGTTGAGATCCAGAGAAACGACGAGCGAGGTTTAGGGGAGGGGGCACAGATGTAGGTCGAGGCCTTTTAGCTAATTTGGAAGGGGTGGGAGACAATTAATTAATTTGATCGAAAATTTACGTATTCGGCGTAAATTTTCTCAAAAAAATAACAATAGCGGATTGTGAATTTGCGAAAATTCGCAAACTTACAATACGCGATTGATGATAGCTAGTGCAAACGACGATAATATAACCGTACAAATAGTAACCCCTTAATTATATACACTATGTCGTTAGGGATACATCATTATCAAACTTCCTTTTAACATCAAATTAAATTTGTACGCTTAATTGAATAAGAAAACAAAGAACTTAATTATCTAATAAGAATCCATTTTCTAACATTTGAAGAGGTATATATAGAAGTATTTGCTTCCACGAGGAACCTCGAATCCCGTTAATTTGTAATCTTCTCAAAAGTTTCAAACATTTCCTGAGCTAAGGCCTAATTAAGGGAGATAAGGCTAGGGTTAGAAACTTAGAATAAATCAACTAATCCTTATTTTCACATGTTTTAATGATAAAAGTACTAATAAACACAAAATATATGTCAAAGTATGAGAGAGCATCTCCAAATAGAACTACAAAAATTCTTGTCAAATAACCTAATTAACGTACAACTAGAATTATTGACGTCGTACCATCTAAACAAAAAATATAAAAGACTAAGCAAATCCAAGCAAACATTCGTCAAGGATTAATTCGTGTATTTTTATATAGGTGATAATAGCTCTGGCTCTTGACTCTTGTTGATTTATTAGTAACCCAACAGAGCAAATCAACCCTTGTCGTCGCCGTGCCATGCTGCCAGCGGCCCGGCCGGTCCCTTTGCCGCCCGTGCTGATCGATGGAACTAGCTCTGTGGGCCTGTGGGTTTACATTGGTATATACTACTGTATCGGTAAGGATCATCTGGAACTCACAATGTAACACTCCCTATTTCATGATGAAAATTTTTGCAAAATAGGCCCTTTTTAGGGATGAATTTGCAAAATGGCCACGTTTTTTGATAAATTAGTACTCCCTCCGTATCGCAATACTTGTTATTTTAGCTCTATGCACGCTTATTAACAAAACCTATATTTACTTTACTTTTATAGGTTAAAACACCTAAAAGCAACAATTATTACCTATAAAAAGAGCAATCATTACCTATAAAGATAATAATTATAGCTACAACAACAAGTTTTTTGATACACCTTTACTAGTCTAAAGCAACAAGTATTGCGATACGGAGGGAGTAAAACATCCGTTATATAACCCTAATCTAATTAAGTGGATCGGCGATTTCTGGCTCGCTCACCTCTCCTCCTCCGATCTTCGTCTTCCTCTTCCCATT
This sequence comes from Persicaria maculosa, assembly GCA_963922045.1. NCBI lineage: Eukaryota > Viridiplantae > Streptophyta > Magnoliopsida > Caryophyllales > Polygonaceae > Persicaria > Persicaria maculosa. Next base: position 43,747,422 of record OY998262.1, on the reverse strand, counting down.
CCTCAGATCCGCGCCTTCCTCGGAGATCCGAGAGCGAGCGATCGATGGAGCAGAGCTAGAAGCAATTGGACGGCGCAATTGGACGATGTTGCTCCTGGAATCCGACGGCGCAATTGAACGATTTGCTCCTGGAATCCGACGACGCAATTGGACTGCACCTCCTGGAATCCGAGATCTCAGATCGGAGGCGCTGCAATTGGACTGCACCTCCTGGAATCCCGCAATTGGACTCCTCATGTTGCTCCTGGAATCAGATCGGAGGCGCAATTGGACTTCGCCATGGCTGCGTGTTTTCCAGATCTGGTTGAATTGGTGAAGCGAGCGAGGTCGAGAGAGGCCAGATCTCAGATCTGAGCCAAGGTCGTGTGAGTGATGTCGAGCGAGGCGGCGAGGCGATGAGGCGAGCCGGAGCGAGGTCGAGCGAGGTCCAGATCTGAGCAATGCGGAGCGAGGTTGAACGAGGCGGCGCGAGGTCGAACGAGGCGGCGCGATCAGGTGGTTCTCCTCCGGGCGGCTGGCGCGAGCAGGCGGTTCTCCTCCTCCAAGCGTCTGTTCAATTTTACATTGAGAAAGGTTGAAGATGATAATTTTTGTAAAATTACAAAAATTAGCCCATAAATATGAGAATGAAAAAAACTATCTATATTTTATTATATGATTCACATCTTCTATATTTTTATTTTTACATTTGCACAACATAAAGGTATATTTGCACAATAAATTGTTATATGTGCACAACGTAAAGTTATTTTTGTACAACAAAAAGTTCTGAAACGAAAAAAAAGCGAAAAAAAATATATTATATTTTGCACAACAAGTTGTAAGAGTTGCATGACTCTGTTTTAAGAGTTGCACGACTCTGTTTTAAGAGTTGCACGACTCTGTTGTAAAAGTTGCACGACTCTGTTGTAAGAGTTACACGACTCTTGTTTTAAGAGTTGCACGACTCTCTTGTAAGAGATTGCACGACTATGTTTTAAGAGTTGCACGACTCTGTTTTAAGAGTTGCACGACTCTGTTGTAAGAGTTGCACGACTCTATTTTAAGAGTTGTACGACTCTTGTTTTAAGAGTTGCGCGACTCTGTTGTAAGAGTTGCACGACTCTGTTTTAAGAGTTGTACGACTCTTGTTTTAAGAGTTGCGCGACTCTGTTGTAAGAGTTGCACGACTCTGTTTTAAGAGTTGCACGACAATCGAGACTTGTGAAATTATTCTAGACATGATCTTATTTTATCTCAATATAATTTCATACTTTCTCAATAAACTGTAACCGATCCATAATCTATATTTTTTTATTTCTTTAACATTTTGTCGTGCAAATATAAGAGTATGTTATGCAAATATATCCGTAAGTTGTGCAAATATGACCCGAGTTTAGTTTTTTTTTTAATTTTATTTTACATTTTGTCGTGCAAATATAACTGTATGTTGTGCTTGTGCAAATATAATCATATGTTGTACAAGTATAACATTTTTTTGTGCAAAAATAAAAATAAAAATATAGATTATGGATCACATAATAAAATATAGATAGTTTTTTTTTTAATTTCCATAATTATGGGGTAAGAAATAGTTCAATATTCACCTTGATGTGCATATAGCGTGGAAGAAACTATCTCCACATATCCACTTTTTCCACATATCCACCTACTACATCTACTTATCGTTTACTGTGGTATCTATCAATTAGCTAAATGTTATCCTTGCTAAATGTTATCCTTTGTAGTCTCTGATGAATATCAGTTAAGCCTTAATTCATGCCTTGTATGACAAAGAGCAATATTAGAGAAAACAACGAGTGTCAGCAGTGTTTGCAATTTTTAGTGCTGACAGAGTTATAAAGAAATCAAATTGTATAAACTATTATTTGCACAACATAAACTTATATTTGCACAACAAAATGTTATATTTGCACAACTTACGGTTATATTTGCACATCGTATTCTTATATTTGCACGACAAAATGTAAAAAAAAAAAACCTAGACTTGGAGCATATTTGCACTACTTACGGTTATATTTGCACAACACACTCTTATATTTACACGACAAAATGTTTTAAAAAAATAAAAGTAAAATAAAACTAGACTTGGTCATATTTGCACAACTTACGGTTATATTTGCTCAACGTGATCTTATTTTTGCTCAACAATTAAGACTTGTGAAATTGTGTTCAACATGATTTTATTTTTTCTCAATATTATTTTATAGTTGCTCAATAGATTATTGCACAACATGGTCTTATTTTTGCTCATCAATAGACTATAATTGCACAACATGGGGGGATTGGTGGAAATTTGCTCAACATGATCTTATCTTTGCTCAACAATAGATTATCTTTGCACAACAATTGAGACTTGTGAAATTGTATTCAAAATTATCTTATTTGTTCTCAATATTATTTTATAGTTACTCAATAGATTATTGCACAACATGGTCTTATTTTTGCTCATCAATACACTATAATTGCACAACACGGGGAATTGGTGGAAATTTGCTCAACATGATCTTATTTTTTCTCAACAATAGATTATATTTGCACAACAATTGAAACTTGTGAAATTCTACTCAAAATTATCTTTATTTTTCTCAATATTATTTTATAGTTGCTCAATAGATTATTGCACAACATGGTCTTATTTTTGCTTATCAATAGACTATAATTGCACAACATGGGGGATTAGTGAAAATTTGCTCTACATGATCTTAATTTTGCTCAACAATAGATTATATTTGCACAATAATTGAGACTTGTGAAATTGTGCTCAACATGATTTTATTTTTTCTCAATATTATTTTATATTTGCTCAATAAATTATTGCATAACATGGTCTTATTTTTACTCATCAATAAACTATAATTGCAGAACATGGGTGATTGATAAAATTATGCTCAACATGATATTATATTTGCACAACACAAGCCAATAACTAATTTAACATATAATTCTCAATGAAGAAGTATATGTTAAATTAGCCAGGTCGAGCTAAATACGGTGAGTACCAATCAGAATGGGGCAAATACAAGTCAACTCGGATGAGCCAAATGAAGACCGGAGCCATGCCCATATTAAATACTCTCCCACAAAATAACCCAGCCCACATTAAGACTAAACAAATTCTAGCTACGGCCAACACATAATAGGCCCAACCTCAGGAGCATTGTTCTACAAAATCAACCCGGATTTTTGACAGTAAAACGCTCAAATTTGCAGAGAGCAAGTATGACAACAAATTGACGCCCAGGTGTTTATAACAACAAAAGGAAACTAGCATACACTCTTGCTCCTCTTCTCTTCTCTTCATCTAGCTCCTCCAGATCAAATGTATCTCCGGAATGGTAGATTCCAAACGATGGGGCGCTTTCCAACTTCTTTGAGCATCTGGACCCCTCCTGTGATTTCAGGATATGCAGTGCAAATGAAGAACAGGAAGACGAGAAGATGGATGACAAGCCTTCCGGGGAAGCCAAGTCCCCCACGTTGCTGTCCGAAAGAGCCCTTCTGAAATCGTCTTGGTTGCGATTGAATCTCGCATAGCCCAGGTTGCTGTTCAAGCAATCTTTCATCAGGAACGATTCCCACCTATGCATTATAAACTAGAATGATCAACAAATTTACACAAGAAAGAAATGACAACATAAAGTAAAGACTTTCAGAAACAAAGAGATTCTAAAGAAACTTGAATACCCACATCCTATAAAATAAAGATGTTGTAATAGAGCAAGTTACATTAACCATCTCATTGGAGGCAATCAAAAGTTCATTTACAATAGTAAAAGGCAAGAGGTAGAAAGTAGAAGAAAACTTGAAAGAAGATGAACACTCACAAGTTCATTCACAAGAGTAGAAGTGATTCTCTTCCCCAACAAACTCATCTGTTCTAACATAGTTTCTGCATCTCGAAGTGAACCATCAGCATGTAACACAATCAATTCCAGTCCACAAAACTAGCATCAGCCTCATGAATTATTTTATAACCATGAAAAATAAGAATGATGAATGGCAATTGCTTTCATCTTTACTTTATCGAGTAAGGTATTAGACAAATAGCACATCAGTTACTCAATTGCATTGTAAAACAATACAAGTAGAAGACAACTTACATCACCTTATCAGATGATTCAGGGGATTGACAAACTACTGATTTTGAGTCGCTTGTTGAATCCCCTATAAGCAGTTTCAACTATAATTCCTCTAAGAGCTTTTTTGACCTGGACAATGCAATGAACATTTCTAAGAACCAAGTTAACTAGTTTAAAATATAGTCAATATTATATCGTGCAAATCCTGCACTTGAATTTAAACAGAAATACAAAAAATAAAGCAAATTTCAGAAATTACTTAATATGTAAATAGCTATGAGCAACCAAATTAACAAAGAAATGAATGGTATTTAGACTTTGTACCAAGTGATGCTGAACCCCATACCCACAATCTCACCCGCACAATACCAGCAAAAGCACTCAATCCCAATCGGAAGATATGTGTCAGTGAAGACATTATACATGATTGAGCCCGGCCAACAGGTTGAGCTAACCAGATGGGACTTTTCTAAACTCGGGCCTTCAACAAAAGAGGTCGGAAAAAGCAGAAGTAACAGCTTGTGTTTGCACGAAAGCAGCGCGTAAAGCAAGACAAAATGTAAGGAAGCAATCGATCTTCGAAATTGTTATTCAAGCTTATATCAATGGATTCCCACCTGGGGATTAACACGTGATGACCTGAAGCCCATCAGACGCCAGGAGGGAAGCATTCGATCTTCGATCAATCGATCTTCGATCGATTGATAAGGAAGCCGAAGGGAGCCAGGAGGGAAGAATCTGAAGCAACAGGTTGAGCAAACCAGATGGGACTTGTCGTAGGCAATTTTGAACTTCCAAGGCTCCGATTCAGTAGCTCCTTTGATCTGATCTTCGGAGCTCCTGGTTTCTCCATTAAACTGATGCAAAAACATCAAGAGTTGAGAAAGAACGGGATCAGTGGAAAGAGAAAAATCAAGAAAAAGACCAGCAAATCAAGCATCAGCAAAATCATGAAATTGAACCAAAATCAAGCACCAAAAAAATCAAGAAAAAGAAAAAGACCAACAAATCAAGCACCAGCAAAATATTAGATCAAAGGAGCAAGAGGGGGAAAGCACCTGCTTCAGGCGAAACTATTAGAGAAAGAGGGAACGAACCTAATCCAGATCTCGGTGCTCGCTCGAACTCGCTCCGGCGCTCGCTCGACCTCGCTCGACCAGATCCGGCCTCTCGCTCCAGATATCAGACGGCCGCATTCGGCGCTCGCTCCCTCGTTCATTTCGCCGCTCGCTCGCCACCGCCTCCGGCGTTGGAGAAACATCATCGTCGTCGTCCAACTGCGCCTCCAATGGCGAGGCCTCTTCTAGCAACATCGTCGTCGGAATTTGTTTCCGTTGGAGGCAGTCGAACCAGATCTGGCATGAGGGGAGAAGAGATCGAGAGAGCGAGAGGTCCGGGGAGAGAGGGGAGAGAATTAGGACGGGAGAGAGAAAAATTAGGACATGAGAGATAAAAAGGTTTATATTGCGGTCGTTTCACTAATTTGTCCCAAAACGTGGCTATTTCACAAATTAGGACGGATTTCGTGGCCATTTCGCAAATTGCCCCTTACATTTTTTTTTTTTGAACTGGAAATAATTCGGAGTCCAAGACTTCAACTGAAGTCTGGAGCAACGAGAGGCCAAAAAACGGCAGACGGGCAAACCGTCATGATACAAAAAACAAAACAAAAAACCCAGAAACAAAAGATCTCAACATGAAGACCAGAAGAGAGACAGTCGAAACACACCGAGTGGAGCTGCGAATGACGAGAACATGGGAAAGTCGATGGACTGACACGACGACTCGACGCCGGGGAGACAGATGCAGAAACCCATCAGCGGAAAAAGGCGTCACCTGGGGAAATGCGGATCAACGACGTTCCCCCCACCTTAATGAGAGATCTTCGAGAATCACGAACACTGCCACGGTCAATTCGAACAGCAGGGCGCCCGAGACTGCACATCATCCGGAACTAAAAGAACCCGCACCCAAGAAACGACTTCACTCTACCGGGCCAAATAAACCAAGATCAAAAGAAACGGGTTAAAGGGTAAAATGATTCAGATGGTCGGATAAATTTATATTTATAAAAAATTATATTTGTTTGAAATCCTTGAGCAATCAAGAACGGAACTTCAACATTGAAATGTAATTTAATTTGATTATTGGTTTTATTATTATTATTATTATTGTTATTGTTTAGAATAGTTTTGTTCGGTGTTGTAATTCATTGTTCTAGCAGAGGACGGGGCAACTGGAGGGACGACGAGGGAACCACCAAGGCGACCGGCGGCGCCACCCACAGCCCCCGAGTTATGGCGAAAATTTTAAACCTTTTGTGCCAGAGAAACAAAATACAAGAGTTTCCTAGAAGGCACACAACAAGGACGAGTGGCTAGGGAGGCAAAACGAAACCCTAGAATAGAGATCTGGTTCGTGACGGAGTGAACAGAGTTGGAGAGGGAAGGGTTTAGGCCGGCCGAAGAAAAGATGGTCCGAGGCTGAGGAGGCTTTGAGGCCGAAATCGAACCGGAATCGCCGGACAGCAAGCCCGAAAACAAGTCCGATTCACGCATCTCCTATGTCAGTATAGGTATTCCTTGTTGATTTTGGCCAGTAAAGTGGTTGGATCATCAATTGCCTGAGAACACAAAGGCAATCGAAAAACCAATTTTGAGTTTTTGGGTAATATGAAACAGTCAAAGTTTAGTTTTGGGCATTCACCAGAGATTTATGGGTTTGGGGAGGAGTTAATTTGAGTTGGTGAAATTATAGTTTTGGACAGAGAGAAGTGTGGTGGTGGTGCCGGACCTTTATGAGAAAGGCCAAACGCCACACACAAGGGGCAAGAGAGGATGTAGATGTAGAGGGGTTTCGTCGTGAAATGGAAGTTTCGGACGACGAAGTTGAAAACGCCGAAAAGCCATTGGATGGTACTTGCAGTGCGGTGGTGTGGTAGGTGTTCCGACTTGATGGTGGTGGTTCAGCAGGCGGCGAGAAGCTGTGGCTGAGGGCCTCTGGGTTAGTGGTTCCAAAGAACCCTTGTTATGGTGGAGCTTCGGAGATTGGGATCATCTCTGCCGGGGTTTCCCAAACCCTCTCTAGAAGGGGATTCTAGAGCGAGGGGAGGAGAGCGAGAGAGAGGTGTTAGCCCGGACAACACCGGACGAACTAGTACCAACAGTTTGATTGGGTGATTAGCATGTTAAGCAACAGCCAACCCTAAAAGATATGGAGATTGAGAGTTGGGAGATGCAAGATCCCACTTTGATTTGTTGATTAGATTGGGGGTTACCCATTGTTGGTGTTGTTTGGAGGTTATCCAAAAATTAATTTTTGATTTGGGGTTGAGAGATTATCTCTCGATTGTTCCCCGAGTTTCGTGATGTTGGTTGGTGGTGGTGGCGGTAGCAGCGGCGGCGACGGTGGCGGTAGCGTCGGCGGCAACTGCGCAGCAGTGGAGGTGGCGTTGCAGCCGTGGCCAGAGGTGAACATGTAGGGATGGGGTGGTGGTGTTGAGTATTGGTGGGTTTTTGGGTTTTGGTTTTTTGTTTGGGGTTTTTTTCAATGAGAGTGTTTTACCCAATAGAATATAGTATGAACTCTCTTTTTGCAAATTGCCCCTTACATGATTCTTATTGGTCCATCTTTAAAGCCTTTATCTATTTAAAATTAACACACAATTTTTAGAAAATCTTAATTAAAATATAATCTTATTTCCTAAATTAAAAAGAATAATAAAATAATAGTTAAAAAAATTGCCTTGTTTACTTCATCCTCTTCCGATACTAGGTCAAAATATTTTTTCAATTCACCGCATAGCACCACCTACTTCCTCGATCATTTTAATTGAATTAACAAGCAAATTTTTAAGTGAAAATTAGTGTTCAATGCTAATTACTGCTACTTTTTTGTATCTCCATTTGGTCTAACCTGCACCACAGAAGGATACTAATCTTCATTAGCCGGAAGGAGACTTATCTGTCCGTTTAATTCGGAAATCAATCGAGCAATCTCATGGCTTTTAGTCTATCACCAATACTCAATTACTGCTACTTTTTTTTTTAATTAAAGACATTTGTTAATTCAATTACAATAGGAATTAATTGAGGAAGAAGGGATGCTAATGTCGGTGAATTGAAAAAATATGCAGAGAAGATTTTGACTTAAGGTGGGAAGAAGAGGATGAAGTAAACAAAGCAATATTTGTTTTAACTATTATTATTATTCTTTTTAATTTAGGAAATAAGAATTATATTTTTAATTAAGATTTTCTAAAAATTGTTTGAAATTTTAAATAGATAAAGGCTTTATAGGTGGACCAATAAGAATCATGTAATAGGGAGGGTTATATCGTGGGTTCTAGGTGATCATTACCAACTACCGTATATACCAAACTAGTGTAGATCCCGTCCCGTGTACGGGGAATGCGTTAATCTAAATATAAATTATTTTTTCCTCCAAAAAATAATATAAATATAAATAAAATTAGTTCGACAGGTTATATATAATCTAAATATCTTTTAATTAGATTCTCTCAAAATATAAATAAAATTCACATTTATAAGGTACTACGTAAATTTTTTTCTTCTAATCTATAGTTAATTAAATCTCATGTAATTTAATTAGATAGTTGATTTTTAAAAATACTTTAATATTCTTTTTTATTAAATATGTACTATATATTTATTACATTAGTTTACTAAAATATCTATGTACGGATAGATTGTGGCTACATATATGGCTATATAATATTTGGCAAATTTGCTAAAATGACCCTCATATCCGGAAGGTTTGCACGAGTAACCCAATCCAGAAAAAATTTGCACAAAAGCGGATATCCGGATTGAGGAGGCAAGCGGTAGCCGGTAATCGAGGGATTCAGGAAAGAGGGAAAAAAAAAAGGAAAGAGGGGAAAGGGGAAAGGGGAAAGGGGAAACGGAGGAGGAAGCCGCACCACCGTACCCTCCACACCTCCTGCCGGCCACCGCTGGGATCTCTCGCGTCACCTACTAGATCCCGCTAGCAGCCAGAACACTCCCTCTCGGCGAGAGCTGAAATCGGAGGCCGGATTGGAGGCGAGCTGGAATCGCACAGGGGCGTGGCGCCGTCGCAGGGTCGGTGGTGGAGGCCGGCTTCGTCTCCGTTGGCGGCGTCGAGGTCGTGGCAACGAAAGGTCGAGGCAAGGGAGGGTGGCTGCAGGCTATAGGAAGGTGCGTGGGAGATGGTCATCGATCGACAGGACAGGTTCGTCAATCAGGTCGGAGTTCACCGATTTATGCTCCTGGAAGGTCGAGGTAACGAAACCGATCTAAAATAGCTGCTTTCTGCTCCTGTATAGTCGAAGGTCGAGGCAACTCGAATCCAGGTATCCTCGTCTTCTTCCTCTCAGCTCTATCTTCCTACTATCGATTTGGGATAGAATCATAGAATGATTCATCAAGAACACTTGGAAAGATAACTTGAGAAGTGCCTGGAAGGTTTTATATTTATAGAATGAGGATTATTGTCTGCATAAATTGCCTACATTATGCTTGTTGCAATCCCATGTTTTGCAAATTCGGTCATCTTTACCTTCCAACGTATAATGTCGTCGTCGTTGTCATGCTTAGTGATTTCTTCTTTCATAGGTATGATGTTACTTGCCACAAAATTATGGGTCCATTGTGAAACTTGCTTGCATATGGCATCAGAATATATTGGAAATGGATTATTGGGCGTCATGTAAAACTAAACTAAGTGTCATGTAAAACTAAAGTAAGCGTCATGTGAAAGAACACTTGGAAAATCATAATATAAGCTACCGCACACTTTAGTTGCACTGTTCATCATAATATAAGCTACTGCATTAGTTTGGTTAGTTAAATTTGTATGATCCTTATAAGTAGATGAAGAGAAATATTATTACGCTGCATCATGAATTGTGAAACAAGACCCTTACACTAATAGCATTGAATCACTGATAAATAATAGATGAATAGATCCTCATCATAGGGTTTTTGGACCATGTGGGTAACTTTAATTTCCCATTCTGTTTCTTACTAGTTTTTTTAAACATCCTAATATTTTCATTTATTAGTTGTCAATTAATGATATTTGCTTCATTTTAGCTAAAAAAATCAGCAAGTCGAAAGGAAAATCATGTAAGTGTGAAGGCAGCTGCCATTCCATCTTTGAATCATCTTGCGGTTTCTAGCAATGTGCCCAATACAGTTGATATAGATGAAAGCATTTCGAGGCCCGGGAACAAAGAATCTTCTCTTATCTAACATGATGCACTAGGTTCTGAAAATCAGAATTCTAACTTGGAACCTATCACTGGGCTGGGTACATGTACTGAGGCTGAGAGAATTCATGAAGAAAATGCTGCTACTAAGGCACAAGCTGCATTGGGCTTCTCTGTGCATCTATGATTGCTTATTTCATCTGTTACACTCATTTCTAAATTCCAGGATGGCAAGCTGACTGATTCCATTACAGAGGATGTGGCTTCACAAATTGAGATCTCTTCAAAAAATGTATTTGTTCAAAATGTAAGTTCTCTGTTTTATGCTTTTATTTCATCCTGCTTACCCTGTTGCTACCAGTACTGTAAATATAAGACATGCTTTCATTTCATCCTGCTTACCATGTGGCTGTGTTTTGATTTGGCAGACATGAAACTTGGGATTTGGATAGAAATGAGTTGTGGATAACGTAATCGATTTAGAGCTTATCGGGAGTTGTGTGGATGCAGCCAAGGTGATGACTTCACTTGGTAAGTTCTTGAGGCATGCACTAACAGTTCCAGATGCTGATACATTTTCCGCCTTGGTGAGTAAAAGTCCATATAAACTTCCTCCTCCCCGACTTATAAAGTCACCAGCTTATAAAACTACTTTATAAGCTTCTTACAACAAGAATATTGCTTTTTCAGGTTTTCTTGCTTAGGGTTGCTAGATTTCTCTTGCCCTGTTAATTGGCTTAGCTTGATGTATTGATGCTGAGTATGTGGTTCAAAACTGTAGATTACCAAAGGGGTTATAAGGATAAGATTGTGGACATAAGGGAGGAGATTCTACGCAAGAGACGAGCAGGGAAGCTCCCAGGCGACACGCCTTCTGTCTTGAAAGCTTGGTGGCAGTCACACTCCAAGCTAGTGGCCTTACCCAACAGTAAGATCTTCACTGTATAACTAGCTAAAATTTTGAACACAAATCTCAGTTTTGTACTCGAGATGAATGTCGTGTCATGTATGCTCCTTCCCTAAGCTTGTATCTTTTCACTATGATAAATAAGACTCCCTTGTTTGAGAAATTGAAAACAAGGAATTTGACAACAAATGACAGTTTTGCTCGATTCAGAGATGAAAATGGATACGGTCTCTCTGGTGTAACATATCACTGAATCTTGTGATGGTGTCCCAGTTGTCAGTAATCTGTAATTTGGAAAAGGACTACCACAAGTGTCAATATTTTCAAACGAATATGAAGAGAATAAAGTCAGAATAAAAAAGGAATTCGTAGGCGGGAGTAGAAGCATAAAACTTTCGGATAGCTTAAGCAGTTCATTATCCTCTACATCTAATCTGTTGTAGAATTGATCATGTTGTATGGAGCTAAAGCCATTATAATCAGGCGTTTCTTTTTAATGTGTTTATCTTATTGGTAGACTAGTTTTTTCATTCCAAAATTTTGGACCTTGTACTCATCTATTTAAATGTTGCTGCAGCTGCAATATCAAACATATTCTCATCATACTTTTTGTATCGGAATCCCAAATATAAGAATGCTGGAAAACTCGTATCTCTGGCTGACTTTCTTGTGGAATATATATATATATATATATATATATATATATATATATATATATATATATATATATATATATATATATATATATATATATATATATGGAACTCGTTATGTGGACTTGCTTATATATGGTCAGTTTCATACAAGTATCGGAGGAAAAGTGAATCTTTTAGTGTTATCAATTCGAGAAGTTGTGGATGATGAGTTTTTGTTCTTTTATACACGTTTGATATCTAATTGATTCTTTGCTAGTTCCAGCTTACTTCATCTGAGGATTCCTCCATGAAAAACGCCCCACCTTTATGATTTCGTCGGGTACTGACTACTGACAGATGAAGTCTTGTTTTGATGGACAAGGGCGCCTGCAACTGCAAGCAATGGAACCACTTAAGGTGAGGTTTGAACTCCCGGCCAGCTCCATTCAGAAGGTCGCCTATGGACTATAGTTTCCATATCTCCTACTGTAATGTATGTATTTATTTCAAGGCCTTGACTCTTCCCGAACTAAAACCTTTGGTGACAATTCGATGGTTGACCGGCCAACATTGTACACTTAAATATTAAGATTTAGCTAATAATCTAACCGATAACTTGCGTTGATTTCTGAATTATTGCCCGAAGGCAAGCTCCTAGCACTTTTTAAGGTTAACCATAAGTTAGGTTGGTAAATATTGCTGGTTGTAATTATTGGTTAACTAGATCAAAGTTTAGGTTTCCATGGCGATCCGGTAAGGTTGCTGCATAAGTATGACTAGATTTGTATTGCTATGCAATTCACATGTAGCCTATTAGCTCAATGGGAGAGCATTGTGGTCATACACAAAGATGTGGGTTCAATTCCCACGTAGGCTTATTATTCATTAATCAATGCCGACTATCAACTTATGTTTAGAACAAGTCAAGCTTGCTATATCACCAAATTATAGGCAGTTTCATATCATAATAAATCAAAAGCCAAGACACTTCATCTTCCTGTTGAATTCATCATAAGATGGGTTTTTAACATGAAAGATAATAGGTTTGACATGTCACCTACGTCACTTAACATGACAGTCAGAGTGAGCGGACTTACCCCTGAAATAATCCAAGGCTGAATTTGAAACCAAGTTCAAAAAAAGAAGTTTAGCAGAAGGAATTCTGAATCATAAAAAAGGAATGGAATATGTCTCAAATTCAGGTGTCAAGTAAAAAAATTTCACATGTCAAGTAAAATACATTATATGTCATGTAAATCCGGTATGGGTGACATGTAAATTCAGTATGGGTTATGAGTTATTTTTGGTGCTGCTATCACAGAATTTAGTGGCATAAGTGCTTGGATTAGCATGTTTCTTTGTTTGAGGGACTCGCAACGCAGAAGTGAGTTATCTGGTTTGTGTAAATTTGTCACCATAGCCCAGAAGAGAGGAAAAAACTAAAACATGTCCAGTAAACTATCGATTGGTGTCCAGTAGGAAACTATATGATGGACGGTTAATTTTTACTATTGGCATGGTCACCCTTTGCTGCACAATTAAGGCGACACGCTTGAATAAGAAGACGTTATTAACACGATGGGTTATACTCTTTAACATGACAGATTATAACCTTTAACACGATAGGTAATGAGAATCGATCCTCTTATCCTTAATGAAAGATTAATATAGCACTCTAGGGCCAGAATCACACTTCTTTGATCTTCAACCATGCTTTAAACATAAGTCCCATGAATTCCATAACCAAATTGTACGTGCAACAAGTACGTGGACTAGTACACCAAGAAACCAAGGGAGGTTCAACCTCTAAGATTAACCGACAAGCAACTCGTGACCTTGAATCTGATGTACCTTTTTGGCACTCCAACTTTTGTCGGTTAGTGAAGTTCCAAAGGGACTTCATCCGCTCTCTCCATGGCTGGTTTAAGCTAAGCCTTCTTCCTGTAGACTCTGAAGCCACCCAACTCACAAGGCAACCCTCAGAAGCATTTTTATTCTTTATTGAATGGAAGCATGCCCTTGACCGCCTTCCAGATGCCCTTTTTACACTTATTCATAAACATTAAGGGGAGTTGGTGCAACTAAATAGCCACAAATATTTTTGTGAATCTCCATGCCCCTTGCCGCTGCTTGCCAGTGACACTTTCAATTGACAGAACGGTACAAACATATCTTTTAGCAAAATAAAGACTCGTATCATTTAACAAAACATTTCATCTTCCTTTTGAATTCATCATAAGATGGGTTTTTAACATGACAGGTAATAGGTTTGACATGTCACCTACGTCACTTCACATGACAGTCAGAGTGAGCGGACTTACCCCAGAAATCATCCAAGGCTGAATTTGAAACCAAGTTAATCTGGCTTCAGTAATACTGTCATCAAGTAGCTTATACGATATCAAGTAACAAGCACACACTAATGTCGTGTACACTAACATGACATGGTATACCCTTTCACATGACAGATTATACCCTTTAACATGACAGGAAATGCGAATCGATCCTCTTCTCCTTAATGAAATAAAATAACATGACATGTAATGCTATTAACATGACAGATTATAACCTTTAACATGACAGGTAATATGAATCGATCCTCTTCTCCTTGATGAAAGAAAATAACATGACAGGTAATGTTATTAACGTGACAGGTTACACCTTTAACATGACAGGTTATTTGCTGATCTACAATCTATAAGCTTATTCGGTAAAAGAGAGACATTGTCCGACTTAAAGTAGACAATGACTAGGGCACTGTTTTCCGTTCGAAAGGATACACAATTGCGAAATGTAAATGTAAATAACTATATAAGCCATCAATGGATCATAATCGGCACAATTGGGTGATTTTATTTTGATATTGACAGCAGTCTCTTAGTTTTGCAGTGAAATAAGAATGAACCCTAACCACAATTCATGCAAAGAAACAAATTAGGGATTGTCCGACTGACATAAGAAGTATCAACACATCCCATACCCATTCCAACTGAACCAAATTGTAAAAGACATCCCTCTTCACAAAGATCTTGTTGCTTGAATTCAGTGCTATCGACAAAGCAACACACCGAGTTGCCCTTTTCTTTTCTTCAGTTTGGAAACATTCACAAAAGTCTTGTCATCGGTGAAGAATTTGCTGCAGGTGCTTCTCTCTTCTGGATCACAAGAGGAACAAAATTTTGGCTCAAATGCTGCTGAGAATAGACTTGCTATTTTGAGGATCATTGCTGTACTTGTATTCACAGTTAATAATGTGAACAGGAAGACTGAGGGCCAGACCTATGCAGAATGCTTGCAGCACACAATTCTAGTTCAGAACGCAGCTACTGCAACTTTTGAGCTTTTGACCCTCTTGATGAAGAGATGTGTGCAACTACAAGATTCGCCTTCTAGTTATCTCTTATTCCCGGTATTCTGATCTTTTTGGAATGGTTAGCTTGTTGCCCTGATGTGGTTGCTTGCACTGATGTGGGAAAAGAACCAGCAAATGCTAAATCTTTATAATTCTCCCCAATCGGTACATCAGATCGATCAAAGGAAATCCTGCATACATGACACGAATTGCTATTAACATGTCATTCAAAGATGATGTACATGACATGAATCGCTTCAGTGGAAGGTTGTACATTCTATTACAAAAGAGATTTATAGCATCTCAATTATTCCTTCTCTCATTATCTAACTACAGAAATGCAGGGGCATGAGGCCATCATAAGGTATTTACCAAATAAATAAAATTTTGCACTTCTCTTGAATGTTTTGAGCAATTGTGAATACTTTTCACCAGTCCTAGCATTTAAGAGAAGCATCATCTCCTTCACTCCTTGTGTGTGATCGGAGACAAATGCCTCACGAACCGAAATTTTACATTGATCGACAAAGGCAGATGGTAATCTTCCCTTAGCATGACAGAACTCCAACATACCACACATTTCTCATTTATCTTACAATTAAAAATTCGGTGAATTTTCTAGATGTGTTGGCAAAGCACAAAAAAACAAAGATGAAAAAAGATGATGCTTGCTATTTTTGCTCAATCAGGTTCATATACTTCAGAGTTCAGGTTGATTACTGCAACTCAGTTACGCATTAACAGCACAACTTTATACCATAAATACATATGACCATGGAAAGGGTTCAAAATGAAAGTTCAGATACCAAGCAATGTGACATGAATGACCTAAGATTAAATCAATAACTAAGCCACTGATATTACAGAGTAGTTTATAACCAATAAAGTAACTTTATAGAGTACAAGGAGAGTTGTTTTCCGGTAGGAGGGGAAAGAAAGTGAACCATACAATGTATTCAGTGATGGTAAGCTTGAACAGATATATCACATATCCATATATCCAAATTCCAATCTCAACAACTAATTTCTGCCTAAACAGAAAATTTCGACCACATATATATATCCATATATCCAAATTCCAATACCAAAAGCGAAAAACAACTAATTCCTGCCTAAACGGAAATTTTCAATCGCGAGGAAAATAACAGTCGAGGAGAAACAACAAAGAGACTTACTTGAATCGTTGTTTGGTGGGTGGTGGTGTCTGACGGTGGTGTTCAATTGGCAATCGAGGTTGTTCTGTTCAACCGGCTTGAAGCTTATAGATTCGCCGCCGCCACCCTCCGGTCGGACCTCCTACCTCCGACCCTCCGACCCAGATCTGACGGTGGTGTCCGGATGAGAAGTCGCCTTTGTCATCGCCCTTCCTCTCGTCTTGCTCACGCCTTTGTTCAGAAATTCGGACCTCTTACCTCCGACCCTTCGACCCAAATCTGACGGTGGTGTCCGGATGAGAAGACGCCTTTGTCATCGCCCTTCCTCTCGTCTTCCTCGCGCCTTTGTTCATAAATTTGGGGCAACAGAGAGGCGAAGGAAAGGAGAGGCAGAGACCGGTTACTCCAGGTAAAGTTTACCGCCTATGGTGCAATTTTTTAAGGGGGGAGGGTTAATCCTTGCAAATGTTTCGGATAGTGGGTTATGGGCGCAAAGTTTTTCGGGTCAAGGGTCATTTACTATTATTCCCTCATAATATTTTAATTATTTATTTTGGCCTCAAAAAATGATATAGATAGATATAAAATAACAATTATTAAATGATTGATTTTGATGTAAATAATTCTTTCCACCAAAAAATAATCTAAATATAAATAAAATAACACATATCAAATATTACATATTTATCTATTAATATTTTTGGTAAGTATGATTATGAAAATTAGTTTTATTAATTATTTTTATTATTATTACTACTACGTTTAATTATATTGATATAGTTTTTTCCTTATATAATATTTACTCTTTTATAAGATATTCCATCTATCCAATTATATGTGTTAATGGTAAAATAAAATAATTATTTTTTATTATATTTCCTTTTTGACGGGAGAAAGCTTTGCGAGATGCACTCACGCGCCGCCACGTATGCAGATGCACTCACGTGACGCCACGTCGGCACTAATACATCGATTTTAGTATATGTATATAGATATGAAGATTCCCTATATTATATGCTAAAATACATATATCATAAAATTATTGGCCTAAAATTTATCTTTAAATTTTTTTAAAAAATTATATTTATAAGGGAAAACTAATTAAAATACCCCCATCTTTGTGGATATGGTAAAAATATATCCTCAACTTTCAAATGTAATTAAAATATCCCGACCTTTGAGGGTAGTAGTAACATATTACCACGAGTTTTCTCATGGGTCAAAAATGCTAACAAGGCAGCCTACGTTGATTTTGTTTTTGACAAGGCAGCCCACGTGGAAGTCTTTTTACAAATTAGTACTAAAATCGGGTTTTCTTAAACGGTCTCCTCAGGGAAAAAATGCACCGACAATAAAATTAAACCCGAAAAAATGAAATTGATTCAACCAAGCAACTATTCCGGTCAAAATTGTCTCAAATTAACTTAACACGACTGTTCCTAACACCAAACCGAAAACTACAAAACTAAACCGAAAACAACGGCAACAAAGAGGGAAAAAAAACTTATTCAGCTAAGTCTGTGAATGAATCAAAGAGGAAGAAGACGTGAGAGAGACATCTCAAGATAGCCGACCACGAAGGAGGGAGACAGTCATTGAAGAGGAACTATGAGCTGCCTGGAAGACCGGAACACAGCTCAAGAGGCGATCACGAAAGAAGATAGGGGAGAGGAAAAGGCGTGGTGTATGAACCCGGTCCAACTCTTTATTTTTTTTCTAAGGAAACCGTTCAAAAAAACCCTTGTAAAAAATCAACGTAGGATGTCTTGTCAGCATTTTTTACCAGTCAGAAAAATCGTGGTAATATATTACCACTACTATCAAAGGTCGGGATATTTTAATTACTTTTGAAAGTTGAGGATATATTTTTACCATACCTCCAAAGGTGGGGGTATTTTAATTAGTTTTCCCTATTTATAAAGACCTATATTTATATGTTTATAATTTTTATCTTGAAAAAAATTAAAAATTTCAAATAATATTTTTTATATTTAAAAATATTATTTATATGTTTTTCAAAAAAAATTAAAAATATTTTTGTTCAAATAATAGTCTTTTTAATATTTAAAAAAATTTCAGAAATAAATTTTCAAAATTAAAGTTTAGTTTTTTTTTAATGAAAAAAGATTAAAAAAAACTATGCATGATCAATATGTCCATCCTAGATTTCATCCAAAATGATGCTCTAAGATGTTTTGAAAGACGCTTTCGTGACCATACGCCTAGCAAAAAATTTATTATAAGAATATCAAACCGATTTCCATTTGAAAATTTTTGTCAAACAGGCACTTTTTTTAGATAAATTGGTGAACTGTCCACCTTTTGAGAGAAATTGGTAAATTGTCCACTATATATACTAATTCAATATTATCAAAACGGGGGAGATGTCAAAACAAACAGATCGATCAGGGGATGCCGGAGCCGAGCCCAAAGCGAGCGAGCGCGGATCAAGTGCTCAGATCCGGATCTGGTCGACATCTCCGGAGGCGGTGGCGGAGGCGGTGAGCACGCGAGCGAACGAGCGAACGAGGGAGCGAGATCCGGATCGAGATCGAGCGAGCACTTGATTCGGCGGCGGAGATCTGCAATTCGGCTAATTGATTAGGCAAATCAATTCGGCATGGGGAGATTTGGTGAATTCGAGTTCTAATTAGTCGAATTACAGTTCCAATTAGTCGAATTCGAGATGGAGATCGAGAGCGCCGGAGAGCGAGAGTGCCGGAGTGAGGTCGAGCGAGCAGCGGAGCGAGGTCGAGCGGCCGGAGCGAGGTCGAGTAGCCGGAGCGAGGTCGAGCGAGCGCCGTGGATCCGAGCGAGGTCGAACGAGCACCGGCGAGGTCGGGCGAGCCCAGGACAAACTGTTCGAAGGTTGAAGAAGAAGTTTCTATTAAATTACAAAACTTGCCCCATAAATATGGAAATTAAAAAAAACTATCTATATTTTATTATGTGATCCATAATCTATATTTTTATTTTTGCACAACAAATTGTTATACTTGCACAACATATGATTATATTTGCACAAGCACAACATATGGTTATATCTGAACGACAAAATGTAAAATAAAATAAAATAAAAATAAAAACTAGACTTGGGTCATATTTGCACAACTTACGGTTATATTTGCACAACGTACTATTATATTTGCACGACAAAATGTTTAAAAAAAACAATAAAAAAAACTAGACTTGGGTCATATTTGCTCAACTTAAGGTTATATTTGCACATGCACAACATACTCCTATTTTTGCAGTACAAATTTTTTTTAAAAAAAAACAAACAAACTAGCCTTGGGTCTTATTTGCTCAACATACGGTTATATTTGCACATTCACAACATACTCTTATTTTTGCACGAATATATATATATATATATATATATATATATATATATATATATATATATATATATATATATATATATATATATAATTGGGTCATATTTGCTCAACATACGGTTATTTTTGCACATGCACAACATACTCTTATTTTTACACGCCAAAATGTAAAAAAAAAAACTAGACTTGAGTCTTATTTGCTCAACATGCGGTTATTTTTGCACATGCTCAACATACTCTTATTTTTGCACGGCAAGATGTTGAAATAAAAAATATATAAAAACAGAAAGAGTTAGACTATAGGCAAGATGATAAAATTGCTATTGGCAAGATGATAAAGTTGCTATTGGCAAGATGATAAAATTGCTATGGGCAAGATGTGGACGTTTCACCAATTTGTCCCAAAATGTGGACGTTTCATCAATTAGGACAACTTTTTAGGACATTTCACCAATTCCCTTTTTATTTTGACATTTTTTTCAAACACATTGTATTTATCACTACAAAATCCGACTTTCGTTTCACATGGACAGCACATGTTATTAAACAAAACTTTTCAGAAATCAAAGAATGGAAACTTTATATCACTACATGCTACAATTAATTTTAAAAGTTATGATCTTTTAATTTCACAATTGTAGGAAGCGATTTTGATCCTAAATGCTAGCACAGATGCGAGATCGAAAAATAAACATGCAAAGCGGAAGCTAAAGACACACAGATTGATAACGCAATTCGGTTTCCCTACTCTGCGGAGCTTCAAGAGGGAGAGACTCAAACCCTAGAATCCACTAAGTATGAACGAGTTACAGATCATGGATACAAGTACTGACGAGCTCAAGGAAACAGATCTAGGTCAAGCAACTCAGAGACACAGACGGATAAGAAGAAAACATAGAAGAGGAACAGATACTCCCTTCACTCCGAAGAACATCAAAGCCGGATGAGAGCAGGTGAAGGCTACGCTATAGTGGTCGAGAAACCAAGTCGGAAGCTCGTCTTCTTCCTCTTCGGTGTGAGATCTCCAACGGTGGCGCTTGAGAACCTAGGGCTTCACCTCTTCGCTCTCTCTTTCTCTTTCCGGATCGAAGAACAGTGAATGAGCTCGCAATTAGGGTTTCGGATAAAGAGGCCTCTTATAGGGAGCGTCATTTAGGCAAAACGCAACGTTTGAGACAAACACATCAATGAGCCGTTGGAAGCTCTTCAGAATTGGAGCAAAGAAGTGGGCCGGGCCTTGGCTGGATTGGGCCTATCAATATAAGATGAACTTGGTTCATCTTTATATTGATCCAACACATCAGTTGTAGGAAGACGCCAACCAAGTCACCAAGCACCACTGGCTAGCTCACCGAGCCATCCTTGGTCCATGCTCGAGCCACCTGTGACCTAGTCCTAGTCCTTGAGCTTCTAGTCATTACAAGCATACACACAACATATATACATACATCTGGATTATAAAACTTTTGAATGGAGAAGTCGGCCTAGCAACTCTAAAATCTAGAGCATGTACATAAAACTTTTGAATTTTGGGACTTTGAAACTTTTGGTTTTGGTTTTGTTTGTTTTTGTTTTTTGTTTTGAACACTTCATGTGGAAGGTCTTGTCTTTGTGCAATATCTAACATTTTTAGGTCGAGAAGCATAAAAGGATCGCAAGGAGTGAAAAAAAGAAGTCCCTGAAAGTTAGTCGAAATCGACTAGGCCAAGTCGAGATCGACCAAGAGGAACATCGAGCAGAACCGTTCTACTCGACGTCGACCTAGCTACTCGACGTCGACCACCAGGAGCATCCTCAACTTCATCTTTCACTCGACGCATCAGATCTGTACTCGACGTCGACCACGCCTACTCGACGTCGACCAAGGGTCCTCGACGTCGACTACCACAGTTTACTCGACGGCTCTGTTTTGACTCTACAGCGCGTTATTCGGTGAGTTTCTTCCTTTACCTCTGTTTTTTTTATTGTTTTATACAGTGGGGACACTGTATATTTTAAGTATGGGGTGGGGTAAGAGCTTAATATTATTTATTTATGTTTTATTCTTACTTTTGGTTTACTTTTGGTTTAACATGGTGAATTTTGAGTAAAATTTTAAATTTTTGTGCATAATTGCTAAACTCAAAGTTCTATGAGACATCTCCCATAGCTTGTAAATTGTTCAAAGAAATATTGTCATGGAAGCTAATATTGAACTCGATTTCCTCCTACAACAGTAACCCAACATCACACCCTTTAGAGCTCTAGGCTTAAACTTACCTTGGGAAACCTGAGCATAAGCAGTACAACCAAAAGGTTTGAGGTATGATAGGTTGGGTACCTTACCAATCCACAGTTCTTGTGGAGTTTTGAAGCCAGTTATAGAGGAGGGGCTCCTGTTGATCAAATAGGAGGCAGTGGCCACAACCTCTCCCCAAAGGTTATGCTTCATTCCTGCAGTGAAGAGAAGGCATCTGGCCTTCTCTAGCAATGTCCTGTTCATCCTCTCAGCAGTACCATTCTGCTAAAGGGTGCCAGGCACTGTGAGTTGCCTTTTGATCCCATTCTCCCTGCAGAAATCATTGAAGGCAGTATTGCAAAACTCAAGGTCATTATCAGTCTTAAAGCATACAAGTTTATAACCAGATTGAAGCTTTATCTTTGTTTTCCAAGCTTTGAAAGCCTGGAAGGCCTCATCCTTAGATTTAAGGAGAGTAAGCCATACCTTTCTGGAGAAATGATCAATGAAGGAAATAAAGTATTTCTTACCACCAATGGTGTCTACCTGTGCAGGACCCCAGAGGTCAGAGTGTACATATTCAAGAGGCTTGGTGGCCTTGTACACAGAGTTAGGAAACACCTGTCTGGTAGCTTTGCCAAAGACACAGTTCTCACAGAAAGACAGATCAGAGAGCTTATCAGATATTAAACCATGTTTATGCAAATAATATAGACCTTTGTTTCCAATATGCCCTAACCTGAGATGCCAAAGTTTGGTTAAATGAGAAGTATCAATAAGATTGCACTCATTATCAGGGGTGATGACATGATATAAGCCCTTTTTCCTAATAGTCTTGACAATGCACTTATTATTGGAAGAAACATTTTTAATGCCACTACTGGTATGGATATCATAATTTATGCAATCAAACAGAGATCCAGACATTAAGCTCCTCCTCAACTCAGGAACCCATTTGACATCTTTCAGAGTGATAACATTCCCATCAAACATCTTTAGAGAAACATCTCCAACCCCCTTAATGGCAAGTGTGTGATGGTCACCAAGTTTGACCATCCCACACCTACTCTATAAAGGCTCGGATTTTTAAATAATAAATTTTATTAAATAATAAAATAAAAGGGATTTAGGTCAAAAAAAAATTGAAAATCCTCATCTTCGCCTTAAAAATCGTATTTTAAAATCCTTAAAACGAGTTCCGGCATTATTTAGTTGAAAATTTAAAATATGCTTTATCCCGCTTTCATATGCTAAAATTTAAAATAATAATTAGAGTTCTTTATTAAGTTCGGAATTTGAAGTTTGAAAATCTTTTTAGTTGGGTCGGATAAGGTCGGGAGAGCGGGTTTCGAGATATATACTTTGGGTATTCTTTGACCAAACTTGGGACCACTTCCTTGTTTCTTTTGCTCCCCCCCCCCCCCTCCCCCCTCCGATGTTCCCAGTAGTAGGAGCGAGTACTCCTCCTTGTCTTCTTGCTCCCTTCACAAATGAGACAGCCCACTTCTCCAGCTTGCATTTCCTCATCAGGCAAAGGCCTGCACAACCCACGCCACTGCTGGTTCAATTTCTGAAATTGATTCCCTTATCTCCATCTAATTTCCCCCTTTAATTTCAATATTTCTCCTCCCTCTCACAGTTACAAGTTTTCAAGTTTCGGAAATGTCTCTTAAATGATTTATTGTTTGAAAACCAAAATGCCGGAATTAATTCTATAATATGATTTTGAGAGATTGGTTTTAATGTTTAGATATTTAATGCTGGGATTTGGCTAAGTACGGTTTTAAAAGAATTATTGATTTCTGAGTTGACTTAAATTGGGATTTAAGAGTTTGAAAAATATGGGTGGTACGATTTTATCAATGAGGTTGATTTGAAGTAAATGATTTTGGTTGATGTTGTTCGTATTGGGAAGGTTTTGAAAAAAATGGTTTTACTATCGGTTGGTTTTGAGTATGCTGAGGACTTGGGTTTCGTGTGTTAGTCCGGTATCTTATGGCAATGGCTTGATGATAGGTGTGTATTGCTTATGGATTGCTTTGGACTTGCATTTGGGCCCTTGCTTGTGTTATTCTGCTGTTCTGCATCTTCAGGTAAGTTCCCTAGGGGGCTTACTCAGGTTGGACATTCATGCCTGTTGTTGCATTTTATGTTAGGTGTTGCATATGCATAAAAGCATGCCATGTAGTATCCTATTTAGGTTGCACTAATTGAATGAGCATCTGCTTACTTTATGCGTATGAAACAGAACGGCCGTTATCTGTGATAGTCCTAGAGTCTTTGCTAGGGTTATAGGACGACCTAGTCCCATCGGGTCCCGTCCTGAGTCAATCGAGTCATGAAACTTCCTTATATTATGAGATGTCTGCGGGCTTTATTGTGGAGCGGGTTGGGCATGCGTGCCGCCCGATTATAATTGAATGCATTCACGAGCTGGCCAGTCTCCGCCCTATCGGAAGGGGGTGGAGGTAGAAGAGGGATATGCCACTTGGCATTGTCTTGGGCCCTTTACAGTATTTTTACACATTATTATGACTAGGAGCATGCTAGTGTGTTTGACTTTCGTACTGCATTAGAGCATCTTTATTAGGTATAACACATACTATGTGGCCTCAGCGAGGATTGCCGGTCCCGCATGAGTGGCTCGATCTGACTCCTTTCCCCGTTCTTCTTTTAAAGGTATTTTCTGCAGATTTGAGTGCTCGATGTCTATATGACGGGGTTCCCTTTTTGCGAATCGAAGAACTTGGCTAATTCTATAATTCGTTGTAAATGGTAATCACCCACTTATGATTTGGTTTTGACCCGGCTCTGCCGTGGCACTTGTATCTTTACCTTGCTTTCGCTTTACTTCCATTTGAAATGGATTCCACGACATAGTCTTAGGACAGGTTAAGGGTACCCAATGGCCCTTCGATGTTTTTAGGGTTTGAAATCCCTCTTTCTACTAATCTTAAATGAGTTTGAAACCTCGACCCGTACCTGGATTGCAAGATCCGAACAAGGGATTTTATCCCTTGAAACGTAACCCGGAAATCATAATTCTGGGCCGTTACATACTCTGATCAAGGTTATCAAAGCTGGCTTTGATAGGGGTGGCATGTATGGTGCAACCAGAGTCAAGGATCCAGTTGCCTGAATCACCTTCCTCTGGTGTACGCATGAAGAGTTTATTGGTATATGCACCACTGTCAAACTCAAGCAATGAAACAGAAATATTATTTTTGAGTTTATTTTCATCAGCTCTTTTCTTTTTTCCTGCAATCTTTAATCCAGTGACCTAGGTGACCACAGTAGTTGCATTTAGAATCTTTAGGCACCTTGGTTGTAGATTCAGATTGTTTAGCATTAGAATTCTCATCTTTCTTAGCATTTTTCTTCTTCATGTTCTTATTTCTATTGCCATTAGACTTGTTGGAATTAGCAAACAAGACTTCAGATTTTTCAGCGTTATCAGATTTAGCACCAAATTTAGATTTGAAAACCTTTAGCATCTCATTTTTCTCAGAGATTGTCTCAACTATTCTTTCCTTAGTGAGAGGCTCCCTTGAAAATTGAATAACATCCTTAAAGTGATCAAACTGTGAAGGCAAAGAATTAAGCAACAAGATAGCCTAATGAGAATCCTTAATACTATCATCACATCTCTCTAATTCTTGGGTCATTTTCAGAAACTTGTCTAAGTTGTCATTTAAAGTGATGTTGATATCCATTTTAAATGTAAACAACCTGCAGAGAAGAGAAATGCGACTAGACATATATTTGACAAGAAAAAGTTCCTCCAGGGCTAACCACAGAGCCCTGGGGTCATTTACCTTCACTACCTGTCTTGCAACATCATCAGAGAGCCTGAGCATGATCTCAGCATGAGCCTGCTCAGACATTTCAGGTGGAATTGGAGCTGGTTGAACTGGTTGGACTGGAGGACCTCCCTCTAGTGCATTTGCATCAGGAAGTGCTAGTTCAAGAAGACCAACTGCTCTCCAGCACTTTTCCTTAATGAGGATCGCTTTCATCTTGACTTGCCACATGGAAAAGTCAATCTTACCATCAAATGGTCGGATTTTGACATAAGAGTCAGCCATGGTACCTACACACAAAGCCAAACAAAGTTAGATAGCTCAAAGCAAAAAAAGTAACAAAAAAGATTACTTAAAGCAAGAGCTATTCAACAAAGTAAAGCACAAAAAAACTGGTTTTTTGTAAAAACATATGAATAAAAGACTAGTTTTGAAAACAGGTGTGGTACGTCGGACGGGAGAGGAACAACGCCTGGCCGGTGGACACTATATGCAGCCTGCCCAATGTCCACGCCCCCAGATCTATTTCCCGCATCTACAAAGACGAGAGAAAGGAAGAAATAGGACACTCAAGCTCTGATACCACTT
Source organism: Persicaria maculosa (assembly GCA_963922045.1). NCBI lineage: Eukaryota > Viridiplantae > Streptophyta > Magnoliopsida > Caryophyllales > Polygonaceae > Persicaria > Persicaria maculosa. The sequence continues at coordinate 43,721,140 of OY998262.1, read as the reverse complement.
TGTAGAAAGCGATTTTTATCCTAGATGCTAGCACAGAAGCGAGATCGAAAAACAAACATGCAAAGCGGAAGCTAAAGACACACAGATGGATAACGCAGTTCGGTTTCCCTACTCTGCGGAGCCTCAAGAGGGAGAGACTCAAACCTTAGAATCCACTAAGTATGAATGAGTTACAGATCATGGATACAAGTAGTGACGAGCTCAAGGAAACAGATCTAGGTCAAGCAACTCAGAGACACAGACGGACAAGGAGAAAACATAGAAGAGGAACAGATACTCCCTTCACTCCGAAGAACATCGAAGCCGGATGAGAGCAGGTGAAGACAACGCTATAGTGGTCGAGAAACCAAGCCGGAAGCTCGTCTTCTTCCTCTTCGGTGTGAGATCTCCAACGGCGGCACTTGGGAACCTAGGGTTTCACCTCTTCGCTCTCTCTTTTTCTTTCCGGATCGAAGAACAGTGAATGAGCTCGCAATTAGGGTTTCGGAGAAAGAGGCCTCTTATAGGGAGCGTCATTTAGGCAAAATGCAGCGTTTGAGATAAACACGGCAATGAGCCGTTGGAAGCTCTTCAGAGTTGGAGCAAAGAAGTGGGTCGGGCCTTAGCTGGATTGGGCCTATCAATATAAGATGAACCAAGTTCATCTTTATATTGATCCAACACATCAGCTATAGGAAGACGCCAACCAAGTCACCAAGCACCACTGGCTAGCTCACCGAGCCATCCTTGGTCCATGCTCGAGCCACCTGTGACCTAGTCCTAGTCCTTGAGCTTCTAGTCATTACAAGCATACACACAACATATATACATACATCTGGATTATAAGACATTACAACAATATTTGAGTTAAATGAGTCGAATTTTGATATGCTAACTCAACTAATTTTTAATTGAGCCCAACTTAATTTTAGAATCGAACTCAGTTTTATGCGAGCTTTTTACGAGATCGAGCTCATTTGCTCTTGTTCGAGTCGCACTTAAGCTCGTTTTTGAGCTTAAGCATGAGTGTGATTATAATTACTTTATATTCATGACTAGAAGAAGAGGCAAAATAATAAACACATCCAAAAAAAAGACCTATATGAGCTCAACTCGAGCTCGTCATTAGGAAAAAAATGCTTACATTTGGCTTATTTTAAATAGAAAAAATGACTTTAAATAATACGAACTATCAACCGTGAACCAAAAATAATACGAACTTTAAAAATGATAATTTCGTATACAAACTATCATAACATTAACAAAAAATAATACGGATCTGATTTTCGACCTAAATTCCGACCAAGTGATGATGTGGCAACCAGAAAAAGGCAAAATATGTAATAATTAAAAATTTTAGGGGGAAATGTAATTTAAGGAAATTTGGGCAAACTTCATCTTCTCCAGATTTCAGATCTGAATGTTATGGATCTTCTCGTCTAGTATCGACCATCGAATGCTCCTTCCTCCTCAGTCCTCACCACTTTTGACTGCAATAGGCAAGCAGATTTAATTTGATGGTGAGGTTACAACAGGGGATGAGAAATTGATGAAGTGCAAGCTCCCGTCGGCGGTATTCAAAACGAGAATGACAAAGCTTGGGGACACCAAAAAAAAAGTTTGAATAAATAAGGACAATCGAGGGAGCATTTGAAGAGTGTTGGGAATGGCTTGACTTCTTGAGGAAGCTCTTAAATGACATAGGTGGAGGTCGAAAATGTGGAAACCCTTTTTATAGGTTCGGGGTATTGGGCAACTGATTCCTCCAATTGAATGCATTTATATCTTCCGTTTGATTGTCTGAATCGATTCTCATCGTCAATTGTGGATGAGGACAAAGTCTCTAATGCCAAATCGATGAAAATCAATTTAGGAATTTCTCGAATTTGAACGAAATTAGAGTTTCATTGGGGTTTAGAATCCCAAACTCAATGTGCTATGATGTTAGAATTTGAATTTGCATCGAACAGGATTGGTGTTTTGTGCTTTTGAATCGAATCGCTCATACTTCCATGATTGAGTCACCGAGCTTGATGCAACGAAGGTAGGGATCTGGGAAAAGTTGCATAGGTAGGAGAAAGGTGGGCAAATTTGGCTTCATTTACATTATTTTCCCTAAATTTCTCAATTATTACATATTTGGCCTTTTTCCGGTCGCCACATCATCACTTGGTCGGAATTTAGGTCGGAAATCAGATCCGTATTATTTTTGGTTAATGTTATGATAGTTTGTATACGAAATTATCATTTTTAAAGTTCGTATTATTTTTGGTTCACGGTTGATAGTTCGTATTATTTAAAGTTATTTTTCCTTTTCAATATAAATAAACTCGAAATGAGCCTTTTTTTTCTTAACAAATCATGAACCACTCGGTTTAGATAGTATAAAACTGTTATGTATATACCAGTGAAGATCCCTTATATTATTTGATGCTTCAGTACGTACATGTATCATAAAATTATTTTGGCCTGAAATTTATCTTTAATTTTTTTAAATATAATTATTTTCTAAAGACCTATATTTATATGTTATAAATTTTTATCTTGAAAAATCATTTTTAAAAAAAAAATTAATTTTTTTTGTTCAAATAATGATCTTTTTATTTTATTTTTTTAATTTAAAAAAAATGAATTTTCAAAATAAAAGTTTATTTTTTTATTTTTAAAATAGAAAACGATTAGGACGAACTATGCAAAATCAATAGTCCATCCTAGAGAATCCTTTTGGATGAGAATATGTAGTTCTAAATTTGTGACAGGGTTACAGATAATGGTTGTATGACCTTAAAAGGGCAATTTGTTTGCTACACTATCAATTTCCCTAAACATATGCGAACATCTATCAACTGTCTGAAAACGAAAAAGGTCCATGCCATCAAGGAATCAAAAATCATTTCTACTTAATTCCTAGGGGCATTTCCTAATACTCTTTAAGTGCATTAATAATGCGAATGTTGTCTCCTTCTATTTTGATGTTTTGGATATTAAGTTTTAGTGCTTTAAGATTCTAACATCTTTCATCGAGACAAAATCTATTTAATGATTCCTGTTGTAAATGTCCTCGAATGAATATAGTTAAATGGAAAGATAATAAAAGAACAATGACACAAAAGATTTCCGTGTTTTCGCAAGAACTGTGCAGAACACCCTGCAGAGAAAAACCTCTTTGCAACTAGTTCTAATTATAATGGTGGTTTGATGGATACACAAGCACACCATAATTCAATCCTACACCCTCTATTTATAATAGAGAAATTCCTATAGGTAACCCATATAGATAAACCTAGATATAAATAAAACTTATCTTATCTAGAACCTATTATAGATTAAACCATATATATAATAAACCTCCTATATATATAAAACCATATATAGGTAAAACCTGCTATAGATAAATTGACTTGAGCTCCAATCCAATTTATCTGTCTACCTAGAATGATTAATTGTCTCATACAACAATCTCTACCTAGACAAATAATCTATCTATAACGACAAACATAAACAACTCTAGGTCTGCTCTAGATCCTTTTAGGCTTCGTTCCCTAGGGCTCCTCATTTAAATCTCAAGAGAATGTCGATCAAGTCCAAGTAGCACCGCTTGAATTTCCTCTTGGTGGAACGCCTCACCAGACCGGTACCCTTCAACATCTTCCATCTTGACAACCTTTGCAGCAAATACAACTTGTTGAACAAAAACTTTGACATATACCTCTTATTTGATTGAACTCGAATATTCTTTAAAAACTCCATATCAATCGTATGTGGTATATCAGTGGATCCACCCGACAAAGTCGTACTCTTGTATCTTCTCTCGTTCATCATCTTTCAATGAATCAAGTTTCATTTATTTCGATCCCTTTAACATTCCCTGCCGCTAAGAGATCCTTCACTCGTCATTGCCAAAGACCAAAATCTATAGTGCCATCAAATCGGAGAACCTCGAATTTCGCATCGGATGCCATTGTCTAACTTGGCGCTAAGATACTAATTGTTGTGAATTTCCGTGAGTGAATAGAGTTAAAGATAATACAAGAACAACAGGACATAAATGATTTAAGTGTTTTGACAAGAACTGCGCAGAACACTTGCAGAGAAAAAACCTATCTATAGATAGGGTTTCTAATTATTGTGATACTTTGATAGATACCCTGGTACACCATAATTCCAACCATACACCCTCTATTTATAATAGAGAAACCTCTATTGGCAGGACCTCTTATAAATAAACTTAGATATTGATAAAGTCTATCAAATCTAGAACCTATTATAGATTTACAATAAACCTTCTATATATAAAACCATGTATAGCTAAAACCCGTTATAGATAAATTGACTTAAACCCCAATCCAATTGATATATCTACCTAGGATAATTAATTGTCTCATACAATAATCTCCACCTAAACAACTAATCTATCCATAACAACAAGCATAAACAACTTTAGTAGACTAGGACATTGTCTAATTCAGGTCCTGCTGTGCTCTGCTTCCTGGGGCGCCTCACTTGAATCTCATCAAGAGATGTTGATCAAGTTCAAGTAGTGCTGTTTGAACTTCATACTGGTGGAATACCTCTGGTACCCTCCACCATCTTGCACCTTGACAATTAGTAAAAATACAACTTATTGAAGAAAGACGTCGATATATAACTCTTATCTGATTGAACCCGAATCTTTTCCAAAGACTTCTATATATAAAATCATATGTAGAGAAAATCTACTATAAATAAGTTGATTTGAGCCACAATCCAATTTATCTACTCATACAACAATTCAAAATCATAAAATGGATTGTAGAATTTCTATATATAATCCGTCAACTCTTAATTATCCTTATAACTCATTTGGCTAAGAAAACGAAAACGAAAAAAGTTTATTGCAGAGTACTATCACTATACAAGTGTTTAGAATATGAACCTAATTTCAAAATTTTGTTGATGTAGAGGATCCATGGTGGCCCAAGCGGACCACTATATAAATTTTGTGCGGGACAGCTTCTTATTAAGCCACACGAATTTTGTTACAACTGGACAACCGCTGATCTGTCCCTGAAATACTTTTCACGCCCCCCGTAAGAAAAACCGAAAAAATTTCATACCTCCAAAAATAAAAAAAAAAATAAAAAAAAAAATAAACACGGAATCAACGATTCAACAGCGACGCTTGATTTGATAGTGTGATACGATTCCCGTTCTCTGCGTTCGTTGAATATCTATCTGTCTCTAGTTTTCAATTCAGAGCGAGACTCCTCCTCCTCCGATTTGCGGTTCTCGTTTGTCTCCATCACACGCCATATCCTCTTCCAAATCTCACGTGTGAACAGATTCAATCGCAATCCGATTTGCTTACGAGAGCTCTCGGATTCGGACTCGATCTCGCTCTTTGTTGCGTTGGTATATAAACCCTAGGTCTCCGTGTTTTTTGGTGTCTGAGATTTGGAGTAAGAGGGAAAAATGGGGAGTTTGGGAGCGATTCTGAAGCATCCAGATGATGTGTACCCGTTGTTGAAGCTCAAGTTGGCGGCGAGGAACGCCGAGAGGCAGATCCCCTCGGAGCCGCACTGGGCCTTCTGTTACTCCATGCTTCACAAGGTTTCTAGGAGCTTCGCTTTTGTTATTCAGCAGCTCGGCACCGATCTTCGCAATGCTGTGAGTGTCGTATTCGTTTTGATTTTTTAGGTTTTGGTTTGTTTGTTTCCCAAGAATTTGCAATCCACAGAGTGATTGAATGTTTCGTTGGTGTTTTCTGCAATTGTTTTAACATTTGGGGATTTTTTTTAAATTGAAATGTTTCGTTGGTGTTCATGAATCACGATTTGTCATTTGTCGCAACACTTGTAGCTTTTACTACTGATCAACTTCGGTTCTGCAATTTGCTTACGCTTTTTTTGAACAAAAAAGCTTTGAGCTAATTTGTTCAAGTTCTGATATAGTGGTTAATTAAGCTGGAGGCTACAGCTACTGGCTTTTATTCACCACTTTGCCCCCAAATTCGTCCTCGATGAATTTGTGGATGAACAATGTATCAAATTTCACTGATTGAGGATTGACAATATAAAATTTGTTTCTGTGATCCAAAATGAATCGCCTTACTTCATTATCAGTGAGTTGGCTTCTTGTGATATGCCTGTTCTTGAAGCACGTGATGAATGTTTTAGCTTTATCTATCCATGTTTAATCCCACATTTGCTCCAGCATCTAGTGTTAAGCCATGGACCATGGTTTGTGTACGTGCATCATTTTCTTCATCAACTTGAATCGTTCATATTATGTGCCTAAGTTTCTAACTATTCTAATATCCTTCTTCGCAGGTATGCATCTTTTATTTAGTCCTTCGAGCACTTGACACTGTAGGTTCGTTCCATTATCTTTTTTTCCCTAATAACTTCATATCTTATTGTGTGCACTTGGTCTTTTGTAGATTATCAACCAGATACTATAACATTACTACATGAAAAATGAATGGTTATTTGTTTTTTTCGTGTCAAGAGTATCCTCTGGAGTTTATGATGTTTTTATCAATTGAATTTTGAAGCACTAAGATTGTCTTAACTCTTAACTTATGTGGTTGTTTGACTGCCTATAGAGGATGATACAAGCATACCTGAAGATATCAAAGTTCCTATACTGATAGACTTCCATAAGCACATCTATAATCGCGACTGGCATTTTTCCTGTGAGTACCCTAGATCTCTTTTTGCTTCTTATTTGCGCTTATTCTTTCAATGGGGGGTGTCTAAATAACTGTATCTGCTGTTGAAGAATAAATGAATAATGCTTGTTTTTTGTTCCATCTCGTAGCTAGTTGCTGAAAACACCACAACTCCAAATAAAAATTATGACCATAAGTGAATAAAAAGCGAAAAAGCAGACTGTAGATGCGTACTTCTTTAAAGCGAGGGGGTGAGTGGGTGGCAGAGACCTCACTTTAGGTGTTGCCCTCGCTTTAGGCCTTGAAGGATGGACTTCATTAACTTGAAATAAAATGATGCTTTTTTAATATAAAATTTTAGTAATCTCTGTAAATATAAACTCCAAAACAAAACTCATTGCCTTTATTTTGTCGGGATACGTGTGTGGTTAACTTGCATGACTATGGTAAAATACATTTTAGAAATAAATAAAAATGTGTGTCTTGAGTTCTTGAAGCATGCTCTTCTCGCTTGTCCTTTGCTCCTAGTCCTGGGCAATGGACCCGTAATCGTTTTTTCTCTTACCTTTTTTTTTCATCTCTACTTGTGATATCCATAAATTGCAGCTGTTTATCTCTGCTTCAGTGTACCCTCTAATATTTGGTGAAAAAGGTCTAGAAGTGGTGAAACATCATTTAAATTGATTGTTCATTTTTGTACTGAAGGTGGCACAAAGGAGTACAAGGTTCTCATGGATCAGTTTCATCATGTCTCGACTGCTTTTTTGGAGCTTGAAAGAGGGTAGTTTCCTATTCCATTGTACTTTTTTATGGCATCTGAAATTTGATGCATACTTGTAGAAATGGATAAAAAAAAGCTTTTGTTTGTGGTAGATCTAAGTTGATGCAATTTTAAGTATCCCGTGTGTGTTATGCAATTCTGGTGATTTTTCCATTGTTATCATTAATTTTTCTTTATCTTCTTCTCAAAACACGCTTTTGCAAAAACTATTTATGCTCTTGGTGATGTAGGATGTTATATGTACTGCCAATGCATTTTTCAATCTATCAATTTCATGGCTCCGCTAGGGCTCTATTAATTTGTTCATGTATTTCCAGTGAAGAACTATGAAACATGCCATTGATTTCAACATTATGTCACACTTTGCTCTTTGATCAGAATATTCCAAACCATCTGCAGCCTAACCAAGGCTCAATAGTGGATATAAAATGGCTTCAGTTTGTTTATGCTATATGTCCAGAGGGAGGCTTATACTTTTTGGCTTGAGCATTCATGTTAACTTTGTTTCTGCTTGAAAATAAGAGAACAAAAGGCTAGCAGTATTTCAAATGAATTTTCAATGATTGGTTAATTGCACCTTTAGCTAGTAAGTTGCCAGTAGACTTAGTAATTAGTATACCTGGATGTTTGGAACCGAAGAAGCATTCTTTACAACACAAGTGATTTGATATTTAGCTGATATATTTATAATTGATTTGCTGCACTTTGCAGTTACCAAGAGGCAATTGAAGAAATCACAAAACTGATGGGTGCAGGGATGGCAAAATTTATTTGCAAGGAGGTCTGTGCTGATTATAAATAAAAGACATTGACTATTGAATATGATTTGTCTTTGATAGAAATGGTTTAGATTATATGGAATTGGAACTCTTGTCTAGTCAATAGACATGGTTTTGGCTATTTGACAACACTGCTTCAACAATGAATACTTATTCATGTTTCTGGCAAAATAATTCACTGATTTCTCAGTTAGTAGGAAATCTGTGAATTAGGTATCTATCTGATTTTCTAGATGGTACATACCTGTGAGAAGTGTTCCCAGCATTGACAATTGTGCAGTGTGCTTTTTATGCATGTGAAAGCTAAATTACAAACTTGCCAGTGGATGCCCAAGATAGATGATTTTGTGTGCACGAACTTGCTTGCAGGTGGAATCAATTGATGACTACGACGAATATTGCCACTATGTAGCTGGACTTGTTGGCTTGGGGTTGTCTAAGCTTTTCCATGCATCTGGCTCGGAAGACCTGGCTTCTGATCATCTTTCCAATTCAATGGGTTTGTTTCTTCAGGTAGTTTTTCCTAGGGGTGGGCACAAATCCCGCAAATCCCGTCCCGTCCCGCATCCCGTCCCGATCCCGGTGGGATTTAGAGAAAAAAATTTCAATCCCGATCCCGTCCCGCAAAAATTACGCGGGACGGGACACGGGACGGAGAGTTCGAATCCCGCAAATCCCGTCCCGTCCCGCATATATATAATTATATTTAATTAAAATTAATAAAAATATATAAGAATATATTTATATTATACCTTAACATTTATTTAAACCCAAAATTTAAAATAATACTAATAAAAACACTATAAATATAATCCTACTGTTTTTTTATGTAATGACTTACTGATTTTTTTATGTACGTACAGTGGCCGGGATTACTGTTGCTAGTGTAATTTCATTCTTTGAATTCAATTTGTTGCTAAACCTATGTAATGTGATTATTAAGTTATTATGCATGACTAAGCTGAATTCAAAAAAAAGTTACTGTATTCTGCATGACTTTAATTTGCACATTTTTCCTTGTTATTTTTTAATTGTGTTTTATTTATTTTTTACGAGGGACAAATCCCGTCCCGTCCCGTGAGGGATAAGACCCGGCGGGATTTGAAAAAAAATTATTCAATCCCGTCCCGATCCCGTCCCGCAAAAATACGCGGGACGGGACGCGGGATTACCCCAATCCCGTCCCGTCCCGTCCCATGGCCACCCCTAGTTTTTCCCTCAGTCAAGCAACCGTGCGATGTAGGTCCCAATAGTGATTCATTGCCTTGTTCCATTTTAATATTTCATTCTATACTGAAATATTGGTTGCAGAAAACAAACATCATTCGAGATTACCTGGAAGACATTAATGAAATACCAAAATCACGTATGTTCTGGCCCCGGGAAATCTGGAGCAAATACGTGAACAAACTTGAGGTACGTAATAGCACATCCTTAAAAGTATCAGACTTTCAATATGCCATCCAATTGCATTTGCCAAAAGCCAAGCATTTATTTTGGAGTATTTGCTTCAATCTTCAAAGCGTTAATTGGATACTATGCTACCGGATGTCTGAATTGTAGCCTTTTGTGTGTAAATATACTAATCATGTTGCAATGCCTTTATAGGAGTTGAAATATGAGGAGAATTCAGAGAAAGCAGTGCAGTGCTTAAATGATATGGTGACAAACGCTCTAATACACATGGAAGACTGCATCAGATACATGTCAGCCTTGCGAGATCGTGCAATATTCAGATTTTGTGCCATTCCACAGGTACACAAACTTCTAAACTAGTAGGGTCACAGTTGTGAATATCTGGCATCTATTCTGCAATTGTTGTGGCATTTATAAAAGTAGGTGTCCAAAGTTTGCCAAAGGCATCCTTATTGGGAGAACACAGATGTCTAAACACACTAGCACTTAAAAGAATATCATCTCGCCAACGTTACGGTCTTCTGTCAAGAGATTAAAGGAGGTGAATGAAGTCTGCTGGTTACATCCTCCAAATGAGATGATAAACTTCCATGTAATCAGAAAGAAATACATGAACCCCTCATTTGAATGATTATTCATCGCAATACATTGCTGTGTCTGATCTTTTCCTACTGTTTGGTGTGAAGAAAATGCTAATGCAATACTTCTAGTTTTAAGTATCTGCATGGATTCCTATCATGCAATTTCTTATATGCATTCAGATTTATTAGCCAAATCCAAAGCTATTGTCATTCCTCACTATTTTTCTCCTCACTAGATTATGGCGATTGGAACCTTGGCTTTATGCTACAACAATATTCAAGTCTTCAGGGGTGTTGTAAAAATGAGACGGGGTAAGATACATCATTCTCAATGGTTTCATATAATATCCGTTCTGTTTAGTGGATATTTGGATTTGCACTGTGATTGCTTAATGATGCATATGAAACTCATATTGTTATATAGTTTTAGGAACTCACCTTCGATTCCTGTCATCTGCCAAGCTTCATGGTGGTACATAATTTCTCTTCCTCACATATTTTTCTTTTCTCTAGGTCTTACTGCCCGGGTAATTGACCGTGCAATCACGATGGCCGATGTCTATGGCGCCTTCTTTGACTTCTCTTGCATGTTGAAGGCCAAGGTAAGCTTTGTTCTTGCACCAATTTAACTGATATCTACAGTTGTTCCTCAAATCTAGTTTATGGTTGATTCACTAGTTAAAAATGCCTGGCATTCCAAAAATATGAATCATGTATTCCTGTCATCTACTTAATGATAGATGCACCAACATAAATTCCACCTGGTTGCTTAGTTATATTTTTTGGGCAACGCTCCGTAAACCTGTGGTCTAAACCTAGGAAGTACACGACAGTGGCAGTATGAGCTATCAAACCTGTTACCATGGTCATGAAGCTTGCCATTTGGCACTGTGCCATAAAGTTTACGGCTTCCCTGGCCTGTATACTTGTATTGCTTTAGGGAAATGGGGAGCTACTTAGAACTATCCATCTAAAATTATTATGTTTGTCATACTAAAATTGGCTATTTTCATGGCCTCAGGTCGACAGGAATGATCCTAATGCAACCAAAACATTAAGTAGAATTGAAGGGATCCAGAAGATTTGTAGGGACTCAGGCACTCTTAGCAAAAGGTATGTCTTGCTGCGTACTGCTTGCCGTCAGAAAATGATTTCAAGTTTTACCAACTAGTTTGCACTTGTCCATAGGAAATTGTACGTGCTGAGGAGTGAGTCACAATACCGTAAACTTCTGGTATGCATCTTAGGATTCTCTCTCCTGTGTTATGCAATGATCCAATGAAAGTTATGATGCTTATTCCAATTTTCTAACAATTTCTGTGCAGATGATCATTATATTCATCATACTAGCAGTACTTCTGTCTCATCTTTCTACAAACAGGTCTTACAACTGAGGAAGGTAAACTGAAGTTATAATTATGAGTGTACTCGTCAGTCTTTTTTTAATATTTTGAATCAATGTACTAGTTGATAAAAGGAAATTGCCTTTACCATTCCTCTTTCTCTTCTGGAAAGCTGAAAACGAGAAATGTTTTCCCATCACAATTGTTTGACAATTTGCTATTAGAATTTTGCTGGAAAGGTAAAAACAAGAAAAATTGTAATTCTGTTGCTATATAGCTGTGGGAGACGTCCTCACCAACCCAAGCTTAGCCCTACAAGTTTTGTAGTATGGATGTGACCGATAGAATCATGGCACCTCATCTATACCCTTGCTGTGAATGATTTGCTGATTTCCTTCTTCATAAGGTTTCAGTTCTTTCAATATTGTTCCAATCCCAAGCAATGTTGTTTATGTGTTCTGCTGAGATTCGAGTTCCATTTGCATCTCTCCCCCCATCACTGTACTCGACAATCACTAGAAGCAAGCATGTAGTTCTTACGAGTCCTCCACTGACTTCTGCTGCTCCTTTTTACTCTCAGGAAGGAAATGCTAGCTGAACAGGAAAAATGGAGGTGGCTAAGAATGCAATGTTTGCAAACCCTTCCGTAGGTGTGCAATCTGTTGTCTACTACTATCAAGACTCAATACTTGTTTCCGGTTTTCAACTATGGAGCTTGAAAGTTTTAAGACACCCTTGCCAATATACCCTCAGAATTGTTAATGTATCTTGGAAATGGCAATGGATGCCTCAAAATTGTTTCTTTCTTTCTTTTTTTTGAAGATATCTGTTTGCCTTTTCTACCGTCATGTATGTAAAAGATTGGAATTGTTTAATTTCATTAACCTAAATACCTGGCTTGTCAAAGGTCACCATGACCAGTGTTCTAAAAATCGCGCCTAGGCACCGCCTGGGCGGCGCTAGGCGGGACGGGACCTAGGAATTTTTAAGCCTAGGCGGACCTCTAGGTGGAAATTCGTCCAGGAACCGCCTAGTCCCGCCTAGGCGCCGCCTAGGCACCGCCTGATCGCGCCTAGGCGCCGCCTGGGCTCGACTGGTCCCGCCTAGGCGCCGCCTGGGCCCGCCTAATCCAACGATTATTCAATTTGAGCTTCTAAGCATATGATTAGTTGACTTAGAGTTTTTTTATCCTCCATGTCGGGATGCATTTGCTTTTCAGTCGAACTTATAGTTTTGGATTTTAGGAGGTTGAGAGTTGTTAGTCAGACATGTACTTTTGCGTTTATTTACTTTAGTGTTAGTTAACTACTACAAATTTGGGTTTATAGGTGATATTATGGATTATTATTACATTATATGAATTATTGACAAGTGTTATTCGTCAAAATATAAGGAAATAATCAAGTTTGTTCTAAGTCCGCCTAGGCGCCGCCTAGGCACCCGCCTATCCGCCTAGGCGCTAGGCGGCCACCCGCCGCCTAGCAACCGCCTAACGCCTTTTAGAACATTGACCATGACCAATACATGGCATGCATCATACATGCCCAATTACAGGGTCCAATTTTCAAACCATTCAAAGCCTCGAATTTACACGACCCCGACTCAGGACGCGGTGTCGTAAATTTGAGGACGATTGGAAATGTGCCATGTGGCTGTGTACCTGGTTTATTGGACGATTCTCTAATCCAATTTTATGGTCCATATTTTTAGTTCATTTAGAGATATGTACGATGACTCCTTGACTAGTGTTAGAACACCCGGTGGAGATTCTGAATACTTTCCGGTTCAAGTGGAGCCTCACCAGGGTTCTGCGCTCAATCCGCTTTTGTTCGCTCTTGTTAGGGACACAGACTCACAAGTTCCATTTATATGCATGAAATGGGCCCATCATATGCACAAATTGTAGCATCTCACATTCATATGCACACACAATCACAATTGAATTGTTGTGTTTGGCCAAAACTTTTTAAAAAATATTTTGGATAAAACTTATTTTGTTTTATCTAAACATACACCCCAATATCATATATGTTAAAGAAAATAAATTATTAAGGGAAAATTGCAAAAAATAGCCTAACCTTTAGGAATTGTTGAGCTCAATAGCCTGAACTATAAAAAAATGCAGAAAATAGCCTCAAATATTTACTTGGTTGCAGAAAATAGCCTCAAGCTACATTCATATTCAAATAATTACAAAAAATAGGCTAAATAATTATTATTATCAAAATCTACCACTTCTCGTAATTTTTTTCTCATTAAGTCATTATTAGCTAAATTAATCATTGAATTAATTATAAAAACTACCTTATATCATACAACTTTTATAAATAAATAAATTTTTTTTAAAAAAAGACTACTAAAAAATATCATAAGATCTTTATTTTTCGTAATAAAAAATTATTTTATCTTCATCCCACAATCTAGTCAATGCTTAAATAAAAACCATTGCAGATGAATATATAACGTATGCATGATTTTTTTTCTTCAATAGATAACAAACTACCCTAATTGTTAGGTTTAAATATATATATATATATTATATAATGAATGCTTAATTGCTTGGTTGTGCTAGTTTTGCTTAAAAGATCGCGCTAAATCGCTTATTAGATCAATTGTGAGTAGAAGCTTAAGTATTTATTGACTTTTAAATAATAAATTTAAGTTATATTTACATGGTTTGAGATATTTTTTATAATTAATTCAGTTATGATTTTAGATATATAACAACATTTAATTGTAACATTTTTTTATATAAGATGTGATGTTTTTTTAAATAAAAATTGTTTTGGAGAGATTTTGTGATTAATTTGAATTTGAAGGTGACTTAAGGATATTTTTATAATTAATTTGAATTTGAAGTTAATTATTTGAATTTGAATGTAGTTTGAAGCTATTTTCTGCAACCAAGTAAATACTTGAGGCTATTTTCTGCATTTTTTATAGTTTAGGTTAATAAGCGCAACAACCCCTAAAGGTTGAGCTATTTTTTTTTGCAATATTTCCAATTATTAAAGATGTTGAATGTACTACTTTGCGTGATACAAAGTATTATATTAATTTTGTAAAAAAATTACTAAATAAATTCTTAATTATTTATCATTATTATATTATTTTATGCGAATTATAATTTATTTATAAATGATGCAAAAAATAATATTATTATAAATATTTTAATATATATATAATAGATGGTGAAAGTAAAGTTAAGAAATTGAGATGAGTTTTAGGGATGTGGGTAAAAAAGTAAGTTGGGTTTTTGAAGACCATCCGCATTAGTAAAATCCTATAGGGTTTATTAACTGTATTTTATCACTCTCTCTCCTTAAAAAACTTAACTTACTTTTTCACCCACATCCCTAAAACCCATCTCAATTTCTTAACTTCACTTTCACCATCTATTATATAGGGTGTTGTTAGATACACCGGAAATCTTCCTTCTTAAACGCACGTCCATTCCAACGTGCAACAATTTTTAATTAATTAGCACGTTTTTTTTAATTAATTAGCCCACTACAAATCTGCACATTCATTCCGACGTGTAGATTTGTGGTGTATTTAGTTTCTCCGATTATATATTAAAATATTTATAATAATAATATTGTTTACATCATTTATACATAAATTATATTTCTCATAAAATAATATAAACAATAATTTTCCTTATAAAAAATAGTTTTAATATCTACATTCAATATTTTAAATAATTTATAAATTAATTTATTTTATTTAACATATATGATATTGGGGGTGTAATGTTTATATAAAACAAATGTAAGTTTTATAAATTTTTTTTTTTTTTTTGTCAATTTTGGCCGAGCACTTTGGTTTCTCAAAAACCTTTCTTCTCAAATGCAATAGGTAAGTGTATTTGCACGTAGTACTCCTCTTCTATGGTGCAAAGTAGAACCACAGAAACCCTTTCTTCTCATCCCTCGTTTCGTTTTCAGGTGGAAACGCCTTGGTCTGCGTCACTCTCATCTTCGATGGTTGTTGTGTGTTCGAGGGAGGCAGATGGGTATTTGCGGGTGGGAACGAGCACAAGAATGTGATGATACAAGAGGGTGTTGACTTCACATCTCTGAAGAACCTGATCATGCTCAAGGTCGACGACGATGTTGTATATGAAGAGGTGACGTTGTCTTACGTGCCAAAGTCGAAAGAGGGGGGGTCATCCGATCGTCATAGCCGATGATGATGACCTTGATGTGTTTAAGTTCCTGAACTTGAAGTGCGGAGAACATCCATGACCTATGGCGATATATATTGGTCCGTTGTAGAAGGAGAGCTTTGAAGTAAAGCAGCTCGTCGAGGACGGTCCTTGTGCGGGGGAAGTACGCCTTAGTGGGCCACCTACCTCCCAACAACTGGATGAGTTGGTTGAGATTGTGATACACGAGGTAGACGATAAGGCACAACCAAAACCTATATATCTCGATGTTGTGTTATATGCTGGGGGGCGAGTGAGGCCATAAGGATGAACACGGAGCACGTTGGAAATTGGTTGGATGTGATCGACGTTCTTGGCATGGGTATTTATTCAAGTGACACGGGTGTGTGTTCAAGTGACAGGGTAAAGGGTCTGAATGTGATAAATTTGGGTGACACGGATACTTCCTCAGGTGGCATGGGTGTGGGGTTAGAGGTGATATCCATCAGTAGCAAGGAGGACGATGAGGATGGGCCAAAACCCACAATCCACGTTGAGGGCT
Source organism: Persicaria maculosa (assembly GCA_963922045.1). NCBI lineage: Eukaryota > Viridiplantae > Streptophyta > Magnoliopsida > Caryophyllales > Polygonaceae > Persicaria > Persicaria maculosa. The sequence goes on along the minus strand of OY998262.1, from coordinate 43,704,903 downwards.
CAAACGAAGACGAAGGTGTCAGAGTGAAGCTCGAAGAAGACTGGGATAATTTGGAGTGGCACAATCTAAAGGAGGAGGAGGTCACGGGTATGAGGTTGTCGGTGGCAGGGGGAGAAAGTTGAGGATGAGGTGATGAGGGAACTTGAATATTGTTATCCGAGGTTTAGCGCATCCCAAATTACGATGGAAAAGGTTGAAGCTATGGTGGAGAAAGTAACCCCTCGTACCCTGGACCCACGATGCAACATCATTGAACTTTCGGAGGGGCAATTTTATTCGCATCGAAGGCTGAAGTGCATACTTGCCTTTGGTGGAATGTGGTTGAGAAGTGCTTCGAGTTTAATGTGAAGAGGTCGACTAAAATGGTGTATGTGGTTGGATGTGTGGACAAAAAGTGCACGTGGATATGTAGGGCATCGACTTACCGACACAGCACTATGTGGATGATCTAGAAGTATATCTAGGAGCATACATGTGACATCAACGTGAAGCGCAACCATAACCGGCATGCGACATCGAATATGCTAGGACAGAACCTCGTGTCCACCTAAGGTGTAGTATACTTGCAAAGACTGTTGTGCTTGTCACATGTTAATATTCCACTTGTCACCTTATGTGGTTATACGCAACAAAGTAACTCAACCTATGATCCGTAAGTTCACTGGGACTCGAAAGAATCTCGTTCTTGAACAAGTCCATTGATTAACGAAGTCCCAGTTCGGCATGACGTGTAGCTATTGGAAGGCCCGAAGAGCATGATTGGCGACGAGGGAGATTAAGCATGGGATCAAAGAAGATATTTACCGAGATATTATTCCATACTTGCACATGTTGGAGCAGAGTAACCCCGAGACATATACTAGGGTAGAGATGTACTCATCCTAAAGATTTCAAGTATGCGTTTGTTAGCTTCAGGGTATAAAGCAAGGCGATCCCCCACCTTCAAAAGGTAAATTTTGTATGTCACCAAATAGAAAAGACCATCTCACAACCGACAGTTATCGATTTCCATATGCGGGTCATTTTAAGGAACCAGAGTTTCCTCAAAGGGAAGTTCACGGGCACGCTTCTCTTTGCCACATGCCAAGATGCAGACCACAAAATATACCCGAATGCATTTGCGATTGTCGAGGGTGAGAATCTCGGCTCATGAGGCTTCTTCTTCAAGAACATGCTACATGTTGTCGAGGGCACACCGGAATTAATGTTTGTATCTAATCTCCATTTGAGTATCGTACAAGGTATAAGGGACAACTATGTGTTTGCGAAGCAAGAGTTCTGTGTGTGGCATCTATTTCAGAATGCGAGGTGCAGGTAAAAGGGGGTCGCGGGGCTGCATACTTTGTTCTTCAAGATAGCAAGAGTGTACATGATATCAGAGTTCGAGCAGCTGTTCGCTAACTTTTGCTCTCATTCGGCCCTTGCCGGCTAATATGTGAAAGAGGTTGGTTACCACAACTGGGCTCGGACATACTTCTTGGCAAATCGCTACAACATAATGACCACGAACAACTCTGAGTGTCTAAACTCTGTGTTCAAAGAACCCCGTGACCTACACATCACTTCCTTGATCGATGGCATCATCGAGGCCATCTCCAAGTGGTTTCACGAGCCGTGAGAGAACACCAGCAAACTGGGTAAGGTGGTGAGCAATAGGAAAGGAAGCAGGAAGCGCCTAACTAAGCAAGGAAATGTTGCGCGCTAACACTATGTTGACGGTGCTCTGAAGACGAACTATAGCATGGCAATATGGTTGGACGTAAGACCGCTAAACCTTCATAAGTACAATGTTCGCAAAGGTTCCTCCTCCTGAGTTTTCAACTTGAGTGTCCGTAGCTGCACATGCAAGCACTTCGAAATTGACCAGTTCTCGTGCTCATATGCCATAGACGCTGCCAAGTTCTAAGGTACCAATGTATTCACTCTGATTAATGACTTCTGCAAAGTGGCACTCTCGTAGCTTAGATTGTCGTCATCGGTAGTTCACCTCACACAGCGAGGGAAAGCCTTCGTTGACATTCTCGTCGCAAACCGCACCCTAATGTCCAGTACCGTTTCATAGAGCCAAATCTACAACACACACGTATTGGACATTATAATCTAATACTCAAGGTCATAAACTACGCCCGAAATGCTTTCAAACAAAACATGTACACTCGAGGTAGTAATTTGAAATTGATAATTAAAAAAGAACTTTGGTCGAGAAGGGTATTTGGAACGCCAGTGGAAAACCTATTAGCCCTTAAACAACTCGGTCAACATTTGACTTCAAATTAGAGACCCGTCGCTCTATGACACCAAACAACGATACCTGGGTGACCTCGTACACAACCCTACCCCAGGGGAATGCCAAGAGCCAATTGACGTTCTCCACAAGCCTCACAATCCATCCTCGTATTGGTTTCCTGTTTTCCTCCCCCCCCCCCCCCAACAACAAAATTCCTTCCACGATGAGGAGGAGAGCAAGCTTAAATAGTCTTCTCGCACTAGGCTCCTTCAACATCGCAGTCTTTAAAGCATACTCTAGTTCACCCACTGTCACCTTCTCAATTGTAAAAAAATCCTTCACGACCTTCTTGTCCTCCTCCATGTCTCCTCCCCAGGGTCAACTATAACGTTATCCAGTCACCGACACAAACTCCTTGATCGAGAAGCGCAGAGCTTTCCTTGTAGCATGTACCACGTCTCCCATTTCTTCTCCGTCACAAGCTGTCGTTGTAGGACATAATGCACCAGTTGTGATGAGAATTGTACTCGGTTTGCCAACTCGAGAATCCCATCAAATTAGCTTCCCTGCAACTTCTCTCAATCAAGCGGGTCGATCCAGTCATTGATGTTCACAAGCATCGGCACTCTCGAATTCTAATTCACGCATCCCCGGAATTGCTTCTCCATTGGGACTACGTATCGAGACTCCGCCCTTTTCCCGTATTGAACTCCTTGCCTCCTCAAAATTTTCAAACGCATCATTCTTTCCTGCAATTAAGTCGACATTGACACAATTAGATTTCCACAAAACTTCATCTCCCTGTGTCACCCAACTAGTAATTCCCTTTCAGATTTTGACACAAATTCATAAACTACGAACTTTGTCACTAAGTTCCAAATTCATGTCACCCAACTCAGATCGCTTCCCGTTTTCTGGAATCCCCGATCCCTAGATTCGAATTCATCCTCCGTTTTTTTTCGAAACCGAAAAATTCGACACCAAACCCGACCCCAACCACCCTCGTTCCTCTACAATCGCACGCCCACACAACATTTCATGTGCCACAACCATTCCCCAAATCCCAATTTCCCCTCTAATTGCCATTGCAACAACATCATGGAAACTAACCCTAACCACATTTCACACTTGCACACCCCAACCACCCTAAACATTGCCCAATACCCCTCCGTCCGACGAACACACCATCACAACCAAACAAAAAACCCCATTACACAGTTGCAAAAAAATGTAAAGGGTGCTTACTTCTTCAAACGACGATGTTCTTCTCGTCTCTAGCGTCGAGCTTCTCTTCTCCGGTGGGTAATGAACTCCGCTCCCTTGGTTGTCTTTCTTGTTAATCGCCCAGAACTTCGTTTTCCCCATCTTTCTTTTCAACTGCCAGCCCTTCCCTTTCCGTCTGTTTTTTGTACTTGCAAAAACTCAAAACCGTTTTCCACAAGTTAAAAACCCAAGTCTTTTTTTTTCTCTTTTCCCTTTTTATCCGATTTGACGTATAATTAATGCCCCTTCCCCCTTTTTTCTTTCCCTTTTTTCTGTTTTTTTTACCTTCTTTAATGGGGGGGGGGGGGGGAATGTGGGCTAATTATGCAATTTTCTCCAGTGCCAGGATAGTTTGGCAAACCGCCCGAAAACGGAGGAAAATGGTCTATTTAGCACTATTCTCTCATAATATTATCTGTAAAGAGGTATGCGATGTATTGTTGTATTTTTTTTCTTGATAAAGTGAAATTTTGCCTGGTTGGACCTAGCCGATAGCATCCTTACGTATGAGATCAATAAAATCTCTATTTGATGTCAGTGCAAACTTAGAAGAAGAGTGATTAAGGTATATAACCTTATATGCCGCTCTATTCCCTTCCCATGGCACATGAGAAATTTATGTTCTCAGAAAAGATTTAATTATCCATTTAATGTTCTCATTAAAAGCTCTATTTTTCAAATATTTTTTTTTCAAGATTGATTGAGTTACCACTCCGGTCTTGAATAATGTATCCTTCGCTACGCATCCTTTCCGAATATACTGCTCCATCAAAGTTCAGTTTCATGAATCTGTTTTCTGGTTTCCTCCATATAATATTCTTTCTAGTTATTTTGTTGTGAATTTGTCTTGAGGTATTATTGTAAGTGTATGTACTTGCTTATTGAATCATTTTAATAAAGCTAATAAATATACTATTATATCTAATTGATTGTCTTAAGGGATGATATGTCAACTCAACAGGAAAATGGGAGGAGACTATGCCTGTAAATCCTGCAATGTTTCCATGATGTTGTTGCAATGACAATTAGAGGGGAATACTAATATTTTATTCTTCTCTTTCCGCCACATCATTCTAGTATCTCATTTTTATTTTTCTTACTTTATCAATAGCATCCCTAGTATTTCAAAATGTATCTTTTCATATCAACTCAATTTACAAATATACCCCTCTCCAACAATTATTTTCATTTATTATTATTAACAAATATTTTTTAATAATTAATTATTTCATGTTCTTAGATTATTTATTCTTCCAAATTTTTCCATAACTATAATTTAATTTTTTAAATCATTTTTTGCATATTTATAATCAAAGAGAAATTTTTTTTTTTAAAATGTAGTCAAATATATTTAAAATTGATGTCTACGTGTAAATAAAAATGAATCTAGTATTGTGGTAATTTTTTAAAATCTTTTTTAAACATTTTTAATACGAACATAGTGATTGAAATATTTAAAAAACTTCCCATCAGATTCAATCCAGACCGTCCACCACCGGACACTTGTCGCCCATGCCCATCCCAATCTGCACCACAATCTCCTGGCGACACATGTCCCCTTTATTGGTTAATTTTTCAGACTCCAACAGTGGCTATATAATGTGTTGAATGAAATTTGGGCTAGTATCGATACTTGAGTAGTATCGGTTTAGTATCCCTCCACCAACTATTACAATATTTTAATAATAAAAAGTCTAGTATCTATCTACAGTATATGGCCGATAAAAATGGCCTAACACTTCTAGATGGAACTTCAAAGTTCTGTTGGGACAATTTTCACATTTTCAACACAATTAACATGTTACATTATACAACAGAGTAGTGGATTGACTCCACCTTGATGATAATATGTGATATATTTTTGTAGGGATGATGGAGGACTAATAAGATAACCATTCCGGAATGGCTCATCGGAAATGACTTGTAGGTAGTACCCATAGGTTCCCGGTTCGAACCCTGGAATGGCCGCTCATTATTTACCAATTCAAGGAAGAAAAATAAGATAGTATTTTATGTAATATCAATTATATTATATGGTTCTTTTATTTGATTTATTATTCTCAAAATATATTTATTTGGCTCATAAAATTATTCTCAAGGAATTTCAACAACAACATATCAACCCCTGCACCTATAAAAGACGAGAGCAAGTGGTGAAGAAATAACAACACAAGCACATCATTCAAGCGAGCACTTCAAAGCCAAATCAATCATCTTCAAGCTTATTTATTTTCTTTCTCTTCCTTGTTGTAATTGCTTTTATTTCTAGTTGAGCGAGAAGAAAAATCACGAGCGTTATAGGATAAATCATTCTTGTTATACTAAGAGTGTCCCTATACTCAAACGTATACACACATTGGTGTGGTTGGGGCTATTATTTCATGAGCGTTTTGGGTTAACTAGGTAGTAGCGGGTTATGTTACGAGAAGGGTTGTTCTTTTAAATTGTATCTAGGACTCTAAGGGATCTGAGTTGACTAGATAGAAGTGGGTGAGGCTTCGAGTGTTTAGAAGAAGGAAAGATATTCTCGGTTGTATCTAGGATCCATAGGAAGTGAAATAATAGTGTTTTGAATCCTACGGGTTGGATAACCCTAGGTGGAGATGTAGGCTGGTTTAGAGTCGAACTTCGTTAACAATTCACGTGTTCATTATATTTTATTTCCGCACTTATAATTAACATGTGATTTTCTTAGCTAAGCAGGTTACTGATTTATTTCAAGACCCTTGATGTCCAGTTCAAGACCTTGAGATCGGTTTCAAGACCCTTGAAATTGCTATTTCAGAAGGCTTTGTGAAAATTATTCTTACTCTATTCACCCCTCTTCTAGAATATTTGTCTTATTTATATTAAGTACTCGGTGGGATTGGGAATATTGTACCAAGGATGTCTTTAACGTTTAACCGTCCTTCTAAAGACAATTTCAATTAATGCCCCGTATCAATTTTCTTTTGAAATGACAAATTAATGAACAAAATTTCTCTACGTGCAGTGACAAAATATTTTCAATTTCTACCTTTTTTTTATTAGTACAGACTATATATGTCCCTATAAAATATGGAGAGTCAAATACAACCGGCGGAGTTAGGGGGTGCTCGAGCACCAAGCATCCTCCTAGCCAGAAAAATAATAAAAAAAAATAATTTTTTTTTTATATATTTAGTATTTTTAAGGTAATATAACATCTATGTCAAGTCCTTCACTTTTTATTTGTTTCATTATCTCATTAATTCTTCTTGATTTCTCTATTTATTTTTTATTTCTATCAACTATTTCATTCAAAAAATGTCATATTTATGTTTACATTATGTATTTAACCTTTTATTTTAATATTGTTTTAAAACTAATTCTTCTATTTTTTTGGTCACTCTCAACTATTTAAATACAAAAAATCATTAAAAAAAATACATTTTAGTGTTTTTTCAACATTTTTTTTTAAAAAAATCTTGTTAATAAGTATACACCAAAAAAATATTTAACGAATTTTTTTGAGAAAATTTGTGCCACAAGCACTTTTTTCGGCCTAATTAGCAGAATGTCTTACTTTTGGGACAAATTAGTCAACTGTCCACCCAATTAAATAACCTAATCCCAATTCCCTTTTTGTGCCCCATTTCTCTGTTCATCTTCCCCCGATTGTCTCCGATGTCTTTCTCCCTCAATTGTCTCCGATGCCACCAGATCTCCGGCTTATTTCGCTCTCTCTCGTCGGCTTCAGATCCATGTCTTCCTCATCAATTGCAAAATCAGATCTCCGGCTTGCCTCGCTCTCTCTCACCGGATCTCTCCGATTTGTGTCTCGTATGGATCTCTCTCTCGCCAGATCTGTGTCTCGTCAGATCCATCTCTTCCTCCCATGGCTTCCTCTGTTGATTGTCAGATCTGTGCTCAGATCGACGTGGTGGTTCAATCGGGTTTTCAATCGGTGATTCAATCGATTATTGCAATAGGCCGGAGCGAGCGAGCGAGGGAGAAAGTCAACAGTGGCAACAATGGAGGTTTCAGATATGAGCGAGGGAGAAAGTGAATAGTGGCAACAATGGAGGTTTCAGATCTGAGCGAGCGAGGCGGATCTGAGCCTGGAGGTTTCAGATCACCTTAGAGAAATTACAAAATTTGTCCGCTATTTTTATATTGTAAAATTTTTACCACAATATGAAATTTGCACAACATAAAATTATATTTGCACAACAAAGTGTTATATGAGCACAACATACCGTTATAGTTGCACAACGAAAAGAGTTGAAACGAAAAAAAAAGCGGAAAAAATATATATTACATTTGCACAACAAAATATTATATTTGCACAACATACGGTGATATTTGCACATGCACAACATACTTTTATATTTGCACGACAAAATGTAAAAAAAAACTAGACTTTTGTAAAGGCTCAGATTTTCAAATATTAATTTTTGGAAAAAGAAAATTTAAAAATGAATTTAAAGTGAATTCCGGCCCAATTTTTAATTTTAAAGATCGAATCCGTCTTTTATTTCGTCCGGGATTCAAAAATTCATGCCGTCAACGATATCATATTCAATTTTAAATATTTAATCAATCGAGAGAGCGGGATTTAAAATATCAATCGTCGGAAATCCAAATTCCCGACTCGGGACCACAATTCCGTCACCTTCTCTCATCCTTATCGTTTTCAACTTTTGACCCAAGTCTCTTTTTCCAACTTTTATTTTCCATCTTGGACAAAACACACACCCCTCATCCCTCTCTACCTCATCCCTTATCTCACCTAAATGTGACAAAGAGCCAAACAGACCCTTGCTTTATCTGAACCCCAACAGCACGCCACATCCCCTCTTGGACTTCAAATTGACTCATTTATCTGTAAAGTAAAAAAAAAACAAAACAATAAAAGCCCTTTTATACATTGAATCACAATTGCAGGAACCCATCCCCTCTTTTATACATTGAATCACAAACAATATATCTCCCTCCTCCTCCTCTTTTCCGCTGCCAACGCACCACCACCCAGCCACCATCTTCCTCCTCCATCTCCCCCGCGAGGCCGCCGCCGCCTCCAAACCCTCTCCTCTGGTTCTGCCGAGAGCAAACAACAGCAGCCACACGCCCGTCTTCCCCTTCCCTTTGAGCTCCCAGCAGCCGCCCCAACATCTCGGAGCAGCCCGAAGTCCAATGACTCAGAGACGAGAGGTCCATGCCGCCGAACCCTCACCCTTCCCTGTTTTTCCGATCAAACCCCCGGGTAAGGCTCCTCCCTCCCCTTTCGAACGAAAAGCTCGCAAAGGTTTCCCTTTTTTTACCTCTCCATTCATTCTAGGCCGGGAATCGCAGCCCCAAGACTCCGACGAGCCCAATCGTATCCGACGAAGCTCCATTTCGGCGAGCGTCGAAACCGCACCTTGGTGAGCTCCTCCTCCCTCCTTCTTCTTTTCCTTCCCTGTCTGTATGTGTGTGACTGTGCTGTCGGATTTGGGTCGAATTCGACGCCGGCGAGCTCAAGGCTCCCTCCTCTCTTTCCTTCCTTTTGAACGCAGGGAGTATAGGGGAAGAAGATGAACAGTGCCCACCGGGTTGGGTTTTGTTTTCTTTTTTTTTTTGGTCCGGTTCAGCAATTTATTTAATAAAAACCGGACCGGTTTGGTTCCATTAAAAATTTAAAGACAGATTTGGAATTGGGCTGACCCGATTCGGTAAATGGATTTGGGCCCCTTTCTTAAATTGGGCCTAATTTTAGTAAAGTGTTTTTAAGGTTTAAGATCTACTTGATATATAAATAAATTCGATATGAAATATATAAATAAATTGGATAAAATATATTATGTATATTTAATGATGAGATTTAAAAGTGTATTATTATTATTATTATTATTATTATTATTATTATTATTATTATTATTATTATTATTATTATTATTATTATTATTATTATTATTGTGATTTAAAATATAATATTATGAGACTTGGAGATTTAAAAAGGTATTATCGGATTTAAAAAGAAGGAATTTGACATAAGTGAAGATGAGTTATGGAAACTTGAAGTGGGATTTGGAAATCTCGGAACGACTTGGTTTTCATGTGTTTTCTCATATCGGCAAATGGTTTTGGAAATGGGTTGGGAACATGGTCTCTATGTGTGTGATTAGTAGCATTGTAGCTTACCGCATTCTTTATAATTATAATAGGTGCTTGTCGATTGTTAGGACTATGCTCTTTGGTATATCTTGCTGTTCGGCTCTCCAGGTGAGTTCCTATATGAGCTCACTCAGATTCGAAAAGAGATCTCCCTGCTTGTAGCCATGTGCATACTAGGTGCTTGCATTCATAATAAAGCATGCCATGTAGTATCCTGCTAGGATTGCACTCATGATTGAGCATTCGTTTACTCATTGCTTTTGTAAACAGAACGGCCGTTATCTGTGAAGTAACTAGAGTCATTGCTAGGGTTATAGGACGACCTAGTCTCATCGGGTCCCGTCCTGAGTCAATCGAGTCATGAACTTCCCTGTATTATGAGATGCCTGCGGGCTTTATTGCGGATACGGGTTGGGCATGCGTGCCACCCGATGATAATGGAATGCATTCACGAGCTGGCCAGTCTCCGCCCTATCGGAAGGGGGTGGAGGTAGGAGAGGGATATACCACTTGGTATTCGGTGCTAAGGCCTTATTATATTTACGCACTTGATCTTAGGGGCATGTTAGTGTGTTAACATTCCGCCTTGCATCTAGAAGCATCTTTATCAGGACTAGCGTGTGTATGTGTCTGCTTGTTTGGGACTATATTGCGTAGGGCTTCGATCTGACACCGCCCCGCATACAGTTTTTTTTTAGGGTTGTTTTGCAGCATTATTGTTCCTTGCTTCTGTGACGTGGGAACTCTCTTGGGCGATTGCAAAGAAATGGTCTAACCTTAGATTTTGATAAATACACTTACTGATTTTGTTTTGACCCGGCTCAGCCGTGGCACCCTCTTGTATTGCACCTTGATTCTACTATCTGCATGACTGTGGTTTTCTACGCTTAGACTTATGACAGGTACAGGGGACTTCCCCGGGGATTCCAACGATCCCTTCGAATTTTGGGTATGAAATCCCACTTCAAAATGTTAGGATAGAATTTCAAACCTTCAACCTGTACTCGGGGCGCAAAATCCTAACGAGGGGTTTTATCCCTCGAAACGTAACTCGGGAATCATAATCCCGGGCCGTTACAAAGATGGTATCAGAGCTCAGGTTATGCAAACCGAGTATGATGGGTTGAAGTGGTTTTGAAAATGGCCCAGGGTTTTCAAATGGTTTTTCAAAATGTTTTAGAAAGGGCAAAATGAATTTAATATGGCTAACTCAAATGGACCAAATATGAACTTGACTCAATAAATCTGGTAATCAAACAAAGGGAAACGAAGGGGTAGTGAAGGCGCTAGACCATCCCTATTGGACGTAGTTGGGAACGGTAGGCAAAATATAGCCTTTTCTTTACAAATGGGCCTACAAGACTCCAAGGCTTGTGTCGTATTGGCTGGAGTGGCGAGTTAGGTAGAGACCGTGAGGTTTTGCCCCTCCGGTTCGTCGCCCCTCGAAGGGCGGCCCATAGGATAGCTTGATTGTTGATTGTTCTATGCTGAGTGCTGTTTGCTTAAATTGGAGACTTGGCTGATATTTTGATTATGAATCATGTATTAAAAGCCTGTGTGAATGGAATAGCGGGGGAGATCTTCTGCCATTATAGAGTCGGGATCCCAGTCCTTGTGGGATTGTCTTTGATCTTTTAAGCCTGACTATTTCCTTCTTCGGTCTTCTTTTTCCGACCCCACTAAACGTCTTTATTGAGCTTTTCTTGCGATGTCAGTGTGATCTACGGGAAATTGGGAGGAACAACCACATTTGAGTTGTATTGGAGTACGATGTTTACTTGATCCATTTGCTACCCTACTCGAGAGTCACATGAATATTCCCCGGGAAACAGGTTGTAGGGATTCTGGGAGTGAGTCAGAGTCGCCCTTGTAGATCTCTGTTGGATTATCTTAAATGTTATGTCCATGATTGCATGATTCTATATGTACTACCCCCTAGACTTGCAGATTGATTGTTAGTGTGAAATTATGCCTACATGTCTTGATGTCCATGCTCAGCCATTGCTTAGGTTCGTGTTACATTTTATGCCTATATCATCCCAGCCTGATCTACTTAGTATGTGTATTGTTATACTAATTCTTGAATGTATGTGTCATGTGTTAGGGAACTACCTAATTCTATGTAAATAGGCTCATGATAGTGTGATCGTTCCATTCTGATATCCTGTTAGAGTGAGTCTTTACTCGATGAATGCATGTTACAACTTGATGTCCAACCTGCCTTGTATGATGCATAATTTCCAGCACGCTTATCTAACTGTCATGCCATGATGATCTCCATGTTTCTCTCATGCTTTCTTGAATATATGACCTGACACGCCGCACGAGCACACACCACTATAATTTCTGGTTTCGTATATGCATGACTCGACATGATGTGTTATTCCTAACATATATTGTGATGTTGATCCTTAATGTGGATTTGTGGTTGTATGTCATTATGTATCCATGCTTGGCCACCTTGTTTAGGTCTTATGTCATGTTTTGTTGTATTTCTGTCATTCCCCTAAGCATGTGCAACCTGACTTCATTGGTTCCCCGCATTGTCATACTAATGATGGATTGAATGCATATGTTGCAGGTTACGAATTCGCATGATGTGTACACTCTCTCTCCTAGATTAGGATCATGATAGTGTGACCCTTAGCATGTTAGTCTAACTCTTGCCACTCCTTGTGCCTTTATGACCACTAAACCATAGCATGCTCACCTTTTTATACCCATGATATTTTCTTCTGCTTTGTGGTATCCTCTCGTGTTTCCCTGAATATATGACCTGAAATTTTGAGCATGTACCGTTTAGATATTTGCATGGACCTATAATTGTCTACCATCATATCTATGCCTAGCTATCTTGCTTTAGGCCCATTTTATACTCTGCTATATGTCTATCATGCTTCTAGGTTATTATGGTGTAGCTTATTTGACTCTTTGCAAACTGTTGTGCTAATCGAATGAACGTATGTACGAATCATGAGTTAGTATTATGTTTTCGCATATAAATGACACCTGAATGCTAGGATGAGTCTAGTCGAAGTAACTTGATTGTACTCATGTTCGATATGTGCTGGTAGTATCCTATAGGGCTTATGAATTCCAATATGACTTGTTGAGTGGTAATTTGTCGTGCTTGCTTCATTACGTGAATATGATTGTTCCATGATGTGATAGTTGTTGTACCATTCCCTGTACTCCTATTGCGGATCATTCCTAGCATGATTATAATCTATCGTCCATGATGTTCCCTTGTTCACTCTGTAAAGATATTCATGTCTTACCATGTATCGCTAGCATCATGTAGGATCACAATGTGACTTGATATATCCTTGTGTTAAACATGTTCCCTGGTTGTATACTGTCAATCTACACCTGTGTACTTGCATGCTTTATGTTCATGTGAAGTCGTGCTGCCTTAAGCTCATGTTGCCGTTTCCGCCATATTCTTCCCTTGTCCTCATATGGTCACGTTACGATTGGTTGACCCATTAAATGCATTCGTGCTAGTTGCCATATGAACATGTAACCTATGCTGCATAGCCATGCATCCTATCATGTTAAGATATATCTTATAGGACCCATGAATTATGGCTTGTGTGAATTCATGCCCTACTTGCATTATGATCTGCTCTTTTGTGGAACAGACTTTGCAAAGTCTTGTATTCTTTCCAACATCTCTAATGTGTGATCCTTTTAACTGTTTAGGAATTGATAGACCCAATTATAGAGTTAGTGCCTATTTTCAACGCATGTTAAGTATTAGGTGATTATCAATGTGTGCCTATCATCTCATCACTCGATATTGTTTCTGCATGCCCCCTGACATTCTTAATGCTTCCGCAAATGAATAATCTGGCACCTCGCATACACACATCACGATAGGTATAAAGCACTCGCATGATTATCTTTGCATACATTATGTAGCTTACCGTTTCCTTGAAACACGATACCTTAGGAGCATTGTCCTGTTTCACACTATGATATGCGCATGACTCCTTCATCACAATCGCTTATAATTCTTTCATATGTGCTAATGTTTTGGTGCAATAGTAGTCTTGCTTAAACTTCTATGACTCGTCCCACTATTATTTGGAGTTGCTCGATGCATCTTATTCATATACATATGTGACTGTCATGTAGTACCTCGTAAAATCTATGCCTAAAGAGATATGACTTGTACGATCGCATGCTCAACTTGCATCTCAGGTAGCCACTTTTGTCATAGGTTGTGATAGCCTTGCTATACCCTCTCTATATGATCTTGTGACTATCTATATGATCTTGTGACTATCTAAGCATATTAAATACTGCTAGCCAGTTAGAATGCTATGCCTCTACATGGTTGTATCATGCTAAATATGATTAATGGCATGCTTATGTGTGTTCTCATCCAAGTTGTTCTTATCACATGATGCCTTCCAATGCTTAACTGGATGAACTCGTACTTTTATAAAATATGTGTTAATTAGCAGTTGAATACCACGTTGCATGTTATACCCTACGACATGGTAGATGCATGTATGCATGAACTGTGATTTTGGTGACAAATTGTTCCTCAATGATTACCTTTGATTGCGCTTTTTCTTAAATAGATACTACTAGTATCATGGAGGACTGCTTTCCAACCATAGCTCATTATATGTTGACATCCCGCACTTACCCGATCACAAGAACGTTGTTGTTGCATGACATGGTTTCTATATGGCCTTATATGATCCTTTCATGTACTAGCTCGACTGATATGAAACATCTCGATAAGTCTGCATATGATTCTACATTGATTAAAACCTGCCTATGTGTACCTGTCACGAACAATTTACCCTACGTGTAATGCTCTGTGTTGTTTACTAGATCCTGCATAAGCTTTATGACGCACACCCTTATTGTTGCATTCGTGTATACATGTCTCTTATACATATCAAGCTTGTCTGATATATGAAATGAAAAGTTGCTAGCTAGTCTCTTATGCCCCATGCAGAACCCGGACATGTTTTTGGTTGCCCCTATTTGTTAACATCTTTCATCAAGGTAGGTGCATGTTAGTGCCCAGTGAGGTGACTAGTTTACTCCGCGATTGCTATGTGTTTTGCTTGCTGCACTCGTAACCTCATAGAGTTCCATAAGGGCATCATACTCCTTCTTGGGTCGGGATCTTTTTTTTCGCCGTATCATCATCAGTTGGTCTGTGTTTGGTTGTGGGAGTCCGGGTTGTTCTCCTTGTCTCTCCCCTATCTCCACTAACGTAAAAGTTGCTTGCAATACTTTGACAAACGATGGCGTAGAAAAGAGCACGTTTAGCCGAATAGCACGGGAGCGGCGCAGTGGAAGCACGGTGGGCCCATAAACCCCAGGTCCCAGAACTGACATATTGATTCTTGGAATGACGAACTCGTAGTGGACGTTACGTGGTTAACTCCTGCTTATGATGATGAATTTTAGTGCTTTGGTGTTCCTATGTGACTGACCTTGTGATATGATTGGTGTTATGTGTTGGTAAGCCTTGCTTGTTCTTTTACTTGTGGAACGTGAACTATACCTGCTGAGATCCTGACCTTGTGTTTAGTAATCATGGTATTATGTGCCCCGTTAAAATGTGACAATATGTTATTGTGATTCTGGCCTGATATTACCTTTGCTCGAATTATTATTAGCATGAGGTTATGTGGTAACTTGTTTTGGTATGTCGATACCTAATATTCTGCAATACTTGCCAAGCATGATAGTATATTAGGATTCATGACATGTGACTGTTTGAGGTATTGAGAGATAATGATGTATAAACCTAGTGTGAAATCATGTTATATGCTGATATGAAATACTTGGGAATTAAGTGATAGTAGAATGAAGGGTCCATGGTATAAGGGTGCATGTTATCTTGATATATTGGTATATGATGTCCTATTAAGTTAAATGTTGTCGTGATTATATTTTGTGCTTGCTATGTTGTTAGACTTTGTTATTGCTGAACCACGAGAGAATGATAGGTTCTATCTTGATAACTTGAACATTGAATTGTTGAAACGTGATTGTGGTGATGCATATATGCATTGATATTTCAAAATTGATTTTCAGTTAAATCCTTGTCTATGAAAATGGTGAATACCTTGGCTTGCTGAATCTTGTTGAAATGGATTTTGTTGTGCTAACTTGTTGCCTTCCCATTAGACTGAAACCCCTATTATGACAAAATTTTGTTGTGTTGGTAGTGGTAAGTAGGAAACCATGCTGATGTGACCTACTAAGGTTGAGACTTGATGTGTTTGTGTACGTGTTGCCCTTTCAAAAAAAAATGACATTTCTGCTTGATGCATTCTTATTTGTTGACACCTAGAACATGAAATTCTAATGTTGAGTGTGACGTTTTAAATTTATTGGTGTGCGACAATGTTGCTAATGGCTATTCATGTTATGGTTTTGGCGTGGCCAATCCTTATGGTGGCTAGTTGTTTATGAGGTGGCATGTCTTGGTTATGTTGATTCTGATAATGGCGAGAGATTCGTAGATTGGAATTGCTTTTGAGATTGGAACCTAGGAAGAGAATATGGGATTAGCCTTTAGAGGTGGATGATTCCACCTCTTGAGTTCTGAATATGCTTGATCAATTTGGGATTTAAAAGATTTCGAAAGAGCTTGGAAACGACTAACTCAAATTCTGAAAAGCTTTGGATGGTTTTGAAGTCGAGGGGTTTCGCTTGTTTTTGAAGGGTTTTGAACAGTTTTGAAAATGACTAACTTGGATTTGGGAAGACCAAACACGATCGAGAATTTCAACGATTTTGAGGCCAATCTTTTTCAATTGTAGAATCCCCTTCGAAACTTTTCAAACCCGGGCATGTCTATTATACTTCACGAAGTGGATACAAGCATTTTATGAGGGCGCTTGTAGGGTGCTTGCTAAGACCTAGTGATGATATTGTAGAACTTTTAGAGTTGTGGTACCTCCGAAAAGTCGAAGCGAGGATGTGATAGGGGCGCTTATTGCATACTTGTCAAGGCCAATTGGAGATGTCACGATTGTGACTAGGATGTTGTGAGAATCCCGGAAGACGCAACCGAGACGATTACAAGATCCTTGGACATGGTCTTTGGACTCATCAATTTCAAACTTCATCCCCTACTTGTATATTTTAGTCTCGGGGACGAGACTTGTTTTTAGAGGTGGATGATGTAAAGGCTCAGATTTTCAAATATTAATTTTTGGAAAAAGAAAATTTAAAAATGAATTTAAAGTGAATTCCGGCCCAATTTTTAATTTTAAAGATCGAATCCGTCTTTTATTTCGTCCGGGATTCAAAAATTCATGCCGTCAACGATATCATATTCAATTTTAAATATTTAATCAATCGAGAGAGCGGGATTTAAAATATCAATCGTCGGAAATCCAAATTCCCGACTCGGGACCACAATTCCGTCACCTTCTCTCATCCTTATCGTTTTCAACTTTTGACCCAAGTCTCTTTTTCCAACTTTTATTTTCCATCTTGGACAAAACACACACCCCTCATCCCTCTCTACCTCATCCCTTATCTCACCTAAATGTGACAAAGAGCCAAACAGACCCTTGCTTTATCTGAACCCCAACAGCACGCCACATCCCCTCTTGGACTTCAAATTGACTCATTTATCTGTAAAGTAAAAAAAAAACAAAACAATAAAAGCCCTTTTATACATTGAATCACAATTGCAGGAACCCATCCCCTCTTTTATACATTGAATCACAAACAATATATCTCCCTCCTCCTCCTCTTTTCCGCTGCCAACGCACCACCACCCAGCCACCATCTTCCTCCTCCATCTCCCCCGCGAGGCCGCCGCCGCCTCCAAACCCTCTCCTCTGGTTCTGCCGAGAGCAAACAACAGCAGCCACACGCCCGTCTTCCCCTTCCCTTTGAGCTCCCAGCAGCCGCCCCAACATCTCGGAGCAGCCCGAAGTCCGACGACTCAGAGACGAGAGGTCCATGCCGCCGAACCCTCACCCTTCCCTGTTTTTCCGATCAAACCCCCGGGTAAGGCTCCTCCCTCCCCTTTCGAACGAAAAGCTCGCAAAGGTTTCCCTTTTTTTACCTCTCCATTCATTCTAGGCCGGGAATCGCAGCCCCAAGACTCCGACGAGCCCAATCGTATCCGACGAAGCTCCATTCCGGCGAGCGTCGAAACCGCACCTTGGTGAGCTCCTCCTCCCTCCTTCTTCTTTTCCTTCCCTGTCTGTGTGTGTGTGACTGTGCTGTCGGATTTGGGTCGAATTCGACGCCGGCGAGCTCAAGGCTCCCTCCTCTCTTTCCTTCCTTTTGAACGCAGGGAGTATAGGGGAAGAAGATGAACAGTGCCCACCGGGTTGGGTTTTGTTTTCTTTTTTTTTTGGTCCGGTTCAGCAATTTATTTAATAAAAATCGGACCGGTTTGGTTCCATTAAAAATTTAAAGACAGATTTGGAATTGGGCTGACCCGATTTGGTAAATGGATTTGGGCCCCTTTCTTAAATTGGGCCTAATTTTAGTAAAGTGTTTTTAAGGTTTAAGATCTACTTGATATATAAATAAATTCGATATGAAATATATAAATAAATTGGATAAAATATATTATGTATATTTAATGATGAGATTTAAAAGTGTATTATTATTATTATTATTATTATTATTATTATTATTATTATTATTATTATTATTATTATTATTATTATTATTATTATTATTATTGTGATTTAAAATATAATATTATGAGACTTGGAGATTTAAAAAGGTATTATCGGATTTAAAAAGAAGGAATTTGACATAAGTGAAGATGAGTTATGGAAACTTGAAGTGGGATTTGGAAATCTCGGAACGACTTGGTTTTCATGTGTTTTCTCATATCGGCAAATGGTTTTGGAAATGGGTTGGGAACATGGTCTCTATGTGTGTGATTAGTAGCATTGTAGCTTACCGCATTCTTTATAATTATAATAGGTGCTTGTCGATTGTTAGGACTATGCTCTTTGGTATATCTTGCTGTTCGGCTCTCCAGGTGAGTTCCTATATGAGCTCACTCAGATTCGAAAAGAGATCTCCCTGCTTGTAGCCATGTGCATACTAGGTGCTTGCATTCATAATAAAGCATGCCATGTAGTATCCTGCTAGGATTGCACTCATGATTGAGCATTCGTTTACTCATTGCTTTTGTAAACAGAACGGCCGTTATCTGTGAAGTAACTAGAGTCATTGCTAGGGTTATAGGACGACCTAGTCTCATCGGGTCCCGTCCTGAGTCAATCGAGTCATGAACTTCCCTGTATTATGAGATGCCTGCGGGCTTTATTGCGGATACGGGTTGGGCATGCGTGCCACCCGATGATAATGGAATGCATTCACGAGCTGGCCAGTCTCCGCCCTATCGGAAGGGGGTGGAGGTAGGAGAGGGATATACCACTTGGTATTCGGTGCTAAGGCCTTATTATATTTACGCACTTGATCTTAGGGGCATGTTAGTGTGTTAACATTCCGCCTTGCATCTAGAAGCATCTTTATCAGGACTAGCGTGTGTATGTGTCTGCTTGTTTGGGACTATATTGCGTAGGGCTTCGATCTGACACCGCCCCGCATACATTTTTTTTTAGGGTTGTTTTGCAGCATTATTGTTCCTTGCTTCTGTGACGTGGGAACTCTCTTGGGCGATTGTAAAGAAATGGTCTAACCTTAGATTTTGATAAATACACTTACTGATTTTGTTTTGACCCGGCTCAGCCGTGGCACCCTCTTGTATTGCACCTTGATTCTACTATCTGCATGACTGTGGTTTTCTACGCTTAGACTTATGACAGGTACAGGGGACTTCCCCGGGGATTCCAACGATCCCTTCGAATTTTGGGTATGAAATCCCACTTCAAAATGTTAGGATAGAATTTCAAACCTTCAACCTGTACTCAGGGCGCAAGATCCTAACGAGGGGTTTTATCCCTCGAAACGTAACTCGGGAATCATAATCCCGGGCCGTTACAACTTTGGTTGTATTTGCACAACATACGGTTATACTTGCACAAGCACAACATATATACTCTTATATTTGCACGACAAAATGTAAAAAAAGACTTGGGAAGGGGATGGACATTTCACCGATTTATCCCAAAGTGTGGACAAATCACAAATTGAGACATCTTTTTTGAACGTTTTGCAACATCTCCCAAATTTTTTTAGCACCCCCTTTGATGGCAAACCCTGGGCACGTGACCCAACCGGCACGAGCCACGCACCAGGTAAACCGGCTTGCGCCGACCGGCTCGACACACTGGTAAGGAGCAAGGCAAACCTTGGAATTTTCACCCAAGGAAAGGGGCGGAGGTAGGGATCGAACCCGAAACCTCCTAACCTCCCCCCTTGCTCCCCACTAGTGAGCCACCCCGACTGGGGAAAACACAACCAATATTTACAATAACTTTAAGAGACGGTGACAATAAATGCAACTTATACATGATAAGAATAGGAATTTTGGGGATTGAATTGCTTGCCTTTCTCATAACGTTAATCATATATATAGTTACATATTGCCTTGGGGCTCAAGCTAATGTATAATTACATAAATAACCCTAAGCTAGGTCTAATACTCCCCCTCAAGTTAGAGCATGAAGATCCCGAATGCCCAACTTGCGAAGGAGAAACTGAAATTGCTGACGACCCAAAGGTTTTGTAACCAAATCAGCAGGCTATCTGTAGTTTGAATATGAGAGGTAGCAACCGTGCCATTCTGGATGTGATGACGAACAAAATGACAGTCGATCTCGATGTGCTTTGTACGCTCATGGAAGACAGGATTAGAAGCTATATGTATGGCTGCTTGAATGTCACAGTATAAACACATCGGTGTTGAGTGCTGAACACCAAGGGAGAGCAAGAGCGACTTCAACCACTGAAGCTCAACACACGTAGAGGCCATAGAGCGGTACTCGGCTTCAGCAGATGAGCAAGCCACCATGTGTTACTTTTTTGTCTTCCAAGAAATAGGCGAAGAACCAAGACAGACGAAGAAGCCAGAGATAGAGCGGCGAGATAGCGGACAAGCAGCCCAATTAGAGTCACAATAAGTAGTAATTTGTAAGGAGCTGGAGGCAAAGAGCAAAAGGCCCTGACCAGGATGACTCTTGAGATAACGCAAGACACGCAAAGCAGCATGCCAATGATCAACTCTCGGAGCCTGAAGAAACTGTGCTAATGTATGGACAGGAAAGCTAATTTTCGGACGCGTGATGGTCAGATAGATCAAACGGCCAACAAGGCGACGGAAGCGGCCAGGCTCATCAAACAAAGCACTCTCAGAGATGGCTAAATTATGATTCTGCTCCATAGGAAAGTCACAGGGCTTCCTAGCAAGAAGACCTGTCTCAGCAAGCATATCAAGAGTATGTTGGATATAATGCCTAGAGTAGGTGGTTTTAAGGTGTCTCTTAGACATTCTCCATCCCACATGGAATGTTCAAGGGTATCCTAAAAGGGTTTTAAGGAGACTCTTCCGCTACCTACATTGAGAGGTAAAGGATGAGACGGAGCTTTATGGAAAAGTATCTTTTCTTGAGGCCGAAGATATTACAGATAAACTTGTTAGTATTTATCCGCGAATATATATTTTTCATTGGATTTATTTTCATAAATTATCCTTTCAAACGGTTTTAGATAAGTCAAGATCTTCTGAAGATAGACTCAAATCTTCCTTTTGCTTGCGGCTTAAGGATTGATTTCGCAGCTATATAAAGGGATCAAGGGCTTGGGTTTTAACACAGCGAACACAATCGCCTCTCTCCCTCTTCTGTTTTCTCCTACCTTTTCCCGTTCTGAGCGCCTGTTCCAGTTCCAACTTCTCTCCCTCGAGTGCACCTGTGAGAGAAGCCGGTGAAATCCTTGGGGGACGTTGCCTCGCATACGATCTGCACCACTGTCGGGGGCAAATACGTTTCTCATTCAGTGGCCTCCATACTACGCTTCACCACAGCCCTAGTCCCTTCACAGAAACGAGTTCGGCCTACATCCACTAACGCTTTATAGCTAGTTTGTTGCTTTTTGCAGGTTCCAACAGGGTCATTATCCAACAGTGAGAAACGTATTTTTGTTGGACTACGGTCGCCAAAGAGATCGGTTACAAGAGGTTGCTACTCGATCTCTTAAGCTAGAGTCTTTGGATGGTTAGAACGATGAGTGCTGAGGCGTCAAAGGATTGAACATGGTTGCTCGGAGGAGTTTTCGGGATCATGGAGCCGATCAAACAATTCTGATCCTGATTTCTCGAGGTTTGAAATTGATTTCGACGGATCAGAATTTTCTTGATTTCGAATTTGGAAAAGGGTCCGAGCTCTTCGTGAACAAAGTTGGACCTGAGAGATGCTCGCGCTGTAGCCAAAGGGAGCCCCTCACCTTGTGTCGTTCTTGGAGGTTCCAGCCTCGAATTTCTTGATCTGGCTGTCCTCGCCGGAGATCCATGGAAAGGAGGTGCTTGCTCGCCACCGTGCTCGTCGACGGAGCACTTGGAGGCGGCGGTGCCACCGCGCAGGGTCGTTGACGGTGAGGCGATGGAGAAGGAAGGTGGAGTTGGAATCAGACGAAGCTTTGAGCTTGCTGCCATGGCGGTGGCCTGTTGAGATCCATCTGGACTTGCTAGGGTCTGATTGGATCTGAAATTGAAACCTAGATGTGAGCCTGAGAGTTGGGGATTTTTTCTTCGACTGGCAGAGATACCTGGGCTAGGCGGCGCTTGCTTCGTCACCTTACTCCTCGTCGAAGTAGACGGTGGTGCTAGCATTGCCGCCCAGCGTCATCGATAGCGAGGCAGACACGAACGGACCTCCAAGCTCGTTGCCCTGGCGGCGGAACTTCCTTGTGGTTACTGTCGGCCTAGAGTTTGCCAAGGCTTGATCTTGCTCACCATTCGTGGGTGCTGGCAGCATCAGGTGCCATCGCTGGTGGCTGTTGCCGGCAATCCTCGAACGGTGCTGGAAGGGTGGCGGCGCTGCTACCTAGGGTCCTTGACGAGTCGACGGTGAGCTCAAGGGAGACGAAGAAGATGGCCAGAGGAAGGAACCTTAAGCTCGCCGCTTTTGCGGCAGGTTGAGGATGGGTCTTGCCGGGCTAATCTTCGGGGCGAGCCAGGCTACTGGTGACCTAACCTTCGGGCTTGGTCGGCCTTTCGGGCCTCTTCTGGTCATGGCATAATGGGATGAGTTAGGCCTGTTGACTGTGCCTTAATCATTTGGGCTTAATTTTTTTTTTTCTGTAATTTATGTAATTTGTGTTGTTTGTTGTTGTTGGTTTGTTTTTGACAAATTTGTTGAGCATATTTCCCGATGGATGTATATACAGGATTCTAGCACTCCGACACCACCATGTCATCTAAAACGGAGTATATATGGAGTGACATTGGGATGTCAAAAACGGAGAACAATTGCGTTGATGAACCAGCCAAGTTATCTCCTCGGTCTTACAACACACATGTCGGCCTATTTTGTGAGTTAACTTAAGTGATCGACATGATTTTTATATTTAGTTGGTTATAAATATCTTATGCATATATCTCTTTGAGTCTTGGTTGATGACATGATACTAGGACATGAGAAATTGGTAATTTTGAGAAAATTCCATAAAATGCTCCTAATATCTAACTTAGATGTTGTTGATCAAATAAATGTGATATTTGCATAACTTGCTAAACATCCTTTCAGTCTGTAGTTAAGAGGACCACTAGATTGCTTGAGTTAACAAAGGTTGATCTCTCTTTTTTACATCTCTAAAAGCGAATGTGTGAAAGTTGATATATCACATTATGTAGATGATTCTTAGAGATACCAAGTTCATGTATGTATCAAGTTCAAAGATGTAGGATGACTTGTTCTTGACATATGAGGTATAAAACCAATTTGTTTATAATCAACACAATTTAAATTCAATAAAGGTATGAAATGAGATACCACATGAGAAATTCGGCAAAACCCCATGCAAGGTTTGTAAATGACTTAAGAGTCTACCTAGTGTATGTGAGAAATGTGGGGGTTAGTGTGTCTAATGTGGTTATATATGCCTTTAAATAAAATGATGTTGGATCTTATATGAATGATGATTAGTCTTGTTGGTTATAAAGAGCACAATTATACCGTCTATAGATTTATGTGCTTGCATGATATATCGATGTGTGAATATCGTGATGCTGAATTTTTTGAGCATATTTTCCTTTGAAGAAAGATCATGATAGTATTCCTACTGTTTTTGAACCTGCATCTTTGTCTTTCTTGCTTCTATCAATGTTGATGAACTAGTGAAATTAGAAGAAGTAAAAGACGTAGAACTGAAACTAGCTATGGTCCTGATTTTGTGACTGCATTCTTAACTGAACTCCGTGATTTAGAAGCTCTAGTTTATGTCCACATGATAGAGGATGAACTTAAAACTTATAGAGAAGTTATGAGTTTAGTAGATGCTAGTTTTTTGGAAAGATGCTATAAACAGTGAAATTGAATCTATCACAAGTAATCACACTTGGGAACTAGTTGATTTGCCTAGAGGATATAAGGTCATTGGTAGTAAATGGATCTTTAAGAGAAAACTTAGAACAGATGGTTCTATAGAAAGATTTAAGGCAAGACTAGTAATCAAAGCATTCACACAGAAACATGGAGTAGATTATTTTGACACCTATTCTCCTGTAACCAAGATTGCGACCATTAGAACATTATTTGCATTAGCATCTAATTACAAGCTCTTAGTACATCAAATGGATGTAAAGACTGCTTTTCTGAATGGTGATCTAGATGAGGAAATATACATGGAACAACCTTCGGGTTTTGTGGTTCCAAGTAAGGAGAGTATGGTTTGTTGATTAAAGAAGTCTCTCTATGGCCTATAGCAAGCACCTAAACAATGGTATGAGAAATTGCATAACACTGTGTTGAGTTTTGGATTTATGGTTAGTGGATCTAATGCATGTGTTTATACCAAGATGTACAATTCTGGTTGTGTTATTGTGTGCCTATATGTTGATGATATGTTGTTGTTTGGCACTAACATGCATGTGATAAATAAAAGTTTCTTTCCTCTCGCTTTGAAATGAAAGACTTAGGTGAAGCAAATGTGATTCTAGGTGTTAAAGTGACTATTACTAAAAATGGCTTTACTTTGTCTCAATCCCATTATGTAGAGAAGGTATCAAAGAAGTTTAACAACTATGATGTGACGCCAGTTAGGACCCCATATGATGCTACCATAGAGTTAGTGAAGAACTCAGGTATAGGTGTTTCCCAAGAGGAATACGCTAAAGTTATTGGGAGTCTAATGTTTTTGATGAACTATACTCGGCCTGACATAGCTTATTCAGTAAGTAGACTCAGTAGATATACACATAATTCTAGCAAAGAACACTGGATTGCACTTAGAAGGTTAATGAGATACCTTAGAGACACTCTTGATTGGGGATTACATTTTGAAGGTTTTCTCTGCGTTCTAGAAGGATATTGTGATGCAAACTAGGTAAGTGGGACTGGTGAAATTTTCTCCACTAGTGGATATGTTTTTACATTGTGTGGTGCAGCTGTCTCATGGAAATCTACAAAGCAGAGTTGCATAGCCCGAACGACGATGGAGTTCGAGTTCATAGCTCTAGACCTAGCAGGGCAAGAGGCTGAGTGGCTGAAAAGTCTACTGGCAGATATACCAATGTGGGGGCATCCAGCTCCTGCGATTTCTCTACACTGTGACTCACATGCTGCCTTTGGAGTAGCAAACAGCGGAGCGTATAATGGTGTTGTAAGGAGGAAATTGAGACTTGCAATAAAATATAAATAAATCAAAGCAAACCAGATTCCGTCCCTTGCAAATAATTACAAGACTCCCTCCCTATGCAGTAGTGGGAAGTCAGGATCGATCCACGAGGAAGCGTGTCAGCGGATCTCAGGTAGCTGTAAATCTCACAGACAGAAAAAGCAGAAACAAAGGCAGAAAGAAAGACAGAAATAACAAAGCAAAGCAGAAAATAAAGCAAACACAGAAACTGGTCGATATCGACAAGGAGGTACTCGATATCGACAAAGCACAGTGATGACAGAAAGCAAACTCGGCAACAAAAACTCGATCTCGAAAACCCTTACTCGATATCGACTAAGTGCTATTCGATATCGACAAACAACTCTTCGAGATCGACAAACAGCAGAAACTAAAAGATGCAAACTTCGAACACAGAACTCAAATTTTCAGCGAAATAAATCAATATACTAAAAGACCTCCAAGGCCAGGGTATCAACACCACAACGATAACCATGCAAAATAACACCTAAAGGCATAAAAGATCATGCTTTCCATCAAATAACTTTCGTTATTAACAAATAGGAATATAGAGGCTTTCGCATAAACCCTAATTGTTACTAACCCTTTTCACATATTTAACCCAAGTTGTATTAAGATCACTTTCGCTTCAATAACACAAACAAGGATCACCTTCAACTTTCGCAAAAGAATCATGCTCATAGGGATAGAAGACGAATTGCGTAAAAAGATTGTACCTTTACCGCATCACCTTACATGGCTACCGTCGGGCTCACCCCAGCCCCAGAAGTGGGTGGACTACTCGCTCTTCATCGCAATAGCAGACATCTTTGATGAAAAAGAACTAACTTGCATTAAATAAACTCAAACTTACAACCTCTTCTCCTTCTCTCTCTATGTGTAACTAATTGTCTCTGAAATTGAATTGGATAAAACTCAGCCCCTAGGGCTTTATTTATAGCCTTCATTCCTTCTAGGTAAGAAAGTCTATCTATATCTAAATCTAATTATCTAAAGACTTAAAGATAAATAAATGGAATAAAGGAATTAAATCAAAAAGAGAAATTATATCTAAAATAGGTAAATCTTCCATGTGTTGATAGGTCTTGATAGATGTTGATAGATGTGGATAGATCCTCGACAAACTCGGACTTCTTCGGCCCCAAGCAATCCCAATCCGCGTAGGACAGCTCACCGCGTTACGCGGCTCCGGAAGATTTCCTCGATATCGATTAGTTTACTCGATATCGAGTAAAGTGTGTCGTCGTCTACGGCTGGCTGGGCATCTCGGGTTGCTGGTGCTCGATCAAGCTCGGACAGGCACTGCTGGGGTCCTCGATATCGACAAAAGTCCTCGATATCGAGTAACCATGTCGACTTCTGCGTTGCCTGGTGTTGTCGAGTAGCTTCTCCTCGGCATCAACTCGGACATGTGTTTCTGGGTTGTCAATATCGAGTAAGATCCTCGATATCGAGTAACTTGGTACTCGGCATGTCCAATCCTCGGCTTCTCGACTTGGTGTGGCTTCCTCGACTCCGGGCATAGCTTCATGGGTTTGTCGATATCGAGTAAGCTACTCGATATCGAGTAGGCTTGTGGAGTCGGGTTGGCTCTGGCTCCCAGCTCCTCGATCAACTCCTAGTCGATCAGCCTGTGCTCGGACATCCTTTGTCGATATCGACTACTTTTCATCGATATCGAGTAACTTCTAGGCTTCAGCTTGATTCGTCCTGGTTCTCTAGTCCTTTGACTTTGGACTTCTGTAGCTGATTTCTGAGCTTTTCTAACCATTCTCAGAATTGCTGTAAACTGCCTCGAATTCTGCGAATTTAAACAGAAACTGGTGTAGATTCCATAATAAACATAAACTACATAGATTTTGTACTATTCTAGCCCAAATGCATGAAATGTTTGCAGAAAACGACATAAAAGTTACTGTAAAACATGGCAGATTCAGCTCACAACAAACACCCCATACTTAAGCTTGCTTGTCCTCAAGCAATACTTTTATTTGTCATTCAGGGGAAGAAATCAAAACTCTCAACATATTAGATTCATTGCCATATGTCCCTGCAATCAATTACCATCCTCGAAAAGGTACTAGTGTCACAAATCCATGCATGTGCAATCAAAAGCAACATCTACTCACAAAAGGAGGGTTATGCAAAACATTCATTCGTGACAAAGCATTAATAATCAAGAGGACTTCAATTTAAGCTCAAATAAGGAGTAGATTAGTAAAAGGCTAAAAGTGGGCAAATGTTTGGCAATGTGGTGCTATATAATCCGGGGAAATGGAGTACTTTCCAAACTGAATTTCCACATTCCTTCTCCATAAGATTCATCACCTTTCATAATGCTTTTATCAATAATAATGCTTTTACCTCTCTAACCTCAGCACTGTCTTCTCGCGAGTCGCAAACATGGGTGTCATGAATGGCCTCGGATACTTAGTGCGTCGGACTCCTCACCTGGTGTCCCATCTCGCCAAACTATTATCTCAGCGAGCAGGGTCGATCTTTGATCGGATTTTCTTTTACTCATTAAATTTTCCATATATTTCAAACAATTCCGCCAAACTCCAAATAATGACATATAACACAACAACCATATAACATCTCCATAATGTAACATCATTCTCAACATAATCCCCGGATAGGACATAAGGTAAAGAATGGTAATATTTAGTTCATGTGGAGCAATGATTGAAATAAGGCATAATATGGCTTTTTGTGATGCATATAAGCATAGGTATGGCTAGGATATATACATCTGAGCATTATATGGAAATATAAAGTCCTCCATCCTCTTATCATGCAACATGTCAAAAGCAACTTCAAATTTACCTCCTTTCATGGTTTTCAAGAAAATATGCATGTTATTGTGACTTCCTTTTACTAGGCAATTTCATGCTATATCTCTAATGAATCCAATTTTGCATCGCCGAGTTCAATATAAGCTTCCATGACATTATTCAAAAAATTTCAATGGGGGTGATTTTTCTTTAAACTTTGGAAAACATGCATGTAAGCACATAAATCAATAATGATTTCCAAAATAGCCATGTATAAGCAATTCAAGAAATAAATTTCAAATATGCACACAAAATGTCAAATATATCAAATATGCACAAATTAAGCCCTTCCCCTACCCCATACTTAAACATTACAGTGTCCTCACTGTACAAAAACAAGGGTAAAGAAAGAAACTCACAAGACAAGTGTGCAGGGCTGCATAATATCGATTCAACATGCCTGGGCCGAGTACTATTTTGGCTTGCTTCAATCCCCATGGACCTGAAAAATATAGAAGACATATACCCACAATAGAAAAACTAAAAAAAACAAAAAAAAAACAAAAAGCAACAATGTCCAAAAAGTCCCAAAAAATAAATGTCTATGTACAAGCTCTAGATTTTATAGTCGCTAGGTCGACTTTCTCCATTAAGCTCAAGGTGGCATCTGCATGGCCCATGTAGCTTGGGCTTCAAATAGGACTCCATTCTTGTCCATCAGCTGCAATCCTCCAGTATGGATCTTCTTCACCACGAAAGGCCCCATCTTCTTCTTGTTGAATTTGTTAGGAAACCAATGATCTTTGGATTTGGAAACATAGAGCTTGTCTCCAACTTCATACTCTTTAGGCTCATCATTGGAAATCCTACATAAGCGCACATACCAAGGCAAACCTCTCCCATGTATAGATAGGTCTTTAATGGAAATAGGAGAAGAAAGATCTATACCTTGGATTACCTTCGCATAAACGGATTCGGGAGCCACTGTGTTTGGTCGATCTCGAGTAAGTTTACTCGATATCGATGAGTTTTCCGCTTCTGGTGGTGGACTGCTCGAGGATGCTGGAGTCGAGGAAGGTGGGTGTTGGTCGATATCGACTACTGTAGTCGATATCGAGGAGTTTGGCTCACCTAGTGGAATCAGCGTCGAGGAAGTCGAGGCAGCCAGGTTTTGGTCGATATCGAGTAGCTTACTCGATATCGAGGAGTGCTCGGCTTCAGTTTGACTGCTCGATGATGCTGGTGCTGGTGGAGGCTTCTGATCTTGGTCGATGTCGACTAAATTACTCGATGTCAAGAAATTGTCCGACATCGACCCCATACTTGCATCCTGTCAAGGCATCCGAAATATAGTTAGTCCATAACGACGTACCTTGGTCCGTGTCAAGTGGATTCTCTATTTCTTCCTTTAGGATGGCCATGATCTCCTCCACCTGGGCTTCCATATCCCTCTTTTCCAGTTCTTCAGGAGTCATATTACTTTAGGCTCCCCACAAGTGATGTAACCAGCTAAGATAGATTTTACCTCTTCCATTGGACCTGTATGCCTTTCAGTTTTATTAAAGGAATACTCAATTACCTCATCGCTGATGTTGAAAGTGAGGACTCCTTTTCTCACGCTTATGTTGGCATCCACCGTCGCCAAGAAGGGTCTTCCTAGAATAATTGGACAAGCAGGGTCCTCCGCCATATCAATAACTAAGAAATCAGCAGGGACAAAGAATTTACCTACTTGTACTGGCACATTGTCCACCATGCCTGTTGGAATGACCACCGTGTTGTTGGCCATATACAGCTTAGCATCCACAGGCTCTAGGGCACCTATCTTAATCTTAGACCAAATTGTTAAAAGCATTATACTCACACTAGCTCCAAGATCACATAAAGCATTAAATTTATATTGACCAAATCCAATGGTTATAGCAAACTTACTTGGATCTGGCCTCTTCTCAAGGATGTCCATATGGCTGCACTCCTCTGTAATCTCAGCCATCGACCTCTTCTTGCTCAGAATCTCCTTCAGGAACTTGACATAGGATGGCATTTCATTGAGAGCTTCTGTGAAGGGTATGGTGACATTGAGTTTCTGAAGCATCTTGATGAAGCGCTGAAACTTCTTCTCTGCTGGGTCCTTTGTAGATTTTATTGGGAAGGGCAACTTCTTTTTCTGATTTGGAGCCAGAACAGATGTCAGAGGTGCTGCAGCTTTCTCGGTCTCGACTTGGTCTCCTCGATATCGACCAGTTCATCCTCGATATCGACTAGCTTCCTCGGTGTCGAGTTGTTGTGCTGTGCAGACGAAGGCTGATGCACTCTGTCGTCGATATCGAGGTGGCCTTCCTCAATATCGAGTTGCCTTTTGTCGATATTGACCAAGTTCTGGTCGATATCGAGTTGCTGTTCTCCTTCGTCCTGTTGCTTTCCGACCTCTGGCTCTTGTAGCTGATGGCCGCTTCTGAGTTTTACAGCATCGAGGTGTCCGGTTTTTCCCTTGGGATTTGGTTATGAAGATCCTGGGAGTGAACCTGACTGTCTGGGGACTCCTGCTGCTAGCTGGCCGATCTGTGTATCAACTGATTTCCGCCATATATCAATCTCCCCAAGTCTAGAGTTGACACCTTGAATCTGAGTGTAGACTGAGTTGAAGGAC
Source organism: Persicaria maculosa (assembly GCA_963922045.1). Lineage (NCBI taxonomy): Eukaryota > Viridiplantae > Streptophyta > Magnoliopsida > Caryophyllales > Polygonaceae > Persicaria > Persicaria maculosa. The sequence continues at coordinate 43,674,092 of OY998262.1, read as the reverse complement.
TGCTTGGTGTCTGAATGATTCCTCCGGATTTCCTCTAGGACAGTCTGTAGATCATCCCTTTTCTGGTCCCTTTCCGGATGTCCTGGAGCTCTGTAGGGCGGGGGGTTCCTAGTGGCACCTTGGTTCCATTGTGGTTGCTGAAACCTTTGGTCCCCCATGTAGCGTTTGGGACCCCCAACGTAAGCTGCCTCTTGGTATTCTGCCAACCTGACTTGCTCTGTGTGTGGGCACTCAGTAGTGGTATGCCGCTGTGATCCGCATTCGATGCAAGGCTGGTTGACCGAGAGATATTTGACTTGCTTGAGGAGCTTCCTATTCTGATCTATGTAGTACTGCTCCCTTACATCTGGATCAATCTCTTTGGGGGGCTCATAGAGGGGCATGGATGGTGCTGGCCTGGCGTAGGGGTTCTCCTCATAGTTGACTGGAGTCCCATACTTGTTGTCATAGTTGGTCAGCTTGTCGAGAGCAGCTCATGCGTCAGCAGGCGGCATTGTCAGATACTCATAGTGAGTATATGTGTTGATTCTATCCTTTGCAGCCAAGTTCAGATAATTGAAGAAGATCTCTTGAACTACGCAGGGTTGTTGTCCATGTGTAGGGCATGATCGCAGTAGATCCTTATAGCGTTCCCATGCCTTTGCTAGCGTCTCTCCAGGCTGCTGTTTGAAAGATGTGATCTTTTGGCGAAGGAGCGCTGTCTTGGCAGGAGGAATGAATTTGTTGAGAAATTCCTGCTTTACTTGAGCCCATGTCGTGAGAGATCGTGGTTTCAGTCCTTCCAGCCATTTCAATGCTGGACCAGTGAGAGACCAACGGAATGCCTTCATCAAGATGTACTCCAAGGTGGTACCTTCAGCAAGAGTACGACACATGTCAGTAAAGTTTGTAATATGCTGAAGAGGGCATTCATTAAATCTACCATGAAACGCATTATGTTTAATTTCTATTAAGAAAGGAGTGCTAATTTCATAGTTATTTTCAGGGATAAGAATAGCCGATTCAGGCACGACGAGCGTCGGGTGCATGTAATCCTCTGCAGTGGTAGGATATTGGGCGAGCTCATCTGCCAACTGCCTTGCGCGCTCAGCTTCTCGCGTAGTGCGTAATCTCTCAGCGGTGAGAGCAGTATCTTTAGCGGCTAGTTCCCTCGTAAGCCTCTCAATCAGCTGTTCTTGTGTCTCTGCAGCCGCCATGGCTCTTTTCAGTTTAGCTTGGATGTGTATAAGGCGCTCCGGTTCGTCTAAGGCGTCAAACTCAGGTGTTCAACCAGAACGGCGCATATACCTGCAAAGTAACTCAAGAGAAAAGTGAGATCTGACTACCTAAGGCGCGAATGATTGCTTCCCCGGCAACGACGTCAATTTGTTGTAAGGAGGAAATTGAGACTTGCAATAAAATATAAATAAATCAAAGCAAACCAGATTTCGTCCCTTGCAAATAATTACAAGACTCCCTCCCTATGCAGTAGTGGGAAGTCAGGATCGATCCACGAGGAAGCGTGTCAGCGGATCTCAGGTAGCTGTAAATCTCACAGACAGAAAAAGCAGAAACAAAGGCAGAAAGAAAGACAGAAATAACAAAGCAAAGCAGAAAATAAAGCAAACACAGAAACTGGTCGATATCGACAAGGAGGTACTCGATATCGACAAAGCACAGTGACGACAGAAAGCAAACTCAGCAACAAAAACTCGATCTCGACAACCCTTACTCGATATCGACTAAGTGCTATTCGATATCGACAAACAACTCTTCGAGATCGACAAACAGCAGAAACTAAAAGATGCAAACTTCGAACACAGAACACAGATTTTCAACGAAATAAATCAATATACTAAAAGACCTCCAAGGCCAGGGTATCAACACCACAACGATAACCATGCAAAATAACACCTAAAGGCATAAAAGATCATGCTTTCCATCAAATAACTTTCGTTATTAACAAATAGGAATATAGAGACTTTCGCATAAACTCTAATTGTTACTAACCCTTTTCACATAATTAACCCAAGTTGTATTAAGATCACTTTCGCTTCAATAACACAAACAAGGATCACCTTCAACTTTCGCAAAAGAATCATGCTGATAGGGATAGAAGACTAATTGCGTAAAAAGATTGTACCTTTACCGCATCACCTTACATGGCTACCGTCGGGCTCACCCCATCCCCAGAAGTGGGTGAACTACTCGCTCTTCGTCGCAATAGTAGACATCTTTGATGAAAAAGAACTAACTTGCATTAAATAAACTCAAACTTACAACCTCTTCTCCTTCTCTCTCTATGTGTAACTAATTGTCTCTGAAATTGAATTGGATAAAACTCAGCCCCTAGGGCTTTATTTATAGCCTTCATTCCCTAGCTATTCTAGGTAAGAAAGTCTATCTATATCTAAATCTCATTATCTAAAGACTTAAAGATAAATAAATGGAATAAAGGAATTAAATCAAAAAGGGAAATTATATCTAAAATAGGTAAATCTTCCATGTGTTGATAGGTCTTGATAGATGTTGATAGATGTGGATAGATCCTCGGCAAACTCGGACTCCTTCGGCCCCAAGCAATCCCAATCCGCATAGGACAGCTCACCGCGTTACGCGGCTCCGGAAGATTTCCTCGATATCGAGTAGTTTACTCGATATCGAGTAAAGTGTGTCGTCGACTACGGCTGGCTGGGCATCTCGGGTTGCTGGTGCTCGATCAAGCTCGGACAGGCGCTGCTGGGGTCCTCGATATCGACAAAAGTCCTCGATATCGAGTAACCATTTCAACTTCTGCGTTGCCTGGTGTTGTCAAGTAGCTTCTCCTCGGCACCAACTCGGACATGTGTTTCTGGGTTGTTGATATCGAGTAAGATCCTCGATATCGAGTAACTTGGTACTCGGCATGTCCAGTCCTCGGCTTCTCGACTTGGTGTGGCTTCCTAGACTCCGGGCATAGCTTCATGGGTTTGTCGATATCGAGTAAGCTACTCGATATCGAGTAGGCTTGTGGAGTCGGGTTGGCTCTGGCTCCCAGCTCCTCGATCAGCTCCTAGTCGATCAGCCTGTGTGCTCGGACATCCTTTGTCGATATTGACTACTTTTCATCGATATCGAGTAACTTTTAGGCTTCAGCTTGATTCGTCCTGGTTCTGTAGTCCTTTGACTTTGGACTTCTGTAGCTGATTTCCGAACTTTTCCAACCATTCTCAGAACTGCTGTAAACTGCCTCGAATTCTGCGAATTTAAACAGAAACTGGTGTAGATTCCATAATAAACATAAATTACATAGATTCTGTACTATTCTAGCCCAAATGCATGAAATGTTTGCAGAAAACGACATAAAAGTTACTGTAAAACATGGCAGATTCAGCTAACAACAAATGGCAAGAGGAGGCATATACGCATCCGACATGAGGTTGTGAGGCAGTTGATAAGAAATGGGGTACTCTCTTTAGAATATGTGCGGTCAGAGAGGAACATTGCGGATCCATTGACCAAAGGACTTTGCAGAAGGCTAGTCCTTGACACGTCGAGGGGAAAGGGGCTAAAGCCCGTGAGATGAGGAATCTGTGGCGGAAACCATTAATTTGGTCGAATGCAAGCCATGGAAAGACTCATATGAGATACACATCTCCCATTCCTATGGCAAGTGTATAGCGAGGTTAAGCTAACGCTCTTAATGCTTTTATAGCCCAGATATTGGGTGGTCCTTTGAGACGGACTTGATAGATCACCGAACGACAGAAGAGAGGCTGAGCCTTAGAGCTCTTAATAACTTCATAACCCATTGTGGGGGTATTGTGTATTGAGACAGATATGTTGAAGTTACCTATGTGAGTGTGAGGGATTGGCAACCCTCCAAGGTGAGACTTAGGGCAGTCCTCACTAGAACACTCATGAGCACCCAAGGTGTGCCAAAATTGGAAGTCTTATGTGATAAGACTTAGCGGAACGTTACAGGACCCCGTGGAAGGTGTGTGTTGCTGGTTTACCCCTAAGTGGAGGAATTCAAGGCCTCTGGCCATTCGCTCTATCGAAGGGATCGCCAGTTTCATTATGTGCTGATTCAAGTCGCAAGACATCAGCATTGAAGCACTGACCTCGACATGCTCAGAACTTGTTTTCAAAACCTCAGTTTTTAAACCCTTCTCTCGGCATTTGTGGGGGATTGTTGGATATAATGCCTAGAGTAGGTGGTTTTAAGGTGTCTCTTAGACATTATCCATCCCACATGGAATGTTCAAGGGTATCCTAAAAGGGTTTTAAGGAGACTCTTCCGCTACCTACATTGAGAGGTAAAGGATGAGACGGAGCTTTATGGAAAAATATCTTTTCTTGAGGCCGAAGATATTACGGATAAACTTGTTAGTATTTATCCGCGAATATATATGTTTCATTGGATTTATTTTCATAAATTATCCTTTCAAACGGTTTTAGATAAGTCAAGATCTTCTGAAGATAGACTCAAAATTTCCTTTTGCTTGCGGCTTAAGGATTGATTTCGCAGCTATATAAAGGGATCAAGGGATTGGGTTTTAACACAGCGAACACAATCGCCTCTCTCCCTCTCCTGTTTTCTCCTACCTTTTCCCGTTCTGAGCGCCTGTTTCAGTTCCAACTTCTCTCCCTCGAGTGCACCTGTGAGAGAAGCCGGTGAAATCCTTGGGGGACGTTGCCTCGCATACGATCTGCACCACTGTCGGGGGCAAATACGTTTCTCATTCAGTGGCCTCCATACCACGCTTCACCGCAGCCCTAGCCCCTTCACAGAAACGAGTTCGGCCTACATACACTAGCGCTTTATAGCTAGTTTGTTGCTTTTTGCAGGTTCCAACAGGGTCATTGTCCAACAGAGTATACTTTCGTTGAGAAAGGAAGATACCTGCAGAGGCACGAGAGACCTCAATGCCAAGAAAATACTTCAGAGCACCCAAATCCTTCATGTAAAAACAAGAGTTGAGATAGGACTTGAAGTGATTAATGGTAGAAGAGTCGTTGCCTGCAATAATCATGTCGTCAACATAAACAAGAACATGAAGAGTAATATGAGCACGCTGAAAGACAAACAGCGAATAGTCAGCATGACTCTGTTGAAAACCAAAACCCCGCAATGCTGTCACTAATTTAGAGAACCAATTCAGAGGTGCCTGCCGAAGCTCGTATAAGGACTTTTGAAGGCGGCAAACATTCCCAGAACCATCTGCAACATAACCAGGCGGGAGCTTCATGTAGACCTCCTCGTCCAGATCACCATGTAAGAAAGCATTGTGAACATCCATCTGATGCAGCTCCCATCCTTTAATAGCCGCGACAGAGAGAAAGACACGAACTGTCACCATATTTGCGACTGGTGCAAAAGTTTCATGATAGTCAACCCCTTCAATCTGGTGGTTGCCAAGAGAAACAAGACGAGCTTTGTGGCGCTCAATAGACCCGTCAGAGCGGTACTTAATGCGATATACCCATTTGCAACCGATAGCCGTCTTATGTGGAGGAAGCTCAGTGACAATCCATGTATTATTGCGCTCAAGAGAAGCAATTTCTGAGGCCATGGCATCACGCCAAGCCACATGCTTGACTTCCTCGGAGTATGTGCTAGGCTCGTAGCCAGAAGTGATAGCCGAGAGAAACTGAGCATGTGCTGCAGGAAATCTGTGACAGGAAACATAAGCCAAAATAGTATAGAGAGTACCTGAGGATGGCGAGCCGGAGTCAGACGGTGAAGAAGCAAAGGGGGGGGGGTAGTAATGTGAGTTATGCTGCAAATGTAGTCCTGCAATCGAGCAGGAGGGTGACGAGGGCGAGTACTCAGCCGGATTGGCGGAGGGGCAATTGGAGGACTCCCCCTATCGGTGACAGGCGGTGAAGGAGGGACAAGAGGAGGTATATCAGCAGGGTGCACATCATCATAGACAGCCGGGGAGACCTCAATGGAAGGGGAAGGTGCTGAAGGGGCAACCGGTTCACTATAAAGAAAAGATTGCTCATAGAAAACGACATCACGACTAATGAAAATCTCCTTAGTTTCCAAGTCAAGGAGATGCCATCCACGTTTACCATTAGGATACCCAAGAAAGACACACTTGTGACTGCGAGAGGCAAACTTATCGCGATTTTTGGGAAGATAAGAAGCATAGCACTGACAACCAAAGACACGAATATGAGTGTATGTGGGGGGCCGATTATAGAGAAGCTCAAAGGGAGTCTTCCCATGGAGTAATGAAGACGGGGTTCTGTTGATTAAGTAGCATGCAGTAAGCACACACTCACCCTAATAGTCAAGAGGAAGAGCAGCCTGAAAGCGAAGCGCTCGAGCAACGTTTAGGAAGTGACGAAGCTTGCGCTCAACCCGACCATTCTGTTGGGGAGTGTATGTGCAAGAGGTTTCAAAGCGAATACCTTTGTCTGCAAAGAAGGGAACAAGGGGTAAGAATTTTGTGCCGTTGTCAGCCCGAAGACATTTCAGAGTGGTGGAAAACTGTGTGTTGACCATAGCATGAAATTGAACCAAGAGTTTTGCAGTTTCAGATTTAGATTTCATCAAATAGACCCAAACAACACGTGAGTAATCATCAACAAGAGTTAAAAAAATAGGAAGCTCCTGAAGTGGAGGCAATACTATAGGGACCCCATACATCACAATGTAATAAATCAAAAATATTCTCTGCTTTATTGGAACTGATGGGAAAAGAAGTTCTAGTTTGTTTGGCTTTGAAGCAAGTATCACAAGGATCAGAAACAGAAGAAATAATAGAACTACTAAGCATATGTAAATATTTTAGTATGGAAATAGCAGGATGCCCAAGACGCTGATGCCACAGAGCGGAAGGCGCCGTGACAGTGGACGACACAGGACAAGCACGTGCAACAGAGAAGGCCCGAAGCCAGTAGACGCCACCCCTTTGCTCACCCGCTCCAATCACCATCCTCGAACTTATGTCCTGGAATACACATAATCGGCTAGTCAGTGTGACACCGAAGAGACGGATCCATGGATTGTACTAGCCAACCGATCAACATGGAGTTGACGGAAGGCCAATACTCGGCATCTGCAGAGGTAGCAGCGGGCACCGTGATCGATCCGTCAATGAAGCCAATATTGCGTTTGGCGACAAGGGCATTTCGCATCGACGTAGCCCACTCCTGATAGTTATCTCCCTTGAGCACGATAGGACAAATCGTCAAGCCAGGGTGGTCTGACGGATGAAGATAATAAGGCGAGGTGAATTTAGGGGTGGCCTGAGCCGCGGCCTGAGCGGCGAGCAGAGCCTGAATGGCCTGTTGAGTGTCGCCGTCAGATGCCATCGGAGGCGGTAGGTGGCGGTGGCGGCAGGAGTAGAAGTAGGGTTTTTAAAAAAAAAATAGGGTTAGGGTATTAGATTGGATCTTTGCTCCGATACCATGATAAGAATAGGAATTTTGGGGATTGAATTGCTTGCCTTTCTCATTAAAGTTAATCATACATATAGTTACATATTGCCTTGGGGCTCAAGCTAATGTATAATTACATAAATAACCCTAAGCTAGGTCTAATAATACGTAATTTTCAGTGTTAGAGTATAATACTATTGTTTCGCCTATTCTACAACGACGTTTCAATTCAGATTTAATACAACTTCAAGAGTCGGTGACAATAAATACAACTTATATGTAATTTTCAGTGTCAAAAGTATAATACTATTGTTTCGCCTATTCTATGACGACGTTTTGTTGTACCAAGAGACAAAACATGTGAAAAGATAAATAAAACAACATGTAAGAGTATAAAACAATACTCCCCGTTCGGTAAAACTTGACGTTTTACTATTCACGTACGTTTTTTAGGAGCTAAAAACTATATAAAACTAGTATTATTACCCGCGATCTTCGCGGTTTGTTAATAAATTATTTTCTTAGAAATTCACTTCCATTGTTATATAAATAAATTGAATTACATAAATCATAGTAATAAGGTATTTGCAAATAAAATTATCTTATCATTTCTAGAATAATTACATCAATTTATACTAATATATTATTTAATTATACAGTCATGTTTCAACTTTATTTTATTAAATTATAAGGGTTGAAAATGATTATTTAAAATATTTATATGTAAAAATCATATATAAACTGCCTATAATATTAATATATATAATTTATCGCCCGCGATCTTCACGGTTTTTTTTATATGACTATTATTATTCATGCCCAAATTATGTAAGATCACAAAAATTATATAAAATATTATTTTTTAACCTTTTAATTTCCTACTTATTATCAATTCATTATTGGTGATAATTTTTTTGAATGACTAACTTTTAATCGCTAAAATATTATAAAATACATACTTTCTCTTGCTCAACTTCATATATGTGTGTGTGATGTAATTTCATTATTCTTTTCCTATTTTTTTCCCATAAAACAAAATTATTTTATTGCTAAAGAAAGCAATTAATATGTATAATGGATCTAATGGTATGTGATCATTTGAATTCACAATACATTATAGTTTATTAAAATTGCTATCGGTGGAATAAATTATTAAACCAGTTTAGCACATATATAACCTACATTCTAAAAAATATGTTATAAGTTTTTTTTTACATTGTTTATTATTCTTATAGAAGAAAATTTGGAAAATACTAAAGCATGGGAATTTACTATCTTTGTTACAAATTGTCCTTGATAATATAATTAAAATTGAACAACATTAAAGTATATGAATTTTATTTTATTTTAGTTATACCATTAGGGACAATTGTATGCTAAAATGCCAATACTAAAATCACAAACTAAAAATTGCTAATTATCCGGTTTTAGTTCTAAAATACTAAATCAAATAGATCAAAGTATGAAATCATTTAATATAGATATGAATCTTCATGCTTACTCACAATATCCATATCCATATAAATTATCTTTAGTAGGTCGTTAACTATATATATAAACACAAGGGAAGGCAATTAATTTAATATATAAAAAAGCGGTTATAACACACTTATATATATTTAGGATGAGATTTTATTATTTAATATATAATTAATTAATTAATAATGAAATCTTATCATTAGATAAAATGAACTAATGTAAGATTGATTAAAGATAAAACAATTTAATACGGAGTATAAAATATTTATAAAATAACTTTAGGTCAAATGATAGATTTTGTAATCACTTAAGATATGAGATTGAATATTTATATTAAAAATCAAATTGTTCAATATATAATTAATTAATAATAAAGTCTTATCATTACATATAATAAACTAACCTAACCAATCTTAATCTCTAAAGATAAAATAATTTAAGGTAAAATATTTATAAAAATTATCAAGTAGGACACATGCCACGTCAATAAAATGGATGAGGTCGTTGTATGACGTGGCTTCAATTTATTGGATACTCATTAATTGACGTGTCAAAAAATTCCCGGCCAGAATGCATCAGAGAACGACACGTAGGTGAATCGCGCTAGAGCCCGCCACATAGGATTCCCACGCCTCTGTTTTAGTATTATACTAGCGTAGTACCCGTGCGTAACGCACGGGATTTGTAAAATATATTATATTTTATAGAAGATATTACCTTAATTTATTTACATTATATATTAGAATTATGCTATATAAATCACAACAACTTCATTATCCACAATTCGCTACACATTTTTGGTTTTGGATGCATCTTTGTTTTTAAAAAATATGTAAAATAAATGTATTACATATTAAGATAAGTATATTAGGTAATAATAGATACAACAAATAAGTAAAATAAGGAATTACCATCTTTTATATTCACAAGTTTCCAAAAATTTTGGATTTATATACAACTTTGTCACATCGGCTAAAGTTGATAATATTCTCTCATCTACACACAATAAAAGTTAAATATATAAAATTCAAGAATGCATGTTCACGAGCTAAAATAAAAGAAATGATAATTATTGGTAATATTGAGAAATAAGCGCAATATAGTTAAATAAGAAATATGATTTGAAACTTACTTCCAACGTCTTTTATAATAAGAAATTAAAACATGACAATGACTTCTCTGTTCAACTTTAGATCGATGGTATATGTAGTTGTTGAAATAATTCTGAATCAATAGAGCACTTCCGTATACGCTTCATGTGACAAAATTCAATATCAAAGGTGGTAAAGTAAATAAATTATAAAAAAATATACAAATTAGTGAATATAAAAATAAACTTGCCTACTAATTGTTCAAGATAAGAGCTAAATAATCAAAGTAAATTTGTTTGAAAGATTTGCATAGAATCTAGAAAATTAATTTGTTCGGATTTAGAAAGAACAATAACTACATATGTCAATTTGTTTGGATTTGAATTTAATAGTTTATAAAAAAAATATTAAAAACATGGGCAAATTAAGTTCATCTAATGAAGAAAAAACAATTTTACAAAACTAAAATTAATACATACATTAAGTTGTTTGGATTTTGTTGTTAATCAATTAAACAAAATAAAATTTTAAAAATAAAAAAATTTAGAATGAAATTGGATAAGAGCAAAAGAAATTTATTGTGCTTAAATGAGTATTTAGATTATTTAGCTAATTAAATGAAAAAATCCATAAAAATCATAAAGTTAAAGTTTGCATATTAAAATTATAAATAAAAGCAAATTGATAAGATCAAAATAATAGGATAAGTGAATTATATAAGGAAAAACACAATAATTAATTAGTGTGCATAACAAATTTTTTTACCGTCCTAATTTTTGGAAAAGTAAATAGAGTGATGAAAGATAGGTTGGTTTATCAATTTATGGATTTTTTAATTAGATTGATTAAAAATAATTTAGAAATGTGAATAAATTTGAATTAGGAAATAACTTGTATTTCTTTTAAAATGAGGTAATTACTAATGAAGAAATTAGTTAAATGGGATAATTAGTAATGAAGATTTTTATCGTTTATTAATGAAGCTTCTGTTTTTGGCAAAATATTTGCTAATAAACTTATCCAATTGCATAAATTATTTTAGATTTTATTTAGCTAATTAAAAAATAAAAAGGATGGGTAAAGCTAAAGCTAATAACTAAATTTACAATTTGTGAAATTTATTTATTTAATTACTAATTGTTAAAGTGGGACTCATAAATAATTATAAACTAATAAAAAATTTATTATAAACTAATAAGGATTTTAAATTATTGGGGATGTGGCATTAGCGTATGAGCGCCATGTGGCATTTTTAATGTGAGGGCGTCATGTGTATCTTTCGCAGTTGTTTTAGTATTTCCTTGGTATTAAATATAGAAGTTGCAGATATTTTATCTATATTTTATGTTTGACATACAATTCGTAACCATGAGAATATTTGTAATATTCGTATCATATTAAGTTTAAAAATGTCATATCACCAAATATAGATAACTATTTTTTTTATCTCCCTTTGCTTAAACATGTAATAGATTATGACACCAATACTTTCTCCGTCTAATCACATTTATAATCAAGTGGTTACACCGATATTCTCCCTCTCTAGAGATGACTTGATCGACAATTTTTAGGTCAAAAGTTAGAGCAAAAACACATAAACATAATTCAAAGTATCTAGATAATGAAAAAAAATTAAAAAAAATGAAGAGATTCAAATTAGAAGCTATATAGATAATTTTGCATATCAATTGTAAATTATAACTTAATTGCTATGAATTTATATGAGCGTTTAAAATCAATTAAATACCATCATCTAATATATAATAAATCACATTGCTAAATTTGAAATAAAAGCTATGAAAGTGCCTAAAAGTGAGTTTACCTTGTTAGTTTGAAAGTGCTTCATAGTTTGAAAGTGCTTGATATAACATCAGATTATCCGTTTGGATTGCCATATACATTATGACTTATAATACATGGCTTTACAAACCAACTAAATCATTTAGAAGCTACAATTAATTATAAATTAAACAAAAATTGAAATTAAGATTTTCCACAGAAAAACAAACATCAATGAATTCCACAACATTTATTTGAAGGAATTAATCTATATCTTCAAATTCTAGTTCTTCGATGAGTATTCTACCCAATGTTGTGTTGCGGACAACAGAAACATAATCAATTCAAATTATTTTGACGCCTAATGATTTATAGCATGTGTGGTAACACAAATTGACGAAATCATAGATACAGTTAGTTATACACAAATAATAAAGCTGGTAAAGAAGATGGTTCATAAATGAAATTGAATATTAATTTGTGTGTTTGAATTTCATTGTGTTGCACTTTTTTTTCGCCTTATCATGCATCCTAAAAGTTAGAAAAATAAGTACTCCGTAAGAAGCAATGGGTAAAATAAACAAAAGTATAAACAATACAATGAGTAGTATACGTGATTTTGATAACAAAGCCACAACACGTAGAAAAAAAACAATTGACTGATTTTGAAAAACATAAAAAATATTATTTTACCTTCGTGAAAAGTTTTGCATGGGAAATAAGAGACATAGAAAGAGAGGGAAAAATATTTTTAAATAAATTTGTAGAGAATACGATTGAAAAATGAATAGGCAAAAACTATCTAATAAATATAGGTATTAATAAAACATGTTGATTAGTCGGTTTAAAAAAAAAAATTGTATTTTTCCTAAAAATATGTCAACCTCAATTCCATTTGGCTAGATATTTCACTTATCGAATAGATGATTAAATATTATATTACGTATAACTTAAATTAATGAAATCAATTGGGAACGAATTAATAAGCTAAATTGATTAATTATTTGAAACCAAATATAAATGACTATTCCATCAAAACAATTGTAAAAGATAAATTTTAATTAATGATTTAAGGTAGAGCCAAATAAAATAATTAATTAATTTAAAATGAGGTTATTATCTTCGACCAATAAAATTAAAAAATTAATTAAAGTGGGCCCATGATTGATGTTAAGTTGCCACATAAGCCAATTCTTAAGGAAAAATTGCCATGTGGCATGAGAAGCAATTGTTTTAGTATTATATTAGATATTAGATATTGATGATTGGTGATATGTAGTTTTTTAATAATTTTGTAACAATTTCGTAGTTATTATTAATAACAACTTGTTAAAAAAATTTAAAAAAAAATTAAATATTTTATATAGTTTTTATCATTCTAAAAAAGCATGCGTGAATAGTAAACGACAAGTTTTATCGAATGGAGTGACTACAATACAAAATGGGATGAAAACCAACAGAATGGGATGAAGGGTCAACGAGTAACATTATGAGCGACTACGGTTTAGAGTAGGGATGACAACGGGGCGGGTTCGGGGCGGGGAGTACCCTCCCCGTCTCTGTCCCCGTTTGTAAAAAGTCCCCCCGTCCCCGTCCCCGCTCTGGGATAAAAAATGTCTCCCGTCCCCATCCCCGTCGGGTCCCCGTCCCCATCGGAGAATCCCCGTCCCCGCTTAATTTTTCCCGTTTGCATTCTCCGGGGGTTTCCCCGTCGGGTTCCCCATTTACATCTCATGGTTTCTCTCCATTTACTAGAAAACTATAAGATATTATTAAAGATATGTAAAAAAAATATTATATATAATATCTCATAAATGTAAATTATAAGATAAAAGTTTAAAAATAAAAGAAAATTCATTTAAATTTAGGTAAGATCTAAACCAAAATGGGAATTTCATACTCCCCGCAGGAACCCCCAACGGGGACGTGGCGGGGCGAGGATCGAGGTGGGGACTACTATACCCGTCCCTATCTCCGTCCCCGTGCGGGGAATCCTTTTGGCCCTCATTCCCGTCCCCATTTAATTTTCCCATCTCCGTCCCCACGATGGGGATTCCCCGCCTCATTGTCATCCCTAGTTTAGAGGTTGAAGGGTCAACGAGTGGGGCGAGTTATGGTTACGGGTAGACAATGCATGATGTGAGCTGGAAGTTCAAATTCCTACTAATGAAGCCTCGACATTCGGCAACCATATAGCTCGGCGTTGGCGGATTTAGAGCGTGTTTGGGTGTAGTGTTTAGGGGGTTTGGAAGATGGGGTTTTCGCCTCGGGTTTCCCGCCTCCATGTTTGGGTGTATGTGTTTAAGGGGTTTGGAGGGTGCGAAGACGGGGGTTTGCTGGATGGAATGGGATGCGGTTTCCCCCCTCCTCCACCAAGGTTTGGTGGATGGGAAATGGTAGATGCCCTTTTTTGCCCCCTCTCCAAATTCCCCAATTTGATTTTTGGTTAATCGATAGGCAACTCACCTCCACCGCACCACCACCGGCTGTCATCGTCATCACTGTCCCAGGCCGCCGGCGAACGCCAACGCCAAGCCCACGACGCCGCACCGCCACCGTTTGTCGCCTCCACCGCACCGCCACCGTTTGTCGCCTAATTTGCTGCCTCCAATCACTGCCTGAGCCGCCGGAGGAGGTGCCTTGCCGCTGCCCATCTTCACCGAGATCGTCGCCTTCGCTGCTAACCATCGCCGCCGAGCTTCAATCTCAAGAACCCCTCGAAATCGCACCTGTTACCGCCCCCAAAATCCCTCCAATTTCATCTTCTTTTGAGAGATAACACGGAGGGATCAAGCCAGGTTCGATTTGATTAGCTTGTCGGCGGTCACTTGGAGGATTACAATGGCGGCCTTCATTGACCTCGAAGATTCTCCAATGTTCCACAAGCAGGTGAAGATGGGTATGAAGATGAGGGCAATTTGGTAATTTCATGTGGATAAGTGGGGGTAATTCGGTCTTTTTCCGTCACTCCATCCACAAAAAAATCAAAATACAACCAAACACAAAACCCAAAAAATTGGGTGTTGACTTTTCATCTTTTACATCCCAAAAATCCATCTCCATCTACCACATCCCCTCAAATCCACCAAATCCCCAAAAATCCATCCCGTTCCCAAACACATCCTTAGTGCGTAAATTCCTGCCACCTGGCAGCCACAATAGAGGGCCCACGAAGCAAGGTGACTTGTCCCCTACTCCCCCTGTATCACTCTCTTATTCCATCCATCACCCTCTTCACCCGCTCCACCTGTCACCCACTTTTTTGCGAGTTTTCACCCGCAAAATTAATACGGATAAAGTGGGTGGAGCGGGTACCCGTAGGTTATTTCCAGCCACGTTTCCCTCCCAATTTAAACATTTTCTCGAATGGAAACGACCACCACCAATCCCCTATCTCTCTCCCCTTCTTGCTGCCGTGAATTTCAGCAACTAGAGAGATCGATAATGGGGAGCTTGGGAGCGATTCTGAAGCATCCGGATGAACTCTACCCGCTGCTGAAGCTGTTGATGGCGGTGAGGTGCGCCGAGAAGCAGATCCGTTTGGATTCGCCGCACTGGGGCTTCTGCTACTCCATGCTTCACAAGGTTTCCAGAAGCTTCGCCCTCGTCATTCATCAGCTCCGTTCCGAGCTTCGCGATCCTGTGAGTTCCTCCTCCATCGTTGCGATTGGTTTAGGTTATCGTGTTGATTCGTTTGTTGAAATCGGGGAAATTCGGTGCGTGATTTGGTTTGCTTCCGACGGATTTGGCCTGCTGAAAGATGGAATTGCACTTTGAGAGCTGAGAATTTCGAATTCTTTGTTCATGAATCATGAGATGAATAATCAGTTTAAGCTAATTTCGATTTCAGGTCCTGCAAATCTACTATCATCAATCTCCGAGTAGCAGATTCATTTAATTGGCCGGTTGTTCATGAATCATGATCTGTAGATTGAATTCTTGCTTTCTTTTGTACCACTTTTTTTTTTTTTTTTTTAAATTAATCGTCTTTCCTGAGAAGCTTATAAATAGGCATCACAGCATCAGCTATCTGATGAATCTTTTGTTCAGTGAATCGATGGATGCACAACGTATCAATTTTCTGTGATGCCAAGTGACTACGTTTCTTAATTACCAGTGATTCGATTTCAATTTCATGTGGTGTATGATGAATGTTTTCTTCATCTATTCATCTCTTTCGAAATTGGGTGCTCAAGTTGATGATATACGCAAAAATCTTTCATTGCAGATATGCGTCTTTTATTTAGTCCTTCGAGCACTCGACACTGTAGGTTCGTTCCATTATCTTGTTCTGGTGCATTGTGTTTTAACATGTTGACCAAGTGTTGTTGACATATATGGGGAGTATTTTAATGCTTTATCAACTCAGAACCATTAGTATGTTATTGTGTTCCTTACCCTTACCAAACAGATGCACTAACAATAAATCTTTACATGGTTATTTGACTTCCTACAGAGGACGATACAAGCGTACCTGCAGATACAAAAGTTCCTATCCTAACAGACTTCCATAAGCACATATATGATTGTGGCTGGCGTTTTTCATGTGAGCACTGAGCACCCTAGATATCTTCTTGCTTCTTGTATCCCAATATGTTCTTTCTATGGATCTGGCCTGAATAAGTCTATCTGCTTTTATGTTTTCTTTCTTCCAAGATCAGAGTTTTATAATTAACAAAATGTTATTGCAATATCCATAAACTGCGGTTTGGTATCTCTGCTTCCGCTTTGAGTAACCTGGACTCGGTTTTTTGCTCATCATTTTTTTGCAATCCATTGAGTATTGACCGTACTAACTGGTCTGTAGAAAAAGGTATAGAAAAGAGTGATATATCATTTGACATTTATTTTTTCATGTTTCTGATGAAGGTGGCACCAAGGACAACAAAGTTCTTATGGATCAATTTCATCACATTTCAACTTCATTTTTGGAGCTTGACAGAGGGTATTCTTCTCACCAAAATGTTATCTTATGGCATTAAGGAATCTGATGTTGAGTTGGGGTTGTGGGTGTATGTAGATGTGATTTTAATTTTTAGCTCATAATATAGAAGTGATCTGCTTGATTACAAGGATGAAGGATAGAAATAAAAGAGCTCATTTTCCAATTTGGAAACCAAAAAATATGATTTGCATCACAGGCTGGGTTGATACATCAACTTACTTATGTAGAAGGATTTATTCCATCTTATAGTTACCAGGAAGCAATAGAAGATACCACAAAACGGATGGGTGCAGGAATGGCAAAATTTATCAGCAATGAGGTTTGTCATGACTAAATAAAGACATACTGAATATGTTTTCTTTGATAAAAATGGTTTAGTGACATATGGAATTGAACTCTGCTGTAGGCTATAGCCAAAATTGTTTCATCAATGGACCGTTTTATTCATATTTCTGACCAAATAATTCTGCTGCTTTCTCGATTAATAGGAAAGATCTGAATTAGGTTCCTAAGTCCTAACTGATCTCCTAGTTGATATATGTCTTTGAAAAGGTTTGCCAGCATCAACATTTATGCTATATTGCTGCCTCTAATTTGATGCATATCAGGATAAATTACAAACACGGTATTCCACTCCGAAATACACGATTTTGTATCCCAAACCCTCAAGTTTGCGGATCACCTTAAGATCCTGCAATTAAAATGCAGATCCCTGGTGATACCATGTAATCATGTATCAATATAGGAATCTATAGTCTATGAATGCACGAGTTAGATTTCATGACGGGAGCATTATTTGTCCTGAGCTTCGAGATTCAATCTGATATTCTATTCTTGCTTGGCAGGTGGAATCCATTGATGACTATGATGAATATTGCCACTATGTGTCTGGACTTGTTGCATTGGGGCTGTCTAAGCTTTTTTATGCCTCTGGCTTAGAAGATCTGGCTCCTGAAGATGTTTCTAATTCAATCGGTTTGTTTCTTCAGGTACTTTTTCCCCAAGTGAAAGCAACCATGCAGTGTAGGTCCCAATAGTGAGTCGTTGTCTATTTTTCTTCCCTTTCCCCAAATCACAATGTCATTTCTACAATATTGATTGCAGAAAGCAAACATTATTCGAGATTACCTGGAAGACATAAACGAAATACCGAAATCACGTATGTTCTGGCCCCGAGAAATCTGGAGTAAATATGTGAACAACCTTGAGGTAAAAATTCCCGCATATTAGCCCAAGGCCAAATATCTTTTCTCAAGTTGTTTGCTTCAAAGTATTAACTGGATTGCACAAGACATGGAAGCCTTAATTTCAACCTCTTATTTTTACATATTGATCTTGTTGAAATGCCTCTATAGGACTTGAAATATGAGAAGAATTCAAAGAAAGCAGTTGAATGCCTAAATGATATGGTGACAAACGCTTTAACAAACGTGGAAGACTGCATTAACTGTATATCAACTTTGCGGGATCAAGCGATCTTCAGATCTTGTGCCATCCCACTGGTATGTAAACATCTAAACCGGTAGTGATACAGTTATGAATTTTCATCTATTCGACTATTCTGCACCTGTTGTGCCATTTATTGAAAGAGAAGCAGATTTTCATAGTTCGCCTGGTTATACCTGACGAGACAGATTTTCATATCATCTCATTTGTTAAACCATATTTATTGTTCCTTCCACCATTAAAGCATCCATATCTCTTTATGTCCCTTTATAATGGTATTTTAGGAGGAATAAAGCTGTGCATTAGGTCTTCAAAATAAGGTCATGAGACTCATGACTCATGAACTGTCATGTAATTAGAAAGAAACATATACATCATGGTCATTTGCATAAAAACGCACTACATTACAACGCAATGTTCGATTTTCTTGTGTTTGGAGGTGAAGAAAATGTATGCACGAAATTTTTAGGTATCTGCATGGATTCTTATGTTTCTTACAATATCATGTGATTTCATACTGCATTTTGATTTGCTGGTTGAAGCCAATGCTGTTGCTATTCCTCATTTGTTATTTGCTCTTTACTAGATCATGGCGATGGGAACATTGGCTCTATGCTACAACAATATTCAAGTCTTCAGAGGTGCAGTCAAAATGAGACGGGGTAGTATCCCGAATTCCTGACTATTTCGGTGAAAATTTGGACATTGCATTTTTGTTTTCACATGATGCGTATAAATTTCATACTAATACAATATGAGGGTTTGGAAACGTTCGCCATCAAGACCCATGATTTGTCGGGTTTCAAGGTGGTTCATAATTCTTCTTCCTTTCCCTCTCCTTTTCTTTCCTCTAGGTCTTACTGCCATGGTATTTGACCGTACAAAGACGATGGCTGATGTTTATGGTGCCTTCTTTGACTTCTCGTGCATGTTGAAGGCCAAGGTAAGTTCTGCTCTTGGCACCATTTTGCTGTTTTATGAGTAAATAATGCCTGGCATGCCAAAAAAGACCTTTTGCTTGCCTTATCCGCATAGTTTACCTTATCAGTACCTAATCACACCTCTATGAGTGAAAATTAGGATATCCTTATTCAAGCCTCTATGATTGACTGACGCATGAAATTGATGAAGTGATTGGAAAACATAAGATCCACTCAGTATGGTTAGCAATGATTGGAAAACATAAGATCCACCCAGTATGGTTAGCAACTTAAAGTTATCCATTTAAACAAGTGTGTTTGTGATGCTAAGATTGCATGTTTTCATGGCCTCAGATCGACGAGAATGATCCTAATGCTACCATAACATTAAGTATAATAGAAGGGATCCAGAAGATTTGCAGGGACTCGGGAACTCTACACAAAAGGTTTGTATTGTGGCCTACTGCTTGCCTTTCAAAGATTATTCAAAGTTTACTAACTAGCTTGCACTTGTCCTCAGGAAACTATACATACTGAGGAACCAGCCACAGTACCGTCCAATTCTGGTGAACATCTATATGATTCTCCCTCTATCCCCGTGTTTTATGATGAAAGCCATGATGCTTATTCTGATTGCCTGACATTTCTCTATCCAGATGATTGTTATACTCATCATCCTAGCGGTATTTCTTGCTCGTCTACCCAATCAAGTTTTCAACCCGAGGAAGATGAACTAAAGCTACACTCCGTACATAACTATGGATGTACTAGTTGATAAAAGGAATTTGCATCCTGCTCTATTTTGAACAACAAGAAGAGGAATGTGTTAAGAATGATAAATGACGAGGAAGGAGGGTTTCAAATGTCGTAATTAAACCCAGGAAGAGAACCATCTTGTCTATTCTATAGGATCCTAATTCCTAATCTATAATCTAGTTTAGTAGATTGATGGAGATCGAGTGGTGCATTTTTCATATCAAACAAGTTGAACTGATTGTCTGTTTGTCGAATCAATTTGTACCGTCCATTTCTGTTGCTCTTCTTCTTCTTCTTCAGCGTGCTTATGCATACACAATGCAAATCTTGTCCGAGTAAACTCGGCAATAGTTTGTCAATCACTCATTTGACGATTTGCTATATAGCATGTATGAGGCCAATCCAAGACTAGCTTTAAGTGGCAAGGAAGCTTTGTTTGCAGACTTGTACATTGCATTTGTGCAACTTGTGGTCGTGGTGCATGATCACGACTCTAATACGCATTTTCTTCAAAGTCGAAGGTGGACAGCCAAACGACCCTCCTAATCTTGTAGCCTCAAGTTACTGAATCTTGAAATGGCAATGGATGTGTGTAATTCCTTAATGTGCAGTGTCAAAAATTAAACCTGTGTGACAGATTTCTTTGATACTTTCTTTGCTGTGCAAATTTTTACTCCAAGATGCGAGCAACAAAAAACTTATCTTATGAAATCGAGTTTTTTCCAAGTAAATACCCAAAATAATTTGTGTGCTCGATTTCCATATTTAAATTTATCAGATTCCATACAATTCCTGAAGGCTGAAGTTGATCAAAATAATTTGAGGGCAAAGTTTTACTATTTTGTAATCCAAATGTAAATTTATATAAATGATCAAGAGGACATATCCGTTCCAAATGTAAATTTACACGGCCCAACTGTTTTTAAATTCAAGTTCATTATGAAAGCATCAAAAAGTATTTTGGAAAAAGGGAACCAACAACGATCGATATATAGAAACCGATATGCATTATATAAGCTTTATTTAAAAAAAAAAAACAAAAGAAAGAAAAGAAAAATGAGATAGTAATCATAGTATAGTGTTAAGATGTCAACCATTCGCATTATCATTGCTATTGCTGCTGCAAAATCGTGGCCATTGTTCCAGATGAATGTGAACAATGTCTTTCTCCATGTTGACCTCCATGAAGATGTTTATATGACAATGATTGAAGGCAGTGGCCAGTGGCGGATCCTCAATCGAAACAATGCGGGGGCTGGCAGCACATCACACAATGTAAAACAAGAATGCAATTCACAGTAAAAAAAAAGAAGTATGACAGCACACAATGAATATGACAGCACATTAAAAAAATGTAAAACAAGAATGCAATTAGCACAACAGTCCAGTCCAGTAGCGCAGAATGCAATTCGCAGCGGCAGCCAGAAGAACGCAATTCGCCTTCATGCAATTATGTGTGGCTGCATAATTTATAAATTGATAGCACAGTCGTCAGTTGCACAGTCCAGTTGGGCATTTTTTATATTCATTGTACCATTTTTAGCCCGGTTCAGTTTACAACTGAGCTAAAAGTCCTTGGTCGTTGCGACCAGATTCAGTTGTGGTAGTTGCGAACACATTAGCACATGCTCGACAATACTTGTCGCTACAACCCATTTCACCCATGGTCGTTGCAATCATGGTCACTATGATCACGCGCTAAAGGAAAAAAATACCCTGCTCTAAATAGAATTCATGTACAAACAATGTCATATATATAAATAAATTAATTTTTTCTCCAAACTCCGGGGGCGCGTGGGTCGAAGGATGGGGCGGCCGCCTACGCCAGCCACACCCTGGGGACGCCCCTGCTTGAAAGAATTCCCAACCCTCGTAATATGGTTTGCAAGCTTCAGAAATCGCTTTATGGCCTCATGCACGCAAACGGACAATGGTTCTCCAAGCTTACAAGGCACTTGTTCAGTCTTTGCATTTTGTACCGTCCAAGCTCGATTACTCTTTATTCATCAAAAGGAGTGGTGCTCATATCACCATTATTGCTGTCTATGTGGATGATCTCCTAGTTACAGGGCCCTGACCTTGATGAAGTTACTCGGTTGAAGCAATTCCTGGATGCTAGTTTCAGTGTTAAGGACCATGGAGTTCTTCATTTTTCTTGGGTTTGGAGGTCAGTTACAGTCATGTTCACCTTTTCCAACATAAATTCAGTCAGGAACTCCTTGATGCTGCTATTCCAATTGAGAAATTTGTACCAACTCCTCTTCCTATGAAATCCAAGCTTGATCCTATTGAAGGTGATTTGTTGCCTAAAGTTGTGTACTATCGACGGATGGTGGGGAAACTGATTTTCCTTACGAATACTTGCCCTGATCTTTCGTTTGATGTTCAAACACTTAGCCAGTTTATGCAAGCCCCTCGTGTTCCTCATCTCCTTGCTCTGCATCACACCATTACATACATAGCTGGGACACTTTTGCATAGGATTACACTCAAAAGGTTTTGACTCCCCTTGTGTTGCTGCGTTCACAGACTCTGAGCTTCTTGTGCCTTCACCCGTCGGTCTGTTATAGGTTTTGCGATATGGCTTGGACAATCTCCTATTAGTTGGAAGTCGAAGAAGCAAGGGGTTGTTTCTCGCAGCTCAACTGAAGCAGAGTATCGTGTCATGGCTCAAACTACTGCAGAGGTTACTTGGATTGTTTGGTCACTTGATGAGCTTAATATCAACCCAATCAAACATGTCACTTATATTGTGACAATGTTTCTGCACTCCAGATTGCCTCTAATCCTATATTTCATGAAAGAACGAAGCATATAGAAATAGATTGCCATTTCACACTAGAAAAAGTGTTGGATGGCCTATTAGATATTTGTCATGTCCGGTATCCCTACCAATTCTCAGCTATCTAATGTCCTTACCAAAATTCTTCCTTCACATTAGCAAAATTACCCTCACACGATTGTGTGTGGACATGCTGGTAGAGGATTAGATCTCGTATAACTGACCTTGGCAGCTTGTATATAAGGTCAAGAGGTTGTAACTAACATGATACATTGCTGAAATCATGAATGAATCGATATCCATCTTTCCCTCTCTCTCCTCCTCGCTGCATCTTTCTCCCTATGTAAGTCATGGTTTCTAGGTTCAATTCCTAGTTTTGAGCTTGTTTTCATCACTCAAATCATCAAACATTCATCGATTAACATATAGTATATAGGAATAGGTCTCTTATTTTACAATGAACAGAAACCAACCAATCTTGCACTCGTATATGACATTCTTGAACCCACCATTTCCCTTCCCGTTGAAGATGAGAATGACAAAACAATATGAGATCGCAAGTCAGTCATTCGAAAAAACACAAAAAATGCCACATATATCACAAAATTACCAAGTTTCACCTCACCCTGCACTGGAACGATGCGTTACTGCCATCAGATACTGCCCCTCGAGTTGATCCAGAAGTGGACAATATTTAGAACACAATACCCACTTTGCTTGCAAGTACGCGTTCCCGTCTCTCAATGTATTCGTATGGGAACCATCCCGCTTTCCCCTTGCACTCTCCTTCAGCCCAACCACTGCCGGAGACCTGCCAAGACATGAAAACATTGCACAAAATCAAGGTTCGATTGTCAACGAATGTCTAGTAGGTTCTCACATGGACATATACAACGAATAAAGAATAATTGTATATAGTTCTGAGATTGTTAACATCAATACTCTTGGCAGTTAAAAAACAGGAACAAGCAAAAACGCATCAGCAGCGATACAAAGATAATGTTTGAACCTTTCGGACAACCAAGTAATCCCCAACTGATAAATTTAGTTCCACATCAGATCCACCTCGATACGGGAACATAACCTGCAAAGCAATCAGAAGCACTATCATATCAAGAATATAACAGGAAACTATATACTTCTCTCTACATTGGCTTATAAAATAAAACACAAGATATGAATATACAAACATATGATCATATTCTTCTATCATATTCTTTACCTATTCTAAATGTCAATGTCATAAAGTCGTAAAACATTCAATACTGTTTCCATTATCAATGTGCCAAAAGGATCCCTTGCTATTTATAACTACAGGCAAACTACAAGTTCTACTGCATATTCCTAGTTGAAGATGTTTAGTCTATTTCAATTCTGTATAAAGAAGAGTCCCAAAAATAGATAGCATGCATAATATTCCTACCAAAATTTGCAAAACAAGATTAAGGCAGCTTACGCCTTACCTCTGCAAGGAAATATGACATGCTATCCATTGATCCATTTTCTGATTGAGCAGCAAAAACACCATTAACTTCTTCATATGATGGCGGTGGAGGCATATTGTTCTCGACATTTGGGGTTGGAGATGCTTCAATGCGCTGTCGTTCTGAGATCATCTATTATTCACCAGAAGTGATCATGGACAATTGGACATAAATTCATTGCCGAAAAAATGAAAACTGCACATATAATTATCGGTGAAAGGCACACATAAAATATGATACCTCTGTTTCAAGCTGCTCAAGTATCTGGAGTGCTCTTTGATGATATGCACGTTCTGCTTCCACCTAATGTGTCGACGGAGCAAAATAGTCAGTTCATCTCAATTCTCACTTCTCTCACTATTTCAAATTGTCCCATTAAAGGGAGTTCAAGTTTTTAATACATCTATCCCCATTTGTGGTGGTGGAAGGGGGGGAAGGAGGTACCATGGCTATAACCCGTTGAAGCGTAAGTCTCTGCTGTTGAGCTTCAACAGCAGTCATTGCTGCAGTTGCTTCCTTTCCTAATATTCCCATGTTTGATTTCAGATCATGAAGCTTCGCCTCTGCTGCTTCCAGTTTCATAACTAAATCTGGATTCTCTAGCGATTCTCTAACTTTTGCTTGCCGCTTTGAAACTTCAATAGCCTGTCCAGGCCCAAATGCAAGTGCAAATATAATAATAATTATAATTATAATTTTTTTATGTAAAGATCCAGCTAGCAGCTTCAACACTAATAAACAACTTTTAACACAAAATCATTCCACCACCATAAAATATAAAATAAAATAAAATAAAAACTTTTACATACATCTGTTTAGCAAACCATATATACTGTTAGTCGAGGAATAGCATCAGATTAACACGGTTGCAAAATACATATAAAATGAAGTTAAACAACACACATGCCCCCACACTCGCCACACCTGGGTTTCAGCTTCTTGCCGCATTCTATCATAGCGTTGAGCAAGATGTCGAGCATCTTCCAAAGGGGCTCCCACAACCATTGCTCTCAAAGGTTCTGCAACCTAAGAAAGGAGTTACAGTAAAATGTTAAACTAATTAGGAGGTGTTCTACATCCATTCCCCGGCCAACACTACTTCGATAACATGCCATAATATGAAAAAAAAAAATCTGTGTCAAAAATATGAAAACAAAATTATATTTTATAACAAGATAAAAATTTGTAGGCTGGCTTTCAACCTGTGTACCCAAAGCTTTTAATAAATTTCCACGTTCCTTCTCCATCTGAGCACGGGCTCTCGAGAAGCTTAATGCAGCTTTTGATAGTGTACTCCCGCTGGTACAAGTATTTTCAGCACCATATTTCCTACTGTCTTCAGACAGTTTTGTTCCTGCAAAGCCAAAAATATTGTTAAATCAAAATCAAGTTAACTCTCTGAAATGAAATCCGCATTGTATCCCTGAATATGTGCTTACCAATTTCAACTTGCTTTGAACCGGTGACGATATATCCTTCAACACCACGGACAATATCTCTTTGAAAATGCTGCACAAAGACTATGTTTAAGTAAAGGCACGTTATATAAAGATCCAGGGACCAGGATACATGCAGGAATCAGGCAAACCTTGGCAGCCCGTGTTGATACATAAAGCTTCTCAAGTTTCTGATGCTGCTGAAGCTCAAACTCATCTGTAACTATATTATCAGAGTTATATCCACCCCCAAACTGTTTGAGGACTGCCTGAGAAGACATAAGGTAGGCAACCATAAAAATCAACAAATCTCTACTTTCAAGTTTCAAATATTCAATCTTAGATAGCCAAGCAAAGAGCATTTATGTACACAAGTGAGCACATAACATATAAATAAATAACAATTCAACAATTGGTGACTGGGCGCATGTAAGAAACCCTAACAATCTCATTAACAATAGATTTCCTTAATGCATTTCTATATCCTCCACTAGAAACTTCTTCGATGAAAAGATTAAAAAAATGCTCTCAGAAAGATTAGTGTCCCCGGACTTTACTAACAGTAAGTTATCTTTTAGCTCCCCTTACCAGCTGATTAACGAGATGGTCATGCATCAAATCATTAACAATGTGCAATATACTCACTAGGGTTCTTTGATTCAGGAATCAGGATAAGAAGGTAATAACCATTGATGCAGTTATCTAATTATTGTAAAGAACTACGGGCGGTTCCCACCACAAGAAGGCCCCGGTGCACAGAATTAATCCCTAAGAAAATATTGCCGAAACCGAGTCTTAACTTCTCCCTTGCTTGACAAGAACATATGCCAAAGGGCAAACGAATAAAAAAAAAAAGGCCACAAACCGAGTCTACCAATATCATTCAAATCCACAATTATGAAAGAGATCAACTGAGCCTTAAAAAAAAGCATTCTACATCAGAAAACTAAAGATTCCAACGGATATAGTGATCCACTATTCCACTCTAAGGAGAATTCAAACAGCAATGTGACAATTAACCTAAGAAACAAACGAGGTCATAACAACGCCAACTAAATCAATCTCCTACATCCAAATCAAACAAACGGAAGCTAGTAAATCTTCCAAATCACCGGGATTTCCAGATCGGCTAAAATTCAAAATGTTTCTTGAGCACGGACAATTAGTAAGGCCTGAGATCGACCAAAATTTAGAAATTGGCAACAAAATCAAAATCAAACAACGAAATGGTAAAGGACTAGCTGGATCTCTGCCAGAAGAACCACTCGAATCAAATAAACCAATGCAACGAACAAATTAGGGTTTGAATCTCATCAAGCTGGGAACAGAGATGCTGAGAAAGTGAAAAAACCTGTTGTTGCTTCGCAACTTGCTCGCGAAGCCTAGTAGCTTGCTTCCTGATCGCATCCATTCACACTAACGGATCGAAAACTGATTCCAGATTTCCCAACGCCGGAGAGCTGAAGAAGAAGCGAGGTGAGAGAATTTGAAACAAATCAAGTTTTAATTTTAAGTTTTAACAGCGAATGACTTTTTATTTTTATTTTTTTGGAGTCAGTCCATATTTCTATTTCCTATTGGAGGAGATGAATTAATCTGGAATTCTTGATGATTACCTTCTTCCTTGAACCGGGTTTCGAACCGGGGACCTAAGGGTACTAGCCACAAGTCATTTCCAGTGAGTCATTCCGGAATGGTGATGATTACCTTCTTCCTAAAAACCTTAAAAGACAAAAAAAAAAAACAGACAACAAGCGAAATAAAATAAGTAGAAATAAACTCTATTACAAGACGATTCAAGAAGACCAACTCCCAAAAAAGTTGAGGACGTCGACGAAGAACGAAGTCGTGGCACCACGGGCCAACGGTATAGCAGGACACTCTGTGGCTAGTGTAGACGAACTCCAAGGAAGCTCAATCCCGGATACGGAGTCGTCCTGAGCACATTATCTCGACCCCAGCCAGTCCCTACTCCAGATTCCATGCCCCCAACCAAGCAGAAGACCTCTTAGAAACGTCAAAAGCAAAGCTGCACGCTGCTCAAACAAAACGCCAACAAGATTTCGCCTACAAGAATTTAGTCAATCCCTTGCGGGATTTGGTCAAACCCTTTCGGGATTTTTTCGAGACCCTTACGGGTAGAGCTGGCAAAACCCGACCCGAACCCGAAAACCCGACCCGGAACCGATTGTTCTGAACACCGATCTAACCCGACCCATTTTGGACCCGAAATCCGAATAACCGATAACCGAAACTCATCCAAATCCGAATGAACCGAACCCGATTCTGTAAAGGCTCGGATTTTTAAAATACTAATTTTCGGAAAAAGAAATTAAAAATAAATTTAGATCGGATTTAATTCGGATATTTCAATGAAAACTCGTCTTTAATTTAATAAATCGAACTTGAAATATGTAAAGCGAATTCCGGACCAATTTTTTTTACCTTAACGATTGAATCCGTCTTTCTCCTCGGGACCACATTTCCGTCCTCTTTTCTCATTCTTATCCATTCCATGTTATACCTCTCATTTGGGTAAAATTCTATCTCTCCTTTCACTCCCTCCCTTCTTCTAGACAACTCCAATGGAAAACAAACAACAAATCCTCCATTCAAAAATCAGATTTCATTGACCTATTCTAGACCACAAACCAAGGGGACCCAAACATCACCCAACTTCTCTCTCCTTTTGAGCTTGCTGAGAGAAATTGAGCTCCTTCTGCAAACACAACTCCACCCCTCTTTGTTTTATCGCCACCAACCGCCCACCTTGGCCCGCTCTCCGGCCACGCCTCCGACAAGCCGACGCCGCTCTTCCCCTGTCTCTTGCCACCGCCAGTAGCAACACTCGAGCGCCCCTGAGCGAAGCTCCAGCGCCCGAGCCTCTCCCGAGCACGCTGAGCACTAGCCCAGCCTTCGTCGCAAGGAGCCGAGCCGAGTCCGAGCAGCTCCACTCCGTTTTCCTTCGTCCTTGAGCACGGAGCAGTAGTATCATCTCCATTTCCTTCCTACTCGATGTCCGAGCAGCAGCAGCAGCAGCGCCTCGGGGTCGCCGGCGTCGCTCTCGCTGCCTTGTTTTCCGTTCAAGCCCCGGTAAGCTCTCCACCTTCTCCTTTCGACCTAAAATGCCACAAAGCTCCGCCCTTAAGCCTCTCACCGTCGTCCTAGGTCCCGAATCGCTCGGATTCGCCTCCGGCGAGCTCAATTGCGCCACCGACGAGCCCGAATAACCTCGACAGATCTCCGACGAATCTCGACCCTCGGTGAGGACCTCTCTCTCTCAATCTCTCTCTCTCTCCTTTGTTAGTTCGACTCCGTGTCTATGGTTGACGGGAAGGTGGTCGGAGCCCGTGCCATCGCCGGCATCTTCTTCCTTTCCCTTTCCTTCCTCCGTTTTCGAATCTGGCGGCTGCTGGGCAAGACGGGGGAACAGTAAACGGACTGTGGGTTTTTTGTTTTATTTTGTTGAACCGGTTCAAGTATTTAATTAACCAAAACCGGTTCAGTCTTAAAGGAAATGGGCCTTGGGCCTCTTGGATCCGGAAATTAACAAAAAGGGGGTTTGGGCCTTTTAGGCCTAAAATGTGTTAAAAGGGATTTAAGACTTATAAAAAAACGTTTTTATGAAAAATGTTTAATAAATGGAATATTATATATTATACAATAATACTGATGAGAAAAAAATACATTATTGAAAATATCTATCAAATGTCGAATTTTATTTAAAACTTTGAAGTAACGATTTTGACTTGAAATATGCCGGAATCGTTTTAAAGATATGATTTTTGGGAAATTGGTTAGGGATTTAAATGATAAATGTCGGAACTTGGCCAATAATGATTTGAGAAATTATTTTGAATATGAGTTGACTTAAATTGGGATTTAAGAGTTTCGAAAATATGGTTGGTATGATTTTGTCAATGGGTTGATAGGAAGAATGATTTTGGTTGATGCTGATCGTATCGAAAAGGTTTTGGAAAATGGTTTTACTATCGATTGGTTTTAAGGATATTGAGAACTTGGGTTCGTGTGTGTATGAATGTGAGTCCGGTAGCTTATGAAAATGGCTTGATGATAGGTGTGTGTTGCTTTTGGATTGCTTTGGACTTGCATTGGGCCCTTGCTTGTGTTATCCTGCTATTCTGCATCTTCAGGTAAGTTCCCTAGGGGGCTTACTCAGGTTGGACATTCATGCCTGTTGTTGCATTTTATGTTAGGTGTTGCATATGCATAAAAGCATGCCATGTAGTATCATGTTTAGGTTGCACTAATTGATTGAGCATCTGTTTACTTCATGCGTTTGAAACAGAACAGCCGTTATCTGTGATAGTCCTAGAGTCTTTGCTAGGGTCATAGGGTAGCCCAGCCTCATCGGGTACCCTGAGTCAATCGAGTCATGAACTTCCTTATATTATGATATGCCTGCGGGCTTTATTGTGGAGCGGGTTAGGCATGCGTGCCCCCCGATTATGATGGAATGCATTCACGAGCTGGCCAGTCTCCGCCCTATCGGAAGGGGGTGGAGGTAGGAGAGGGATATGCCATTTGGCATTGTCTTGGGCCCTTTACAGTATTTCTGCACATTATTATAACTAGGAGCATTCTAGTGTGTTTGACTTTCGTACTGCATTAGAGCATCTTTATTAGGTATAGCACATACTATGTGGCCTCAGCGAGGACTGCCGGTCCCGCATGAGTGGCTCGATCTGACTCCTTTCCCCGTTCTTTTTTTTTAAGGTATTTTCTACAGATCTTGTTTGCTCCTTGCTTCTGTGACGGGAAACCCTTTGGCGAATCGAAAAACCTAGCTAATATTCTAACTTGGTAAAATGGTAATCACTTGCTTATGATTTGGTTTGACCCGGCTTTGCCGTGGCATTTGTATCCTAGTTTTGCTTCCGCTTTACTTTCGGTTGAATTGGATTTTTCGATATAGTCTTAGGACAGGTAAAGGGTACCCAATGGCCCTTCGTGGTTTTTTTTAGGGTTTGAAATCCCTCTTTCTACTAATCTTAAATGAGTTTGAAACCTCGACCCGTACCTGGATTGCAAGATCCGAACAAGGGGTTTTATCCCTTGAAACGTAACCCGGAAATCATAATTCTGGGCCGTTACCGAGGAGGAGCCGGCGGACCCGCGACATCGACGGACTGAATTTGTTTCGGTATGGCAGCGACGGAGGCTGGTTGTGGTAGTGATGGTGAAGGGATGGTGAAGGGATGGTGGTGGTGATGTGACATCGGCGGTGGCTAGATGTAGTGACGGTGGTGAGGTGGTAGTGGTGGTGATAAGGTTCCAAAATAGGTGGTGGTGGTGTTGAGGAGAGATGATGGTGGCGGTGGTGGGTAGGGTCGTAGGTGGTGGGGGGCGGTGTGTGGATTTGGGGATTTGGAAGTGGTGATGTTTGGATTTGAGGAAAGGTGATGGTGGCGGTGGTGGTGTTTGGATTTGGGGGATAGGGTTTTAGTCTGGATGTATTTGTTTTTCCTTTGTAGTAGAGTGTTGTTGCTTGTATTTGCACCATCTTTTTATTTTTGGTTTGTTTAGACGGGTTACCGTCTGTCGACTTGTCGGCCTTTGAGGTTCAGATTTATCTAACCTCGAATTTTTACCTTATAAAAAAAAATAAGCCCACGTAGGGTTATATGTATTTAGTGAAACTAATTAAAATAACCCACCATTTGGAGGGGTGTTAAAAAAAATAGGGTATTTTTAAATACACCGCAAATCCACCCTAAAAAATGCACGTCGGAATTGACGTGCAAACTTTTCTGATTAATTAGCACTTTTAAAAAATTAATTAACTCCCTTTAACCCTGCACGTCGGAATTGACGTGCAGGATTCGGGGTGTATATAGCGGAAACAAAAAAATATCCCCACCTTTCAACTGTAAGAAAAATAACCCAACCATTGGGGGAGATGGTAACAAAATATCCCGAGTCATTTTTCAGACCATAAATTGGGTCAAAACAATGATATAAAATTGGTTAAATGATCTCATTCTCGTCAAAATAAGTCAATATTATCCAAACTTCACCAAAATCTTAATTTCGTCAATTATATGTCATCATTTTTGCTCATATTTATAGTCGTAAAAACAATTGGGATATTTTATTACCATCTCCCCCAAAGATCGGGTTATTTTTCTTACTGTTGTAAGGTGGGATTTTTTTTAACACTCCTCCAAATGTTGGGTTATTTTAATTAGTTTTGCCTATGTGGTTCGATAAAAAATGCTTTTGAAAAGATTGGCCCATTCTTAAATTTTACCCAACAGTTTCTTCTTTATGTTAAAAAACTAATTAAAATAGATTCAAAAAAGTTAAAAATTATTTTAAAATCGATTCAATTCTTGTGCTATTAGTTATTTTTAGACCTGAGCAAACATGGGCCAACCTGCCCGGCCCGCCCAACCCGCTCTAGAAAATATGCGGGCTTGGACAGAGTAGTTGGCCCAAGTGGGCCCACGGGCCCGACCTGGTAGGTGTAAAGACTCGGATTTTTAAATCGTAAATTATCGGGGAAAAAAAAAGAGAAATCAAAATGAATTTAAAAGCGGAATTTAATGGAAAACTCGCTAACTCGGATTTTAGAACTCTTAAAGCGAATAGTTTTATAAGTTTATCAAATTATATGAATTCATCCTCTTCCTTCTATAATATATTCAAAAGCCCCTTTTATAATACAATTGTCAATTTCATCTATTAAAATATATGCAAATTTAGAAATTTAAACTGTTTGGCACTTTAGGGAATGATAGAGATAAGGATTGTAAGGGTGGGTTGATGTTGGGGATATTTGGAGAAAGATATTTGACCACCAATAGAATCCCTCTTCCCTTCACATTCAAACAAAAGCTCTGTCTAGTCTCATAATTTCCTTTATCTGATCTACCACAGTGATCTAAAAGCAAGGAAGAAACAAGAATCCAAAGCTCCCCCTGCCTTTGATCAGGCTCACAGCAATATTCATCAAAAAAAAAAGGAAAACCCACTCCCCTTCTATTTCACATAGACCCACACAATCCCACACACCTCAGACTCTCATTCACCCTCTTCATCTCTCTGTTTCACTCATCCTCTCCATCTCTCTGTCTCGGCTCCACTACACCATCACCACCACCGGCTCTGTTCACGTAGCCCACTTTCGAGCAATCTCCGTCGCACCCGAGAGCAGCAGCCCAGCTGAACCAGGAGCCCCCCCCCCCTTCGGCAGCCACCATAGCCGCCAACGCCTGCCCAGAGCTTCTCGCCTCTCTCGTTCCCTTTCTCCTTTGAAAACATCACCGAGTGCCATCGAGCTCCAAGCGCCGAGCACTGAGATCCTTGTTCCGACTTTCTCCCTTCCTTTCGAGTAGAAGCCTAGGGCCCTTCCAAGCAGCCCGGAGCAGCACCGCCGCCGGCGACACCTCCCCCGCTTCCCCTGTTCTCGCCATTTCCGGTAGGTAAGCTCACCCTCACTCCCTCTCGCTCTCAAACTCGCTTAAAGGGGCCTCCTTTGTCATCATTTACCCCCGACCCAGGTCCTCGGAGCTTTCCCCGCCCTCGACAGGCCCCAATCGGAACTCTGGCGAGTTGAATCGAAGCCTGACGTGTCCGAATCGAACCCCCTCGGTGAGCCTTCTTCTTTCCTCCTCCTTCTTTCTATTTCCATCCTTGTGTGTGTGCCGGTGTCGTGGACGGAGTCGGAGTCCGAGTTTCCGCCAGCCAAACCCTCGTCCTCCATCAGTTTCCGAGCGCCGAGGGTCTTGCCCTCTTTCTGTCTGTTTCTTCGACATCAGGAAGGTTGAAGAAGGCCTAGTGGGCACCTATGCCACATGGCTTCCAACTCAACATGGGCCCTCCCTCCTTCTTTTTTATTCTGTTCCATCAGATGAAATGGAAGAATGGGAATGGGATGCTCTTGGGCCTATTTTTTTTTCAGGCCAAAGCTGATTATTTTAAAAGGGGAATAACTTTGGGCCTAATTTACAAATAAAGGCCGGTTTTTTGGGATTTAGAAAAAGGAGGGGTCGATTTTGATATTTTAGAAAATAAAGGGATCAGTTTTTGTCAAATTAACTAAGGACTGATTTTATTAAATAAAAATGGTTTCGGGACTAACTTGGGAATTATGTGCTCGATGTCTAATTAGCATGATTGGTGTGAATGATTGTCTAATATCATGATTTGTGTGGACTAATGACATGAATGAATGACTAACGATATGATGAGATGTTAGAATTTCGTGTCGTTTGACTTATGCTTTATGAGCTGTGATTAATATGATGAACTTTGGAGATATATGATCATGCGGATATATATGAGTATTATTACGGAAAAATGAATGTGGCTGAATGAAATGGTGAGAATGATGTGGTCTTACGGAATGTGGCAATATGATGAGTGGTTGAACTTGATGGGATAATGATTATGATGTGGTTTATTCTATTGAAAGGTGTATGCTTTGAGTGCTTGAATGATTAGACGTAGACTTATATATGTGCTCTGATATGTACTTAGGTGATACTTTGCGATCATGATTGGTGTATGTCAGATCTTCTATAATGTTGTTCTGCATAACCAGGTGAGTTCCTATATGAGCTCACTCAGATTCGAAAAAAGATCTCCCTGCTTGTAGCCATGTGCATACTAGGGGCTTGCATTCATAATAAAGCATGTCATGTAGTATCCTGTTAGGATTGCACTCAAGATTGAGAATTCGTTTACTCATTGCTTTTGTAAACAGAACGGCCGTTATCTGTGAAGTAACTAGAGTCATTGCTAGGGTTATAGGACGGCCTAGTCCCATCGGGTCCCGTCCTGAGTCAATCGAGTCATGAAACTTCCTTATATTATGAGATGCCTGCGGGCTTTATTGTGGAGCGGGTAAGACATGCGTGCCACCCGATTATAATGGAATGCATTCACAAGCTCGCTAGTCTCCGCCCTATCGGAAGGGGGTGGAGGTAGGAGAGGGATATACCACTTGGTATTCGGTGCTAAGGCATTATTATATTTATGCACTTGATCTTAGGAGCATGTTAGTGTGTAAATATTCCGCCTTGCATCCAGAAGCATCTTTATTAGGACTAGCGTGTGTATGTATCTGCTTGTGTGGGATTATATTGCGTAGGGCTTCGATCTGACACCGCCTCGCATACATATTTTTTTAGGTTTGTTTTGCAGCATGATTATTCCTTGCTTCCGTGATGTGGGAACTCTCTTGGGCGATTGCAAAGAAATGGTCTAACCTCACTAACCTCGCCTATTAGATTTCGATAAATACGCTTATTGATTTGGTTTTGACTCGGCTCTGCCGTGTCACCCTCTTGTATTACATCTTGATTCCTTTATTTGTATGACTATGGGTTTTTCACGCTTAGACTTATGACAGGTACAGGGAACTTCCCCAGAGATTCCAACGATCCCTTCGAATTTTGGGTATGAAATCCCACTTGAAAACGTTAGAGTAGAATTTCAAACCTTCAACCTGTACTCGGGGCGCAAGATCCTAACGAGGGGTTTCATCCCTCGAAACGTAACTCGGGAATTATAATCCCGGGCCGTTACAAAGTTGGTATCAGAGCGAGGTTTTACAAACCGAGTATGATAGGTTGAAGTGGTTTTGAAAATGACCCAAGGTTTTCAAATGGTCTTTCAAAATGTTTTAGAAAGGGCAAAATGAATTTAATATGGCTAACTCAAACGGTTAAATATGAACTTGACTCAATAAATACAGTAATCAAACAAAGGGAAACGAAGGGGTAGTAAAGGTGCTAGACCATCCCTATTGGATGTAGTTGGGAACGGGTAGGCGAAATATAGCTTGTTTTTTTAAAGGTGGACTTGAAGACTCCAAGGAACCCGAAGGTTGGAGTGACATGGGTTAGGAGGTCGTGAGGTGTTCGCCCCTCTGGTCGGCCGTCCCTCGAAGGACGTCATAGATCATTTCTGTAGTTGTATGCATTATTTCCAATTGGGCCCGAGGGCGATCCTCCTCGAAGGGGATCTTATTAATCTCATTGATTGCTTCCATGCTGAGTGCTATTGTGCTTAGGATAGAGAACTAATCAGTATGTTTTAACTTGAATGTGTGAACGGGATAGCGGGAGAATACCTTGTTCTTATGTCATTGGAATTCCTGTCTTATCGGAATAACTCTTCCGTAATTCAAACCCCTGATGATTCTGACTCCGTCAACCATCCCACCAAAACATTTAGGCATGTTAGCAAGGGTCGAAGAGCATCCGCTCTCCCCGCTTCGAGTCCTGTTTGGTAGTGGTACCCCACCATTTATGCTTTTACTGAGCCTTGTACCTGAGGTTGGTGTCTTCCACGAGAAATTTCGGTTGGTCAACTAATTACCTTGGAAATCGTGTCGAATGTGAGGGTTACTTGAGTATGTTAGTGGAAGTGATGACTTAAGTAGTTCCGAGTTAGGAGTGAGTTGTCCTATGGAGCCATCCCTTTGATCCTCGTAATGGTCTACCATGTCTTCTTTCCACAAGAGTCTAAACACGAATTCTACTCTAACCTCTCGGAAACAGCGTGAATGTCCTTGTGTCCTACCGAGTGAGTCATGCTAGCGTCCCACGGGAAATGGGGTAATGAGTCGGTGATTGCCTTTGGAGAATTCTGTCTGGTTATAATAGTAACCCTCCTTCTAATTGCGTGACAAGGCATTGATATATTTCAACATGACTTGTTTGATATCTTGCATGATTGCAATTGTGAATGAGTATATGTGCCGCATGTATGAATTCCCATGATTGTTGCTCTCCCTTGAATTAGGTCCATGATAGTGTGGTCAGCTCTCGTTGAATGATTAACATATGAAATGAATTCTTAGCATGCTAAATTGATCTAATTGAACTCTGTTGGTCGTATACATGTTTAATAAGTATTATTGCTAGTATCATGTAGAACATATACCTCCCAATCATACGCCCTCGCATGATTGTGTGCCATACTTATCTTGTTATATGAACATGGTTGTATCTGATGTGATAGTTACTATGCCCATATGACCTTACCATATCCTCTAGCATGATTATTAGGGTGCATCTCAACATGCTCGTAATTGACTTCGCATTGTCTCGACCTGCTTACGTGTGTACCTAAAATGAGTGATGAATCATATCCTCTAGCATGATTATTAGGGTGCATCTCAACATGCTCGTAATTGACTTCGCATTGTCTCGACCTGCTTACGTGTGTACCTAAAATGAGTGATGAATCATACTTGTGACATTCTACAATGCCTGCTATGTCGAACATAACTCATCCTGTATATGTCTATTGTCGGTTTGTGCATATATGATCTTAATATATGTCGAGCATGATTAATGAATGAGACGATAGGTTGCTAGCTTGTTCTGCGTGCATGAAAAGTTGATTATATGAACATTTTATGAATGTATAGATCGCTATCCCTTGAGATAAATACATGCTAGTGTGGAAAGATGTGATGATATTCGTGATTGTTATGAGCCACAATTATAACCTCATGGAATACTCTAAGGGCATCTTTGTAATCCGCGGGTTGAGATCTTATCTCTAGTCTCGTCGTCTTTAATTAGTCCTAGTCCAGGTCTGAATCCTTAAGGAAGTTGTGTTGTCCTCCCTTGCCCTCCTCTATCTCCGTGACTTCTAACCCCTCACGATCCCCTTGATGGACGTCGACATAGAAGAGAAAATGAACGATCGAATGGAATCAGAGTGGTGCAACGGAAGCAGGGTGGGTTCATGACCCATAGACCACGGGACAGACGTCGCCGATGGTATACAAAGGGCGGGCACATTTCGAAGATGGTAGATGCGGATGTGGTTCTCTTAGATGACTCAAGAAAGGACGTTCTTCAAACCGCGGATCTTCTATATTAGTTGGAATTGATGTTGTCCGATAGGTCTAGAGCTGACATAAGTGAAAGTGTGATGACTGATATGTTGAATTGGAAGTGAATGATTGCTTGACTAACTTGTGCTTGTGATGATGTGCCTTGATGCTTGAGTGTACTGACTTGCTAGTGAATAGGTTATGAGCTATATATGTGGTGGTGCTTTCTTCTTGGGCATGAGCCGAGTGATTCCTCGGTGAGATAGGTCGGAAAGTAGCAGGTAGATTTGAGGTCTTTGGATTAGGTAAGTGGTTGTGTGAGATGGGGTGCAGGAAAGATGCATCAGCAAGAGTAGAGTCGAGTGAGTTGGGATTTGTCGAAAATAGTA
Source organism: Persicaria maculosa (assembly GCA_963922045.1). Lineage (NCBI taxonomy): Eukaryota > Viridiplantae > Streptophyta > Magnoliopsida > Caryophyllales > Polygonaceae > Persicaria > Persicaria maculosa. Next base: position 43,636,414 of record OY998262.1, on the reverse strand, counting down.
GCCAACGAGTATAGTTGATCTTCCGGATAGGCCTTAGGTGGGGAGTAGGGTTAGGATGGCAAGATTTTGAGGGAGAGGTACTAGCTAGAGGTGGATGAGTGAGCTAGGAATGGATCAGGGGGATTCTCAAAGGGAAGTGTTGTTAGACTGATTGGTGTACTAAGGAAGGTGTCTAGATAGTCTGGGAGAAGATCGTGGGCAGCATTGAGGACGTTCGGTTAAGGAATGTCTAAGGAGTCATAGAAATTGGGACTAGGATGTATGTGTGGTAATTATGAGCGATTTTGATAAAGGATGAGGCTAAGGAATCACTAAGGGAGAGTAGTATGAGGTTCCTTGGGAAATTATTGATCTTGGATATTAGGTTGTTCATATCAAGGTTATACGTGTGAGGAGTATTTGGGGATTGTTTAGATAGAATTGGTAGTGCTTGGAAAATGCGTGAGTGAAGGATTTCTAGATGCGTTGTTGGAAGGTTTTAGCATGGGGTAGAAATCGAAACTGATGCAAAAAAAAAAAATTGTTATCAAGGTATTTGAGGATATAGAGTGAATCTTCGAGGAAAGGCTGGTAGCTAGGCAGAAATGTTGTTGAGATTTCTAGTAAGACGGTAGGCTTGAGGATGAGATAGGGAGATTCTGAGCTTGGAATTGGGGACTAGGCAAGTGTAAGGCATTGATAACGTTAGAGGATGAGGGATTTTAGAAGGTTGGTGAAATGGCGGTACTTGGAGAACTCGGATGAGGACGATTTAGGGATTCTGCAGAAATGATGATCGGTAGAAGAGGGCTTTGGATGGTAAGGTGTCATGGTTAAGAAGTAGGAGCTTGAGACAATTTGGGAATATGCTGAGAAGAGGGTCTAGAGTAGGTCGGCTTGAGGAGTTATGATTGGTTCCAGTTTCATGAGATTCGGAATGGGATGAGCAAGTAGAATCAGTGGTTGGTCTTTGGGGATAGGCGCTGGTGACGAGGGTCATGGTGATTCATGGTTGTGAGTAGCACTAGATGGGTTTCTGTGTTAGAGTTGGTTGGGAGTGTGAGGTGTGAGATGATTAGTATGAGCTGGGTACTTAGAGGGGGATGGTTAGTGAGAATGACTAGTGGTGCGGGAAGTGTGATCACGTTAGCAAGGTGATTTGAGATGTCTCTTTAGGATGATGATCAGGCGGAGTCTTGAGAGCCTAGGAAGAGTCAACGAGATTGTTGCGAAGCGTCTAGATCGAGTGTGAGAGCAGTTCAGTCGAGGACTTGGGATTTCTATTAGAAGGTAAAGATGGGACTGATAGAGGACCCATAGGACAAGGGTGTGCTTTGTAGGGAGTTTTGGTAATCGTTCGAGTTGCTAAGCTTGGCGGAATAAGGAAATTGTGCGATTGGGAACTCCGAGGTATGGTTTAGGTGGTCGGGTAGGACTTGGGGTCGGGATATCGAAGTGGATTGACCCTTAGATGGCTTGATAGCATAGGAGTTGAAATGCTTAGTAGTTGGTTTGGGTATTTGGCCTTGATTGCGGATAGTTATGAGACTAGAAAGTTCATATATGGATTAGATGCAATGGTGTATAGAACTAGTATTGGATTGAGTTAGTAGACCAAGGTGAGACTGATCTTGATGCGAGAGATAAGGAGTAGTGGTCGTGTTTTGTTATGGTTGGTAGTGATAGGCAGATTCTCTTGAGGATGTGACTTAGTGTTGTGCGTTACTTGGGGCCAAGTATTGTGCGAGTTCTATGCTATAGACGATGTTGATCCCCTGATGAATTGCCATAGACAATAATGAACTGTTAGTACTAACATAGTTATCCCCTGAACTTGATGAAATGTAGTGTGCAGACGTGCTTGTTGCCTCTAATGTGATGATGCTTAGTAGTTAGCGTTATGGTGTGCAACTTCTGTGATATGATATGACGAATCTTACTCCGTATGAAACTATGCTAAATCTGTTATGGTATGTGACTATCTGTGACATGATTACGACCTTATTATGAATGTGTGATACGATTGCTATGTTGAACAATTGCTATGATATATGATGCCTTGAATTGGAATTGCTAGTATGATATAACCTAATTGATGAATTTATTCTGACTTGGAACCTAGGAAAGAAATAAGGGATTAGCCTTAGAGGTGGACGACTTCACCTCCTAAGATTTGAAATTTGCTTGACTAACGTCGGATTTGAGGGATCTTGAACGGTATTTGAAAATGACTAACTTGAATTTTGAGAGATCGAGCGCGATTGAGCATTTCAATGGTTTTCAGGCCAATCCTTTTCACACTGAGGACTCCTTTTGAACTTTTTCGAACCGAGCTTGCATTATGACGCCCACGAAGTGGATACAAGCATTTTATAGGGGTCCTTATAGATTGCTTGCTAAGACCTAGTGGAGATGTCATAACCCTTTTCGAGTTATGATATAACAGAGAAGTCGGGGTAAGGATGTGGTAAGGGCCCATATCACACTCATGCTACGACCTATCGGGGATATTATGATCATGACGACGATACTGTGAGAATCTCATAGGGGCACTTATGAGGCACTTACAGGATCAATGGAATGGTCCTTGGACTCACCCATTTCCAACTTCATCCCCTACCTTGTTTTTGTTTTAGTCTTGGGGACGAGACTTGTTTTTAGAGGTGGATGATGTAAAGGCTCGGATTTTTAAATCCTAAATTATCGGGAAAAAAAAAGAGAAATCAAAATGAATTTAAAAGTGGAATTTAATGAAAAACTCGCTAACTCGGATTTTAGAACTCTTAAAGCGAATAGTTTTATAAGTTTAGCAAATTATATGAATTCATCCTCTTCCTTCTATAATATATTCAAAAGCCCCTTTTATAATACAATTGTCATTTTCATCTATTAAAATATATGCAAATTTCGAAATTTAAACTGTTTGACACTTTAGGGAATGATAGAGATAAGGATTGTAAGGGTGGGTTGATGTTGGGGATATTTGAAGAAAGATATTTGACCACCAATAGAATCCCTCTTCCCTTCACATTCAAACAAAAGCTCTGTCTAGTCTCCTGATTTCCTTTGTCTGATCTACCACAGTGATCTAAAAGCAAGGAAGAAACAAAAATCCAAAGCTCCCCCTGCCTTTGATCAGGCTCACAACAATATTCATCCAAAAAAAAGGAAAACCCACTCCCATTCTATTTCACGCAGTCCCACCCAATCCCACACACCTCACACTCTCATTCACCCTCTTCATCTCTCTGTTTCACTCCTCCTCTCCATCTCTCTGTCTCAGCTCCACTACACCATCACCACCACCGGCTCTGTCCACGCAGCCCACTTCCGAGCAATCTCCGTCGCACCCGAGAGCAGCAGCCCAGCTGACCTAGGAGCCCCCCCTCTCGGCAGCCACCAGCCACCATAGCCGCCAACGCCTGCCCAGAGCTTCTTGCCTCTCTCGTTCCCTTTCTCCTTTGAAAACATCACCGAGCGCCATCGAGCTCCAAGCGCCGAGCACTGAGATCCTTGTTCCGACTTCCTCCCTTCCTTTCGAGTAGAAGCCTAGGGCCCTTCCAAGCAGCCCGGAGCAGCACCGCCGCCAGCGACACCTCCCTCGCTTCCCCTGTTCCCTCCATTTCCGGTCGGTAAGCTCACCCTCACTCCCTCTCGCTCTCAAACTCGCTTAAAGAGGCCTCCTTTGTAATCATTTACCCCCGACCCAGGTCCTCGGAGCTTTCCCTGTCCTCGGCAGGCCCCAATCGGAACTCCGGCGAGTCGAATCGAAGCCCGACGTGTCCGAATCGAACCCCCTCGGTGAGCTTTCTTCTTTCCTCCTCCTTCTTTCCGTTTCCGTCCTTGTGTGTGTGTCGGTGTCGTAGACGGAGTCGAAGTCCGGGTTTCTGCCGACCAAACCCTCGTCCTCCATCAGTTTCCGAGCGCCGAGGGTCTTGCCCTCTTTTTGTCTGTTTCTTCGACAGCAGGAAGGTTGAAGAAGGCCTAGTGGGCCCCTGTGCCACATGGCTTCCAACTCAACATGGGCCCTCCCTCCTTCTTTTTTATTCTGTTCCATCAGATGAAATGGAAGAATGGGAATGGGATGCTCTTGGGCCTATTTTTTTTCGAGCCAAAGCTGATTATTTTAAAAAGGGAATAACTTTGGGCCTAATTTACAAATAAAGGCTGGTTTTTTGGGATTTAGAAAAAGGAGGGGTCGGTTTTGATATTTTACAAAATAAAGGGATCAGTTTTTGGCAAATTAACTAAGGACTGATTTTATTAAATAAAAATGGTTTCAGGACTAACTTGGGAATTATGTGCTCGATGTCTAACTAGCATGATTGGTGTAAATGATTGTCTAATATCATGATTTGTGTGGACTAATGACATGAACGAATGACTAACGGCATGATGAGATGTTAGAATTTCGTGTCGTTTGACTTATGCTTTATGAGCTATGATTAATATGATGAACTTTGGAGATATATGATCATGCGGATATATATGAGTATTATTGCGGAAAAATGAATGTGACTGAATGAAATGGTGAGAATGATGTGGTCTTACGAAATGTGGCAATATGATGAGTGGTTGAACTTGATGGGATAATGATTATGATGTGGTTAATTCTATTGAATGGTGTATGCTTTGAATGCCCTTGAATGATTAGACGTAGACTTATATATGTGCTCTGATATGTACTTAGGTGATACTTTGCGATCATGATTGGTGTATGTCAGATCTTCTATTGTGCTGTTCTGCATAACTAGTTGAGTTCCTATATGAGCTCACTCAGATTCGAAAAAAGATCTCCCTGCTTGTAGCCATGTGCATACTAGGCGCTTGCATTCATAATAAAGCATGTCATGTAGTATCCTGTTAGGATTGCACTCATGATTGAGAATTCGTTTACTCATTGCTTTTGTAAACAGAACGATCGTTATCTGTGAAGTAACTAGAGTCATTGCTAGGGTTATAGGACGATCTAGTCCCATCGGGTCCCGTCCTGAGTCAATCGAGTCATTAAACTTCCTTATATTATGAGATGCCTGCGGGCTTTATTGTGGAGCGGGTTGGGCATGCGTGCCGCCCGATTATAATGGAATGCATTATTGAGCTCGCCAGTCTCCGCCCTATCGGAAGGGGGTGGAGGTAGGAGAGGGATATACTACTTGGTATTCGGTGCTAAGGCCTTATTATATTTATGCACTTGATCTTAGGAGCATGTTAGTGTGTAAATATTCCGCCTTGCATCTAGAAGCATCTTTATTAGGACTAGCGTGTGTATGTGTCTGCTTGTGTGGGATTATATTGCGTAGGGCTTCGATCTGACACCGCCTCGCATACATATTTTTTTAGGTTTGTTTTGCAGCATGATTATTCCTTGCTTCCGTGACGTGGGAACTCTCTTGGGCGATTGCAAAGAAATGGTCTAACCTCACTAACCTCGCCTATTAGATTTCGATAAATACGCTTATTGATTTCGTTTTGACTCAGCTCTGCCGTATCACCCTCTTGTATTACACCTTGATTCCGTTATTTGTATGACTATGAGTTTTTCACGCTTAGACTTATGACAGGTACATGGGACTTCCCCGGGGATTCCAACGATCCCTTCGAATTTGGGGTATGAAATCCCACTTGAAAACGTTAGAGTAGAATTTCAAACCTTCAACCTGTACTCGGGGCGCAAGATCCTAACGAGGGGTTTCATCCCTCGAAACGTAACTCGAGAATTATAATCCCGGGCCGTTATAGTAGGCCCAAAGGGCCGAGCTTGGGCAGAGGGTGAAGCCCAAGCGGGCCGACAGGCCCATCCCGATTTTATATTAATATTATATATATAATTATAATTATATAAGTTATAGATAGTATTATATATTATTAATATAATAAAAAAAATTATAGTAGCAATAGATTTATATTAAAAATTCAATTTCCGTAAATATTCTCATTACAATTATAAGTAAATTACAATATATATATGGTACCTAGCAAGTATAACAATTGCCGTAAGTACTCCATATTACAATTAGTTCTTCAAAAATATCACTACAATTACAGTAACACATAATCAACTTGATTTAAATAATATACAAATTACAAGTACTCCGAATTACAGTAACAGTAGTACATGTATATTGTAATTAAATGTATACTTTATTACAATTGTAATTACATTAGCATAAACCTTATTAGTTTACAACTTTATTTAGTTTATTCAACTTAATTATATATATATATATATATATATATATATATATATATATATTCTTTGATGTTTTATTAATTTTATTTTTTTCATATAAATAAGAATATTATATATATGCGGGACGAGACGGAATTTGCAGGACGATGATTCTTTTTCTCGTGTGTCACCTAAAAGTATTAGTACAATGTAACGTTGATTTGTATTTGTTAGTAAGCTAATATTGTCCAGATTTGCCTCACATTTGAAAGTATTGGTAGAATGTTGTGATTTGCCACTTTTTAAAAAACATTTTAATTTGATTTCGGATAGAAAATGAATTTTAGATGTTAGGCATGTTTGGCCCGCTGGGCGGCCCGACCCGGCAATGAGGGTGGGCTTGGGCAAGACACTAGGCCCAAAAACCGAGCATGGCCCAAGCCCGGCCCGGTGTACTGGGCTGAAAATTTGGTCAAGGCTCGGCCCATGCTCAGGTCTAGTTATTTTGTATTGTTTACTTGCTTATTATTTTCTATTATTATACTCCATATTATTTATAATGTTGTTTGAGTTATGCTGTATTATGATTGTCAATGACTTTAGATGTTATTATGTCGTAAATTAGCTTATTGTACTACTAGGTACTCGTAATTGCATTGCATGCCAATAATATTTTATTGTAGAAACGAAATGAATTTTTAGGAATTTAAATATTTTATTGATGGCCGAAATGTATTTATGTCTAATAATAAATCAAAATTTAAATTATTAGGGCCCAAAAATTTTATTCGCCCCGGACCTCCATAACCGTAGGACCGGCTCTGTTTGCCACTGAGCGTGCTCCTGCTAAGATTGTTGACGTCGTCCATCAGTTGACCCTCCTCAAATCCTCGCATTATACCAAGAACAAAATTATCTAGGCCGGTCGGGTCTGGTCGGGCCGAACAAAAGAGACTGGACCGGGTTGAGCGAACCCAATAGGCCAATACAAAACAAAGTAAATGATCGAACCGGCAGGGTTTAAATTAAAAAGCCCTCGACTCAAATCACTCATCGTCTTGTTCAGATCACTCACCAAAGTCTGTCCGCCCAACGTCCGGATGATGCATAATCTCACAACCAAACCCTCAACCTCCTCCTTCTGCTCCCCTTCAAACCCCTCAATCTTCAACCGCCATGGCCTACCCTCAACTTCCCAGCTCAGATTCAACCCAATCCTCACTGCTTCTAAGCGTCTCTTCACCAATCCAATTCCGAACCCTAAATCTCTCAAATTCAGGCGCCGCTCAGGCGGAGTCCAATCCCTGTTCACCGGGATAGTCGAGGAGATGGGGGAAGTCAAGCAAATAGGGCGCGGCAAGAACGGCGGATTTGACCTGAGAATCCGCGCGCCGACGATTCTGGAAGATGTGAAGCTTGGCGATAGCATTGCTGTTAACGGGACTTGCCTTACGGTAACCGAATTCAACCTGGATTCGTCGGAATTCATGGTCGGATTGGCCCCTGAGACGCTCAGGAAGACGTCGCTGGTTGAGCTTGAGTCCGGATCGCTTGTCAACTTGGAGAGAGCTCTTCAGCCTTCTACAAGGATGGGTGGCCATTTTGTGCAAGTAAACCAGCTTCCTTTCCCTCCATTTTGACTCTGTCTTTGTGATTTTATTGCTGCATTGTGATGAAGATATAATGATTTTGTAAACTCTAGTGTGATGTTTCTGACAAACTTGCTAGAAATTGCTCAAAGTTGCACCCTATGATAAGATTGGCATGATGGATGAAAATGACTAATCAAATGCCTTTCAACTCTTAGAGTGATGCATAGGTTCAATTTAGGTGGGATCTCTTGTGGAGTTCTTAATTTGGTTACAGCTAAATGTTGTTGATTGGGACTTTGGATTAGCTTAATTCAGGTTCTGTTTTAACTGAATCTACAATTCTTCTACATAATCCATTAGTATTGTTATTCTGATAATCCGATCTCAGAAGCTTGTGATTTGTCCAGTAACATAACAATGTTTGGAATCAAGCACATCTCATATAGTCATATGGTCTGCCGTCTATGGTTTGTGGTATACAACTATACATGCTGATTGTTCTATTTTAGAGGTTATGTTACACAGAAACGGATAGGGAAAGGATGTTCAGTAAGATAAATAAGGATAAGTAGAAGCTGTGTGAATTTCATCTTGGTGTTGTGAGCTTGTTGTCATTTTTGATTCATTGTGTTGATTTAATTATAGGGACATGTTGATGGGACAGGCGAGATTGTGTCACTTGATCCAGAGGATGATTCTTTGTGGGTGAAGGTGAAGACATCGCCAGAGTTATTGAAATACATTGTGCCAAAAGGCTTCATAGCTGTTGACGGGACTAGTTTAACGGTAGTGGATGTGTTTGACGAAGAAGATTGCTTTAACTTCATGTTGGTTTCATACACTCAGCAGAAGGTGGTAATAGCATTGAAGAAAGTTGGCCAGAAGGTGAATCTGGAGGTGGATATACTCGGAAAATATGTGGAAAGACTCCTTAGTAGTGGGTTTGTTGAAGCTATTAAATCCCGTTGACCGTGGCTGTGCCTGTGACACAAGAGTTTTGTAGGCTTATGGTATTTTCCCCTGATCGCCGGCTCTTGCATTTCATTTCATGACATTTACGCGTAATCACTTGGGTTTGCGAATTTGAGCATGGAGCTTAAGATGAAGATTGCTTAGAGGTACCTCAACTTGCTCATGTTCTGCAACAAAACATTGTGTCTGTAGTTCTATGCTTGAATCCCATTGTATTTTAGGAGAAGAGATGGGCGTGTGAGCGATTAGGACTAGTGATAATGTTTCGAAATAAAAAGGATTTATCCGGGTATTTGGACCTAATAAGGCTTCTTAACCATATGTATAATCGTTTGCCAGTTGCAGCTTCTGTTTTCTGCAAGAATGTTTTTGTTGTATCCTTTCAACGGATGTTTACTATAGCCTGCAGTTACGTCTGCCCATTCTCGGGCATTGCTTGATCTTCTGCAGCTGAAGCAATCGAATCGTCCCGTACAAGTTGCATTGCTTGACAAGTAGACCTCTTACGTCATCTACCTTGAAACGGTAAATATATAGATGTGGTGGTGAAACTATGTAAAAATGTGTAAGGGAATCGTATACCCAAAAGGTCTCTATATCCACAAAAGATTACCCAAAAACCTCAAAGAACCTCACTACGCGGCTCAATAGGTTCTCTAAGGTCCCCTAACCACCATCTAATCCTCCCAAATAACTTTGCGTTCTAGGCTTCTCACAAGTGACTTACACTTCCACTTTGTGGTAAACCGGGAACGACAGCTAGACACAATATACATTGCACACACTTTCGGCTGAAATTGTTCATTACTAAACACAAGTTTGAAGTGATCCCCATCTAGCTAAACACCAAATCGTGGACCTCCCGGATGATTGGACAACCAAACCACAAGTGGTCTTCACTTTCCTCGCATGACTTACAAAGCAAACACTCAGCAGCTACCCCACCCCCCCCCCACCACCACCACCACAATGTTTAACTCTTCTCCCGATATGGAGGTGTTGCCGAGTAGCCAACCAAACTATAAACGTCCATTTCCGACATTGAGGTCTTCCCCAAATCATATCACCCCAAGCAACCACTTGGTTCTTGTCCCAAAAACAAATTATACAGCTTGGAGCAGGATGCCCCACCGCCCAGGGTAAGCACAGGGTCGAGAGCGTCAACCAATGCACCCTCAGTCTACAAAGCTTCCCTCGTCTCATCCCGGATAGCCAGCACACACTTCCATAACCAAGAATCATCCACCTTCCATCACTGCCTCCATGACCTACAGTATAAACAAACACTCCGTGATGAATCCCGTATCCGATACGAGCGGATACGCCGATACGGCCAAATACGGGTCGGATACGCATATCACCGTATCGGATACGGTCCACGTATCGTTGACCTTACATTAGCCTCTCGGATACAGCATCGGATACGGGACATTAGCCTTTCTATTTTCCTATTATTGTCTCAGTTGCTGATGCCATTTTACACAAAACAGTACTCTTTCAGTCAAAGTATGATCAAGCACATTAGGGAGAGCAATATCAACACACCATTGAAGAGTTTGTTTAGATTATCATGGAATATACTAAAATACTCCGTAAGATATTACACTTTTTAGCATTTTAGCTCAAGTGGTAGAACGATTTGTTCAATACACATAGATGTGGGTTCAAATTCCACATAGGCTACAAGCATTTCCATTGTTGAAGTTTGCAAATTGTTAGTTGCATACATGCATGTTGGCAAAAAAACAATTGACTATTTTTTTAGTTTCAACTCGTTCATGTATTTTGATTTTTTGCTTTTTCAAGATTTACCGCGATAGGACTTGTGAACATTGCTCAAGTTAATCAGTTGTTGCGCCACTTGATGACGATTGGTGGATGCCCAATACCTTGACATGAAGACATAGTCAAACAAGTCTATGCTTAACGTGCGTGGTTAAGGTGTTGATTAATTGCTAGTTTTTAAAGTCATGGCTTGCATTGCCTATGATAATGTTGTGTTTAAACTTTAAAGTCTCCCTATTTCATTACATAGCCTGATAGATCATGATGTGTGATGAAATCATTCTCTTAAAATTAAGCTTTACTATCAGTTATCACCGAGGCACACCGATCTGGAATTCTGGATACTGCATTTCTTTTCTCTTTTCAGTTTCATTTAAACGTAATCTCTTTTCAGTTTCTGGACACTGGAATTCAGTTTCATTTAGTTCCACCGATAAGAATAAAATGGAGGTTCTCAATGAATGTCAATTGCAAGTATAAACTGTTAACTCCACCTTGATGATAAGACCGGATTAATGAGATTAAGGTCTTGGTTGATGAAAGCCAAAGTCCTGGTTTCCAGGGCTTGGTAAGATCTTACCAAAACGACCTCAAATAGTTATAAAAGCTCCTGAGATTGGATGGCTCGGATTTAGTGTTGGGCCTATTCCTAATGGGCCTATTTTCTACTAAGTCTTCCATCTCAGGTTGATATAAACATTGGATATTCGGTTGGGCCTTGTGTTTCCGATTGGGCCTTGTGTTTGTTGGAATAGAGTTGGCTTATATCTTTCTGTTTTATTCTTTATCACTTGTTATCCATATTGTTGAGATATTGTAGGGATTTGTTTGAACAAAGTCCTGCTCCTACCAACGGCTTCAAGATCTCAACATGTCCGAAAGTAAAGGTTCGAGAAGTTTATTGTTTCGGCCAAAGATCTCTCTAGGAAGTTTCGGTGCAACGTTACATTCAAACATTTGATTTTCAAATCAAATGTACTGGCCTATAAAAAGGAGAAGAGGAAGATTGCAGATACACACAACTCTACAGCACTCAACGTCCTACTGCAATCACGCCTCCTGTAAAGCATTCGATCTCACATCGCTCTCCTTGCTAAGTGTTGTATTTACTTTGAGTGTGTGAGGTTTCATTCGAGCTTTATAGTACAATTCATTCTAGGTTATACTAAGGGTTCCTTTACCCAAACGTAAAGGGTACTCCGATACTCGTAGAACTTTGTTTCACTAGTGTGCTTGGGTTGCTAGATAGGAAGTTAGTCTAGAAGAGGGAAGGTCTTCTAGAGGTTGTATTTAGGGCTCATAAGATAACGTGAAATAAAGTTTGTTGAATCCTACGGATTGGATAACCCTAGGCGGGGATGTAGGCGGTTGTGTCGAACCTCGTTAACAAGTATCGTGTTCTTTTCTTTCCGTTCTTTACTTTCGCATATTACTTGTTCGCTATTTCTTACTAACTCGCTCTTGCTTCTCAGATAAGGTCTTACATCAGGTGGTAAGGTCTTACGATTTCTGTAATTGTGAAAAGTTTACATACTCTATTCAACCCCCCCCCCTTCTAGAGTATTTGCGTGCTTTATATCTGCCTATTCCGCACTTCAATTGGTATCAGAGCCTAACTCACATACCTTAGATATTACTATCTGTGAGTCTAACCATGGCAGGCGAAGGTCAAGGCGGCTTCGGTCAAGGAAGATCTGTCTCTCGTCCACTTCTCTTCGTTGGGGACAACTTCATGCATTGGAAATCCCTGATGAAAATGTTCATCATTGATCAAGATCTGGAGCTCTGGCATATCATTACGCGATGGCCGAATGTACCCAAGAAGGATGGACCCAATGGAACAAAGCTGGACAAGACGGAAGAGGAGTACACTCAGCAAGATTTGGAGAGCACGGCTAAGAACTTCAAAGCCGTCCATGCTCTGTATTGTGGAATGAGCACCGAAGAATTCAATTGTATTTCCTCTTGTAGAACTGCAAAGGAAATTTGGGATAAATTGGTCGTGACCTATGAAGGAACTAGCCAGGTCAAAGAGACCAAAATCAGTATCTATCTTAGACAATATGAATTATTTAAGATGAATCCGGATGAGTTTTTGAAAGTAATGTTCACCCGTTTTACGGAGATCATTAATAATCTCGACTCATTGGGAAAGACTTTCCAGAATGATGAGAAAGTTCGAAAGATGCTTAGGTGCTTACCTAAATCTAAATGGGGTCCCAAGGTGACGGACATAGAAGAAGCTCAAGACCTTAGCACGCTGGCTATTGGCGACTTATTGGGAAAATTGATCACCCATGAAATGATCCTCAATGAGGACGATGGGGAACCTTCCACAAATGTCAAAAACTTAGCGCTGAAGGTTAAGAAAGAAGAATCATCTGAGGACTCCGAGAATGAAGATGAGGAAGATCCTTTTGCTCTTATTACAAGAGGATTGGCTCGCATTCTCAAAATGAAGAAGCGATTCTCTAATAAAGAATTTAGAGCATCATCTAGGAACCAAGGTAAGTCTTCTACCTCCTCGAAAAGAAATCGAGTCCTAACTTGCTATGAATGTGGTGAAACAGACCATCTCGTTAAGGAATGTCCTCTCAAGAAGCGGAACAAGGCTAAGAGGAAAGAGTCCAACAAGAAAGTGATGGCTGCATGGAGTGACTCAGATTCTTCAAGCGACTCGGATTCAGAAGAAGAACACGCCAATCTCTGTCTAATGGCAAAGAACGATGCAAAAGATCAACACCTAGACGGAGTGGTAAGAAACCTTCTATCTAGTTCCACTGTCGTGTTATCTGAATTTCTCAAAAGCATGATTTCAAATGAAGAAAGTTGCAACAAAGAAATCAGCAGCTTGCAGTAGAAGGTGTTGGATCAAGAAATCTGCATAAGGAAGCTGTCGCAAAAACTGCAAGATCTTGACAGCAAAAACTTAGATCTTATCACTGAAGGTAAGATCTTACGATCGGAAGTTTCCGAACTTAAGGCTAACCTTTCATCTCTTAAGGTTCAGAACATTGACCTTCAGAATGAAAAAGTGAAATTGTTTGAGAAATGTCAAGATCAACAAATAGTCCTGGTGCAATTTACTAGATCCAAAGCCACTCTTGACAGGATACTTGGAGAACAACAACTTTCCTTAAACCGAAGTGGTATAGGATATAACAAGAATTTTCCTGTTAAGCCTACTACCAAAGTCATCAAGGCAAAAGGAAGTTGGAGATCTCCTACTTGTTTCTTTTGTTGCAAAAAGGGTCATGTAAAGGAGACGTGTCCTTATAGGAGAACAAATCCTTACATTATCCGAAACACATTTCCGGTACGCTTAAATGAACGGATAAGGCAAGTTTGGGTCCCTAAAGGAACAAGGTTGCCAAATATGGTTTACCCCCATAATGGATCCAAATCGGTCTATTGGTCAAGCCGGAAATGTTGATTTTTTGTTTTGCAGGGTATCACCAAGACTAAGGATCAAAAGTGAATTATGGATAGTGGTTGCTCTAGGCATATGAGTGGAAAAGAATCTCTTTTTCATCATCTAAAGAAGCAATCCAGTGTTACTATAACCCTTGGTGGTAAAGGAAAGTGTGACGTCATCGGTATTGGTAACATTGGTGTTGATCCAAATAATTTCATTAAAGATGTATATCTTGTTGATGGCCTTAAATATAACCTTCTTAGTGTTTCACAACTTTGTGATAAAGACAATCGTGTAAGCTTCAATAAGGAGAAATGCATCGTACAGGATGAGGAGACATGAGATATTGTTCTTACTGCATATAGAGATTCTAACATCTATGCTCTTAATACAGATCGAATTCCGGCCTCCAATCTGAAATGTCTCAAGGCCTTATCAGAGGATCCAAGGGTGTGGCATAGGCGACTTGGACATATACACTCTCGGTAAACTCCATTTGAAGGATCTTGTTCGAGGCCTTCCTGATTTGAATTTCAAGGTAGATGATCTTTGCAACGCCTGCTCAAGAGGAAAACATACTCGTATCTCTTTCAAGAAGAAGAAGGTCGTTAGTACTACTAGACCTTTAGAACTTTTACACATTGATCTGTGTGGACCTATGCGCATCAAATCTCCCAAAGGTAAGCAATACATACTTGTTATTGTTGATGATTATTCTTGATTCACTTGGGTTTTCTTTCTTAAAGATAAATAAGAAACTCTGTTTTATTTTTCAAAACTTTGTAAGGAGTTACAAACCTTGAAAAACTTACCTATCGTTTCTATTAGAAGTGATCATGGTAGAGAATTTGATCAATTAAACTTTGATTTATTTTGTGTGAAATACGATATTTCTCACAAATTTTCAGCTCCTAGGACACCTCAACAAAACGGGGTTGTGGAACGAAAAAACCGCACCCTAGAGGAGATGTCAAGGACGATGCTATTAGAGAATAATCTGCCAAAGTCATTCTAGGCAGAGGCTGAAAATACAACAAATTATATTCTCAATAGATGTTTAATTCGATCAATTTTAAAGAAAACTCCCTATGAGCTTTTCAAAGGAAGAAAACCAAGCATATCGTATTTTAAACCATTTGGATGTACATGTTACGTGCATAACAATGGTAAGGATAATCTTGGGAAATTTGATGCGCGTAGCGACGGAGGTATATTTCTTGGATATTCGACTCAAAGCAAGGCTTATCGAATATACAATAAACGTACCAAAGTAGTCGAAGAAAGCATCCATGTGTTATTTGATGAAAGTGATAACGGTACCTTGAGTGAAGGATTTGCAGATCTCAACTTGAATACTCATGAGGAAGACAAGTCAGAAGGAGAAGCCAATGGTCAAGGAAAGAGCAAATCTAGAAATATGTAGGAGCCATTTCAAGATTTTACTGAGTGAAGGCCCTGGAACTCAGTCTCAAGGCCTTACAAATGGAGCCATTCTTGAAGATGAAATACATCCCGAGCCTTTGGAACCATATCGTGCTAGTCCTCCACTCCTCCTGAACCTTAGGAGCCTTTTCCGCCTGTTCCTGAAGCTCCAACACCAAATCAAGGATCTGCAAGAAGAAAATTGAAACATGCTTCATCTCGCTCCTCGTCGGATATTATCTCGGATCCTTCATCTGCTGTCCAAACTCGTTCTAAACTTAGAAACTTATGTGCGTTTCACGCATTTGTTTCTCTTGTAGAACCAAAGAAATACACCGATGCTCTCAAAGAACTAGATTGGATCATCGATATGCAAAATGAACTCAATGAGTTCGAGCACAATAAAGTATGGACCCTTACGGCTAAGCCGATGGGTAAGTCTATTATTGGAACTCGATGGGTATTTCGAAACAAGCTAGATGAAGGAGGTAATATTATCCGAAATAAGGCACGACTGGTTGCACAAGGATATAATCAAGAAGAATGTATTGACTACGAGGAGACTTTTGCTCCCGTAGCCAGACTCGAAGCTATTCGTATGCTTCTTGCATTCGCTTCTTTTATGAATATTAAACTTTATCAAATGGATGTGAAGTGTGCCTTTCTAAATGGATTTCTAGATGAAGAAGTTTATGTTGCTCAACCTCTATATTTTGAGAACGATGAATTTCCAGAGCATGTATTTAAGCTTGACAAAGCTCTTTACGGCTTAAAGCAAGCCCCAAGAGCTTGGTACGAGCGACTTTCAAAATATCTCTTGGAAAATAATTTTAAAAGGGGGTTGATTGACAAAACTCTCTTCATCAAAACCCATGGAAAGGATATACTTGTCGTCCAAATCTATGTAGATGATATTCTTTTAGGAGCTACCAACGATTCTTTGTGCAAAGAATTTTCTAATATTATGTGCAAGGAATTCGAGATGAGCATGATGGGAGAGCTGAATTTCTTTCTTGGACTTCACGTGCAACAAATTTCAAAAGGTATTTTCCTTAACCAAGGGAAATATACACGAGAGCTACTCAAGAAGTACAAGATGATTGATTCCAAGGTGGCTAAAACTCCAATGAGTTCAACTCTTTCTCTAGATCAAGATCTTACCGGCAAAAAGGTAAATCAAAAAGAATATCGAGGTATGATCGGCTCCCTTCTCTATCTTACTGCGAGCAGACCTGACATCATGTTCAGTGTCTGCATGTGTGCAAGATTTCAAGCTAATCCGAAGGAATCACATCTGATTGCGGTAAAAAGTATTTTAAGAGATCTTAATGGTACTAAAGATATCAGATTATGGTATCCTAATCAAACAAGCTTTGATCTTATCGGATACTCCGATGCTGATTTTGCAGGGTATAAAGTGGATAGAAAAAGCACCTCAGGGTGTTGCCAATTTCTTAGGGCATCCCTTATAAGTTGGCATTCCAAGAAGCAAAATTCAGTGGCACTTTCAACGGCCGAAGCTGAATACATTGTTGTTGGAGCTTGTTGTTCGCAAGTCTTATGGATTGCACAACAACTCCAAGATCTTGGAATTCACTATAAGAGTATTCCCATCAAATGTGACAACACTAGTGCTATTTCTATCTCCAAAAACCCTGTACAACACTCAAGAACGAAGCACATTGATGTGAGACACCACTTTATCCGAGATCATGTAGAAAAGAGTGATGTGTCTTTGACTTTCATCTCTACTGAACTACAACTCGCAGATATCTTTACAAAACCTTTGCCCGAAGACAAATTTAATTTCATCAGATTAGAACTTGGGATGCTTAACAAGGAAGCATCGATGTAGGGGGAGCAATCGTATCTTATGATATAAGTATTATTCCCTACATGAAGATCTTGAAATAAAATTTACAGTCTTACTACAACATAGTATGACATTAAGTTTAAATTCAAAAACAAAATTACGGATCATATCTATTAGGTAAAATCTCTTTAGATTCTTATCTAAAAGATTTTACTGTTTTTGATCTTATCCCTTTTAATTTTCGATTAAGATTTTTTCTACATTTATTTTTAAAATTCAAAAACTGGTTTTTGTGGGGATTTGGTCTGGATTTTTCTGGGAAGATTTTTTAACCGAGAAGTTCTAAAGTCTCGGGATTTTATTGGATCTTCAAAGGGTTTTCGTGTGTATTTATATCTCTCACCTCCCCATGTCAAATCACCTCCCCACTTCTCTATTCTCTCTCTGATTTCTCCACTTCCCAAAGACCACTCGAGTACCCCCTCACAACATGCCTCCGAAGAAACCCTCCACCTCCTCTCCTGGTTCTCGGTCCGGATCCAAGCGGCTCCGGTCATCTGATTACAAGGGGAAGGTCGTGGTTGAGGAAGATTACAAAGGCAAGGCCACTCTTCGACAATTGGAGACCTCCTCGGAAAGTGAAGAAGAGGGTTCTCGCGGTCGCCGGAAGATCATCAAGAGGGAACCCCGTCCTCCTCCGCGCAATCATCCACGTCAGGTGAACCTTCGCGCTCCTAAGAAGGCTCCACATCAACATCGCCTTCAGATTCCGGCAAATCACGAGGTATTCTCCGACTCCCCTCTCTCCTGGTTTGGAAGTCACACTAATCTGGGATGTGGAAGGATGGGTACGTCAATCAACCCATCAACTTCTGTGAGCATGTGGATCTAGATTTTCTAGAATCCACAAACCTCCCGTGTATCAATCTTCTAAAGAACTCGCATGTCTGGTCCCTCCTGAACCCTGACACTATTGCCTATCCTCGCCCCACTAGACTTTTCTTTATGAACCTTACTGCCAGTAGAGAAAAGGGAGTACTGATAGCATGCATTTAGATGGCCATAATAGGTTTCATTTAGCTTAGTTAAGATGCATATCATGCATGGTTTAAGTACAATTTGCATATTTGCTCTCTATATTGGTGG
This sequence comes from Persicaria maculosa, assembly GCA_963922045.1. NCBI lineage: Eukaryota > Viridiplantae > Streptophyta > Magnoliopsida > Caryophyllales > Polygonaceae > Persicaria > Persicaria maculosa. The sequence continues at coordinate 43,618,118 of OY998262.1, read as the reverse complement.
AGTCGGAATCTACACACTTTTATTGATTATTTCAGGTAATTGTGGATCCGAGGATGAGACATGGGTTGATGATGCATTAGATGAGGATGTTTAGTCGATCGAAGAAGCTTATATGAAGATCTAAAGAGATCCTAAGAAGAAGAAGCGAGCCTAAACGAAGAACAAGTCTGCAGAAGTTGTCGTCAGACATGCTGAACTTGTTTTGCACTTTATGAAGGCCTCAGTTGTCCGATCGACTATTATGACCATGCGTTGGAAAGCTCTTTCAGAGACCTACAACTTTCATGTTGAAGTAAAGAGCTAATTCAAAGTGGATTTTCCGTAAAAAACCAATGCAGCGGGCGCCGCCATATGATGCGGCCGCCGCATTAGTGCTGCGGCCGCTGCATTTGCTCAGAGCGACGCGTTTCGAAGTTCAGCGACCGTTTTCTATTCTAAACCCTATTTATCTATCTAATTGTCTTGTGACCGACATTGGACATGAAATTAAGGAGATTAGAGGGGCTTAGCCCTAGATTTCCATTGATTCATTTGATTAGGATTCAAGACGATTTTAGTTGGAGATTGAGAGTGATGTTCGCCATCAGCGGCTAAACTCTCTTCGTTCTACTTGCAATTTGATGCTTTATTTGGATTGATTGTGAGTTTCTGATTCTCGTTCCTTATTTCCTATATTTGAATGCTTCAATTTCTTTGTGCTTGATTGTCTATTGTTTTATCGGATTTTTCGCCTGGTAACCTTGAGGTCTTGCATATTTCGCGTGGTACCCAACTTTTTTACATTTTTCGCCAAATAACCCTGATGTTTTGTTTTTTTTTTTCGCCAAATAACCCTAAAGTTTTATCTTTTTCGCCAAATAACCTTGTATCCCAAATTATCCCAAATTCACCTTTTTTTTTGTTTTTTTTTATAATTCCCTTATTAAATAACATTTAAAAAAAATAAAAAAAATAAAACTACCTAGTTGGTAATTTTGGGAGATTGACCATGGCAAAGAACGAGTACAAATCGAAAAAATAAACAAATCCAGATTTGTACTGTATTCTTGGGTGGTGGTGTTTGTTTTAGTTGTAGTTCTTGTTGCACTTGTTAAACTTAGTTGGTGATTTTAGCTTATGTATTGGTTGTATCAAATACGCCCACTTTGCAAAAAAAAAAAAAAGAATCTTACATCTATCAAACTTCAAAACCTACCATTTGTATGTGATTTCATTCTAGCAAACAATAAGAAGACTTGCATCATTAGATACTTAACAGAAGTAATGGTTTCTCAACATCTTAAAGCAATAAGAAATCAATCATCTGCTGCAAAATGGGCTAATGCCAGACAATATTTAGTAGGAAATCTGCACAACCAAGTCAAAAGAAGGCAATCCAAATCAGCCTTAACACAAGAAAGACACAACCAAGTCAAAAGAAAGCAATCCAAATCTCAACTTTAACATAAGAAAGGCACCCATGATACGAACAACTATTGACTTCCTGGATTCCACGGGGCTGAGCACATCACATCTTGAAGTTGTTCTTCATTGGTTGTTTTCTTCTTCTCTTTCTTCCTTTGCATCCGCTCAACTTGAATTCCTTGCTCCTTCATTTCTCTTGCCGTTAGCCCATCCTTACATGTCTTCTTGTTATGACCGCATGCCTAAAATAGAGATATAAAAAACAATACCATTATTTTCACATCTTGTAATGTGAAATAATGAAAATAACGATACACCAACTATCTCTGTTAGGATTCCTCAACACTTCCCTAAGTTGATAGAAGAAAGAAGACCATGTTGCTTTGCATTCATTCTCATAGACACCATATGCTATGGGGAAAATCTCATTGTTTCCATCGAGAGCAATAATCGACAACACAACTCCACCATACTTTCCCTTCAAGTGAAAACCATCTACTCCAATCAATCCTCTACATCCGTGAATGAACCCCTCTATCATAGGCTTTAAAGAAATAAAGACACTCTTAAATTGTAGGGGCTTTTCAGGATCACCTTCAGCTTGCCTCCACACCACATGAGCCTTCGAGCCAGGATTCGAAATCTTCAGCACCTCGCAATAACCCGGAACACTTCCATAAGAAGTATCAGCAGCCCCCTTAATAGTCTCAATGGCAAGTTCTCTCGCTTTGTACAAGGATGTTGTCTTCAGTTTTATACCATATTTTTCGAAAAACAAGGTTTGAATGGTTTTTCCTTTGATGTCTTCATCTGCTCTCACATGTTCAAGAATTTTCATTGCTGCCCACTCTAGGGTTGCCATAGGATTATGAATGCCCATTCTGAGGCAAGTATGGTTGTCATCTAATGTCTTGATTGCCCATGTAACTTTGTCTGACAATAACGATGCATGAATCCTCCAAGTACAATCTTAATCCCTGCAAACAGTTGTGTACCTATCTTTCTCAACTTTTCTGACTATAACCGCTGCACCCATTTGGACACAATAATCCCTCACAAACCCCCATCAAAGTCTTCTTGTCAGCAAAAAGCATCCACACCTTCAACTTGATTTTCCCAGACTCATCAGCTTCATACAACTCCCCATTTTTGTAGAGTCTATCAAAGTAATCACTCTCATAATCACTACTCCAACATCCATCATCACCTTGTTCTAACATATAGTTAGCACTATCAGATACATCCACATCGTGCACATCAACATTAGGTAAATCATCACAAGGCACCTGAGCATCATGAACATCAACTTCAACTTGTACACCAATTGTTCTACTAAGATCGCTAGAAATAGGTTGAGCGACTAATGATTGAGAAGTACTTCCAACTTTTGGAACATACATCCCTCTTCGTCTTGTAGTTGTGGTGGGAACTTTGTGACTATAGGATGGTCGGCTACCATGACTTGAACTTAGAGGTATCGAGTTTCCCTTCTTTGATTCAAGCAAACCCCGTGCCAACTCTAAATTCTTATATGAGGAATCAGCAGATCCAACAGACAAATCAATCAACTTCTTCTCGGGGAAACAACGAAACATGTTTACAACATCTATATCATTTTCAAGCTGAAAACTTTGAGCTTTATATGTATACCATAAGGTTGGATGGTCGGGAAGGAGCATCCCAGTTTTCTCAGCCTCTCCCAACAATTCAACTAATAAGTCTAGAATGTTGCCCTCACTTGGATCATCCACCTCTAGCTCCACATACTCTCTATGAATATACCGAATTTTCAACAATATCTTCCTTTCCATTCTATAATTTGAAAGAAACTATAATCAGTTTTAAACATGTTAAAATCCTACTATGCACCAAAGAAATCAAGACCCAACACCCACAATTTCAAATACATAAACCCTAGAATTATCAAACCCTAAGTTTTGGGGATTTCACATACCTGTCGTGACGCCGCCCCTCCACCACTGTTGTCTCACAACCGGCGTGACGCCGCCCCTCCGACCGGACACCGGCGTGCGGCTCTTCCCTCCGACGTGCGGCTCTGTCTCCGCTCCACCACTGTTGTCTCACCTTGTTCGCTTTCTGTCTTCGCTCTCGCCTCTCTGTCTCCGCTCTCTGTCAAAATTAAAAAAAAACGTGTTGTGCTGTTTTACTTAATTACTATGTAGTTTTATTTTTTTTAAATATTATTTAACAAAGGATTTATTAAAAAAAACCGAAAAAAGTGAATTTTGGAGACAAGGTTATTTGGCGAAAAAAAATAAAACCTCAGGGTTATTTGGCGAAATATGTAAAAAAGTTGGGTACCACGCGAAATATGCAAGACCTCAAGGTTACCTGGCGAAAGTTGTTTTATTCTATCTAGCCCGCGCAACTAGTTAGAATCAATTCAATTGCTAAGGTTTTGTAGATTCATGGTTGTGAACCTTAATCCAAGTAGCAAACTTGTTCCCTTAGGGCTGGTTGAACTAATTGAATGAGTAGGAAGTTGAATGTGTTGTTAAATCCCTCTTTAGTGACTGCAAATACCTTGGTTAATCTCTGAACTTAAAGCTATCAATTGAGTTAAATCCTTCTTTAGGGACCGTTCGATTGATAAGGGTTTCTAGGACTGGTTGGACTAATAACTATATTAGGTCGGGACAAGGGAATTCATAGGACCCTTAAAAGGACGAGAGGAAGATACAATATCAATTCAACCAAATAAAGTGGATAATTGTAGGTAGAGTGATTCTCTCTAAATTGTTTTGTATCAATTTGTTTTTATTTTGTTTTCTTTTCAATCTCAATCAACCAAAACCCCCCTTTCTACTAATTGGTAAATACACATTGCTGAGAAATACTTGATTCTCTGTGTGATCGACCTCTTACTTACTTGTTATACTAGTTTGTAGGTTTGAGTTTTATTTTGATACGGTTTACGCGACTAAAAATCGTTCATCAAGTACTCACTCTCTCCTCTCAAGTGAAGCAGCGCCAGATTACACTTACCCGCTCCTCCTTAGCCCTCATTCTTGGCATCCCTGAAACTGTCAACACTCAAGATCACCCCTCCAAGGCGTACTATCTTCGCAAAGCGCAAAAAGAATTTTTTGTGCGCCCTGTCCCTCCTCCTGAATCTTTCAAGCCCAAGCCCAAACACACACACAATATTCTTACCCTTGAGGATAAAGTGATCTTCACTCTCCTCGCTCGCTGTATCTTGCCCAGAAAGAACTCTCGCGAGCTTGTCACTGACAACTTGCTTTACACTCTCTATCTGATCATGGCGGGTCATGAGGTTGATGTTCCTGATCTTATTCTCACCTACATGCTTCACACCATCAATACACCTTTGAATGCTCCTCTCCCATATGCCAACTTCCTCCCTAAGATCTTTGAGTTCTTCGACATTGACACACGAGGGGAGGAACATGTCTCACACACCGGCCGAATTAATGAGGACTGCTAGAAAAGATTGGGGATTGAACAGAATCTAGCCGGCGGCTGGACTATGAAGACACCATCTCAGGGAGACACTGTGAAGCTGGAGCAGAGGATTGAGTACTTGGAAGCTGAAGTCGACGCACTTCGGAAGGATCTAAACGCCGCCAGAGAAGACATTGTAGACAGACAAGATGACAGTCACTAGCGGCTCATGATCATGGATGAAAAGCTGAATCAGCTTTTCATGCTTTGTGGCATGAACCATAGAGCCACCACTTCTATTATTCCGATGGATGCAGATGCTGTCAAGCACATCGAGGAAACTGCCAAGAACATTCTCTTCAACTGTGAACACAAGGTGCTAAACCGCTTCATCCTACGCCCACTTTTCCCTGAGCCGAACATCCTCACTGTGGAGGAGTACGGCATTGTCAAGAAATGACGAGATGCGGAGGCTAGGAGTCAGGCTGAAATGTGGAAGAACCACACCATGATGAATGCGAAGAATCGGTGGTGCGAGAAGATCTCCCGAGGACGCCCAGACGAAGACGGTGTTCCTCCAAAGTATGGCGAATGGTATGAGGAGGTGGTTGTGCTCTCTGATGATGAGTGATGGTGTCTGGGGCTATGTCTCTTGCTGGTCTTAAAACTATTTTTGGGTACCTTTGTTTTTGAAACTTTCTGGTTGCTGGTTTTTGAAAACTCATCTCTTTCCTTCTTGTTGAAAGACAAAAAGAGGGAGAACAACTCTGGGGTTGTAAGGCCTTACTTTTGTTTTGCTAGCTTTACTGTTTTTAGGTTTTTAGACTATTTGATCCAACTTTATCTCTATTGCACTATGTTTATATATGTTGCATGTTATCTTCCCCTGGAAACAGGTGCACAGGTTTACATGTTTTGTCTTTCATCAAGGGGGAGATTGTTAACTCCACCTTGATGATAAGACCGGGTTAATGAGATTAAGGTCCAGGTTGATGAAAGCCAAAGTCCTGGTTTCCAAGGCTTGGTAAGATCTTACCAAAACGACCTCAACGAGTTATAAAAGCTTCTGAGATTGGATGGCTTGGATTTAGTGTTGGGCCTATTCCTAATGGGTCTATTTTCTACTAAGTCTTCCATCTCAGGTTGAGCTAAACATTAGATATTCGGTTGGGCCTTGTGTTTCCGATTGGGCCTTGTGTTTGTTGGAATAGAGATGGCTTATATCTTTCTGTTTTATTCCTTATCACTTGTTAGCCATATTGTTGAGATATTGTAGGGATTTGTTTGAACAAAGTCCTGCTCCTACCAACGGCTTCAAGATCTCAACATATCCGAAAGTAAAGGTTCGAGAAGTTTATTGTTTCAGCCGAAGATCTCTCCAGGAAGTTTCGGTGCAACGTTACATTCAAACGTTTGATTTTCAAATCAAATGTATAAAAAGGAGAAGAGGAAGATTGCAAATACACATAACTCTACATCACTCAACGTCCTACTGCAATCATGTCTCCTGCAAAGCATTCGATCTCACATCGCTCTCCTTGCTAAGTGTTGTATTTACTTTGAGTGTGTGAGGTTTCATTCGAGCTTCATAGTACAATTCATTCTAGGTTATATTAAGGGTTCCTTTACCCAAACGTATAGGGTACTCCGGTACTCGTAGAACTTTGTTTCACTAGTGTGCTTGGGTTGCTAGATAGGAAGTTAGTCTAGAAGAGGGAAGGTCTTCTAGAGGTTGTATCTAGGGCTCATAAGATAAAGTGAAATAAAGTTTGTTGAATCCTACGGGTTGGATAACCCTAGGCGGGGACGTAGGCGTTTGTGCCGAACCTCGTTAACAAGTATCGTGTTCTTTTCTTTCCGTTCTTTACTTTCGCATATTACTTGTTCGCTATTTCTTACTAACTCGCTCTTGCTTCTCAGATAAGGTCTTACATCAGGTGGTAAGGTCTTACGATTTTTGTAATTGCGAAAAGTTTACCTACTCTATTCAACCCCCCCTTCTAGAGTATTTGCATGCTTTATATCTGCCTATTTCGCACTTCAATAACAAAAGCAAGGATTTGTAGCCTATGTGGGATTCGAACCCACTTCGATATGTACAACACAATGCTCTTCCATTTGAACTAATAGGCTAATATAAACCAATATATAAGTTATATACATACATCTAAGGCTTTCAAGCCAATCTTTTGTTTGTTTCTTTCTTTTTCCATTTGTATAGCAAACACAACACAAATTGCTCACTTTCTCACATGGATGTCAAAAACTAGAACATTATGAGAGCCAATAAGAAGTACAAATTCAAGCCTGTAGCTACTAGATGGCTCTGTTTGAACATTGTATATCTAAGTGGGACTCCTGCAGATTCAAAAGAGTGATGCTCACGGTAAAACAAAATCTGATCAGCAGAAACAGAGATCATATGGAACACATTTTCTCCTCGATATCACTCCGCAAACCTAACTGCAGGTCTATGTATTCTAGCTTCAAACACTCGTAAACCAAATAAACCTGTGATCCAAACATGACATCCTCCCTGTACTGATATGAAATTATCCGTTCCTCAAAATGGATAAAGACGTACCGTCGGGAATTCAAACAAGGAGAAACACCAAGAGAAAAATGTCGGGAAGAATTGAAGGCCGGGGGAGACTTTGCGAGAATAGATATGCGATTTAGGGTTTAGTGGCCGAACAGATCTGCAATTGTGCAATAGAAGGCCGGTGAAGTGGAGTCCGATGTTTGTACTAGTGCTGGCTTTGACGATGGCGGCGTCGTCCCTCCTCTTTCTTGAAGAGCGTTGACCTTCTCCAATCTCCGACCTAGCGCCTGGCGAACGGTGCTCCTGAGACTCCCGTCTGCCTCTCGCCCCTCTTCTTGAATAGGTAAATAAAGAGCGGCCATTCCGGGGTTCGAACCGGGGACCTATGGGTACTACCCACAAGTTCTTTCCGGTGAGCCATTCCGGAATGGTTACTCTCGCCCCTCTTCACGTGAATGACGTCCAGAATGGTTACTCTCGCCCCTCTTCACGTGAATGAAGATGTCTTTTCTTTGTTTTTTTTTCTTTCTTTAACAAAAGTTAACGGAGTGTTGACATTTTTTTTTAAAAGTCAACGGAAGGGCACGAGGGGAAAAAATATAAACCTCAGGGGTATTTGGCGAAATATACAACTTTTGTACCGTCCTTGAAAAAGACCTTACCTCTCTCGATTTCTCTCTCTCCAATCGCCCGCTCCAAGTCTCCACTCGCTCGCCTCTCGCCTCGCCGCCCACTGCCCCGCCGACGAGCCTATGACCCTCACCGCCCACTTGAGTTAAGGTTGGTCACTCACTCTCCTTTCGTGTTCATTCTCCCTTGCTGTGGTTTGGTTTCAACTTTCAAGCGAGCTTCTTGCCTTCTTCTTCGTGGGCTCGCCGGTCTCGGTCAGCAGACTCACCACTGCACTCACCAACCTAGGTGGCTAGGTTCGTTTCTACTCTCTCGGCTCTCCTAGTCCGAGTCAAGTCACTGTTTGTTTTTAATTCTCACTTGTTAGGTTGTTAAATTTTCAATGTTACCAGATTATGTCCACTTCTCTTTTCTTTAATCTACGGGGTTCGTTCTAAATAGCTTATGTAAAGTAGAGTTCCATCTTTTTAGAATGAAAGAATCTTAACCTCCTTCCCTGTTACCTCTATGGCTGTAAATCTAATTCGTCCGTGAATCCCGAAAGTGCCGCTACGGTGTCCACAATCCCCACAATTTGAGCTTAAGAGCTCGCCATTTTAGCTTAAGAATTCGCCATGCTGATCTGTGCATAATATAATGAAAAATGGATACACATTTGTGACTGCTACTTAGCATCGGCAATAGGTCTGCAGTAGTGCTAGTGGTATACATGTTGTTCTCTTTTGGACTTGTTTTAGTTTTATGTTTGTTGGGCTCCCTCCTTAATGGGCTAAGAAGGATCCTTAATTTGGGTTATTAAATCAGCCCACCATCTAGAAATTTCCCATCTAGAAATTTCAAGACAAATTGATGATGTACTTGTCTAGAATATTCATGTGATATTTAGAAGGGTAGATAACTAGAAAATTCTAGGTGATTTTGTAACAAGTGAAGGTCGGTGGAGGAGGGCTATAAATAGCCTAAGGGAGTCTTGGTTTGGACCATCAAATCCAAGCAAAGCAAATCAAAGAGAGAGCAATTGTAGAGTGATCAAGTTAGCCTAGTAAGAGTGAGTAGTGAGCCACAAAATATATATTGAGAGTTATAATCTTGTAAAGTGTTCCACTATATAATAAAAGTCCACTTTTATACAAAGTGAGTCTTGCCCATCTTAATCCTATGAAGAGGGAAAACCCGATTTTTCCCAACAGTGGTATCAGAGCCAGGTTCATTTTCGGAAGGTGTTAGCTCGTGCGGATCAAGATGGAGGCTACCGTCACTTACGAGGGTGACATGTTCAAGCTCACGGCCGACAACTACTCTTATTGGAAGCCGATGATGGAGGATCATCTCTACTACAAGGACCTGTACGAACCCGTCTTCAACAAGGACAAGCCTCAAGGAAAGAGCGATAAGGAGTGGGAGCTCCTTAATCGGAAGGCGGTCGCCATGATCCGTAAGTATATCGATAAAATTCTCTTTGAGCATGTTTCTAATTATACAAATGCTTTTTAATTGTGGACAAAGCTAGAATCCATGATTCAAAAGAAATCGCCTCGTAACATGGCCCTCCTAGCTAGACGGTTGGTGAAGATGGAGTATAAGGATGGACAAAGTATGATTAAGCACTTGAATAATTTCAAGGGGCTTGTCAATCAGCTAAGTAAGGTGGATATGGAGCTCGATGATAAGCTACAAGCCATCCTACTCCTCACCTCTCTGCCAGAGAGTTAGGATACTCTGGTAGTTACTCTAAGTAACTCAGCACCAGACGGGAAGCTCACCATGGATACCGTCTTTGATAGTCTTCTGAATGAAGAAGCTAGGAGGAAAGAGAGAGGAATTACTAATCATTCTGAGGCCAATGTCCTTGACAATCGGAGTAGTAATGATGTCCGTGGACGGAAGAAAAGCCGAGATCGAGATCAGTCTCGAGGGCGGTCCAAGTCACGCACCAGGGTCACGTGCTACTACTGTGGCAAACCAGGCCACAAGAGGCAAGAAGGCCGCATCCTCAAGAGAGATCAGAAGACCGGAAATGTGAAGCCAGACCAGATCAATCCTATGAGGAGGCGAGAAGAAAGGAGTACTACTGCCATGGCTGATGAAGGCGAGGATTCATATCTCGTTGAAGGAGGTAACATTCTAAACATTGAATGTAATGATGTCTCATGGATTGTCGATTCTGGTGCCTCTTTTCATGTTACCCCACACAAAAGCTTCTTCTCATCCTACCGAAGTGGAGACTTCGGTACCGTCCTGTTGGGAAATCATGGATGAAGCAAGATCGTGGGGAGAGGAGATATTATCCTCACATCCAACACAGGATGCAAGCTCATCCTAAAAGATGTGAGACATGTTCCTAATATGAGACGTAACCTCATATCAACTGGAAGGCTAGACGATGATGGTTACTTTAGTTAAAATGGTGGAGGCAAATGGAAGCTGACTAAAGGTAACCTAACCGTGGCTCGAGGAAGAAAAGAAGGTACATTGTACTGGACAGAAGCAAAGGTTTGCAAGGGAGAGGTGAATGTTGCCAGCACCGACATGGAGATCTGGCACCAAAGACTTGGACACATGAGCGAGAAGGACATTCAAATCCTCGCTCGAAGGCAGCTCCTCCCTAACCTGAAAGGTACTTCCCTCGACCCATGTTCTGATTGTTTAGTCGGTAAACAACATAGAGTTGCCTTTCAGAGATCATCTCCACCCACAAGGAGGAAGCGTATCCTGGACCTTGTACACACGGATGTGTGTTCAATGACAGAAAAATCCAATGGAGGTGCACTGTATTTTGTGACCTTCATTGATGATTACTCAAGAAAGGTCTGGGTGCGCTTGCTGAAATCAAAGGATCATGTCCTCGAAGCATTCAAGGAGTTCCATCCCAAGGTGGAACGGGAGACTGGTCGGAAGCTCAAGTGTGTCCGATCAGACAACGGTGGTGAGTACCGAGGACCCTTTGAGGCGTATTGTAGCTCCTATGGGATCAGGCTTGAGAAGACACCGCCTAAGACGCCACAACTAAATGGGGTTGCTGAGAGGATGAACCGGACTCTCACAGAAAGAGTTCGATGCATGCTCTCTCATGCCAAGCTACCCAAGTCATTTTGGGGAGAAGCCTTGATGACCGCTGTCGATATCATCAACCTCACACCTTCTGTCCCTCTGAACGGAGATATCCCAGAAGAGGTCTGGTCAGGGAAGAAGGCCTCCTACAAACACTTGAAGGTATTCGGGTGCAGGGCGTTCGTCCACATTCCGAGGGACGAGCGGGCCAAGCTTGATGCGAAGACAAAGGAGTGCATCTATCTTGGTTCACCCAGATAGGAGTTCGGCTATCGTCTATGGGATCCGGCTACCGGAAAGGTAATTAGAAGCCGAGATGTTGTATTCTTCGAAGATCAGACGCTTGAAGATATCCAAAGATCAACAAAGCCGACACTAAGACGAAGGAGGGAAGAGGAAAGCCCCTCGAATGTGCAGCGGGACGATTCACAAGAAGCCCCGATCGAGAGCGATGATGAATCCGGCAATGAGGAGCAGGATGATCAAGAAGACTCCCCAGTTGAGCCAGAAGCATAATCAAGTACTCCAGTAGAGCCTGAGCTGAGGTGGTCCTCTAGAGACAAGCGACCTTCCAACCGATACATCTCAGATGAGTATGTGACCCTCACGGATGAGGGGGAGCCTCAAAGTTATAAGGAGGCTATGGATGATAGCCACAAGGATGAGTGGCTAAGAGCCATGCAGGAGGAGATGCAATCCCTGCATGAGAACCACACCTATGAGCTAGTGAAGCTACCAAAAGGGAGACGATCCCTGAAGAACAAATGGGTGTATCGGATGAAAACCGAGGACAGCAACTCGAAGCCCCGATACAAGGCTCGACTAGTCGTGAAAGGATTCAGTCAAAAGAAGGGCATCGATTTTGAAGAAATATTCTCACCAGTCGTGAAGATGTCCTCTATCCGAGTTGTTCTGGGCCTAGCAGCAAGCCCAAACTTGGAGATCGAACAACTCGACGTCAAGACAGCATTCCTCCATGGTGACCTTGAAGAGGAGATATACATGGAGCAGCCTGAAGGATTCAAAGTTTCAGGCAAGGAGAATTTGGTGTGCAGACTCACGAAGAGTCTCTACGGCCTAAAGCAAGCACCAAGACAGTGGTACAAGAAGTTCGACTCTTTCATGGCGGATCACAACTTCAAGAAAACCATGAATGACCACTGTGTCTTCATGAAGAGGTACGCAAGCGGCGACTTTCTCATACTTTTGCTCTATGTTGATGATATGTTAATAGAATAGTAGGGCAGGACCGCGATAAGATAGCTGCTCTAAAGAAAGACTTGAGCAAATGTTTTGCCATAAAAGACTTGGGACCGGCAAGGCAAATCCTTGGGATGACAATCACTCGTGATAGAACGAGGAAGCTACTGTGGATATCCCAAGAGAGATACATCGAGAAGGTGCTCGAGAGATTCAACATGCACAAAGCCAAGCTGGTCAGCATGCCACTTGCTGGACACTTCAAGCTAAGCTCGAAGCAAAGTCCAACAAGTGAGAAGGAGAAACAAGAGATGAAGAATACCCCATATTCATCCGCGGTAGGCAGTCTCATGTACGCAATGGTCTGTACGAGGCCTGATATCGCCTACGCCGTCGGAGTCGTAAGCCGCTTCTTGGCAAATCCGGGAAAGGAACACTGGGCTGCAGTGAAGTGGATCCTCCGGTATCTACGGGGTACTTCTAAACGGTGCTTATGCTTTGGCAATGGGAAGCCTGTGCTAGAAGGATACACAGATACAGATTGGGCCGGAGACAATGATTCTAGGAAATCAACGTCAGGTTATCTAACTACCTTTGCAGGGGGAACTGTTTCCTGGCAATCAAAGTTACAAAAGACTGTTGCCTTGTCCACCACTGAAGCAGAATACATTGCAGCTACGGAAGCTTGCAAGGAGATGCTATGGATGAAGAGCTTCTTACTCGAGTTGGGAGTAGAGCAAGACAAATATATCTTGCAATGTGACAATCAAAGCGCCATTCACCTAGCAAAGAACCCTACCTATCACTCTCGCTCGAAGCACATCGATATCCGATATCATTGGATCCGAGACATTCTCGAAAAGAAGCTTCTACAGCTTGACAAGGTGCACACAGAGAAGAACTGGTCCGACATGATGACCAAGGTAATCCCGACAAAGAAGTTTGAAGACTGTTGTCAAGGATCCGGCATCGTGACACGCCCATGATTAAGTCGGGAAGGGGGAGATTGTTGGGCTCCCTTCTTAATGGGCTAAGAAGGATCCTTAATTTGGGTTATTAAATCAGCCCACCATCTAGAAATTTCCCATCTAGAAATTTCAAGACAAATTGATGATGTACTTGTCTGAATTTTCATGTGATATTTAGAAGGGTAGATAACTAGAAAATTCTAGGTGATTTTGTAACAAGTGAAGGTCGGTGGAGGAGGGCTATAAATAGCCTAAGGGAGTCTTGGTTTGGACCATCCAATCCTAAGCAAAGCAAATCAAAGAGAGAGCAATTGTAGAGTGATCAAGTTAGCCTAGTAAGAGTGAGTAGTGAGCCACAAAATATATATTGAGAGTTATAATCTTGTAAAGTGTTCCACTATATAATAAAAGTCCACTTTTATACAAAGTGAGTCTTGCCCATCTTAATCCTACGAAGAGGGAAAACCCGATTTTTCCCAACAATGTTGTTCTCCTCTGAACTTGTCTTAAGTTGTTGTTGTTGTTGAACTTGCTTGATTATGTTTCTGCATTAAACTTTAACTTGGTCATTCTCGTTTTTTCCTGTACTTGGTTTAAACACCTAATAGTTTGAATGTAGTTTCCTTTTACATGTGTTTTGATGATAAATATCTATTGCTCATGCTTAGACCTTTAAAACAACATATAATTCATGTTGCCGTATCCTTGCCTATCTGGGTAACATAGATGTGCAGTTGACTTTCATATAGTGGTGGTCATTAAGTACTCCTTCCATATGAAGAATCTCCACATTCATTCCTATATGAATTTCCATATTGTAATTGAGTGCTTTGCTTGACTCTATTTGGCTTCACACAATCACACGTCTCGCAACAGGGTCGAGTCGTTGACAATTCGAGGAGAAAAATATGAGGTTGTTGAAGGTGGCAACCTGCAATTTGAACCAATGGGCGATGGATTTCGATTGCAATTTGAAGCATATCAAGGACTCAATTTCTCGTGCTAAGAAGGAAGATGCTGTGATTCGTCTCGGCCCTGAGCTCGAGATCACTGGCTATGGCTGCGAAGACCACTTCTTGGAGCTTGATACCATGGCTCATGCGTGAGAAATTCCTTTCAAATTTATGTTTTTTTCAATTATATATTGCTGTCCGATTGGAGAGATTGCTGGTAATTACCAAAACAGTCTAGCTTGCTTTTTACTACGATTTGGTGAACTGGTGATGGAAAATTAGATGAGATTTTTTGAATTACCAGATTGTCGAATTCCATATATCTAATTTAAATTGACAAGTTTAAAGTAGTGAGAGATTACTGCACTCTTGAGCATGAAAATTCAGTTGATTTTAGCAGTAGCTAACCCCGAGGATAGAATTTTTGTGGTTGAAGAATTTGAATGTTGCAGTTCAAATTCCACTGTTGCATAGTTAGATGTATTAGTGTTTTAAATTTGTGGTTTTCCATAGTTTTAGTTTTTCCATGAGCTAAGATCAGAAGATTGGTTCATATGCAGGTGGGAGGGCCTGAAGGATATATTGCTAGGGGACTGGACTTATGGTATCCTATGCAGCATTGGTATGCCTATTATAAATGGATCAGAGCGCTACAATTGTCAAGTATTCTGTATGAATCGGAAGATTATTATGATACGCCCGAAGATGTGGCTTGCTAATGATGGCAACTATAGAGAGCTTCGCTGGTTCACTTCATGGAAGCAAAAAGATCAGCTTGTGGACTTTCAGCTTCCACACGATGTTGCTGATGCTTTATCACAAAAAACTGTGCCTTTTGGCTATGGCTTTATCCAGTTTATGGACACGTATGCTGCTACTAACTCCCTTTTACAATTAGCTTGACAATTATAGATTTACTGCAACCTTTTTTTTTTTTTGAAAAAAATAGAACTTTGTTGCTGTCAATTTTTTACACCACTTTCTTGCTGTTATAATTCCATAAAAGGCTGATCATTTGATGGTAAAGTGGACAACAAATCACTTATTTGAGTGTCTGTATTAACATCCTTGTATTAACACTGAGATTCTGCATGGTTGAATCAGTGTTTTGTTGTTTTGAACTTTAAAGGGGCACTCTATTCAAACAATCATTTGATTCATTTTCATGTTAGAGCTGTGGCAGCGGAAGTTTGTGAAGAGCTTTTTACTCCTATTCCACCTCACGGGGAGCTTGCACTAAATGGTGTTGAAGTATTTATGAATGCTAGCGGAAGCCATCACCAACTAAGAAAGCTTGATCTTCACATGCGTGCTTTTATAGGTGCTACTCATACCCGTGGAAGGGGTTTATATGTACAGCAATCACCAAGGATGTGATGGTGGGTGCTTGTATTATGGTATGTTGCAGTTAGTTGGTTTATATTCTAGTATTTGTTTTTGGTACCTTGAGATGTTTGTGGTTATGCTGCCATTCTGAATTGGTGTAAAACTGAGTTTAATTTATTGATTAAAATTCTATACTGGTCTAATGGGCTTTATGTTTCATCTAAATGTGGTTACCTAGATGGATGCTCTTGTGTGGTTGTGAATGGAGACGTAGTTGTTCAAGGATCACAATTCTCTTTGAAGGATGTGGAGGTCATGGTTGCTCTAGTTGACCTTGATGCGGTAAGTTAATTGACATATTGGATTAAATTCCTTACTTTTCTGACGTCTAGCATGAGAAACAAATAATCAAATGCTTTCAGCATATGTACACAACTGCTGTTTGATGTAGAAACATAAGAGGTTAAGAATATTTATGCACGGTCAGTTTGTCTTAGTTTTTCCAAATGTTTACATCAACAGTCATCCATTGCAAAGATCCACCTATGGAAATCATATTAAACCTCCCGCTGATGGTCTTTTATGGTGCCCACTCTGATGGCTTGTAAAAGTGTTATGTTTCCTGTTTGCCAGGTTGCTAGTCTTAGAGGCTCCATAAGTTGTTTTCAAGAGCAAGCAAGTAACAAGACAAGAGTTGCGTCAGTGTCAATGCCGTACAAGCTGTGCCAACCTTTTAATTTGCAAGCTCCAATTTCTATCCCACATAATGTAAGGGTTTCTTGTATATACCATGACCAAACAAATGCCAATATTCATTTATCTATCAAGTGCTGGTTAAATTTGCTCATTTGAGGTGTGTTTTTTTATTTAGATCAAGTATCACGTGCCTGAGGAAGAGATCGCATTTGGACCTGCATGTTGGCTGTGGGATTACTTGAGAAGAAGTGGAGCATCAGGTTTCTTGCTACCCCTTTCTGGTGGTGCAGATAGCTCTTCTGTAGCTGCCATTGTTGGCTGCATGTGTCAGCTTGTTGTCAAAGGTCAGTTGAGACAATATTTTGCACTATTAAGGCCTATCTTTGATAATCCAAGGTATAGATAGGTCATTGTTCTCCCACATCAACATTTTATCCCAATACCTGCAACAACTATGTATACGGCCATATGTGTTTTCCTACTAGACACATTTTCCCCCTCTTGTCTTTTCATCTTTGTTTCCTGTTGGGGCAATTGGCAATGCAGAGTATAGATTTTGGTATGGTACTGCTTACGTATTCATTTTACCTGCTGCTCATTTCTTAAATACATAACATCATATCTCTTCCTTGACAATTCTATTGTTGAATCAATTATGCACGTTGGCAACCAGACATTCAGAAAGAAGACGAGCAAGTGAAGGCTGATGCTATACGGATTGGCCAGTATCCTGATGGACAGTTTCCAACTGATAGCAAGGAATTTGCAAAGAGAATATTTTATACTGTGGTCATGGGAACTGAAAATAGGTAAGAATATTTGGGACATGAATTAAAACCTTGAGGTTGCAACTGCTATCTATGAATAAATTATTCCCCTAGATATCTTCTTCCTATGTCATCAAAATGTATCCTTGAACCCTTGCTCTGCAGTTGCCATCTTATTGTTCGAACGAATGTTTTGCAATTCTGCAGCCACAAAGTCCCGTGCCAAAGTGTTGGCGGATGAAGTTGGATCATGGCATCTTGAAGTTGGATCATGGCATCTTCAAGTACTACTCCATCAACCGGCATAAAATGACTGTTCTGACACCTTCCTGGTAAACACCCTCCTGATATCATGAGAGGGTTCCCTTCACCTAACACTTCTGAGTTCTGATCCTATGCAGAGTTACTCTCCAGAGGACAACAGGTTTGATCTTCGGCAGTTCCTCTACAACTCTAGGTGGCCATATCAGTTCAGAAAGATTGACAATCTTGTACGTGAGCTGGAGGATAGCAAACTCGGACTTCTTGATTCAACCAACCATAACAACTCTGGAGTTTCGCCTAATCATGTTGGTGGGATGGGCGTGGCAGTAGCAGGAGCAGACAATCCTAACGTTGGCCTTTAAATCACTCCAAGTTCATGTACTGATGTACAACTAATTGTATGTTTCTGTTGAGAAAATTTAACGGACTTGAATAAGATGGAAATGATCACCTATCTACCTTTATCTTCCATTGTTTTGTACATAAAGAAGCTGGTTATTAATCTGAAATGAATAAGCTTTGTATTCCAGTTGCATTTTATAGTAAACCCGGATAATTTTTGTTATAGAAAATAATGCTCATTGTTGATCACATTACGAATGATCTGCTATCAACCCTGAAGTTGAACAATGTCAACAGGTACCGAGGATGTCAAATGTGCACTCGATCTCAGGATGGCCAAGAACGTGTTTGAATGCCAAGATTGGTCAGATTTACCCGACTCTGTTAGGCAAATACAAGGTCTTTCTCAGTAAGCCCTTTCTTTCATCCTTGGTTTTTCTTTATTGTGTATACAAAGCCTTTCTTTTTTCTCCAATTGAAACTGCATTAGATTCCTCATTCCATGAGAGTTTTATGCCAAATCTGATCTTACAGCTGTGTTGATATTTGAAATCAATTAATCAACTTGATGGTGACTTTTGTGGATGATTATTTTTCCTTCACAGTTCGGTCACATATTGATATCCTTATTCTATTTTAATAGGTATATGATTAGAAACGTAGACCTAGTAAAGAATAAAGATTAAGGCTAGAGACTGAACTTCTTCACAGTAAACAAGTAGTTTCTGGAGTCTTAAATCCTAATTAAGCTGTTAACATCTATGAAGAGCAAAAGTGACAGTATAGTTTGGAATTGCTGTGAAAATGATGGGTATGTAAATTGTGTGTGTGTGTGTGTGGGTGGGGGGCGCTAGGGCTAAATTTGATTGTAACAAAAGTTCCTCCATGAAATGTGACATCCACAAACGTTGGTCTACGTTGAATTCATAAATTAGGTTTTTGGATTTGAACAAAAAGGCTTCACATATATGCTGGGGTACCTTCCACATCCCTGTTGATAGGTCACCATAACTTTTTTTAGTGGGTTGTCATCAATCTTTTGTTTTTGTTAAACATGTGTTTATATTATGCATTTTATGCTTATGTCACTAGACCCTATGGTAACTAGTGTGCACTCACTCCTATGTGATCACACATGTAGTATAAATAAGGGAAGAAACCCTACTTGAGAATCAATTTTGGGATTTGTTCCCCTTTCTATTTCTATGGCTATTACTGCCGTTTTATGCTGCATCTAATGCAACAATGAATTCATCACCAATCTTCACTCTTCCCCCTCTCTTCTGCTCAATCTCTCTATCGTCACTCTTGATCTTGTGATCTTCATGGTATCAGAGCGCAGGTGCTCTGAATCGACGACAATCTGAGCTGAAGCTCTCGTGTTCTAGCTGATTGCAAGGGATCCTCTCTCGTCTTCAAATCTTTCTCTGAGGAAGGTCGCTTAACTCAGCTCTATCATGTCTGGTGATCAATCTGTGCCACCACACGAGAGACACAGGGGTGACTTCATCACTTCCGCTGATCTCAACAACCCTCTTTTCATACATCCATCCGAGAATTCAGGTATGACTCTCACCACTGTGCAGCTTTCTGGTGAAAATTTTCGACGATGGAAAAAGGCCATGAGCAAGGCCTTGTCTGTGAAAAACAAAATGGGTTTTGTTGATGGAACTATTGTTGAAACTTCTGAAAACTCAGCTATGTGGAATAGATGCAATGACATGGTTTGTTCCTGGATTCTCAACACTGTGTCTAAGGAAATCTACTCCACTCTTGATGAATTTGATACTGCAAGGGAAATGTGGTTAGATTTGGAAGAAAGCTATGGTCAGAGAAATGGGCCATTAATTTTTCATGTGAAGAAAGAGATTCAGGAATGTGAGCAAGGGACCATAACCATGACTGAATACTTCACAAAACTGAAGGGATTATGGCAGCAACTGTCTGGTCTTGTTCCTCCCATTCAATGCAAATGTGGAAAATGTGAGTGCAACCTCAACTCTCAAATTGAAGCTCATGACCAGGAGAACAAGCTTATGAAGTTTCTGATGGGCTTGAATGAAGGATATGCTGCAGCAAGGAGACAAATATTGCTCAACATCCCTCTGCCTACTGCCAGTGCTGCTCATGCACTCTTGCTGCAAGATGACATAGGAAACAAGCCTGTAGGGTCTTTCTCTGTCTCTAATGATTCTACTGCACTGAGCTCAAATGCTGGGAAAGAAAAGGGAAAAAGGGAAAAATGTGAGCACTGTAATGGCAATCATAAGACTGACAGATGCTGGGAAGTCTTTGGTTACCCTGGGGCCCGCGCACTAAGTAACTAATCCGGCCTTAATAATGTGGAAAACTAATTTAAAACCCAATTTTGGGGCGTGAGCGCGTGTACGGGGTTAATAAAACCCTAAATTGCAAATTGCCTCTTCTTCATTGTTGTGAACCAGGAGCCGCAGAGAGTCGGGCAAGGCGGAGAGGAGACGGTTTAATGGGGAGGCAAGGCGGAGGCGAGGCTGGCGAGCCCAGGCAAGCGAGAATCGAGTCCATATGGTCTTCTTCTTCATCGATATGGACCCGTGAAGCCAAAGCGAGGCGGAGGCGCAACCCTAGGCGTGGAGGATGGAGATGAGTCGGCGACGGAGGTACGATGGTGGCAGATCTGGCCGGTGGTGGCGATGGAGGACGGAAGCCCTAAAGATCCGTTGCGGTGTCGGTTGTGGCGGAGGGCGGTGGAGATGGAGTCGAGGAGGCTATTCAGGCGAGAAGGAAGCCCTAAAGATCGTTCTGGATTTTGGTATTTCGTGTTGTTTTTGGTCGATTCTCTGTGAGATTAAAGCTTCTGATTTCTAATTTCCAAATCCCTAAAGATCTAAGCAACTACAGAGCAAAATTAGATCTTTGTTTTATTTGATCGGTATTCGGCGTTGGTGGCCCCTTCAATTTGGATATTGAATTTCAGTGTTCTACTTCTTCTTTTGCTCTTCAATGTGAAATGGTGTGCTGAAAGATGGATGTCGGTAGTTGATTTGGGAATTGTGGTTTTTGATTTGTTAATGAAATTAATCAACTGGTCAAATGCCGTATTTTCGTATTGCCTTTGATCGGTGTGAATTTGACGTACTGCCTTTGATCTCTTTGAAGTTAGATTGCATATATGAATCTTTGGAATTTATGTTGAGAAAAGCGTCTAATATGAAAAGAGTCTCTAATGATTATTCAGTGGAATACAAGTATTATTCGAGGTATTATTCGGTGAATCTAAAGATTATTCACGACAATTGTCAATTTTTGTTTAAGGAAATCTGAGATGGTTAATTGTATTCGTTACACGTGAAACATTATTCGGTAGAATAAAAGTATTATTCGGTGATTATTCGGTGGAATAAAAGTATTATTCGGTGAAATGATTATTGTTGAGATATTTTGGGTTTCTTTTATCTGAAATCGATGGGCAAAAAATATTATTCGGTAGCACATAGCAAATTATTCGGTGGAATGGGTAAATTTTGATTTGAATTGGATAGAAAAAAATAATGTAACATTATTCGGTAGAATGTAAAACATTATTCGGTGGAATTGTAAAATTTTTAAACAAACAAAATTAGGTGAGTCTCATCAGTAAATCACCCATATTTTTTTTTTTTTACAAAATCATAAATATTCTCTATATTTTTAAGAAAATCAGCTTTTTCAAAAAAAAAAAAGAAGTGGAGTACACGTACGTACATCACACAATGAGAAAAAGGAGAGTGGGTGATTTTTTTGATGTGGGTCCCACAAGAATTTTTAGCAAAATTTAAAAAAACTCTTTAAATCATAACCATCCATTCCATTAGATCAAGGGCTCTTAATTGTGCACAATGCACACTATAAGAGGTGTGCACTTGGGAACCAATCCCTATATATATATATGAGGGAGGGTACATGCAATCCAGACCTTTGATTACTTATATGTATAATTATCTAAGGCCCATATTGGCCCAGATCAGTTTTGCTGTTGAATGCCTAATTTGTCCAACAAAGTTTGCATTTGAAATGATTTATTTTTTTATTTCTGTGGGTGTATCCGTCTTTTCCTTCTGTAATGTGTACAGCCTTTCCCTCCGCTTCCTTTTCATTCTCTTTCTTCGTCGTCTCTTAGCTTCTCCTCTGTCCATCTTCGTCTTCCTCTTCAACCTGTATACTTCCTTTCTCGTTCTTCCATCTTCAAGTCCTTACTACTCGGCTCGTATGTATATCAACACTAACTCGCCTCCTTCTCAGGAATTCAGGGGTGCCTCCTGAGCATTCCGTCAGCCGCACCGCGATCCAAACATCGAGCAGCCCTCCTCCAGCAGGAAGTCCAGTTCCAGCCGCATCCGTAGCCGCGGTCCAGCCGAAATCCAGGCTCTTCTTCCTGGTCCGATTACCTCCTTCAAATTCATGCTACAAACGCCCTTGCGCAGCCGTTGATCTCCAGTTTCTCTCCGGCCTCAACTGTAATTCCGAACCAGGTAACCCTCTTCTATTTTTCTCCTACTGATCTTTGTTTTTTTTCCTGAATTAGAAATTGCACTGAATTTAGGTTTGAGATTGATCAATCATAGTAGTATCTAATTTAGGTTGCAAAACTCATATTTTAGGGTTAGAGATGGACAGATTCGAATTTGTTTGTAATATGTTAGAGATTTGATATCCGCCTACAAGGTGTTCGATTAAATGCCTGATAGTTTTGAGATCTTCAAATTCAGGGTTATGGCCTCCAAATGGAGAATCAATGCCTTTAAATCGATGATAAGAACCTTTACATTTTAGGTTTGGGATTGATCAATCATGGTAGTATATAATTTAGGTGGCAAGATCTTTTAGGGTTACAGATGGATAGACTCGATTTTGTTTGTAAGATGTTAGAGATTTGATATCCGGAGATCTTAGAATTTCTTTAGGTGAAAATCTTTATTCATTCTCGGTTTCTACTATTGAGGTGCGGATTTAACAATCTGATAGGCTATGCATATACTTTTCTTTTCCATCTCCATTTGGAGATTTGTGATGCAGTTAACACACCTAATGTTCTAGGTAGGTGATTTGTGTCTGCAAAGAGACAAAAAACCTGTGCTGATGTATTTTGCTGTGCTGATGTATTTTGCTCATTTATGCAGGGAAGCTGTTCTTTTATTACTGACAGGAAAAACGGGTTTTGGAACCTTTATAAATGGGTAAAGATCTTAAAAGTTCCATTTAATATCATATATTTGGAGCTGTTGAGTAAATTTTGGTAATAATTATGAGAAGTAGAAAAAGGTAACCAGAGCCAAGGCTGCCTTCACAGTCACAGTGGTCCCTGATTTTTAAACTCCGGTTGTGATGGAATCAGTATAATTTGTAATACACATCATCTTATATTTTCTAACCTAGGTTATCGATCATATTGCTTAGATGCATTGTGATTTCCCAGTTATGGGAATCTGACAGTTCATACCCCATGACCCATCATATGGTGTGGTCTTTTATGGGGTGAACAATAACTGGCTTGTTTTCTTGTAACAGATTGAATCCAAAAACGAAGTTTTAGCACTCTATCCTATGGAGGCTGAGTTTGCAAGGCCTCTTTGGGTCTTCGGGATGAACTCTTGTGTATTCTTACAAAGCCAGAAGCAAAAGAACATAATTGCTTGCAGCTATAGGTCAGTCTGTGAAATTACTTTAGACTAAAATGTATATGCAATCAGTACACAATTGCATATCCTACTAAGAGTTATAGTTCTCTAATGTTATGTACCAGTATTTCACTCGAAAGATGTTCTGTTTCAGGCAGATGGGCCGATCCTATCTTTGAATTCTTGATGATGTTGAATGCTCATTGTCACTTCTTGATATTCCTTTCATGGATATAAACAATATTGTAATGTTATCTCATTCTTCTTTGATTTATCTTTAAAAATGGTCCTTATGTCTTCTTGATGATGCTTGTTTCTCGCTATACAGGCTTTAGGAGGACCCAATTGCTTATTTGTTGAGGGAGCACCAGCAACTCTTCATCAGTGGCGAAGGTGTAGTAGTTTCTCCTTGCATGCATAATGTATTTACAGTTTGAATCTTCAAACTTCATCCTTTGACGGCCTAATGTTCTGCAAATACATTCTGTGATGTCATTATGGATTTTGTCTTTTAATTCTACAGGTTACTTTAGATGAAAATCTTAGCGTGTCTGATTTTAGGATAATGTGGTCGTCTTTACCTGACAGTTCAAAGTTTCAATCTTATTTTAGCATGCCAGAATTAATTGAATTTCCAACTGAAATACCGGGTCAGACTGCTTATGCATATTTATATCCGCCCTCAAATCCTATGTATCAAGCCAGTCAGGAAGAGAAGCCTCCTATATTATTAAAAAGTCACGGTATGCCATGTAATCTGAACTCATTTTTTTAGAGTTTGTACAACTTTATCCCATGGAAGGGATCCATTAAGCTGAATATGTTTTCCACAACTTTTGTCTTTAATGGTGATTTTTAGTGTTGAATGAGACATGCTTCATCTAATGTTTTAGTGTGGCTTTTAACTTATTAGGTGGGCTTACGGCTGAAACGCGTGGTATTCTTAATCTTAGTATACAATATTGGACAAGTCGTGGTTGGGGATTTGTGGATGTCAATTACGGTGGAAGCACAGGTTAGCTCTTATTGTGGCTTTAGTGGAGTTTTTATAATTGATATATGCTGTTAAGCCTTGATGATCATAAAAGTTAGGAGTGGGTTACTTTTCTCCTCTTTGAGTTTGTTACTTTTTCTTTGAAGCAATATTGCATGGTTGCTTTAGGGTTACTTTCAAAATTTCTTCTTCACTTGAAGGTTATAGAGAATATTGTGAACATCTTCTTGGTACGTGGGGAGTTGTTGATGTTAATGACTGTTGCAGTTGTGCTAAATTTCTGGCAAGTTCCTTGAAAGGTTCTCGCATGGCTAATACAAGATGGATTATGAAGCTTGTTTTGGGCCCCCTTCAATGTGATGGTTTTTTGTTGACAAGTTCATGTTTTGGACCCCCTTCACTGCCTATTTGGATAAAGCCATAAAGGATCATTGAGCGGTGAGTTTCTAAATTTAGGGACTTAATGATACTGGCTGCAATTATATACAAGTGAATTTATTTTTGAAGCATAGTGATGAATATTTGACTTGATCCGAAGTATTCTTGGGCTATCTATTAATTAATTTAACTGTATAGAAAATCTTAATGTGACACACAATGACATCCAAACTCCAAATAGTTTTCACAAGTGAAGATTCTATGATTGATATAGTGATACTTTTATGTGATTTTATTGTCTATGCACTTTTTTGACCTTTTATGTTCCTCTAACCTTCTATCATTCTATAAAGAATGAGACATAAATGCAATTTTTATGTGATAGCTTCTATTTAACAATTTCTTAGTTATTTGTTGATTACTTGACATATGATTGGCTTACTTCTTGTTGCCAAGCAAGAGTTGATAACTTGATAGTAGTTATAACCATATAAGGTTGCTAAAGCAATGTGGACCTAACAACATCCATGTGTTGCGTACTTGCTTAGGCCTCTCCATTGTCATGCATCAAAATTAACTAATGAAGATAGTGATATCAAACATAAGTAGGAATACTTTTATAGAAAAATCAGCAATCAAACAGTAATTAATTGCATCCTTGTGCTGTTGTAGTATATCATTTTTAACCTCCATTTTTTCTTTGATGATGTATGGATGGCTTCTTGGTAAAGGGGATAAATTATTCAGCAATTTCAATGGTCTGACCAAGAGCTATCTAAACAAAAGAAAGTACCAGGGCTTCCCTATCGGTTGTCGAAGGGACATACTCCATTATCCTATACACACAAAAGTGAAACCCCTAAATAAACCACAAATACAAATATTTAAAACTTAAAAGATATTCTTAAAATAGTCCAAGGATTCTAATGAAACCAGCATAATTTAATTCTAAGCTTGAGTAATATTTAAAATAAAATGTGATCGGTTCAAAAATAAACCTAGAGACAAATGCTCATTAGTAAACAGAATCCGTAGGAAAAAGGATAGAAAACATGTACAACAAACTCAATGCTCAAAAAGTTACAGATTAAATGTTCTCCTAATTAAATGCATGACATTCACGAAAGCCTCAACAGGAATCGAATTCAAGTGCGATAAATGAAGCAAAAACACACGCACCCAAACAAAGAAAGCCAACAAATGGTCCGGTTGTCCATAAAACGTAGAGCTAGCTTATAGTAATTATGGATCACCTTATTTCGTAGGTGGAGAGATAAATACTCTAAAAAGGTAAACACAACTATGACTCAAAACACTTGTATTATTAGTAGTTGGGAAGGTGACATTAAGGGGCACTAATAGAACATCAAAACCAAGAGTAAAAGTAAAAATGAAATTTGAAGCTTGGGTAGACATAGGAGGAAAACGAATGTTAATACACAGTATGATTTCAATAGAAAATGCACACATCTGAAAACTTGAGCTTGCTGCAAATGCACACTTTGCTCATCACAAGGAAGTTTGGAATTATAAATCTCTTGTTGAATATTACCAGGGACTCAAATCTTGGTTCATCTATCTAAAACAGGAAAAATAAAGCAAGGTTATAAGTTCAATCTATATTACTTAAGTTTGTAATCAAATAATACCAAGTAATTTCATTGTTTTAGTTGACAAATTAGTTATAAATGCCTGCAACATATCAAATGGGGAGATGGGACCAATTTTGAGAACTAAAGCAAGTTTATGGCAGATGAAGAGGGGCTTTGGCAATTAATTGTACTCGTGATTGAGGGTGAAGATCAACTAAATGCATCTGAACTACATTTGACGCAGCTGTAAGATAAGTTAATAGAGTGCAATGATCAGCTTACAAGATCTGAAGGATTTGAAATACCAAATGAGTAGATTAGCTAATGAATCCTCTTCTCATTTCCACTTGCAGATTTCAACCCTTCATATAAACTCTAGCTGAACTAAATCGAACTTGGCACCTCCTATCAAGGTTAATAATCTCTGATTTGGTTTGTATTATATTCCTTTTTTTACTCAAAATTCTCTTATTGAAAGCTCATCAATAACTGCTTTTTTGCAAAATGTTATAGATTTACTTTGTCATGATAATTCTCCAATTCTTTGTTTGCATTTCTTTATCTACTCTTGATTAACTAGCTCTTTATTTATGAGATATTTTGAC
Source organism: Persicaria maculosa (assembly GCA_963922045.1). Classification (NCBI taxonomy): domain Eukaryota; kingdom Viridiplantae; phylum Streptophyta; class Magnoliopsida; order Caryophyllales; family Polygonaceae; genus Persicaria; species Persicaria maculosa. The sequence goes on along the minus strand of OY998262.1, from coordinate 43,591,347 downwards.
CTCAAAGATTAACAACATCATCTTCTGATTTACAGATTCTTGCATTCATTTTGGTTGATCCTAGCAGCCCTAGGGGTGTTTAGGTTCGTAGTCAAGAGGAGATATGCCTCCCATGCCATTTCAAACGGATATAACTCTAATTTATGTTTTGTAATTTTGTATTCATTCATAACTATTATTTATAATTTCTTAACTATATTACACATGTTCTTTATTCTTTATGATTTTATCAATTTCATATATTAGCTCTGGCTCATGCTCCATAATTGCTTGATCTAAATACACTGGATTAAGAATATACGTAAGTTCATATCTTTATACGTAATCAGGACAACACCTTCACCGTGCGAAGCACGGTTCCTAACTAGTATATATAAAAGTGGCCAACACTGATTCATTTTGATCATCAAGGAAACTTGACACATAATATACAACATTACATTTATTGGGTTTAATTTACAGAAACAATAGAAAATGCGTTAGCTTAGACGAAACTAATAAGTTTTGCAACTAGAGTCCATATAAGTAACGGCCCTAATAGCCAGGCCCAAATTAAGATGAGACAAAAGCAAAACGAACAAGAATATCCAGAGATTATTTCGAAGATTATTGGGAAAAATAATTATAATTATAAAAAAACTATTTTTTTTTTCAATTTAAACTAGATTATAAACTATATCCGGTGGTAAGGTTAGAGGACTTAAAATCCCACATTTTAACCCTATTTTATCTTCAGTAATGAAAGGGCTACAAGATTAGAGGAATACATGATAAATGTGTGTTTGGACTTTTTAGAAATTTTGTAAGAAGCTAAAAATTATATAAAGGTTTTTTATATATAATTTCACGCTTATTTAAATTATATATAAAAAATTAATTGCAAAGTAATATTTTATATAGTTTTAACTCCTTATAAAACATACTAAACGGTCAAGCGACATCTATTTCTGAACGTAGTATGAAATTTTAAAAAAAATCTTAAAATATAGAGTACAATGAAGGGCTGCATTAGTTTAATTTCTGCATATGCATTAATTACAAGCTCTATTTTCTTTCGTCTCGACTCAATTACAACCTTATGATCATCTCTCTATACATTAATATAATCTCAATGCTCATTAACTAAAAGAAAACCTCTTTTATGTATTAATTATATGTAACAAACGACCCATAAAAAGGAAATGGGGTAAATAATAGTACCTCCGATCCGATCCAAAATATATGTCGTTTAACTTTTCAACACGTATTTTAAGAAGGTAAAAACTATATAAAATATCAATTTTTTAAAAATTATTTTTTACAACTTAATATTTGTTGGTAATAAGTATTAGATTGTAAAAAATAATAATAAAAAAGTTAATATATTATATAGTTTTTAGCTCCTTAAAATACGTATTAAAAAGTTAAACGACATGTATTTTAAATCGGAGGGAGTGCGGATTACTCCGTAAACATTAGTTGAGGCCTGGTTTCCCTCCTCTCCCACCTTCATGCTTAGGGTTGGGGCCTGGTTTCTCATAATCCAACATCATATCCACCTCCATAAGCTTCCTTGATCTCTTTATCATCCCCTTCAATGCATAAACACAATTTTATTTTATTTCACTTTCAAATTGGACTGAAGCAACTAATATTATGAATTTGTAGAAAATATATCTACCTTGTTTGTGAGAAAGGAATTAAAGGGGTGATGACAATCATCCTTACAGGCTTGAACTCCACCTGCAGGAAGGCCAAAGAAGATCAATTCATACTCAAAATGCAACATACATGTGCCCTCTCATTTGATTTTCGCGGCTTTCATTTGAGCTTACCAAGGAAGAAAGCGAAAGCAAGGAGGAAGACGAATGCCATGGTTAATGGAAACCTATTGATCTTATTTGAGATTGACATTTTTTTAGCTATGAGAGTTTGTGAAGTGTCTTTAAAACTCACAAGGGTGAGAGGTTCATGTGGGTGGGTGCAAGGTTTATATATAGTAAGGTGGTGGTAGGCTTTGACATATTTCTTCAATATTATCAATATTTAAAAATATATATGTGTCGTCAGGTTTCTTCAATTATCAATATTTAAAAAAAGGAAAATTCCGTTTGGTGCCCCTGAGTTTATGTCAATTCCGGTTGGTGTCCCACACTTTTTTTTTTGTCCAGATGGTGCCCTGAGTTTTGTCAAAAGTTCGGCTCATGTCCAAAACTCATATTTTTTCCTTTTTATTCAATAAAACCACCCTTTATTTTTTATTTTTTCATAACAAAAAAGCACATTTGCTTTTAATATTGAACAAAGTTACCTCTTATTTAACTAAATTCAACACAAAAGTGACAAAACCACCTTTTACTTTTAAAAACTAACAAAATTATACATTATTACCAAAGTTTTAGCAAAAAATACCCATTGTTTCCATTTTTCTTTTAAAGAAAATCAATCATTGTTTTTCATATTACACAAAAGATCCATTTATATATTTTTCATAGTTTGTAAAAAACAAATCTCATTATTTGTCAAACATTGCATCTACATAATCATCCATTATTTACAAAAACTTTGCACAATTAATCCATCATCTTATTATGCAAACAAATATAATTAACCTATAAATTACAAAAAAAAATACTTCATAAAATCATACTCTGCGTAAAACCACCCTTTATGCTTTAAAAAATGCACAAAAGAAAGTGTTATTCATTTATTTTGTTTGGAATACATAAAACCTAATAAGATAAGAATGATTAATCTTTTATTATATCTTTCTTTTATAAGAGAAGAAAGTGAAACAAATAAACTTTACTTTTCTTTTTCAATAAAATTCTAATCGATTATTTGGTTAAATTGATCAATCACATTTACAAATGTTTAAAATTAGTGAGATATAGGTTAAATATTGTTTTGGAAAATAATAGGTGTTCAATATTGTTTTGGAAAATAATTAGTGTCTTTTTGTTTTTTGCAAAGTATGAAAAAATAATAGATCTTTTGTACAATTTTAAAAATCGTAGTGATTTTGTTCTAATTTTTTTGGAAACAGGGATGATTTTACGATAAAAATTTTGGAAATAATATGTGATTTTGTACAATTTTAAAAATAAAGGTGAGTTTGTCACTTTTGTATTGAATTTAGTCAAATAATAGAGAGATTTTTGGAAACAAGGGTGATTTTGTTATAATTGTTTTTGGAAACAAGGGTGATTTTACGATAAAATTTTTGGAAATAATATGTGATTTTGTACAATTTTAAAAATAAAGGTGGACTTGTCACTTTTGTATTGAATTTAGTCAAATAATAGGTAGTTTTGTTCAATGTCAAAAGTAAAAGGGCTTTTTGTGAAAATAATAATAATAAAGGGTGGTTTTATTCATTAAAAAGGAGAAAATACGAGTTTTGGGCATGAACCGAACTTTGGACAAAACTCAGGGGTACCATCCGGACAAAAAAAAAGTGTGGGACACCAACCGGAATTAACATAAACTCAGGGGCACCAAATGGAATTTCCCTTAAAAAAAAGAGTCAAACAAAGCACTCAATTACAATATGGAAATTCATATATGAATGAATGTGGAGATTCTTCATATGGAAGGAGTACTTAATGAGCGCCACTCTATGAAAGTCAACTGCACATATATGCACCAAAGTGTATGCAGTATTGCAGTCCTTGCACTAAAATTATGTTAGCATCAGATGTCAAAATGTCATTCTTAATCTGCTTAGATTCCTTTAAAACAAAAATACTTGAATAGACACTGAAGATCCCAAATTTCAGATATGAGATGGGCTACCACTGATTTCGACCAAAACTGAACATAGATTTGAGATGGGTTTTACCTGAAATCAAACTCAATTAATATGCCATGTTTTTGTGGGCAATGCATAGATTTCGGAAGCCAGAAGTTTCCAGATTACTAGCAATGGTGGAGTACATTTGTCCCTTGAACATATACCCAGATTAGGTCTTGCTGCTGATCCCTGAATGCCCCAAACCCAATGAAAGTGAATGCATCATTATTATACCTGTAGACTTTAGTAATTGTAAGAAAATGTGGGGAAAAAATCATATCTTTAATGGGTTGATTTTGTGTACCAGTTAAGTGGGTTGCTGTTGCTGTCATTCATATAGTTGAATTATCTTTTTACTTATTAGACTGATTCAATACTAATTAAACACCATTTATGTAGTTGACAGCTCACTCTCTCTATACATTTGAAGTAACAGATTTTGATGAGAAAGGAAGAACTTGTAGTTGCTGGTTTTTCCAAAGTTAACAAAGAGCACAAAAATTCCAAATGCATATAAATTCATATGATGATATTTCATCTTGCACATGGTATGTGTTACTTATTTTAATTTTACAAATTGGTAGATGAAAACTGAAGATCACAAGATCAAGAGTGACGATAGAGAGATTGAGCAGAAGAGAGGGGGAAGAGTGAAGATTGGTGATGAATTCACTGTTGCATTAGATGCAACATAAAACGGCAGTAATAGCCATAGAAATAGAAAGGGGAACAAATCCCAAAATTGATTCTCAAGTAGGGTTTCTTCCCTTATTTATACTACATGTGTGATCACATAGGAGTGAGTGCACACTAGTTACCATAGGGTCTAGTGACATAAGCATAAAATGCATAATATAAACACATGTTTAACACTCCCCCTCAAGTGAGGAGTTCATCAAACTTGGAACAAATTGATGACTCCTAACTTGGAGAGAAGTTTCTGAGATTGATCAACTGAAACAATCTTTGTGAAGATGTCTGCTGGTTGCTCCTTTGTTGGTAGATAGCCAAGAGAGACTTCCTTGCTCAACACCTTGTTTCTCACCAGATGGCAGTCACCCTCTATGTGCTTGGTGCGCTCATGAAACACAGGATTACGAGCTATATGTATGGCAGAGATATTATCATAGGACAACCTTACAGGTTCAGTTTGTTTCACATCAAGATCATCAAGTAATTTCACTAGCCATGTGATCTCATAGCAGACAGTGGCCATAGCCCTGTATTCTGATTCAGCAGAGGACATAGCAACATATGATTGCTTCTTTGTTCTCCAAGAAATAAGGGAATTGCCAAGCATCACACAAAACCCAGTTAGAGACTTTCGAGTCATGGGGCAGCTTTGCCAATCAGCATCACAAAATGCACTCAGCTGCAACCTAGACCTGTTTGAGAGAAGAAGCCCTTGTCCAGGAGCTCCCTTGAGGTATCTCAGGACATGTTTAGCACCCTTCCAATGTTCATCATTTGGATTGTGCATAAACTGACTGAGTACTTGGACAGCATAGCATAGATCAGGACGAGTGATTGTAAGATAGATTAACTTACCAACCAGTCTTCTATATGCTACTGGATCCACAAGTTTTCTTTCACCTTCCAGAGATAGTTTTATTTTGGGATCTAGAGGTGTGGCTGCAGGCTTTGAGCCACTCATTCCTGTCTCTTTTAGCAACTCTAGAGTGTATTTTCTTTGATTGATCACCAAACCTTGAGGTGTGCTTTCAGCTTCAATGCCTAGGAAGTATCTCATTCTTCCAAGGTCCTTCATTTTGAAGTGATCTTGCAAGTGCACCTTCAATCTCTTGATTTCTTCAGCATCATTTCCTGTGATGATCATGTCATCAACATAGACAAGGAGTGCAGTATATGAGTGAGGTTTGGATTTGAAGAAGAGAGAGTAGTCTGCCTTGGACTGCTCAAAGCCAGCTTCTTTTACCACCTGAGAGAACCTAGAGAACCATTGTATAGGTGCTTGTTTAAGTCCATAAAGGGACTTGTTCATTTTGCATACCATCTCTGGTGTCTTGGCCTCAATTAGACTCTCCCCCTGAGGACAAGCATGGCTTTTTAAGAGATGATATGCTGGTGGTAATTCCATGTACACATCCTCCTCTAATTCTCCATGAAGAAAGGCATTGGCAACATCCATTTGAGTGATGTTCCAACCCTTAACAATGGCCACTGCTAGGAGAGTCCGGACTGTAATCATCTTTGCCACAGGAGCAAAGGTCTCACTGTAGTCAATGCCTTCTAGTTGAGAGAAGCCTCGAGCAACCAGCCTGGCTTTATGCTTATCAAGAGAGCCATCAGCATTGAATTTTAGTCTGAATAGCCATCTGCAGCTGACAGTAGAAATAGCAGAAGACTTGGGCACAAGAGTCCAAGTGTTATTCTCTTCAAGAGCATTTAATTCAGAAACCATAGCAGATAACCACTTAGTCTTTGTCAATGCATCATCCAAAGTAGAAGGTTCAGATAGAGAAGCCACATTATTGATAAAGCTTTTATAGGAAGAGAAGCAAAGAGAATAAGAAAGAGTAGATGAGATGGGGTAAGGTGACTTACTGAGAGGAGGAATTGCAGTTGGGAGAGTCTTGGAGGAGGTACACACATAGTCTTTCTGCCAGGCTGGAGGCTGGACATTCCTTGAAGACCTTCTAGGCACAGGTGGTGTGGGTGGAGAGGGCTCAGGAAGATGTGGTATCTCATCAAAAGCTGGAGGAACTGGTGAAGGGGAGTAATCTGCATGTGAGTAAGGACTGGGAGGATTCAAGGATGGAGGAGACTGATCATGCAGAATGTCAATGGGAGTGAAGGTGGGAAATGTGTTTAGATAATCCTCCTCATAGGTGGGAGATGGAGAGGATGGAGGGGAGTAAGATGTGAGGTCCATGCTAGTGGCAAATGGAAACACATGTTCAATAAAAGTAACATCTCTGCTGATTTCACATTTTTTGGTGAGTAAGTTGTACACCTTATATCCTTTAAAGCCAAAAGGATAACCAATAAAGACACAGGGAGCAGATCTGGGGTCAAATTTCCCTTTAGTGGAAGCATGAGTGGATACAAAGCATAGAGATCCAAAGACCTTCAGTTTCTCATAATCTGGTGGTGTTTTGAAGAGAATTTCATAGGGAGATTTGTGTTTTAGAAGAGGGGAGGGCAGTCTGTTTATAATGTATGTAGCAGTAAGTATGCAATCACCCCAAAAAGTCATAGGGACACATGACTGATATTTCAAGGCACGAGCAGTTTCAAGAATGTATCTATGCTTCCTTTCAACCCGACCATTTTGTTGGGGTGTGCTCTTGCAAGAGCTTTCATGAATGATGCCCTTAGACTGTAGGAAGTGTAGTAGCTCAGAATTAAAAAAATCTGTGCCCTGATCACTCCTAATAGTTTTTACAGTGGTGGAGAATTGATTTTCAATCAAGGCAATGAAGTGTTTGATCTTTGCAGGGGTTTCAGATTTGTGTTTCATTAGAAAAGCCCAAACACTTCTGCTATAGTCATCCACAACAGTCAGGAAATACTTATGACCATTGTAGGTTTGGGTGTCAAAAGGACCCCATAAATCACAATGCAACATGGAGAAAGCAGAATCTGCATGAGATGTACTAGAGTGAAACACATTTCTTGTCTGTCTAGCAAATGGACAAATAGAACAAGTAAACTCAGTCTTAAACTTTTGCATAGAAGATGAAATAGAAGGTACATGCATCAATTTGTCAAAAGGAGCATGACCAAGTTTGTAATGCCAAATGGCACTTAATTCAGAATTTGTAGAAGTAGGTAGAAAAGATGGAATGCCAAGTCTAGATTTACACTAATAGGCATTTTTAAGAGTTTTGTGTGGGACAAAATTGCCAAGATCATCAAGGAGAGCAGCATCCAGTTTAGCATCACGCACCAAGTGATATAGTCCTCCAATTTCTTTACCAATTGCAATCACTATCCTCCTTGCAGGGTCCTGAATGACACATTTGTCAGAGAAAAAGAAAACCAAGCAATGGAGATCATGAATTAGTTTGCTTATAGACAACAGGTTAAATTGAAATTTGGGAACATATAGGACATTATGAAGAGTGATGGTGTATGAGATGATGGCATCTCCTGTGAGAGTGACACTTCTGTTTGTGTCATCAGGAAGATAGACAGATAGGGGTTGGGATAGAGGGTTTGTGTCTGATAGGAATTTGAGGTTGCAGGTCATGTGGTCAGTGGCCCCACTATCTAGAATCCAAATCTTTGAAAACATTGAAGAGCTAAGACAATGAGTGATACCTGCCAGTGAGATCTCAGAGGCCTTGTCTCTCTTGTCAAGCAGCTTCATAAGAGTGTTGAGCAGTTGCTGGTTGTCTGAAGAGAGACTCTGAGCAGCACCTGACTCACCCACAGAAGGGGTTGCAGCTTTGTCCATGGAAGCATGTGCACTATTTGCCTTGTACTTCTTGTCTAGTGCATCCCTTTCTCTGAAGAACTTAGGCTCATTTCCACCTCCAGGTCTAGGAAGTTGTGGCTTGAACTTACTCTTTGGATGGCTTTTATATTAAAAAAAAAAGAAAACAAACCTTTTAATCTCAGCCATCCGATCCATCAATATCTACGGCCAGGAATCGTGCACAAAGTACACCCTAAGGGGTGTGCACTTTATACCCATTCTCTCTCTCTCTCTCTCTCTCTATATATATATATATATATATATATAAATTAAGCCTTTTTAAAATCAAATATATGTTGACATGAAGCCTAATATAATTATAAAGTTGATATGTTAATTTTTATGTTGTCAATTAATTTTAAAAAAGATAATAAAACATCATTGAGCTCACACGTTTACTTTTCTGACATATAAAACTTACCTTTGTATGTTGTCCGTTACACTTTGATAATAGGGTGTTTTTGCTAACTAGCCTATTTTGAATTTGTAATTAGGTGATTAGCATCCAAACTAATTTAATTAGTTAAGGTAACACCCATCCCAAATGGAGTAATAATGGTCAATGGTCAACTGTTTGACCGCTGACCGGTCAACAGTTGACCATTGACCGGTCAACGTTGACCAACTCATTTGGTTTTTTTTTACGCCATTTTTTACTGTTTTGATGTCATTTTTTATTACATTTTATTTTCGCTTTTATGCCACTTTTCTAATTAAATGGTTTAATGACACTTTTTTAATATCATTTTTTCCAAACCTTGATGACATTTTTTGTTTACTATGATGTCAGATAGACCAATGATGCCATTTTTTTATTGTTGACTATTGATGACACTTTTTTATGTCAATTAGAAAAATGGCACCATTGATGCCATTTTTGTTTACTGTAGTGTTTTGATGACATTTTTTTTAATGTGTCTTTTGATGCCACTTTTCTAATGTAATTATTTGATGCAGCTTTTTTAATCAAATCATTTGATGCCCTTTTTTTTAATTTAATCAAGTGTATTTCAATATATTTTCATTGATTCTACTTTTATTCACTGATGACACGTTTGTAATTACACTTCATTGATGCAATCACTTATGGTGAAATGTTTATGACATTTTTATTATTGATGACACAAGAGCATAAATGTGATTAAACTTGATTGATGACATTTTTAGTGGTGACATTTTAGTGATGCCATTTTTTACTACATTTTATTTTCGCTTTGATTCCACTTTTCTAATGAAATGGTTTGATAACTTTTTTTAATGACACTTTATTCAAACCTTGATGACATTTTTACTAATGACACAAGGGCATAAAATGTCAATAAACTTCATTGATGACATCTTTTATTGATGACTTTTATTCATTGATGACATTGTGATTACACTTCATTGATCTCACTAATTTGTGATGACATCTTTTGTTGATGACATAAAACATAAATTGTGATTACATTTCATTGATTGCATCTTTTATTGACGACTTTTATTCATTGTCACTAGTAGAAAAAACATCTTTTAGCCCGGGCGTGTGGCTTAATAGGATCCGGGCATCAGAGTGGTGATAATAAGTATATAGCCCAGATATAAAAAACACGTCCGTGCTATTTAGTCGGTTATATAGCCCGGATATTTTAGGTCCGAGTTATTAGGTCCCTTTCATTTTTTTTTTGAAATAAACAAACGTATAGCCCGGATATAGATCTTGGGCTATTATGTCTGTTTCAAACAAAAAAAAATAGATATTTAGACAAATGTTACAGCTTTGAAAACCACATATAACAAATTTGTACATTACTAGTTGCTTTTTTCCTCGGTTCAACACACCATATATTCACAAACAACAGATAAAATGGTTAAATTGCTTGAAGTCTGATTATGAGCTATTTACAAAATGCAATAAAATGTTTTAGATTGTAACTTCACTAAAGACTTTTTTATGCAGTATCTAACGCATAAACAAAATCAGTATATAGATTACTATCAATTTACATTTATAATTAGCATTCCTAGTTTGAGAATGTCTTGATTACCATCAGATGGTGCCGTCAAAGAAGAACCAAATCACGGTCACATAGATACCGTCGTCTTTGCAGATTTACCTTGATCTTTGAAGATTCGCCTTGACCTGATTAGCTCCAAAATCACAGCCACATTGTTTTCATCAATTGTTTCAAAACCAGTGCGTTTGAAACCTGGACATATAGTAAACATTACTTTCATTATTTAAGCTACAAACACTTTCATTCCACAAAGACAACTGAAAATTCATGTAATCAACCTTTTCCTATAATTGATAAGCATAAAACAATATAACAACTCATTTTTGCACACACGCAAGGAGAGTCAGGGGCTCACTACAGCCACAACGTCAAAACTAAAAGAAAATGAATAAGAGGGAGTTGATCATACGCTTGTGGTGACATAGTTGAGGTTCTTCCCACTAATTCCAACATGACATTCGTATCAAATTGATGTAAGTGACCATATATTGATGAAATATACGTAAAGACTTTGGAACCTCTAGATGGTTGTTCTTTCATTTGTGAATGGAATCATGTGGTTGTTCCCAATGAACATCAACAGATTGATTCACATCGACATCTATGACAGTTAAAGTGAGTTGCAAAAGATCAGTGATTCAATCCTATATCATAAGAGACATGTTATACTCCACAAAGACAAATATCAATGACAACCATGTTTAGATGCCAACTTGTACTAGAAAGTTAAATGAATATACCAACGTTCATGCAAAATTACCAATAAAAGCATACAACTAAGTAGAACTTCCATGATATGTAAGGTCCTAATTCCAAATAAGTAACAAAGTTGTTCATAACAACCCCTAAAAATTAGTCGAAGGAATCCGAGGTGAGCATCAATATCCCAAAAACGGTAGAAGCAACTAAGAATCAACACAGCGTCCAATAATTGTTGTTAAAAAATCAGCAACGTAGATGATTCTACAACAATAACACCAATACACAGGAGCCAAAACAACCTTACCTACACAGACACGTTATTCCAACCCTCAGAACTTATTCAAACCAGACCACCAATTCCTTGCAGCTATAAGAATAACGATCAAAGTCAAGTCAAGTCGACCTTAAACACAAAGCTGTAAGAATTCAAATGAAAACATCCCCAGAACTTATTCAAACCAGACCACCAACAGAAAGAAAAACAACAAATCAGATTCACCATTCCAAGCCTCAAGATAGATTAATATACCATCATACACATCTCCAAATCAGCACATCAATACAACCCCAAAAGCCGTAGGGAAGAATGTGATCCAGAGAATGGTCAAATGATAGAATTGGTGTTAGATCCTACAGATACCTTTCTCGGCCTTTTCGCTAAGATCAAGTGTTAGATCCTAAAGTAAACAAGACTGGAAATATTGTGATTTATTATTAGTGTATATAGAATATAAACAAGTGCTAGAGCCTAAAATTAAAGAAAATAACCCCAAAAGTTCTAATCCGCTAAAATCAATCTTGTAAGGCAACGAGCTTGTGCGAATTTGAGGCAATAGACATTTTCACTAAAATCAATCTTGTACACACTAACACTGTAGTACAATAATGAGGCTTTAGGTTACTTTTGTTAAGACCTCACATTGAATTTCTATATTTCATCAATTCATGCGATTTCACCCAAATCCTCACCTATTCCATAGCATTGTCAGTCTGTCACCAAAATCATGGTCAAGCAAATACAGGAAGAATCGCAAGGTGCAAATCTAGTTACATAAGGCATCATCTCATTTAACATATTATCGATAGAGGAGTTACCTGCTGCCAATAAGCTTTGCAATGGGATGCGCTTGTCAATTTCCTTGCTAACCATCCTTGTGGACATTTCGTCGAGCAGTTTGTGTGCGGTTGGAGTAAGGAGCTTCTCTGAGATAGAAGAGACATTCTCTACATTGAAGGCATTCAAATCAATTTGCACCTCCTTTGGAATCATCATCGTCATCGCTCCACAACCTCTTAATAGCCAATTTCTTGCCCTCTTCATCAGTTCTAACTTGTTACCCTCTCTCCTTCTTCGGCCTCTTCTAGTCGTCCCCAACAAACTCAAACAATTGCGCTCTCTTTTTCTATTTCGAGGAGAGCGAATTGTTGCTGGTGGTGGTGGGAAGAGGAGGAGAAGTGGTGGTGATGGTGGTGAGGGAGTTGACAGGGGCGGCTTGGTCCATTGTTTGGACTCGACATCAATCCTTCACAGGCCACCGAAATCGGGGTAGGCTGAGTCTGGCTTCGTCCGGCCACCGAAATCGCGGGAGAGATAGAGAGCGAGGGAGACAGGCGAGGTCGATGAAGGCGAGAGAGCACAGAGAGGTTGAGAGAGATCTCGCCAGGGACCCAGAACTGACGGAGGTGAAAGGGAAAGCAGGTGAAAGGTAAAGGGCACAAACACCTAAAAAATATTGAAGAGGTGTTAGCACGGCTAAATAAACAAGAAAGGGTGTTAATTACCTAATTAAATTACCAAAAGGTGATCTTTCACCAAAATTTCTCTTGATAATATGTATGAATTAACTTTAGATATTCCAATCCAAGGGGATAGCACGCAATTCAACATATGGAGGTCCTCAATTAATTAAATACAATGTAATGTAATCTTCAAATTATGAAGTTCAACTTGCAATGACTTGTTCTAATCCCTTCAACACAAGTTGACCTAAGCAAGCTTGTAATGACATTTGGACCATTGCTGATGTAAGTTGAGGGGGCGGAAAATTAAACAGAAAAAATCATCAATATTCTGATTGTGTAACTTGAATAAAAACATAAATCGTGCATAATTTATTTAACAATTTTCAAATATTTTAATATATTATACTAATTTGAAGTTTTCGGTTTTAATTATGGTATTAAGGTACGGAGTTTAACAAACGATAACTACGATAGAATTATATCAGTTTGGTAAATAATCTGGAAAATAATTTATATATGTTCAGTCTTGAAACGTTTATAACTTTTCACTCAGTGTCGAATTTGAGCTTATAATATATCAAAGAATAAATTTACGTCGCATGCCATTTTTTCGGACCAAATTAAAAGACTGTCTACAGATTTATTTTATAGGTAAAAAGTTCATCTAGTAAACCCTAATCTCATATCCGTTCCTCCATGCCCCGTTCCTCTCCTCCTTCCTTTCCCCCGATTCTTCGCCCGGTAATCCAAATCTCGAAGGCGACAAAGCAATTGAGATAGAGAGAGGGGTCTAGATCGCGAGGGAGGAGTCTAGAGCTTGGTTCGGATCTGCGGGGGAGAGATCGAGCAATCATTGGCGGCCACCAACCTTCTTCTCATCAGCTGCTCAACTTCTCTGTGCTTCCGCAAGACGCCGGTCCCACCGCGATAACCGCCTCTCTCTCTCTCTCTCTCTCTCTCTCTCTCTCTCTCTCTCCCCCTCCGGGGTGTATGGAAGAAAAGCAGTGGCAACCATAGGAGGAGCAAGCCCCACCATCCGACAGCGCTGTTGCAGTGGTCGACGGCGAAGTAGATCATGTAGATCATTTCATTTAGTCTTATTCTTACATCCAATGTAGTTCGTGTAGAGCAATTCCAACAGATTACCCATTTTGAGGATTTAAAGCTTGTTTGATATCCATTCCAGGAATCAAAACTAGGAATTGTAATGGATGATTCTCGATTTAAGTGTTTGGTATGATAGAAACTTGGAATCGTAATGATTCACGGGAATCGTCCATTTCCAATTTTGTAGCCTATTTCATTCCCATCAAAATACTAGGTAATCCTCCATTCCCAAATTTTGTAGCTCATTATTATCATCAACATCATCATCATCATCATCATCATTATTATTATTATTATTATTATTATTATTATTATTATTATTATTATTATTATTATTATTACTATAATAATAATAATATGAATTTACAGAGAATTAGTGGGGAGCCGAGAAACAATCTAGGCCCCCACACCTTTAGCAATAGAAAACCCCACCCTAGTGAAAACATGAGCCGCATTTCGAGCCTTAATATCTTGAGCTGGAGAGAATTTCTGGATCCTTTTAAGGAGGGTTATGGCGTTTGACTCAAGTTCCCCCACCGCAGAGAAAGAGAAGGGTAAGAAACCATAACCAATGGCTTTACACTTGGCTAGATACTTGACCTGCTTACGACGAGCCGCCTCGATCACAACATGCCTTGGGACAAAATTAGCCATCCCAGATTGCGTCAACGGAGATGATCCTGTCAGGTCAACACAAATGTCCATCCCATCATCCCACGCGTAAAGAAGCATGTCCGCAGGTCGGAGCGGCTTCCCGTCTCCCCCACACAAGCCAATATCAACCTCTTTACCAACAGAGATCCCGGAGCGACAACTGACATTTATCAAAGTGTCACGGACAGCATTATGTCAGGTCAACAGACATTTATTATTATTATTATTATTATTATTATTATTATTATTATTATTTTTGAAAATGGCATCGTCAAATACTACAATAAATTAGTGGGTAGCCGAGATACTATCTGGGCACCCACTCCCTTAGCAAGACAACAACATCAAACTCCAGTAATGGGTCAAGACATCAGAATCAGTATCCAGCTCCCCCAACGAAGAGAAGGAATGATTCATTCCGATAACATACCAAACAACCAGCTCTAGACTCCAGTAATGGGTCATTACGATTTTTTGATTCCATTCCGATTCCGATTCCAGCACTCATACTGATGCGGGTCAAGATGGTCTTCTGTGGGTCAAACAACGATTTTGATCCAGGCGACGACTCGTGGACGAGTCGATTTCAAATGGAGGAGAATGATGTCATCCTCAAGCGGAAGAAGAAGGCTCCACCTTGGGAGTCGTTGAAGAAACGGCGTTAATTATTTTATTATTTATATTTCTTATTTTTTTATGTATATTCTATTTTTAGTAACTCCTATGTTAGTTGGAGTCTAATTATAGAATTGCTTATTTTTAGTATTTCTTAGTTAGATTAAATAAGATGGTTAGGATTTTAGATTAAGTTTTATCTTCTAGGTTTATTTATCTTTAGGATTAAAATTCTATCTTTATCAACCTAAATTCTATCTTGCACGGTAGAATTGGTTCTTAGATTTTGTATTTAAACATTGTAGTTCTATTGAATTAAATCAGATTGAATAGAATTGGAGAAACCCTTTATGGATTAAGGGTTCTTCGATTATCAATCCAATCCTTTACCCTTCTCACGTTTCTAAGCCTAGTTACATTGATCTCGTAGTCCTTTCCGTAAGACGATTCTACCGATCACCAAAACTCAATTGAATTCATGGATGGCCACGTTAATTAATTAATGTATTCTATTCTCTTTTGAATTGAATTCAAGTGGATTCAGTGCTCACGTTAATTAGTTCATAATTAACCAATTTGTGCGTACCCGACGATTACGAGTTCAAAGTCATTCACGGTCGACGTCTCACATAGTTGATCGGCGCATTCACTAAGTCTACTCGTTACAAATTCGGCGTCAATTCAAGGATATCAAGGAGCATAAGCAAGATCGACGCTTTTAGTTTAGCAATTGGCCGGCCTAGCCAATTGCTATACATCAATTGGTATTAGAGCCGGGTTATGCTACGCTCTTTGTTTCTTTGATGTTACTGATCTTTTGATTTGATGGCTTGGGAAATCTGGGGAGGCGACTGGGATGATGATCCCGATCCATGGGCTGCACAACAGCGACACCGACGAGAATTGCTGAGACGAGCTTTGCAACAACAAGCTTTAGAGCGTCAACGACAACAAGAGGCTCAAAGGCATCACCTTTGGCTTCAAAGGCAAGAAGAGACCCATCGACAACAACAACAACTCCTTGAGCGTCAACGTCAAGCCGCAATTGAGGAGGAGAAACGACAACAACAACGTCGCCTCCGTCAGATTTGGCTTCTCCAACAACGAGAAGTTGAGGAGGAACGAAAACGAAAGTTGGAGGAAACGGCCCAACGGCAAGCTAATTGGCTTGATGACGCTTGGAGGAAGGCTTATATTCAGAAACTTCTTGATAGTCAGCCTCACGCGTCACCTACCTCTGAGATCTTGGAGATATCCTCCCCCGATGTGGATGTGATTTTTCTTGACTATACGGCCGACGGAAAGGTAAAGGAGGTTGTTTCGGATACTTTCGTTGGCCAAGAGACTGCACTGCGCGATGATTTTGTTTCGCAGATTCCCGTTGACTCCGAACTCGGAATTGAGTCAACTCAGTCTTGTTGCGAAGCTGACTCGACGAGCTTTCCAAGGGTGGGTCACGCGCTGTCAGAATCCTCCGGGAAGACCTCCGAATCTGTACTTAAAGTCGACTGCAGTGTTGTGCAGGAGGTGGAGCATGTTGATTCCGTTGACGAGGATGAGGTACTTGATGACGTGTCTCAAGAGTTAGCGATTGTACCTCTTGGGCATGTTCATGAAGTTCCAGTTGCTGAGATTTGTGTGTTCATTGATCCTATTCTTATTGAAGATCAAGTCCGTTCAACGATCGCGCATGAAGGTGTTGTTTTTGGGGTTCCTATACCTCGAATTCTCCTGGCACCTATTCCACCCATTTCTCCATCATCTTCTTTGAAGGTTGCTGCTCCTTCCACGCTGATCATCATCGACTCGATTCGGGGACGAATCGAAGATAAGAGGGGGAGAATGATGCGGGTCAAGATGGCCTTCTGTGGGTCAAACAACGATCTTGATCCAGGCAACGACTCGTGGACGAGTCGATTTCAAATGGAGGAGAATGATGTCATCCTCAAGCGGAAGAATAAGGCTCCACCTTGGGAGTCGTTGAAGAAACGACGTTAATTATTTTATTATTTATATTTCTTATTTTTTTATGTATATTCTATTTTTAGTAACTCCTATGTTAGTTGGAGTCTAATTATAGAATTGCTTATTTTTAGTATTTCTTAGTTAGATTAAATAAGATGGTTAAGATTTTAGATTAAGTTTATCTTCTAGGTTTATTTATCTTTAGGATTAAAATTCTATCTTTATCAACCTAAATTCTATCTTGCACGGTAGAATTGGTTCTTAGGTTTTCTATTTAACCATTGTAGTTCTATTGAATTAAATCAGATTGAATAGAATTGGAGAAACCCTTTATGGATTAAGGGTTCTTCGATTATCAATCCAATCCTTTACCCTTCTCACGTTTCTAAGCCTAGTTACATTGATCTCGTAGTCCTTTCCGTAAGACGATTCTACCGATCACCAAAACTCAATTGAATTCATGGATGGCCACGTTAATTAATTAATGTATTCCATTCTCTTTTGAATTGAATTCAAGTGGATTCAGTGCTCACGTTAATTAGTTCATAATTAACCAATTTGTGCGTACCCGACGATTACGAGTTCAAAGTCATTCACGGCCGACGTCTCACATAGTTGATCGGCGCATTCACTAAGTCTACTCGTTACAAATTCGGCGTCAATTCAAGGATATCAAGGAGCATAAGCAAGATCGACGCTTTTAGTTTAGCAATTGGTCGGCCTAGCCAATTGCTATACATCACATACCAAAGGGGAGTTTTTAGAGAATTTTAAGGCGTTTTTTGGTCCAACAGATTCCCCATCACATTCTCCAAAATGGGGAAGGAACAGAAAAAATAGAGAGGTTTATCTAAATCTGTATCATTCTTCAAAGCTAAATGTTTCTCCAAATTTTCGAAATGGAGAAACTGTTGGAATTGAAGTAAAAAAATAATTTAAAAAATATGTATTTTATTTTCCCATTATTGATAAATTTTGGAAAAACTATTGGAGATGGTCTTACAGGAAATTTTATCATTACTACAAATATAGAGAATTATTTTCATTTCTCCTTCTCCTCCTATATCTCTATTTCATAGAATGTGATAGAGGAGTTGTTTGTTGTTGGGTGAAAAAAAAACCTTACTTTCCCCCAAATTTTCTACTCTGAAAAATAGAGATTATATTGGAGAATGGGGAATTGGAAATGCTCTTAAAACCTTTAGAAGGGTTCTTAATTTCTTATGTACGTAGCTTAAACTTAACCTTGCTAATTAAGTAGTCAAATATATACTGTATATGCAAAACCGGTCCCATTGTATGTTCTCGAACATTTCAAAGTTTTATCTAACCTTGACTTACGAATTCAAACTTCTTAATTAAGATTCAATATTAATTTAATGGAAAAATCGTGCAAGTATGTAAATTCATTTGCTTGAATCTGAAAACTAAAAATAAAAAATAAAAATCGATCTAAACAATTCAAGGTTTATATGTGAATCAAACTTGACACATACTTAATTGATTGGATTTTTTTTTTGCACTGTCAAACAGTAAATGATTAACACTAGAAGGACCATTTTTTAAAAAGTAATTCCTCCGTTCGACAAAATTTATCGTTTACTGAGCAAAGACATCAGAGTAAGCGTCAGTGGATTTTCTGTCATTTCCCTTAGTAGGCTTTTCCGCAGTCAAATTACTCATTCAAATTGATTATTGACCCGTAGTAGCGGCGAGCGAAATGGGAGCAGCTTAAACCGTGAAAACGGGGTTGTGGAACGCATGCTTTTTTAGAATGATAAAAATTATATAAAATATTCATTTTTAAAATTTTTTTTTAACAAGTTTGTACTTATTAATAATAACTACGAAATTATTAAAAAAAATAGATATTTTATATAGTTTTTAGCTCTTAAAAAGCATGCGTGAATAGTAAAATGTCAAGTTTTGTCGAACGGAGGGAGTAATTGATTGTATTTGATGTGATTAATTAATTATTCGTACAACTTTAAGGCAACTGTATACATGAAAATGGTTTGGTGTGTATGTACTCGATCGATCTATTAAAACCTTCATCGTTGGATAATAATTCAATTAAAGGTTCTTTTCATTCTTTCTAATTTACGAAACCAAATTTTACTTTTTAGAATTTCTTAGTTTGGGGCAGAGTTCTAGTAGAGTTTTCCTTTAACTCCATCGGAACAGGATCCCAGTAGGATCCTAGTATTTTCTAAATTTACTTATAGAAATATTGTTAAACTTTACTGTAATACATCAAATCCGTATCTCGATCCTTGTCGGTGTCGATCGATCTTCCTGCATAGATTAGAAGAGAAAGAGGCGGGGTTTGCTCCCCGAGGAGCCTCCGACGCTCAAGTCAGGATTGTATTCGTTCAGAAGCCTCCGTAAACCCTAGAAAATCACACTTATATATAATCTGAATTAGGGTTTGATTAGGTCACCTCGTAAATGACGATCTTGCCCCTGGATCTGTTAGGGAATTACTTTTGCTCTATCAATTGCCCCTCGGGTTTCCTCATCACGATCTAGTGATGAGGGAAGACGAATAACACGAGTAATGCCTGCCCCTTGTTTGAGTTGTATCCTGCAAGCTTCAGCATTCTCAACCAAATAACATGATAAAAATGCAATTGGTGCACCATTACCCGATCAACTGAAAGGTACGGTTCAAAATGAGTAGATGATCGAATTCTTTGCCATAAATGAGAGATAGCGTTAGTTGATAACGCTTTTATTTTTGGTTGACGATTCGATGGTTTTCATTAGGATTGAGCGTTTCGCTTTAAATAACATTCTTATTGCTTGATTTTGACTTTTGTTGGCGTTATTAGGGCTTAGAATTGGCTTTTATTGGCCGTAAGTGGCGATATGTTGGCCTTAATTGGCGTTCTATTGGCCTGAAATCGGCGAACTTTGGCCTTAAGTGGCGATCGTTTTGGCCTGAAATCGGCGAACTTTGGCCTTAAGTGGCGAACCTTTGGCCTGAAATCGGTGAACTTTGGCCTTAAGTGGCGAACCTTTGGCCTGAAATCGGCGAACTTTGGCCTTAAGTGGCGAACCTTTGGCCTGAAATCGACGAACTTTGGCCTTAAGTGGCGAACTTTTGGCCTGAAATCGGCGAACTTTGGCCTTAAGTGGCGGTTCGTTGGCCATGAGTGGCAATACGTTGGCCTTAAGTGGCGATCTATGGGCCATGAGTGGCGATCTGTTGACCATGAGTGGCGATCTATTGGCCATGAGTGGCGATCCGTTAATTGTTTTTTATAACTTTGATATAATGTTATTCTATATATAAATGCGCATATAAGCATTTCAAGAATTTATATATCACCGATGCAATTAACCATGCAATATAATGAACTAAAGAACAAACTTGTCATCACAATTGGAAATAAATAGAGAACTTAGCTTTTAGGTCTCATATGGACCGGCCGGGCATGACGTGTTGTACTTCCAAGTGAGATATTATGGAAGTTGGGCCCTTTTCCGCAATTGTGTTATGTATATGGGTTGAGCTGTGATTTCCAAGAATTTTGGGCTGACTTTGTAATTAATCCCAATTGGAAAAGTAACGCCCCTCGGTTTAATTACTTTGTAATTGCAAAGTAACATCTTCGTATCGTCTTCCTCACAGGGTTTGAAGGAGGCGGCGGCTCAGGATTTCGAAGCGGCGTCTTCGGCCCCTTGTCCCTCCTTCGGCCTTGACCTCGATGGCGGCGTAAGATTCCACGGGCACGCCTGACCGGTCGACACCGATCGTAGTCCGGTAGAGGCTCGATGGAGGCCCAACGACGACGGTGTGGACATGGCAAATCGTAGGGGAGTGGTGCTACGCAGTGGCGATTGCGATTCTGACGGAGGCGACTGCGATTAGCGGCTGAGAGGGTGGTGTGTAGCTTTGACAACTGCACCCGCTTCAATCTCGACGGTCGAGAAACGATGGTCGCCTTCAGAAGAGTCCGGCTTGCCCCCATTTGCGAATCCGGTGGAATGAAGTTGAAAAGTTGCAGAATTGAAGAGTTGCGTAATTGAATGACAATTAATGGAATGAAGTTGAAAAGGGGAAAGCTTATCTATTTCTCCATCGGATACTCGCGGTGGCCGGTGGGAAAGGAGCCGCAAGGGAGGAATCCCCGACGGGATGCTATGGCGGCAACGGTGTTTGCGTCTGCCATGACAGGGGATCAGCGGCCCGTGAAAGTGCTCGCGAGTGTTGATGTAGACGAGGGGTCTCGGAGATGCGAGCACCAATCAACCTCGACCGTGGATCGGGAAAGCGGATGAAATTCGGTGACCGGTTGATTCACCGCAGGAGATCCAGCCTACTGCTCCGTCCAATCCTTGATTTCACACCCAACTCTCTAATTTTATCGATTGGGAGTTTCAATCATATGGCTTTTCGATCGAAATTCTCACAAACGGCGCCAAATGTAATACATCAAATCCGTATCTCGATCCTTGTCGGTGTCGATCGATCTTCCTGCATAGATTAGAAGAGAAAGAGGCGGGGTTTACTCCCCGAGGAGCCTCCGACGCTCAAGTCAGGATTGTGTTCGTTCAGAAGCCTCCCTAAACCCTAGAAAATCACACTTATATATAATCTGAATTAGGGTTTGATTAGGTCACCTCGTAAATAGGGTTTGATTAGGTCACCTCGTAAATGACGATCATGCCCCTGGATCTGTTAGGGAAATAACTTTTGCTCTATCATTTACCATGGTTATTAGGATCTCGGTCCGAATTTTACGATTCTACGATCCTATGATTCTAGGCAAGGTTTTGATCCGGATCGGGCATATAGACTCCTTCGTGCCAGGATCTACCTAGAATCCTATGGGATCGTGTAGGATAGGTAGGATCTATCGATCCTAGAAAAAATATCCAATCCTAGCAAAAATCATATTTGTGTGATTGTGTTTGTTTTGTTTGGATATTGGGCCTTCTGGATACGATGAGCCTTTTTATTTTTTATTTTTTTGGCAACCCATCTCCTTAGAAATTAAAGGCAGAAGAGTGAAGCTGTTGAATTGAAACCCTAAGCCTTTTGTTTCGTTACTCAACTCGACAAATCCACGCCTGAGCGCCTGAAATTGTTCATGGTGTGGTTAATTGCGATGATGACATTTGAAACTAGAGATGACATTAGATATTTGGATGTGTGATTTATCTTTTGTATGTTTGTCACCTTTTGAGACATTATATATTCTTGATAAATTATGAATGTTAAGTGCTTATTATTGGACTATTTTAGTTACTTAATTTGTTTAATGGAGGAAAAGCTTATTTTTATTTTAAAATTAAGGTATTTGTTTAGGATGGTTTGTTTTTATTTTATTTTTAATTTTTGTCTAGGATCTTACGATCCTACAATCCGATCCTACGCCTTTGTCTCGATCCCACACTAGGATTCCCAATCCTAAAAACCATACTTTACTAAACAAGACCACAAAAAAAGACATATAGATTTTCTTTTAAATTTCTTGGTGGTTTATAACGCGTGTTATAAGTACACAATTTTTTTTTAATAAATCAAGAAAATTAGATAATTACACTCACGAAATGAGAAAGGCACATGAAGGGCGGCGCAATTAACGTAGGGAAATTAACTAGGCCAAATCTGCTATTAAGGCTGGAAATAATCAGCGGGTACCCGTTTCACCGGCATTAATTTTGCGGGTAAAAACTCGTAAAAAAGTGGGTGAGGGGTGAAGCGAGTGATAGATAAATTATGGATAAAGATTTTCACACATAACCCGCCCCATTAACCCGCTCCGCACACCCACTACTCTTCTAGTTCCATTCTCATATATTCTAGTTTCATTTTGTAACTCGATCTATAACACGTTATTGTGATGTATGACATGTATTCGACTTCCATTAACTCATATTTCCACTATTTGTAAGTTATAATTTAAGTTTTTATTTATCTTTCAATTTTCTAAAAAAAAAATCATAATTACATTATTTCACCCATTGAGCACCTGCTCCACCCGCATCACCCGCGCGGATCAGATGAGGATGAAAAGATTTGCAAGTGATGGGTGGGGCGAGTGAAATTATTTACCCACGGGACGGGGGATAGAATGACTTCATCCACCCATAACCGTACCCTTCCCATTTCCACCCCTGTCTACTATCTCCCGCCGTGTGCCCATCCTAGCTCGGGTTCAAATCATCTATTCCGTTCTTATTCCCTGTTTGTCCCTACTCATAAAATTCTTTATAATCCTTCACCCCTTTTAAACTGTTTTATTTTAAAGCCTATAAAATAAAAATTTAAACCCTCCAATATCGATCCGCCGCTGACTATATGATTGAATGAAAGATAGCCGAGTGGATTGGGTCCATTTGCATTCGTCAAGATAAGACTCCGAGAGGCGACGCCTACGGCTACGGCCTACCCATTAAACGTGCATTGTTGCCCACACAAGACAATTCCGCCATATATACATAACCAAAAAACGGGTCAATTCTTTACCCAGTCAAACACGAGTTGAGATCATCTACAACACATGGTGTACTCCATGATACACCACAAAATTATTTTTGTTATAAAAAAATGTTAAAAAAAATTCTAAAAAATATATTTAACTTATATACACTTATATTTATATGTTTATAAAATTTTATCATAAAAATCATGTTCTAGAAAAATAGAAAAATCATTTTCTAAAATAACTCATATTTTCATTATCTATAATTTTTTAAACATGATTTTTTATAATAAAATTTTATAAATATATAAATATGAGTGTATATAAGTCAAATATAATTTTTAGAATTTTTTTTAACATTGTTTTATAACAAAACTAATTTTGTGGTGTACCATAGGGTACACTATGAGTTGTAGGGGATCTCAACTCGTCAAACACTTCCACACTCGTCAATATATTCCACCAAATATCTCCTATCTATTTTTAATTTAATTTTTGTAAAATGACTTAACTTTAGTTTCGGCTTTAAATTCCAAATAATGTACTTAAAAGTTTCATATGTAAAACACAAGTGCTGGCGGATCTTTTCATGGGTTAGAGGTGACCATACAAAAATAAATTTAGTAGCTATATATGTATTTTTCATAAATCATTTTATACATCATTTGATATCTTTTTGCTAAGTGTCATACCTTTATATCATATATAATTAAACCCGAGAGTTTTGAATCAATATGTTACATTGAAATATTTGACAAATGTGTACATTATCCAGTATCCACTAGTTATGCTGTTATAATTTTAGGATTTCTCCGAACCTAATACGACCCTAACTAAACTGAGAACTAAACCTAAGATGTTAGGTTCGATATATTTTTAGTCCGAAAAATTCATAAATTCGATTTGGTCCATATTTGGACCGCTGCGAGATGGTGATTAAAGTATCTATACTCAAAAGATACATGAACAAAAGTAATGATCAAAGCCACATATATAACTTGCTTAAAGAATTAGCAAACTCCCAAAGCTTAAAGCATTAGCATCTCAATATCGATCTCAAACTTTAGATTAAAAGAACATTAGCAAAAATCCAATCCCATTTATAAAGGATCAAAGATCACTTTAAATCCTTCAACAATCCAAAATGGCAGAAGATCTTGAACTGCAACAAACAAAGGTTATAACCACCAAGAGGAAGTAAACAATCTTGGAGGAGAGAGGAAAATATTTGTAACTGAAAATTGTATTGTAAAAGTGTCGAAAAAGGTCTGTAAAAATATGCTTAAATACATCAACTTATTAAAGAACTTAGGTGTTGATTTAGTTAGTCAAAATATATGCATCGTTTTGAGACTCCTAGTTGTCATTTTGACTCTTGTAAATGCCTCGGATTTTCAAATCTTGATTTTTGAAAAAACATATTTAAATCGGATATTTCAAGAAAAAACTTGTCTTCAACCTAGCGAATTGACTTCGAAGCTCATAAAGCGGATTTCTGGCCTAAAATCGAATTTTGATAACTAACTTGGAATGGCGACATCTTCATCGGATTTTTCAAAATCTAATTGATCGAGAGAGTGGGAATTGAGAAACTAACTCTCGGAAACTAATTTCGGGATTCGAACCCGCGTGTCGGGATCGAAGACTCTCGCCTCACTCTCCCATGCCCTAGCCGAAAATTCCCAGAAACCCTAACCCATGTTGAAGCAAAAAATTGGAGCCATGAGACCATTTCAAACCAAGTCAAATATGCCATTTTCCTCTTTGGGTAAGACACCCACAAATCACTTTTCCTCTCTTCATCTCTTGCACACTCCACTTTTGGAAGGAGACAAACCCCATTCTTATCCATCCACTTCTCTCCCATCAATCTTATCCCTTAAGAGATCAATCTTGACTCCTTCCATCTCACTCAAACACAAAACCTAAACACAAAGAACCCTAGAAAACCTTATCCAACTTTGGAGAGAAAATAACCCAAAACCCTAAGGGTTCTCACACCCCTCTTCCTCTCCCCGCCCCCCCCCCCCCCCCCCCCTCTTGCAGCCACCGCCTCCGACCACCATCAGCCAACACCTCTGACCACCATCAGCCACCACACCGCCACCTCCAGCCGCCACCACCACTCCCCCGTCACTCCCTCCTCCTTCTTTTATTTCTTTGCCGGGAACAGTGTCGGCCCAAGGGCATGGGCAAGAGGTGCGACCGCCCAGGGCCCATTTTCGGTAAGTGCCCAATAAAAATATATGTTATATATATATATAGAGGGTGGTTCATGGGTACTCATCTCTTATTGTGTAACATGAGAACACATCTGGACCGTTGATTGAATGAAATGGAAGGTTGAGATTAATAGGCAATTTTGGCTTTTTTAAAATTAAAAAACAGTGGGACCCACGTCATTTTTTTGCCCACTTGCTGAATGGGGGCGTGTGTGGTGCACTCTCTTCAGATTATTCGACAGTATATCTAGATTATTCAATCGTATCGTCTGATTATGCAATGGTATAGACAGATTATGCGATGGTATATGATTTTTTTTTAATCTTTATAAATGATTGATTATTCGATGGTATCGCTGGATTATTAGATTGTATTCATGAATTATGCAATGGTATCGATGGTATAGCTTGATTATTCGATGACCTAAAAATTAATTGATGGTATCGCATGATTATTCGATGGTATCGCATGATTATTTGATGGTATCACATGATTATTCGATGGTATAGGTGTATTTTTTATTCATAGGACCCAACATAAAAAAAAACTCATCCCATGATGCACAAAATCCGTCATACATATGAATAATTTGGGCTTTCCTCCGAATAAATCTTATATCTCATGAAATGTCGATTCAAAACAACCCAGGACTTCGATTCAAAACAACCCAGGACTTCGATTCCAGGACTTCGACCTAATTCATTCTAGGACTTCAATCTCCATAACAGCAATTCAACACAAAACATCAATCTCCCCACAAGATCATTCCAGGGCTTTGATTTAATACACAATTCCTAAGGTATCGACCTAATTCATTCCAGGACTTCGATTCAAAACAACCCATAAATCTCGATTCAAAACCAATTTGGATTTGTAAGAAGGGAGAAGGAGGGAGGTCGACGACCAGGAGGCGCCGCCTTTGGAGCCGGACAAGCCGTAGATGTGCTCTCACCGCCTTCGCAATCGTCGTCCGCCTTCACCGTACCTTCAATTGAAGAGAGAAAGAGAGGAAAGGCTTACCGGCTTCACAACCGCCGCGACGTCAAACCACCTGCAGACCCATATAGCCACCGTCGCAGCCTTCGCCAGTCGGCCATATATCGTCGTCTCCTTCGACAAGCCCGGCGAATCGCCACCGCCTCTGTGGGTTGTCCGCCTCCGTTGGTCGTCCTCCTTCTCCGACCGCCATCACTGCATCTCCTCTTCACCGGCAATTGCAGTCGTCGGCGCCTCCTGGACAGGCGGCAGCGGTTGCTGAAATCGGAAAAGAGGCCCAATTCAATTGTTGCAGCGGTTGCTGAAATCGGGTGGTATCGGGGGCGGTGGACAGTGCAGTCGTCGGCGCCTCCTCTTCACCGGAAATCGCCATCGCCGTCGTTAGAGATGAATCCAAAGAGGCGGCTATCAGGCTTCCCGTTTGCAGAGACAGAGATGGACCACGAAACGTCGAAACCTAGGGTTTTATGGTTTCACTCCTACACGCCCAGGCGCTACAACAATTGAATTGGGCCTCTTTTCCGGAATTATTTTACAAAATTCATCCTAATACGTGGCACAATCCTACCCATTGATTATCTTTAAATCAAAGGTCCCGATTTGTTCTCATGATACATTTTAAGGGCTGTTCTCATATGATCTATCCTCTCTCTCTCTCTCTCTCTCTCTCTCTCTCTCTCTCTCTCTCTCTCTCTCTCTCTCTCTCTCTCTCTCTCTCTCTCTATATATATATATATATATATATATATATATATATATATATATATATATATATTTTAAAAATAACAAAATACGAGTTTAGCTCAATGATATAACAAAATTTGGATTTGGATTTCTAAACGTTTAGAGTTCAAATCTCTTTATTTGCATTTTTTTATGTTTTTATAGAGAGACCCTATATCTATTAAATTTTGCATTTTTTAGAGAGGCCCTATATCCATTAAATTTTGCATTTTTTATGTTTTTATAAAGGAGCCTATATCCATTTAATTTAGACACGATTTTTTGTACTTTTTCCTTTTCAACACAATATTAAACACTTTATTATGTAACAAATAAAGCTATATTGTTTACATATATAACTCTTTCTATTTTATTTGAGAAAAATATAATGTTTTTATTTCTTCATGTATGCTCGATGTATATTATTTACCCTTTTATTTTTGTTTATAAAAAACCCCTTTTAAAATATTTTGTTTTAGTTCATATATAGGTGATGTCATAGGAGGTCACATATGTGATATCTTAGAACAAAAATATATTTAGTATTGTTAGACAATTTTTTAATATTCCTCTACACAACAACTTACATACTTGTAGACATATTCTACTGGATACCAAGCAATAATAACTAATTTTCACTACAATTATATTTTTGAATTTTTTTAATATATATTATTTTTTATTCATTGACCTACTTTTATTTTCTTAAATTGGAAAAATAATTCAAATATAAAAATAATATGAAATTTTTTTGAAGTTATAACCAATTATTTTTTTTTACGAAGTAATCGGGCCCTTTAGATTTTAGTTCGCCCTGGCCTATAAAATGCTAGGACCGGCCCTGTCCGGAAACAACCAACACTACCCATTACCTCTCTTCTCCTCCTCCTCCTTGTGAAAAAGAGCTTCCAGAAGCACCACCATACCTCCCTGGAGTCCAGAAGACCTAGCTGAGCTGCAGCCTCGGAAGTCCGGCCAACAACCCTCGACGCCGCCACCGCTCCATACTTGGTTTCTAGAGGTAAAGGGCTCGGTTTATCTTCCTTTCATATCTGAATCTTCAAAGATCCCTATTTTAACCTCCCTATTGATCTCCCAGCCTCCCTAACAAAAAGATTCAGTTGAGGTTGAGCCAAAAATCACCTCCTGAACCATTCCGACGAAGAAGACGAAGTTTGGGTAAGCGATCCTTCTTTCTCTCGCCTTTTACGTGTAAGGGGCGGCCGGTACGGTCTAACATGCTTTTGTAGGTCGGGGGAAGAGTCGGGAAAAGCGGGAAGGGCTAACAACGATGGGAGAAGGCTCAACGAGCTGAAATTAGTAGCTCCGAGCCCAGACTCGCCGACGCGAGTCAGAACTCGCGACCGTGTGTGAGAATTGGCCAAGCCAAGTTCTCTCTCGCCGCGGCAAGTGGCCCCTGTTGTCGTGGCGAGTGGGACTGTGGGAGTCAAGGGTGAGCCTTGGCACTCCCCTGCTTCACGGGGGCGGATTCCTGTCTCGCGAAGGCCAGTTGCCCATCTCGCGGCGAAGACAATCCCCAGCTCGCGGGGTGCTCGCAGCGAAACACCCCATGGCCGAGAGTCTTGGCTTGATACCTTAGGATTTTGGGCGAACGTTTTCGAAAATCGAACTTGATGTTTTGGGGATTTGAAATGAGTGACTTGACGCTTTGAACTCGGGTTTTGAAAAACAAACTTGATGGGTATTTTTAAAGGTCGGAAGTCCTAACGGTTTGACTCAGACTTTGAAACGGTTTTGAGACTATCTTGGGAATCTAACTTGTTCGGTGACTGACTAGCATGATGATATGAATGGGTGACTAATAACATGTATGTGTGACTAATGACATGATATCGTGGTGATGTGTTATAGCATCAGTAGTGCCTTGCGAAAATGTTATACATGATGACGAACTACTATATATGTGTATGATCGGATAAGCATGCAAATTTGGCTAAGTATGGAAGTTGTTATGATTCGATGAGTTGGCTAATGGTATGATGCGATGGTTGATCATGATGAGTTGGAAAGTATGAATTATGCAAGTTGTTTATCTATTTGATTGTATGATGTGTGTGATGTATGTGCTTATAGTAGCCTTAGATGTAGACTCATTATATTCTCGATATGTATCTAGGTGATATTATGTGATTGCGACTGCTGTGTGTCGGGTCTACTATTTTGCTGCTCCGTTTAGCCAGGTAAGTTTCTTCGGAGCTTACTCAGATTGAACAGAACACTTCCCTGCTTATATGTGCATGATATACTAGGTGTTGCATAAGCATAAGAGCATGTCATTTAGTACCATGCTAGGACTTGCAATAATGAATGAGCATTCTTATTCTGTATGCGTTTGTAAATAAAACAGTCGTTATCTTTGAAGTAATTAGAGTCTTTGCTAGGGTCATAGGAGAGCCCAGTCCCTTCGGGTCTTGTCCTGAGTCATTTGAGTCATAACTAACACCTTTATAATGATTATGAGCATGATGATTATTATGAGCATGATGAACGAATAAATGGTGTGGTTAAATGGAATGCATTCACGAGCTGACCAGTCTTCGCCCTATCGGAAAGGGGGGTGGAGGTAGGAGTGGGATATGCCATTTGGCATTCTGTGCTAGGGCCATAATTTACTATTTCCGCCTATATATAAACTACGAGCATGCTTGTGTGTTAAATTCTGTCTTGCATTAGAATCATGATATTAGGTATAGCGTATATGTGGGGACTAGCCAAGTGCGGGCCTCAATTTGATCCTATGCCCGCTTATGTTTTTAGGTATGTGATGTGTGTGTATGATGATGATGTTTGACTCTATGATCGACAAGACTTTTGCATGTTGGAGAGAGAGAGAGAGAGAGAGAGAGAGCTCTGAGACTTTAACGAAGTCAAAACTATGATTGTTTTTGAGATTTGGATTCCTGGATTTATGTTTTGATACGACCCTTTGTGGCACACCGATGTATTTTGTTTTAGACTTATGTGGGTTGTGTGCTAATTGGTTTTTACAATTTAGACCATAGGGCAGGTATAGGGGTATCACCCCAGGTGATGCAGATTAAGATGGCCTTTTGTGGGTCAAACAATGATCTTGATCCAAGCGAGCTCTCAAGACCGATTCGAGGGCTATTGATGGAGAAGAGTGTCATCCTCAAAAGGAGGAAGAAGGCTCCACCATGGAACAAGGTTCAAAGGAGCAAGGTGAGCTAATGTTCAAGTTTGAGTTCGTTCTTAATGGGTTGACAGCATATCGACGTCTCAGTAAAATGGGTCGTTCGGAGTCCATATTTATCGGATGAGGTCGTACCATACCTTGTTGGAACGAGGACGAAAAGATCTACAACTTTGCTGTTGAAGGTTTCTCCAGAATCGACCTCGAGAATGGCCGAAATTCATCATCTTTACAGCTGTCACTGTTTGGACGAATTTCCACATATTTATTTAGTTAATTTCGAATTTTAATTAATTAGATATATTTATTTTATGCAATTAGGAAATAATAAGGTGCAAGGAAAATATCTCATCTAGGTAATTTCTTTTCCACCAAGTTGTTAATTTTTTATCCTTAGTTAGTTTTACTTATCTTAGGAAAGATTTACATATCTTTAGATTATTTGATGGGGCCTTTTGCAAAATAGCCACGAAATTGGTCATAATTTGTGAAATAGTTACGATTTGGGACAATTTAGTGAAATAGACGCAATATAAACCCCCTTCCCTTTGTTTCACGCGCCTTTCTCTCTCCTCAGCCCTCTCCTCTCCGCACGCGCTCTCCTTCTCCGATCTCCATCTTCCACTTCCCTTTCCTCAGATCCGCGAGGCCAGTGGCGGACCTACGTTGAAGAATTGGGATGCTCAAGCATCCCCCAAAATTTTTTTTTAAAATTTTTTTTAGTGTTAATTTAATAATTTTTACCCTCAAGCATCCCCACCCGTAAAAAAAAATACAAAAGAAAAAAAAAATTATCTTTGAATATATCCTCGAAATGATAAAAACTTTATTTTCAAGCATCCCCGAGAAGTCGGTCCAGGATCCGCCCCTGCGCGAGGCCGAGCGGAGCGAGGCCGAGCGATGGAGCGAGGAAGGCTGAGCGAGGCCGAGGAAGCTGTCAATCGATTGAATTTCCAATTCTAGGGTTTCAACTTCTCCAGCGTTTGTTATCGGTAGATTTGAACGAATTCTGGCTTCTGCCTGCGCCTGAATCGGTATGTTTCTTCAGTTCTCGGAGGTTTCTTTTTCAATTGAATGAATTGTTGATGGAATTTCGCAAATATTGGATTTCGAGATTGAATTTCATCGACATTCAGTGATTTCCTTTTGTTTGTAGATAGATCGACGGATTTGATTTTGGAGGCAAAAGACGCGAATGATTGGTCGTATAGAGCAGGCCGAGCGGAGCGAGGTCGAGCGAGGGAGCGAGGGAGACTGAGCGAGCGGAGCGACGAGGCTGAGCGAGGCTGAGCGACGAGGCGCGATTCAGATCCGGCCTGGAGGTCGAGCGAGCGAGGCCGAGCGAGATCCGAGCGAGGTCGAGCGAGCCGGAGGCGGCGAGGCGAGGCCGGCCGGCGTTCTCTTCACAGTAATCGGGAGGAAGAAGAAGGAATTTTGAATAAATTACAAAACTTACCCCATAATTATGGAAATTAAAAAAAACTATCTATATTTTATTATGTGATCCATAATCTATATTTTTATTTTTATTTTTGCACAAAAAAATGTTATACTTGCACAACATATGATTATATTTGCACAAGCACAACATACAGTTATATTTGCATGACAAAATGTAAAATAAAATTAAAAAAAAAAACTAAACTCGAGTCATATTTGCACAACTTACGAATATATTTGCATAACATACTCTTATATTTGCACGATAAAATGTTAAAGAAATAAAAAAAATATAGATTATGGATCGCTTGCACTTTATTGAGAAAGTCTGAAATTATATTGAGATAAAATAAGATCATGTTGAGAATAATTTCACAAGTCTCGATTGTCGTGCAACTCTTAAAACAGAGTCGTGCAACTCCTACAACAGAGTCGTGCAACTCCTACAACAGAGTCGTGCAGCTCTTAAAACAGAGCCGTGCAACTCTTAAAACAGAGCCGTGCAACTCTTACAACAGAGCCGTGCAACTCTTAAAACAGAGTCTTGCAACTCTTAAAACAGAGTCGTGCAACTCCTACAACAGAGTCGTGCAACTCCTACAACAGAGTCGTGCAACTCTTACAACAGAGTCGTGCAACTCTTACAACAGAGCCGTGCAGCTCTTAAAACAACCTACCAAGTATCTAACAACGGATTTGTCGATGTTAACCCCACTAAAATTGACACAAACGCCACCCTGCATCATCTTAAGCTTATCCAAGAACCCAGTCAACTCTTAAAACAAGAGCTGCGCAACTCTTAAAACAGAGTCGTGCAACTCTTAAAACAAGAGTCGTGCAACTCTTAAAACAGAGTCGTGCAACTCTTACAAGAGAGTCGTGCAACTCTTAAAACAAGAGCTGTGCAACTCTTAAAACAGAGTCGTGCAACTCTTAAAACAAGAGTCGTGCAACTCTTAAAACAGAGTCGTGCAACTCTTAAAACAGAGTCGTGCAACTCTTAAAACAGAGTCGTGCAACTCTTACAAGAGAGTCGTGCAACTCTTAAAACAAAGTCGTGTAATTCTTACAAGAGAGTCATGCAACTCTTAAAACAGGAGTCTTGCAACTCTTACAACAGAGTTGTGCAACTATTAAAACATAGTCGTGCAACTCTTACAAGAGAGTCGTGCAACTCTTAAAACAAGAGTCATCCAACTCTTACAACAGAGTCGTGCAACACTTTAAGAGTAAGTTGTGCAAATATGACCCAAGTCTAGTTTTTTTTTTGTTTAGCTTTTGTTTTTTGTTTTTTTTTTAACATTTTATCGTGCAAATATAAGAGTATGATGTGCAAATATAACCGTAAGTTGATCAATTTTATTTTTTTATAACTCTGTCATCACTAAAATTGCAAACACCGATGACACAACTTTTAATTTCTAAAAAGCTGCTGACACAACCCTTAATTACAGTTGCACAACTGCATCTTAAAGTTGCACGACAGCACCTTAAAGTTGCACGACAGCAAAACTTCACCAATCCCCCATGTTGTGCAATTTTACTCTATTGATGAGCAAAATTATATTTACAAAAATAAAGAATTGTTGAGCAAAAGAAAAAAAAAGGTGAAGACACGAAAAGAAAAGGCGAAGACACGAAGCAAATGGAGAATATAAGCAGTATACATCAATCCCCATCTAAACATACCAATCTAATGATCCAGAACTGAACAACTCTTAACAATAAATGACTCAGAAGACTTATTTACCAATAAACAACCCAAACTCTCACATACATATATATAAAGGATAATCTGGATCACTACAAAAAATAAAAATAAAATCATACTCTAATATCAATCAAGATGAGCTAGCATTGGTTTTTGATGTGGGGTTCCTGGTTCTAACAAAATCCACCAGATCCTTGAAAAGGGGGTCTTCCTGCTTCGGTTTTGCTCGAGATGGTGAGCTTATAGAGAAATTCCGGGTCTGTCCCAACATGCTGTCATAAGAGGAAGAAGAGCCGCTGCTTGAATGATTGCCTCCAAAGGTAGTCTGCTGATTGAAGAATTGCTGCCTTTGCGAAAATCGGCCAGGTGGTGGTGGCAAGCGACCAATAGGGGAATCCCAAGGAGGTGAAGGCTGCTTCTCTGATGTATCCGTTGGAGCTCGCTTGCCATCAATCTAAGATATGGATCCCTTTTTAAAAAATGAGTTATTCCCAAAAGAGAACCTTAATGAGTATCAACTTCTTAAGTATGGAAAAGATAATGACTTGCATAATACTTTTAATAGCTAGCAGTTTAACATCAGTAAGCTAGCCACATAAAAAACTGCTCCTCTGGCAGTATCAAAGTACCATTCTTTCAATCCATCAAGGACTTGAGTCTACAATTCAACTTTACTGTATCTGCTGTGAAGCTACACACCCCAGGGAACTTTTCAAGCACTGTGATTAGTACCTTTGAGCCTCATTTGAACATGTTAGTTTAATCTGTTTAACAGTTAGGCTTGGTTTACTTAATATCTTAGCCAAATTGATTCTAGTAATGCTTCACATTTGCATAAAGTTTCCCCATTTGCACAGACACTAGTACATGACTTTTATGGTGCTCCTAACAAGACATAAATTTGAAACTAAACTATGCTATGCTTGTTTATCTGAAACTAAACTATGCTATGCTTCATCCTAAATGAACTGGCAGAAACTGAACTATACTATGCTTCATCCTAAATGAACTGGCAGAAACTGAACTATGTACAAGAAAGTTACAGTTCAGAAACAAATAAAACTACATAGAGGTTTCATCCTAAAACGAGGAGAAAAAATGAAACAAACCGTAAATCTGTATTATAAGCAAACATGTGATATGAACCAAAAGAAAAAGATTACAGTTGACTACAATTGTGATTATAAGCAGACTTTTGACCCATAAAAAAAACTCACCGAAGCAATGATTGGTGGTTGTATGATCTGCTTCAGCCTTAATTTGTTATATATATGCACAAAGAAATCCTTAATCTGCACCAAAAGTAGCAATTCAAAGAGTTAACAGAAAAGAACTAAAAATGGTCCATAAAACTGCACCATCATACTAAGGAAAGAATACTATAAAACTGCACCAACATACTAAGGACAGAATACTAGCTATGGGGGGAACAACAATTAAAGAGTGTCGCCTCTGACGACACAAATCTTGAGTTCAATTGACATTGAATTCTCTTTGGAGTCCATCATCGACAAGAGCACATATGATACATTAGAGAGTCATACTAAGCACATCAAATCTTTGCTCAAATTTAGAGTCCCCTTTGAAAACTTCACCTCTAAAGTTTATCTTAAGTATTATGACAAAATAACATCTTCTCATGCATAAGCAACATTAAAACAGACAAAAATATTCTATACATAAATATAGAGGTTTTTACCTTCCCCTTGCTTGAGATAGCCAACTCTGCCGTCGCTGTTTGTTGGGTAAGTAAAGGAACTTGGGCAGGAGTAGGATTTGGAGGCAGGCACTTCAAGGGAATTCTTTTCTCCTCGACATCAAAGGTACCTTCTGGTGGAGGGGCAAGCATGTGGAATACATATGTATACAAAATTATAGCACCAACCTGGAAGATATCCGATTATTAGAAATAGTTTTTAGAATATCATTTCATTAATATTTCATGTTAATTATAAATATCAGTAGCCCTTGATCAAATTATGAAGACAACCCCTAAAGGCTATATAGTTTTTTTTATACGAGAACCACTTCTTCCCCTCTTTGCTTTCATCATGAAAACTCAACATTCTTTACAACATCAGAGTTTAGTCATAAGAGCGGACCCAAAAAAAAAAGATTACAGTCATAAGACAGAAAGTCAGCTATTATTCAGAAGACAGAATCTTCTGGTTATAGAAATCCACGATGCTGAATCTTCAACCATGAATACGAGTGCTAAGAAAATTTCAAAAGATCATACAAAATTCTTTCACTTTGCATAAATCTATATAAAGGTATCTAATAACAAAACATGAGTGAACCAAAGAACAGGCAGTGTCACGTTGGTGAATGCAAGACCGGAAAGTATGGTTAACATGATATGGTTAGGCAGTTAGCTCAAACAACAGAAAAGCCAGAGATAGACTTACCCATTGACCAAATGAAAGATAGACAGCTCCATCTCGTTAGTCAGAACTTTATCCCTCCTTCACTGTCACTCTCAGCATGTGCATTGCCTGACCCAGCTTGAGCATCAGGTTCCTTAGGTTTCTTGGCAGATCCACTGTCATTTCCAGATGATCTAGTTGGAGTTTCTACAGTTAAAGGAGTTGCAACCTGAGATCAACTGAAGAGTTAAAATGTTGCACAAACATCCAGACAAAGCAATTTCTCTACTTATAAAACCAACCCAAATTTAAGCATATGGATAGAGATTGCTTTCTGTCTACTTATGATAACCAGCCCATTTATATGAAAATGTGTTCATACAAAAATTTCGGGTTAAGGAACTGGATATGTAAATTGCCAATGACTTAATCAAACATGAGGAATCAGCCAATAAATTTCTACCCTTCACATTCTTCATATGTTAACTACAAATGTTGAAGTGACATTGGGCATCTAAAAACTGTAATAACAGTGAACCTACATAAATTTCTAAATACATACACATACATGACTCAAATCACAAATTCAAAACTAATAAGATAATAAAGTTATCACAATGTTACCTGTATTTAAGCCACAATACCTTCTCCTGGGTGCCTTCTAAGCATAAAAGCACCAGAATATGGCCCCAAACACTGATGTGAATGTTTATATTGCTTAATTTCAATTAAAAATATATTTTCAAAATAAAAAAAAAAAGACATAAAACAAACATTGTGAAAGTTTATATTGCTTAATTTCAAATAAAGCTCAGCCACACACAATTTCAGTTGAACAACACTGATGTGAATGCTGGGTGTAAGCAAAATGCAACTCTTGGCCTATCATAATTCATTCTTTAAAGTGCTACACATGTATGACAAGCACAAGCTGCACAATTACACAATGAGCAATACAAAGTTGCTAATTCCAAGTACTGACAACATCAACATGAAACAACAAATGATTCATCATTATAGGATATATACAAGTATGAATGATTCATCTCTGTTGCTAGTAATTCACCCAAGAAGCTGAAAGTCACAGTTTTTTTTTGGCTAGGTACTGATGCAGTAACTCTAAGCTCGAGAAGGCATTATTCAGACAAGTGCAAGAAACCTATCAAAGTGCCTATTTTGCAAACTCGAGAAGGCATTATTCAGACAAGTGCAAGTAAAATGAAAAGCCTTCCAACTAAACATGGAAGTTATAAAATAGCTTAATTTCTACAATATGTTACAAATATCAGTGAAAAAACACTAATAATGTTCAAGGAGATGACATATAACATAATAAATACAGTATATAGTACATCAAACCAAATCCTAGTGATTTCAACTTACAAACAGTACGTTGAGCACAAGCCCATGGAAAGGCCTTACACTTTTCCCTTTACCAGAATCATCTTCCTACTCTTAATATATACAGTACATCAAACCAAATCCAAGTAAGCATGTAATTTCTCAATGCTAAACAAGTCAATGTTGGAAACTCTTAATTCAGAATCCAATTAAATCAATTCTCAGCCAGAGAGAAGGACATAGAGACATACAGAGTGCAATGCAAGCGAGGAAGAGGATGACTCAACTCTCTTACACTTGTCTGAATAATGCCTTCTCGTTGTACTCTAGTCTATATGAGCAAATCAGATTTGGTGTTGTGCTGGCTCCATTCCTCTCCGGTTTCATC
This sequence comes from Persicaria maculosa, assembly GCA_963922045.1. NCBI lineage: Eukaryota > Viridiplantae > Streptophyta > Magnoliopsida > Caryophyllales > Polygonaceae > Persicaria > Persicaria maculosa. The sequence continues at coordinate 43,553,557 of OY998262.1, read as the reverse complement.
AATTGCCTGAGAAGGCCAAATCGATCTGACCTAAGACCGGAACAATCAGATTTGGCGTTGTGCTGATTAAATCTCATCTGACCTAAGACCGAAAAGGGAAGATGTTCATAGAAAGTCCGTACCTTCTTAAAATACAGTGGAGAAGGCCAAATCGATCGCCATCGAGAGAGATCTGAGATATGGAGAATGGCGGCGGCGGCGAACCGGATGAGGGGAGGAAGATGGAGGTCCGGCGACAAGGAGGAGACTCGCCGCTATCGGAGCCGGATCCGGCGTCGAGAGAGAGAAAACAGATCGAGAGGGCGAGAGGATTTAGGAGAGAGGAAAAAAATGTCCGTACAACAGAGAATAAGAATATATAGGGGCTATTTCGCAAATTTGTCCAAACACGCGACTATTTCGCAAATACGTCCAAATAAAATGCCTATTTCGCAAATTTTTTCTTATTTGATTTATCTTTAGTTACCAAAACTCTATCTTTTGCACAAGATAGAATTGGTCTATTGTCTATTTAAACTCATGTTTTACATTTAATAAAAACTAGTAAAATTCCCGCGCCATGGCGCGGTTTTTTAAAACTAAAATATTAATAATATATATAAATATATTATAAAATACTAATAAAAGTTAAGATTAAAAAAAACTTTACCATAAATGTATCTTATAATTATGAAATAATTTTTTTTTATATCTCGTCTAAAGTATAATACATAAGTGTAGATATTTTAAATCACCCAGTAATAATAATATCAATATCATTGTAACTTTTTTAGAAATTTTGAAATCTGAATGATGCATTTAAATGTGATGTGTCACAACTCACAACTAATAATTATATTCAATGTTTTGAATTAAGCTTAATAGTTAGTACATAAATGTGAGTTAAGCCTAATGGTTATATTAGATTGAATTCAATGTTTTAAATTAAGCCCAATTGTTAGTAAATATGTTGAGAATAAAAAGAGAATGGAGGATTAAAAAAAATTAATGGAAAAAAGAGAAAAGGAGAAATAAAAAAATCAAGGAAAAAAACATAATTGGTCGATATTCCTAAAACTCCTCTAAGATTGACACGTAAGCAAAGTCTTCTAAATTAAGGTTATATATAGATTGTTAGTAAATATGTTGAGAATAAAAAGAGAATGGAGGATTAAAAAAATTAATGGAAAAAAAGAGAAAAGGAGAAATAAAAAAATCAAGGAAAAAAACATAATTGGTCAATATTCCTAAAACTCCTCTAAGATTGACACGTAAGCAAAATCTTCTAAATTAAGGTTATATATAGATTAGATGGGAAAATATATTGAGGAAACCTTTTTGGCTAAAAAGGTTCTTCAATCCCTTCCATCCAAAAGCTTTTGCCTTTCGACATTCATATTGTTGTTCAACCAATCATCCGATACCAATCCAAACCCTAAATCCCCAAACACAAATCAAACACAAAGGAGAAACCCATCCTGAGAAACCGTCGTTGAACCAGTGTTCTTGTCGCTGAATCTAACAGAATCGTCGCCAGCGTCAGGGCCGCGCCCGCGGCTCCCTTGGCCGCGCCCGTGGCTTTTCCAGCAGTGTTACAATTGCGCTCTTTGTGTTGTTGCTTGTGTTCTTGTTTTGCTTCCGCCATTCCCACACCTTTCTTACCTTTAAGACACTTGTTCAACATCAAGGATATCAAGGATAATTGCAAGATCGGGCCATCAACAGTTTGGGGTTCTTGATTCTGAGCCCACAGGCGAAGGATCGGGTATCCCAAACGTATCACCAGGTCTCTAACGGACCTCGCAACTTTTGGGTTCGAAATCCCACTTTCCGCCACTAATATTCTTTTTCAAAACTTCAACCTATATTCAGTGCGCAAGATCTGAATGAAGGATCCTATCCTTCGAAACATAACCCGAGATTTCTAATCCCGGGCCATTACAACTCTGAGGAGCTTTAATAACTTATTACTCAATTGACCAAGCGGCATATATGTTTACCCCCTCCCTCCCCTTAAGCTTGGCATGTGCGGACTTAGAAGGAACAAGGTCAAGTTTGGATGCAAGAAACTAGTGTTGAGCAGCTCCAAGAGAATTTGTCAAGATACCATCCAACTGAGCAAAAGAACTAACATGTTGAGTATAGAGAAAACCTTATTGAACCATCAACCCTGATGAAGTGGCCATCAATACGAATATGCTTTGTCCATTCATGGAAAACAGAATTGGTAGCAAGTTGTTAAGAAAACTTATTATCACGTAGTGGAAGAGAATCAGAAGAGAAACGGGCACAAGCAGATCTGTAAGAAGATCCTTGAGCCAAACAAGCTCACTACCAATGGTGGACATGACATGGTACTCACTCTTAACAAAGGATTTAAAAACAGTTTTATGTTTCTTAGTCTTTCAAGAAATAAGAGAAGATCCAAGAAAGACAAAGTACCCTGTGATAGAACGACCAGTGAAGGAGCAATTGCCCTAATTATCATCGCTGAAGGCTTCCAATGAGAAACCTGAATGAGCTCTAAAGAACAATGCATGATGAAATATACACTTAAGATACTTGAGGAGATGAAGAGTGGTTTGTCAATGGGGAAGATGGGGAGAATGGAGAAATTGAATCAATTGTTGCGCTATGAAAGTTATATGAAGTCTGGTAAGTGTGAGATAAATAAGACGACCAATCAAACGCTTATAAACCTCAAGATGTGGTAAAATGTCACCATCATCTAGAGACAGATGAAGACCCTTTTGCATAGGAAAAGAGGTTGGCTTGCAATTCAACATGTCTGCATCCTAAAGAATGTCCAAGACATATTTTTTTGATTCAACAACCCTTGATCAAACCTATCAATTTCCATACCAAGGAAATAACGAGCAAGATCAAGATCCTGGATCATGAAGGCATAGTCCAAGGCAGCTTTAAGAGTAGAAATTTTAGTTGGAGAATCACCCGTGATGAGCATATCATCCATATAGATCAACCAAAGCAACAGTGAATGGACCATTGTGATGTTTAACAAATAGAGAATGATCATGATTTGATTTTGTAAAACCAATCTGAGTAAGAAGACTGTTGAGGTGAATGTTCCACTGACGAGTGGCTTGCTTCAAGCCATAAAGAGATTTCACAAGACAACAAACTTTACCAGGCTGCGTAGATTAACCCGATGGAGAAACCATGTAAACCTCACCATCAAGTTGACCATGGAGAAAGACATTTTTGATATCCAACTGATGCATTAGCCAACATTTGACAGTTGCAAGGGCCGACAACACCTTGAAAGTAAGAAACTTGGCAATAGGAGAGAAGGTATGCTTATAGTCTTTGTCCTTAACCTGGATGAAGCCTTTAGCAACTAAAAGAGCTTTATAGTGATCCATTGAGCCATCAATCTTGTATTTCACCCAAAATACCCATTTGCAACCAATGGGTTTATGATCAGGAGGAAGATTAGCGAGTTGCCAAGTATTGTCGAAATCTAGAGCTTTAATCTCTACATCCATGACTTTATTGCAATTGATGTCCTTGATAGCCTGAACAAGGTACTTGGTTCATAGACAATGATAGTATTGAACAAGGAAGCAACATACTCACTTGAGAAAGAAGAAAAATCTTCGGTAGCTAAGATGAAAAAAGCTTGTGACAATGACTGGTCAAATGAATGTGAAGGATATTGACAAACGAAATCTTGTAGTTTGGATGGTCTATGTTTAATACAAGTAGATTAACAAACAATGAGTAGTATAGGTGGATAGTCCGGAGAATGTACAGGTGAAAGGTGAAGAAAAGGCACAAAAGAGGTGGACATCAAAGAAGACGAGGATGAATTAGCAACGTGAGCAGGTAATGATGAAATGTGTATAGAAGGATCCAAGAAATCACATATTGGATCAAAAATGGGAAAAGGTGAAGAGCTGGAGATGTTAGTGTCTTGTGCAGAGGAGGATTCAAAAGGAAAGGTAGATTCTTGAAAGGAAACATCTTTGTTGATGAAACTAAATGATCAAGCAAATCATAAAGTTTGTAACCCTTTTGACCCACAAATCCCACAATATAGAAAGAAAAATGCACTTTCTGGTAGTAGGAAGAAACTTGTCTATGTGAACTCTCTAGACTTGAGCGCATAGCATAAATAACCAACAACTCGAAGTTCAGCATATTACGGCTTAAAACCATACGAAACTTCAGATGAAGATTTCCAGTGAAGCAGTTGATGGAAATTTATTAATGATATAAGTGGATGTAAGAATACACTCACCCCAACACTTAATAAGAAGACTAGCATGAAGCCTAATTGCTCTGATAATTTCTACAAAATGCCTGTGCTTCCTCTCTATATGACCATTTTGCCGAGGAACCCCAAGAATAGATCTATGGTGAATAACACCTTGTTGAGCAAATAAATATTTGCACTGGGATGAGACAAGCTTAGTCCCATTATCTGATCACCTGAACACTCTGATCTTAGTTTTGAACTGATTTTGCACATAAGCAAAAAAAATTCTCGTAAAGTTCTAAAGGCTTGCATCTTATTTTGCAAGAGAAAATTCCATATGCTTCTAGAATAATCATCAACTAGTGTCAAGAAATATTTTGCACCACAAATAGTAGGTGATTCATAAGGCCTAAAAAAATCAGTGTGAACCAGATCAAATACCTACTTAGCATGAGAAGAACTATCACTGAAAGCAAGTTTATGTTGCTTAGACATCACAAAAGTATCAAAGAAATATTATCTTAATCCTGAACGTTTCTTCTAAAAAAATTGCTTCATTTTGGACGAGGAAGTATGTCCAAGTCTAGCATGAGCAATTTGTAAATCAGCATCAATAGTTTGAGCATCCACAAATGTACTATTATTTTCAGTTTGCAAACTAAGAGCGTTAAAAGAAGTAAAACAAGATCCAAAAACTTATCTTGATTTTCATGACACTGTTATGTTTGCAGCTTATACAGTCCTCCCAAATGGTACTCCACCACTACAAAGCATTTAGTTGAAGGATCCTAGATAATACAAAAATACTCATTGAAACTGATGAATAGTTTTCTATCCTTAAGCAGTTTAGAAATAGAGAACAGGTTGTACTTAAACTCATAAACAAGTAAAACATTCTTGAATTAAAAATCTATAGTGATTATAATAGTTCCACACTTTAGTACTCTCTTGATGGAACCATTAGGGAGGGAATGACCGCTCTTTATTTACCAATTCAAGGAACCATTAGGGAGTCCAACATGGATAGGTCTACTCATATCATGCAATTCAGAGAAAACTGAAGGAGTACGACAATATGATCTGTAGCACCTAAGTGATCAATGATCTAGATCTTATACTCAAATTGTGAAGAAGAAACATGGCTTGCAAGTTGACTTAGTTATGATGGTCGAACTACCTGATCGAAGATGAATCAACTTCATGTGACTTCTCTTTCTTAATCGTCTTCATAACTTCTTGGAAGAATGCATTCACCATAGGGGGATCAAGCCCTGTAGAAACATTGTTAGCACTAGCTAACTTCTTGTTAACATCATCGGGCGGGGAATCATCCATAACCATATCCTCCGCATTTGCAACAAACTTGTTAGGTCCCTTTCTTCTTGGACCTTCATAGCAGTTAGGATAGTCAATCAGTGGGAAATGTGATCCCTTTAGATGGTCTTTCTCATAAAAATACCTACAAATCCTATCAGACTTTCTCTTCTTGAAGTCCTTTTTCCCATTAAAATTTCCAAAATTTCCAAGAAAGCTTTGTTGTTTCTTGCCTTCTTTGTTAACAGACAATATACTGCTATCACTAACAAATGACTGATTCCCTATGATCTCATTTGGCCTCTCAATTCGGACAATTGTATGAAAAGCCTTATTAACTAAAGGCAATTCATCACATGATAGTATGTTTCTCCGAATATTATCATACACATCATTTAAACCCATCAGGAACTATAACAGTTTGTTGGTACCATCTTGATCTAAGATCTTCTTCACCGGTGCATAGCCACAATGCTTTTCCACCACAATTGCAAGTAGGAACAACTTCAATCATCTAAAGCCCGTCCCAAATTTTCTTCAATTTGTCATAGTAAACAACAAAGAGGTTTTCGTGCTTGATGTTGCACAATTCCTTGTGCAATAGATACATCAGAGGAGGATTTGATTCAATAAATCTCTCAACAATTTCATCCTAAAATTCCTTGGAAGATTCCACAAACATGAAGTTCTCCACAATTTCACTACTCATGGAGTTGATTATCCAACTCATCACCATGTAATCACCATGGATTCATTTCACTAATTCCTATGTGTCATCCAAAGGTCTAACCCAAGCTCCAATTATGAATCCTATCTTAAGTTTCGGTCCAAGCGCCATTCTAATACTCGAGTCCAGCTAGAAAAGTTCTTTCCATTTAACAAAGTACCAACGAGTCTCAGAACTATAAAGATATAGAGGATTGGCATGTGCGTTATTCGCCACACCTAAGCTATCTTCGACCTTCTCGAAGAAGAAATTAAGTTGTTCCTGTGCCGACGCCATAGATCCTGACTTGTTATAAGATCACCGCAGCTCTGATACCATATAAAGATCGCGGAAGGAGATCTTAAACTACAACAACCAGAGGTTGTAATCACCAAGAGGAAGTAAACAACAATGGAGAAGAGAGGAAAATATCTGTAACGGAAAATTGTATTGTAAAAGAGTTGAGAAAGGTATGTACAAGCATGCTTAAATACAACAGCTTATTGATGAACTTTGGTGATAATTCAGTTAGTCAAAATGCAGGATTCAGACACTCCTAGTTTCCATTTTGACTCTAAAGAGCTCCAACAACTTATTATCCAATTGACCAAGCTGGCATATGTGTCTACACCAAGAAGCCTTAAGCTACATCATATAATGCATATATTAGGCATATAAAAAAGTTTGAAGTCAGCCACGCTGATTCGTATGCATGGATGCAGAGAAAGATGAGATAGAGGAAATCCCTCACTTAATTGCATAATCTCCATAGAAATCTCGGATCCCCACAATTTAGGGTTGATCTTGTATATCAAAGATCTAATATCTAAATAGAAAACCATGAAAAAACATACATCTCAAGGGCCTCGAGGTGATCAAAGAGGACTAAGCACACAAAATAATTTATAAAAAAAATGCTATTCACTTGCATTGCCATTTGACTTTTTAAAACATTTATTAAGAAGCTAAAAACTCAATAAAATATGAATTTTTTAAAAAATATTCACATTTGAAGACCGGAGTAGGTAATGTAAATAATAATAATATAAATACTCTAGAAGGGGGATGGAATAGAGTATGGGTAATTTTTGTAAACTTTCTACAAGCTTGACTTCAAGGGTCTTGAACCCGATCTTAAGGTCTTTGAACTGAATGTCAAGAGATATATCAGAAACCTACTTTGCTGAACGAAAACAAAATGTTAATTATAAGTGCGGAATAAAATATAAAGAACACGTGAATTGTTAACGAAGTTCGGCTATAACCAGCCTACATCTCCGTCTAGAGTTATCCAACTCGTAGGATTCAAAACCACTAAGATCTTTCCTTCTTCTAAATACTCGAAGCATCACCCGCTTCTATATAGTCAACTCATATCCCTTGGAGTCCTAGATATAACTTAGAAGAATAACCCTTCCCCTCTCAACTTGTAGCCTTACCCGCTACTATCTAGTTAGCCCAAAATGCTCGTGAAATAATAGCCCTAACCATACCGACGTGTGCATATGTTTGAGTATAGGGATACTCTTTATAACAAGAATGATTTATCCTATATCGCTCGTGTTTTTTCCTTCTCTCTCAACTAGAAATAAAAGCAATTACAGTGAGGGAGAGAAAGAAAATAAATTAGTGAGAAGCCGATGGCAGTGGTGAAGTCTTTGCGTTGTAGAACCGTGCTTATGTTGTTGTACTTTTCACAACTTTCTCCTTCCCTTTTATAGGCTGCAAGGGCTGTTTTTGAAGCCATTTGAAGTTTAAATAAATCCCACCAAATCTTCACTTTGTTTGACCCGTCTTTCAAATTTGAACTTTAGCATAACATAGTGGCGTTTGAGTAACCACTTAGATTTTCTCCCTGGTTTTTTTATGTCGGCTTGAGACTTAATTTGAATTTTAAATTGAAGCTTCATTTGTGGAACAAATATTTGAAGTCATTAAGAACCTGCACACGTTTGTTTTGAAGCAAATCTTAATAACAACAAAATCTATTTGGCTAAGCAATATATCCGACAAATTTAATAATACAACATATAGTTTGATCGGATAAATTAGAATTAAACAAGACTTACAATATATAATGGTATTAAGATATATAGCATATATAATTTTGAGAGTCAAATAAATATATTCCGAGAATAATAAAATATAAAAAAGAACCACATAATATAATTGATATTTGCATAAAATACTACCTTATTTGTCTTTCATCATCCCTACAAAAAATATATCACATATATATATCAAGGTGGAGTCAACAACATTTATTAGTAATGAGTAAAGAGGTTATTTTAAAATTTTAATTAAAAAAAAGTTGAAATGGAGGGAGTATTAAATTTTAATTCAACAATTAAGAATAACCAAAGTTTTCCTTTTTAAAAACTCCATGGAAATTACTCCCTCCAAAAATAATCGAACGTTTAACCAGAAAAATTGACCGTTTACTGGGTAATACGGTTACATAATTAATTTCCTTTAATTTTTTTTTTGAAAAATCAAATCTGGTGTGTGAATTATTAAAAGGAAAAGGAAAAAAAAAAGGAAAAGAAAAAGAGGGAGAGGGTTGAAAAGCAGAGAGAAGGAAGAAGAAGATAAACCATTAACACACCCACCTGTCCCGCCCTCGAATTAGCCTTCATTTTAGTGCCCACCCCCTCTCTCTCTCCTCTCTCCACTTTCCTCTTCTGCCTTCCCTCAAGTTTTGATTTCCTCTTATTTCAGGTAATTTATTATTCCCCTTTCAATTCCCCCGTTTCCTCCATTTCTCTCCGGTTTCGGAAGTTTTGTTTTCCGCAGAACTCACCTCTCCTTTTTACACACCGCTTATTGAATTCAAACTGTACTCGCTCCAATTAATTCACTCGCTTCCATTTATTCTGTGTTTCATGCAGTAAATTAGCTTAAACGGACTCTCAATTTCTCACCTGCTCGCGTTTCCTGCCTAGGGTTTCTCAGTTTCCTTGATTTCTTCAGAAATTGGTTCGATTATGGAGATTATGGTAGCCAAAGCTTTCAAATCCAGCTCCTTCTTCTCCGAGTTAGACATGAAGCCGGCCAATTCTCAGGCGCTCGGAGTCGTTGAAGATTTTCTGTTTGTTTCACCAACCGTCGCCGCCGCCGCCGCAGCCGCCGATGACTTCTCTATCGACGAATTCATCGACCTTGAGGGCTTGTCTGAGGATGAAGGAGAGGAGGAAGAAGAGAAGAGCTCTTCGGTCTCTACCTCGTCTTCGTCCTCATCCTCGTCCTCGTCCTCGTCCTGTCTCACCTCTCAGGATCAAATCGACGAGGGAAGCTCCTTTTCTGCCGGATTCCCCTGTACCGCCGTTTCTGGTTTCCTCTCCGGCGCCGACATGTTGGCTATCCCGGTAAGAGCTAATTCCATTATTTCGAGTTTTATTTTCTTTTTTTTTTAATTTATCCTTCAATTTTTTTCGCATGTCATAATTTTCTGACAAAATATTGTAAAAATCGTAATTTTATTTAGTTATTATATTTATATGGTCTATTTTTTTTTAAAAAAAAAGACCAAGGTAAAGTGTAATTTTTTTAAAATTAATTTTCCTTTGAAAATAAATTATGTAAATATTTTTTTTATTTCATAAAATCATAATAAAAAAAATTCGCCTAATTAATTTTGACTTTCTTTGGACCAGAAAAATCAAATATGCAAAGATATTTAGGTATAATTAGAACTTTCTTACAAAGGGGGGAAAAAAAACTCCGTGTATTTATCTAGTTATATTTCAATTAAAAAAAGGAAAATAAAATGACATTAATCTTTTTCAGGTCGATGATATGGAGGAGCTTGAATTGTGGTCGCATTTGATGGACGACACCCTCTCCGAGGACATCTTTGCGTGTCCGACCCGCAATGTTCACGTCAAACCCGGTCCGGGCACTGAGAAACGGGTCCGCTACGAACCGGTAGCTAAACCGGTTGCTATGGAAACAGCCCGTTTTCCACCTCCGATCCCGGCGAAGCTGAGAAGCAAACGCCTCAGGACAGCCAGCGGTGCCTGGTCCGCCTGCTTGCTACTCAAACCCGATTACTCTCCCACCTTGCTTGAATCCAGTTCCCGGAAAGGCAGAAAGCCCGGTGGCAGGAAGCCGAAGTCGGAGGATGGCGGTTCACCGGATGGTCCGGTCCAGCAGCGGAAGTGCACACATTGTCAGGTTCAAAAGACCCCACAATGGCGAACTGGACCGTTGGGTCCGAAGACCTTGTGCAACGCATGTGGGGTCCGGTTTAAGTCGGGCCGGCTTTTTCCAGAGTATAGACCGGCCTGTAGTCCCACATTTTCTAGCGAGGTTCATTCCAACAGTCATAGGAAGGTAATAGAGATGAGAAAGAGGATGGCTGAGCCAACTGGACCGGTTACCCTCCAACAATTTTGAGTTGTTGAAATCCGGGAGGGAAAAAAAAACGTGAACCGGTTTTGGTTTGAGATGTTTTGGAATTATTTAGAAGAACCCGGTTCAGGTAGGACGATTTTGGTGGTGGTAGGCAGGGTAGTTGTAACAAATTTCTTAGGGAGGGGTTAGTCATCTAAATTAGTTTTAAATTTACTCGTTTAAGTTCTAGTTCTTGGTTTTAATATTGATAGTCCTAGTAATTTGTTATATTAATTAATTACTTAAATTAGCTATATCACTTTTGATTGAGAAGTTTGGCCTACATTGTTGTTGGGAAATCTTGTGATTTCTTGTCAAATTATTGAAAATTATTTTAAAAAATCATCTTACTAGGTTATATTTTTATCAATACAAATAAGCACATTATTAAATTATTACAATTAAATAATCATTTCATTATGGAAAACACCCTAATATAATGTGATTTAAAAAAAAAAATGGATAGTTGGGATTTTACACTTGATATCAAATATGGCCAAAGATGAAGTTTTAAATGTATGAGTTTTGAAAATAATTTTTGGTTTCATAATTCATATTTGGAACTTAAAGTTAAAACAATTAAAGGTAATGGCTTTACTTACAATGCAAATTTCATAATTGAGAGTCTCTTTTCGACCAACATGTAATGATTTCGATTTTCAAGTAAATTTTTTTCTTAAAAACTAGCAAATGGGAATTAAAAAATAAATAAAAGTTAAGCTTTGCCGAAAGGAAGTAGGATTAAAAGGGTAAAGAAAGCCTTTAATTACCCGTATTTGTCATTAGGCGCCTTTTTTTTCAAAGTTCAAACGATGCTTTCGATAATTGGAGATTTGAACTTCTTAAGCCGGGTTTGTATTTCAAATGTATTGGATTATATAATACGGAGAGTATTAACTACCTCTAATGGTTAATTGCATTATTATTTCATTACCATTTTTTTATATAAATTTTGTATTTACACGATTAAACAGTCGTATAATCCAAGGTAAAATAAATGTATTATTTCAATTTATTCACTTTGCAATCTCTTTTTTTTTTAAACGAAAAGAATTTGGCTGATAGGACAAGTCCTAGGAGCCAAGAGCATCCGAATAGATAAAATCACGAAGCATAGAATCGTCATGAGCCAATGGGCTATGGAAAACAACGTCTAGATGTGATAAACGGTCCGCAGCACTATTAGCTTCCCGATAGACATGACGAATTACTATGGAATTGAAGAAGACAAGATTGGGCAAGGTATAGCAATTCAACTTTTTGAGTGACAAGGGTATCATTTGGAATAAGTGAAATGCAAATGGATTGTAAAGATAGTAATGAAATATGAATATGTCTTTTAAACATGAATCAACATTGTCTTGTCATTTACGATACTACTGTTAAGCTCCTAGGCAAGGGCCTAACTGATTTGTGAATGAAAGAGAGAGTTTGTTATAGAATTGTCTTGCATTATACTTTGGATCCTTCAATTACAGTTCAGGGTAGCTTATATAGGCTAAGACCTTAACATCACTCCCCTCCTTTACAAAAGACCTTGTCCACAAGGTCTATTTCAAAGAAAATTTTGGAAACTGTCAAAGCATATGACCTGCTGGCTCCCATGCTGCTTCTTCTGCTGGTAAGCTTGTCCACTTGACTAGCCATTCCACCACTGGGTCCCCGTTAGCCAAGTGTTGCACTCTTGAGTCTAACACTGCTTCAGGAGCTACCACCACTGAACCAGAGTCATCTGTCACAGGTAATTTAGCTTGCACTGGAATTGCAGCTCCTATCCTCTTCTTCAATTGAGACACATGGAACACTAGGTGCAGTCTAGAGGAAGGTGGTAAGGCTAGCTTGTATGAAGTTCCCCCTATCCTGCTAAGCACTTCAAAGGGTCCATAGAACTTTGCACTCAGCTTCAGGCATTTCCTTAAGGCTAATGAGGTTTGTCTGTATGGCTGGAGTTTTATATACACCATATCTCCCACTTGTAATACCCTTTCTGATCTCTTAGTATCAGCAAATGACTTCATCCTTTCCTGAGCTACACCGAGGCCTAATTTCAAAATCTGCATAGCATTATCCCTTTTCTGGAACCAGTCCTCTACTGAAGTTGTGGTTACACAACTAGCTCGAAGACCCATCTGTGGAGGCTGATATCCATATAATGCTTGAAAAGGAGACATCTTCAATGCTGTATGATGTGTAGTGTTGTACCACCACTCTGCTAAGGTGATCCATTTTGCCCAATTCTTAGGCATTGCTGAAGTCATACACCTGAGATATGATTCCAAGCACTGATTTACCCTCTCGGTCTGCCCATCAGTTTGAGGATGGTAGGTTGTTGATAGCTTGAGAGAAGTGCCCAGTTTAGTAAACAATTCCTTCCATATGTGACTGGTGAATACCTTGTCTCTATCTGAAATGATGTCCTGGGGAAGTCCATGGAGTTTGTAGATACTGTCCAGGAACATTTGAGCCACCTGGCTGGCAGTGAAGGGATGACACGGCAAGATGAAGTGAGCATATTTGGTGAACCTGTCAACTACCACCAGAATCACATCCGAGCCCTGTGACTTAGGTAATCCTTCCACGAAATCCATACCAATGGATTGCCAGGGTGCATTTGGAATGGGGAGAGGTTGCAGCAATCCTGGACAAGCTATATTCTCACGTTTATGTCTCTGGCAGACATCACACTCTTTGACAAAATGCATCACAAATGGCTTCATCTTGGGCAAATAGAATAGTGCCTTGATTCGATGATAGGTGGCTCGTACCCCTGAGTGCCCTCATGCAACTTCAGTGTGGAATGCCGAGGTGATCCGAGTTCTCAAGTCTTGTCCTGCCCCTATCACCACCCTGCCCTTATAGCGTAGGATATGACCCTGCCACTTGAATAAGGAGTTCTGATCAATAGCTGCTGCAGGTCCCAATTTATCAATTTCAGGATCACCCACGTAGCTCTCCACTACTTCCTGAATCCGTGAGGGAGTGATTGTCACCAAGGCATGGCATGTTCCTTCCTCTCCTTTGGTTTATGACAATCCTCTTCTCGAGAGAGCATCAGCTACAACATTACTCTTCCCCATTCTGTACTGGATAGAGTATGACAGCCCCAACAATTTTCTAACTGCTTTCTTTTGAAGGTGAGTTGTGACCTATTGATCCAGTAAATGCCTTAAGCTTTGGTGATTTGTGATGATGACAAAGTGATTGGGTTCAAGGTAATGGCGCCACTTGTCCACTGCATACAGGATAGCAAGCAATTCCTTCTCATAGGTTGATAGGAACAAGTGTTGGCCATGTAGTGCTTTACTAATAAAAGCCAAAGGCCTTCCCTGTTGCATCAGTACTGCTCCAATTCCCTCCTCACATGCATCAGCCTCTACTTGGAACTGAATGGAAAAATCAGGTAAAGCAAGCACATGAGGGAAAGCTAGCAATTTCCTAATCTGGTGAAAGGCACTAGTGCTCTCACTGTTCCACTGAAAAGCATCTTTCCTTAGTAGCTCAGTTAGGGGTCTACAGATAATGCCAAACCCTTTTATGAATCTCCTATAATAGCCAGCCAGCCTTAGGAAGCTCCTCAACTCTTTCTCATTTCTAGGGAGTGGCTAATTCATAATATCTTCGATTTTTCCTTGATCTGTAGCTACTCCATCAACAGAGATCACATGTCCCAAGTATTCAACTTTCTCTATAGCAAAGCTGCACTTAGACATTTTAGCAAATAATTGGTGTTTTCTCATGCATTCCAACACATTCAGTAGATGCCCCACATGCTCCTCTAGGTTAGAATTGTAGATTAGTATATCATCAAAGAAATCAAGGATATACTTGCGTAGGAATTGGGCAAATACCACATTCATAAGTGATTGAAATGTTGCTGGAGCATTGGTCAATCCGAATGGCATTACATTGAACTCATAATGGCCATTGTGAGTCCTAAATGCAGTTTTTGGGATATCACTCTCAGCAACTCTAACTTGGTGATATCCAGCTCGAAGATCAAGCTTAGAAAACACCACTGCACCATGCAATTCATCCAACAACTCCTCAATGTTGGGTATGGAAAACTTATCCTTAATTGTAGCTTCATTAAGTTTCCTATAGTCCAGACCAAATCTCCATGTTTCATCCTTCTTCTTGACAAGTAAAGTGGGAGATGCAAATGGACTTTGACTAGGCCTAATAAGACCTGTTGACAGCATCACTTTAATTTGCTTTTCTATCTCATCTTTCTGATTATGAGGATATCTATAAGGCTTAGAGCAGATTGCCTGTGTGTCATGCTTCAATGGGATGTTGTGCTCACATCCTCTCTCTAGTGGTAGCTGAGTAGGCTCTGCAAAGATGTCCTCAAATTGACCCAAAACTGTCTGAACCACTACTGGCATAGTTTCCATTTTAGCACAAAGCTGGAAACTCGGGACCACTTCAATAGCAGATTCCCATTCAAGTTCTTTTGACATGGTATGGAGCTCTTTGCCTATGAGGTGCCTTACTACAGGGTTCTCCTTGTGGTCCACAATGCCTTGCAGCTTCACCTTTTTCCCTTCCTTGGAAAAAGCAATTGTGATTTTCTTATAATCAAACTGCACGGGACTGTAATACTTCATCCAGTTTACCCCTAACAATAATTCAAATTCACCTATCTTCAAGGCTCTGATGTCAAAGGTATATTTCTCCCCTAGCATTGACCACTTAAACCCTTTACATTCCCGTCGACAGAACATCTTACCCTTATTCAACCCTTCCACTATCATCAAGTTAGCTGCAGTCAGTTTGAATCCGGCTTTCTTGGCTATCATAGGGTCAACAAAACTATGGGTTGATCCACTGTCTATCAAGACATTGACCAGCCTCTTCCCAATGTATCCTTTGACCATAATGGAAGCGTCAGATCCATTTCCAGTCAAGGTTCTCACGAATCCTTCACATCCTTCAGTTTCCACTAGATTTTCCTCCATTGGAGGTTCAGTAGATTCTTCCTCCTCTTCTGTAACTTCCTCCTGGCCTAGAGCAAGCTTTACTGAAGCTGATCTGCATTTGTGACCCACAAAGTACCTATCGCCACAATGAAAAACACAGCCCAGGAGTTCTCTTGAAGTCACCTCCCTGCTTGAACCCAGTAGTGCCATTTCTTGAACCTTCTTGAGTCCCACTACTGCTTGCCTTCCATGGATTCTTGTTTGCTTTAACCAAGGGCTGCACAACAACATTATGTAATCTTGCCAATTCCAAGAAATCCGTCAATTTTCGTGGACGACCGAGCTTGACAAGAGGTTTGATCTCTGCCTTGAGTCCGCCAATATAACTGATCACAAAATAGCTCTCGGGAAGATGAGGATTATACGAAAGCATCCCAGCTCTCAATTCCTCAAATTGTTCATTATATTCCACAAGATCATCCGATTGCTGTAACTTGTTCAAATCTTCGACTATATCAACCCCTTGTCTCTCCCCGAATCTAGTACATAGCGCTTCAGACATCTCCTTCCAACGGACTGCGCGCCTTTGCATCAAGTACCCCTGGATCCAAGTGTCCGCGCGATCCAGCATGTACATCGCATCTAACTCAACTTTCTGGTGTTCTTGAATCCCTAATATAGAGAAGTACTTGTCACACTTTCGAACCCAGCTACGCGGCTTCTTCCCGTCGAAGGATGGAAAATCGATTTTTGGAAATCGATTTTGGCCGGCGAACATTCCCTCGTTCCTCATCTGCGGTGGCCGATACGCGTTCTGTTCCTCCTGAACATCACGATTCAGCATCGGTGGCGTCTTTTCCGGTTGTTCGAATGCGACTCCCGCAAGATTCATGTGATACGCAGGCTTCTGCGTCATTAGCTTCACCCAATTGGCCATCTGCTGCTCCCACTTGGAAGCCATCTGTGCTACTGTTTGATCCAATCTTGATTGGAATTCCTCTGTTGATTTCTTGAGATCTGTAATCGCCTGTTACTGATCTTGCGAAACTTTGAGTTGATCATCCTGCCGTTGGATTGCCTCCACCAATCGCTCGTGATTGGAAGTTGTAAAGAGTTGTAGATGCTGAAGCTGTGATTCCAATTTGTCTGTGTTCTTCGAGCACGTGCTTTCCGCCATTGCTAAATGAGGACCTTCAAGCTTGCTGATACCACTTGTTAAGCTCCTAGGCAAGGGCCTAACTGATTTGTGAATGAAAGAGAGAGTTTGTTATAGAGTTGTCTTGCATTATACTTTGGATCCTTCAATTACAGTTCAGGGTAGCTTATATAGGCTAAGACCTTAACAACTACATTTATTAGTGTTTTCACCTTTATCCCTGATGTGTTTATGTTTCTATCCTTGTCGATTTAGTTTTAATACTATGTAGTTTTAACTAAAATAAATATTAAATTTATTTGAATTATTTTTTTGAAATCGGAATTCTTCGGCAGTTAATTACCCAAACTTTTAAGAGCTTAATTTTGAATTTCTATTTATAAATTTCCATTACCATCCTAATAAAGAGGTTTATTTAATACTCCGCATTATACTAGTTTATTAATATATATTTAACACAAATAATTTATCAATTATTATTTTACGAAATAGATTTTTTGTCAGCCAATTTAAAAAAAAACATTGAGCTGGGGTAGGATCGTGCGGGGTACACTCTCGTCATATACTCATATGCCCTATTAGTATTCTTTATGTGGGATAGAATCGTTAATTATCATTAGATGTGCTAGTCACTCATGTACCATACTTTCAGTGTACCTTATTAATGGGAGACAACAAAGCAATAATAATAATAATAATATTTATTATTATTATTATTTTATTATTATTATTATTATTATTATTATTATTATTATTATTATTATTATTATTATTATTATAAACTATTAAAGTTTCTACATGAAATCGGATCGGAGCCGGCATCTACTGGTATGGTTGATGACAAGGGAGGGGAGCTTCGGCCAGCCGATATTCTGTTCTACAACTAGTTCCAGGGCAAAGACACTTGTGTGGATATTACCGGAACTTCTATCTTCAGTTCGGCTTGTCTTTCAAGCTTCATTCCGGGTAAAGCGGCTAGAGTGGCTGCTGATAACAAGAGAAAGAAGTACGAGGATGTTTGCAGGGCCAAGGGTTATCACTTTATGCCGTTTTCCTTTTCCACTATTGGTGACCTTGATGATGACGCTATGAGATTTCTCAAGCGGGTGCGTGGGTCGCTAAGGGGTTACCTGGATATAGTAGAGATTCTTGTCACACTTTGACTAGGATAGCATTTATTATTATTATTATTATTATTATTATTATTATTATTATTATTATGAAAATGATTTACATAAAGTTAGTTGAAAATCTCGTAACAAATTGAGCTCCAACCCTTTTTTGAATAGTAAATACAACTCTATGAAATATAAAATCGTCTTTATCAGACCCTGCGTTATGACCCTCGTAAGTCGTAATCAATTGAACCCGCTTCATAAAACCAATAGCATCACCTCCTAGTTCTCCAAAAGTAAAGAACGCAAATGCCATGAAACAATACCCCTTAGCGGCGCAAATATCTGTGTACTTCTCCTCCTTTCTCTCACTGGCTTGAGAGACCGCCTTGCCTGGTACAATTACTTATTATTATTATTATAAAGATGGCTTACATAAAGTTAGTTGAAAGCTTTGTAACCATTGAGCTCCATTGCATTTTTGAATAGTAAAACCAACTCTATAAAATATGAAATCCACAATATCAAACCCGTCCCATAACTTTTTGTAACTAATTAAACCTACTTTATAAAACTAATAGCTAGTATCAACTCCCAGTTTTCAAAATAGAAAACGCAAATGCATTTTAAGAAGTACTGCAATAAGAAAAATCTAATGAATTCTTCAAGATTGAGTTGAGTTGACTTCTTGTTCTTCCTAATTCTTGAAGGAGCCTACAAAGAAAAATCAAAATATGTACTCCCCAGTGAAAAAAAGATTGAACTTTTCAAAGTAAGCATCCTAAAATTTGAAAGAATAAAAAAAAAGGCATCATTTTATTTTTTTTAAAAAGCATCCTAAAATTTGGAAGAAAAAAAATCATTTGAGCAAATGGGCAACTATGAAATTCAAAATTGAGGAAAATACGGAGTAATTAAGTTTGGGGGTGATGGAGACGAGAAGGAAAGAAAATTCAAAAATTGAGGCCGCCACGTGACTCCTTCAAATCCAATTGGCATTCCATGACAAAGATTTTGTTAATTTATAGTATTTCCCGATTT
The DNA here is from genome assembly GCA_963922045.1 of Persicaria maculosa. Classification (NCBI taxonomy): domain Eukaryota; kingdom Viridiplantae; phylum Streptophyta; class Magnoliopsida; order Caryophyllales; family Polygonaceae; genus Persicaria; species Persicaria maculosa. The sequence continues at coordinate 43,534,716 of OY998262.1, read as the reverse complement.
CATGTTTTTCATCATGTGATTGGGGGCATGGATGGAGTTAGAAAATTTTGAGAGGAGAGCACAAAAATACTAAAAAAAAAAAATTCATAAAACACAATGTGTTCGATATTATAAATTAGTCTTATACGATATTACAAATTAGTATCAAATGATATTACAAACTATAAAGCTCATCGTTTCTAATAGAGATCCATACTACTAGATAAAACTCTACTCTCTCTGTTCGCGAAAACATGTCATTTAAAGTTTTTAATTTTTCCCATTAAAAGATAAAGAAATATAAATAAATAATTGAAATAGCCGAAGAAAAGAAAACTAACAAAATAATGATATAAAACACAATAAATAAACATTGAGTTAATATTTAACTTGTTGTATCCTTAACAAGTAATAGTGGATAATTAGATATAAAAAATTTTAACTTGCGTAACTTTTTACCGAATTCTCAAAATAAGTAATATAGTCTATGGTTTCGAAGCTCTCGAGATGAATTATAATATCTGAATATCAATTTAAGTAAAATATAAAAGTATTATAATATATTGAAATAAAATTAAAGTGATTAATACACCTATAATTTTCAAACATTCATAACTTTTTACGATGTCGAATTAGGACGTATTATATATCAAAATGAAGCTATCGATGAGGAGAGCCCTTAGGTATTTTGTTGGACAAGGGAGGGGTAACGTGCCCCCCCATCATGCCCCCCTTTAGCTCCGCCTCTAATTGGGGGAACCCAATTATTGTGGACACCCTTCCTAAATTTGGGATGCCACAATATATTGGGCATCTTTCCAAATTCGAAACTAATAAAACGATGACACATGCCATCTTAATAATCATTTCATTTTTTTTATTTTCCTTAATAGATTTTAATTAAAGTTTTTAAAAAATTAACATTTTAATTAAAATATTAAAATTAATTGTCAAATATATTTATATAATTACATTACTAAAATTTTCAATTGTTTAACTTATTAACAATTTAGTTAAAATATTTTAAATTATTAAAAGAAATTATCGAATATAATTAGAAAATTTAATTAATATTTTTTAGTTCTCTAATATATTAACAATTTAGTTTAAGTGTTTTAAATTATTAAGTGTGATTATCAAATATAATGAAAAATTAAATTAAAATTTTTTTATTTTGAAATTTATTAAAAATTTAATTTAAATATTTTAAATTATTAAAATTAGTTAAAAATATAATTATAACATTATAATATTAATTTATAAAATTAAATTCATATTTTTTTAATTTTCAAATTTATTAAAAATTTATTTTAAAATATTTTAATTATTAAAACTAATTATCAATATAATTAAAAAACTAAATTAAATTTTTTATATTGATTATTCAATTCAATTTTTTAATATTTGAAATTATAAGAAAAATATAATTGGTATGGAAAAAGTGATGATATAGATTATTGGAAATTTGACCATTGTGGAGAGGGATGATTGCATTGGGAAGGGTTGAGGATAAAGTCAGTGGAAAGTGAAGTGAACGAATAAGTGTGGATAAATTTTGGCACTCCACTATTGGGGGTGCTCTAAGGGGATCCGGATCCTCTCCTTATATTAGGAGGCCTAATAAATTAATCTCCACCCTTCAAATAATTTAATGGTCAAGATTAAAGATTTAAAAAAAACCCTATATCCCACCATCAGAGCTCTCACGCTTGTCCCTCCCTACTCTCTCCTTTCGGTCTTCACTGTTATTAGTTTGGACGCAACCCATTTCTGGGGCTAACCCGATGAGGAAGAGGAAGGAACTTAAGAGTAGGGATGTTATTCGAGCCGAACGAGCCGAGTATTGCTTGTTCATATTCGGTTCATTTTGAATACGAACGAGCTCAAGCCGAGCCTAAAATTTGACTCGATCTTAGAAATGTGCTCGTATTCGGCTTGTTTAGGAAATGAGTGAGCTCGAGCCGACCTTTTTTCGAGATTTAGGCAATTCTACTTGCTTATTATACAATAACTTAAAGGAAGTTTTAGAAATTCCATAAAATTCGAGCTATTCGAGTTTAATTCGAACGAGGCGAGCTTTGGACCGAGCTTAAAAATGTGCTCATACTTGGCTCGTTTAGAAAATGAATGAGCTCGAGTCGAGTTTTTATCGAGCGAGTACGAGTCGAATTCGAGCTACTCGTGTTCACACACACCTACTTAAGAGGGTGTTTGGGGCTCAGACCAAATTCACCGGAAGACAATTGATTGTAAATAATGCTGGAAAACCCATCTCCACCTCCTTGCTGCGCCGTCATTGCCGCCGCCTGCAATCCATCGCCCACGAAGAGTCGGAGACCTTATAAATTGCTTCAAGATCCCATAATTAGAGTGAAATTAAGGTTGAGTTTGGGAGGGATTAAGGAGTCGACTGGACTGTTTTGCGGTTGAGTGCAAGCGAGGAAGAAGATGGTGGGCTGTAGGTGCGGAGTGGAGGGCGGACGGTGGTTTTCAGGCAGGGTGAGGGCGGTGCATCAATGAGGTGGACTGGGAGAGTGACAGCGACGACCATGGTGGTGGTTTGCTGGGAATATGCGGATGGGGGAAGAAGGTTGTAGGTAGATTTGTTTATTTTTTAAAAAAAAAAAATCAAAGAGATTTAATCTTGGCCATTAAATTTTTTGGAGGGTGGAGATTAGCTTATTAGGTCTCCTAATATGAGGAGAGGATACGGATTCTCTCTAAGGATACTAGTTAATAGCTTTACGGGTTTTTCCATGTTCTCGGCATTTGCTGTATTCACTCGGTGTTATTCGACTTGATGTGATATTTTGTATTTGAGTTTTTTTTTTCTTGTATTTGCTTTGTCTGGTTGTTTCATGACGGTTAGCCCGTCTTTCGATTTCCTTCGGCCTCTCTATTTTCCAGATTTCTGTTGATGTATGGGATTTTGAATTATTTTATTTTCAAATAAAATTACGGGTTTTCTATCCTATGCCCTCGGGGTATTCCTCAATTGGGAAATATTTTCCGAATTAATTTTTTTCCTCAATATTGCTTTCTTAGGATCGCTTCTTTATTTGGTAAAGAATATTTCCCGATGATGGTTGTTATCCTTTGCCCACTGTGGTTGGAGATTGCATTAAAAAAAAGCTTTATTCAGAATACCATGAAGTCATATTATAGAATGAAACACACACATGCAATTGGGAGATTGGATCTACACATTACAGAAAAGTTTCTTACAATGTTGTTGCTAACTTCATAAAATCAACATATGTCATAAAAAAAAATCATATTTTTCAAGATTATTCTTACAAATGTAGATATAGACTTATTACTTTATTATGCTAATAGATGATACAATCCAGTACAGACTATGAAAAAGATGCAGAATGATCACAAAATTCCAATCACTTACTGGAAAGCATGGAAAGTAGCACTAACACAAGTAGGGGAAAAAGGAACACCAGAGTTGAATTTTACTTCTTTACCATCATGCGGCCACATGATTGCGGAGAAGAACCCAAGAACAATTACTTTATTTGCTACTGATGAGGCTGAAAGATTTAAATATCTATTCCTATCGTTCGAGCGCACAATGCCATCAACCATTCCATGTTTTGAAGAAGGTTGGTATAATGTGTTTAATGACATTAACATATAATGTTAGCAGCATATATACATAATGTCAACATGGTTTAAATACCTTTATATACGATGTCAACATCATTTAAGTACCATTCTACATAATGTCAACATCATTTTTTTAGCACTGTCAGCACAATAAAAAAAACAATCTAATATCTGCATTTTTATAGGTTGTTGTGGTTGATGAAACAATCCTTACTGGAAAGTATGGAGAGGCACATTGCTAGGTGCAACTACACAGGATGCGGACATGAGTATATATTCGCTTGCATTTGAGATTGCTGATTCAAAAAAAACAAATCATGGAAGTAGTTCTTTGAACAACTAAAAAAGGTGATACCACAATCAGATGACCTGATATTTGTCTTAGACATTTTACAAGCATATCAAAACCACTTTCTGATGTATATCCGTATGCTATATACTGCATATGCATTGTCACCTTAGGCAAAACATCAAGGTCACTTTCAAGAAAAGGCAGTTATGTGAATTGTTCCAACACGCATCAGAGAGCTATACAATTTGTGATTTCGATCACTACTTTGCTCAGATAACAGAAATCGAGAAAGATCTGTTAGCTTATTTGAAAGAAGCAGGGTTTGAAAGATGGTCTAGAGCACATGCAAGAGGGGATGGATACAATATGATGACATCCAACAATGCTGAGAGCTTGAATTCTATGGTCAGGGGTAAGAAATCATTACCAATAGTTGCCCTACTCAACTATCTTAAAGAGAAGTTGACAAAATGTTTCCAAGACAGAAGGGCGCTTGCGGAAAAAAACACACGCAGGATGTCAAAAACTATTGTTAAAATTCTTGGAGAATTACAAATATCAGATGGAGCGTACCATGTTCAGAAAATGAATTGTTTTCAATTTGAAGTTATAAGAGAAGGGACTACAACAGTGGTTAATTTGTCAACAATGACATGCACTTGTAGAGTGTTTGACTTGCAAAAGATCCCATGCGTACATGCTCTTACTGCTATAACACACAACAAAGCCCCTGTAACACACTTCTTTTGAAGCTTTTACACTATCGAAGCTTGGAAGTTAGCATATCATGAGACAATATACCCACTGTTGCAAGAGGATGAAATAAATACTCCTATACAAATTATGCAGATCAGATGTTTACCACCTCTAATAAGAAAAAAAGAAGTGGAAGACCAGCTATAAAAAGAAAACTATGCATTGGAAAATTCAGATGAAGGACAACAAAAATGTTTTACAATAGATACAGAATTACAACAACAAAACCCCTCATAATACAAAAGATCTGGCACACATGAGTTCATTGTCCGCATCACCAGCAAGTCAACCACTAAACCTCACCACCTCCACTATCCAATTCTAAACAAAGTTGTTAGATACATCAAACAATTTTTCAGCTATCTTTTATCCAAATTTCATCGACATAAAACACTTTGTCAGTTTCTTTTAACTATATATCAACCACTTCACCACTCTTCTCCCCCACACCCTTCCCACCCCCAACTATATAAAAAGGCGGACATTTCTTCAACATTAAACTGACATTTGTATCATTTCAAGTACAAAACAGTGAAACCTACCCATATTTAAAAAATGAAAAATAGATTAAGATCGAATTCAACGATAGAAAAAAAAGTAAATAAAAAGGGAGAGAGAATACAAGAGAGAAGAGGAATGGCTCTAACCGCGTGCCTGTTGAATAATGAATCGGCGACTTATAGGCAGTGCCTTGGTTAAGATCCGTTGATTCCTTCCAATTCATTAATTTAATGTACACTAATCATCACAAAATGATGGGCTTGATTCACCAATTAATGATCAACGATTATCGAACAAAAGAGGAGAAGGAATGAGATAGAGGCTAGAAACAAGAAGCATGAACAATAAAAGCAACAAGCTGTCCGGTGGACAATTAAAATATTTGGAGTGATCGGTGGACATAACGTTAATTTGGTAAGGAAATTGGACAGACTGACCCAATCTCCTCAAAAACTAAAAGTATTTTTTTATAAAATTAGATTACATTAACTTTTATTTTCAAGTAATTTGACATAATTTTTTTTTACTTTTTACAAAAAATAAAGACTTGTTATTATGTTAGTATCAATATAGTTTTATTACTATAAGGCTATAAGTAACAATGATATATCATCAAAATTATAAAATTACTACTCAGAGTATAATTATTTATACACTTTTAAATTAAAATAATGAATACCAAATTAATTAATTCCGTGTCTAAAGATCGGCCCTAACACTAGTTTTTATTTATTACGAAGTATTAATTTCTTCATTTTATTATTTTTATTTTTCAAATCATTTTTATATCCCCGAACTTTTAACCAATATAATATATAATAAAAATTAAAACTAATAAAAATTTAAATTATTAAAAATTTAACAAATCCGAGCCTAAAACTTAATCCTCTCTACATTTAATATGATTGGCTTCAATTTTTATTTTTTCAAAAAGCTTGATGCCTTTACCCGCCAGATCACCTTCTATCTGGAAAGAAAGACCCAAATTCTTCATCTCCATTCCCTCCTCCTCTTCCATTTCCCTCCGAAGCATTCAAAGAAGATTCAAATCTATACTCTTAACCCTAATCCCCCTTTTCCCTTCCCTTTCCCTCCAATTTCACCCCGTCACAATCTCCAAATCCAGAAACCAACTCATCTTACAATCAATTCCGCATCCCATTGAACCCTTTTCTTCAATTTGGTTCATCCCATTTCCCCCCCAATTTTTTCGTTTGGGAATCTTTCTAGGTTTTGTCATCTGGGGCTTTCTTGGTTTCCTATTTCCCCTTCCAAAATCATTGTAAATCCCCTCATATTGACACGCATTGGGCAATCAAACCACCTTGGAACCTTCAATTGGGTCCCCCAAACCCTTTTCCTAATACACATTATTCCTGGTGCAGATTTTTTGGTCCTTCAACTGGGGTCTTCCTCTCCGTTTTACATAGAATTTGGAGTTCTGAGAATCATTTGATTTTGAAGGTAGTCAAATTCAAATCGTAGGGGATGGGTGATCCTTTGGAACTCCCACATCAAATGGAAAGATGATATATATGTGGATTTTTTTTTTTAAATACAGGTAAGTGATTCGGTACACCAAAATCGAGAGCCCGATTTAATCGGGCTCCGCAGCAACAAGAAGAACTCCGGCGCTACGAAAACCAGCTCCATGTAGGAATGACCTCAACACCCGATGCACTTTAAAAGCTCTATCATCTGCTGTTGCTTCCCTTGGTTTTCATCCCAAAGGAAGAAATCAAAAGGGACAGGTATGTATTTATATTTTATACTTACCTAACATATTATTATCTTTAATTTAAAAAACCATGTTCTTATAAAGCTTTTTGCATTGATGATTAGCTTATACATTGCTAGTATATGTTTAAGTGGGATGATCATGAACCTGGAGAATCAATGTGTATGTCTAAGAGATAGTTTGATTTGAAGTTGAACACTCCATTATTTGTTCATAGCGGCTTTCAGTGTTATGCCAAAGAAACAACACATGACGGAAGTGTTATTAGTGTTAAAAGGATTGAATACAATTTGTTGTGCGTGAGTGTGTGCGCGTCTTAGTTCATTTTCGGTGTGCAGAAGAGAGAAAATCGGAAGCATCTTCCGAAAGTGGAAATGGGCCGAAAGGTCCAACCAACAACATTGCAGCTCAAGCTTTCACCTTTAGAGAGCTGGCCACCGCCACAAAGAATTTCCGCAAAGATTGTCAGCTAGGTGAAGGCGGCTTTGGAAAGGTTTACAAAGGGAAGCTTGCGAAATCTGGCCGGGTAATTGGCTCCCATCATCATCATTATGTTCTGCATTCATGTCTTGATTCACCAAAAACCCTTGACTTTTTTTCCGCTGCTATGAAAGGCTGATTTTAGATCGTCTTGTTTCTAGATTGTAGCCGTGAAGCAACTTGATCGGAAGGGCTTGCAAGGAAACAAAGAATTCCTCGTTGAAGTTTTGATGCTGAGCCAAATCGCTCATTCAAACCTTGTCAATCTGATTGGATACTGCGCTGATGGAGATCAGAGACTTCTAGTATATGAGTACATGTCTTCAGGCTCTCTTGAAGACCATATATTTGGTAATAATCTAGTCTTTACTAAAAAAATGGTTAGAAACAAATAGCTGTACTATTTAACTTGTCTGATGATTTGCTGCAATTGACTTTAGCTGAGATGATTATGAAAAAGTTACCTACACTGAAAGGAGATAGTTTTTGATAGTTGATTTGTTGTAATTACAATAGTGCATATTGTAATAGCTCAACTTGTTGGGAGACAAGACCTAACAATGATGTGCTTGTATGACAGATCTTAAACCAAATCAGAAGCCATTGGATTGGTATACAAGAATGAAAATAGCTCTGGGTGCAGCCAAGGGCTTGCATTACCTGCATGAAAAGGCGACACCACCAGTTATCTACCGTGACCTGAAATCCTCGAACATCTTGTTAAACGAACACTTCTATCCTAAGCTGTCTGATTTCGGGCTAGCCAAGCTTGGACCTCTTGGCGGTAACGTTCATGTTTCCACTAGAGTGATGGGAACTTATGGCTATTGTGCACCCGAATACCAAAGAACGGGTCACTTAACCATCAAGTCTGATGTTTATAGCTTCGGAGTTGTCTTTTTAGAGCTCATCACAGGGCGAAGAGTCATCGACACAAGAAGGCCTTCCCATGGGCAAAATCTCGTCAATTGGGTAATTTATCACTTTTTATTATTTTTCATTCATTTCACATAGGGTTGTTATATGAGCCGAGAAGGTCGATCTCAAGCTCTAGCTCTGCTCCGCTCGGGCTCCACTCGAAAAAATCTTAGTTTGAGCTCGTTCATCTAGTAAACAACTCGAGTGTGGATACATTTTTAAGCTCGATTCAAATGGAGACTTGGATCATCTTGTGCTGGAGCAGTTTGAATTTTGTGAAATTTATAAACTTTTCCCTATGTTAGTATGTTACTAAACGAGCTGAATATGAACCTGAATAACAACATGAATTTCACTATGAATTTTGAACTTTTTTACACTTTTGAACGCACAAAATGAAGCAAAAGTTACATGGAACTTATCTCAAATTCGAACACAATAAACCTAAAAACCATATTAACAGTTTCCTCTTTCTTGTGGGAAAAAAAGGCACAACCATTTTTGAATGACCCAAAGCAGTTCATGGGCCTGGCCGATCCGGCTCTCGGCGGGCAATTCCCCTCCAAGGGCTTGAACCAAGCAGCGGGCATTGCAGCTATGTGCCTGCAGGACGAAGAGGTAGCCCGGCCCATGATGAGCGACGTAGTGGTTGCCCTCAGTTTCCTCACGGACCCTCCAGTAGTCGAACCAAGTAACTCTCCCGTGAGATCCTCGGAGCCCTCTCTTTCGTTTGGGGACCAGCCAACTGCCATTGTGAGTGGCTCGAAGAATGTGGTCCACTCCGACGAAGACACGGCCCTGGCTCTAGAGCGGCAAAGGGCACTCGCCGAGGCCATGGAGTGGGGCCAATCCAATGCCATTGCAAGGGCCGGCAGCAGTTTTTCGACGTAGAATCGGATGGGTCGAGAACACCTTTCGCTTCCTTCTCCAAGCACTGGTCGATGCCATGGAGTGAGGCTGAATCAATGTCATGTCGAGGGCCGGAAATGGCGTTTCGACGTAGAACTGGTTGGCCAATGAGTGTTGTTGATGCTTCTTTTTGGCTTGAAGAAGTTGAACATTACAAAAAAATCAGCCAATCTAACTCAGGATTTTTGAGTTTGGGAGTCATAAAATTTAGGAAAACAAACGTTTCGGTTTTTTGCAACATGTACATTTTTGGTCGTGGATTGAATAATAACATATATATTGTCGTTTGGAATTAAGTTTTGGATTTCGCACATTAATTTATGGGTGCGGGGTGAACTACAAATCAGTAGATCTCACTTAAAGTTAAGTCTCAGTTAAAGTCTGATTAGTGGAATTGTAAACATGTGTAGAGTTCTAATATGTACAGAACACACCCTTTCCTCGTGTAACTACGCTGAGATTTGAGATAGTGCACTATCTCAAATCTCAGTGTAAGATAAAAGTGTATATTTGTTCTAAGTGTATATATATATATAGGGGAGGGTTCAAGTGAGAAGTATTTGGTTCGGTAAGAAGAAAAGAAGTAACGTGATTGGTCAGTTTCATTAGATAAAAAATAGAGACTCACGCGCTTGAAGGTGATCCATCTCCTACCTCCTTCAACCTCCCCTTCGTTACTCTCCCAACGCTTCCTCCGGCCACCTTCTGCTCGGACTACGTCCACCGCGACGGATCCTCCCTCGCCTCCGGCGACTTCCCAATCTCCCGATGCCTCCTTCCGTTCCGGCGCTGGAGCCTCCATCTCCGAGATGCTACCAGACCTGGACCTCGGCTTGCTCCGATGAGATCTCGAGCCTCGCGCACCACCTCTACTAATCCCACCGCCTTCCAATCGTCTCTCTCCGGCGCACCGCCTCTATTAATCCCACCGTCTTCTTCGAGAAGTGACCGAAATCAAATCTGTCGGCCTACCAATTATGATTTTCGATGAAGCCGACTCTGCGACTCGGTCCTTTCTGTTCTTAATTTTTCTTTCTGGGTATTGTGGAGAGTCCTTGATGTCTTATGATTGTGATTCGTAATGGCATGGATTGGGATTTTCAGTTTCAGAATAAAGAGGATCCGAAGACGCAGAAAGGTCGGCGTTTGAATGAGAAAATCAAATCCAGATCCTCGTTTTTACTGTAATCTGTTTGTGATTGCATCTGAAATCTGTCAGCAGTATCAATTTGTATTGGTAAATTGAAATTGCAACCCAATACTTAGATCCATATCCCTTTGTTCCTTTTGTGGGGATCGGTGTTGGTTTCCAACCGCCAATGCTCTCTGCCTCTCTGCTCTCTTTGAGATTCGACATCTCCACTCGGTTTTTCAATCCTGATTTTCACAATCAAACCCCATTTTTATGTTTGTTGGCTCTTCTCTTTTTCTTTGATTTGATTCTTCTCTTTCCAGTGAATGAATGAGGCGTGATGAGGAAATTGATTCGGGAGAGGCATGGGCTATCTGTGTGTGCAGCAATTACATGGAAACCATTTCCAACATTGTACCTATAATACTAACATGATTTGTGAGTAGTAAACTGATCAAATGCAGCTGCTGTCCTACTGAAAATGAAAACAAGGAGTTACTCTTCAAAAAACAAGGAGTTAGGTTTAATGGTTTTTATTTTTTAATGTACTAATAAGGATTTAAAATAAGAAAGCAAATCTATGGAGTTGTTAATTGATAGTGTACATGAGGCCGTGGTTAAGTGTAAGCAAAGGCATAGATAGCTAAATAAAATGGTTGCAATTGATTGGATTCTTATTTTCTTATTTTACCAAGTGATTCAGAATTTTTAAACCGAGTGGTTTAGGGTTTTAATACCGAGTGGTACAGAGTTTTATACCAAGTGGTTCAGAGTACCATTTTATTTTAAAAATAAATAAACAATTAATTAAAAAATATACATTAAAAGAAAATAAATAGAGAATGAAAATTTTACAATTATTAAATAATGGTGGTTCATGAAATAAAGAGTAATGGTTCATGAAATAAATAGTAATGGTTCATAAAATAATTTAAAAATATTTATAACTAGTTAATTAACAAAATAAACTTTAAAAGAAAATAAAAGAAGAATGAAAATTTTATATTTATGAAATTAATTCTAGTGGTTCATGAAATAAATAGTATTGGTTTAGTGGCTAAATAGAGGTTGGTTCAATGACTAAATAGGTTGGTTCAGTGTCTAAATAGAGGTTGGTTCAGTGACTAAATAGAGGTTGGTTCAGTGACTAAGTAGGTTGGTTCAGTGTCTAAATAGAGGTTGGTTCAGTGACTAAATAGATGTTGATTCAGTGACTAAATTGAGGTTGGTTCAACGACGAAATAAAGTTTGGTTCAACGACTAAATAGAGGTTGGTTCAGTGACTTAATTCAGGTTGGTTCATTGACTAAATAGAGATTGGTGCAGTGACTAAATAGAGGCTGGTTCAGTGACTAAGTAGAGGCTGTTTTAGTGACTAAATAGGTTGGTTCAGTGTCTAAATAGAGGTTGGTTTGGTGACTAAAAAGAGGTTAGTTCGGTGACTAAATAGAGGTTGGTTCGGTGACTAAATAAGGGTTGGTGCAATGACTAAATAGAGGTTGGTGCAGTAACTAAATAGAGGTTGGTTCAGTGACTAAATAGAGGTTGTTTTAGTGTCTAAATAGGTTGGTTCAGTGTCTAAATAGAGGTTGGTTCAGTGACTAAATAGAGGTTGGTTCAGTGACTAAATAGAGATTGGTTCAGTGACTAAATAGAGGTTGGTTCAATGACTAAATAGAGGTTGGTTCAGTGACTAAATAGTGGTTGGTTCAGTGACTAAATAGGTTGGTTCAATGACGAACTAGAGGTTGGTTCAGCGACAAAATAGAGGTTGGTTCAGCGACTAAATAGAGGTTGGTTCAACGATTAAATAGAGGTTGGTTCAGTCACTAAATAGAGGTTGGTTCGGTGACTAAATAGAGGTTGGTTCGGTGACTAAATAGAAGTTGGTTCGGTGACAAACAAATAATTAATTAAAATTTAAAAGAAAATAAAAGAGTAGTGGTTCATTAAATAAAGTGTAGTGATTCATCAAATAAAGATTAGTGGTTCATAAAATAAATTGTAGTGGTTAATGAAATAAATTGTAGTGGTTCATAAAATAAATACGTTAATATATTAAGTATTCTTTAAAAAAATAGTAATTATTTTTAAAAAAATTTTTAGGGTGAAAGGTATTTTAACATGTACATTAAGGTGTAATTAAATAAATTAGATGATAATATTTTAATTATAATTTGGAAAATAATTTAAATTAAAGATGTTAGTTGAATTTTAAAATAAGTAAAGCCCATAAAAAAAGATTAAAATAAAATGAATACACTTTACTTTCAGGAAATGTTAGTTGGTTCAATGGTGTGGGGGCTTGAACCTAGAACCATGGGCCACATTCCCAATTTTCATTTTGAGAACAGTGCTACGTGAGAGAGGGATTGTGAGGCACGCCGCGTGAAGCACACTCGCGGGATGTGCCACTGGGGAGCCGTGGAGCGCGCTGGGGATATATATATATATATATATATATATATATATATATATATATAGGGGCTGACTCCGGTGAAAACCTCAAATTGTGGTAAAAACCCGGGAGGACTACTTTATATATCGATTTTTTTGAAACCCGTGCTAAAAACCTCAATCACACGGTGACTTTACAACTCAGTTCAACCTAAAAACCGTGCTAAAAACTCCAGTTTTAAAATAATACATGACTTTATAGTTCGGTCAAACCGAAAAATCGTGATAAAAAGCTAATGTTTTAAAATTACATAGTGACTTTATAGCTCGGTTTTATTCAAAACCGGGCTAAAATTTATGCCTTTACAGATCGGTTCTATTCATAACCAGGCTATAAAACAAGTGAACCGAGCTAAAAAGTCGGTCCTCACGGGTTTCTACCACAATTTTGGTTTTCACCGGAGTGCATCCCTATATATATATATATATATATATATATATATATATATATATATATATATATATATATATATATCATGTGTGAAGAGTTTATAAGGTGATATATATCATGTGTGAAGAGTTTATAAGGTGATGTATATCATGTGTGAAGAGTTTATAAGGTGATAAATAATACTCTAAAAGGGGATGAATAAAGTATGCTCCATTTTCGCAAGATAAGAAAACTTAAGACAGTTTGCAAAACAGCTTGTCGATCAAGACCTTAATATTGCTACCAAATCTTGACTGAGCAAAATCGAATAACATAGAGTAAATGCGGATTGTAAATAATGAACACACGAATTGTTAACGAGGTTCGACACGAACTTAGCCTACGTCCCCGCGTAGGGTTATCCAACCCGTAGGATTTAAACCACTTTATTTAACTTTCCTTGAGGCTAGAACTTCCTAGGAGAACTTCCCTTCCCCTATACAAAGCCTCACCGCTTCTATTCTAGTCCTCAATCTTACAAGTGAAATAGAGGATCTCACTACACACCATAATGTGCTATAACGAGTATGAAACTCAAAGAGTGAATCAAATGACTTGTACAACAAAGACTGTGTTTTTCTCAACACTAAAAAACCAACCAAACTAAGCTCAATGAGAATGCGAGAGAATGCTTTGCTGCTTCTAAGAGCTTTCGAATGAATGCTTGCTTCGATGATTTCATCTTTCATTTGCAGCTGTATAAATAGATGTCCAAGGAGGGTAGCCATAGTGAACCGTTTGATTTTAAATGTCTTACAAAAATAGTTTCCAGAAAACATTCCCCTTGATTGCATGAAAATCGGCAAGTCTTGATCTTCAAGGCTAGAGGGATTCTTCTTTCCTTAAAATGTGTGGATTCGACAAGGCAAGTGCGAAAACTCCCACAAAGGATTTGAGCCCAACACCTTCGATACATCAGCCCATTCCAAATAGGCCTACTTCTACGAACTAAGTCCTGTAGGTCATCTTGGATGGATATAATATAAAAAGCCCAATAAACAATAAACAATAAACCGAGTAAAATGTTCGCAATACATAGTCCTGGTTTCAAGACATTGAAACCAAGACAATGTTTTATCTTTCATCATCCCTTGGTTTTACCCTGCATGTTAGAATCTCAAGATCTTACAATCAAGGTGGAGTCTTCAATCTCCCTTTGATGGAAGACAAAACATGATTAGGAATATGCACATATAGCATTTAGCATAGATAAGTATAGAAATGTTTAGACCGAGTTTTCATCCATCCAAAGCCGCAAAAATCAAACCAGCAAAAACAGTCAACCAAATCATTCTCCTCCTTTTTGTCTTCCAACAAAAGGGTAGAGAGCGGGTGTTTTTAAAGATAGACCAAAATATTTTTAGAAAACAGATAAAAGTTTTTCAAAACGGATAGGGAGATAGAGAGGGTGAAGTTGTATCAAGGCCTTGAGGAGGAGGCACCACCAGTGTACTTCTTCTTTTTCATGGAGCAGGACTTGATGGGCTCAGCTGATGGAGAGGGCTCTGCAGTGGATGAAGCAGCTGATGTAGAGGGTCCAACTATAGAAGGTTCACCCTGCTTTGGAGTTGCTTTAGCTGGTTCTTCCTCTTGCCAATCCCCAAAGGTTGGGTACTGCTTGTTCGGCCCAATGTAGTTCCTCCTAACCTTGTCTCTGCACTTATTTCTTCATCTGTCCATGGAATCTTTCATGATCTTATCCTTTTCCATTTGAGCCAGGATCTTCTGCCTTTCCACGTCCCTGTACTTCTTCACAACCCCATATTCTTCAATAGTCAGAATCGTGGGTTATGGATGAGTTTTACGCAGGATGGGTTTCTTCTTCACAAGCCTCTCACAATTTAGGATGACATTGCCCGCTTTATCTCTGACATGATCAGCAGTCTCTTCGTCTAATGACATGATGAAGCCAGTACCTGTGAATGTGAGAGCATTCAACAACATCATCTGATCAAGTTTGCAGTTGACGATGGAGAGCAGTTCATGAGTATTGTCCTATCTAGACACAATGTCAGTCCACATTCTTCCCATGTCCATCCTAAGGTCTTGAACATCAGTATCCAGAGCAGCAATCCTGTCTTCAGTAAAGAGACGAATTTTGTGATTGATAGAATCAATCCTGTCAGGAAAGCGTTCAGTGGGAATATCAGTGGGGAGGTCAAGGATTAGAGCCAGACTTTCAGTAAAGAGACGGATTCTGTGATTCTTTACCTTTGTGATGAGGGTTAGGGTTCCCTTGACACGGTGGGCAGTCATATGGGCATAGAAAAGTCGGGTGAGACGGGGATAAGCAAAGTCTCCAGGGTTAAGGACAGACATATGAAGGTTGATTTTAGGAGAGAAATGCAAGGTAAGGGCATGGATTCAAGCAATTTTGTGTCGACAACATCACATAAGCACAACTGACGGTGTCCAAAACCCTGTTCCCAGGATTTTGCCACGTCGGAAGAGACAAACCAGTTGACAGAAATATAAGAGGTGACTTAGGAGCGAGTGGGTGCCGGATGTGCAACTGGAGTCTTCTTGGACTTCCTGATCAAAGGAGAGGGTGAGGAAGAGCTTGAGTCCTCAGAGCTTTCGACCGATGGAGAGCATGCCCGTTTCCCCTTGTTGGCAGGCATCTTGTAGCGCTTGGAGGGAGGAGCGGCCGATGGAGTTGCAGTCCTCTTGGAGTCCATTGATACAATGAACTTGGGAAGAAGAGAGGAGGTCTTGAAAAATGGAGAGAGTTTTCAGAGAATGGAGTGGAGAGAGAGTGATGAAGTGACACGGAGAGGAGAGAGTTTAAATAGCCGTACTTGAGAAGTCTAAACGCCACTCTCCCCAAATTAAAAACAAGTACACTTTATTCATTTTTTAAACCGGATAAACATTAAATGGAAGGTAGATATTTTTAAAGATAAAAAATCTTGTTAAAATAGGAAAGTGTATCAAAACACATACACAAAATTTGGACGGAATATTAAACAGTTGATTTTAGAAATCAGGCAAGAATTTTCACAAAAACACAAAAAAGGAAGATCCTGTTAATATCTACATAGATATTAACAAAAATCTTGGTCTAAAAATTTATATAATTCGACTTTTGGTTCTCTCAAGGCCATAGAATATCAAGGTCTTAAGATGGCCATTCGAATATGCCTTTCATGAGGGAGTTTTACTCCCCCTAAGAAAGTGCTTCCCTGTTGAGCATGCCAAGTTCCAATCTAATGAAGTTGAAACGATCTTCAGGGAGTGGCTTGGTGAAAATATCTGCCAATTGAAATTCAGTAGATATGTGTTGTTGCAAGAGGATGGTCAAGTATGAAATAAATATAAAGTATAGATCAGACTGACTTCCCTGTCTCAGCAAATGAATACAAGACTTCCTCCCGTTGTAGTAAGAGAAAAGTCAGGATCGAATCCACGAGGAAGCACGTCAGCAGTTCTCAGGTAGCAACAGATCTCACAGATAAGCAACAGAAAAACAGAAACACAGAAAAGAAACAGAAATAAAAGCAGAAAATAACAAACAAAAACAATGAACTAAACGAAGACAGAAAAGACAAAGCAAAGCAGCAAGTAAAAGACAAAGCAAAGGCTCGTCGATCTCGACCACAGTCAACTCGAGTTCGACAAGGGCAGGTCGACAGAAAACAGAAAGTGAAAATCGTCAACAGAAAGCAGAAACTCAACTCGACATAGACCAGTTCCTACTCGAGATCGACAAAGAACAGCAAAGGCAAAAACTTCAGAAATCGACAAAAGACAGAAACTTTACTCGACCTAGACCAAGCGTACTCGAGATCGACAAAGGTCGTACTCGATCTCGACAAGTCTCTCCTCTATGTCGACTAGAATTGACAGAAAACTTAAATTGCAAATTCGAAACTAAAACTCAGATTTTTGACAGAAATAAACTCAATATAATAAAAGACTCCCAAGACCAGGGTATCGACACCACAACGATAACCATGCAAAGTAATACATAAAGGCATAAAAGATCATGCTTTCCATCAAATAACTTTCGTCATTAACAAATAGGCAAATAGAGGCTTTCGCATAAACCCTAATTGTTACTAACCCTTTTCACATAATTAATCCAAGTTGCATTAAGATCACTTTCGCTTCAATAACACAAACAAGGATCACCTTCAACTCTCGCAAAAGAATCATGCTCATAGGGATAGAAGACGAATTGCATAAAAAATCTGACCTTTACCGCATCACCTCACATGGCCACCGTTGGGCTCACCCCAGCCCCAGAAGTGGGTGGACTACTCACGCCTCATCGCAATAACAGACATTGATTGATGAAAAGAACTAACTTGCATAAAATAAACTCCAACTTACAATCTCTCTCTATGTAACTAACTAATTGTCTCTGAAATTGAAAATATAAAACTGAGCCCCATGGGCTTTATTTATAGCCTTCTAGTCCTTGATAGTCAAGGATAGAATCTCCTATCTTTATCTAAAATTATATCTAAAAGCTTAAAAGATAAATAAAATGCTTTAAGGAAATAAATCAATAAGGAAAAGATAAATCTAATTTAGGTAGGTCTTCATGTGTTGATAGATCTTGTCTCCCATGGATAGACTTGATAGAATTTGGATAGAATCTTCCTCCTTCGGCCCCAAGGAATCCCATCTCGACTAGGACAGCCCTCGACGACGTGTTTCTGGAAACTGGTCTACTCGACCTCGACAAAGGCTTGTCGACATCGACTAGGACTCGTCGTCTTGGCTAACTGGTGCTCGATGTAGCTCGGTCTTGGCTCCTGACGCTCGTCGACCTCGAGTAAGCGTAGTCGACCTCGAGTAGGAAAGTCTTGCCGACTAGGTCTCCTCGGGTAGGTGTACTCGACAAGCTCGGACCTGGGCTCCGGGCTTCGTCGATCTCGACAAAGGGTCGTCGATCTCGACCAGGGTTCGCCGAGTTGGGGTGTGGACTTCTTGTCGAGCAGCTTCTCCTCGGCATGGACTCGGACTGGCACTGGGTGGCTCGTCGATCTCGACAAAGGCTTCGTCGAGATCGAGTAGGATAGTGCTCGGCTTCTCGTTCTTGGCTTCTCGGTCAGCTTCTCTCATCGACTCCGGGTGTGGTGTCTGGGCTTCGTCGATCTCGACCAAGGTCTTGTCGAGATCGAGTTGGGTCCGGAAGTCGGGTTGGTCTGGCTCTCGACGTTGCTCCTGGTCGACAAGGCTGTGCTCGTACATGCTCGTCGAGATCGAGTAAGACCTACTCGAGATCGAGTAACCTTGACTCTCAGATTGATTCGACTGGTTCCGCTGCTTCTTTGACCTTGGACTTCTGTAGCCGATTCCCGAGCTTTTCTGACCTTCTGTAGAATTGCTGTAAAATGCCTCGAATTCTGCGAATTAAACAGAAACTGGTGTAGATTCCATATTTTGGCAAATAAACATAAACTACATAGGTTCTGTACTATCTTAGCCCAAATGTATGAAATGTATGCAGAAATCGATATAAAAGTTACTGTAAAACATGGTAGATTCAGCTCACAACAATATGAAGGAAATAGATACATCACCTTTCTCCACATGGTCTCTAATGAAGTGATGTCTCACATCAATGTGCTTTGTTCTTGATGCTGCACAAGATTCTTAGTGATAGAAATGGCACCAGTGTTATCACATTTGATAGGAATACCTTTTAGATCTATGGCAAGGTCTCGAAGTTGCTGTGCTATCTAAAGAATTTATGAGCAATAGGCTTCTGCAACTATGTATTCGGCCTCAGCAGTAGACAATGCAACTGAGTTCTGTTTCTTTGAATGCCAGCTAATCAAAGATGAGCCGAGGAGTTAACAACATGCAGATGTGCTTTTCCTGTCCACCTTATAACTTGCAAAGTCTTCATCTGAATAGCCTGTTAAATGAAAGTTGCTCTGCTTGGGATACCAGAGACCAAGGTCTTGAGATCTATTCAAATATTTGAAGATCCTCTTTACATCGATAAGATGTGATTCTTTAGGATCAGCTTGAAACCGAGCACACATACACACACTGAACATAATACCAAGTCTACTAGCAGTAAGGTAGAGTAGTGAACCAATCATACCTCTGTACTCCTTTTCGTTCACATTCTTACCATTCTTGTCTTGATCAAGGGAGAGAGTTGAACTCATGGGAGTCTTTGCTACTTTGGATTGATCCATTTTGTATTTCTTGAGCAAATCCCAGGTGTACTTCCCTTGATTTTGAAAGATGCCCTTCTTTGTATGATGAACTTGTAGACCAAGGAAGAAATTTAGTTCTCCCATGAGGCTCATTTCAAATTTCCTGCACATTATCTCAGAGAACTCCTTGGAAAGAGAGTTGTTAGTAGCACCAAATAATATATCATCAACATAAATTTGAACTACCAAAAGATCATTTCCATGGGTCTTGATGAAGAGAGTTTTGTCAATCAAACCTCTTTGAAAACCATTTTCAAGAAGATACTTGGACAGTCTCTCATACCAAGGTCTAGGGGCTTGTTTAAGACCATAGAGAGCTTTGTCCAGTTTATAAACATGATTAGGAAATTCATCACTTTCAAAACCAGGAGTTTGAGCAACATAAACTTCTTCTTCTAAGACCCCATTTAGAAATGCACATTTGACGTCCATTTGAAATAGCTTAATTCCCATAAAGGATGCAAATGCAAGTAATATGCGTATAGCTTCTAACCTTGCTACGGGAGCAAAAGTCTCCTCGTAGTCTATACCTTCTTCTTGATTGTAACCTTGAGCAACGAGCCTTGCTTTGTTTCGAATGATCTTTTCTGCTTCATCCAACTTATTTCTCAACACCCATCGTGTCCCAATGACTGATTGATGCTTTGGCCTGGGTTTGACAGTCCACACCTTATTCATCTCAAACTCATTTATCTCACTTTGCATAGCCATGATCCAATCCGAATCCTTGAGTGCTTCAGCATGAGTCTTTGGTTCTACAAGAGAGACAAAGGCATAGAAAGCACATAGATTTTTTTAATCTAGATCGAGTTTGTATACTAGAGGATGGATCTGAGACAATATCTTGAGCTGAGTGTGATGAGGCGTGTTTGAACTTTCGTTGCTTTGGGCCTTGATCATTCAAAACAGTTACAGGTCTTTCTTCAAGGTGTTGAGTGGTGGTTTGTGAAATGGATTCCTCATTGCTTGTGTTAGCCACATCCAGGTTCTATATCTGCTTCTCAAGGTCTTGAGATAACTCGTTTGTATCTTGGATTTGCTCTTGCATGTTGCGTTCTGGGTCATTCTGCTTTTCAGAATTATCCTCTTCTTCTCTATCAAAATCATGATGATTTAGATTGAGATCTGCAAAACTTTCACTCAACACACCATTATTGCTTTCGTCGAATACCACATGGATACTCTCCTCAACCATTTTGGTGCGCTTGTTATAAACTCTATAAGCTTTGCTATTGGAAGAATAACCAAGAACAATACCTTCATCACTACGAGCATCAAACTTCCCATGGTTATCTTTGCCATTATTATGAATAAAGAAGTACATCCAAAAGGTTTAAAATATGAAATGTTAGGCTTTCTTCATTTGAAAAGTTCATAAAGAGTTTTCTTCAAAATGGGATGAATTAAACAACGGTTTAAGATATAGTTAGTTGTATTGACAGCCTCGGCCCAATAAAATTTTGCCAAACCATTTTCTAAAAGCATTTTCCTAGACATGTCCTCTAGGGTGCAGTTCTTTCGTTTCACAACCCCATTTTGTTGAGGAGTTCTAGGAGCATAGAAATTGTGTGAAATACCATATTTAGCACAAAACAGATCAAATTTCAGTTGATCAAATTCTCTACCATGATCGCTTCAAATAGAGACGATTGGTATGTTTTTCAAGGTCTACAACTCCTTACAAAGCTTAGAAACTCGAACAAAGCCTCAGATTTTTCTCTTAAAAAGGAAATCCATGTAAAACGAGAGAAATCATCAATAATGACAAGGATGTACTGTTTTCCTTTAGGAGATTTGACACGCATAGGACCGCACAAATCCATGTGTAAAAGTTCGAGAGGGCGTGACGAACTTACAACCTTTTTGGGTTTGAATGAGCTTCTTGTTTGTTTACCTCTTGTGCAAGCGTTGCATAGTTCCTCGCTTTTTAAGTTTAGGTCAGGTAGTCCTCATACTAGGTCTCTTGATTTTAGCTTATTGAGGGTGTGCATGCTGACATGCCCTAACCTTCTGTGCTAGAGACTCGGTTCTTCTGTCAAGGCCTTAAGACACTTGAGATTTGTACCTGCAAATTGGTTAGTGTTTACCGCATATGTATTGTTGTGCCTGTGAGCAGTAAGGATCAGGTCTCAACTTTCCTCATTTCTGACTTCACATTTGTGCCTGTCAAAGCCAACCTTATTTCCCTTGTCACATAGTTGAGAAACACTTAAGAAGTTATACTTTAATCAATCAACAAGATATACGTCCTTGATGCAGCTGTTAGAATTACAAACATTACCAATACCAATGATATTACACTTCCCTTTGTCACCAAGAGTAATTGTTCTAGTGGTTTGCTCTTTAAGGTCTTGAAATAGAGATTTCTTCCCACTCATGTGTCGAGAGCATCCACTGTCCATGATCCATTTTGGCTCATTATTCTTGGTGATATCTTGCAAGACAAACATCATCCTTTCCGTCTAGACCAATAAACAGATTTGGATTCATTATAAGGATAGACCATGTTGGGCAGTCTAGTCCCTTTTGGAACCCAAACTTGTTTGATTGGTTCGTTTAATCGAACTAGAAATGTATTTCTAATGATACGAGGATCCTTCCGTCTGTACGAACAGGTTTCCTTATCATGGCCTCTCTTACAACAGTAGAAACAAGTAGATGAATGCCAATTTCCTTTTGCTTTAACGAAAGTGGTACTAGGTTTTTTAGGAAATTTTTTATTGTATCCAATACCACTTCTATTAATTGACAATTGTTGTTCACCCCACATCTTATCGATATTGGCCTTGGATCTCGTGAATTTTATGACTGATGTCTGATGGCCTTGACACTTATGAGTCAGCTTAACCTTCTCTCTCTCTCCAGAACCTCATTTCAAAGTTTCAGAAAAGATAGGTTTTGCTTGAGATCAGAATTCTCAGATGTCAAGGTCTTGACTTTAATGTCAAGTGCTGACTGAGAATCTTCAAGATTTTTCATTTCCAGCAACATTTCACTTATGCACTTTTGTTGATCCTTCAACTTTTCTTTTAGGATGTTAATCTCACCGTTGCAAGCTTCCTCATTAAAAATCACATTCTTTAAAAATTCTGAAAGAACATCGGGAGGACCAGACATTAAGTTTCTTACCACTTCGTCAAGATCTTGACTTCGATATCCCTCATGTTGGACCATAAGACATTGATTTCCCTGATCTCCTTCAGAATCTGAGTCATCCGAGGAATCTGAGTCACTCCAGGTAGCCAGCATAACGTTATTCCTTTGGTCATTTCTCCTAAATTTGTTCCTCTTCTTCATAGGACATTCCTTCACGAGATGATATGTTTCGCCACACTCAAAACACGTTAGTACTTATGGTTTCTTCGAGGAGTTTGGTGACTTACCTCTGAATTTAGATGATCCAACATTTTCTCTGTTGGAGAATCGCTTTTTCATCTTCAGAATTCGTTCCAATCCTCGTGTGATAAGAGCAAAGGGATTGTCCTCGTCATCACTTTCATCACCATCAGATTGTGTTTGTTCTTTCTTTGCTTTGAGGACAAGATTTTTTGTTGTTGGAGGAACTTCTCCATCTTCCTCGTTCTATATCATCTCATGGGTAATAAGTTTTCCAAGAAGATCATCCAATGAAAGTGTGGTAAGATCTTGAGCTTCCTTAATTGCAGTAACATTGGGACCCCACTTGGCTTTTGGGAGGCTCCTAAGAACCTTCCTAACTTTCTCTGGGTTAGAGAAAGTTTTCTCAAGCGAGTTGAGGTTATTCGAAATTTGAGTGAATCTCGTAAACATCTCCTTCATTGATTCATTAGGATTCATCTTGAAAAGCTCATACTGTCTAAGAAAGATATTGATCTTGCTCTCCTTGACTTGACTGGTGCCTTTGTAGGTAACTACAAGTTTGTCCTAGATTTCTTTGGCACTCTTACAAGAGGAAACACGGTTAAATTCATTAGCATCAAGAGCGCAATATAATAAGTTCATGGCTTTGAAGTTCTTAGCGATGTTTTCCAAGTCTGTCTGAGTATATTCAACTTATTTCCCATCAACAGTCTTTGTTGGACTGCATGGTCCTTTCTTGACTAGGTCCCATAGCTCTAGATCTTAATCAATGATGAACATCTGCATCAGAGATCTCCAATGAACAAAGTTATTGCCACAGAACAGGGGAGGTCGGTTGGTTGATCTCCCTTGGGCAAATCCTCCATCACCTATGGTGGACATGCCGAAACTCACAAGATTGTTAGATAAAAAATAGTAAGCCAAACTCTGATACCAATTGAAGAGTCTATAAGGTGATAAATAATACTCTAGAAGGGGGGGGGGGGGTGAATAGAGTATGCTCGATTTTTGCAAGATAAGAAAACTTAAAACAGTTTGCAAAACAGCTTGTCAAGACCTTGATACTGCTACCAAATCTTGACTGAGAAAAATCGAAAATTATAGAGTAAATATGAAATGTAAATAATGAACACACGAATTGTTAACGAGGATCGGCACGAACTTGGCCTATGTCCCCGCCTAGGGTTATCCGACCCGTAGGATTCAAACCTCTTTATTTCACTTTCCTTGAGCCTAGAACATCCTAGGGGAACTTTCCTTCACCTATACAAATCCCCACCGCTTCTATTCTTGCTCTCAACCTTACAAGTGAAATAGAGAATCTCACTACACACCACATTATGCTATGCCGAGTATGAAACTCAAAGAGTGAATCAAATGACTTGTATAACAAAGATTGTGTTTCTCTCAACACTCAAAAACCAACCAAACTAAGCTCAATGAGAATGCGAGAGAATGCTTTGCTGCTTCTAAGTGCTTTCCAAGGAGGGTAGCCATAGTGAACCGTTTGATTTTAAATGTCTTCCAAAAATAGTTTCCAGAAAACATTCCCCTTGATTGCATACAAATCGGCAAGTCTTGATCTTCAAGGCTAGAGGGATTCTTCTTTCCTTAAAATGTATGGATTCGACAAGGCAAGTGCGAAAAACCCCACAAAGGATATGAGCCCAACATCTTCGATACATCAACCTATTCTAAATAGGCCCACTTCTACGAATTAAGTCTTGTAGGTTAGCTTGGATGGATATAATATAAAAAGCCCAATAAACAATAAACAATAAACCGAGCAAGATGTTCGCAATACATAATCCTAGTTTCAAGACCATGAAACCAAGATATTGTTTTGTCTTTCATTATCCCTTGGTGTTACCCTGCATGTTAGAATCTCAAGATCTTACAATCAAGGTGGAGTCTTGAATGTGTATATTATATTTTTAACATGAAATTGTTATGTGTAATGTGGCTTAAGGTTTGGACCAAGCTTTTGAGAGTTAGTTCGGACTGGACTGGATCGGATTGAGCTAGGTTGGCTTGATCTCCTAACCAGCTAAGAGCTGTCAAAAGCTTGGGCCAAAAGCCCATAGCCCACCACATCGGCCCATCACCTTATAACTGTTGCATGAGTTGCTAGAAGGAAGTCTCGCTCTCTGATCGCAGTGTTTTGATTTATGGTTGCTAACATAGAAGGGAAACTAGTCGAATAAATATAAAAATATAAATCAAATCAACTCCCTGTCGAAGCAAATAAAATCAAGAATCCATCCCGCTGTAGTGGTAGGGAATCAAGATCGATCCAAGAGGTAGCGTGTCAGTGAATCCCAAGCAGCGAACAAATTCACGTTCTGAATCAACCAGGAGCTCACTCAATGTCGACTGCAACCGTTGATATCGAGTCAAAAGCAGTCGACCTCGAGAAAAACCTGCAAAGACACAACATAACACTTGACGTCAAGTGAAAGGACTTGCTATCGGGTTAGTGCCACTCGATATCTACTGGATGGGTCGATGTCGAGTCAAATTGCAGAAAAATCGTAACTTTGCATTGGAAAAGAATGTTCGAAGAATGAAAGGATGGAATAGAAAGATGAACAGAAATAAACAAGGGGTTTATTGTAAATATCAATAAACTAAATAACTTCCAAAGCCGAGGAATTTACCTCAATGATGGCCATGCAAGTAATATGCCAAATTCATAAAAGTTTCATGCTTTTCATCAAATAACTTTCGTCATTAACAAACAGATGTATAGAGGCTCTCGCATAAACCCTAAGTGTTACTATCCCTTTTTCATAATTAATCCAAATTCATAATAAGATCGCTTTCGTTTCAATATTATAAACATGAATCCCCTATTACTTTCGTAGAAGAATTATACATATGGGATAGAAGATAAAAATCACATAAAAATCATACCTTTAGCATACTTATATGGCTATCGTCGGGCTCACCCCAACCCTAGAAGTAGGACGACTATTCGCTCCTCATCGCAGGAAACACCATGATTTTCATAAAAGAAATAAACTTGAATTGAAAATAACAACAAAAAAGTACAACCAAAGCTCCAAATATCTTTCTTGGTCTCGCTATACTCTCTCTACTTAATTGATGCACAGTTGCTTGTGTTGTGGAATATGGAATGAATAAAAACCATCCCCCTAGGGCTTTATTTATAGGCCCCAATCCTTGCTAGCCAAGGAAAGAGCAATTCTATCTATTTCCTAAAGATAAAACATTCCTAATTACAATAAATAAAAGAAATAAAAATCCCCTAGGGTAAAATAGAGTTTAACCTATTAGGATAAATGGTCATCAAGAGGAGATAAAAGATTTTCAACTTCGTGGCTAAGCAATCTCTCTTGAATTTAGGCTTCCCGAAAAACACGTCATAGGGCTCTGCATGTTCACTCGATATCGAGTGAATGACTTGATATCGAGCCACCTTCATGGTCTCGAGTGATGCTTCACTTGACATCGGGTCTTCAGTGTGGGTCGAGTGGTCTTTGTTGATCTGGAATGCCTTTCACTCGACATCGAGTGGACTTGTGGATGTGGAGTGACACTTTTCTTCTGGCTCCGAGTGTGGCCCAACTTCACTAGACGTCGAGTCATTCAGTAGACGTCGAGTGGATCTTCAGTAGCTTTTCTTGCTCCAACACTTAGCCAAATTATGGATACACTCCAGTAGATGTCGAGTGGATCAGTAGACATCGAGTGAAAGTCCAACTTCTTTCCTTCTTCTCCGAATTGCTCCAAAAATGTTCCGATTTCTACGAAATTAAACAGAAACTTGTGTCGATCTCCATAACCTAGAAATAAACATAAACTAAACAAATCTCATACATTCCTAACCCAAAAGTATAAAATATTAACAAATATTGGAATAAAAGATAGTGTAAAGCATGAAAAAACAAGCGCACATCAACACCCCACGCTTAAGGCTGCTTGTCCTCAAGCAATACTTTTAATGGTCATACAGGGGAAGAAAATAAACTATCAACATATAGATTCATTCTCATAAGTCCATACAGTCAATTACCAACATCAAAAAGGTACTAATGCACAAAATCCATGTCTGTGAATAAAAGCAACATCTTCACACAAAAGGAGGGTTATGCAAAAAACGATTCATACAACAAAGCATTAATAATCAAGAGGACTTTTATGCACATGGTAAAGAAAGGGTAAAAGGTATAGTGGTGGGCTATATTTGGGCAATGTGGTGCTAAATCCGGGGAGAACTTCTCAAATCTTGTGTTAATGCACTTTCTCCCTTTATAGGATATTTCCATATCCTTCATCCTCTCATGAATCACTCTTTGTTTTTTTTTTCCACTTATATGCTCTTACCTCTCTAACCTCAACACTGTCTTCTCGCGAGTCAAAAACAGGGGTATCATAAATGGCCCCCGATACTTAGTGCTTCAGACTCCTCACCTTTGTTTCCCATCTTGTCGAACTGACATCTCAATGAGCAGGGTTGATCTACCTTTATCTCTTGAGCTGACCGAATTTTCTTTCTCTCATTAAATTTTCGACAGTATGATCATTCTCCTGCCAAACTCTAGATATATTGATACAAACACAACAACCATATAATAATCTCCATAATATCACATCATATTCGCAACATTCTCCTCGAATGGGTTATAAGGTTAAGAAATAGGCAATTTATAGATCATGTGGAGCAAATATGAAATAAGGATCAATATGGCTTTGTGATGCATATAAGCATATGTAAGGCTAGGAATAAGGTAAGAATATATGGAAAATAAAGTCCTCTGTCCTCTTATCATTCATATGTCAAAACCAACTTCAAAATTTACCTCCTTTGATGGTTTTCAAGAAATAATGCACTTCATTGTGATTTCCCTTTACTAGGCAATTTCATGCTATATATCTAATGAATCTAATTTGCATCGTCGAGTCCTATTAAAACTTCCATGACACTAATAAATTTTTTTTAATGGGGGTGATAAAAATAAACTTTGGATAAAAACATGAAGCATATAGATGAACAATCATATCCAAAGGACCATGTAAAGAGAGATTGGAGAAATATGCATAAATATTATAAAAGTAAGCCTTTCCCCTACCCCATACTTAAACATTATAGTGTCCTCACTGTATAAAAACAAATTTAAAGGAAGAAACTTACTAGACAGGTGCTCGTAATCTGGAAAATGTGCTATATAGGTTGAGTTGATATCGAGTGGTCCAGTCGATATCAACTGGATTCACTCGATTTCTGCTGTCTTCCAAGCTTTAGGGTGATCTATGGTCGACCACAAGCTCTACCATCTGACATGGCTTAGTCAACGTCGAGTCTTTGACTCGATTTCGAGTGGTGTTGCAGTTTCTTTGCACTTGAAATTTAATTAGAAAAAAATAAAAACAAAAACAGAACAAAACCATGTTTAAACAAATCCAAAATATCCAAAACCCTAAAAACTAATTGTCTCGGTACAAGCTCCAGATGTTACAGTCGCTAGGCCGACTTCTTCTTATGATCGTCAATGTGGCATCTGCAGGGCCCACGTGGCTTGGGCCTTGAATAAGACTCCATATTTGTCCTTCAACTGTATTCCACTAGGATGGATCTTGCGTACCTCGAACGGACCCATCTTCTTTTCTTTGAATTTGTTAGGAAACTAATGACCCTTTGACTTGGAGACATACACCTTGTCTTTGACTTCGTATTCATTCGGATCGTCATTGGAAACCCTGCATAATCTCACATACCAAGGCAAACCTCTTCCATGTATAGATAAATTATTTATTGAAATAGGGGAAGAGAGATCCGCACCTTGGCTTACCTTCGAGGCTTCTTCATTCATCAGAGGGTTCACTCGACATCGAGTGATTTCACTCGATGTCGAGTTAGTTATGGCTTTTGAGGATCGAGTCGATAGAGGAGGAGGTGTCGAGTCGACTGGTGTGACTCGATGTCGAGTCAAGTGACTCGATATCGAGTGGGTCTGACTAGCTGATTGCTCATTCGATGGAGGTGCTGATGGAGAGTCGATGTCGAGTAAACCACTTGATATCGAGTGAAGTGAGCCAAAATCAACCCCATACTTAGGCTTTGGCACATGTTCTAGCTCCAGTTCAGTTGATGTCGAGTGAAGTGGGTCGACATCAATTGGATTTGTAGTGTGTTCGTTCCAAATTGCCATGTTGTCCTCCAATTGGGCTTCCATAGCCCTCTTCTGTAGCTCCTATGAGGTTATAGTTCTTACCTTTGGTTCCCCAAAAGGGATGTAGCTTCCTTTGATAGACTTGACTTCTATTCTGTCGAGCTTCTCCATAGTCTTGTTGAAGGAGTACTCGATTACGTCATCACTAATTGTAAATGAGAGCATCCCCTTTCTTACGCTGAGACAGGGAGTCGGTTTGATTTCATATTTTATATTTATTTCATACTTGACACAACCTCCTGCAACAACAAATTGGCGCCCTTTTTAGTTCCTATTTACTCTCTTTTTCTTTTTCGTTTTGTTTTGCAGGTGCATGCGAAGAACTGATCGCACACCTATAGACCTTATTCTCGAGCCTGAGCGATACTTCCATCTTTGACAAAGACTAAGGAGGATGTCGCAAGTCAACAATAAGAATGAGGTTCAACTCACATCAACACAGGAGCTTGAGCAACTCTGCCTACGCATTGAGGAATTAACCACTAGAGAAGCATAATATGCCCGACGAGAGGCGAAATATACACAGAATCAACAAAGGTGGGAGGCAAGGGTAGATCGTGAGGTCAATGCAAGGGAACTTGAGGAGCAGATTAGGAATGTCCCAGTCAACGCAAAGGAGTATCTGCATCCTACTCTGGAAGTTCCAGAATCACCGATCGTTCTCTCCCCTGTTAATTATGAAATTCATCCTTCTTTTATTACTGAAATTAGGAGGAGTCAATTTACGGAAAGACCCAATGAATGTCCTTTAGAGCACATTACTACTTTTCTAGATTTATGTGAAGTAATTGCAAATGATGCTAATCTAGAATACTTAAAACTAAAGGATTTTCGTTAGTCCATTTCAGGAATAGCCTCACAGTGGCTTGAAGGATTGCCAGCACGATCAATTCACACGTGGAATGAACTACATGACTTGTTCCTTAACAAGTTTTTTCCTCCTGCAAAGACAGTTGCTCTCACATAACAGATCACAGCTTTCAGACAGTAGCGAGGGGAAACATTAGCACAGGTTTGAGAGCGCTACAAAAGGCTTCTGAAATCCTATCCTACGCACGGACAACCACCCTACATCATCCAGGAGATCATCTTCAACTGCCTAGATGCGCCTACTTAGGATCGGATCAACAACTACACCGCTTATAGTTTGATAGGGTCTATTTTAGTCAAGTTTTTAGTATAGAATTGCATAGTAATTTAGAGCATATTTTACATATTTTATAGTTAATTTATATCATTTATTTTTTGGAGTCTACACTAGTATTTTTATATATTTCAGGCATTTTTTGGGCTGGATCGTATGAATTCGGACATCGATCGTAATTTATGGGATTATTTCGCAAATTAGAAGTAAAGACGGGCCGGCTTGAATCGATACATGGGCCTGATGGCGTTACCTTTGTGTAATTGGAGTTCGGAAGCAGCTTAGGAGTATTGCTTATTATTGCTTTCCGTTATTTCATTAGATAGTGTAGTCAGATAGATTAAATTAGATAAATTACCTAGATATATTAATATTATATTCTTAGATTAGGAGATACATAATATATATACATGCCATACGGCAAAACACAAAGAGGAGGCCGAATGTGACTAACGGTGAGCCGACCGACTAACTTTATGTTAGGAGGAACATCAAGTATGAAATATAAATCTCAAATTCGACTCCATGTTCTCCGCAAATTAATTACAAGACTTCCTCCCGCCGTAGTAGAAGGTAGTCAAGATCGATCCACAAGGAAGTGTGTCAGCACCCGCCTTTTCAGTTCCAAATCTCAGTAGAAAATCAACCAGACAAACAGAAATAACAGAGAAAAGCAGAAAAATAAAGCAAAGACAGCAACTTTGGTCGATATCGACCTCTAGTAACTCGATATCGAGTAGATAAATCGACTGATAGAAACTTTAAAATCCAGATTTTTGTGAAATAAATCATTAAAATAAAAGACTTCAAAGATCAGGGTTTCAACACCACAACAATAACCATGCAAAATAACACATAAAGGCATAAAATATCATGCTTTTCCATCAAATAACTTTCGTTATTAACAAATAGGAAGATAGAGGCTTTCGCATAAACCCTAATTGTTACTAACCCTTTTCCCCTTAATTAATGCAAGTTGTATTAAGATCACTTTCGCTTCAATAACACAAACAAGGATCACCTTCAACTTTCGCAAAAGAGTCATGCTTGTAATGATATCCAAAGATTGTACCTTTACCGCATCACCTCACATGGCTACCATCGGGCTCACCCCGACCCTAGAAGTTGGGTGAGTACTCGCTCTTCATCATCAAGAAACACATTAATAATAAAAAGGAACTAAATTGCATTAAATAAACAAATAAAAGAAAGCTTACAACCAATTGAAGCCAAATCGTCTCTCAACTCTCTTGCTCATCCTCGCCACAAGCTCTATCTCTTTCTCTTTCTATGTAACTAATTGTATCTAGAATTGAATGAATAAAACTTATCCCCTAAGGCCTTATTTATAGGGTTCCATGTAGCTATTCTAGGATGAAACAACTATATCTAAATCTATCTAATATCATAAAGATAAAAATATGGAAATAAAGAAATAAATCTAAAAGGAACTATATCTAAAGTAGATAAATATCTCTTCCATCTTGATAGAACTTGATAGAATTTGATCTTGTGGATATCTCCATTGGACTTTGGATAAAGCTTTGATTATAACTCGGACTAGCTCGAAATCGGCCACTGTGTGTCCACTCGATATCGACTTGACTAGGTCGATATCGACCTGGAACTTTCCTCTTCAGCTTCTCGACTTGATCTCGGCCTCCAGGATGGAAATCGACTGATTTCAACTCGATATCGACTTGCTAAGGTCGATATCAACCTTCGTCTTCTTCCTTCATCTCTCTGGTCGACTTCTGGATCTTGACTCGATTAGGGCAACTCGATATTGACTAGGTGTACTCGATATCGAACTCTTCTTTCCTTAGACGATTCTGGCTTTTCTGGGTGGAAATCGAGTGGCTTACTTGACATCGACTTGATGTACTCGATATCGACCTGATATTGTCGACTCGATTTTCTTGTTTCCAGCTCGATTTGTCCTGGTTTCGCTACTCCTTGACATCAGAGTTTCTGTAGTTGACTTCGAGCTTTTCCTCCTTTCTCTGAACTGCTGTAAATTGCCTCGATTTTTGTAAAACTAAACAGAAACTGGTGTAGACTCCATAATTTGGCAAATAAGCATAAACTACATAGATTCTGCACTATTATAGCCCAAATGCATGAAATGCATGCAGAAAACGATATAAAACCAAGTATAAAACAGGGCAAAATAGGCTCACATCACTTTCCAACCCTAATTGTCTTTTGTTTTATTTGTATGGAGATCTAAACTCTCCCGTTTCATCTACGTGTTGAAGCTTTGTTTGGATTGACTGTGAGTTTCTAAATCTTGTTCCTTATTTCCTATATTGAATGTTTCAACTTCTTTGTGCTTGAATGTTTGATTGTTTTATTCTATCTTGTCTGATCAACTTGGTAGAATCAATTCAATTGCTAGGGTTTTGTAGATTCCTGGTTGGGAACCTTAACCCAAGTAGTAAACTTGTTCGTTTAGGGCTGGTTGAACTAATTGAATGAGTAGGAAGTTGTATGTGTTGTTAAATCCCTCTTTAGGGACTGCAAACACCTTGATTAATCTATGAATTTAATGCTATCAATTGAGTTAAATCCTTCTTTAGGGACTGTTCGATTGATAAGAGTTTCTAGGACTGATTTGACTAGGAACCATATTAGGTCGGGACAAGGGCATTCATAGGAAACCTAAAAGGACGAGAAGAAGTTAAATGGATCGTTTCAACCAAATAAAGTGGATATTTGTAGATGAAACTATTTTATTAATCGGTATCTCCATCAATTTGTTTATGGTTTATTTTATGTTCTTTCTTATTTACACCACTCAAAACCCCCCGTTTCATACTAATTGGTAAATAAACTTAACTTAGGAATAACTTGATTCTCTGTGGGATTGACTCGTGCTTACCACACTACATTAGTTAGGTAGGTTCGAATTTATTTTGATACGGTTTACGCGACTAAAAACCGTCCATCAAATTGGCACCGTTGCCGGGGAATCAAAGTTTATTTCTTTGTTTTGTGTGTTTGCCGATTATTGTATATAACTTAACTTTGTTGTGAACCTATCTTACGGTTCACATCACCCTTACTAATAACATTTTAAGATGAGGTTAATGCAGTCTCAAGGAGAAATTTTTCATCATTATTTTACAAGAGTGCATAACTTATTGGACACCCATTATGCACGGGGGTACCAAGATAGTTTGCAAGATATGGTTGTTTGTGTACTTGAGGGTATGACTTCTGAGACCAAAGAACTTGCCGAGTCTCTAAGTAACGGAGGCTTGGAAAGTTTCGACTTATCAGAGATGTGGGATTTTTTTTGCTACCTGGGGCACCAGGTAGAGCAGGAAGAAGCTTTCACACGTTAGGTTATGTTGGAGCAGGTGCTTAAAAGGACGGAGTGATTTGAGAAACAATTGAACCAAGTTAATCAACCGGTGAGTGAGTTGGTAATAGAGCAATGCTTTATTCCTCAAGTTGATGAAAGCCAAGACACAAACAATGATGATTTGATCGATGAGAGCTTGATGCTCCCTTACATGGAGTCTTATGAGTGCATGATAGCATGCATTTAGGTAGGCATAATAGGTTGCATTTAGCTTAGTTAAGATGCATTTCATGGATGGATTAAGTACAATTTGCATATTTGCTCTCTATGTTAGTGGAGTCGGAATCTACACACTTTTATTGATTATTTCAGGTAACTGTGGATCCGAGGATGAGGCATGGGTTCATGACGCATTATATACGAATTCGCCAATTATGAGACACTGATGCAAGTTCTTCCTTTCTGAATCAGATAGATTCATATCTGAAAGAGGTTGACAATAAGTTCTTTCCAAATTGACTATTTCTTTCTCTGTTAGTGGTGTTCCAGAAATGTCTGTGATCGAGTAAATAGTTCTACGAACGAATAGATCGGATCGAATTGGAAAATGGAAAGATTTGTACAAGTTATACCTTTCGTTACCCCTTTGTGGAAAATCGTTAGGTATGAATATGTTAGATACCTGTGACTCGATTGGTGAAATAGTATCTCTCTCAAAAAAAGCATGTTTTTTTTTACCGACGCACAAAGAAAATTTTTTGTTGCGAATGAACAAGATATTGAGGAATTGTCTATACGTAAAATCATAATTCTTGATACGGGCCTTTTCCATATAAAAAGAGAATGTCCATTTGATCGGAGAAGCTTACATGAAGATCTCAAGAGGTCCTGAGAAGAAGAAGCGAACCTAAACGAAGAACAAGTCTGCAGAAGTTGTCACCAGACATGCTAAACTTATTTTGCACTTTCTGGAGGCCTCAGTTGTCCGATTGACTATTATGACCATGCGTTGGAAAGCTCTTTCAGAGAACTACAACTTTACAGTTGACAAGAAGAGCGGATTCATGATAGATTTTCCGTGAAAAGCCCCTGGCTGCGGCCGCAGCAACCTTGCGGCGCCCGCGACCAATCAATTTGCAAAGGGTTGGAGGAAACAGTGTGCGGCGGGCGCAGCACCTATGCTGCGCCCGCAGCATTGGTCGTCAGCGTTAATTCACAGCGTTTTGATTAATGAAAACCCTAGAACTTATTTATTTCTTTCATGGCCGACTTTGATGTTTTAAAAGGCCAAGTTTTATGTTATTTTCATAACTTCCATTATATTCTCTCATCAGACACTTTAGAGATTTTGAGCGATGTCTTCTATGAGGAACTAAACTCATCTATTCTGCCTGCAATTTGAAGCTTTATTTGGATTGATTGTGAGTTTCTAATTCTCATTCCTTATTTCCTATATTTGAATGCTTCAACTTCTTTGTGCTTGATTGTTTATTGTTTTGTTCTATCTTGTCTGGCCAACTTTTTAGATCAATTCAATCGCTAAGATTTTGTAGATTCCTGGTTGTGAACCTTAACCTAAGTGGCAAACTTGTTCCTTTAGGGCTGGTTGAACTAATTGAATGAGTAGGAAGTTGAATGTGTTGTTAAATCCCTCTTTAGAGACTGCAAATACCTTGGCTAATCTCTGAACTTAAAGCTATCAATTGGGTTAAATCCTTCTTTAGGGATTGTTCGATTGATAAGGATTGCTAGGACTGGTTGGACTAGTAACTATATTAGGTCGGGACAAGGGCATTCATAGGAAACTTAATAGGACGAGAAGAAGTTACAAGGATCGCTTCAACCAAATAAAGTGGAAAATTGTAGGTAGAATCGCTTCTCCTAATTGTCTAAACCAAATTCATTTACTTTGCTTTCATCAATCCGCTTTGATAAAAGACGGAAATTTCCCTCTCAAAACCCCCCTTTTGGTTACTTGATTGGCATCTTAATCACACTTGAATAGTGAATTTCCCTGTGGGATCGACCTCTTGCTTATTGCTATACTAGTTATAGGTTTGAGATTTACTTTGACGGATCAACGACAGGTTTTACCTCCGTCAGTGCATGCATGAGGATCCATGTGTTTTGGCTCCTATTTCATCTGAAGAAATCATCCCTGACTTGCCTATTAAGGAACCATGCACATGATCCATGTGTTTTGGAAGCATTATTTTGAAAAGCCACCAGCGGAACTGTGTTGGTGGTATCACATTCCTTCGGTAGAGTGTCATGATAAATTGAAAAGGCTCTTAACTTTTATATTATATAATTTTAATTTATCATTATATTATATATGCTTGCTTGATATGTGTGCACAAGAGTTTGATTAATTACTGAGGGCGTTAACAATGTCTGATCTTAGAAAGGTTAGGTAGAAACCAAGATATGTTTTTTTTCTTTATTCCTTTTATTTTAAGTTAGGATAATTTTTTTTATTTTCGTAAAAAAAAAAACAAAAAAAAAGGAAAACCCTCTTCCCGTCTCCCTCGTTCTTTCCCTTATGCCCATCTCGTGGAGTCTCGCTCAGTGCTGCCCTTCACCTCTGCGTCCTCCTCTGATCGCCGGACTCCCGCCACCGATGGAAGAACACGCCCATCCACCAGACTATCTCCCATTCAATCGCCATATCTGCCCTCCGACAGCCTCTACCCCTTCGCAGGCTCGCAGCAGCCTTCCTGCCCGCCTTCAACACCATCCCCGTCTCCGGCTGAGTGCAATCGAGCCACTTCGGCCATCTGAAGCCGCCGACCGCCACCACCGTCCCCTCCGCCCTTGTCCCGATGGAACCCTAAACCAAGGGCCGCTTGCTTTTCTCTTGCCGCTTCTACTCTCTACCGCCAGCCACGACACCTCCGCCCGGAGCCTCCTTCATATGAAATCCATCAATTCCGCAATTGGTAAGTGCAGGTAGACATGGCCACGGGTCTGACCCGCCGGGTCGACAACTCGGGGAGGGTGACCCTAACCCTGACCCGCGGTTTGGACGGGTTAGGTGACCCGGCGGGTCGACGGGTCGGACTGCCGGGTCGACCACATGGCACCAAATCGGGTACCCAATGGGTTTTGCGGGTCAACCATTTTTTTTTTAAAAAAAATTGTTTTAAACCCAAAATAAAAACCAACTCAAGTCTTTCACCACACTTTCGAAATGGAAAGATTTAAAGTTGACAAAACATGGTATGTGGGAAAGTATATATATATATATATATATCTTCATTCCACTCCCATCATTTCATCACAATTTAGATGTGGGAAAGAAAAGGTTGGATTGTGGGAATGACAAGTAGGGTATGAGGATCTATATATAGAGAAAATAGAGGTATATAGCCCACTTTCGATGTGGGACAGAAATATGAGATATGAAAGAAAATGTGAGAAATTGATGTGTCGACGAATCAAATTATATGATGTAAAATGTAATGTAATTAAAGTCTTTGGATTATATGGTGGAATATAATGTAATTTAAGTATTTGGATTATATGATGTAACATATAATATAATTAAAGTGTTTACCTCTTAGGATTTAATGAAATGAATAACACATGGTGATGAAACATCATGATACAATATATCAAGTTATGTTGGATTAATCTTTCTATTTAATTTAATTGATAGTTGTGTTGATCCATTAATCAATCATAAGTATTTTATTTTACTTGCATAATTATGTTAATTTCTTGATAAATGATTTCAAATCTAGGTTCATCTTCATATAGATATGTTAAACTTTCTCGTTTAAAGTTGAATTAGCCACAAGTTGTGTATACACTTAATGATGATGTTATTAGAATTACATACTTGGGTTGCTTGTTATGACATGAAAAGACACATCGAAAAAGTATTGCCAATATTATATTTCATTCTTGTGTTTGAAAATCAGAAGTTCTATATCATTTTGAAAATAAACGAAAACTCGACATTAAGGATACTATACAAGTGTAACGGCTTTATCAATAACAATATTTGTATTATTTGAAATTATATCATAAAGACTCCTAACGTAGTATCATATAGAATGATATATAATGATTTAATAGTGGATCCACCAAATAACACAAATGTTTAAGATATTTTGTTGAACTTCACGATTTCTTGTTACCCGTTCGTTATTTCTTTCATAATTGATAGGTAAAATATTTTTTTATAAATAATATTTATATAAAGTGTAGTACTAGTGTTTGTATATCATGAAAATTTATAAGTATGGATTGACATGAAAAAACCGAATGGTCCGAATGGTAGAGATTGAAGACATGGTGTAGTTTCTACCCTTTTTCTTGTCCCACATTGAAAACTAGAGGAAAGGGAGGGTGCTAAGTCTATAAAAGGAGAAGCATGGGGTGCTAAGTCTCACATTGCCATTGCATATTAGTTTATGTAATATTATGAATTATGAATTTTTTTTTTAAAATGGCGGGTTGACCTTCCGGGTCACGGGTTATCTTTTCCCCGACCCTAACCCTGACCCTCAACCCGAGCTGACCCTCGGACCCGTGGACCCTGACCAAGCGGGTCACCGACCCGGCGGGTCACGGGTCGACCCGCCCGACCCGTGACCCGTGGCCATGTCTAAGTGCAGGTATGGTTTTTCCGACTTACCCTGTTTTGTGACTTGTGTTCTTGTGAAAATTATGGAGCATAGGATTTGCATATTTAATTTTAGGTGGAGCATCAGTAGCTTGGTGGGACTTGGTGGGACTGGAGTCCTTTGGTCTTGGTGGTTTTTGGGTTGTTTACAGAGTTAGCTATGCAACAACTATTGAATTGTGCTAGAAATTTCCCTTGGAGGTGCGTAGTTGGCTGAGTTGTTATGGCTGGATTGCTTGTGGTTATTGCTGATCTTGTGCTCAGTTTGATTAGGGAGAGTACTTGCTATGATTTTTTTTGGCGTTTGAGCATTCTCATGGACTACATTATGTGTAATTTGAGATTTTTCCTTTGAGTTTGTCTACTCTTGTGTCAATTTACTATTGATTTTGTTGAGATGTCTTAATGTTGGTTTTAAAACTCATTTTTGTTAACTCCTCGGAGCTGATCGGTTTCTTCTTGTTATGTTTAAAATCAGCTGAGTTCTTTTTGCTACTCTCTAAGCAGTTGGGTTGTGCTTTACATTGGCCTAGGTGATTTGTATGATTGGTGCTTGTCCTCTTGATTGTCTCATGCTCCTTGTATTCATCCAATTTTTCATGATTTTAATTCCGAAAGATGGATGAGTCTAAGCATCAAGGCTGATTTTTTTTTGATTTGGATGGTCTTTGTTGTTCTTCATTCTTGGATGATATATTTTTCTTGGTGGTTGGAATGTGTTTGTTTGTGGTGCATTCTTTTTGTTTTGTGCATTGGCCAGGCGTTTTGCAAAGAGGATAGCCCTATATTTATCCAACTCCAAGAAGGTTCACGAGTGCCAATTACATCCAAGAATTGCTGAAAGTTGCTGTTGGAACACCCAAGGCTGTAATTTCTGATCGTTTATCACATTTTAAGGGTGTTAGTACTTAGGAATTGTCACCTACCTTGCTGAATTTTCTGCTTTTGATATTCATTTGTTACTAAATTGAATTTGCTGCTGAATTCTATCCTACTTTTGCTTGTTTTGCTGGTGTTTTGGTGTTTCACAGGTCCTATAACTATGAGAAGTGTTGAATTTTATGGTCTGTTCAGAGAAAACACCACCGCCTCTTCTTGAGCTGAATGGTTTGTCTCGAATGCTTGATTACTTTGTGAGTTTCCTTTACCTTTCTTTCTTTATTTTTATTTACTTTGAGGACAAAGTAAGATTTTAAGCATGGGGTGGGGAATTCAAGTGTAGCTCCGTCTTTAGATATATATATGTTAGTTTTCTGTTTTTTGTCTTTTCAATTTTTGTTATGCATTTCATTTCATTTAGGTGTTATTAACGATACCCATCTTTGTTTAGTTTGTCCTCTAATTTATTTTTATGATCTTAATTGCATAAATCCCATGAAGTGATTGAATTGCATGAAAATGATTTTTGGAGCATGATTTGTGAATATAATTGAGCAAGTATGGTTCATAATTGAGGTTAAATTGAAATCTAGCAAAAACATAACCCTTTGTGAGATTTTGGCCTTATAGGCACTATTCATAATTATTTTCCTTTTGCTTTTATTGTGTGATTATACTCTCCATATGCTTGTTTTTCATGACCGTATTGCACATGTTTGTTGCTTGTGAATTTCAAATGATTGAGGTAGGTTTTCTTTAGCTATATTATATATATACCTTATCTACCCTTTGCATTATCATTTGCTTGAAGCCCGTCTGAGCCGTAAAGCCTATTCTTTTTTTTTATAGCTCCACAAAAATATATCATAGTCAATGATTAGCCTGACCCTAACCGGGAATTAGAAGGAGAAATGGTGAAAAATCTTTATATTGGAGTTGCTTTGAGTGGAGATGATGTATGTATGGTTGTGCATTGCGAGAGGCATAGCCGAAATAAGGTAAACCTTCTTGCATAATAGAGATGACTTATTACTAGGGGCCTAAGGAGGATAAAATTCACTTAGGGGTAAAAGTCTAGTAAGCTTGGACCTAGGGAGGATAAAATTCACCTGGGGGCAAAAGTAAGCATAAAAGAAAAGAAAAGAAAAGAAGTCATCACCCAAATGGAAAAATTGCATGGGTTGTATGGCTATTGAAATCGAAAAGTGCTTATTGATGTGTATTGGAGTTTATGTTATTGGAATGGTTTGCGAAGTATGGAAGTTTTGGTGTTGTTCTGGTTGGTTGTTGTTTCCTTTTCCCGGATTTTTAGCACCACAAGCCTAAATATTTCCCATGTCTTATGTTCCTACCAATGCCCCATTACAACCCTATAAAAGTCCTCATTATGTGGTTTGCAAGTGATGACTTTCACGGTGTATAAAACATTTTGGATTGAGTTGGGAGTTGTACTTTAAAGCCTAAACACATGAGAGCTTGAGTGAAACACATTATCCCGGTGAGGTTAGATTAAATTTGCCTTTACTATTGGATCACTCATATATTTGCTAGGATATTTGTTCTCATATTCATGGCTCCAATTGCTTGATGTTTCTTTTCTAAATCTACAGCATAAAGATCTTATTTGTGGGATGATTAATTCTATATTTGTTTTTTATTGCTTGAGGACAAGCAAAACCTTAAGTGTGGGGAGTTTGATAGCATGCATTTAGGTAGGCGTAATAGGTTGCATTTAGCTTAGTTATGATGCACATCATGCACAGTTTAAGTACAAGGTGTCTTTATTTGTAGGGTAAACCGCAGAAAACCACCCCTTAAATAGGGCATATTGCCCAAAACCACCCCTTGTATTTATAATTGCTGAAAACCACCCCTTAAAACTATTCTGTTAGCGAAAGACCACCCTATTCAACTTTTTCATCCAAATCTCTGTTAACTATTATGTATTTTAATTATTTTAATATAAATGAATGATTTTTTTATATAAAAAAAAGTATTAAAAATAGAATGTTTAATGATGAATTTGAAGAAAGTAGTAGAGCGAACATCTGAAATCACAAATTGAAGAAGAAGCCAAACAATGGAGGTGGAAGATCAGAAAAATAAAGGGAACAATGGTGGTGGCTCGCGTCTTGGAGTCGGGGGCGGCAGTCTCGAGTTCGGTGGGATGACGACGATGTCGGGCTTGGTCCTGGGGCGTTTGAAGCTCCGTTCCTTTGGGAAAGCGAAGGTGTGGTCGAAGTAACTTGGGAGCACATACGCCATGATCGGAGCTCAGGGAAGAGGATGGTGAACAGTAACTTTGTGGAAACTCAAATCCGACCCCAAGGAAAGGCCGAAACTGAAGTGCCACCTTCAACCATGGGAGAAAGCCTTCTCTCGAGACGATGAACAGTAGAGCCTCTTTAGATCCGGTCGAGGTGGAGCCGGATCTAGCTCTGAAAGGTGCGAATTTGATAGATCCGAGCCTAGTGTGTTCATCTATGGCGATGGCGAGCCCAAATCTACAAATTACATGAAAGGAAGCAAGAAATCACACAAATTGGGGTTTACCTTCGTTGTTAGCAGACAACAAATCAACAACTTCTTGAAATCGCACAAATAAGCACCTTCGACTTGCCCTTACTATTGGAAATCGATTCTAACCGAAGCGGATTTTACTTCTTGATTTTAGTCCCCCTCATCCATCCCTTGAATGTGAAGCATCGAGCATGTCGGTTCTGATTTTTTGATTTCACCCTTAAACACAAGGATAAAGTTTTCCTAATTTCCTTATTTTTAACTTTTCTTTTCTTTTATTTTCTCTCTCTATTTGTACATGATGTGAGGAGGAAATCGAGTATGAAATATAATAAAATAGATC
Organism: Persicaria maculosa; assembly: GCA_963922045.1. Taxonomy (NCBI): domain Eukaryota; kingdom Viridiplantae; phylum Streptophyta; class Magnoliopsida; order Caryophyllales; family Polygonaceae; genus Persicaria; species Persicaria maculosa. The sequence continues at coordinate 43,492,974 of OY998262.1, read as the reverse complement.
AAACCAGATTTAGGCCCACGCAAATAATTACAAGGCTCCCTCCAATGTAGTAAGAGAAAGTCAGGATCGAATCCACGAGGAAGCGTGTCAGCGGATCCTAGGCAGCTGTAAATCTCACAGAAAAGCAAGCAGAAAAGACAGAAACAAAGAAACAACGAAAGAAAGACAAACGAAAGCAAGAAATAAAAGCAAAACAGAAACTAACTCGATCTCGACAAGCACAGTACTCGAGATCGACTAACAACAGCAGACACGGAAACTTCAGAATCGACGATAGAAGCAGAAACTCAACTCGACCTAGACCAAACCCTACTCGAGATCGACTAAAGCCTACTCGATCTCGACAAGCCACTGCTCTATCTCGACTAAAACTCAGAAACTTCAAATTGCAGATTCGAACACAGAATTCAGATTTCGACAGAAATAAACTCAAATTATGAAAGAACTTCCAAAGCAAGGGTATCAACGCCGCAACGATAACCATGCAAAGTAACACATAAAGGCATAAAAGATCATGCTTTCAATCAAAATAACTTTCGTTATTAACAAATAGGCATATAGAGGCTTTCGCATAAACCCTAATTGTTACTAACCCTTTTCACATAATTAATCCAAGTTGCATTAAGATCACTTTTGCTTCAATAATACAAACAAGGATCACCTTCAACTCTCGCAAAAGAATCATGCTCATAGGGATAGAAGAAGAATTGCATAACAAGATTATACCTTTACCGCATCACCTCACATGGCCACCGTCGGGCTCACCCCAGCCCCAGAAGTGGGTGGACTACTCGCTCTTCATCATCAAGAAAGACATCAAATAACAAAAGAAACTAACTTGCATTGAAATAAATAAAGAAAGCTTACAACCAACAAGACAAATCCACTTTCGCCTTTCCACCTTGCTTTCCACAAACTCGCTCTCTTTCTACTCCTACTTACTTGAATGGAATTGAATTGGAATAAGATGCCTAATGCTCAGCCTCTAAGGCTTTATTTATAGTCTTCTATTCCTTGCTAATCAAGGATAGAAGATATCTATCTATATCTAAAACGCTTAAAAGATAAATAAATGCAATTTAGGAATTAAATCTATAAAGGGAAAATTAAATCTAAATAGGTAAGTCTTCTCTCCATGTGTGGTAGGATTCGTCGTCGACCATGGCTGGCTGGACGTCTCGATCTCGACCAGAGCGCGTAGGACTGCTCAAACCGCGTAACGCGGCTTCGGACGCGGCTCCTCGATCTCGACCAGAGTTACTCGAGATAGAGTAGGATTCGTCGTCGACCATGGCTGGCTGGACGTCTCGGATCTTGGCTCCTGGCTCCTCGAGATCGAGTTGACAACTCGAGATCGAATTGGGTGTAGTCGAGGATGGCTGGCCTGATGTTGTCGAGGAGCTGGTGCTCGTCATGGCTCGGACTGGCGCCGTGGTGGTCCTCGATCTCGATAAAGCTCCTCAAGTAGAATTTTTCCTCCGGGGTTGAAATCGAGCTCGGGCAGAATGAGTTTCCTGATAGATCTATTTCCTTTATCAATTATGTTTTATCTTATTCTTTTAGATAGGAAGTTTTTAGATACAGACAGATGTTCCTTCCAAGATTAGCTAGATGGAACACTATAAATAAGGCCCTAGGGGGATGATTTTCACACATTCAAGCCAAGTCATCTTCGGGCGCAAGGAGAGAGAGAGAGAGAGAGAGAGAGAGAGAGAGAGAGGAGGAGGAGGAGGAACGTTTGGAAGGTTTTGTAAGTTTTAGATTTAGTTTAATGTTAAAGTTGTTTTCTTTCATCATGTTTGCTTTCTAATTTCCTTCTTCTAGGGTCGGGGTGAGCCCGACGATAGTCATGCACAATTGAGGTAATGTTTTGATATTTATTATATTTTGATCCTCCCCTGCCTTTTATATGTTTATTGCCTACTCGAAAGAATAGAGATTCATGTTAACAACTTGAATTATAAACATAAAATGGTTGATACAATTAAGGTTACTTGAAAGGATTATCTAATTGTTGGAAAAGGCGAAAGCTTGTTCCTTTGATGTGATTACATAACTATTCTATCTTATCTTTTGTGTGTTTGATTATCGTTGCGGTGATCCCTTACCTTGGAAGTTTGCACCTTTATTACTTTATTTCTTTATTTACATTGTGCTCAGATTTTACCCAACACCAACCACCATTCCCTATCCATCCCTCGACCTCGACTCATTCTTAGCCGATGTCGACAACAACCCTCATCACCTTTTCCCACTATTCCCGAACCCCCAAACCAACTAAACCTAGAACCTCTGACTTCTCTCGTGAGGACGAACTTGACTCTACTATCCTATATAGCGGGGTCTTGACTATAAATTTATTTGGTCGAGAAACCCTCTCGTCACCCGTCGAGTCCAGATGGTGCCCGAGTTCGAGTACAATCCGAGGGAAAAATTCTGGTCGAAGTTGAGTAAAACTAGTCGAAGTCGTGTACGTTCCAAAGACAGTCCGAGTCTGAGATCGAGTGGAGTCCGAGAAGATAGAGTGCTTGCAAGAGAAGATTTGTGGAATTCTATCCATCCACATGAAGATCTATCAAGTCCAAGAGGAATCTATCCACATTAGTTCTAGTTTTCTTATAGATGTATTTCTTTTATCAATTAAGTTTTATCTTGTGTTTTTAGATATAATGTTTTAGATATAGATATAGTTGTTCCCTCCTAGATTAGCTACGTAGAACACTATAAATAAGGATTTAGGGGCTAGATTTTAGAATCATTCAATCATCCAACAATCCAAGCTGCAAGCCAATAGGAGTTTTCGAGAGTAGAGAGAGAGAGGGAGGCCGAGTGCAAGTTGGAGCAAAGAGATCGGAAGTGATTTGGCTTTGTTCGGTTTGTACTTTCTTCATTTTATTTTAATGCAATTTAGTTCCTTTTTGTTATCGATGTGTTTAATGATGATGAGAAGCGAGTACTCACCCAACTTTTAGGGTCGGGGTGAGCCCGACGGTAGCCATGTAAGATAATGCGGAAAGGTACAATCTTTTGATGCGATTTCGTCTTCTATCCCTACGAGCATGATTCTTTTGCGAAAGTTGAAGGTGATCCTTGTTTGTGTTATTGAAGCGAAAGTGATCTTAATACAACTTGGATTAATTATGTGAAAAAGGGTTAGTAACAATTAGGGTTTATGTGAGAGCCTCTATATTCCTATTTGTTAATGACGACATTTATTTGATGAAAAGTCATGATCTTTTATACCTTATGCATTATTTTATATGGTTATCATTGTGGTGTTGAAACCCTGACCTTGGAAGTCTCTTAGTTTATTGATTTTATTCCCAAATTTTGTGTTTGCTTTCGTTTTATTGCAATTTAATGTTTTGGTTTTCATTTCTGAGTTACTCGATTTCGAGCACTTCTAGTCGACTTCGGGTAAGTTTTGGTCGACGTCGAGTACTGTAGCACTCGAGATCGACTACTTTGCTTTCGTTCTGCATTCTGTTTTCTCTGTTTTGCAGTTTTTGTTCGACTAAGTGGTCGACGTCGAGGACCTTAGTTTACGTTGAGTGCTTCATGAGTCAAATTTTGAGAGTTTTTGCACTGAAAAGGCGGGTGCTGACACGCTTCCTCGTGAATCGATCTTGACTACCTTCTTCTACAACGGGAGGAAATCTTGCATTTATTTGCTGAGACAGGGGGTCATTTTGATTTCATATTTTATATTTATTTCATACTTGACACATCCTCCTACAACAGTGGCACGTCCCTCTAGGCTCCTAAAGAATCATATAGTAACTCATTACAAAAGGGAGCTACCGCACCCTATGGTGCAAGTCAACCTTCTCCCATTATGAGTGTACTAACTACAAAAGGGATGCAAGCAATGACACATATCTAATGCCTAGGCTCTAAGAGTCCTCTGATACTTATGACCAAAAAGCCTACCGCATCATGCAAGAAACTTCCTATAATAAGCACCAACTAAGATGACAAGAATAAAGAAAATTTCCTATCTCGTAACACCTATAACAGCCGTTCTGTCTACATACGCATATAGAATAAGAATGCTTATTCGTTCGTGTAAATCCTAGCATGATACTACATGACATGCGAGATGCAACCCCTACATACTAGGGGTGACATGGTGATAGAGTCTATTTTTGTCATGTTTTTAGTATAGAATTGCATAGTAATTTAGAGCATATTTTACATATTTTATAGTTAATTTATATCATTTAGTTTTTGGAGTCTACACTAGTATTTTTAAATATTTCAGGCATTTTTGGGCTGGATCGTATGAATTCGGAGATCGGTCGTAATTTTTGGGATTATTTCACAAATTGGAAGTGAAGACGGGCCGGCTCGAATTGATACTAGGGCCGAGCTAAGTTCGTATGGTCACCGGTTGAATCGGAGAGAGAGATGTCGCAGCTTCATTACCTATTCTATTAGATAGATATAGTTTAGTTAGTTAATACGGAGTATATAATTAGATATTTTATATTATTATATTTTATGATTTATAAAATTAGAATGCAAAACAATATATATATATATATATATATATATATATATATATATATATATATAGACACACACACACATAAGTAACCGGCCGAGACTTTTATTCCTTCTTAATCCTAATTGTGTTTTGTTTTATTTTTATGGAGACCTAAACTCCTCCATTCTATCTACGATTTGAAGCTTTGTTTGATTGAGTTGTGAGTTTCTGAAATTTGTTCCTTATTTACTATATTGAATGTTTCAGCTTCTTTGTGCTTGAATGTTTGATTGTTTTATTCTATCTTATCTGGCCAACTTGTTAGATTCCTGATTGAACCTTAACCCAAGTGGCAAACTTATCCCTTTAGGGCTAATTGAACTAATTGGATGGGTAGGAAGTTGGTTGTGTTGTTAAATCACTCTTTAGGGACTGCAAATACCTTGGTTAATCTCTGAACTTAAAGCTATCAATTGGGTTAAATCCTTCTTTAGGGACTGTTCGATTGATAAGGGTTTCAAGAACTGATTGGACTAGTAACTATATTAGGTTGGGACAAGGGCATTCATAGGAAGACTAAAAGGACAAGAGGAAGTTACAATATCAATTCAACCAAATAAAGTGGATGGTTGTAGGTAGAGCGATCTTCTCTAAATTGTTTCGCATCAACTTATTTATAGTTTATTATATTTTATTTCTTATTTCAATCAATCAAAACCCCCTTTTTCCTATAAATTGGTAAATAAACTTAACTTAGGAATAACTTGATTCTATGTGGGATCAACTTATGCTTACCACACTACATTAGTTAGGTAGGTTCGAAATTATGTTGATACAGTTTACGCGACTAAAAACCGTCCATCAAATTGGCGCCGTTGCCGGGGAATCAAAGTTTATTTCTTTGTTTTGTGTGTTTGCCGATTATTGTATATAATTTAACTTTGTTGTGAACCTATCTTACGGTTCACGACACCCTTACTACTAACATTTTAAGATGAGATTAATGCAGTGTCAAGGAGAAAATTTTCACCATTATTTTACAAGAGTGCATAATTTATTGGACGCCCGTTATGCAAGGGGTTACCAATATAGTTTGCAAGATATGGTTGTTTGTGTACTTGAGGGCATGACTCCTGAGACCAAAGAACTTGCCGAATCTATGAGTAACGGAGGTTTTTGCGAGTTTTAATTTATTAGAGATGTGAGATTTTTTCTGCTACATGGGTCAGCAGGTGAAGCAGGAAGAAGCTTTCACACGCCAAGTTATATTGGAGCAGGTGCTTAAAAGGATGGAGCGATTTGAGGAACAATTGAACCAACTTAATCAACCGGTGAGTGAGTTGGTAGTAGAGCAATGCTTTATTCCTCAAGTTGATGAAAGCCAAGACACAAACAATGATGGTTTGATCGATGAGAGCCCGATGCTCCCTGACATGGAGTCTTATGAGTGCACGCATGAGGATCCATATTTTTTGGCTCCTATTTCATCGGAAGAAATCATCCCTGACTTGCCTATCAAGGAATCATGTACCGAGCCGATTTCTGTGGCTCCCGAAGAAGGTATTGATATTTCTTACACTTTTGTGAATTTTGGTGAATATACAGACCCTTGGGAGCATTACTTTGAGAAGCCACCGGCGGAACTGTGTTGGTGGTATCACATTCCCTCAATAAAGATTCATGATAAATTGAAAAGGATTTTAACTTCTATAGTACATAATTTCAGTTTATCATTATATTATATATGCTCAATTGATATGTGTGCACAAGAGTTTAACAAATTGCTGAGGGCGTTAACAATGTCCGATCTTAGAGAGGTTGGGTGAAAATCAAGGTATGTTTTTTTTCTTTTTATTTTTAGTTAGGATTGGTTTATAATATTTTTTTTTTTATTTTCGTACAAAAAAAAGGAAAAAAAAAGCCGAGCCTTTCATCTGTCTCCCATCTTTCCTTCCATCGTCGCCTTCTTCCATGCCCTCTCGCCGCCGCGCGCACATCTGAGACCGCTGCGCACCACCACACACCCTGCTAGTTAGGATCTCCCTCTCCCAAGCCGGCATCTTCCTCGCCCTTTTTCGCTCACCATCGCCGCGCTTTCTTCCTCATCCCGCCGGTCCTCTTTCCCTCTCCTTCCCTACCATCAATGACCAGACCACTTCCCTACTAGCCACCATCTCCAGGCGCCTGAGATCGAGCCACTCCGGTCATCTGAGACCGCCGGCGCATCACCACCGCCTCCCTTCCATCTTGTCCTCATAGCCGAAACCCTAAACCGCATCCACCGTCTCCAATTTTGCCCCCGCCTTTCACCTCCACTGCCGGCGCTCATCGCCGCGGGATCCCTATCCTCCACTCTCGGCCCAGCTCCTACTCCTGGATGCGCTTTCCTTCAACTTCAGTTTCAATTCAGTAAGTGTAGGATTGTCTTCCCATCTTCACTAGTTATACGTTCTTGGAAATTTTTTTTGAAGAAAAGAAAGCATGATACTCAATTACATAGTTGGTTTAGGTGAATTTCAGTTTTTGGAATTGCTAGCCTGAATTGAGATTATTGAATTTGCTATGGCGGGATTGTTGTAGGATCGCTCGTGTTCTACTAGAATTTTGCATTTTTATTGTACTGAACTTGTGCTTGAGAGCTGCTGGATTGTAGCTTCTGCAGAATGATCCTGTTTGTTACTTTTTGCTGATTTTGCCTAAGTAATGTGAAAAATCCAAGTGTGAATTAGAGTGAGTTTGATAGTTGGTTCTCATTATGTCATTACTTGTCCTAGGTTTGCTTCCTTAATTTTACTTGTCCTTGATTTTCCTCTGTTGAATTTTGATGCAGCGGAATTATTTGTGGTTTTGTTGGAATTTCAAGGAAGTTATTTTCATGAGATCATATGCTGACTTTTGTAGTCTTTTGAAGCTCCTGACTCAATGTGGCTGATGGATTTCTTCTGCTATATATGAAATCAGCTGAGTATTTTTATTTAGCCTCTAGTGCAATTATCAAGACAAGCCTAGATACTTTGAGATGGTGCCCGTGCTTTAATTTCTACTAGCTAGGTTGCTCCCTGAAATCACTTGAATCTCATGTTTTAAATTTGTTATAAGTGATTGAGTAGGTATTGATAAGCTGAATTTTTTTTATACTGGGTTGTGTTATTTCTTTTGCTTGGATGATATTATTACGCTTGGAACGTTGGACTGCTTTGTCGTGTTGTGCTTTCTTTGCCTTGTGTCTTGGCCAGGACCTTTGGTAAAGGAGATGATGTCTATATTTTCCTACTCCAAGAGGGATCACAAATGCCAATTGCATCCAAGTTGTTGCTGAAAGCTTCTGCTCAAACACCTACGACTGTAATTTCTACTCTTTTTATTATGTTTTAAGGGTGTTAGTACTTAGAAATAGTCACTTATCTTGCTGAATTTTATGCTTTTGATATTCCTTTTTGACGTGATCCTAGTCGTCAATGAGCTCGAATCCTTTATCGTACAAAGCTATGTTGTCGGGGCCGAATATCAACTCTCGTTTGAGAAAACAGCATGGCGACACTATGGTATTTTGGCTCGCTCGAGCTGTATAAAATTCCGAGTGAAGCCGATTAGCACTTGTTGGAAAGCTATTTTAAGTGGCTACAACTTTCATGAAGAACACTTCTCCTAAATCAGCCTCGATGATGCTTGTAATTTACATTCTATTCAGCAGTTCAAATATGAACGATTTTCATGCTTTTATTTCTATTAAAAGAAATCCCACATCGATTAGCGATGCTTGGGGGCTATATTTTCATCTTATATATTTCTTGTAAAACTTTCATTTTTAAATGAAGTCAAGTTGAGTTGAGTTAAAGGTTAAGCCACTAAATAGCTTCCCATGATTCCGGGTTAAGGATCGAGTTCTTGGTGAGAGGCTAAGAGCGAACCCTTTGGTGAGAGGCCGAGGGTGATACCCTAGTGAGAGGCGAAGGTGTCAAAGGGTTGAGATCATTGGAGTGCGATTCCGAGAGGATTGAGATCAAGTGTAGGGGATTCAAGGGTGAGAGGCCCGCGAATCTTGCTCCACATATCCCTTTTTTCAGTTTCCATAAACCCCAAAAATTACCCACAAAAAAGAGTGTTCGAAAACTCGAGCCTTGGTCGATCCGGTCCTCGGGTCTCATCAAGTGTTATCAGAGCTAATCGACTCAAGTCCATCGAGCTTTCGATAACAGAGTTGTTTCTTCCTAGTCAAAATGTTCAAGAAGATGAGTTCCAGGCTTTTGTCCGAAGAGTACATCCGATGGGCCATTCGAGCCTATGATGATGGGTACCTTCATTGGAGCGACATGGATGGTGCTACATGTGATGTAGTTGATCAATAGCTTCGGAGGAGATTTCGAAAGAGAAGGGCTCGAGAGGATGAGGCTCGACATAAGAAGAAAGTTGAACCGCCTTGGCAAGAGATCCGCAAGCTCGTGGAAGACTCAATGCAACAAGTACAGGAAATGTGAAAAGTCGTTAACACATTGGGGTCGACGGTATCGAAGCCCACAATAGCCCAACCTCCCTCTTCGAAGACGACACCCTCTACGGCCATCGGCGAGACACTTGAGATTAAAGAAGGCAAGTCCAATGATGTTCCTATTGAGATTGCGAAGGTCAACCATGAGCTTAAGAAAGATGAAGAAATCATCCAAGTTCCCAAGGTTGCGCTTTCCATGAAGGAGAAACGAATGCCAACCGACATGCCTACCTTTCTGAATTCCAAGTCAAGTAAGTGGTTAGATTCGACTTATTTCATTCCGTCTTGCTTATCTTTCATGATTCAAGAAGAAGAGGGGATTCAAGATCCGTTCAAGGAAGAAGAAACATGTCAGAAGGAGTCACTTGTTTCCATCACGGATTCGAGGATGAATCCTTTTCAAGGGGAGGAGGATGACGTGATCCGAGTCGTCAATGAGCTCGAATCCTTTATCTTACAAAGCTATGTTGCCGGGGCCAAATATCAACTCTCGTTTGAGAAAACAGCATGGCGACAATATGGTATTTTGGCTCGTTCGGGCTGTATAAATTTCCGATTTAAGCCAGTGAGCACTTGTTAGAAAGCTATTTTAAGTGGCTACAACTTTCATGAAGAACACTTCTCCTAAATCAGCTTCAAAGATGCTCGTAATTTACATTCTATTCAGCAGTTCAAATATGGACGATTTTCATGCTTTTATTTCTATTAAAGGAAATCCCACATCGATTAGCGATGCTTGGGGGATATATTTTCATCCTATATATTTCTTGTAAAACTTTCATTTTAAATGAAGTCAAGTTGAGTTGAGTTAAAGGTTAAGCCACTAAATAGCTTCCTATGATTCCGGGTTAAGGATCGAGTTCTTGGTGAGAGGCTAAGAGCGAACCCTTTGGTGAGAGGCCGAGGGTGATATCCTAGTGAGAGGCGAAGGTGTCAAAGGGTCGAGATCCTCGGAGTGCGATTCCGAGAGGATTGAGATCGAGTGTAGGGGATTCAAGGGTGAGAGGCCCGCGAATCTTGCTCCATATATCCCTTTTTTCAATTTCCATAAACCCCAAAAATTAGCCACAAAAAAGAGTGTTCGAAAGTTCGAGCCTTGGTCGATCCGGTCCTCGGGTCTCATCACCTCTGGATTGGCTTACTTATTTGAATGGAAGTATTTATAAAATTCTTGACGAACGTTGACAATTTCTAAAAAGGCAGATGAAAATGCGTGTCATTTGAGAGATCCCCGTTGATAATGCATATTTCATATAGGCATTATATGTACTTCTTATAGCATTTAGATAGGAGTTTTGCATATGTTTTGGTCTATTTTCGTATCTTTGTTGTGACGTGTTCGAGTTTGGAATCTATGCCTTTTTAGTGTTTATTATGCAGGTTTACATTCCGAACATGGATGGGATCTTAGAGGAGCTTTAATGACATATTAAGTACCATAAGAAGGCTAAGGAAGGAGTTACGAAATATGCGTGTCATTTGAGAGATCCCCGTTGATAATGCATATTTCATATAGGCATTATATGCACTTCTTATAGCATTTAGATAGGAGTTTTGTATATGTTTTGGTCTATTTTCGTATCTTTCTTGTGAAGTGTTCGAGTTCGGAATCTACGCCTTTTTAGTGTTTACTTTGCAGGTTTACATTTCAACCATGGATGGGATCTTGGAGGAGCTTAAATGACATATTAAGTACCATAAGAAGGCTAAGGAAGGAGTTACGAAGGAGCAAGGAAGAACAACGCCAAAGCTAAGGAGAAAGTTCGTCACTGATGGGACGGCGGCCACCGCTTTTCCACCGATGCTCGCCGCTAGTCTGTTTTCAGCACTAGCCGATTTTAGTCCGAAGATTGTTGTAGGAGGAAATCGAGTTCAAAATATAATAATAAATCAAACCAGATTGTGCCCACGCAAATGAAGTTCAATACTTCCTCCCGCTATAGCAAAAAGGTAGTCAGGATCGATCCTTGAGGAAGCGTGTCATTGGATCGCTGATAGACAACAAATCACGTCCAGAACTCGACTCAAAGTACTCGACCTCGACTAGGTGGTAGTCGACAGGGGTCTTGTACAATCGATCTCGAGCAAGCAGCGAATCAAGGCAACATAAGTAGTCGACGTCGGCTAGGAGTCCTTGACGACGAGTAGGTGGTCGAAGTCGAGTAAGTCTGGTCGTAGTCGAGTGCCTGCAGAAACACAAACGGCAACGATCTCGCTTGATCGAGAGATTAGTGGTCGACGTTGACTAGGCTTAGTCGAAGTCGAGTGGAATGCAGAAACGTAACAAATTGCAGATTTCAAAATAAACAATATAAAAGAAAACTTCCAAGACCGGGGTTTGCAACAACGATAACCAAGCATGTATAAGCCGAGATAAAGAGAGATAATCATGCAATCACATCAAAAGATCAAGATTTTGCCTTTTCTAACAATTAGACAACTCTTTCAAGAAACCCTAATTGTATATACCAATTTTATGTTTATAATCCAAGTTGTTAACCTGAATCTCTATTAATTAGATAATAAACATATAAAAGGCAGTGGATGATCAAAACACAATTAATGTCGATTCTTTACCTTAAACACGCATGACTATCATCGGGCTCACCCCGACCCTAGAAGTAGGTAAAATACTCGCTCTTCATCATAGAAAAAACTCATCAATAATAAAAGAAAACTAAATTGCATTAATAAAATAAAGCAAAGCTTACAACCGATTGAAACCAATTCCGCTCTCACCAAATACAACTTCTCTCGACTCCAAGCTCTCTCTCCTAACTCTCCTACTCTTGTGTTCTCTCTGAGTTCGAATGAATGAAAAACTAGCCCCATGGGCTTTATTTATAGGGCTTAATCCTTTCTAGTCAAGATAAACAAATTTTATCTATTCCTAAAGATAAAACTTAGATAAATAAAACATTAATCTAAAAAGGTAAATATCTAAATCTCTTCATGTGGTGAATAATCTTCTCTCCATGGATAGATCTTGATAAACTCGTGATAGAACCAGCCTTCCTTCGTGCCCAAGTAATCCACACGTCCTCGGATTGGCCCAATTGACTCATGGCCCAAAAACAGCGTAGTCGACGTCGACCAGTTCTAGTCGATGTCGAGTAGATCTTGTCGATGTCGAGTGACCTTGAGCGTCTCGAGTACTCTTCTTCTCGTCGAGCTTGGGTGAGGTTCCATGTCTAGTCGATGTCGAGTAAGGTACTCGACGTCGAGTACTCCTCGTGCTCGAGTGGTGTGCGTCTTCCGTCCTCGATTAGTTTTGCTCTCCTGCTGTAGTCGATGTCGAGTAGTCTTGTCGACATCGAGTAAAATCCTGCTTTTATTTCCTCTTTTTGGTTTTTGTCTCGCAATGGCTACAAATTCTGCAATACTAAACAGAAACTCGTGTAGACCTCAATTTTTGGCAAATAAGCTTATACTACACAAATTTAACATATTTCCAATCTGAAATATGCAAAGTACTTAAAATAAGAAGCTAAAATGTGCATAAAAACATGGTTACTTTAGTGGACATCAAATCACCCCATACTTGAGCTTGCTTGTCTCCAAGCAATAACTTGGATGGTCATTCCGGGGAAACCTGCAAAAACTATCAATATAATGGATTCATTGTTATATTACCCAACACTCAATTGCCATCCTTGAAAAGGTGCTTTGTGTCTACAAATTTGTGCATGTGAATGAAAAGCAATTTCTTTGCACAAAAGAAGGTGATACAATACAATTTCTTGTGACAAAGAAGCAATAATCAAGAGGACTTTAATTAAGCTAAAAAAGGAGTAGATAGGTAAAAGGCTAAAGATGGGCAATTTTTGGCCATGTGATGTTAAATTCGGGGAAATGAAGTGTTTCTAAAATTTCTTTACCACAATCCTTCTTCATAAGATTTCTGACCTTTTGCTCATTTGCTCCATGCTTTTATCAATAATAATGCTTTTACCTCTCTAACCTCAACACTGCCTTCTCGCGAGTCGTAAACATGGGTGTCATGAGTGGCCCCAGATACTTAGTGCTTCGGACTCTCACCTGTGCGTCCCATCTCGCCGAACTATTATCTCAACTAGCAGGGTTGATCTACCTTTATCTCCTGAGGGGATCGGATTTTTTTTCTCTCATTAAATTTTCCATAAATTTCAATTTTTCTGCCAAACTCCAATAATGCTATAACAACACAACTAAACCATATAATATCTACATAAAATGATTTACATTCAACATAATCCCTGGATAGGGTATAAGGTAAAAATGGACAATATGTAAGACATATGTGGAGTAATAATGATATAAAGACATTGTTAGGCTAATAATATGGCTTTTGTGATGCAATGAGGCATATGTATGACTTGGATTATAAAATGAGCATATATGGAAAATATAAAGTTCTCCATCCTCTTATTGTGCAATATGTCAAAAGCAACATCAATTTACCTCACTTTTGTGGTCTTACCTAAAAAATCACACTTCATTGAGGCTTCCTTTTTCTAGGCAATCTAGTGCAATATCTCTAACAAATCCATTCTTGCATCGTCGAGTCTTGCCTTGGCTTCCATGACACTATTTCTTTGAACAATTTACAAGCTTTGGGAGATGTCTCATAAAACAAACTTTGGGTTTGGCAATTAAGCATAAAAATTAAAAATTTACCCAAAATTCACCATGTAAAACCAAAATCAAGAATATAAAATATAAAATCATGATAATGAGCTTTTCCCCCACCCCATACTAAGAATATAAAGTGTCCTCGCTGTATAAATCAATATAAAACAAAGGTAAAGGAAGGAGCTCATCGAATAATGCGTCGAGGAGTCAAAGCAGGGGCTGTCGAGTAGAATGAGATAGTCGACGTCGAGTAGAGTACTCGACGTCGAGTACAATATGCAGCATCGAGTGGAAACCCAAAGTCGAGGATGCTCCTGGGTGGTCGACGTCGAGTGGCCTAGTCGATGTCGAGTAGATCTGTTTCCTCGACCTTGCTTTCAGTTGACATCGACTTGACCTTAGTCGATTTCGACTGTTCTATTAGGGACTTCGTCTTCCCCTCTTCGCGATCCTTTACGCTTCTTGACTTGAAAATTGTTAGTTTTAGCAGAAAAACAAGACTTTCCACATGAAGTATTCAAAACCAAAACCAAAACTAAAAGTTTTAAAGTCCTAAAAGAAAATTTTAAAAGTTTTATGTACATACTTTAGATTTTAGAGTCGCTAGGCCGACTTCTCGGTTTGTGCTTAGGAACCCTCAATGTGGGGCCTTCTTGTGCCTGGCCCTTCTTCTGGATCATCTAAGTCCTGATTGTAGTATGTAAGCTCCGCTGATAAGTTGTTGTTCTCATAGAATCCCTTGCCTTCATTCTTCTTTCTTCCGGTCCTAATCCTGCGAAGGTTAGCTCGCCACGAGGCCTTGTATCCTCTCAAAATCTTTTTATTTTTATTAATGGATGGAGGAGAGGTAGGGATTGTACCTGATCTTACCTTTTCGTGCCCAAAACAGCAATCTTCGGGCCGATGGTTAGTCGACATCGAGTGGAGGTGGTCGACGTTGAGTACAGGGACCCCATACTTAGTCTTTTGGTAGGTTCAGAGCTAAACAGGGGAGGTCGACCTCGAGTGGGAGTACTCGACGTCGAGTAGGGTAGTCGATGTTGACCAGGTCTTGTCGATGTCGAGTGCTCTTTTTGCATTTTCCTTCGTTGTTGTTTGCTCGTCCTCGTGGTTGCCTATGCTCTTCACCTCCAGCCATGGAATTTCCTCCTTTATAGGGACAAAAGAGAAATCTATGACCTTGTTACCTATCGTGAAGGTGAGAAATCGCTTCTTGACGCTGATGTTGGCATCTGTTGTAGCGAAAAAAAGTCTACCAAGAATAATAGGGCAAGCAGGATCTTCCGCCATATCTATAACAAGAAAATCTGTGGGAATATAGAATTTATCAACCTGGACAGGGACATTATCAACCATACCTATAGGGATTACCACTATATTGTTTTCCATGTATAGCTTGGCATCCACATGCTCTAGTGCTCCTATCTTTACATTTGAACAGATTGATAAGGGCATGATGCTCACGTTTGCTCCTAGATCACACAGCACCTCATATCTATGTTGTCCAAATCCCATAGTAATACAAAACTTACCAGGGTCAAGTCTCTTCTCAGGGAAGCATCTTAATAAAACGTTTAAACTTACATGTAGTGGGATCTTTCAGCGCCTTGGAAGGGAAAGGGAGCGTCTTCTTAGGTTTCAGAGCCAGAATAGCTATCGGAGGTGATGTAGAGTCGATGTCGAGTGCTGTTGATGTGTAGGAGTGTCCTCGACATTGTGTGTCTCATCGATGTCGGGTAGATCTGCTCGACGTCGAGTAGACTGGTCGACGTCGACTGGAATCTGCTCGACGTCGAGTGGATTCTCAACTTCGTCTTTCTCCTTTTCGACCTCTGGCTCGTGTAATTGGTGCCCGCTTCTTAACTTTACAACGGCGACTTGTCCGGATTGCCCCTTAGGATTTGGATCTGTATGCCTAGGGAGCTTTCCGAATGATCTTGGGATCTGTTGCGCGAGTTGACTCATTTGGGTCTCCATCTTCTTTTTCCAGATGTCTATCTCCCCAAATCGTGTATTGAGGATGTGGAGTTGAGTCTGGATGGCGCTAGTGGATTGCTGTTGTTGTGCCTGGTTCCTCCTCATCTCGTCGAGGATCATCTGTAGATCATCTTTTCGATGGTCCCTTTCTTGATGTCTCAGAGCTCTGTATGATGTGAACCGCATTCAATGCAGGGTTGGTTGGTAGATAGATATTTAACTTGTTTAAGAAGCTTACGATTTTGATCTTTGTAGAACTGCTCCTTGACATCATGATCAATCTCCCTAGAGGGCTCATATAAGGACATGGTTGGGACTGGCCTTGCATAGGCGTTGTCTTCGTAATTCGTGGGAGCCCCATAGGTGTTATCGAAGTTGGTGAGCCGTTCGATAGATGCCCAAGCCTCTGTTGGAGTTTGCGCCAGATATTCATATTGCGTATATTGATTGATCATTTTCTTGCTGGCTAGATCAAGAGAATTGTAGAAAATCTCTTGAATGACATATGGTGGCTACCCATGAGTAGGGCAGGATCGCAGCAGATCCTTGTATCGATCCCATGATCGTACTAGCGGCTCCCTAGGCTTTTGTTTGAAAGCTGTAATCTTCTGGCGTAGGAATGATGTCTTGGCAGGAGGAAAGAATTTGTTAAGAAACACATTCCTTACCTCAGCCCATGTTGTGAGGGATCGTGCAGGAAGTCCTTCAAGCCACTTTAGTGTTGGACCTACAAGAGACCAATGAAAAGCTTTCATTTTTACATATTCAAGAGTAGCACCTTCAGCAATAGTTTGGCACATATCAGCAAAAGTAGTAATATGCGCGAGAGGGCATTCATTAAATCTCCCTTCAAAAGCATTATTTTTAATTTCAGTAAGGAGGGCAGTGCGAATTTCAAAGTCATTAGGAGGGACAAGAATAGCCGATTCAGGCACTATCAGAGTCGGGTGCATGTAATCCTTAGCAGTGGTGGGATACACGGTGAGCTCAGCTTCAGCCTGCCTTCTTTGTTCTATTTCTCGCTCAGTGCGTGCTCTCTCAGCGGCGAGAGCAACATTGTTGGCTGCTAGTTCCCTCTAAAGTCTCTCAATCATCCGTGCTTGTGTTTCTGCGTCTGCCATGGCTTTCTTTAGCTTGGAGTGGATGTGTAGAAGGCGTTCCGAATCATCTAAGGCGTCAAACTTAGGTGGTTGACCAGAACATCTCATACACCTGAAAAGTAACTCAAAGGAAACGTGAGATATAACTACCTAAGGCGCGAATGATTGCTTCCCCGGCAACGACGCCACTTTATTGTAGGAGGAAATCGAGTTAAAAATATAATAATAAATCAAACTAGATTGTGCCCACGCACAAAAAATTCAAGGCTTCATCCCGCTGTAGCAAAAGGTAGTCAGGATCGATCCTCGAGGAAGCGTGCTAGCGAATCTCAGATAGCCAGCAAATCACGTCCATAATTCGACTTAAAGTACTCGACCTCGACTAGGTGGCAGTTGACAGGGGTCTTGTACAGTCGATCTCGAGCAACTAGCGAATCTAGGCAACAGAAGTAGTCAACTTCGACTAGGAGTCCTCGACGTCGAGTAGGTGGTCGAAGTCAAGTAAGTCTGGTCGTAATCGAGTACCTGCAGAAACACAAACGGCAACGATCTCGCTTGATTGAGAGATTAGTGGTCGACGTCGACTAGGCTTAGTCGAAGTCGAGTAGAATGCAGAAACGTAACGAATTGTAGATTTCAAAATAAACAATATAAAAGAAAACCTCCAAGATCGGGGTTTGCAACAACGATAACCAAGCATGCATAAGGCAAGATAAAGAGAGATAATCATGCAATCACATCAAAGGATCAAGCTTTCACCTTTTCCAACAATTAGACAACTCTTTCCAGAAATCCTAATTGTATCTACCAATTTTATGTTTATAATCCAAGTTGTTAACCTGATTCTCTATTAATTAGGTAATAAACATATGAAAGGCAGTGGATGATAAAAACACAATAAAGGTCGAATCTTTACCTTAAACACACAAGGCTACCGTCGGGCTCACCCCAACCCTAGAAGTAGGTGAACTACTCGCTCTTCATCATAGGAAAACTCATCAATAATAAAAGAAAACCAAATTGCATTAATAAAATAAAGCAAAGCTTACAACCGATCGAAGCCAATTCCCCTCTCGCCAAATACAACTTCTCTGGACTCCAAGCTCTCTCTCCTAACTCTCCTACTCTTGTGTTCTCTCTGAATTGGAATGAATAAAAAACTAGACCCATGAGCTTTATTTACAGGGCTTAATCCTTTCTAGTCAAGGTAAGCAAATTCTATCTATTCCTAAAGATAAAACTTAGATAAATAAAACATTAAAATGAAAAGGTAAATATATAAATCTCTTCATGTGATGAATAATCTTCTCCCCATGGATAGATCTTGATAAACTCGTGATAGAACCGGCCTTCCTTCATGCCCAAGTAATCCACAGGTCCTTGGATTGGCCTAATGGACTCGCAGCCCAAAAACAGTGTATTCGACGTCAACCAGTTCTAGTTGACGTCGAGTAGATCTTGTCGATCTTGAGTGACCTTGAGCGTATCGAGTACTCTTCTTCTCATTGAGCTCGGGTGAGGTTCCATGTCTAGTCGACGTCGAGTAAGGTACTCGACGTCGAGTACTCCTCGTGCTCGAGTGGTGTGCGTGTTCCGTCCTCGATTAGTTTTGCTCTCCTGCTGTAGTCGACGTCGAGTAGTCTTGTCGACGTCGAGTAGAATCCTGCTTTTGTTTCCTCTTTTTGGTTTTGTCCCGGAAAGGCTCCAAATTCTTCAATATTAAACATAAACTCGTGTAGACCTCAATTTTTGGCAAATAAGCTTATACTACACAAATTTAACATATTCCAAACCCGAAATATGCAAAGTACTTAGAATAAGGAGCTAAAATGTGCAAAAAAACATTATTACTTTAGTGGACATCAAAGATCTTATTAGATTATTATCTTATTATCTTATTATCTAGGGTTTCCACGACTCTATTTATGTTATATTCATTCATATTCAGTCGTGTGTTGTTTTGTTGTGAGAAGAGAAATACTTTGAGAGAGATGAGCGTTATTTTGGCTATGGGTTGTTAAACTCATACTTTCGCATGTGATTCGAAGATATGGTTGAATAAGTTGTGAGGATTTGAGTTCAATTAGTAATTTTAAATTATATTTATCATCTTATTCTTATTGATTATATTTTTGTTCCTTTCTATGATTGATTACAATGTTAGGAATTGAATATATGCTATGAATTCGTTGTTGTTTTCTAGAGAGCAAACGAAGTCATTGATTTAGTGATATTTCTATGTCTTTGTAGTGGATGATTTCGATTGATCTATATCGCGTAGGTGTTTATAGGGCGGAGAGGGTTTCTCCCTTGTCTTCTATTTGCATTGAATTGATATGTCAATTGGTCTTAGTACTCGAGTATTTGTTGTGAGCCTAATTTGCCATGTTTTACACATACTTTTATATCGATTTCTGTTTACATTTCATGCATTTGGGCTAGAATAGTATAGAATCTTTGTAGTCTATGCTTATTTGCCAAATTATGGAGTCTACACTAGTTTCTTTTTAATTTTGCAGGAATCGATGCAATTTACAGCAATTTGGAGAAAGGATGAAAAGCTCAAAGTCAACTACAGAAAGTTCAAGGTCAAGGAGCTGCTGAGCAAGGAAAAATCGAGCAAGAAACGAGAAAAAGTACTTCACAAAGTTATATTCGACGTCGATTACAAGTGGTTGAAGTCGAGTACTCCCGAGCTTAGAATTTCACACGGAGTCGAGATGATCCCTCGAGGAGCCCAGAGCTACTCGACGTCTAGTGTTACAGTACTCGAAGTCGAGTACACCCGTCGAGTCCACAACGTGCCCGAGCTCGAGTACAATCCAAAGGAAAAATTCTGGTCGAAGTCGAGTAAAACTAGTCGAACTCGAGTACATTCCAGCGACAGCTCGAGTCCAAGATCGAGTGGAGAATAGAAGATAGAACACTTGCAAGAGAATATTTTTGGAATTCTATCCATCCACATGAAGATCTATCAAGTCCAAGAGGGATTTATCCACAATAGTCCTAGTTTCCTTATAGATTTATTTCTTTTATCATTATGTTTTATCTTATGCTTTTAGATATAAAGTTTTAGATATAGATAGATTGTTCTTCCCTAGAATAGACAAGGTTGAACACTATAAATAAGGCTTTATGGGCCGTATTTTAGAAGAATTTAATCATCCAACAATCTAAGCTACAAGCCAATAGGAGTTTTCGAGAGTAGAGAGAGAGAGAGAGAGAGGCCGAGTGGAGCAAGTAGAGCGAAAGTGATTTGGATTTGTTCAGTTTGCACTTTCTTTAGTTTATTAATGCAATTTAGTTCCTTTTATTTATTGATGTGTTTGTTTATGATGAAGAGCGAGTAGTCACCCAACTTCTAGGGTCGGGGTGAGGAAGACGGTTGCCTTGTAAGGTAATGCAAAAAGGTACAATCTTTTGATGCGATTTCGTCTTCTATACATACGAGCATGATTATTTTGCGAAAGTTGAAGGTGATCCTTGTTTGTGTTATTGAAACGAAAGTGATCTTAATACAACTTGGATTTATTATGTGAAAAAGGGTTAGTAACAATTAGGGTTTATGTGAAAGCCTCTATATTCCTATTTGTTAATAACGAAAGTTATTAGATGAAAAGGCATGGTCTTTTATACCTTATATATTATTTTATATGGTTATCGTTGTGGTGTTGAAACATTGATCTTGGAGGTATTTTAGTTTATTGATTTTATTCTCGAATTTCGTGTTACTTTTGTTTTATTTCAATTTAAAATTACGATTTTTTGTTCTGAGTTAGTCGATTTCGAGCACCCCTAGTCGACTTCGGGTAAGTTTTGGTCGACGTCGAGTAATGTAGCACTCGAGATCGACTACTTTGCTACCGTTTTGCATTATGTTTTCTCTGTTTTGCAGTTTTTGTTTGACTGAGTAGTCGACGTCGAGGACACTAGTCGACCTCGAGTGCTTCCTGAGTCAATTTCGAGAGTTTCTGAACTGAAAAGACGAGCACTGACACGCTTCCTCGTGAATCGATCCTGATTGCCTTCTACTACAACGGGAGGAAGGGACGGAGGGAAAACCTGTCGTTGATCCGCCAAAGAAAACTTAAAAAGAATTTGGATTTTCAAACGATTTTGAAACTAACATGGGAATTTTTAACTATTTTACTTGGATTTTCAAACGATTTTGAAACTAACATGGGAATTATACTTGTTTAGTGACTAACTAGCATGATCGTTTGACTAACAACATGATCTGTGTGGCTAATAGCATGACTTGTGGTGATTTATTATAAGAAGTTAGATGTTAGTTACTCATGACGATGATATACATATTTATATACTAATGAAATGATAATATGCGAATTCAACTAAGTATGATATGGAGATTGTCTAAGCTAATGAGTTGGCAAGTTATGATGAAAACGATATGAGATGAGAGATTATTAAATGGGCTGAAAGTATGACAGATGCGAACTTGTTTATTTATCTGCTTGTATTAGTGTGTGATATATGTGTTCAGAGTTTCTATAGAATGATACTCAGTATATTCTCATTATGTGTTTAGGTGACACTCTGTGATTACGCTTGTTGTGTGTCGGGTTATATTGTTGTTCAGCTAGTCAGGCAAGTCCTACGGGGCTTACTTAGTAGCCAGGACCTCATGCCTGATGTGTCATATAGTATGTAGTAGGGACGGGCACAAATCTCGAAAATCCCGATCCTGTCCCAGTCTCGTCCCGATCCCGGTGGGATTTAGGACAAAATAGTGAATCCCGTCCCGCAAAAATTATGCGCGATGTAACGCGGGTAGATCCCACCGGGATCTAGCAAATCCCGTCTCGTCCCGCATATTATAATAATAATAATAATAACAACAACAACAACAATAATAATAATAATAATTTTGATAACAATAATAATATTACAATATTATAGAATAATAATAATAATATATTATTAGTATTATAATTTTGAGAAAATATTATTATTATTTGAACAAATATTATTCACAATAATAATAATCTTTCATTTATAATAATAATAATATTTGTTTATAATAATATTATTATTATTTGAGCAAATATTATTTACAATAATAATAATAATTTTCAATTTATAATAATATTTGATTATAATATTATTATTATTATATAATATTAATATATAATTTCGTAAAAATATTACTTTATAATAAAATTATTATTATTATATTATATTATTATATTATTATTATATCATATTATATATTTTTCTTGTAAATTATAATTATTTTATAATAGTAACAATAAAAATAAGTAATAATAATATTATTATTATAATTAATTTTTTTAGTTATAACGTGGTATTATTATTATTATTATTATTATTATTATTATTATTATTATTATTATTATTATTATTATTATTATTATTATTATTGTTATTATTATTATAATTTACTTTCGATTCATACTACAAGAAATTAGTGGGTAGCCGAGATACTATCTGGGCTCTCACCCCCTTAGCAATAGAAAAACTAAGTCTAGTAAAAATATGGGCTGCAGCACGGGCTCCGGCATCCTGAGATACCGAGAATTTTTGAACCCGCTTCAGCAAAGCAACAACATCCGTATCCAGCTCCCCCAATGAAGAGAAGGAGAAGGGTAAGAAACCATAACCAGCCGTCGTGCACAAATCTCGATACTTGACACACTTACGCTGAGCAGCATCAACCACAACACGACCAGGCACAAAGTCAGACATCCTGGACTGAATCAAGGGGGAGGACCCTGTCAGATTGACACACACATCCCGCCCCCTGTCCCAAGAATAAAGGAGCAAAAACCTTCGGCCGCAGGGACTCATGCCCATCAACCAAACCGATATCAACCTTCTTACCAACAGAAATCTCGGACCTGTAGCAAATATCCAATAAAGTGTCGTGAACGAGGTTGTGGCGATGTTTAATGCCCACAATACCAGCGCATGACACAACATGATCACCATATATATCACCATCAAAGGTCCGACAGCAAGCGGGACAAGGCCTAGACACAGTGAACAAAGGAACGCCCAGGCGATAGCTAAGCACACTGCGATAGGTTCTTCCATTCATAGTCTGCCCCAACCCAGAAATAAGAACTGCACGCAACCAATCTGAGGAGTGAGCATCCTGCCGAGACTTCCATAATGCCGCTTGTCGCGGAGTCAAGGAGAAAGCAGAGTCCGATTCAGCAGCAACCTTTGCGAAATATATATCTGCCAATTTCTTCATAAGTTTAGGGGCAGCGATTTCACTAGGGTCATGTAGAAGATCAGAATCCGTGGTCTCATTAAAAATGCGCAAAGCATCATCAAAAGTAGGGCCAACAACCATGATACCGGAAGGACGTAAGAGCTTAGCCTGCAACTCAACAGACTGCAAACGGGACGCCACAAAAGCATAATGTAGGACATCTTCAGCAGCATACACTCAGAGCCCACCAAACTGAAAAGGGAAGGTGGCAAGCCGCCACTGCCAATCTCCAAACCCAGGCCCAGACGCAGTGACAATATGTTCCAAGCTAGAACGGAGTGCCACATCAAGTGAAAGTTGGGCTGGCCCAAAGACACGTGGGGAACAAGTACGCAAAGCAAAGTAAAGTTTAGAAATACCCGTACAAGACCGAAGCAGAAGCAACTCACACTGTGGGTCATCAATCCTCGCAACAGAATTCATAAGCTCTATGGTTCTAGTCACTCTCTTCGCCACAAGCTCCCTGTCGAAAGCAGGGCAAATGCTGACAGGCCCACCAAGAACTTTGACGCCGCGCGAAGGCCGAGCAATAGAGGGGGGGGGGGGGGGGAGGGGGAAACACCAGGAAGACGACTCATAGGGTCTTCTATAGGACAAAAAACCTCGGTCTTATCCACATTAAGATGAAGGCCAAAGCGGGGACCATCCTCCATAATCAGCTCCAAGACCTTCCCCACGACCAAAGTGTCCCCAACAACAGTGCCATCATCTAAGTACCAAGCATGCAGACTAAGATCTAAAGAGTCTCTGATCATGCACACCAAAGGATGCAACACCAAAGCAAAAAGTAGAGGACCCAAAGGATCCCCCTGTTGAACCCCTCGACAAGACCATAAGCTATGCTCCCCATAATAAAGTCGCGCGGGACTATAATAACAAAACTCCACCCACCGGGATAAAGCTGGGCAGTGACGGCAAACTTCCTGTAACATGGCACCCCGATCGACTAAGTTGAAGGCATTCTAAAAGTCGACCAACAACATCGAAAGGCCCTTCTCGCTACCACGAGCCTCAATGAAACGATTCAAGGCATGCAGAATAGCCTCTCCTCCACCGGATACCCCAACCCCAAACTGAAGACCAGCGAAATAGCCCGAAAAAGAAGGACCGACTAAACAAGCACCAACCTTAGAGACAAGGCGCCTCCAAATAGTGCCAACAACAATAGGGCGAATACCAGCACCTGGTTTAACAAGCGGCGTGAGCGGGCCACTAGCAATGTACTCACCCAGAGCTTGCGGACAACGACCCTCAAGGAAAAGATTAATCATCCGAGTAATATAGGAGATCAAATCATCCGAAATAGCAACCGCAGCTCCACCCAAACAATTGGAAAGATGCTGAGCACGGAACCCATCCCTCCCACATGACGTGCCACGTGGGAAACTCCGAATCATATCCAAAACAACGGTCGAAGAAGCAACGAGAGGATGGTGATCAATAGGCAAAGGCGGAAAGTTGGGAGACGCAGCGGTGGGGTGCTTATCTCTCAGAGCCTCAAGAGTGGCATCAGAATACGGGGCAATACCTGATGAAGAAAGCACCCGAACAGCGGCAGTGTAGTGACCATCACAAATCATCCTCCGGCATTGCCGAAGGTTGAGCTCACTCAAATCAAGGTCCTCCTTCACACTAAAAGAAGGGGGAACCTCAGCTAAGGTCTCCTGTAGAAGCTGTGAACTGCCGCCCGGCACACCCCAAACACGAATAGCACTAGCAAAACTCTCCTCTTGACGGTGACGCTTGACAGCAGTCCTGCACTCAAGGTTACTCCGCGGTGAAAAAGTCTTAAGTATACAAAGAGGCATCACAAGCAAACGAATCCAATAAGAGAGGTCGCCAGGAGAGTCAGTCACACCATCTAATGCCCCTTTTAAAACCCGAGAAAAACCTAGGCGTCACTTAGGAGGGATGGATTTCACTGTGCGTAACCTCATAGAGAACAAACGATCAAGCGAAGATATAGACAAAACAACAGGCACAACCCCAACATCAACCAAGGGAACCGATGAAGACGGGGCTGAAGGTCTAGGAATATCATAAATAGTAAAGCGAACAAGACCATCACCACAGTCCGGAGGTGCCACATAATCACCCTGACTATGCCGACATCGAGCACGAAAGGTATGAGTTTTAATAAAAAAACACCACATAACCAAACACCCATACGCTTGAAAGTCACCTCAGCATTAGAGTAAATAGCCAAACTATCAGAAAGAGTTTGACGAGTAAGTATCTGAGCATCCCCACTGTAATGTCGATCACGAAGGGGCCTGAGCATGGAGGTTTTAACAAGGCCTTTAGCACCACCATCAAGGCACCCACAAATACCCACAAAAGGGCAATGGTACCGAACAAGATCAGGCATAATAGAATGAACAACGAAGCAAAGCAAACATCTGAACAAGATCACTTCACCGTACAATAACCGAAAGGAATTAAAAAGCAAGCAGTCAAGCAACGCAGCCAAGCAACGCAGCCTATAGACCAGATTGCCAAACGTGCCCGGCGAACAAGAACAACGGCAAACACCAGCAACAGTAATCAACAGAACTCAAAGGCAATCGTGCCAGTCAATCATGCACTCCCGACTCGAACACACATCCGGATCGACAAACAACCTCTCCCTGCTGAGCGTTGAATTGAAATCCTAAATACTAGCACACCAAAGGAGAAACATGAACCTTGTAGACCACCAAAGTTGCTGAACCAAGATCGTCGTGGGAGATTGCGAACACGATCACTGACCTGCGCTGAACACGATCGTTGATCGCCTGCCTGCTGCCCAAGCCTCCACGCCCTCTCCCAGGCCTCTCCTGCCACCGAGAATGGGGTCCGGCCTCAGGAGCACCAGCCACCAGGAACCGCCGGACGGCCTGCCATCACCGTTGGCCTCGCCGGATCGCTTATCTCTGATCGCCTGCCCTAGTAGACCCTACAATTATTATTATTATTATTATTATTATTATTATTATTATTATTATTATTATTATTATTATTATTATTATTATTATTATTATTATTATTATTATTATTGTTGTTGTTGTTGTTGTTGTTATTATTATTATTGTTATTATTATTATTATTATACCCATTTAGAGCTACAAGAGGCAAATAGCTAAATACGGTATTCTTCCCAACTATCAATCGATAATGAGACAGTATCTGGTGAATCTCGTCTCAATCCTTTTCTGTCCCGATCTAGTAAGATAATGTAGCCAAATATGTTGAACATTACAATTAATTATATAATCATTGTATGAATTAATAATAGTATTATAATACTAATACTAATATTAATATTAATATTAATATTAATATTAATATTAATATTGAATAATATAGTTGAGAAGAATACCGTAGTCAACATATTATACAAATTAATGAATTATGAAATCATTTTTCACTTTGCAAATTTATATAATATTTTATTATTTTTATTTGCGAGACAAGGCCCATCCCGTCCCGATCCCGTCCCATCCCGTAAAAATTTCGAGGGACGGGGCTCAATCCTATCCCGTCCAATTTGATGGACGGTTTTTAGTCGAGTAAACCGTATCAAAATAATTTCGAACCTACCTAACTAATGTAGTGTGGTAAGCACGAGTCGATCCCACAGAGAATCAAGTTATTCCTAAGTTAAGTTTATTTACCAATTAATAGGAAAAGAGGGGTTTTGATTGATTGAAATAAGAAATAAAATAAAATAAACTATAAACAAGTTGATGCGAAACAATTTAGAGAAGATCGCTCTACCTACAACTATCCATGTTATTTGGTTGAATTGATATTGTAACTTCCTCTTGTCCTTTTAGTCTTCCTATGAATGCCCTTGTCCCGACCTAATATAGTTACTAGTCCAATCAGTTCTAGAAACCCTTATTAATCGAACAGTCCCTAAAGAAGGATTTAACCCAATTGATAGCTTTAAGTTCAGAGATTAACCAAGGTATTTGCAGTTCCTAAAGAGGGATTTAACAACACATCTAACTTCCTACCCATCCAATTAGTTCAATCATCCCTAATGTAACGGCCCAGAATTATGATTTCCGGGTTACGTTTCAAGGGATAAAACCCCTTGTTCGGATCTTGCAATCCAGGTACGGGTCGAGGTTTCAAACTCATTTAAGATTAGTAGAAAGAGCAAACAAGATCCAATTCAACCGAAAAATCCAATTCAACCGAAAGTAAAGCGGAAGCAAAACTAGGATACAAATGCCACGACAAAGCCGGCTCGAACCAAATCATAAGCAAGTGATTACCATTTTACCAAGTTAGAATATTAGCTAGATTCTTCGATTCGCCAAAGGGTTTCCCGTCACAGAAGCAAGGAGCAAACAAGATCTGCAGAAAATACCTTAAAAAAAAGAACGGGGAAAGGAGTCAGATCGAGCCACTCATGCGGGACCGGAAGTCCTCGCTGAGGCCACATAGTATGTGCTATACCTAATAAAGATGCTCTAATGCAGTACGAAAGTCAAACACACTAGCATGCTCCTAGTTATAATAATGTGCAGAAATACTGTAAAGGGCCCAAGACAATGCCAAATGGCATATCCCTCTCCTACCTCCACCCCCTTCCGATAGGGCGGAGACTGGCCAACTCGTGAATGCATTCCATCATAATCGGGGGGCACGCATGCCTAACCCGCTCCACAATAAAGCCCGCAGGCATCTCATAATATAAGGAAGTTCATGACTCGATTGACTCAGGGTACCCGATGAGGCTGGGCTACCCTATGACCCTAGCAAAGACTCTAGGACTATCACAGATAACGGCCGTTCTGTTTCAAACGCAATAAGTAAGCAGATGCTCAATCAATTAGTGCAACCTAAACATGATACTACATGGCATGCTTTTATGCAAATGCAACACCTAACATAAAATGCAACAACAGGCATGAATTTCCAACCTGAGTAAGCCCCCTAGGGAACTTACCTGAAGATGCAGAACAGCAGGGTAATGCAAGCAAGGGCCCAAATGCAAGTCCAAAGTAATCCAAAAGCACTACACACCTATCATTAAGCCATTTCTGTAAGCTACCAGACCAATATTTACACACACAAAACCCAAGTTCTCAACATCCTTAAAACCAATCGACGGTAAAACCATTTTCCAAAACCCTTCCGATATGATCAACATCAACCAAAATCATTTATTTCCAATAAACCCCATTGATAAAATCGTACCAACCATATTTTTCAACTCTTAAATCCCAAAGTAAGTCAAATCATGTTCAAAATAATTTCTCAAATCATACTTGTCCAAATCAAGAGAAAGTATCAATTTTTCAAGTCAACCCAAAATCTTATTTTATTGACATATTCCGGCACTTGAAAATGCTTTCCAAAAACACTCTTTTTAAACACAAGTTCAAATAATACATCTTAAATCTCAAAAATAAAAGTAATAGATTTCACATAACCTATAACCATGCCAATGACGTAACAGATCAATTTATATAAATAATTAATATTCCGAATAAATAATAAATATATATATATATATATATATATATATATATATATATATATATACATATCATATAGATAAATAACATCACATTAAAATACACGATATAATAACAACATAATATAATAACACCAACAACAAAAGTTTAAAACAACCCAAACCCAATCTTGAAACAAACAGGCCCTCACCCACCCGGAAATAGAAGCCCAACAGCCCAAAACCCACACCCGGTTCCGGATTCCCTCCCAAAGCTGAGACCCAACAGAAAAGAAAGGAAGGACCATCTCTCCCAAGGTTATAACCCGAAATTGGAAATCGGATCCACCAAATTTGAAGCCCAAACCCGGCCCACTCTCACAGAAGAGAAAAGGGAACCCAAATCTGCAGTGCCGTCTCCCACAACTCACAAGAGCAGAACACTGCTCGGCGACGGAAAGAAACGCGAGAAGAAAGGGGAGGATCCCGGAATTTCAATGGCCTTTCGGCCCCCAAATCTTGCCCAGAGGATCGACTCAGGATTTCCGACCAAGAACCGGCTATACCCACACAGAGATGAGCAACTCATCATGGAGAGAAAGGGAGATTACGAAGGCTCACCGAGGTCAGAAGTCTTCACCTGAGAGATTCGATTCGCTTGATCCAGCGTCATCGACGAGGGTAGCTCTCCATTTCGAACCTTGGAAGAGAGAAGGGTAAATAAAGGTCCACTTTTACGGGATAATCAGTCGAAATCGAAAACGAGAACGGAAAAGCGACCTTGCGAATAGGAGGCGGGGACGGTTGCGGTTCGCGGTTCCGAGGGCTCCTCCTTCTTCTTCAGTCGTCGGAACGGTGGGGCTTGGAATCTCAGTTACTGCTGCTGCTGCTGCTTGGAAACGGAGAAGAAGGAAGAAGCTGCCGGTGATGCCTGGTTCGGCAGATCTCGAATTTAAGGACGAAATGTGGCTCGGTCTGCTTCACGGCGACATGGATGAACCTCTAGAATGATCGACGATGGATGGAGGCCTGCGGGTGGCTGACTGACGGCGGTAGGAAATCAGAAACGGGGAAGGTTGCTGGTCTTGATGGAGTGTGGTGACGGTGGTGGTTTGGGGATTCCTCTGAATTCTGAAATTTGCAGGATGGGAAGGAGGGGGAAGAGTGAAGAGTGGGATTGAATTTGAAAGTGAAAATGTGGGGAGGAGAGATGGGCAACATCTGTGTGTGTTGGTGCATTTGGGGGAAAAGAGCAAGAGGACAAATTGTGAGCTGTAGGCAAGGCAAAAAGGGGTGGGATTCCCATCAACAATACATCTGAGAACAAGAGAGAGAGGGGGGGGAAGAAAAGAAGAAAAGGAAAAAAAAGGAAAAAAAAATAGGAATGGCCCTCACAATAGAATTCAAAATAGCGGAATAGACTCAAAACCCACTCGCTCGACTTTATCCCGACGCGAAAGATATAAAGCTTAAAACTTTAAATTTCAATCGAATTCTCGAACTGAATCAAATAATAAAATTATATTATACTTTCAAATTTTTGCAAGCGAAAGCGAAAATAAATCTGAATGAAGGTCCATTTAAAATAATTATATGCCGGAATTCATTTTAAGAGATTTTAGTTAACCCGATTTAAATTCATATTTATTTTCTTTTTACGAGAATTAGGATTTAAAAATTCGGGCCTTTACATCATCCACCTCTAAAAATAAGTCTCGTCCTCGAGACTAATATCACTCTGAAACATGGGGATGAAGTTTTAAATTGGTGAGTCCAAGGATCATGCCATTGATTCTGTAAGCATCTCATAGGGGCCCGTATGAGATCCTCACAGCACCCTTGACGTGATCATAATATTCCCAATTGGTCGTAGCAAGCATGTGATATGGGCCCCTATCACACCCTTACCCCGACCCTTCGGTCACATTATAACTCGAAAAGCAATCATAGCGTCTCTACTGTGTCTTAGCAAGCATTCTACATGCGCCCCTATAAAATGCTTGTATCCACTTCGTGAGGCGTTATAATATAAGCCCGGGTGTGAAAATTTCTCTAAAAGGGATTCTGCAATTGGGAAAAAAAAATTGGCCTCAAAATCGTTGAAATTCTCGGTATGTTTATTCTTTAAAATTTCAAGTAATTCCTTTTCAAACCGCTCAAAATCCTCAAATAAGACGTTTAACCAAGCGACTTTACACCAAAACAAGTAAAATCTTTTTGACCAAAATTTCGTCAAAATCCTCCAAAACCAAAACAGTTTCCCGCGTAACAATCAATCAAATTCAGAAGCTCGGAGGTGGAATCATCCACCTCTAAGGGCTAATCTCATATTCTCTTCCTAGTTTCCAGAATCAAAATAAGCTATCAGTCTCAATTCAAGCAAGCTTCACAAGCTATAAGAAATGCATAACCAAATAACCAACCAATCTCCAATCAGTACATCATATGACAAGTCTCAAACATATGCCAACACAGTGCCACAAGGTCACATCAACATCTCTACATCCTACTACGGGTCATAATACATATCTCAACCACATAACAAAATCATAATAAACGTCTCAACATCACATCAGAAGTCATAAAAGTATCACCTCAGCATAGAGTCAACGAAACAAAACTCATTGTCAACACATCAACACAACAAAATCACGCCATTAAGATTCAGCAAAAGGGGAGGTCAAGCAGCATATCAATCATCGAATGTCAGCATACTCACCAGACATCATCTTAACTCATCACAACGCCATGTAGCGATCATTTGGTAATCAGACATCATTATCTCATATATATAAATCATATTCATTTTGAAAGTCATGTTCGTGATGTAACATATCCATAAGCACGCTTGCTAAACATATAATACTACATCATGTTTACTACTACATAATATAACATCATGCTTTCACCCCATAACATAACATCACACTTTCACATAATAACACATCATTATCTCGTATATTATATCACAACACATCCTAACATGCTCCTAAACCAATATAACAGGATATCAAGGTATTAATATATCATAGTAACACTTGTCACTACCAATTAGATTTTAATATTGCATGTCAACATGTAATTCCATATCAAGTTCATCATGGTCGTTATCTAACATCATGCCAGCAGATATAAATAAATCACAAAATCAAGAAAATTCCTCACATCATACCAGTCAAAATAAAACACAATCCCCACTCTCAAGCCAAGACTAATGATCTTCTAGACTCGCCACGTCAACTTAGACAAAATTTCCCCCAAAGAAATCCCAATTCATTCTGATACTCCAATCTCGCCCCTCCTTCCGCCAATCAATACCACACCATCCACCTCTAAGAACCCAACTCCTATCTCTAACTGCACACTCAAGTACCCTCTAACACCATGTCCTCAATATTCACGAGCCCTCTCTTACACTTCTCGTACTACCCGAGGCATTACTAGCATCACCTAGAAGCTCATCAGAACCACCAACATTGCCTCTCATAAATCCCAAAGCTCTCTCAGTCTTACCTAAGCGAACATCCCTTTCTTGCGACTCACCTCCTAATACCATCGATCATCCGAACCGCCCAAAATTCTTTCACCACTCTCCAACCACGCTACCAAATTACCTCACCCACAGGTTTAAGGAAGAAACAATCATGAAAGTCATCAAACATAAGGTCTACATCATATCAACTAGCATTCATAAACATAATATCATGGGTTCAACAAGTCTCAATTTACCATCATGCTCAATAATCATTGCAGACATCATATATGAACATAATGAAGTCAAGCTAACATGTTGCATTATAACCTTATCCGATACAACTCATGCTTCTTAACATATGTAGTTCATATTTTACAGGCAAAGGAATTCAAATCATGCTTAGAACCTTAGAGTAGCAACAAGTCAAGACATCATGGTACATGAGATCTATAAGTCATCAAATCATATCATCATAGACAACAGGCAATCATGCAACGGTCATTATCAAGTCAGCACATCAACACATAAATCTCATCGCTAGGTCAGTGCAATATCATCGTCAACAAATTCAAAAAGGGTTAGCAATTCGAACGGAGAACAATCCCGCTTGCAAGTCATATCGTACTCAATAACCTCCATCCTCGAAATATGTTTGTCCCGCCGACATTGTTGACCCTGAGGCTCGTGGGTTATGGGCCCACACTTCCGCTACGCTGCTCTATCGCTATCTAACTTCCCGTTCCCTTTTCCATACGGTCGCTCGTCCGATGTATCGCGTAAGAGTACAAGTTAGCGGAGATAGATGAGTGACAATGGCAGACACCCACTGTTCCTTTCGGAATCAAACACGGACCAAGGCTAAGACGACAAGACTGGAGACAAGACTATGACCCGAGAATACAACGATGCCCTTATGAAAGTCTATTAGGTTACAATTGTGATGAGCAAAATGAATTCATCATGGAGCATATCAGTCACATTAATCCACACTAACATGTACCTATCTCAAGGAGAACGACATGCATATTCAATCCAAAAGACATAATCGAATTCTACACGGATGCATGTGAGATAAGCTAATAGCCTTTTATTCCAGGGAAGCAGATATGTCTAGTAATTTCAAGTAAGATATGCGGAGCCAGTAATGGTCATGAAGAGCTTAACGAGGATGACAAACATCACATATATGAACAATGCACGAGCATGGCAACAAATGAGGCCAAATATAGCATGACGAGGTACATCATAAAAATCAACTAAGCATCATATGAGGGTACATAAGAGCGTCATGACAATTATCAAATCTAGCAACAAGGATCATATAATAGGTTGAGAACGACATGTAATCATATGACGAGATACATTTAAAAGCATAAGTAATACATGGTACTAGGGATACATGATAAGACATAGGCATAGTCAAGAGTGATTTAAATGAATTCAACATAATGTTCATGAAGGATGAGGCATCCTTACAAGGTAACAAAGAGAACATCACCGTGATAGATTCTAAGCATGCTAGGAAGGAATAGTCATTGAGGCACATAAAGTAGTACAATAATTATCACATTACAGGACAAGAATGTTCATGTAATAAACAAGCATGACAAGTTACCATTGAGCGGGTCATTTTAGAAATCATAAGCTCTATAGGATATTAACAACACATATCGAACATGAATACAATCAAGATACTTCGACTAGGTCCATTCTATCATTCATGTGTCATGCGTATGTTAAATTATGATATAGCGTGGTGTGTGATCATGCGAGGTGCCAAGTCATACATTAATGCAAGCATGAGAAGATGGCACAGAATAATAGGGAAATACCACCGAGCGATAACAGGTAAGCATGCTAGGATTAACCATCACGGGAAGCAAGTCGATCATCAAGTTCAACATTAATCTAATCAGGATGGGCAAAACATCTTAAGAGGGTAGGAAGAGGGAAGAATCACACTATCAGGGGCCTGACTCAAGGGAAAAATTCAGCGATAATGTCGACAAGATATAAATGCGTACAAGTCACAACTAAGGGTCTTACATGATGCTAAAGGCTCATCATGACGTACGATACATGCATGCAACTAATCATGACGACGCATAAGAGATCACTCACTCACATTCCAACGATATAGAAGTATGAGAAAAGTTTAACACAAGTCCAAATAATGGGCAATATGACCAGAATACGAGGACATGAGCTCAACCCAACACATACTAGGATAACATGCATTCATCAAGACTCAATTATACCACATATTCTCCATTCAACGCAAGCAATCACACAACGGTATCAACTTGCAAAATCATCAACAACAGTCAATTTGACGAATACAAAACAGATGGGCATGCTATGGATTCTTGTCACAAAAGAAGTAATAGTATCGACACATCATCATCCAGCATGCTAAGGCAATCATCTACAAGTATTCATACAAAGGGGAGTTGATCACACTATCATGAACCTAATCCAGGAGGAAATAACGATCATGTAGGTTCATATCATGTGGTTCATGTTCCCAATCCATCATACGATCAATAGGCCAAGTAAACATGATATAACAACATATAATCATGATAGAAGGCAAGACACAACACGAGACTTGAGCAATGTAACTCACCACATTATGAGCTTAACAATAAAATCATGACAGAAAGCAAGGCATAACATGAGCAGCTTTTACTAATGATCATTTGCAAGGTACATGCGGGAGATTACAAGATTACGTCATGCAATTCATAGAGAGTCACCATTACAACCGGACAGAGATTCCTAAGGGCATCCACTAACTTTTCCCAACCGACTCATCACCCCTCTTTCCCGTGGGACTCTAGTACAAATCTTTGTAGCAAGAAAATAAAGGTTGATCATCATATGAATCAAGAAAGACAACCCCATGACACCTTACTTTTGACTCAAAATGCCATCAAGAACCACCTTCCAATACTCACTCAGAGAACCTCCATATCCATACATGATTCCGACACAATGTGTTTACCAACCCGATTCCCCGTGGGAGACACTGACATCCGGGAGAAAGACTCGATATCACCGTCAATGGGTTAACAAACATAGTGAAAGGGGTTGTTTCACACAAGCTGGGTTTGACAATGTAGAAATAGAGGCACTCCCACTATCCCGTTTGCACAGATTAGTTAATACACACTCATTGTTAGGCATACCAAATCAGATCTAAAGCATAGCAAGCACTTAGCACAGAGTTAGTTAATCACACTCATAATGATCTCATTTGATTCTCCCAACCCATCTGCAAAGAACAAGCTGATATTTCGCCTACCGTTCCCAACTACACCCAATAGGGGTGGTCTATCGCCTTTACTACCCACTCGTGTCCCCGTTTGGTAGGTTTTTCTCTTTTATTACAAGTCGAGTTCATTACTTAGTCCAATTTAGGTTAGGCATCTTAAGTTCATTTTGCCCCTTTAAAACACTTTTTAATCCCTTGAAATTCACGGGCGGTTTTCCAAAACATACACTCGACCCTTGTGTACCCGAATTGCACAACCTCAGCTCTGATACCATCTTTGTAACGGCCCAGAATTATGATTTCCGGGTTACGTTTCAACAACAGGTATGAATGTCCAACCTGAGTAAGCCCCCTAGGGAACTTACCTGAAGATGCAGAACAGCAGGGTAATGCAAGCAAGGGCCCAAATGCAAGTCCAAAGTAATCCAAAAGCACTACACACCTATCATTAAGCCATTTCTGTAAGCTACCAGACCAATATTTACACACACAAAACCCAAGTTCTCAACATCCTTAAAACCAATCGACGGTAAAACCATTTTTCAAAACCCTTCCGATATGATCAACATCAACCAAAATCATTTATTTCCAATAAACCCCATTGATAAAATCGTACCAACCATATTTTTCAACTCTTAAATCCCAAAGTAAGTCAAATCATGTTCAAAATAATTTCTCAAATCATACTTGTCCAAATCAAGAGAAAGTATCAATTTTTCAAGTCAACCCAAAATCTTATTTTATCGACATATTCTGGCACTTGAAAATGCTTTCCAAAAACACTCTTTTTAAACACAAGTTCAAATAATACATCTTAAATCTCAAAAATAAAAGTAATAGATTTCACATAACCTATAACCATGCCAATGACGTAACAGATCAATTTATATAAATAATTAATATTTCGAATAAATAATAAATATATATATATATATATATATATACATATCATATAGATAAATAACATCACATTAAAATACACGATATAATAACAACATAATATAATAACACCAACAACAAAAGTTTAAAACAACCCAAACCCAATCTTGAAACAAACAGGCCCTCACCCACCCGGAAACAGAAGCCCAACAGCCCAAAACCCACACCCGGTTCCGGATTCCCTCCCAAAGCTGAGACCCAACAGAAAAGAAAGGAAGGACCATCTCTCCCAAGGTTATAACCCGAAATTGGAAATCGGATCCACCAAATTTGAAGCCCAAACCCGGCCCACTCTCA
Source organism: Persicaria maculosa (assembly GCA_963922045.1). Classification (NCBI taxonomy): domain Eukaryota; kingdom Viridiplantae; phylum Streptophyta; class Magnoliopsida; order Caryophyllales; family Polygonaceae; genus Persicaria; species Persicaria maculosa. The sequence continues at coordinate 43,456,618 of OY998262.1, read as the reverse complement.
CAGAAGGGGGGGTCTAAGTCTACCGCACACACTCACAAAAGTTTACAAGGTGTTTGCTTGGTTCCTCCCCAGACAATCAATGAAAGTAGGGTACAATAGTAGACCAATTCACCTTATACTCAAATCTTGAACCCTTAGGGAGATTAGGAAGTCTAATTGCAAGTGGTTGAGCACTCAAATTGGGTTACTTTAGGTTTCTCAGGGTCCTTCTTGGTGGATTATCTATATCGTCTCCCATCTCCTTATGTGTGTCAAATTCGAGCCTCCTTTTCAACCTAAGAGACCTTTCAATGTCGGGATCAAAAGACAAAGGTAGTGAATTAGATGAACGAGTTTGGACCATACAAGGACACAAAAGACTCAACGAAAAACAAAAACAAAAATAAAAAGGAATCAATGATAGAAATAAGGAAAAGCAAACTCTTTTCTTCCCCGACAACGATGCCAATAATTTGGTGTGGGACGAACGTCGTTGGCAATTTCTCCCTTTTCCAAATAGTAATAATAACCTAACTTAAAGCTCAAAACCAATAGATTAATAAATCAATGAATTGATAAAACAACAACTAGTATAGCGATGAAACCCATAGTCGAACCCATAGAGAAGAACGGTTGCTATGCAATGTTTCTAACAATGATTATTATGACAAAAGACATGATTTATATAAAATTGATGACAAAGTAAAGTAAAGAGAAATACGATTGCAAAGTGTTGATAATAAGATAGAAGAAATATTTTACCTGTAATTCTCCTAAAATGGTTGAGGTTCATGGTTCTAGGATTGATTCAATAGTTATTTCTAAGCATATGTCGACTTGACTAAAGTTGAAGGATCCGCAGGGATACAATCATCTTATGCGCACCGGTCCGTGGGAAAGCTGAACCCTAGGTCCCAAAAGTGTGTAATCCTAGGGTACCCATCAGGAGTTAAGAGATATAAATTGCCTGTTATACAACCTGGTGCTTAAAAATCTTTTGTTAGTAGAGATGTCATCTTTAAAGAGGATGAGTTCTATTTTAAAGATAAATTGAATGTCATGGATGAGTTTACAAGAAAACAAGACATGGATGAGATGAGACACACACCAAAGTTCTATATGCATGTGGATGACAAAGAGAAGGAAGAAGGTGAGAAAGGAGATGTGACCCCTGATAGTGTTTAGGGGGATAATAGTGCGCAAGATTTGCAAACACATCAATCAAGTGGAGTAGTTGAGGTACATGAAGAGGAACAGGTAAGGCCAAAGGCCAATGAAGAGCTTGAGGTCAATGATGGTATAACATTTGTTCCTAACTCCACTTCTCAAAATGTGGTTTCTGATTTGTCAAATACTCCCTCCGTCCAAGAATACATGGCCTTTTAGGCCTTAAAACTTTGTCAAAAATACATGGCCTTTTAGATGTATAGGTAATTATTACCTCTAAAATTACTACTTTTTTACTTGTTAAAATTAAATAAAACTCTTGGAAAAATTAAAGAAAACCCATGAACTTCCAATTACTATTTTAACCTTTAATAATAATGATAAGATTTAAGATGTAAAATAGGTTCCTTAATTAGCGTGCATGAGCCTAAAAGGTCATGTATTCTTGGACGGAGGGAGTAATTAGGAACAACATGCTCTCACTGATTATCAATTGATTCGTGATAGGGACCCTAGAAGGAAAATCCCAAATAAAAAGTACATGACTAATGTTGTTGAGTTTGTCTTTTGATAGGGTCTATTTTAGTCATGTTTTTAGTATAGATTTGCATATTAATTTAGAGCATGTTTACACGTTTTATAACTTATTTGTTGTTATTTAGTTTTCGGAGTCTACACTAGAGCTTTTATATATTTCAGGTATTTTCGGGTTAGATCTTATGAATTTGGGGGTTGATCGTTTGATCGTGATCGAAAGCAACATGGGCTGAGTTAGGATGAAGGGCTGAGGCACTCATATGTACAAAGGCGGTAGGAGGAACGGCCCCTTGGCCAACAAGTCAAACGAGTGCTGTGTTTTACCATATATATTTAGATATATTAGAATTATATTTAGATAGATTATATATATTTATATTATATAATATTTTGGATAGAATAGATTAGAATTAGGTAGATTACGTTTATTATAGTATATATATATTCATACATTCCTACGGAGGCAAGGAGAACCGTAGCGGACAGTTAGAGACGGAGACCATGGCCGACTTTAGTTTAATATAAACCTTAATTGTCTTTGTCTTATTTTTATGGAGATCTAAACTCTTTCGTTTAGTTTATGGATTGAAGCTTTGTTTTTATAATGTTGTGAGATTTCTATTCTTGTTCTATTCGTATTGATTCTTTTGCGATTATTATTGATTTCTTCTAGTCCGTACAACTAGTTGAGATTATTGCTAGGATTTTGTAGATTCCTCGTAGCGAACCTTAATCCATAGTAGCAATCATGCCTTTTTAGGACTCGTAGGACTAAACCGGTGTGTAGAGAATCAATTACATGTTGAATGCTGACTCGTAGCTTGGTGTTGCATGTATCCTGATTAATCCTTAATCTTAATGCTACTATTAGGTTGAATCTTGACCGTGTTAGGGTTATCTAATTAGTAAGGGTTACTAGAACTCGTAGGACTAGTAATTTACACAAGATCAGGACAGGAACAATAATAGGATGAAAAGAGAACTTGAAGAAGAATCGAGGATCAACCGGTCAAATTAAAGTGGATATCTGTAGATGAAACTCTATTCTTAATTGCTATCTTCATTAACTTGTTTATAGTTTATTTTATTTTCTTTCTTATTTCCACCACTCAGAAACCCCCGTTTTCTATTAATTGGTAAATAAACTTAACTTAGGAATAACTTGATTCTCTGTGGGATCGACTCGTGCTTACCACGCTACATTAGTTAGTAAGTTCGAATTTATTTTGATACGGTTTACGCGACTAAGAACCGTCCATCAAATTGGCGTCGTTGCCGGGGAATCAAAGTTTATTTCTTTATTTTGTGTGTTTATCAATTTTTGTATATATCTAATTTATTGTGAACCTATCTTACGGTTCATAACACCCTTGCTACTAACTTTTTAGATGTTGAGGTTATTGCAGTTTGAAGGTGAGAACTTTCACCAATATCTTAACAGATTGCAGAGATATGTGGTAATCCGTTATTCACGGGGTTATCAAGACAACATCCGAGATATGATTATTTGCATAATTGACGGGATGACTGCTGAGACACGAGCGCTTGCTGAGCACATGAGTAACGGAGGCCTAGCACGGTTAGGTTTGTCGGGGTTGTGGGATTTTTTCTGTTATATGGATTACCATGTTGCACAGGAAGAATCTTTCACTTCGATATCTCCACCAATGGGGGACTCTGTCACACACTTGGACGATGAAATCCAAGCCCTTACTCAAGCGATACAGGAGAATGGTGAGAGGATCAAAAACTTGGGGGAACAATTGAGCCAACTTATTCAAACAGCAAGCGAGATAATAGCAGAGCAGATGGTCGCCCCTCAAGTTGATAAAGAAAGCCAACCCATTCCGTCATCTCCTGAGACAGTGAAGGATGCAAGAATGGAAGATCCTGCCGACGTCATTGTGCTTAATTCATTTCCTCCTAGTTGGTTTCATAACGAGGAGGAATTGTTCATAGACAACGATAGTTTCTTTGCCGATGGAGAAGATGGTCCAGTGCTTCCTGACATGGAATCTCATGAGTCGACGCATGAGGTTTCATGTGTTGTGTCTACTACTCCATCTGATGAATTCATTCTGAGCTTGCCCGTTGATGAACCATGTCTAGAGCCACCTGCTGAGGCTCGAGAGGTAATACAGGTACAGTTTTGCAATTTGGAAGGTAATGGTGATTATTTTGATCCTTTTAATTGCTATTTTGAAAAGCCACCAGTGGAACTGAACTGGTGGTATCATATATCTTCAGTAAAGAGTCATAACTGTGATAAATTGAAAGGGTTTTTAACTTATATAATATTTTATAATTTCAATTTATTAGTGTGCTATGACGCCTTGTGTAAGATGTGCGCACAGGAATATGACAGACTACTGAGGGCTTTGATGATGTGTGATTGGTAAGGATTTGAGATTAAGAATAAGTCGTGTTAATGACATAAAAAAATCATTAGTTAGGGTTTTCCTATTCTTTTTAGTTAGAATTAATTTTTATACATTTCTTTTATTTTCGTAAAAAAAAATTAAAAAAAAAAAAAAAGATAGTCGAGTCCTTTCTTCGCTTCCCAGGTCGGCATCTCCTCGCCCTCAGGCCTCATCTCACCATCACCGTCACCACACCTTCCCATCTCAACCCCCTTGAGCGCCGCCTCTCTCTTCCGGCTGGCCGACCACCACTCCGGTCGTCTGCAATCGAGCCACTTCGGCCATCTGAAGCCGCCAGTCGCTCACCATCGCCGCCCTTTTTCTCCTCCACCATTAGTCCACCGTCTTCTCCCCTTCCCTCGCCCTTCGCTACTGTCACCTACCTCCCCGATGTCGCCAATCACCATCAGCAATCCACCGCCACCGTTGCATCGCTTTTCCCGCGTCCTTCGCTGCTGTTCATCAGATCGACTTCTAGACCACCACCGGACCACCAGGAGACATCAAGTTCAATTTCAATCAAGTATGATTAGGTTAGTCCCTCTCTATTCCGATCTGCAGTGTTGAATTTAGCGTCTAATAATGCTGAATCTGTGAGTGGTTGGGTCTTAAATGAATTTGCAATTGGGAGATTTTTGATTGGGAGATTTTTGGTTCTTGGATGAACGATTAATGCTGTTTGTTTGATTTGAATTTCCCGTGATAAAGCATTGATTGAATTGTGCTATTTCAGAATCTTGAGCTTGATGTTTGAGACTTTGGAGTGATAATGTACCCTCTGTAGCTGATCGGGTTATTCTTCTCATGTCTAAATTCAGCTGAGTATTTTTGCAAGTCTCTTCTAGATTAGTAGGTTTCTGTGGTATGATGGGTTAAGTAATCATATGATTCGTTGTTGTTATCTTCTTTTCTCATGCTCCCTGAAATCACTTGATTCCATGTTTTGAATTTGACATAAGTGGTTGAGCATGAGCTGTTGGGGCTGATTTGGTTTGGCTGGTATTTGTTCTTCTTTATTCTTGGATGATATTATTATGCTTGGATAGTTGGATTGCATTTGCTTGTTGTGCTGTCTTTGTTTTGTGTCTTGACCAGGACCTTTTGCAAAGGAGATGATGCCTATGTTTTTCCAAATCCAAGACGGTTCACGACTGCCGATTACATCCAAGTTGTTTCTGAAAGCTTCTGCTGAACACTAGGGCTGTAATTTCTAAGCTCTTTTTATCATGTTTTAAGGGTGTTAGTACTTAGGAATAGTCACTTATCTTGCTGAATTTTATGCTTTTGATATTCCTTTGCTATTGAGTTGAATCTGCTATTGATTACTATCTAGTTTTGCTTGTTTTTGCTGTTGTGGGATGCCAGCCTCATTCCTACAAGTTACTGCTACATTTTCTTGTGGGATTTGTTGCTGAATTTCCCCGAGAATAACACCTATTTTCTTCCTTCCTCCGGATTTGAACTGAAAGCTTGTTCTGTATGCCTGATTTCATTGTGAGTTTCCTCTACCTCTTTTATTCTTTTTCTTTACTTTGAGGACAAAGTCAAATTTTAAGCATGGGGTGGGGAATTCAAGTGTAGCTCCGTATTGATATATATGTTTTTTGTTTCATTTTTCATTGCATTATAGGGTGTTTGATATTTATCCCATGTCGTAGCAAGTTATTGAGTCTTTGTTTTTTATTTGTTAGTTTATCTTTTAGTTGTGTAAAAGAGATATTTCTATGATTGGCATGACCTCGATGATGATATATGATTTTTCATGGCTTAAGAGTTAATAAACTTGAATTTTAATTGAATAAAGACACTTGTGGGATTCCCATAGATAATCTGGATTATGAGCTTTAGTTAGAACTTGATTATTGGTTGGATGTTCAGTTTAGAGCAATCTTTGAAAAAATTTTATATGATTTGTAATGTTTATGTTTAAACCCCGGATGAAAAGCACTAGTAAATTCGGTTATATGGTTGATGTGTTTGATATATGTGATGGGTTGATGAATGTAAGGAGGATAAAATTCACTTACACCGCTCGAGGAGGATAAAATTCACTCGAGTGAAAAGAATCATCAATAAACCAAGCTTGATAGAAATGTTCGAGGAGGATAACATTCACTTCACACTAATGAAAAAAGAAAAAAGAAATACGGTTAGTAACCGATCCTGTTTGTGGAGAATAAAATTCAGGCAAGGAGGAAGAAAAAGTGTTTAGAGAAACAAAGAAAGAGAAAAAAAAAAGTGAGCTTTATTGAAAATCCGAAGTATAAAAGGCCTAGTAATCTATGAGTGTTTATGACGATTTTTAAGTGTGCTTAATGATTTTGATTGCTCAATACATTCTGAATGCAAACATCCCCTAAACCTAATCGAAGTTTAAAGCAATGAGTATGAATGGTTTGATGTGGGTCTCATAGTGTCCTAACTATTTTGAGCTTAACGTAATAAATACCTCTGAAGTCATGAGAATCATACTAATGAGTGATCATTCATAGAAATCTCTTTGAGTCGTTGTCTTTCTTTTTGAGTTGTCTTTGTTTTGTGATAGTTTGCTTGGGGACAAGCAAAAGTCTAAGCATGGGGTAATTTGATAGGGTCTATTTTAGTCATGTTTTTAGTATAGATTTGCATATTAATTTAGAGCATGTTTACACATTTTATATCTTATTTGTTGTTATTTAGTTTTCGGAGTCTACACTAGTGCTTTTATATATTTCAGGTATTTTCGGGTTAGATCGTATGAATTCGGGGGTTGATCGTGATCGAAAGCAACATGGGCTGAGTTAGGATGAAGGGCTGAGGCACTCATATGTACAAAGGCGGTAGGAGGAACGGCCCCTTGGCCAACAAGTCAAACGAGTGCTGCATTTTACCATATATATTTAGATATATTAGAATTATATTTAGATAGATTATATATATTTATATTATATAATATTTTGGATAGAATAGATTAGGATTAGGTAGATTACGTTTATTATAGTATATATATTCATACATTCCTACGGAGGCAAGGAGAACCGTAGCGGACAGTTAGAGACGGAGACCGTGGCCGACTTTAGTTTAACATAAACCTTAATTGTCTTTGTCTTATTTTTATGGAGATCTAAACTCTTTCGTTTAGTTTATGGATTGAAGCTTTGTTTTTATAAAGTTGTGAGATTTCTATTCTTGTTCTATTCCTATTGATTCGTATTGATTCTTTTTCGATTATTATTGATTTCTTCTAGTCTGTACAACTAGTTGAGATTATTGCTAGGATTTTGTAGATTCCTCGTAGCGAACCTTAATCCATAGTAGCAATCATGCCTTTTTAGGACTCGTAGGACTAAACCGGTGTGTAGAGAATCAATTACATGTTGAATGCTGACTCGTAGCTTGGTGTTGCATGTATCCTGATTAATCCTTAATCTTAATGCTACTATTAGGTTGAATCTTGACCGTGTTAGGGTTATCTAATTAGTAAGGGTTACTAGGACTCGTAGGACTAGTAATTTACACAAGATCAGGACAGGAACAATAATAGGATGAAAAGAGAACTTGAAGAAGAATCGAAGATCAACCGGTCAAATTAAAGTGGATATCTGTAGATGAACTCTATTCTTAATTGCTATCTCCATTAACTTGTTTATAGTTTATTTCATTTTCTTTCTTATTCTCATCACACCAAAACCCCCTTTTGTCTTAATTGGTAAATAGACTTAACGTAGGAATAACTTGATTCTCTGTGGGATTGACTCGTACTTACTACACTACATTAGTTAGGTAGGTTCGAATTTATTTTGATACGGTTAACGCGACTAAAACCGTTTATCACCTTTCTTGTTGGTGATGTGGTGAATGCATGTACTCACAATACTTATGAGCAAGCTATTAAATGTTATTATGCTAAAGAGTGGTTGGCTGCTATGAAAGATGAAATTAATTCCATGTATGTGAACAAAACTTGGATTCTTGTGCCTAAACCCAAGCATGCTAGACTAATAGATTTGCAAATGGATTTATAAGTTGAAAGATGGAGTAAATAAGACCGATCCGCCTAGATATAAAGCTAGGTTAGTGGCAAAAGGGATCACCTAAAATCAATGAGAGGAGTACAATGAAATATTTGCTCCTGTTGTGAAGTATAAAACAATGAGAATGTTGCTTGCTATGACCGTTGTTTATGACCTAGAATTACAACAAATGGATGTGAAAACTGCGTTTTTTCATGGTGATCTGTTTGAAACTATATACATGAAACAACCAAAGGGATTTGTTAAGACATGTAAACATGACCATGCTTGTTTTCAAGACAGTGAAATCTGATATATATATATATATATATATATATATATATATATATATATATATATATATATATATATATATATATATATGGTCTAAAGTAGTCTCTAAGACAGTGAAATCTGATATTTAATGCTTGTATTATAAAGCTTGGTTTCAGGAAAAGTAAGCATGATGCATGTTTGTATTTTAGAGGTATTAGCAGTTAATCTCCCGTTTATGTGTTGCTTTGTGTTGATTGTAAGACCCGGGGTCATAAGAGGCGCCTAAAAAGGAACAACTCTTGTCAGCTGAGTAGGGCTTTAATCACTTATAAATCACTCCTAATAGCATGCATTTAGGTAGGCATAATAGGTTGCATTTAGCTTAGTTAAGATGCATATCATGCATGACTTAAGTAGATGTTGCATATTTGCTCTCTATGTTGGTGGAGTCGGAATCTACACGTTTTTATTGATTATTTCGGGTAACTGTGGATCCGAGAAGGAGAAATGGGTTGATGATGCATTAAGATGAGGAAGTCTAGTTGATTGAAGAAGCTTACATGAAGATCTCAAGAGGTCCTGAGAAGAAGAAGCGAGCCTAAACGAAAAACAAGTCTGCAAAAGTTGTCACCAGACATGCTGAACTTGTTTTGCACTTTCTGGAGGCCTCGGTTGTCAGATTGACTATTATGACCATGCGTTGGAAAGCTCTTTCAGAGAGCTACAACTTTTCTGTTGACGAGAAGAGCAATTTCGAAACATATTTTCCGTGAAAGACAATATGCCGCGGCCACAGCATTTGGCGTCAGCGTGTATACGCTGCGTTTTGATTACAAAAAAACCCTAGATGTTCTTATTTTGTTTCATCGCCGACTTTTAGTTATTTTTTCCAACACTTCTATTCTATTTTTACGTTCTATCAGATAATTAGAGAGAGAGCGATGTTCGCCATGGGCGGCTAAACTCTCTTCGTTCTACTTGCAATTTGAAGCTTTATTTGGATTGATTGTGAGTTTCTAAATCTTGTTCCTTATTTCCTATATCGAATGTTTCAACTTCTTTGTGCTTGCATGTTTGATTGTTTTATTCTTTCTAGCCCATGCAACTAGTTAGAATCAATTCAATTGCTAAGGTTTTGTAGATTCCTGGTGGTGAACCTTAATCTAAGTAGAAAACTTGTTCCTTTAGGGCTGATTGAACTAATTGAATGAGTAGAAAGTTCAATATGTTGTTAAATCCTTCTTTAGGGACTGCAAATACCTTGGCTAATCTATGAACTTAAAGCTATCAATTGGGTTAAATCCTTCTTTAGGGACTGTTTGATTGATAAGAGTTTCTAGGACTGGTTGGACTAGTAACTATATTAGGTTGGGACAAGGGCATTCATAGGAAGACTAAAAGGACAAGAGGAAGTTACAATATCAATTCAACCAAATAAAGTGGATAGTTGTAGGTAGAGCGATCTTCTCTAAATTGTTTTGCATCAATTTTGTTTATAGTTTATTTTGTTTTCTTTCTTATTTCAATCAACCAAAACCCCCCTTTCTACTTATTGGTAAATACACTTTGCTAAGAAATACTTGATTCTCTATGGGATCGACCTCTTACTTACTTGTTATACTAGTTTGTAGGTTTGAGTTTTATTTTGATACGGTTTACGTGACTAAAAATCGTCCATCAAATTGGCGCCGTTGCCGGGGAATCAAGTTTATTTCTTTGTGAGCCTATCTTACGGTTCACGACACCCTTGCTACTAACCTTTCAAGATGTTGAGATTAGCGCAGTTTGAAGGTGAGAACTTTCACCATTACTTCACTAGATTGCATGAGTATGTTGACGACCTTGGTTCATGGGGTTATCAATTCAGCATCCGAGATTTGATTATTTGCGTAATTGATGAGATGACTGTTGAGACGCGAGCGCTTGCTGAGTACATGAGTAACGGAGGCCTGAAACGGTTAGGAGGATTGTCGGGGTTGTGGGATTTTTTCTGTTATATGGATTACCATGTTTCACAAGAAGTCTTGCTCGCTACGTCTTCTCCACCAATGGAGGACTTTGTCAAACACCTGGAGGATCCATTGCACACTCTTACTCAAGTGGTGCAGCGGTTAGAGGAAGGAAAATGAGCCGAATCAGAAAATTGGAGGAGCAAACGAGCCGTTGTAAAAAATTGGAGAATCAGATGGGCCAACTCATTCAAATTATAAGTGCAAAAGGTGAGAAAGAAAGGAGCTTCGAAGAAGAAGAGGAGGAATTTGTTGCAGACAACGATAGTGTCTTCAACGATGGAGGAGAGGGTCAAGTGCTTCCTGACCTGGGTCTGATCCTCTATACTGAGATATATGATAAGACCTTTAGCCTTGAATCGAGGTATTCAGGAAGAGGGGGTTGTTCCAGCTCGATACGTTACCCATAATATGTATATGTGGAAGTATCCGAAAATAGAAGTGCTTCGTTTTGTTTCGTTTGTGTTGGCAATTTCTGATGTGTGTTGCCGCAAAGGCTGAGAATGAAGGCATTTTTCATTATATTATGCACAGATCAGCATGGCGAATTCCTTTTTTTTATTACGAAAATAAATTACCATGCAGTGTAGCTCTCTGAGTCGACGCATGAGGTTACATGTGATGTGTCTCCTACTCCATCTGACACTTCCATTCTTATCTCACCCATTGATGAACCAGGTCTAGAGCCATCAGCTGAGGCTCAAGAGGTACTAAAGGTAAACTTTTGCAATTTTGAAGGTAATGGTGATTATGTTTATCCTTTTGATTGCTATTTTGAGAAGCCACCAGGGGAACTGTGTTGGTGGTATCATATTCCTTCTGTAGAGAGTCATGCTAGACTCTTTGATAGATTGAAAGGGTTCTTGAGTTCCATATTTTATGCTTTTGATTTATTGTGCTATGATGTTCTTTGTAAGACGTGTGCACAAGAATATGATAGGCTACTAAGGGCTTTAACGATGTCTGATAGCTAAGATCTTGAGATTGAGAAAAAGTCAGGCCAATGACATTAAAGAAAGGCGCTTCTCGAGAGGCAACCCGAGGTAAGTTTTCTAATTTAGTTATTTCAATTCCTAGTTAGCTAGTTTTCTTTTTAATAAATTAGGTTTTCCATTAGGCATTAGATAGTTGCTTTTCATTTTTGGGATAGACTAACTTTTCAGGAAAAGCCGCCGCAAGGCCCAATCGAACCATTTGGTTGTCTATGAAAGTCCATGAGCCTATTCGTCCACCACATTGTGAGTATTTCATTCATCTCTTTCTCTATGTTTTTGTGTTTTTGTTGTCTTTTATGTTTCATTGAGGACAATGAAAGGTTTAAGTGTGGGGGAGAGATTGCATTGCATATAGATAGAATTTGCATATCATGTTTACTTATGTTATCATGTTTATTTATGTTTTCATATTTATTTTTACACATATATCGCATTTAAAAAAAATCACAAAAGTATCATGCATTGCATTTAGGTGTTATTAAAGATACCCATCTTGGTTTAGTTTGCCCTCTAATTTATTTTTATGATCTCATTGCATAAATCCCATGATTTGATTGAATTGCTTTAAAATGATTTTTGGAGTATGATTTGAGAATATAATTGAGCAAGTTTGGTTCATAGTTGAGGTTAAATTGAAATCTACAAAAATATAACCCTTGTGAGTTTGTTTTGGCCTTATAGGGACTATTCATAATTATTTCTCTTTAGCTTTTATTGTGTGATTATACTCTCCATATGCTTGTTTTTCATGACCGTATTGCACATGTTTGTTGCTTGTGAATTTCAAATGATTGAGGCATGTTTTCTTTAGCCATATTATACCATATCTACCCTTTGCATTATCCTTTGGTTGAAGCCCAGCTGAGCCGTAAAGCCTATTTCTTTTTGATATAGCTCCACAAAAATATATCATAGCCAATGATTAGCCTGACCCCATCCGGGAATTAGGAGGAGAATTGGTGAAAAATCTTTATGTTGGAGTTGCTTTGAGTGGAGATGTTGTATGTATGGTTGTGCATTGAAAGAGGCATAGCCGAAATAAGGTAACCCTTCTTGCATAATAGAGATGACTTATTACTAGGGGCTTAAGGAGGATAAAATTCATTTAGGAGTAAAAGTCTAGTAAGCTTGGACCTAGGGAGGATAAAATTCACCTAGGAGCAAAAGTAAGCATAAAAGAAAAGAAAAGAAGTCATCATCCAAATGGAAAAATTACATGAGTTGTATGGCTATTGAAATCGAAGAGCTTATTGATGTGTATTGGAGTTTATGTTATTGGAATGGTTTGTAAAGTATGGAAGTTTTGGTGTTGTTCTGGTTAGTTGTTGTTCCTTTTTCCCGGATTTTTAGCACCACAAGCCTAAATATTTCTCATGCCTTATGTTCCTACCAAAGCCTCATTACAACCCTATAAAAGTCCTCATGATGTTGTTTGCAAGTGATGACTTTCACGGTGTATAGAGCATTTTGGATTGAGTTGAGAGTTGTATTTTAAAGCCTAAACACTTGAGAGTTTGAGTGAAAGACATTATCCCGGTGAGGTTGGATTAAATTTGCCTTTACTATTGGATCGTTCATATACTTGCTAGGATATTTTTTCTCTTATTCATGGCTCCTATTGCTTGATGTTGCTTTTCTAAAACTATAGCATGAAGATCTTATTTGTGGGATGATTAATTCTATATTTGTTTTTCATTGCTTGAGGACAAGCAAAAGCTTAAGTGTGGGGGAGTTTGATAGCATACATTTAGGTAGGGATAATAGGTTGCATTTAGCTTAGTTAAGATGCATATCATGCATGACTTAAGTAGAATTTGCATATTTGCTCTCTATGTTGGTGGAGTCGGAACCTACACGTTTTTATTGATTATTTCATGTAACTGTGGATCCGAGAAGGAGAAATGGGTTGATGATGCATTAAGATGAGGAAGTCTAGTTGATCAAAGAAGCTTACATGAAGATCTCAAGTGATGTTGATGCCGGAGCCGCAGCATCCATGCCGCGGCCGCAGCATTTGGCGTCAGCGTGTATACACTGCGTTTTGATTACAAAAAAAACCCTAGATGTTCTTATTTTGTTTCATGGCCGACTTTTAGTTATTTTTTCCAACACTTCTATTCTATTCTTACGTTCTATCAGACAATTAGAGAGAGAGCGATGTTCGCCATGGGCAGCTAAACTCTCTTCGTTCTACTTGCAATTTGAAACTTTATTTGGGTTGATTGTGAGTTTCTGAATCTTGTTCCTTATTTCCTATATTGAATGTTTCAACTTCTTTGTGCTTGCATGTTTGATTGTTTTATTCTTTCTACCCCGCGCAACTAGTTAGAATCAATTCAATTGCTAAGGTTTTGTAGATTCCTGGTGGTGAACCTTAACCTAAGTAGCAAACTTGTTCCTTTAGGGCTGGTTGAACTAATTGAATGAGTAGGAAGTTGAATGTGTTGTTAAATCCTTCTTTAGGGACTGCAAATACCTTGGCTAATCTCTGAACTTAAACCTATCAATTGGGTTAAATCCTTCTTTAGGAACTGTTTGATTGATAAGGGTTTCTACGAGTGGTTGGACTAGTAACTATATTTGGGACAAGGGCATTCATAGGAAGACTAAAAGAACAAGAGGAAGTTACAATATCAATTCAACCAAATAAAGTGGATAGTTGTAGGTAGATCGATCTTCTCTAAATTGTTTTGCATCAATTTTGTCTATATTTTATTTTGTTTTCTTTCTTATTTCAATCAACCAAAACCCCCCTTTCTACTAATTGGTAAATACACTTTGCATAGAAATACTTGATTCTCTGTGGGATCGACCTCTTACTTACTTGCTATACTAGTTTGTAGGTTTGAGTTTTATTTTGATACGGTTTACGCGACTGAAAATCGTCCATCAACTCCCAACGTTCTTATGATATCTGATGTGGGGGACGGGGATGTTACAATCTCCCCCACCTAAAGCACTGACAATATCGTCAGACCCAAAGGACCGCCCTTCGGGAGGAGCGTACTCGAGCATACTATCGACGCAACACTGAGCCCTGAGTTGGCTCTGATGCCATCTGTAAGACCAGAGGTCTTAAGAGGCGCCAACCCATGTCACCTAGTCCTTTCATGTCCGTTGTCCTCACTTGGAGCCTGAAAATGAAGAGCTCTTGTTAGCTAAGTAGGGCCCGAATCACTTATAAATCACTCTCAACATCCTTATGATATCCGATGTGGGACGGGGGTGTTACATTGATGACATTTTATTAATCTCTAAATCAAAGGTGAAAATTAGTGAGATTAAGAAGAACTTAAATGCAAACTTTGACATGAAAGACTTGGGCCCTGCCAAGTGCATTTTGGGCCTTGACATCATTAGAGATAGGGCTAAGAAAATGCGATGGTTGTCTCAATCTGATTACACTAAGAAGGTCTAAGATAGGTTTAATATGGATAGAGTTAAGGTCTATCATATATCTTTAGGAGGGCACCTGAACCTAATTAAATTAAAACCTATTGAGATTGATTATGAGTATAAGAAGATGACAGCAACCCCATATGATGTAGTTGTGGGATCTGTTATGTATAACATGTTCTATACATGGCATGATCTTGCTTTCTCTGTGAGTGTTTTTAGTTGTTTTATGTCTGAACCTAGGAGAGACATGATAGAGCATGTTTAGTATTGCATTATAGATTACATTTAGCATAGTTTAGTTGTGAATAGTGCATATTTTAGTTACAATTACA
This sequence comes from Persicaria maculosa, assembly GCA_963922045.1. Lineage (NCBI taxonomy): Eukaryota > Viridiplantae > Streptophyta > Magnoliopsida > Caryophyllales > Polygonaceae > Persicaria > Persicaria maculosa. The sequence continues at coordinate 43,441,512 of OY998262.1, read as the reverse complement.
TGTTTATCGGTGGTGTTGGAAGAGTCGGAATCTATGCAATTTTATGGTTAATTTCAGGTAAATGTGGATCCGACGAGGAATGAGGAGACTCTTGGATGAAGGAAGATTCAAGTTGAGGAAGAAAAGTGAAGAGCACGGGAGCGAAGTCGAATTTCGAGAGCCTAAGTGAATAACAAGTCAGCAAAAGTTGTTGCCAGACATACTGAACCTGTTTTGCACTCTCTGGAGGCCTCGGTGGTCCGATTGACTATTATAACCATGCGTTGGAAAGCTCTTTCCAGATCTACAACTTTCATGTTGACATCGAGACCAAATTCGAAGAGGAAAAATCGCTGTGAACAGTAAGTCCGCCCCGCGGCCAAGCTAGCTGCCCCGCGGCCCTCGCAGAAACGCGCCGTTCAAACATGGACTTTAGTTAGGGTTTTATGTTATTTTCTTGGCCGACTTTCTAAAGCCTTTTAAGAGACTTTTTAGGTTATTCTTTGACCGACCTTATGCACTTTATTCAATTGTTGAGAGAGCCGTTGAGCATGAGCAACTAAACTCTCAAGGTTTCGCCTACAGTTTGGATCTTTGATTGTTGAATTGTGAGTTTCTTAATCTAGTTCTTATTCCTATTCCAATGTTTTGACTTCTTTGTGCTTAATTGCTTGAATGTGTTTTATTCTCTCTGTCCTGATCAACTAGTTAGAGTAGATTCATTCAATTGCTAAGGTTTTGCAGATTCCTCGTAGCGAACCTTAACTCAAGTGACAATCATATCCCTTTAGGACTCGTAGGACTAATTGGATGTGTAGGAAGTTGAATACATGTTGAATATTGACTCGTAGCTTGATATTATGTGTACCTTGGTTAATTGATACTTTAATGCTATCTCTAGGTTGAATTTTAACCATGTTAGGGTTATTTAGAGATAAGGGTTGCTAGGACTCGTAGGACTAGTAATCTACCTAAGATCTGGACAAGGACATTAATAGGAAAAGACAAGAACTAGAGGCTGAAACAAGGATCGAATTCATCAATCGAAATGATAACTTGTAGGTGAACCTATTTCTCTCCAATGCATTCTACAATCCATTTACTTTGTTTGCTTGCTTCCGCTTTGATAAAAGGCGGATCTTTTCCACACCAAAAACCCCCATATTCTCTATTTAGCGATTAGACTTGCACTTGAATTGATAGATTTCCCTGTGGATCGACCTCTTGCTTACACACTATACTAGTTGTGAGTTTGAGTATTCTTTGGCAAGAACAACGACAGGTTTTCCTCTTGTCAAGACACTGGCGCCGTTGCCGAGGAATTCTTATCAATTTCTTGTGTTTTTTTTAATCGCTAACTTTTGTATATATTTACATCTAACCCCATCGTGGACCTATCTTACGGTTCACGACACCTTATTGCTAATATTTCTAGATGTTGAAGTTATGGCAGTTTCAGGGAGAGTATTTTCACAATTACCTCACAAGAGTGCAAAATTTATTTGACATCCGTTATTCACGGGGTTTCCGAGATAGTTTGCGAGATGTGGTGGTTTGCGTTTTTGAGGGCATGACTCCTGAGACCCGAGAACTTGCCAGGTCCATAAACAATGGAAGCTTTATTCGTTTAGGAGTGTCGGGACTATGGGATCGTTTCTGCTACATGGGTAACCGATCGGCGGAGGAAGAATCCTACACTTTGATGTTTCAACCAATGGAGTACTCTGACCAGTCCATGGAGGATTCAACCATTGTCTTGATGGAGCAAATAGGGCAATTACGTGAGATGGTGAATCAAAATGGGGAAGCAATTATCCGACTCTCTCAAACATTGAAGGAGTTGGCAGTTCAGCAATGTTCTATTCCTCAAATTGATGAAAGCCAAGATGCAAGCAACGATGAATTCTCCGATAATAAAGAAGAGCATCTAGTGGTTAGTGACACGAAATCTCAGGAGACGTCCCTAGAGATTGAGTATGTTTCGATGCTCTCTCCATTCGTAGAGATCATCCCCTACTCGCCTATCAAGGAGCCAAGTTTGGAACCAATTTATGTGGTTCCCGAACAAGAAACTAGTATTTTTTGCAAATTGGGAGATTTTGGTGAATATGTCGATCCATGGAGCCACTACTTCAACAAACCACCAACAGAACTGTGTTGTTGGTCCTACATACCCTCAAGGGAGAATCAAGCTCGAATGATGGGTAAGTTGGAAATGGTTCTCATTCCTATATTTTTAATTACCAATTGTTTCATCTTTAGTGTGCATTCGAATATCGGTTGGGCACGAGAGTTTGATTTGCTTTTGAGGCCACTGACGATGTCTGCATGAGTCTTGAATGAGTGGATGAATAAACTGTCGAGCCAATGACAGTAAACAAAGGCGCTACTTGGGAGGCAACCCAAGGTAAGTTTTATATTTTCCTCTGTGTCTTTTGTTTTAACAGACTAGTTTTGGTTCTGTTCGGTTGTAGAAAGCTAACACCGCATAGAGAAAAGGTGTTGAAGAGCTAAATTTCCCATGCCGGCCCGCGGCTAGGTTGTGTCGTGGCCTCTGACAGGACTGAAATGTTCCCTTTCCTCACTTTCCACCACCGCAGTGAACAAGTTAGTTTTTCTTTCTTTCCTTCATATTTTTATCTTTTGTTGTCTTTTATGTCATTGAGGACAATGCCTGATTTAAGTGTGGGGGGAAGAATCGCATGGTATGATAGGATTGCATGTTTATTTTTAGTTTGCACTTTTATTTTTGTTTTTAGTTTATATTGCATATCAGCATGTTAGTCTTCAAAAAAAATCCCAAAAAAAAAATTAGTTATTTATATATTGCATTGTTAAGATTAGGCCTTATTTCCCCATATGGACGCCGAGTGTCCTCTAATCTATCTATTGAGATTTATGCCACATGATGTGCTTGGATTGTTGAAGCCTTCGATATATGTTTTCTATACTATTTGGTGAGCATGATTGATTAATGATTGAGCACATAAAATCTTGGAATTTTGGGTGATCTTAAAGTTCTAGACATGACCCGGTGAGCTTATTTTAGCCTATTCAGGACTGCACTTTATTTAGTCCTCTTGCTTGTTGAGTGTACTCTCTTCATTTGCTTCCTCTTTGACTTGCATTTAGATATCTTTTTCAAGGCCGCATACTATGATTTCTGCACATGACTTAAACATGATTGAGGCACCTTTATTAGCCCTATTTGACTCTATTCCCACCTTACATATTATCCTCTACTTGAAGCCAATTTGAGCCATTGCCTATTCTTTTATAGCTCTACAAAAATTTTCCATAGCCAATAATAGCTTGACCCCATCCGGGAATTTAGGAATAGTTGGTGAATATTTATATTGTGGATGATGGTTTTAGTGGTGGATTTTATGTTAAAGGTATCTTTATGAGATGTTTGATTCTTGCTAGTACATTCATTACTTGGGACCTAAGGAGAATAAAATTCACTTAGGGGCAAAAGTCAAGGAAAATCATTTGATATAGCATGAAAAAAAAATGAAAAAAAAAGAAAGAAAAAAAAAGAGAAAAAAACAAAGGAATGAGTTGATATGGTTTGTAAAGTTTTATGCTTGAGATTGGCGTTGTTTGACATTGTAGAGCTATGGTATGATGAGTTTATGAGTGGATTTATGATATGGTTGCTTTCTTAGTTCCCGGATTATGAGCATCACATGGCCTAAATTGTTCCATACCTTATATTTTCTACCTTGGCCCAATTACAACCCAATTGAAAGACCTCATGATTTTTGTTGTGTGTAGAGTCACCAGCGGTGGAGAGCTAGAACACTGGTGCAAGACTATTGTAGCTAAGCTTTTGAAGATTGAGTTTTGAGCGTAAACATTTAACCCTAAACACTTGAGCGAGAGTGAAACACATATTCCCTGTGAGGTCTAGAATGAATATGGTTGCCTGATTTCATTGATTATTGCAATTATGTGCTATGATGTTGTTAATCTATTGTGTTTGCTAGTTTTTCATCCACTTAAAGATTATTGAGGTGGATACATGAATTGCTATTCTGTGGGGCTGCAGAGTTGAGTTGACTATTATAACCATGCGTTGGAAAGCTCTCTTCGAGATCTACAACTTTCATGTTATCATCGAGACCAAATTCGAAGAGAAAATCGTTGTGAACAGTAAGGCCGCCCCGTGGCCCGAAGCTTTGACGAAGGATTTGGCTTATCGCCGGCCACCCCGCGGCCTGGGTTGGCTGCCCCGTGGCCCTCGTAGAAACGCACTGTTCAAACTTGGACTTTAGTTAGGGTTTTATGTTATTTTCTTGGTCGACTTTCTAAAGCCTTTTAAGAGACTTTTTAGGTTATTCTTTGACAGATCTTATGCACTTTATTCAACTGTTGAGAGCGCCGTTGAGCATGAGCAACTAAACTCTCAAGGTTTCGCATACAGTTTGGATCTTTGATTGTTGAATTGTGAGTTTCTTAATCTAGTTCTTATTCCTATTCCAATGTTTTGACTTCTTTGTGCTTAATTGCTTGAATGTGTTTTATTCTCTCTGGCCTGATCAACTAGTTAGAGTAGATTCATTCAATTGCTAGGTTTTTGCAGATTCCTCGAAGCGAACCTTAACTCAAGTGGCAATCATATCCCTTTAGGACTAATTGGATGTGTAGGAAGTTGAATACATGTTGAATATCGACTCGTAGCTTGATATTATGTGTACCTTGGTTAATTCATACTCTTAATGCTATCTCTAGGTTGAATCTTAACCGTGTTAGAGTTATTTAGAGATAAAGGTTGTTAGGACTCGTAGGACTAGTAATCTACCTAAGATCTGGACAAGGACATTAATAGGAAAAGACAAGAACTAGAGGCTGAAACAAGGATCGAATTCATTAATCGAAGTGATAAATTGTAGGTGAACCTATTTCTCTCCACTGCATTCTACAATCAATTTACTTTGTTTGCTTGGCTTCCGCTTTGATAAAAGGCGGATCTTTTTCACTCCAAAAAACCCCCATATTCTCTATTTAGCAATTAGACTTGCACTTGAATTGATAGATTTCCCTGTGGATCGACCTCTTGCTTACACACTATAGTAGTTGTGAGTTTGAGTATTCTTTGGCAATAACAACGACAGGTTTTCCTCTTGTCAAGACACTAGCTTTTTATGAAATACCTTGTTGGTACAGTTTCTGTTGGTCTAACCTATGGCATGCATGAAGAGAGCAACAATTTGTATGGCTGTGTAGATTTAGATTATGCAAGCAATAAAGATAATAGAAAGTCTACATCAGTATTTATGTTTACATGGTTTGCCAATTGTGTAAATTCACAACATCAGCCTATAGTAGCTCTGTCCTCAACGAATCTAAGTATATAGTCGCAACAGAGGCATGCAAGGAGGCTTTGTGGCTGCAAGGACTGTTCAAGGAGATAGAAGGAAGGCCTTACAAGGCAACCCTACAGATTGATAGTCAGAGTGCTTTGTATCGATGTAAAGACCCAATGTATCACGAGAGGACAACACACATAGACGTTCGCTATCACTTTATACGTGAGAAAGTAGAAGAGTAGTTTGTTAAGGTGAAGAAAATAAGTGGTAATGTCAACCCAACAGACTTTGTAACCAAGATCCTGCCAAGAGACCAGTTCCTGCTATGCAGGAGTTCCTTGCACAACGAGGAGGTAAAGTAGGCTAAAGGTTAGGGCTGACGATGGAGAAGTACTCCCTAAATCCTGCGACTAGGATGAGTGGTGTTCTACAATTTATTCTAATGTCCGATGATATATAAAGGGCAGTTAGGAGGGTAATTGTTGATAAGTTGTATACTTGTAACTAAATAGATCACTTGTAATTTAATAAGATATGGCCATGAGTAGAGCAACTTGGAACCCTTAGGTAGGTATATGCTTGTGGGACATCGAACCATATGGCTCGAGTCAGTTCCTAACCATTTTAACCTAAGTTGGCTCTAAGATGGCTCATGAGCATATGTACATATGATATTTGTTATTTCATAACATATATCACTTATACATAATAGCTCGAAAAACTATTGGGTTGGTTAAGGCCCATACATATATTAAGGCCCATTTGGATTTATTATGAATCTTGCCTTAGTAGCTTACTCTGAGACATGGCGTTTTGGTTAAATGCTTGGCTATATAAGCAAACCCTAGATGCTCATTTCAGATCTTATTATTCATACACCTTCAGAGAAAGAGAGAGAGAGAGAGAGAGAGAGAGAGAGAGAGAGAGAGAGAGAGAGCTTTAGAGGATGATCTAGGGTTTTTTAGTGGTGTTCCTCCCTCCTCCTCCTCCTTATCCTCCGAGAGAGAGAGAGAGAGAGACTAAGTAAGAAGAAGAAGACAGAGTCCTGTGCAGGAGAAGCTACCTCGCTTCCGCTCGAGTGGCCATTGTTGTTGGTATGATTGGAGCTTTGAGATCTCCAGAAATTTAAATGGTTCTCGTCTGCCGACGACGACTTGTGGTTATCTGGGGGTTTTCTTGAACCTTATCTAGTTGCAGTGGCGGTCGCAGGGGGGGCGGCCGCCCCTCCCTCCGGCGACGGAAGTTCGTAGTATTTAAAAAAATTAAAAAAAATAAAGGTAAAATGATAAAAACGTGTGAAAAAGAACACAAAACTTATCTAGCTTAGTTCGTAAAAGGAGGGAAGGAAGTTTAGGTTAACTAAGGGGTCATCAAGTCTCATTCCTTCCTTCTTTTTCACTATTATTCCTACTATAAATGTCATATTTAAATCAAATTATATATTTTTCTTTTAATATTTTCATAAGTAATTTATTATGTTACACATATATTTTAAAAAAATCTTCAAATTTTTATTCATATGAATTTTTTTTGGGTGATTTTGGTAGATGGCCTTTTTTGAATATTCAATTGGGCACTTAGCCCCTAAATCAATTTAATTAGTTTTGCCTTAGACCCCTTCCCAATAGAGTAGGTTGGTCAATGATCAACCGTTTGACCATTGACCAACCCATTTTGATGCCATTTTTTTTTTTTTTGTTAGTGATGCCATATTTAACCGTTTTGATGCCAAAATTTTACTATATTTTATTTTCACTTTGATGCTACTTTTCTAATGAAATGATTGGATGACACTTTTTTAATGTCACTTTTTTTAAACCTTGATGACATTTTTTGTTTACAGTAAAGTCACGTTGATCATTGATGCCACTTTTTTTATGTCAATTTTTTGATGATATTTTTTTTACCGCGATGCCATATTTTTGATGATATTTTTTCAAAGTAGTATTTTGATGACATTTTTTTTCTTTAATGTGATACAAATTTTTCAAAATGGTATTTTGATGTCATTTTTATAATGTAATTATTTGATGCCATTTTTTTTAATCAAATCGATTGATGCCACATGTTTTTAATTTAATCAATTGTATATCGATTTATTTTCATCGATTATACTTTCATTCACTGATGACACGTTTGTGATTACACTTCATTGATGCAATCACTTGTGGTGACATTTGTTATTATGCTTCATTAATCATAATTGTTTATGGTGACAATTTTATATAAATGATGACATAAGAGCTTAAAACGTGGAATCAAAGTAGTATTTTGATGTCATTTTTCTAATGTAATTATTTGATGCCGCTTTATTGTTTGTTGCCACTTTTTTTAATTTAATCAATTGTATATCAATATATTTTCATCGATTCTACTTTTGTTCACTGATGACGAGTTTGTGGTTACACTTCATTGATGCAACCACTTTTGGTGACATTTTTATTACAATTTTATTCATTGATGACATTTGTGGTTACATGACAACTTGAATAATATCCAAGAGAAGATGACATTGAGAGATTTGTCCAACATGTATACATTCAAGCATCAACATTGGTTTCTTTGATGCCAAATTACAAACGGTCAATTGGCACAACCCCTCAGAAAATATGCAATATTCATGACAGTAATAATTCTCAATATCTTATACTCCGTACAACTTAATTGAAATATGTGCAAAGCTTCCTCAACGGTATGTGTCATATGCCCCCTAAAAATTACATGGAAAAATGGACAATGACGTATTGTTTGTGTCTTCTTCTTTATAATGCTTTTGTTAACAAATTTAAATAACCAAATAATGCATCCCAGTACGATGTTGCCGGCTTCGTCTTGTTTGCACAAGCCACCCGTAGTCCTTTGAATCACCCTATACAACAACCTTCATATGCCCTTTAAAATCAGAATCAGTTTGGCCTCCATGAACCAGCATCAATGCCTTATGACAGTCACAAAAAGATCTATAATCAGAATCAGTGGTCATTCATTGCCCACTTGCCACAATGGTGGTGAAAATTGAATGCCACGCATCTATAATTTATGAAATTCCAAGTCAAACCAAACTCAGTTGCTTGCTACTACGCTAGACTGGAATATTAAATAGATTGAAGATTGACCATATTTGCAATTTAAGTTTTCAAAATGACAGTAGAATATTAACAGATTATTCATAGATAAATTTCTGGCAAAAGCTTGCACTCCTAGACATCAAATTAATAAGCATGGAACAATTGAGTTAATACGCATATGGCTTGATCTAGGATGAAAGAATGGACTGCAAAGCGACTTACTGATGTGGTTGCAAAGATGACAACATTGAAGCCAATATAGTTGGCTGCATCGCCTCAAAATGTTTTTCATTATGAGTGCAGAGGGGACACCAGCAATTTAGAACTAAAAGAAGAAATTGAGATCACAAGGAAAAGAGTGCTCAGACTGAAAAATGCAGCGTTAAATCGCAGAGGCATTTCATCGAACAGATAGCAAGCAACACAAGACAGATAGTTCATACCTTCAAAATCTCAACAAATTTCCAGGAGGTCCGACTGATCCTAAAACTCGATTGAAGTAGGCGGCTAGCAGAGGCAGCGAATGAACAGGTCCGATGGCGGCGGTTATCCTCCGACCTTAATGAACAACTCCGACGGCTGGAGGTCTGGCGACATATCAGTGGTCATATAAGGAGCGAGAGGTGATAGCGGCTCCGGTCGTCCACGACACGTGAAAGGGAAGCGTCGATCGCAACGAGGAGCCCCTGAATCCTCCGGATCTGGGCGGCGTAGCTCCGATTCAAGCCCCGCCATGCCTCCAGCCTGCCGGAGTGCTCGTCGGAGTTGCTGGTGAACAGAGCCATTGTCATCGCCGTCGCACAGGCTGCCGTTTTCGTTTCCGCCGCCAGGGAACCAGTCCTCGTCGGCCGGTAATCCATTCCCGATGAAGAGGCACGTTGGAGACTGTCGACGAAGCCGGTCTCGGAGGCTGGGCAGAGGATGCGGAAGACGGCCTGTTGATGCCGTACTGGAGGCGGTGGGGGAGGCTGTGGTCCGTCGAGGTGGAGGAGTGGTGGAGGACGGTGGGGGGATTTGGTGGCTCTTGGGAGGAGGAGCGTCCGTGAGTCGTTGAAGACTGAAGAGAAAGAGAGAGCAGAGGAGATGAGAAGAATGGGGTAGAAAGCCCTAATAACTTTTCTTTAGGGTCTAACACGTCTAGTTAAATTTGTTCGGGGCCTCGTTACTTAATCAGGATTCTTAAAAGATTCATTTCACCAAATTGTCTCATTTTTTTTACTATTAATGTCATATTTAAACCACAATTTGTGAGGTTTTTTTGTCATACTTTTCAAATCCTATCATTTTTTTTATTTACCAATGACAAATTCTTTAAAAAAAATTATAATTTTCTTTCAATATTAAAAAAAAATCTTAATCAAGTACATATATATATATAAATTATTAAATTATTGTATAATTTTTTTTAATAAAATATCATATTTATATATCATAATTTATGGTTTTTTTCAATATACCATAATTTATGGTTTTTATTCAATATATTTTTAGAAAATTTCTTTATTATATATACTGAGAAAAAAAAAATTCCCCCGAAAAATTCCCCTCTCCGGCAATTCATGCGGCCGCCACTGTCTAGTTGTTGTTCTTCTGTATTCCATAGCTCTAGTTCGATGTACTAGTGTAATTGTACACTATCATAGTGGATTTAGGGCCTTGTTATTGTGGCACCGAGGACGAAGGATATTCATATCCGAACCTCAAACTCGATGTGTTCTTGTGCTTTTGGGTTCTTCTGGTTGAATCAACTATTCTCGTTCTAGTTTAACGAAATCCATGTATAGCAATGGGAATAGTCTAGTTACCATTAAAAAAAGGACTTTTAAAACTAATCTATAAACATTACAATGACATCTACACGTGTATATACTACGTGATGTGTCGATGAATTTCACATCTTAAGGTTGCAGAAAGTCGATGCATTGTGTATTATATGCATGTGATTGGATAATTTGAAAGTTAGCTTTATTCGATCTTGAAGAACGAATGAATTCCCAGGTTAATCATGGATGAATTCTCTCCTACTTGGCAGGCTGAAGAACAGGTATATCGATCCATGTACAAATAACAATCTATTTATCAGCAATCTAGTTTCTTTAATATCTTGTTTGTTTCATACCATGTACAAATAACAATCTAGTTTGTTCCATATCTTGTTTTAATCATCGGAAAAAAGTTTATTGAACTTGGGAATCTCATCAGGAACGAGGGGACGAGGTCATGAAGATGCAAAATTATAGTGGATTGCTCGGTGTGTAAAAGTTAAACCAGAACCAGCGACTGAAGATCTTCTCCACCCCACCAAAATTACATGAATCCATCGGCGGAATTGAAGGCAAAGAACAAATCTGGCCACCTCTTACCCTTCGTGAATGAAGATGAGACAGAGTACTGCTCTACCATATTATTATCAACTATATACTTCTTTTGACCAATAGGTTATCAGTCTTCTCTAAAATTCTTACGGTCAGTCCCAATATGGGGCATTTCTGCCAACATCTTAAGGTGCCCATGGTTGAGCGCTAAAACTGGCTGGATTCTGGCCGCTGCCACTGCCAGATCCTCGGGCGAATCAACACCACATCGACTACCAAACGACTCAAAGCGCGACCCTATGTTCCTTTGTCATTCCTATTTGTGTATCGACCCCCAATCCACAGCTATAGTGGCACTGGGCTTATGCTATCTCCGGGGAGTGACGAAGTTTCAACTCATAGATCTCAAAGTTCACTGCCTGAGACCACCAGAGGTTCCACAACACCAGCAATAGTTACCTATCTTTGTCCCACATCGATAGTCTGATGTATGGAAACAGAGCTCCCAAATGGGGGATGTGCTTGAAATCAAATCTGATTGCCGGCAGAGGAACGTGAGGACGTGTCTGAGAAGTCGTTGGTGGTCGATGTAGTGTTGATTCGACTGAGAAGCTGGCGGTCGCAGTGGCCTGAACTCAGCTGGTGGTTTAACTGTAAGTTAGTGCTCTGACAGGGCGAGTGTGCTTGTCGCTGGCGAAGCCAATCAGGGCCGATCATTGCAAACAATGGGCCCTAGGCGAAATAGGAATTAAGGACCTGCTAAAAAAATTACGGAGTATCTGTATTATCAATCAATATCAATATCAATCAATTAATCAATCGATATATATATATATATATATATATATATATATATATATATATATATATATATATATATATATATATATATATATATATATATATACATATACATATATATATATATATATATATATATATATATATATCTATATATATATATATATGTATATGTATATATATATATATGTATATATATATATATATATATATATATATATATATATATGTATATGTATATATGTATATATATATATATATATATATGTATATGTATATATGTATATATATATATATATATATATGTATATGTATATATGTATATGTATATATGTATATATATATATATATATATATATATATATATATACATATATACATATACATATATATATATATATAACTAGTTTTTTTCCCGAACCTTGTTCGGGTTTTTTCATAATATTTGTGATCGAGTTTGACGTATTAAACAAAATTTTTGACACGTCAATTTTCTACTAACATATTGCTTATGCTTCTTGTCATGATGTTCTTCAAAATTTTCTTTTCTTGGGATATCGATACTTCAAATTTAACAAAGAATGGTAAATCAGCCGTTTTTACACTTCTCCTAACATCCGTCCTAATTGAAAGCAAAGAAAAGAAACCTTATAGTTTTTTGTTTAAGAAGATTGAGTTTGAATCCTATAAGATACTTTCTCTATTACACACATCATGTCACATCTTTCAAATTGGTCAAAATTATAAACCGATTTGATAAAGAAACCTTAAGTTGAAATGAAACCCTATATAGCTAAAGAATAAAAAAATTGATATTTTATGTGTGTTTTTTATAATGTCTTAGACCTTTAATTAGAAAGAGGTGATCTATATTTAAGTATGAACCCTAAGAGGCCAAAATGTTAAAAAAAAAATTAAATTCATTTCCATATTTGAAATATTAGATACTTAGATGCATTTCATCGAACACCTTATGGGTGATGATTAAACCCATCAAGTCACAATTTATAACCTTCTATTTCACTTGAATAGCACCAATATCTTACGGGAAATTTGATCAATAATTTATAATCTTCAATTTCACAAATTTCATCAATGGAGTAAACAATTTATGCATTGTTATCTAAATATTTGCCCAAAAAATATTCCAACAAAAATATCTTGAAACCCATGTCAAAGCTGCAAGCTTAAATATATGATAGGCTGAGTACATCGAATATTTTTGTATTTTTTTTCATTGTATTTAATATTGAAAATCAATTTTCATAACCATAATAGATTTCACACTGGGCTTGTGAAATGGGCTGTAGAAAATGAATCATTTATGTTTTTACTCGTCTTAAGGTCGTATGTATTTTAATCGAAACCCAATTACTCCATTTTACCCTCTAATAGACTATTCTTTATAGATATTTTTCATTTTTGGTATTTGGTTATTTCTATCTTATTTAATATTGAAAACAAATTTTCATCACCATAATATATTTCACACCCTGCATGCGAAGGAGTTGAAAACAATTTGTATTTCTTTATATTGTTTTTGGTAAGAAAAGCTTTTAACTTGTACTCCATATAATGAATTCATGAAATCACATATCTCAAAATTAATGAAACATTGGCAACCGGCTCCCATATAGAGATGCAGATCGAGATGAAATGATTCAAATGTAGGATGTTGTCCAAGGCAAAAAAAAAAGGGAATTTTTCAATATCTAGGGTCATAAAAAATAGGCAACAAAGAATTGGATCATATGTACACTTAAGCTGTGAGTGCACATACTATAATCAAAGAAGCAACTCTTCAGGCAAAATAGGAATTTCCTAAACAGAGAGAGTCCAACATCAAAGGATACTCTTTGGACTGGAGCCTGAATCCATCTTAATGTCCTAAACAGGGCCTAAATCCATGTTAATGACTAAATGACTAAACTGCTTCAGGTTTTTTCATAAACTCTAAATGTGACAATTCCCCTTTCATTTATCTTAGACGGGTCCAAGGTTCTTACTATAATGCAATGTAATACGAGACTGCGCGAAAATATGCTAATCTTCTCCCGGTCTAATTAAAACCGCAGGGATATGAAAAAACAAATTAAAACAAAACATACACAAGTCCAAATTTCGTAAGTCGCTGCCAAGACACCAAGGATGAATCTGTAGAGGAACACAAGTGGGTTCACTGGTTTTGATATATGTCCTCTTCCTTTGGACCGAGCTACAACAATAAGAATAAAATGCAAGTAAGGATATGACAACTTTTTTTTTTGGTACCATATGTCTATTTTCCTAAATAGATAAATATATAGATGATGGCCAAAGCTAGAAAGTAACAAAAAACAAGACCATACAAAGGGTCTTACGTAAAAATATGAGACTACCCACAAAAAAAAAAATTCCCACAAATGTTCACCACTACCTCCCCCAAACGGCTTCTTAAATTAAATAGAACATACATTCATGTAAATATAGTACTAATATTTACAAGAATATATGTAATATAATTTAAGAAGCCACGCAAGACTACCTACTCACCACAAAATATTTTCCATCCAATCCCTAAGCTAATCCGGACACAATTAAAAAAATTGGGCCTTTGCCCAAGTTAACCCGTTAACCCAGCCCACAACCAAATTAAAACCCATACAATTTTAATTTGACAGCAGCCAAGGCAGCAGATCCGACCAACACAACTCCCGGACTCACCACAACACCAGCAAACCAGCACGAAATGCTACGACTCCTCAGAGCCGAACAGCAACAGCAATGCACAACACAGCAGCGCCGAGATGTTCACACCCAAAGGAGAGGCACACCGCACTCAGCCTGGCTGATAGTCCTCGTCCGAGGATGAGTTCCCGCCTTCATCAATGTTGGATTTGTCATTAAAGAGGGCAGCATCATCATAACCACAAGAAGGATCATTAATCTCCGACATTACTTGGAATAATTCATCCATAGTTAGGGACAATTTAACATCACCTGAGACGCGCGACTTAGTGCCCCTTAGATGATACGCACCCTTCCTTACACCACTCCGAAGCTTCCATCTCATGAGGCCGTCCGGGGTTTTACACTCGTTAATCTCTAGCTCACCATCCCGATTTGCATAAATCCTAGCTTCCGCAGCCCAAGAAGAAGCTACTAAACAGGCACAAGCAAGAGACTTGTCGTGGTTGGAATCTGGTCGAGCACAGCGTGGTGACTTACCTCGGGACGGATCACTTGCATCCTCACAATCATTACCACCCATATCAGATTGGATTCCACTCGAAACCACAACAGTACTGTCAGCCAGCATGCTCTCGGGCGAGAGCACCACTGTCTTAGTACCATTAGATTCCCCAACAGTGGCGTCATCTGTTTGAATTCCGATCGAAATGGTGTTAGGTGAGCACATGGTGTGAGAAGGAGCCTTGGTGGTCTGTAGATCCACACCACAGCCCACACCCCTAGCACCATTTGTTACACCAGAACCCCCTCCTGAGCAATCAACACCCAACCCTTTGCAATCCTTTCCTCCCCCACCTGTACACTTGTTATGATAGCCCTTTTCATCCCTAAAGGTTGTCGACCCAGCATCATCAGAATCCGCCTCCTTTAAGACCGGGCATGAAGACGTTGAATGGCCAAAGCAACATCACTTTACACACATCCAAGGAAGCCATTCAAACACAATTTTCAGCTTGCATTCTACACCATTTTCATTCTTCAGCACAATTTGTTTCCTCCGAGCTTGCTCCGCATCAATTTCGATGAGCATACAAGCGAACGACACCATCTCCTGATTTGCCGTAAACTCATCAACACAAAGAGGCTGACCGATCCCGCTCCCTATCTTGCTGAGCATAGAGTTGGAACAAAAGATTGGGGGAGGGTCCAAAATCCGAGTCCACACAAGGACCGTCTTAAAGAAACCCCAATCCATCGACTCCCCTACAACCCATGGTTTCAGCAACAGAGGAGAAGCGCCAATCGCCCAAGGACCTTTCTCAATGACCCATCTCAGATCCCTCTCACTCTCGAACCTAATTATAAAAATCCCATTGCTCTTGTCTTGACAAACAGTTTAGGATTGCTCACCTGCCAATTACTCTTGATAAACTTGAACAGCGCTGCAATGGGAATTTTTGGACCCATTACAGCCCCAATCAAAGTCGCAGACCATACTTCTCCAGCTTCTGCTATATCTTCGCTCGTATACTCAATGCAATCGCCATTAACGTCAGGCACGAATAGTAATTTGTCAGCAATGGAAGACCTACGGCTCCCCCGAGCGGCTTGTGCATAGGAGAAATTGTGCCTAGCCCGACCATCTTCTCCACCTGTCTTCCTCACCCCACCTATTCCATCGTCTTTAATGTCGGGTTCACCTTTCTGTGCCGATCACCAGTCCGGAAATGCAAGAGAAGACCCATCACTAGTCCAGAAATTATGTATTGGACTTGAATCCAAGTCCAAATGCAAGAGAAGCACAAGCATACTGATACCACAAAGAGGGTTTATGTGAATTGAGTTGATGAAAAAACCTGGGAAGATAAGGATCACTGGAAACAAATCTCACGGTTGCTTTTTGCGAGTGTGGAGGATTTCAATCCCGGAAGAAATTGAAGCAGGGATTGGTTTCTACAGTTGTCTCGATCTCTTCGTTCCCTTTGGAGGGAGAGAGATCAGCCGGCTGAGATGTCACTCGGCCTTCGATCTACAGAGATTATAGATCCGAGTAGAAGAGGAGGAAGGATGGGACAATCGGGGTCGTCGACCATCGCCCACACAAATCTCGAGCAAGGACCATCGCCCACACAAATATCCGGCGTCCACCTCCTCACTGATTCACCGGCGTCACCCTTCCCGGTGAGCTTATCTTCTCCAGTGCAAACCCTCTTTGTCTCAACAACCTCTCTTTCCCGACCTCAAATCTTTCCGTCGCCGATCCAAATCACATAGTCGTCTCTCGTCTTTCCTCCTCCCTCTTTTTCAGCAGCCCGACGGCTCTCCCTTATAGCATCGTCCCTTGCTCCCTCACAAGTCCGACGATTCTTTGGAAAACCCAAACCCTAAAAATTTGTGGAAAAAACTGGCGGAGAAGATGAAGGTGAAGTGGCCGGCTTTAATAAATTGGGAGTGGAACTGTATTGGGAGAACATGGAAGTAGAAAAGAAGAAGCAGTTGAGGAGAGAACGTGGGAGAAAGACTGCAAATTAGGGCTTCTTAGTTTTACTCAGGGATTGAAGCGGTTGAGGAGAGAACGTGGGAGAAAGGCTAATTTCTTAGTTTTGCTCAAAGATGACACGTGGCTCATTCTTTTACAAAGAGTCTGCTTCTAAAATAATAAGTATAAGGGGTGGATACTAAAACAGAGACGTGGAAAACCTATGTGGCGGGGTCTGGTGCGATTCGCTTACGTGTCGTTTTCTGGTGCATTCTGACCGAGTTTTTTTGACACATTAATTAATGAATGTCCAATAAATTTAAGGCATGTCATACAACCGTCTAATTTATTTATCTACGTATAATTTCAATCAATTTTATATTTGTTGTTAAAAAGATATCCGATTTATGTGATTGAGATATGCTTCCATTTTTTCATATTCATTAAATAAAAATTTGGTTCTATTTTTTTATATTAAAATCTAAAGATTTCAAATAGGTTATATTAAAATTAGTTTAAGGATAGATTTTGTAGTAATTGAGATATGCTTCCACGTATACTAAAATCCATATCTTACGTAAATTAAAATCCTATAGGTGTTTGATTTATTTTTGTGTAAAAAGTAACTTAAATTTAATACGGAGTATAGATAGATACTTAATCTATCTTGGATAAATTTTAAATTTAAAATAAAAATCGTTATCATTAATCTATCTTGAATAAATTTTAACTGGATCATTAATAGTGGATACATATAACAAGTTTACCCAATATTTAAAAAGGGCAAATTGCATAAAATAGCACGAACTTTAGGGGTGGTTGCACTCAGTGGCACAAACTTAAAAAAATACAAAAATAATCACCAACTTTGGGGTTTAGTTGCGGTCAATGGCATAAACCTCATATCTCGCTAATGTGGACTAGTGGAGTGCTTACATGGAATTTTTTTAATTAAAAAGACATATAGCGAGATATGAATTAATGGGAATTACATGAATTTTTTTTAAAAAAAATTATAAGACATAAAAGATGTGCCCAAATTATAAAACTAGCTAGGTTCCATTTTTATGTTTTATTTCATGTAATTCCAAATCAAAGATAATTGTGACAAATATAACATTTGCAAATTAAAATAAGTAGTACCAAATTTTAATTTCAAAATGTTATATTTGTCACAATTATCTTTGATTTGGAATTACATGAAATAAAAAAAAAAAATTGGATCCTAGCTAGTATAATACTAAAACAGAGGCTTGGAATCCTATGTGGCGGGCTCTGATGCGATTCGCTCACGTGTCGTTCTGTGGTGTAATCTGGCTGGGTTGTTTTGCCACGTCAATTAATGATGATCCAGTAAATTTAAGCCACGCTAGAAGATAACCCCATCTATTTATACGTGTGTCATCCCATGTGTCCATTTTAATTGATGATTAAATTAATTTTTATTATAAATATTCAACTCATATCTTACAAATCTTATCGTTTTACCTTATGTTATTTTATAAATATTTTATCTAGAAAAAAAATCTAAAAAATCTATCATTTTATATTAAATGGTTACAGAATCTATCACTTTTTATAAACATTTTCCATTGAGTTATTTTTTTTTTCAAGATTTTCATAAATTTAATTGCTTTTATGAGAGAATTTTTTTTAAAACAATCTCTCTACACAAATATAAAAATCTCCAACTTACATTGTTTAATTTTGTTACGGAGTATATTGAATGGAGACCTCTCATATTAGAATATTATTTATGGATATAGTTTAAAAAATCTTAACCATTTTGATTTGATTACGGTAACAATTAGATAAATTTTGAAACATGATCAAAGTTATAAATGTGGACAGAGATATGGAATGAAATGGGGGCAATTTTTCTAAAAAAAAAAGTGGGATCGATAAAAATAATTGTTATTTGAAACATGACCACTACGGCACTACATGATTGTGTTAATTTATCTTTATTAAAAGTATTATATTAATTTTTAATATAAATATTTAACCTCATATCTTAAATCCTTACAAACCTATCATTAATAGGATCTTTTAACTTGAGTTATTGTGAACAATTTTTTTATACTTCATATCTAACTTAAGAATCTTACCAGAATGTAGATAATATTATATATGCATATATATCATACTCATTTAAAATTAAAGTCACAAGCTCAAACATCATTCTGGATTTGTTTAAGTAGGCGATGACATGGTTGAACTTAATCAGTATAATGTATAACACATATTACCATGAGGAGAATGTAATAAAGTGAAACTTTATACTCTATGAAAAAACCATTGTATCTATAATAAATAAAACTATTTTAAATTTGATATAATGGTCGCCCAATTTTTTTTTTTACATTATAAGTTTATAAGGACACCTTCAACACTCTTAAATTGTAGAAATTCTCTAATTTTAAAGATTTTAGATGTTTTGCTCCAATAAATCATCTAATAAAAATATAGAAATTAATGAAAAAAAAGTCAAATTTTCTAAATTTTTAGTATTCTCTATTATTTTATATAGGATTTGGAGAATCATATTGAAACTTTCAAACTAGATGATTTGTTGGAGTTATAGAAATTTTTTTGTTTGTAGCATTCTATAATATAGAAATTATAGAGAAACAGTTGAGATAAAGCATTTTTTTTAATTCTATACTAATCTTTGATCAAATGTGACATTTTATTTTATATATTTCTTTATTTTATATGAGGTTCCATTACAATCAACAAATAATGGGTATATATATTACTAATTAAAATACCTTAACGTTAAAATCTTATGACTTTGTCATTTTTTTGTGAGCGACAAAACATGTTTTTTATTTTTTTCTTTATTTTTAAAAAATTAATTCAAAATTATAATAAAATATAATTTATTAGACAACCGCACAAGCGTGCGGGTCATAAGACTAGTTTGAAACATAAAGTATTAATAAATTATTTTATAAATTGTGGTAAAATGGGCATGGGGCAATGTTTAAAAAGGGAGTGTGAGGCCATGATTATTGCTGATTCAAAGCGTCTTCCCTAGAACTTCCAATGCTCGTCCTGTCTGCATGTCTTTAGAGAGCTCAACTAGGTCGCAGACAAGGTGACACATCTTCCGCATTAACTCGATGACGATTCGTCTTTGTATCATTTCGAGCTCCGACCTCTTGTCCAAAAGAACGCTCTTTGGTGGTGGATCAGCAGGGTCTGACACCGCCCAAATCCTTTCCTTGTATAAAAAAAGACGGGGGAAAATGTGCTTGGTGATATTATTTAGAGTAGATATCATACTATCTATAAGCTATTTAGAGTAATAGAGAATTATACTCCATCCGTTAATTAAAACTTGACATTTTACTATTCACGCACGTTTTTTGAGGCGTTAAAAACTATATAAAATATTAACTTTTTTAATAATTTTATACTTATTACTAGTAAGTATAAATTTATAAAAACAAATGTTAAAAAAAAAGTTAATATTCTATATAGTTTTTAACGTTCTAAAAAAGCGTGTATAAATAGTAAACGAGAAGTTTTTATTAACAGAGGGATTAGTAACTAGGAAAACAAAACATTTACAGAAGTATTCTCCAGCATGCAATTTTACATAATTAGTCCATGGGACCTGCAACTAGAGCTAGCAAGCCGGTCGTTCGGGTCAGGCTTGCTCGGATCGGGTCACTGATGGGTCGGGTTAGCTCGGGTAAAATTTATGGTCGGGTACTGGTCGGGTCGGGTTCGGGTCCGGTTTGGTCATAATGAATTTTTTATTAGTCGGGTTTCGGCTTAAATCGGGTCATGCCCATTCGGGCTCGGGTCAAAGCGGGTCGGGCTCGTTCGGGTTTCGGGTCAAGAGATGGGTCGGTCTCATTTGAGTTTCGAATCAAAGTCGGTATATAGCCGTATCGTTGGTTTGAGTTCTCGGTCGAATCATATTCGACCCGTTTGGATAATTAGGTTGATTTTGACTCGGTTGAATACTTAAATATGTAATTTACTTAAAATAAATGATTTTGACTTGGTTGAATACTTAAATATGTAATTTTGACTTGGTTGAATACACTCATTGTCATTGACTCATCGGTTGTTGACCGATTTTCAAAAAATTCATAATCGAAAATTCGATATTCGGCAACATCGCCCTTCAGAAATTTGTTACTTCGTATAACCTTACTTATATTACAAATTTGTGTTTTCATAAAATAGGAATTTGCTACTCTTGATCAAGTTAGCACTTCAGAAGTTGATATTTACTTGAGTGAGGGCACTTTACCTGTTACAACGAAGCTAGATGTGCTAAATTATTGGAAAGAGATTTGATATTGAGATTAAGATTGAAATCAAGATCGAGATTTGAGACTGAGTTAAAGGTTGAGATCGAGATTTGAGATTGAGATCGATATTTGAGATTGAGCTTAAGATCAATATTTGAGATTGAGATCGAGATTTGATATTTGAGATTTGTGATTGAGATCAAAATCAAGTTAAGATTGAGGTGTGAGATTAAGATCAAGATTAAGATTGAGGTTTGAGATCGATATTTGAGATTAAGATTTGATATTTGATATTGAAATTGAGATTGAGATCAAAATCAAGTTAAGATCAAGATTTTGGATTGAGATCAAGATTAAGATCAAGATGGAGATTTGATATTGAGATTAACATTAAGATCAAGATCGAGGTTTGAGATCGAGTTAAAGCACTACCAAAAACACAGGAAATAGCCACGGATTTTTTAGCCACGTCATAGGGTTGTGGCTAATGTCGTGGCTGATAGCCACGATAGTAGCCACGACCTGAAATGTCGTCGCTATTTAGGCGAGAAGAGAATTATTTCGTGGCTAAATCCGTGGCTGGGGATGCTGACATAAAATCGTGTCCAAAAAATCATGGATTTTAGCCACGAGCATTACTGGCGTGGCTATATTCGTGGCTGTTAGCCACGGCGTTAGCCACAATTGATACCCCGTGGCTGCACCCGTGGCTATGAAAATGACAAGCATGCCTTCCTTTCGTGGCCTCTGGCCACGAATGAAAACGCCGTGGCTATACCCGTGGCTAAAGAGATGAGGCACGTGCCCTTCCTTTGTGGTCATTTGCCACGAACCATATGTCGTGGCTATATCCGTGGCCAATAGCCACGGATATAGCCCCTGGTTGAATATCCGTGGCTGGATTCGATGCTAATATCACCATGGGCATTCTTACTTGATTCCTCCGAAGTTGGGTGAAGAATTAAGGAGGTCAAAGCCCAACGAATTAAGGAGGTCAAAGAAGGTAGTCAAAGCCCAATGTAAGAGCCCAAACGCTGAACCTGGTCCAATTGACTATCAAAGGTAGTCAAAGCCCAAAGAAGATCCCAATGAACAAGGAAGCCCAAACAATAGCTCTGGACGAATTAAGGAGCCCAAATATTAGCCACGGTCGTATCCGTGGCTAATGCCGTTGCTATTTACAGTTGAGTTCATTAATGCAATTTGTACTTTTCTAGTTGTCCACTTTAAGTTTGATGGTGAAAGCTCCCTGCGAAAGGTCCAAGTGTCGTCTTCTTCACCGTGAACTTGGGAGGGTTGTAGTTTCAAGTGGGAGATGAAAATTTGAAGTTGAGAGGTATGTTATATATTTGATATTTTATATTTGAGTATTGATATATATGCTATATGTTATATATATTTTATTAAGTACTTAGTTGTATAGATTTAATAATCAGAAAATTTGTAGAGTGTAAAAATTTTGTGGTTATGGATTTTGTGTTTGATTTTGGAAATGTATGGACTTTGAATAGTAATGGACTTTAAAATTTATGGACTTTTTGCATGTGGGATGTGTTTATATGGAATATGTATTTACTTTTTAAAATGTTTGGACTTTTAATAGCAATATAAGTTGTGTGCATGGGTTTAAGGTTTTGTGTTCATGGTTATTTATTGGGTTTTAATATATTATTTAATTAGTCCACCCATTTAGAATTTTATATATTGTATTTTTAATATTCATATGTATTTGTACATATATATATATATATACAGAAATTGGTGAAGTGCAATATGGATGATCGTTCATGGATGTATGAAGGAATAAATGATCGATTTTTGCAAGGGGTGGATGAGTTTATAAAATTTGCATTAGAGCATCCACTTTATGTCGATGAAGGCAAGATTAAATGTCCATGTTGGCGATGCACTAACTGTAAATGGTACAGCATAGATGAGGTTAAGAATCATTTATATCATCGTGGGTTTATGAGTGATTATTATCGATGGACAGCACATGGTGAAACTATTGCGCCTCCAAATCAGAATTATCCGTCTATGTATGATCACTTAACGGGGGAACAAAGGATGGTGTTTGACATTGTAGGTTCGAACTTTATATCATATATTGTACGTTTAATGTTCGATCGATTGAAATGTGATGAATTACAAGAAGTTGATGGGGTTTGAAATTTCAGGTCCGAGCTTTGTTCCTCCTCCATGGTTTAATAATGATGGAAATGATTTTTAATTCCAAGAAGCTGATCATGGTGGTGGTGAAGACATGATGACAGAGGATGCTAATCTCTTAGCAACGCAATTTGCAGAAGTGCTCAGAGCCGCTGATGAACCAGTGTTTTCAGGTTGTACTTCACATACTCAGTTGTCCTTTGTAAGCAGACTTATGAGCCTGAAGTGTGAATATAATGTCTCCCAGCCACTCTTCAATGGATTCGTGCAATTGTATGATGAAGTGTTGCCTCCTAACCATAAGATTCCCACTAGTTACTATGAAACTGAGAAGGTGGTTCGAAGTTTGGGTCTACCGGTGGAAAGAATAGCCATGTGTCCTAATGGTTGTATGTTGTATTGGAAGAATGATGTCAATGAAGAATCGTGTAGGTTTTGTGGGCATGCAAGATATAAAGTTGCAAGCAACGGAAGGAGCACTCCACACAAAGTGTTGTTCTACTTACCTCTAACTCCGAGACTTCAGAGACTATATGCTTCTGAGGCGACAGCTAGTCATATGACTTGGCATGCAGACCATGTAACAGAGGAAGGAATGATGTGTCATCCGTCAGATGGAGAGGCCTGGAAAAGGTTAGACACAATGCATCCTGATTTTGCTTTAGAGGCTCGTAATATTCGTTTGGGTTTATGCACTGATGGCTTTGCTACCTTCAACAAAAGTGGACAGATTTATTCTTCGTAGCTACAATGGGGGGAGATGCGTGCGGAGATGACACCATTGAACAACATTTTGCGGATTGGTTTAAATTATATGTAAGTATGACTAAATACTTTTGCATTATTATAATTACATGAAACGTATAACTATTAATAATATTGTTTATAAACAATCTATTTGTAGGCCATGGACGGAAGCAATGGAATTTGTCCAAATACTCTCTTGTGGAATTTGGCATGGGGTCCAAATGTGGAAGAAAAAAGTTGGGATCGATTCTTTGTCAATGGCTACAAGTTCGAGACTCTACATCAAAGTGTTGGGAAGAAGACAATGAATAGCGGGGTTTGTGTTCGAGGCTCAAAC
Source organism: Persicaria maculosa (assembly GCA_963922045.1). NCBI lineage: Eukaryota > Viridiplantae > Streptophyta > Magnoliopsida > Caryophyllales > Polygonaceae > Persicaria > Persicaria maculosa. The sequence goes on along the minus strand of OY998262.1, from coordinate 43,417,364 downwards.
TATGCGAATGCGGAGTCAGATTTCTTCGGTCTTGTCGAAGAAATCATCGAGATGGAGTACCCAAGCCCATACGAATTCCAGCTGAAAGTAGCCCTTTTCAAGTGCAGATGGTTCGATACAACACGTGGAACACAAATTCATCCGGTCTACCATTTCGTTGAAGTCAACCAGAAGAAATTGTATCAACGGTACGAGCCTTTTGTACTCGCTCGCACAACAAGCTGTGCAAGTTTACTACCTTCAATATCCAGGAGCCACACGGGATCGAATGGATTGGTGGAATGTGTGCAAAACAAGGGCTCGACACAAGATAGAAGAGAGATGGGTATCGACGACCCCCGCTGATGCACAAACTGCGTACCAGTCAGATGAAGTCAACAATGCTCAGTTGCCCATTGACATCGAAGTAGAAGACTCACCGACTTCCTTGCGAGATCCCTCTGGTGCATATGATGTCTGCGATGACTACAACGAGGGTATGGCCTCCGAAGATGATGGAGATGACTTGGACGACGGTGTGGTTCCTGCTGATGAAGAAGAATCCGACTAAACACCCTCTGTAGTATGATGTATCGATCTGTTTTTTATGTAATGTATATGGACTTGTGAGGGAATCGAACCCACATCACTATGCACGCACAGCGCTCTTCCAATTTGAGCTAACAGGCCTTGACAATGTAGATTTGCCAAGATGCATATGTATGCCTATACAATGACAAATCTGATTGGCAAATACATGCTCTGACAGCAATTTAAACACAAAAGCAACAGGACCCCCATGGCAAACACAATGGCAAATCTGATAGCCAAATCCCATACCCAAAGTCTTACATATTAATCTTTAATAATATAATTCTCGAACCAGAATATCAGAATTGCACTAGCAACAAAACACAAGTTACCAATTCAGAAGGAGGAATTCGATAGCCAAATCAACAAGACCCCCATGGCAAAAACAATGACAAAACATCCTGAAGGACCATTTACTGCATTCGATATTCAACATTCGAAACCAACAGTCGATGATTCCACAAATTAAAGATGATTCCACAAAGATGAATAAATGACAGCAAACATAAGAAGGAATCAAGATACCAACATTCGATAACCAAATCTGATAGAAAAATCTGAATTCCTCCTTACCCCTACTGAAGAACAGAAACACATATTCAGAAGGAGCAATCAATCCAATTTCAAATGAGCAAACAGAAGGAGCAATCAACCTAATTTCAATGAAACACAAATTCGGAAACCTAAATTCCATAAAAAAAGATCGAATCCTCTTACCTTCAAATCCTCTTACCTTCAAATTTAGAAACCGAAATTCCAGAACGACGACGAACAATTACCTCCATCAAAGCTATCCATAGAAGTCTTCCATCGAATCCATCCATCGTGCTCGATCGAGAATCCTCTTACGTCGCAACCGAAATCGAAATTCAGGAACCCTAGCCCTAGAATTCTCTTACCTTCTCCAATCTCCATCGTTGTCTCAAAGATTAAAAAAAAATGGAATGAAATCCGAAATTTCATCCAAAATGGAACCCCTAATGTCAGAATGTAATTTACTGGGCCTTTTTTAAGTATAAAAAAAAATAATGGGCCTTTTAGCCCAGCCCACACCACCAAAGCTATTCCCAAACCCTAGCTATTTTCAGTACGCGGGCGAGGGAAATCCGAAATTTCATCCAAAATCGAAATTTCATCCAAAATCCGAAATCACAAACCCTCAATCGTCATTCACCTCTCTCATCTCTCCTCTCCAAAAACCCTAGCTCTCATCTCTCAATCTCCTCTCTTCGATCTCTCAATCCACTCAGTTAGGAAGATGCGAGGAGGCTTAAGGAGATCTGCTCGCCATGTCGACAATACTCGACCACCACTGGCTCCACAAAGGGAGAGGACAACCACGACACGCTCAACCCACAACCCACTCACGCAACCGGTGACCTCTCCACCGATGGTCTCCTCACCTGTTAGATCTCCGGCCAGGACAAAGACAAGGGCCCCCGTACGAGTCTCCCCTGCTAGGGCCACCAAACGGGCAAAGACAATACCCTCAACCACCCAACAACCCTCTGCTCCTGTAGCCTCCCAACCCTCCGCCTCCCACCGTACTGAACCCACACACCAACCCTCTCCTCCTGTAGCCTCCCAACCCTCCGCCTCTCAACCCTCTGCTCTTGTATCCTCCCGTCCCTCCGACTCCCAAGGTACTCAAACCACCCTTCCCTCTGCCTCCCAAAATCCACCAAGACGATTGCTCCCGGTACCTGCAAGCCTTCTCTTGCCGGATTCTCTAACTCCATCTGAGACAGAAGACAACGTCGTGTCTGAGAACCCCATGGACGAGGACCCCGTGGACGAGGATGCCCCAGAGAATGAGGAAGCCCTGCAAAATGAGGATGGCCAAGACAACCAGGAAAACCAAGAGAAGGAGAACGACCAAGAAGATGAGGAAGCTCCTAGGTGGAATAGACCAGTCTCCTTTTCTCTGATCAATGGATCGTAAGTCACATATTGTCCTTTACTTTTCGTTCTGTTTGTCTATGGATTGTGTATTTATTTTATAATGGAAATTGGAATGCATGTTTAAAAAAATGGGACAGATCGATTCTGTAAGTGTGTGTATATATCTCATCTGTAAGTGTGTGTCTCTATGTGGTTAAACAAAATGGGCTAGCATCTGCAAGTATATATGATGGAACTTTGTCTAAATAATGGAACTTTATCTAAATAATGGAACTTTGTCTGTTTTGATTGAACTTTGAATAAATAATGGAAATGGGATATCTGATGCAAGTGTGATTTGCTTGAACTTTGAATAATGGAACCTTTAAAAAAAATTGGGATAGCTTCTAAATAATGGGATAGCTTCTAAATCATGTGATAACTTCTGAATTTTTATATTTTGATTGAACTTTGAATAAATAATGGAACTTTTGTTTATTTTGATGGAGTAAGAAGCTAGCTAAATATGTTGCTCCATTAGAGAACTTAGGGTGCATTTATAATTAATTTTATTTGTTTTGTGAATTTTGATTCAATTGCATTTACGGGATGGCTTAGGAAAGTGTGTGTATATAGCTTCTGCAAGTGTGTGTATGTATGTGGTTAGCTTCTGCAAGTGTTTGTATATAGCTTCTGTAAGTCTTTTTATATATGTGCTTCAATTTGTTTGTCTTTGATTAAATTTGTTTGTATATATATAGCTTCTGCAAGTGTTTGTATATGTGCTTCTGTAAGTCTTGACTGTGTGTGTATATATGTGCTTCAATAGAGTCACATGTGTTTGTTTTTCTCAAATGCTCTGATTTTTTTTTAAACTTCAATTATATTGACAACATTTGCTATAACATTTTTTGGTTTTACATGAAGCTTTGATTCAACAAATCCTGCATATGGTGTCATGCTCCAAGTCATTCATTCTCATTTCGATGGACCGTATATACGGTGGAGGGATGTTCCTGAAGCAACAATAGAGTTATGGTGGGGAATGTTCAAGGTAAAAAAATTTCAATAATATGCTAACATTTAGTGCATCCATGTGAAATATTTCAAACCTCGCTTGTTTGTTCAATATGTCCAGAAGCGAACACGATGGGATGAAACTCTCTACTCGGAAGCAGCTGTCTTCAAGGCTTTCCACACAAAGGGAGGGGACCACATCAGGAACATATTTGGGAAGGCTCGCGCTGGAAAAACAAAGAAGCCTACATGGGTGAAGCAAGTGATATGGGCGCAAATGCAGGAGAAATGGGCAAACGAGGACAAATTTCGCCGCCAATCTGAAGTCAACAAGCAGAATCGAGCCATCGCAGCAGAAAAAGGCACTCTGATTTTCAGTGGTGGATCGGTTTCAACAACCGTAATCAAGGATCGACTGGTATGTACACCTTATATCAGTTTCTGATGTTTTCCCATTTCGTATAGTTTCAATCACTCCTAAATTCATAATTGACGCTCTGTTTAGTTTGCATATATGTGTCATAATTAACTAACTATATTTTCTTACAGAAGAAGGAGCTTGGACAAGACCCAACCCCAAGGCAAACATTTGAAAGGTGCCATAAGAAAAAAGACGGTTCTTGGGCTGGCACTCAATGCCAACCAACTGTGGTAAGTAACAATATCAAGTGACCCTTGTGACCCTTGTTGTTATGTATGTGCGATGTGAATGGTTTAGTTATGTTCTTTGGGTTCACACTTTTTGTTCGAATTTTCGTTTTCTCTTGCTGTTTTTGGTAAGTTTAGGTATTTTTTGTGCTTATGGACTTTCCAATTGAATGTGTTATTGGTTATGTTCTTTGGGTTCACAGTTGAATGTGTTCAGTTATACATGATGTGATGTGGTTTTTTGTTGGTGGGGAGTGGTGTTTTGGATATGAAGTCTGTATGTATAAAACTCATTTCCAATTGAATGTGTTCAATTATTCATTCTCCAAATTGATTTGGTTTTGAGGCATGCTTCATGAAATTAGTTGGTTTGTCTATTTTATTTATGATGAGCGTCACTTTGTCTGCTGATAAATGCGCTTGTTTAGTTAAGAAGATGTCATCATTCATTGCATTCTTACAATTGCAGGAAATGACTCACAACATGTTACATGAAAAAAAATTTAAACATGCTATGTTGTTAGCTGCTGCTTTCTATATGTTGTGACTGTCTGTTTTGCTTGTTTATATTTGTGATGATGTATTATACATGCTATGTTGTTAGCTGCTGCTTTCTATATGTTGTGTTACTGTTGTTGTGTTCATGGGTGTTGCTAAAGTTTGGTTGTGATGGTCAGTTCACTAGTGCTGCCTGATTGTGATGGCTTGGTCGTTTTCTTTGAATTAGGACAAGTATGACCAGTTGATAGAAGAAGAAGAAGAAGGCCTGCTTGATGACGCTATCTCTGAGAATGGATCTCACTCAGTTGATATGAATGCTGCTTGGATCAAGGCTACAGGAGGTGTGAAGAAAGGACGGGTTGTCCGCATGGGATCAGAGTCGCCAGCTATCATAAAGTCAAAACCGATTCAAAAAGCTACAGCCCCAACAATTGCAGCTCCTACTGATGCCCCTTTGAAAGACTATGTGATGTTTGAGCTTTCATCTATTAGGCAGGACTTGAGGACCGAAATGGTGGAGTTAGGGGACTAAGTACAGACCCAAGTGACCACAAACCTTAGGCAAGAAATGTCGTCCTTTGGAGAGCGAGTGCAGGAACAAGTTAGCTCAAGCGTCCGACAAGACATGGTAGCTATTGGGGAGCAACTAATGGGCGAGACTAGGAAGGCCAACGAAGAGTGGCAGGAGAAGCTCCTCAACACCATGATGCAGTTCTGTCAGGGTAAGGACAAGTGAAAGTAAGTTGTGTGTTGCTGTTTTGGGTTCCACTACCTTAAGACTTTGTCGTATGATCCCATTTCGTACGTACTGCTGAACTTTTGGGTTTGTTTTGGTTGTGGTTTGATTATGTTTTAGATGGTTGAACTTATGTTTGTGTTTTGGTTGGTTGAACTGGTGGTTGTGTGTTGGATGTGGTTGGAATGAACAAATTATGTCAATGGTTGAATGTTATTTTATTTTGGTATATTTGTGTGCAGGCGTCCAACATTATTAAATATATTATATTTACAGATTTAAATAAGATGTGGCAACAAAATTTGCCACGGGCATACATTGTAGCCACGACCATAGCAACATATTTGCCACAACATTAGCCACGGGCATAGCCACGACATATAGTTTAGCCACGACATTAGCCACGGTCATAGCCACGGCATAAAATGTTAGCCACACCATTAGCCACGGTCATAGCCACGGCATAAATTTTAGCCACGAATATAGCCACATTAGGTTCACCTGCTAGCCACGACTATAGCCACGACTATAGCCACGATAGTTAGCAACACATATGGCAACGAAAATAGCCACGAGATCAGCCACAACAATCATTGAGCCTCAATGGAGACTCGCACGTGTGTGGCTACGACATCAGCCACGACCACACCGTGGCTGAATTCGTGGCTGTTAGCCACGACTTCCTCGATTATGGACTAGCCACGAACTTAGCCACGACATTGTCAGTTCGTGGTTGTTAGCCACGGATGTTGGAAATCTGACATTTAGCGATGAGGCATATAGCCACGAATGGCCACGAACGTAAAAACCGTGGCTATGCCCGTCACTAAACCGTTTAGCCACGACCTTTCGTGGCCTATTCGTGGCTATTTGACCGTGGCTATTTCCTGTGTTTTTGGTAGTGAAGGTTGAGATCGAGATCCATATTTGAGATTGAGATTGAAATCGAGATTTGGAGATCAAGATCGATATTTGAGATTTAGATTTGATATTTGATATTTGAGATTGAAATCAATATTTGAGATTAAGGTTGAGATTGTGATCGAGATTTGATATTTGAGATCAATTGAGATCAAAATCAAGTTAAGATTGGGGTTTGAGATTGAGATCAAGATCCAAATTTGATATTGAGATTAAGATTAAAATCAAGATCGAGGGTTGAGACTGAGTTAAAGGTTGAGATCGAGATTGAGATTGATATCAAATATATTGGTTCTAATTTTATACATAATCAATTTAACAAAATATTTTTTTATAGAAAAAAAAGAAGATCAGCCTATATTTAACCAATAATTTAAGTAAATAAATACATTATTAATTAGTTTGAAATCTTCTATTTAGATTAACCATTTCAAAATTAATAATATAAATCATAATATATCCTATAAATTTAAACATCATAATTTTTTTATTTTAAAAAAAAATAAAAATTAGATTTATACGAACCGTTGAATAAAAAAACAAAAATCAAAGTTTTTTTTTGCTGAAAAAAAAAATCAAAGTTACAATAAAATACAAAATTAAACTACCGAAAAATCAAATTGGCGGGCTATGAGGCAGGCAAGGCACGTCAAAATGCAAAAAATTGAAAATGAAAATGAAATTAGAGGGTTGAGGAGTGTTTAGGGTTCACTTGAAATGGGAGGGTTTGAGATGAGGCGCCGCTTTTATTTTTACTCCCTCTCTCTCACTCGTTCTCCATCTCTCTGTTCTTCCTCTGGATCGATGTCCCTCTCTCAAAGCTCCCTCAAAGCTCCCATGCCTCCCTCCACCTTCCTTCAACCTCCCGCCACCTTGGCTTCCGCTAACCCTATGCGGACCACCGCCCCATCCTCATCCACCACCCCCGCCGGCCTCCTCTGCCACGAATCCCCTGACGGCTACTAACCCTTCCAGATCTACCACTCCCTGCCGGCCACCACTCCTCCGAAGACCATAGTCGAAGGTCCTCCGATCTCCGCTTCCCCGACGACGCCTATGATGGTTCCAGCTGGCGGCGAAATCCATCCTGAAGGCCAAGCTTGAACCTCCACCACCCCGGCGGCGGCTCCGCCTCTCACCACGACAACCGCCTCAGCTAGCTCCTCCACCCCCAGAAGCGAGGGGAACCTCTCATAAGCGCTCAATGCAAGAAGCGGCCTGGCGCCATTCGACCTCCACCTTTTTCTTCTTTCCTTTTAAGTTTTTATCGTTCTCTTCCAATTGGGGGCTTCTATGGAGTTGTGCTTAGGGGTTTTATAGTTGAGGTCCGATTTTAATGGAGATCTTGACAATATTGTGCTATTATTTTGCTTGCAGTATCACCAAATTGCTCAGAAGTAAGGAGAAGGCACCGGGAACGAGTGGAGCAAGGAAAATGAGGATTGATCGGAGCAGCCCGCAAATCCAAGGTAAATGGTTGATATCTGCTTTCGTGTTTATCGTGTTTGAGTGGGTGGGGAGATTCCTGAGATTCGGAACTTGAGTCAGAATATGTGAATTTTTTTTTCAGTTTGTTATATTTTGTTCAACTAGCTGGAATTCGAAGCATTTATAATTTACAGTGTTTCCATTTGTGAAGTTTGAAACTCTGATTTATAGCAGATCTCGGCTTGGGGAGAATTGTGATTTGTAATTGTTGCTTCTGTTATCTTAAACTTGTGCATTATGGTGATTGTCAGTTACTATTTGATCCTGAAAAATTAAAAAATTTTATGCCTTTGTTCATGTTTTGAATGTTTTCATGATCTTGTTTCTTTATGCTCTCTACTGATTAAGCCTGCTCTTTTTGGGATATTAGGGTGTGCTGGAGAAAAGAACCCAAGGGCTGAGGTTATTTCTTATTCCATTGCAACAGTTAGCAAGAAGATCAGAAAGGAGACAAAGATCAAGCCATGATGCTGTCCATTGTTGTATTTGTGAGCTAGTTTTTGTATAGTATGAATGGTATTTTGGTACATATTTTTTGCATTTGGTATGTAAAAAACAGGGTATCAAAAATATTGTAAAATATATTTTTATTATAAAATTTACTCATGTGACTAACATATCATATAATAATTGCTTGAATTTAAAAAAAAATCTCAAAATTGAATCAGACAACGAATATTGAGAATATTATTGATCCCCTGAATAACTTGGTGATGAATATACTAGTCCTTTCACAACCTCAAGTGACAAACACTTACGTCACTTGATTGGTCAAGCAACAAGTATTTTGGTCACTTGAATGCTCAGGTGACGAACATATTCGGTCCCCTGAATGTCCTCTCTGACATATTTTGTTGGGTTGCTAGTAGTTGTTGGAAGGATATGATGTTGGGTTGCACGCTATATCATCTGCAATGATTAATGAACTTTTAGCATTTCTGACTCGTAGTATGTATGGATGTTTTGATGTATGGCAGTTGACTTACTTGACTCCTTGACTTATCTGCTTGTCTATTGATTTTACTTGGGTCCTTATTCATATGATAACAATTAGCAAAAATAATTGGTGTTTTATATGTAGAGGTGGCAATTGGGCGGGTCGGGTCAGGTTTGGGTTCGGTTAGTCGGGTTTCGGGTAATGTCTAATAATTTGGTCAATCGGTTGGGTCGGGTTCGGGTTTTGTTTGTATCGGGTTTCGGTTATTCGGGTTTCGATTGTCTTGGGTTTTCATTATTTCAATATTCATTTAAAAAAATTTACTAGATTGGAGCTTAAAGTTCGGGTTATTTCGGGTTTCGGTTATAACGGGTTCGGTTATTAATGGGTTTCGGGTTAATCGGGTTCCGTTCATTCGGATTTCGGGTCCAAAATTGATGGGTTGTGTCAGTGTTCAGAATAATCGGTTTCGAGTGGACCGGGTCGGGTTTTCGGGTTCGGATCGGGTTTTACCAGCTCTATTTATATGTTAAAGTATAATCATAAACTTGTGTTAAAATAAAAAACATTTAACATTCAAGCATTAAAATATTGATGTTAAATAACCATTTCAATTCGGGTCGGGTCGGGTTGAGAGTCGGGTCGAGTTGAGAGTCGGGTTGGGTTCAGAGTCGAATCGGGTTAGGGTCGGGTCAGGTTCGGGTCGGGTTCGGTCTCGGGTTCGGGTTATGAATGACTCCAGATTTTTGGGCTGCGGTCGGGTTCGGCTGAGTCGGGTCGGGTTTTCCGGTCGGGTCAGATTTTGCCAGCTCTACCTGCAACTGTAAGAGAAGGAAAGAAAAAGGACATGTGAAACGGAACTGATAGAGTTTTTTTTTTTTAATCATGTAACTAGAGCTGGCAAGTCGGTCGTTCGGGTCAGGTTCGGGTCAGGCTTGCTCGGGTTGGGTCACTTATGGGTCGGGTCAATTCGGGTAAAATTTATGGTCGGGTACTGGTCGTTCGGGTCGGGTTCGGTCATAATGAATTTTAGATTGGTTGGTTTTCGAGTTAAATCGGTTCATGCCCATTCGAGTTCGGGTCAAAGCGGGCCGGGCTAGCTCGGGTTTCGGGTCAAGAGGCGGGTCGGTCTCATTTGAGTTTCGAATCAAAGTGGGTATAGTTTGTTTGACTCAGTTGAATACTTAAATATGTAATTTACTTACAAAAATAATTTTGACTCCGTTGAATATTTGAATATGTAATTTTGACTCGGTTAAATACACTAATTGTCATTGACTCATCAGTTAAATACACTAATTTTATGCCTTTCCCCCATCCCTACCTCCCACAAAACAGCCCTCCTCGACCCGAATTGGCAGGCGGCTATGCTCGACGAATACAGGGCCTTCACAAGGAATGGTACTTGGGTTCTGGTTCCTCGCCATCCTGAGGCGAACGTCATTCGATGCATGTAGCTCTTCCACCACAAGTTCCGCTCCGATGGGACGTTAGAGCGCTACAAAGCTTGTCTTGGGGTCAATGGTTGATCTCAACAGGAAGATATTGATTGTGATGAGACATTCAGCCCCGTGGTCAAGCCTGCCACTATCCGAGTGGTGTTGAGCTTAGCGTTGTCGCGGCAGTCGGCCATTCATCAGCTGGATGTCAAGAACGCCTTTCTGCATGGCCATCTGAATGAGACAGTTTACATGGTTCAGCCGCCGAGGTTTGCTGATACTGATCGTCCCAAGCACGTGTGTCTCTTGAAACGCTCTCTTTATGGTTTGAAACAGGCTCCGCGGGCTTGGTTCCAGCGCTTTGCTTCTCATCTGCTACGCTTGGGCTTCGTTGGCAGCCGCGTAGATACGTCTCTGTTTATCTATTGCAGAGGCACAGACATGGCCTTTCTGTTACTATATGTCGATGACATCATCCTCACCGTCTCTTCTGATGCTCTTCGGATGTCTGTTATTTCCCAGTTCAGTGCCGAGTTCGCCATGTCAGATTTGGGTCCGTTGTCTTACTTCTTTGGTGTCGTCGTGCAACGTCATGCGTCTGGGCTGTTTCTCCCTCAAAGTAAGTATGCTACCGAGATTGTTGCTCGAGCCAAGATGAGTACATGCAAGCCTGTTGCCACCCATGTGGATACTTCCAACAAGTTCAGTGCTCACTCTGGTCCTCTGTTTGATGATCTAACATTGTACCGGATAGGGGTGTGCAGAAAAACCCGAAATCGAAAACAGGAAACGAAAACACGATAACACGACACGAAAAAACCCTAAACCGAAAAAACAAGACACGATAATGACACGAACCGAGAAAACACGGTTGTAAACGGTTCGTGTTCGGGTCAGGCAAATCGCCTTGTCATGTATCCGACACGAACCGTTTATATTTTTAAAATTTTTTTTTTTTAGGTTGGGTAGTATAATACTAGTATAGATAGAATCCGTTAAGGATCAATAAGTTCTGTTAGTCCAATTGGTTCAGGGGTAGTGTAGGCATTCGGATGTCTAGGCAGACCCAAGTTCGAATCCTATACCCAGCGCTTTTTTTTCTCATTCCATTCACCCTGTTTAAGTTTTTTTTTTAATTCCTTTCAACTTCTGATTTCTTGCAATTTGAGACAAAATCTCAGGCAGTCCCCTAACCGTAACTCGGGGAGATTAGTTCCTGGATGTCATCGCAGAAGAAAATCAATCCGGCGATGATGAAAGAGAAGGTTGTGTTCTATCATCCAATCGAGATCGAGAAGATTTAGCACGATTTTCCACTCCCTATCTTGATCCTCCCATCGAACTTTATCTGCGAGATCTCAGATCTAAGGCCAAGGAAGGAGATGAAGGCAGCCATTGAAGATTCCAGATCTATTAAATCAATAAATTGCTTTTCTTCTTCTTTTAAAAACCCTAGCAACCGCTCTCAGTCTCTCCAGATTGCTCCCCTCTTCAGATCTGAGAAAGGCTTTCTCAGATGTTTGCTTCTCTCAACCTCCCCGCTCTCTGTCTCACACTCCCGACTGAAGGAGATTTTTGCGGATCGAAGAAGACGACATACAACATTGGGGCTGGAGATGGAACTCCGATGTCAACCCCTTTAACTCTTTCAATTCCTCTATTTCTCACTCCCAACCGCCATAGAAGGCCAAGCTCGGCTCGATCTCTTGACCTCTTCACTCTCTGTCTTTCACTCCCAACCAGCGACCGCCATAGAAGGCCAGGCTCGAGCTCTCGGCCTCTCCACCCCACTCCCGGCGACGCGCCCTCTGTTCTCTCGCCTTCCCCTTTCATAAAGGTTCGTGTCGGGTACCCGGGTATCCGACTCGGAACCGAATACCTTAACCGTGGGGGGTACCCGGGGTAAGTCGTGTCGGGTACGGTTCGGGGAAGTTGGGCTTAACGGTTCCGGGTACCCGACACGATTAACCGGTTCGTGTCAGGTACCCGGTTGTGCACACCCCTAGTACCAGACCCTCGCCGGTGCTTTACAGTATCTTACGTTCACTAGGCCAGACATCAGTTACGCCGTTCAGCAGATCTGCCTCTTCATGCATGCGCCCAGGGAACCGTACTTTCAGGCCTTGAAGCGGATCATCCGGTACATCAGCGGTACCCTCGAGCTGAGCACCACAATCACCCCTTCCTCTCAGCTTGACCTCGTTGCTTACACTGATGCGGATTGGGGTGGTTGCCCTGACACACATCGCTCCACGTCTGGCTACTATGTCTTCCTCAACGACAGCCTTGTGTCGTGGTCCACGAAGCGACAATCTGTGGTGTCTCGCTCTAGCGCCGAGGTAGAGTACAGAAGTGTCGCCAACGTTGTCTCCGAGTGCTCTTGGCTGCGCAATATCCTTCTTGAGCTCCGCTGTCCTATTCAGAAGGCCACCTTGGTCTACACCAACAACGTCTCCGCCGTCTATCTGGCCAACAACCCAGTCCAGCATCAGCGAATGAGGCACATTGATCTCGATCTCCACTTCGTTCGGGACATGGTTGCTCTTAGACATGTTCATGTTCTTCATGTCCCGTCCTCCTATCAGTACGCTAATATCTTCACCAAGGGTTTACCTCGGCAGTTGTTCCTCGATTTTCGATCCAGTCTCATAGTACGGGATATCAACTGGCAATGCTCATAGGGATAGAAGAAACAGAACAAAAAGCAGAAACTTGGTCGATATCGAACCACTGAACTCGATATCGACTGACATAACTCAATATCGACTGGAACAGAAACTTAAAACTCGAAATTTGTGAAATAAATCAGTAAATAAAAGTCTTCCAAGATCAGGGTTTCAACACCACAACGATAACCATTTAAAATAACACATAAAGGCATAAAAGATCATGCTTTTCATCAAATAACTTTGGTTATTAACAAATAGGAAGATAGAGGCTTTCGCATAAACCCTAATTGTTACTAACCCTTTTTCACATAATTAATCCAAGTTGCATTAAGATCTCTTTTGCTTCAATAACATAAACAAGGATCACCTTCAACTTTCGCAAAAGAATCATGCTCCTAGGTATAGAAGACAAATTGCATCAAAAGATTGTACCTTTACCGCATCACCTCACATGGCTACCGTCGGGCTCACCCCGACCCTAGAAGGTAGGTGACTACTCGCTCTTCATCATGAATAAACTCATCAAAGATTTCAAGAAAATAAATTACATTAAATAAACTAAATAAGACTTACAACCGAATAAAGCCAACTCCGCTATCGCTTCACAAACTCCACTCGCCTCCAAGACTCTCTCTCTACTCGACTTCTCTCTCTTTCTCTATGCTCTCTTGTGGCTTGGCTTGATTGAATGAATAAAATCCAGCCCCTAATACCTTATTTATAATTTTCCATGAAGCTATTCTAGGATGGAACAACTATATCTAAATCTATCTAATAATATAAGATAAAATAATGGAAATAAAAGAAACAAATCTAAAAGGAATTATATCTAAAGTAGATAAATATCTCTTCCATCTTGATAGAACTTGATAGAATCTCCTCTTGTGAATATCTCCATTGGATTTTGGATAGAAGTTTGATTAGAACTCGGACTAGCTCGAAATCGGCTACTAGGCACCACTCGATATCGACCTTCAACTTCTCAGCTTCTCTTCCTGACTCGATATTGGCCTCCAGTGACGAAAATCGACTTGGACTTACTCGATATCGACTTGGCTAGGTCGATATCGACCTTCATTTTCCTTCTCAGATTTCTTGGTCGATTCCTAGTCTTGGCTCGATTTTTGGTCAACTCGATATCGACTAAGTGAAGTCGATATCGACCTACTCTTTCCTTCTCCACTCGATTCTGGCTTCTTCAGGTGAAAATCGACTGGACTCCTCGATATCGACTTAGTATACTCGATATCAACCAGATGGTGTCGACTCGATTTTCTCGTTTTCCGCTTGATTTGTCCTGATTCCGCTACTCCTTGACCTCGGACTTTTTGTAGTTAACTTCGAGCTTTTCCTCCTTTCTCTGAACTGCTATAAATTGCCTTGATTTCTGCAAAATTAAACCGAAACTGGTGTAGATTCCATAATTTGCAAATAAACATAAACTACATAGATTATGAACAATTCTAGCCCAAATGTATGAAATGCATGCAAAAATCGATATAAAAGTAAGTATAAAACATGGCAAATTAGGCTCACATCAAACACCCCATACTTAAGCTTGCTTGTCCTCAAGCAATACTTTTAATTGTCATTCAGTGGAAGAAATTTACAACTCTCAACATCTTAGATTCATTGCCATATGTCCCTGCAATCAATTACCATCCTCGAAAAGGTACTTCTGTCATAAATCCATGTATGTGTAAATAAAAGCAACATCTACTCACAAAAGGAGGGTTATGCAAAACATTCATTCGTGACAAAGCATTAATAATCAAGAGGACTTTCACTTAAGCTCAATAAGGGATAGATTGGTAAAAGGCTAAAGGTGGGCAATTTTTGGCAATGTGGTGCTAATGATCCGAAGAAATGGAGTACTTTCCAAACTGAATTTCCACATTCCTTATAGCTTTGATTTCTCACCTTTCTCTCATTCTCTCAATGCTTTTTTCAATATTATGCTTTTACCTCTCTAACCTCAGCATTGCCTTCTCGCGAGTGGCAAACATGGGTGTCATGAATAGCCCCGGATACTTAGTGCTTCGAACTCCTCACCTTGTGTCCCATCTCGCCGAACTATTATCCCAGCGAGCAGGGTCGATTTACCTTTATCTCCTGAGGTGATCGGATTTTCTTTCACTCATTAAATTTTCCATATATTTATTTCAATTTCCTGCCAAACTCCATTAATGACAATAACAACACAAACACCATATAATAATCTCCATAATGTGACATCATTCTCAACATAATCCCCGGATAGGAAATAAGGTAAAGAATGGGCAATATTTAGATCATGTGGAGCAATAATATGAAATAAGGCATAATATGGCTTTTGTGATGCATAAACATAGGTATGGCTAAGGAATATAAACATATGAGCATATATGGAAATAAAAAGTCCTCCATCCTCTTATCATGCAACATGTCAAAAGTCACTTCAGATTTTACCTACTTTCATGGTTTTCAATAAAAATATGCACTTCATTGTAACTTATCTTTATTAGGCAATTTCATGCTATATCTCTAATGAATCCAATTTTGCATCATCAAGTTCAATATTAAACTTCCATGACATTATTCAAAAATTTCAATGGGGGTCTTTTTTTTTTATAAATTTTGGAAAACATGCACATAAGTACATAGATCAATAATGAATTCCAAAATAGCCATTTATAAGCAATTCAAGAAATAAACTTAAAACATGCACACAAATAATGTAAAAATATATCAAATATGCACAAAGTAAGCCCTTCTCCCACCCCATACTTAAACATTACAGTGTCCTCACTGTATAAAAAATAAGGGTAAAGAAAGAAACTCACTAGACAGGCGTGCTGAACGTCGGACTCGAGTGCTATGCTTGTAGGCCCTGGTCGATATCGAGTAGGCATGGTTGATATCGACATACTATACTTGAAATCTACTTGCTGTATACTTCCTTTTTCCTGGAAAAATTAGAAGAGAAACATCCACAATAGAAAATAATGCCCAAAACCAAAAACAAAAGCAATAATGTCCAAAAATCAAAAAATAAATGTCTATTTACAAGCTCTAGACTTTAGAGTCGCTAGGCCGAGTTTCTCCATTAAGCTCAAGGTGGCATTTGCAGGGCCCATCTGGCTTGGGCTTCAAACAGGACTCCATTCTTGTCCATCAGTTGCAGTCCTCCGAAATGGATCTTGTTCACCGTGAAAGGGCCCATCTTCTTCTTTTTGAACTTGTTAGCGAACCAATGATCATTTGATTTGGAGACATAGACCTTGTCTCCAATTTCGTATTCTTTAGGCTCATCATTGGAAATCCTACATAAGCGCACATACCAAGGCAAACCTCTCCCATGTATAGATAAATCATTAATGGAAATAGGAGAAGATAGATCTATACCTTGGCTTACCTTCGCAGAATCGGACTCGGAGGCCTTGTCGGAGGGAAAACCTGTCATTGATCCGCCAAAGAAAACTCAAACCTATAGCAAGTATAGCAATGAGCAAGAGGTCGGTCCACAGGGAAAGTTATAATTCAAGTTTGATTCAAGTGTCAATCAAAGTAACCAAATTGGGGGGTTTTTATGTGTGAAAGTTCCGCCTTTTATCAAAGCGGATTGAAGCAAACAAAAGTAAATGATTTTAATTCAGAAAATTAGGAGAAGCAATTCTACCTACAGTTTTCCACTTTATTTGGTTGAAGCGATCCTTGTAACTTCTTCTCGTCCTATTAAGTTTCCTATGAATGCCCTTGTCCCGACCTAATATAGTTACTAGTCCAATCAGCCCTAGAAACCCGTATCAATCGAACATTCCTTAAAGAATGATCTAACCCAATTGATAGCTTTAAGTCCAGAGATTAGCCAAGGTATTTGCAGTCCCTAAAGAGGGATTTAACAACACATCCAATTTCCTACTTGTCCAATTAGTTCAATCAGTCCTAAAGGAACAAGTTTGCCACTTAGGTTAAGGTTCACAATCAGAAATCTACAAAACCTTAGCGATTGAATTGATCTAACTAGTTGGCCAGACAAGAAAGAACAAAACAATAGACAATCAAGCACAAAGAAGTTGAAACATTCAAATGTAGGAAACAAGGAGCGAGAATTAGAAAATCACAATCAATCTTAATAAAGCTTCAAATTGCAGGCAGAATAGATGAGTTTAGTTCTTCATGGAAGGTATCTCTCATATCTCTAAAGTGTCTGATGAACGTAAGAATAGAATAGAAGTGCTGGAAAAATAACTAAAAGTCGGCCTTATAACACCCAAGTCGGCCATGAAACAAAAATAAGAACATCTAGGGTTTTTTTTGTAATCCAAAGGCAGCGTATACAGGCTGACGCCAAATCCTGCGGCCGCGGCATTGATGCTGCGGCCGCGGCATCAGCAGCTCTCTCATATCCCGCTACAGCGGCCCTGGCGGCGGCCGCGGCATGCATGCTGCGGCCGTGGCATATTGTCTCTCACGGAAAATCTGTTTTGAATTTGCTCTTCTTGTCAACAGGAAAGTTGTAGTTCTCTGAAAGAGCTTTCCAACGCATGATCATAATAGTCAATCGGACAACTGATCCTCCATAAAGTGCAAAACAAGTTCAGCATGTCTGGCGACAACTTCTGCAGACTTGTTCTTCGTTTAGGTCCGCTTCTTCTTCTCAGGACCTCTTGAGATCTTCATGTAAGCTTCTCCGATCAACTAGAAATTCTCATCTAATGCGTTAACAACTCCTATCTCATCATCGGGTCCACGATTACCTGAAATAATCAATAAATGTGTGTAGATTCCGACTCCACTAACATAGAGAGCAAATATGCAAATTGTACTTAATCCATCCATGAAATGCATCTTAACTACGCTAAATGCAACCTATTATGCCTACGTAAATGCATGCTATCAAACTCCCCCATACTTAACCTTTGCTTGTCTTCAAGCAATGATAGAATGAACATGAATCAACGCATCCCATAGGAAGTCTCTTCAAGTTTCAACCTCATCAAAAAGCAACATCATAGCAAGTGAAAACATAAGCCAAGTAAACAAACGTCATAGCATGTATTCCAGTGATCAAAGCTTAGAAGTAGATATCATCCAACCTCACCAGAAATATGTGTTTCACTCATGTGTTTAGGCTTTAAGGTACAACTCTCAACTCAATCCAAAATGCACTAAGCTCATAGACATTGACCACTATATCACCAAATATCTACCGAAATGTCATTACTTGCGGGACACAATAAAGACAACTAAATAAAATGTGACACTTTTTTTTTCTTTTCTTTTGTTTTCTTTCCTTCTCTTTTTTTTTTCTTTTTTTCTTGTCTTGGTGCTTTCCTTACGCGAGGCGCAAACATGGGTGTCATGAATGGCCCCGGTCTATCAACACCTCAACCTACTAATATGAAGTCCACTTGAACATCTTCTGACGCATGTTACAAACATGGGTGTCATGAATGAACCTGGTTACTCAATGATCAAGCTTTCTTTCCTAGTGGATAGTTTTCAACACATTTTTGCGTGAATCATAACCATGGGTGTCATGCATAGATCCGGTTACTAAGTGCATCAACCATTGCCACCTTATTCACTAAATATGCACAAATTCAAACAAATGACTCAAAATATAAACATAAACTCCGCAAGCAACAAACACATGAGTCGGTATTTAAAAATAGATACTGCAGTTAATGCCAAGAGGTAGCAACACAAGAAGAGTAATTCACGCAATTGAGCAAAATAATTCAAATAAGGCCAAACATTTTCACAAGGGTCATGTTCATAGGATTTCAATCATACTTTAGCTCAATCATACATGTTCAATTATATTTGCTAGCTCATGTTCCACAAAAATCAAATAAAGATAAAACCAAAACATCCAGAACTCCATGGGATTTTTATGAACATGCTTGAAATTTAAATTAGAGGACAAACTAAGCCAGATGGGTATTTGAATAACGCACATGTATGCAATGCATGCTTATTTTTTGGGATTTTCGAATTTTTTTTAATTACGAAAATAAGCAAGAATTTAAACAAAAAATTGAAATAAATTAAACATGGTGCAAAATTTTAAATATAATCTCCTATATGCATCTATATACAGAATTCCTCTCCCCCACACTTATAGTTTTCATTGTCCTCAATGAAACCGTAAAGACAACAAAAGTAAATCAAATATAATCAGGGTGAAGGAAAAGGAAAGGAAAAAGAAAGAAAAACTTACCTCGGGTTGCCTCCCGAGAAGCGCCTTTGTTTCAAGTCGTTGGCTCGACGTAATGGCCCTTGATTGGCCTAGGTTCCTCCACCTGTCATTTCATTGGCAAATGCGGGCACCCTTGGAAGGTGTAGCTCTCTGTCCAAACATTCATCCATTACCCTTAGCTTCTCTCCTTGAGCTAATCCTGGGTGTTGTCCTGGAATCACAAAAGGTTTCAATTTGTTAGGGGGCTTAAATTTCCATAAACTATTTTCCTTAAGTGTTCCTAACAAATCACGAAAATTATTGTTGCGATCCATATTGTTAGCAATAGGCATATCTAAATAATTTTCAGGAGAAAGCTTATCATGATTAAATAGAGAGAATTCTATCTTTCTTCCATCAAACTCCATAGTCAATAAACCCTCACAACAATCAATTTTTATTTTCGCAGTTTTCAGGAATGGTCTTCATAGTATAATGGGTGTTTCCGGGGCTCCCTGCTCCATATCTTAAACATAGAAATCAACAGGGAAGAACAAATCATCTACCATAACCAAAACATCTTCAACAACGCCTCTTGGCCTGATTTGTGATCGATCAGCAAGTTGCGCTGTAACCCCAGTCTCAGTCAGAGCACCCAAACCCAAAGACATGTACATGTTATAGGAAATAACATTAATTGAGGCTCCTAAATCTAACATGGCTTGTTTGAATCTAGTATTCCCAATTGCACATGGAATTGTAAATATACCTGGGTCTCCACATTTTTCAAGCAATTTCCTTTGCAACATAGCAGAGACATTTTCATTCAAGCTTACCTTTTCCTTTTTTTTCAGTCTTTGCGTCTTCTTTATGGTGCACGATTCCTTCAAAAATTTAGCATATCTAGGAATGCTCTTAATCAATTTGAGTAAAGGAATATTTACCTCGCACCTGCTGAATGTCTCAAAGATCTCCTTATCGTCCTCATACCTTCGTGTATCCTTCAGGGCTTCCGAAAATGGTGGAACCGGCTTTGAAATCTCCATAGGTAAGGAAGAAGAAGGAGGAGAAGAAGGAGGAGGAAGAGGAGAAGAAGAAGAAGAAGGGGAGAAGGGCGAAGAACACGTACCTGGCACCGAACAGGCGGCGGGCGCACTGGTGGTGGGCGCGGCCTCTGGCTGCGGGCGCAGCCAGAGGCCGCGCCCGAGTAGATAGAACAAGTACATCTCTAGGAAGACCATCTTCATCTCAGGCCAAGTAATGATGGATCCAGGTGGTAGGTAGAAGAACCACTCATTCGCCTCATCCTTCAAAGAGAAAGGAAAAGCTCTCAGCTTGATTTGATCCTTAGTGACGTTCTCAAGCTTCATCCCAACTACCACAGTATGGAATTCAGAGAGATGCTTGTGGGGGTCCTCCCCACTCAACCAATGGAATTTTGGTAACAGATGAATTACCCCAGATTTCAGCTCAAAGGTGACTCCTTCCCCTAGCGTAGGGAATTGGATTGTCAGAGGTTGCTGTGCCAGATCAGGAGCAGAAAGCTCCTTAAGAGTGCGGTTTTCGTTAGCCATCTCTGCTGTGGTTTCTCCTTGATCAAAAAGGAGTTCGCAAAAGCGATCACGAGTTTCTCGCCTTAAAGAGGCAAGGGTCCTTTCAATCTCTGAATCAAACGACAACAAAGAAAAATTAGTAGCACGGGTATGGACCATATAAGATGGTCCTCACCAAAAATCAACACTAAAAACACACAAGAATACATAAATTTCCCCGGCAACAGCGCCAAATTTGACGGAGGGAAAACCTGTCGTTGATCCGCCAAAGAAAACTCAAACCTATAGCAAGTATAGCAATAAGCAAGAGGTCGATCCACAGGGAAAGTTATAATTCAAGTTTGATTCAAGTGTCAATCAAAGTAACCAAATTGGGGGGGTTTTATGTGTGAAAGTTCCGCCTTTTATCAAAGCGGATTGAAGCAAACAAAAGTAAATGATTTTAATTCAGACAATTAGGAGAAGCAATTCTACCTACAATTTTCCACTTTATTTGGTTGAAGCGATCCTTGTAAATTCTTCTCGTCCTATTAAGTTTCCTATGAATGCCCTTGTCCCGACCTAATATAGTTACTAGTCCAATCAGTCCTAGAAACCTGTATCAATCGAACATTCCCTAAAGAAGGATTTAACCCAATTGATAGCTTTAAGTCCAGAGATTAGCCAAGGTATTTGCAGTCCCTAAAGAGGGATTTAACAACACATCCAATTTCCTACTTGTTCAATTAGTTCAATCAGTCCTAAAGGAACAAGTTTGCCACTTAGGTGAAGGTTCACAATCAGAAATCTACAAAACCTTAGCGATTGAATTGATCTAACTAGTTGGCTAGACAAGAAAGAACAAAAAAATAGACAATCAAGCACAAAGAAGTTGAAACATTCAAATATAGGAAACAAGGAGCGAGAATTAGAAACTCACAATCAATCCAAATAAAGATTCAAATTACAGGCATAATAGATGAGTTTAGTTCTTCATGGAAGATATCTCTCAAATCTCTAAAGTGTTTGATGAACATAAGAATAGAATAGAAGTGCTGGAAAAATAACTAAAAGTCGGCCTTAAAACACCCAAGTCGGCTATGAAACAAAAATAAGAACATCTAGGGTTTTTTTATAATCAAAACGCAGCCACACTAACGCCAAATATTGCGGCCGTGGCATGGATGCTGTGGCCGCGGCATCAGCAGCGCTCTCATATCCCGCTGCAGCGGCCCTGGCGGTGGCCGCGGCAAGCATGCTGCGGCCGCGGCATATTGTCTTTCACGGAAAATCTGTTTCGAATTTGCTCTTCTTGTCAACAGGAAAGTTGTAGTTATTTGAAAGAGTTTTCCAACGCATGGTCATAATAGTCAATACGACAACCGAGGCCTCCAGAAAGTGCAAAACAAGTTCAGCATGTCTGGCGACAACTTCTGCAGACTTGTTCTTCGTTTAGGTCCGCTTCTTCTTCTCAGGACCTCTTGAGATCTTCATGTAATCTTTTCCGATCAACTAGAAATTCTCATCTAATGCGTAACAACTCCTGTGTTATCATCGGATCCACGATTACCTGAAATAATCAATAAAAGTGTGTAGATTCCGACTCCACTAACATAGAGAGAAAATATGCAATTTGTACTTAATCCATCCATGAAATGCATCTTAACTAAGCTAAATACAACCTATTATGCCTACCTATATGCATGTTATCAGGCCTCCTGAGGATCTGGTCGATATCAACCTATCTCAGTCGATATCGAGTGCTGCTCTGGTGGAATTTCAGTCGACATAGAGGAAGACAGGTCGATTTGGGTTGGTCGATATCGAGTTACCTGGCTCGAAATCGGCTAGCTTTGGCTCCTCAGGTGGAATTGAGTCGACTTTGGCAGGTCGATATCGACCTAGAGAGGTCGATATCGAGTCGTTTTGCTCGATATGCCCTGGCTCGATTTCTGGTGGGGATGACTCGACATGGGTGGGTCGATTTCGACTCGGTGAGGTCGATATCGACCTGTTCTCTAGCTCAGTCGATTTTCCCTGGTCGATTTTGACCCCATACTTAAGACCTAGCAAAGCATCCAAAAAATAGTCAGTCCATATCGACGTACATTGGTCTATGTCCAATAGATTCTCAGCTTCTTCGTTCAGGATGGCCATGATCTCCTCCACCTGGGCTTCCATATCCCTCTTTTCTAGCTCCTCGGGGGTCATATTTCTTACCTTAGGTTCCCCGCAAGTGATGTAACCAGCTGATATGGACTTTACCTCTTCCATGGGACATGTATGTCTTTCAATTTTATTAAAGGAATACAAAATTACCTCATCGCTGATGTTGAAAGTGAGAACTCCCTTCCTTACGCTTATGTTGGCATCCATCGTCGCCAAAAAGGGCCTTCCTAGAATGATTGGAAAAGCAGGGTCCTCCGCCATATCAATTACTAAGAAATCAGTAGAGACGAAGAACTTATGTACTTGTACCGGCACATTGTCCACCATGCCTGTTGGGATGACCACCATGTTTTTTGCCATATAAAGCTTAGCATCCACAGGCTCTAAGGCACCTGTCTTAATGTTGGACCAGATTGATAAGCATTATACTCACACTGGCTCCCAAGTCACATAAAGCATTGAATTTATATTGACCAAATCCAATGGTCATAGCAAACTTACCTAGATCTGGCCTTTTCTCAAGAACGTCCATTTGGTTGCACTCCTCTACGATCTCAGCCATTGACCACTTTTTGCTCAGAATCTCCTTTATTAACTTAACGTATGATGACATCTCATTAAGAGCTTCTGTGAAGGGTATTGTGACGTTAAGCCTTTGAAGCATCTTAATGAAGTGCTGGAACTTCTTCTTTGCCGGATCCTTTGGAGATTTCGTCGGGAAAGGCAGCTTTTTCTTTGGCGGAGGTGCTGATGTCGAGTGGGGATGGTCGAAATCGACTAGAGTCTAGTCGATATCGACCTGTGTTTGGTCGATATCGAGTTGATCTGCTGGCCTGGGGATTTGCTGAGGAATGGGGTCGATTTCGACCAGGGAGGGGCCGATATCGACTGGGTTGGTCGATATCGACTGGTCTCCAGTGCCCTTTTCCTCCGTCATTTTCTCACGCGTTTGCATCTATCACCCACTCCTTAGGTTCATAGCAGCTACCTGTCCAGTTGATTTACCCTTAGGGTTAGGTTCAGAAGATCCAGGGAGCGTACTTGACTGTTTGGGGACGGATGCTTCTAGTTGACCCATCTGAGTCTCCATTGATTTCCGCCATATATCAATTTCCCCAAGCCTATAGTTGACACCATGCATCTGAGTGTAGATGGAATTGATAGACTGCTTGGTGTCTGAATGGTTCCTCCGCATTTCCTCAAGGATGGTCTGCAGGTCATCCTTCTTACCTTCTCTGTCAGGGTGACCAAGTGCTCTGTAAGGAGGGGGATTCTGATGCTGGGGCTGGCGATAGTAGCTCCAGTTCTGATTCTGATGCGGCCCTGAGTAGTGTCCCCCCGCATACCTTATCTCTTCGTGGGTCTCTCCTTAATGTACTTGATCGACGTGTGGACACTGTTGTAGGAGGAAATCGAGTTTAAAATATAATGAAATAGATCAAACCAGATTCGTGCCCACGTAAATAATTACAAGACATCCTCCCAATGTAGTAGTAGCGGGAAGTCAGGATCGATCCTCATGGAAGCACGTCAGCGGATCTCAGGTAGCGGCAAATCTCACAGGCAGACAATCAACCAGACAAACAGAAATAACAGAGAAAAGCAGAAAAGAAAGTAAAGACAAAAACTTTGGTCGATATCGACAACCAGTACTCGATATCGAGTAAGGAAATCGACTACAAAAAGCAAAACTCAGCAACTTAACTCGATTTCGACCAACTCAACTCGACATCGACCAAATTTCTTCGATGTCGACCAAATCTGCTCGAAATCGACTTACACAAAAACTAAAATTTGCAACTTTTTCGAACGAAAACGAATGTAAACACGAAATTAACTCAATAAACTAAAGACTTCCAAGATCAGGGTTTTAACACCACAACGATAACCATGTAAAATAACACATAAAGGCATAAAAGATCATGCTTTTCATCAAATAACTTTCGTTATTAATAAATAGGAAGATAGAGGCTTTCGCATAAACCCTAATTGTTACTAACCCTTTTCACATAATTAACCCAAGTTGTATTAAGATCACTTTCGCTTCAATAACACAAACAATGATCACCTTCAACTTTCGCAAAAGAATCGTGCTTGTAGGGATAGAAGACGAATTGCATAAGAAGCTCAAACCTTTACCGCATCACCTGACATGGCCACGGTCGGGCTCACCCCGACCCTAAAAGTGGGTGGACTACTCGCTCTTCATCATGTATAAAGACATTAATAGAAAAAGGAAATAACTTTGCATTAAATAAACTAAAAGAAAGCTTACAACCGAACAAGCCAAATCCGCTCTCGCCTTTCCACCTTGCTCTCGCCACAAGCTCTCTCCCTACTCTCTCTCTCTCTCTCTATGTAACTACTTACTTCTCCTTCTGAAATTGAATGCATAAAATCCAGCCCATAGGGCTTTATTTATATGCTTCCAATCCTTGCTAATCAAGGAAGGAAATTTTATCTATATCTATATCTATCTATCTGTTATCTAAAGATTAAAACATGGAAATAAATAAATAAATCTCTAAAGGAAATATATCTAATGTAGGTAAATATCTCTTCCTCTTGATAGCACTTGATAGATCTTGATGGAATTTTCTCTTGAAAATATCTCCATCGGATTCGAGATAGAAACTTAACAAGACTCGGACTACTCGATTTCAACTTCTGTGGTCCAACTCGATATTGAGTAGTTTCCTCGATATCGACCAGAATTTCCTTAGCTTCACAGCAGCAGCTCGATCTCGGCCTTTAGAGCAGTTGTCGAGTAAACTTTGGTCGATTTCGACCAGTTTGGTTGATTTTGAGTAACTCTGTCGGTTTCAGCATTCTGCTCTGTTCTTAAAACGCACTTTCCTGAGTCCTCCTTTGTCGGATTGACGCATAGGACCATGCGTTGGAAAGCTCTTTTCGAGGGCTACAACTATCATGAAGACATCAAGGCTTGATTCAGAATGATGGATGGCGAAAAGTTGCATTTTCTCCAGCTGCACCATCCTTAGATTCTTCATGAGCTTTAAGCTCCAAAATGCGCCCGATTTCTGCGAAATATAACAAAAACTTGTGTAGACCTCCATATATTGCAAATAAACATAAACTACACAAATTATGTATTATTTTAACCCAAATGTATGATAATGCATGTAGAAATCGATATAAAAGTAAGTATAAAACATGACGAATTAGGCTCACATCAGGCACGCAGTAGTGTTGTGCCTTACAGACCCCCATTCCAAACAAGGTTTATCTTTAGGGAGGAATTTAACTTGTTTGGTAAGGCGACGTACCTGATTGTTGTGAAACTAGTCTCTAACGTTTGGGTCAACCTCCTTTGATGGCACATAAAACGGCATAGATGGGGCAGGCCTTTCATACATTTCGTCAAAAGTGGCCGCAGAAGTCCCATAGGTGTTGTCCTAGTTGGCCAGTGTCTCAAATACCTCCCATGCTCAGCGTGGAGTGTATCCGAGGTACTCATAGTTGGTGTAGTTGTTGATCCGATCCTTAGTAGGCGCATCCAGGCAATTGAAGATGATCTCCTGGATGACGTAGGGCAATTGTCCATGCGTAGGACATGATTTTAGAAGCCTTTTGTAGCCTCCCAGACTTGTGCTAATGATTCTCCTGGCTTTTGTCTGAAAGCCGTGATTTGTTGTCCGAGGGCAGGTATCTTTGCAGGACGAAAGAACTTGTTGAGGAACAGGTCTTGTAGTTCGGTCCAAGTTGTAACGGCCGAGAATTATGATTTCCGGGTTACGTTACAAGGGATAAAACCCCTTGTTCGGATCTTGCAATCCAGGTACGAGTCGAGGTTTCAAACACATTTTAAGATTAGTAGAAAGAGGGATTTCAAACCCTAAAACCTCGAAGGGTCGTTGGGTACCCTTAACCTGTCCTAAGACTATGTCGCGGAATCCATTTCAAATGGAAGTAAAGCGGAAGCAAGGTAGAGATACAAGTGCCATGGAAAAGCTGGTCAAAACCAAATCATGAGTAGGTAATTACCTTTTTACTAAGTTATGATATTAGCCAGATTCTTCGATTCGCCAAAAAGGGAACCCCGTCATATAGACATCGAGTACTCAAAATCTGCAGAAAATACCTTAAAAAAAAGAACGGGGAAAGGAGTTAGATCGAGCCACTCATGCGGGACCGGCAGTCCTCGCTGAGGCCACATAGTATGTGCTATACCTAATAAAGATGCTCTAATGCAGTACGAAAGTCAAACACACTAGCATGCTCCTAGTTATAATAATGTGTAAAAATACTGTAAAGGGCCCAAGACAATGCCAAATGACATATCCCTCTCCTACTCCGCCCCCTTTTTCATGAGCGGACCTGGCCAGTACGGTACCCATTTCATCGTGGTGGTGCACGGACCACGGAATCATATCACATCACAACATCTCTTGCCCGATGGTGCTGGGCTATCAAATCATACTCATATCGACTCGCTTGACTCAGGGCACCCGATGAGGCTGGGCTACTCTATGACCCTAGCAAAGACTCTAGGACTATCACAGATAACGGCCGTTCTGTTTCAAACACACATAGTAACCACATGCTCAGTTCAATGCAATCCTAGCATGATACTACATGGCATGCTTTTATGCATATGCAACACCTAACATAAAATGAAACAACATGCATGAATGTCCAACCTGAGTAAGCCCCCTAGGGAACTTACCTGAAGATGCAGAACAACAGGATAATACAAGAAAGGGCCCAAATTCAAGTCCAAAGCAATCCAAAAGCCATACACACCTATCATCACTCCATTTTCATAAGCTACCGGTCCATCATTCATACACACGAAACCCAAGTTTTCAAGATCCTCAAAACCAATCGATGGTAAAAGCATTTTTCAAAACCTTTCCGATATGATCAACATT
Organism: Persicaria maculosa; assembly: GCA_963922045.1. NCBI lineage: Eukaryota > Viridiplantae > Streptophyta > Magnoliopsida > Caryophyllales > Polygonaceae > Persicaria > Persicaria maculosa. The sequence goes on along the minus strand of OY998262.1, from coordinate 43,389,801 downwards.
AACCAAAATCATTTACTTCTAATCAAACTCATTGATAAAATCGTACCAACCATATTTTCAAACTTCCTTCTCAAAACCAACATCATTAAACCAAGACAAAGAATCCCAACATTAAACATTTAACATTAAAACCAATCTCTCAATATCATATTATAGAAAGAATTCCGGAATTTTGGTTTTCCAAACACAAATCCATAAAATACATTTCCAAAAATCCGAAAATCACCTACTTTATTAATAATTCATTTCCAAAAATCCGAAAATCACATATTTAAATCATTACACAATACTCATCCCAATAATATTATTTCCAAACACTTTTAAAATCCATAAAATTCCATAAATATATATTTATTATAAAACTCCAGAAATCACATAATAGTAATAATATTCTAATAGACTAACAATAATAGAAATCATAACATATAAACATAAGGCACATACTAATAACTCAACAATTAAAACAAAACCCAAAAAGGAAGCCCAATCTTTTAACCCGGTTTTAAGGCCCTAAACTGAGCCCAAAAAGAGAAGAAAGAATGAGAACCCGGATTGCCAATCCCTTATCCCTCCCCATCTGAGACCCGGATCTGACATGAATGAAAGAAGGAAAGAAAAGAAGACCCGGACCCGTATAGCCTAACCCGGAAGAAGCCCAAAGAAATAGGCTCAACGTAACCCTTCTTCCCCAATTCTTCAGAACAGAACTCTACGGGAAAAAGGACAGGGAAAGGAAGATGAAAATCAGGCCACCGGCGGCCACTTTTCGATCCAAGACTCGCTCACCCTGATCGACAAGTGATTCTGACCACAACCCATAGAAACAACTCAACACAGGCAAGGAAATAGAGAGAATGAAGAGCTCACCGAGTCTTTGAATTCGCCAAAAGACGTCTGAGTGGCTCCGTCCAGCTCCGTCAGCGGTGGATTCGAGTAGATCTTGGCCTGGGACAATGGAAGGGGTCATAAAGGTATACCTTTACAGCTTTAAATGCGAAAGAGGAAGAGGAGAAAGTTCACCGGCCTTGAATACCGAGAACAGGGAAGGGTTGTGACGAGGTGCTGCTTGGGATTCTTCGAGCTCTACTAGGCGGCCGGGTTCGGCCTTCGGGGAACCTGGCTACTGGATCTGCTCGCTCGGAGAGACGAAGAAAGTGCAGCAGTTGCTGCTGCTCGGTGAGGGCTCAGAAACAGGGAATGTGTGTGAGTTGGATCAGACGGCGGCGGGGCTGCTTGCTTGGCTTGTCGACGATGGTGACGAACAAGGGGACGGAAGGGCTTCTGGTGGTGGTGGATACGACAGACCGTGAGGAGGAGGAAGAAGGGGCTGTGATGGTGATGAATTTGGCGATGGGAGAGGGATTTTTCTAAGCTCCTGTAGGGAGGGAGTAGGGTGGATGTTTGGGTGCTCTGCAGAAAATGAAAAGAGAGGGGGAAATGTTTCCACTGATGGGTTTGTAGGGCGAAATGGTGCACATAAGGACAATTCTACAAGGACAATTCTACAACTGTACCATGGAAAGGAGGTGGAATCTCGTCAAGGCCGTTGAGACCATCTGAACGAGAGAGAGGGGGGAAAAGAGAGAAGAAAAAAGGGAAAAAGAAAATAAAGAAAAGAGTGGGCCCCACAACAACAAATTTAAATCCCGACGTCGGAAACTCAAAACCCGCTAATCCCGACTTTAATGAATAAATTAAATTTTCAATCAAAATTTACAACTTATTTAAAATGATCAAAATCAAATTAACTCTCAATTTTGAAGTTCAACGGCGGAATTAAAATCCGTCAAAATCCAATATTTCAAACGATGTCGAAAGGATTTCAAAATCGAAACTTGGTGCTCGAGAACGAGTTTCCTCTAAATTTTATGCATAGTATTTATTTAATTAAAATCCCAATAAAATAGTATATAAAATATATTCTGCCTTTACATTCATCCACCTCTAAAAACAAGTCTCGTCCCCGAGACTAAAATCATTCTAAAGCAAGGGGATGAAGTTTGAAATTGATAAGTCCGAGGACCATGCCATTGATCACGTAAGCACCTCATAAGGGCCCGTATGAGATTCTCACAGTGTCCATGACGTGATCATGATGTCCCCAATTGGTCGTAGTAATTATGCGATATGGGCCCTTATCACATCATTACCCCGACTTCTCGGTTTTATCATAACTCAAAAGCATCATAACCTCCCGACTAGGTCTTAGCAAGCAATCTATAAGTGCCCCTATAAGATGCTTGTATCCACTTCGTGAGACGTCGTAATGTAAATCCAGTTCTGTAAAGTTCAAAAGAGTTTTGTAAAGGGAAAGGTTGGTCCTGAAAGCGTTCGAAATTCTCGATAGCATTTATTCTTTTAAATCCTAGTTTTTTCCTTTCAAAACCGGTCAAAATCTTCAAATCCAACGTTTAATCAAGCAATTTCAGATCATGTGAGGTGGAATTATCCACCTCTAAAAGCTAATCCCATATTCTCTTCCTGGTTTCCAGAATCATTCCATCATCATCCTCAACTCAACATGAACAAAAGTAAATCAACAGATCAACTCATAACATCATCAGCCACATCTCATATGGCAATCCTCAACATCAATCATGATAATCTCAACCAATCGACATCGTAACCGTACAACATGCTTACCCATAACATAAATCATACCATTCTTTCAAAACACGTCAAGAGCAATAACAAAATCTCAGCGTCATATCAAGAGTCATAAAGTATATCTATAACATACTAAAGGCATCATAAGTGCATAATCGAATGCTCATCACTCATAATATAAGCACACATGCCCAGAATCAACGGGTTAGATATTATGGGGTTAATATGCCAGTACACATCAAATCTCACAATCGCATATCGATATTGCTACACAAGTAGAACAGATTCATCACGTTAACATATCAACACAACAAGGTCATGCTATTAAGATTCAGAAAAAGGAAGATCAAACAGCATATAAATCATCAAAATGTCAATATACCCTAAAAGACATCACCTTAACTCGTCACAAAATCATATAACAACCATTTAGAAATCATGCACCATTATCTCATATATACAAGGCATGTCCATACTTCAAGTCATATTCATCATTTACATAATCAATAATCATGCTAGTCAACCGTATGCTACAACAACATGCTTACTACCACATAATAAACATCATGCTTCCATATAGTAACACATCATTATCTCATAGTTCTTACTCATCATTATTTCATACATCATATCACAACACGTCCTATCATGCTTCTAAACGCATAGCAGGATAGTAAGGCATCAATATGTCATGGTAGCACTTGCCACTACCAACTAGATTTTAATATTGCATATCAACATGTAATTTCATATCATGTTCATCATGATCGCTATCTAACATCATGCAAGCACATATTAATAAATCACAATATCAAGAAGGTCCTCACATCATCACCAACCAAATAAAATGCAACCCCCACTCGCTAGATTCCAATTCCCAATTCAAGACCCGCCTCACCTAGAATTACCAACATCAACTCAGATAACTTCTTCTAAGAGAAGTCTCAATTCATTTCGATATTCCAATCTCGCCTCTCCTCCCACCAAGCACTCTCATTAGCAATCCACCTCTAAGAATCCAACTCCTATCTCTAACCTCGTATACGAGCACCCTCTCATACTATATCATTGATACTCTTAAAAGCCATTTCTTACCTTTCCCTCCCTTCCCAAAATATCACAACATCATCCCTTTCTAGCCACACCTCTTTTATAAAAATTCCCCGATCACAACTTAATCGGCATATTCCTAACCACTCTCACCCAAGATTCACCTAGAAGCACACCAGAGCCACCAAGCATTGCCTCTTATAAATCCCAGCACTCACTCGGCCTTAACTAAGCCAACATCCTTCTCACACGACTTACCTCATAAAACCACCGACCATCCTAATCACTTAAATCCTTTCACCACTCTCCAACCACAATACCAAATGATCTCTCCCACATGTTTAAAGGAGAAGCAATCAGAAGATCATCACACATAAGAGCTACATCATATCAATCTAGCATTTGTGATAATATTGTCATGAGCTCATCATTAATTATTGCAGCTATTCCAACAAGCCTCAATTACCATCATGCTCAATATTAATTGCAAGACATCAAGTACGAACATAATCAAGTCAAGCTAACATGCTGCATTATAACCTCATCAGATACAATTCAGGCTTCTTACCATATGTAGCTCACATTTTACAGGCAAAGGGATTCAAATCATGCTTAGCAACTTGGAGTAGCAACACGTCAAGACATCATGGTACATGAGATCTATAAGTCATCAAATCATATCATCATAGGCAACAGGTAATCAGGCAACAGTCATCATCAAGTCAGCACATCAACACGTAATTCTAATCACTAGGTCAGTGCAATATCATCATCAACAAATTCAAAAGGGTCAGCAATTCGAACGGAGAACACTCCCGCTTGCAACTCATATCGTACTCAGTAACCATAATTCTGGATGTGTGCCCATTCTGCCAACATCATTGATCCTGAGGCCCGTGGGTTATGGGCCCACACTTCCTGTTGTAGGAGGAAATTAAGTTCAAAATATAGAATATAAATCAAACCAGATTCGTGCCCCAATAAATAATTACAAGACCGCCTCCCTATGCAATAGTGGGAAGTTAGGATCGATCCACGAGTAAGCGTGCCAGCGGATCTCAGGTAGCTGTAAATCTCACAGACAGAAAAGCAGAAAGACAGAAATAACAAAGCAAAAGTAGAAAATAAAGCAAACACAAAAAATGAAGCAAAGACAGAGACTGTAAATTGCAAATTCTCGAACACAGAACTCAGATTTTGGTGAATAAAATCAATAAACTGAAATGCTTCCAAAGCCAGGGTATCAACACCACAACGATAACCATGCAAAGTAACACATAAAGGCATAAAAGATCATGTTTTCCATCAAATAACTTTCGTTATTAACAAATAGGAGTATAGAGGCTTTCGCATAAACCCTAATTGTTACTAACCCTTTTCACATAATTAATCCAAGTTGCATTAAGATCACTTTCGCTTCAATAACATAAACAAGGATCACCTTCAACTTTCGCAAAAGAATCATGCTCATAGGGATAGAAGACGAATTGCATAAAAAGATTGTACCTTTACCGCATCACCTTACATGGCTACCGTCGGGCTCACCCCAGCCCTAGAAGTGGGTGGACTAGTCGCTCTTCATCGCAATAACAGACAACTTTGATGAAAAAGAACTAACTTGCATTAATAAACTCAAACTTACAACCTCTTCTCCTCCTCTCTCTATGTAACTAATTAATTGTCTCTGAAATTGAATTAATAAAATCCAGCCCCTAAGGCTTTATTTATAGGCTTCATTCCCTTTCTAATTAGGAAAGAAGATCCTATCTATATCTATATCTAAATATCTACTTACTTAAAGATAAATAAATGGAATAAAAAAATTAAATCCATAACTATATCTAAAGTAGATAAAATATCTTCTTCCTTGACTTGATAGCTCTTGATAGATGTGGATAGAATATGGTCTCGAAAATATCTCCATTGGATCCGGGATAGAAACTTAACAAGAAGTCGGTTAAGCTCGGAATCCGCCGCCGTGGGTCCAGTCGATATTGACTTGGTTAAGTCAATATTGACCCGTGCTTCCTCGGTTTCTCTTCAGCTGGTCGATATTGACTCCAGAGGTGAAAATCGAGTTGATTTGTACTCGATATCGAGTTTAGTTACTCGATATTGACTAGCATGTCTCAGCTCCAGCTTTCTTGACTTGATTCCAAGACGTTGACTTGATATGGGGCACTCGATATTAACTTGGTTAAGTCGATATCGACCACTGTTCTTTTCTTCCTTAGTCGATTCTAGCCAACTCTGAGTCGATTTGGAGAATTTCGACCTAAATCTGGTCGATATTGAGTGTGATTGGTCGATATCGACCAGTTTTCTCAGCATCCTACTATGTTCTTGAAACGCACTTTCCCGAGTCCTCATTTGTCAGATTGACGCATATGACCATGCATTGGAAAGCTCTTTCCGAGGGCTACAACTCTCATGAAGACATCAAAGGTTGATTCAGAATGATGAATGGTGAAAAATGCCATTTTCTCCAGCTGCACCATCCTTAGCTTCTTCATGACTTTCCTTTAAGCTCCAAAGTGCGTTCGATTTCTGCGAAATATAACAAAAACTTGTGTAGACCTCCATATATTGCAAATAAGTGTAAACTACACAGATTTTGTATTATTCTAACCCAAATGTATGAAATGTATGCCGAAATCGATATAAAAGATAGTATAAAACATGGCAAAATAGGCTCACATCAAACACCCCATACTTAAGCTTGCTTGTCCTCAAGCAATACTTTTAATTGTCATTCAGGGGAAGAAAACAAAACTCTCAACATATCAGATTCATTTGCCATATGTCCCTGCAGTCAATTCCCATCCTTGAAAAGGTACTAGTGTAACAAATCCATGCATGTGCAATAAAAAAGCAACATCTACTCACAAAAGGAGGGTTATGCAAAACAATTCATATGTGACAAAGCATTAATAATCAAGAGGACTTTAATTTAAGCTCAAATAAGGAGTAGATTGGTAAAAGGCTAAAGGTGGGCAATATTTGGCAATGTGGTGCTAATGATCCGGGGAAATGGAGTACTTTCCAAACTGAATTTCCACATTCCTTCTTCCTTTGATTTCTCACCTTTCATAATGCTTTTATCAATAATAATGCTTTTACCTCTCTAACCTCAGCACTGCCTTCTCGCGAGTCGCAAACATGGGTGTCATGAATGGCCCCGAATACTTAGTGCTTTGGACTCCTCACCTGTGTGTCCCATCTCACTGAACTATTATCTCAGCGAGCAGGGTCGATCTACCTTTATCTCCTGAGGTGATCGGATTTTCTTTCACTTATTAAATTTTCCATATATTTCAAACAATTTCCTGCCAAACTCCAATAGTAATAACAACAACACCAACACCATATAACAATCTCCATAATGTAACATCATTCTCAACATAATCCTCGGATAAGGCAAAGAATGGCAATATTTAGATCATGTGGAGCAAATATGAAATAAGCCATATTATGGCTTTTGTGATGCATAAGCATAGGTTTGGCTAAGGAATACAAACATATGAGCATTATATGGAAATATAAAGTCCTCCATCCTTTTATCATGCAACATGTCAAAAGCAACTTCAAATTTTACCTCCTTTCATGGTTTTCAATAAATAATGCGCTTCATTGTGACTTCCCTTTACTAGGCAATTTCATGCTATATCTCTAATGAATCCAATTTTGCATCGTCGAGTTCAATAAAACTTTCATGACATTAATCAAAAAATTTCATTGGGGGTCATTTTTTCAATCTTTGGAAAACATGCATGTAAGCACATAAATCAATAATGAATTCCAAAATAGCCATGTATAAGCAATTCATGAAATAAATTTTAAAAATGCACAAATAATGTCAAATATATCAAATATGCACAAAGTAAGCCCTTCCCCCACCCCATACTTAAACATTACAGTGTCCTCACTGTATAAAAACAAGGGTAGAGAAAGAAACTCACTTAGACAGGTGTGCTAATCGAGTGCTATGCTTCTGGGCCGAGTCCGTTTTTAGCTTGCTTCTATCCCCATGGACCTGAAAAATGTAGAAGAGAAATACCCACAATAGAAAAACTAAAAGTTCAAAAACCAAAAAACAAAACAAAAAGCAGCAATGTCCAAAAGTCCCAAAAAGTAAATGTCTATGTACAAGCTCTAGATTTTATAGTCGCTAGGCCGACTTTCTCCATTAAGCATTAGCCTGGCTCATCTTTGTCCGGAGGTATAGGTGGATCTGGTGGTTCCTCCGGTGGTGGGAAGCGTGGAATGTCATTCGGGAGCATCATGTGAAGAAGCTTAAATCTCCCTGAGTGAACGCTCCATGGCTTCACCCATTCATCTTCCTGGGCTCCAGCTGGTATGCATAAAGGAAGATATAAAGAAACTATACATACCTAATCATCATACCTCTTCCGCTTCATTGGTTGATTTGTATGCACATCTCCACCATAGCAAAACGGTGGAGTGGGAAAAGATATTTCCCCCTCATCTGGTGGAGCTTCATGCCACTTTGTGAGGACCCCATACTTGAACACGAACATCGGTCGTCCAAAATCGTTAGGGATGGCCTTCACCTTGTAAGGTAAAAGCGACTTTGAAACACCATGGGCAACGACATCCGGATTTTGCATTGGTAGCTCCTCTTCTTCTTCTTCTTGGGATCCTTTAGAAGATTCTTTAAAGATAGATAGCGAAGTAGACATTGAAATAGAGGAAGGACATACCTCGATTTCTGTGGTACAGATGATTTCGGCTGGTGTTTCTGGATCAGTTCCTCCAGAATGTGTATATGCCGAGTCCAGGTAGTCGTTGTCGACTGGCTCATAGAAGGAGACGTTGTCCCTTCTACGCCAGACATCCAATAGCTGCCTGATCCGCCGGGTCTTGGCGGCATCGGCATCCGCGTGACGTTGTAATTCCGCCCTCTCTCTGTCTATCTCCGCTATCTGTTGGCGAAGCTCCGCTATCTTAGCCTCCATATCATATGCGTCTTACATTCCAGAATATCGCATATACCTGCTAAGTAACTCAAGGAAAAACGTGAGATCTAACTACCTAAGGCGCGAATGATTGCTTCCCTGGCAACGACGCCAATTTGTTGTAGGAGGAAATCAAGTTCAAAATATAGAATATAAATCAAACCAGATTCATGCCCCAGCAAATAATTACAAGACCTCCTCCCTATGCAGTAGTGGGATGTCAGGATCGATCCACGAGGAAGCGTGTCAGCGAATCTCAGGTAGCTGTAAATCTCACAGACAGAAAAGCAGAAAGATAGAAATAACAAAGCAAAAGAAGAAAATAAAGCAAACACAGAAACTAAAGCAAAGACAGAGACTGTAAATTGTAAATTCTCGAACACAGAACTCAGATTTTGGTGAATAAAATCAATAAACTGAAATACTTCCAAAGCCAGGGTATCAACACCACAACGATAACCATGCAAAGTAACACATAAAGGCATAAAAGATCATGATTTCCATCAAATAACTTTCGTTATTAACAAATAGGAATATAGAGGCTTTCGCATAAACCCTAATTGTTACTAACCTTTTTCACATAATTAACCCAAGTTGCAATAAGATCACTTTCGCTTCAATAACACAAACAAAGATCACCTTCAACTTTCGCAAAAGAATCATGCTCATAGGGATAGAAGACGAATTGTATAAAAAGATTGTACCTTTACCGCATCACCTTACATGGCTACCGTCGGGCTCACCCCAGCCCTAGAAGTGGGTGGACTACTCGCTCTTCATCGCAATAACAGACATCTTTGATGAAAAAGAACTAACTTGCATTAATAAACTCAAACTTACAACCTCTTCTCCTCCTCTCTCTATGTAACTAATTAATTGTCTCTGAAATTGAATTAATAAAATCCAGCCCCTAAGGCTTTATTTATAGGCTTCATTCCCTCTCTAATTAGGAAAGAAGATCCTATCTATATCTATATCTAAATATCTACTTACTTAAAGATAAATAAATGGAATAAAAGAATTAAATCCATAACTATATCTAAAGTAGATAAAATATCTTCTTCCTTGACTTGATAGCTCTTGATAGATGTGGATAGAATTTGGTCTCGAAAATATCTCCATTGGATTCGGGATAGAAACTTAACAAGAAGTCGGTTAAGCTCGGAATCCGCCGTCGTGGGTCCAGTCGATATTGACTTGGTTAAGTCGATATTGACCTGTGCTTTCTCGGTTTCTCTTCAGCTGGTCGATATTGACTCCAGAGATGAAAATCGAGTAGATTTGTACTCGATATCGAGTTGAGTTACTCGATATTGACTAGCATGTCTCAGCTCCAGCTTTCTTGACTTGATTCCAGGACGTTGACTCGATATGGGGCACTCGATATTGACTTGGTTAAGTCGATATCGACCACTGTTCTTTTCTTCCTTAGTCAATTCTAGCCAACTCTAAGTCGATTTGGAGAATTTCGACCTAAATCTGGTCGATATTGAGTGTGCTTGGTCGATATCGACCAGTCTTCTCTCACATCACTTCTGCTGCACTGCTCTATCGCTATCTAACTTTTCGTTCCCTCTTCCATGCGGTCACTCACCCAAATGTATCACGCAACAGTCCAATTTAGCGGAGATAGGGAAGGGACAAGGGCGGGCAACCCAATGTTCCTTTCGAAACCAACCACGGAACAAGCTAAAGGCGAGAAGACTAGAGACAAGACTCCGACCCGAGAATAGTAACGATGCCCTTATGGAAGTCTATTATATTATAATCACGACAAGCAAACACGAATACATCATGGAGCATATCAATCATATTACTCCACACTAACATGTACCTATCTCAAGAAGAACGACAAGCATATTCATTCCAAAGGCAAAATCGAGTCCTACACTGATGCATGTGAGACAAACTAGCAGTCTATTATTCTATGGAAGCAGAGATGTCTAGCAACTTCAAGCCAGATATGCGGAACCAGTAATGATCATGCAAGATTCGAAGTCATGCGGGATTTAATGAGGATAACAGATATCATGTACATGAACAATGGGCGGATATGGTATGCTCATCAACAATTGAGTTCAAATATAGCATAACGAGGTATATCATAACAATCAAACGAAGCGTCATATGGGATACATAAAAGCAACATAGTAACTATCACATCTGACCACAATGATCATATAGTAGATTAAGAACGACATGTAATCATACGACGAGATACATTTAGAAAACATAGGTCCTGATCAGTACTAGCGATACATGACAAGGCATGGGCATAGTCAAGAGTCATTTAAAAGAGTTCAACATAATGTTCCTAAAGCATGAGGCATCATTACAAAGAGTAACCAAGAGGACATCACCAGCGATAGATTATAAGCATGCTAGTAAAAACTATCACAATGCACATAAAACGGTATAACTAACACATTATAGGACAAGCATGTTCACGTAATAGAATAAGTTTGGCAAATCATCATTTACTGAGTCTTATTGAGGAGCATAAAGCCCTACAAGATACTACTAGCACATATCAAAACATGACTACAACCAAGGTAATTCGAATAGATTCATTCCAACATTTAGGGGTCATGCGTATGCGAAATCATAACATAGCGTGGGGTGTGATCATGCGAGGTACCAAGCCATAGGTTCATGCAAGCACGAGAAGACATCATAGAGTAATAGAGGAATACCCCCGAGTGAGAACATGTAAGCATGCTAGGATGAACCGTCACGTAAAGCAAGCCGATCATTGAATTCAACATCAATCTAATCAAGATGAGTAAGCATTTTAAGAGGATAGGAAGAGGAAAGAATCACACTATCAGGGACCTAGCTCAAGAGAGAATCAGCAAACTATAAGCAAAGTGTAAATTCGCACAAGTCACTACCAAGGATCCTACATGATGCTAAAGGTTCATTATGATGTAAGACACATGCATGCAATTCATCATGACAATGCGTAAGAAATCACTCAGTCACATTCAGACAATATAGAAACATGTGAAAAGTTTAACGATGTATAAGAAAAGTCCAAATGATGGGCTATATGACTAGGATATGAGGACACGAGCTCAAATTAACACATACTAGGATAAAACATGCATTCATCAGGACTCAATTGTACCACCTATTCTCCATCCAACGCAAGTAATCACACAACAACACTAATTGCAAAACAATCAACATTAATTAATCAAACGAATGCAGAACGGATGGGCATACTATAGATTCTTGTCACAAAAGGATAATAGGCATTGACACGTCATCATCCAACATGCTAAGACGATCATCTACAAGCATTCATAAAAAGAGGAGTTGATTACACTATCATGAACCTAATTCATGAGAAGATAACGATCAGGTAGGTTCATATCGTATGGTTCATGCTTCCGATCATTCATACGATCAATAGGCCAAGTAAAAATGCTATAACGACATACGGTCACGATAGAAGGCAAGACACAACACGAGACTTAAAGCAATGTAACTAACCATGACATGAGCTTAAACAATAAAATCACGACAGAAAGCAAGGCATAACATGAGCAGCTTCTTACTAATGATCTTTCGCAAGGTACATTCCGAATATCACAATATCATATTATGTCATGCAGTTTAGAGAGAGCCACCATTACAACCGGACATAGATCCCTAAGGGCAATCATTGACTTCTCCCAACTGACTCATCACCCCTCTTTCCCGTGGGACTCTGGTATGACTCTTTGTGGCAAGAAGACATTGGTTGATCGTCATAAGAATAGACAAGGACAGCCCCATAAACACCTTACTCTTTAACTCGGAATTACGTCAAGGACCATATTCCAATAATCACTCAGACAACCCTTATATCCGCACATATCTCCCGAAGACAATGTGTTTACAACCCAATTCCTCGTGGAAGACTCTGACATCTGGGAGAAAGGCTCGATAGAACCGTCAAGGGGTTAACATAGTGGAAGGGGCTGTTCCACACAAGCTGGGTTTGACCACACGGAAATAAGGGTACTCCCACTATCCCGTTTGCACAGATCAGTGAATACACAACTCACTATTAGGCATACCAAATCAGATCTCTATCATAGCAAGCACTCAGCACAGAATCAGTTAATAACACTCATAATGGTCTCATTGGAGTCTCCCAACCCATCTGTAAAGAACAAGCTGATATCTGCCTACCCATTCCCAACTTCATCCAATAGGGATGGTCTAACGCCTTTCTACCCACTCGATCCCTCTTTATTCGGTTTTCCTCTTTTATAACAAGCCAAGTTCGTTACTTAGTCCGATTTGGGTTAGGCATCTTAAGTTCATTTTGCCCCTTTAAATCCTTTTCAAAATTCCTTGAAATTCGTGGGCGGTTTTCAAAACATACACTCGACCCTTGTGTACCCGAATTGCACAACCTCGGCTCTGATACCAACTTTGTAATGGCCCAGAATTATGATTTTCGGGTTACGTTTCAAGGGATAAAACCCATTGTTTGGATCTTGCAATCCAGGTACGAGTCGAGGTTTCAAACACATTTTAAGATTATTAAAAAGAGGGATTTCAAACCCTAAAACCTCGAAGGGTCGTTGGGTACCCTTAACCTGTCCTAAGACTATGTTGCGGAATCCATTTCAAATGGAAGTAAAGCGGAAGCAAGGTAGAGATACAAGTACCATGGAAAAGCCGGTCAAAACCAAATCATGAGTGGGTAATTACCTTTTTACTAAGTTAGGATATTAGCCCGATTCTTCGATTCGCCAAAAAGGGAACCCCGTTATATAGACATCGAGCACTCAAAATCTGCAGAAAATACCTTTTAAAAAAAAGAACGGGGAAAAGAGTCAGATCGAGCCACTCATGCGGGACCAGCAGTCCTCGCTGAGGCCACATAGTATGTGCTATACCTAATAAAGATGCTCCAATGCAGTACGAAAGTCAAACACACTAGCATGCTCCTAGTTATAATAATGTGTAAAAATACTGTAAAGGGCCCAAGACAATGCCAAATGACATATCCCTCTCCTACTCCGCCCCCTTTTTAATGAGTGGACCTGACCAGTACGGTACCCATTTCATCGTGGTGGTGCACGGATCACGGAATCATATCACATCATAACATCTCTTGCCCGATGGTCCTGTGCTATCAAATCATACTCATATCGACTCGATTGACTCAGGGCACCCGATGAGGCTGGGCTACCCTATGACCCTAGCAAAGACTCTAGGACTATCACAGATAACGGCCGTTCTGTTTCAAACACACATAGTAACCACATGCTCAGTTCAATGCAATCCTAGCATGATACTACATGGCATGCTTTTATGCATATGCAACACCTAACATAAAATGCAACAACAGGCATGAATGTCCAACCTGAGTAAGCCCCCTAGGGAACTTACCTGACGATGCAGAACAGCAGGATAATACAAGCAAGGGCCCAAATGCAAGTCCAAAGCAATCCAAAACCCATACACACCTATCATCACTCCATTTCCATAAGCTACCGGTCCATCATTCATACATACGAAACCCAAGTTCTCAACATCCTCAAAACCAATCGATGGTAAAACCATTTTTCAAAACCTTTCCGATATGATCAACATTAACCAAAATCATTTACTTCCAATTAAACTCATTGATAAAATCGTACCAACCATATTTCCAAACTTCCTTCTCAAAACCAACATCATTAAACCAAGACAAAGAATCCCAACAATAAACATTTAACATTAAAACCAATCTCTCAAAATCATATTATTGAAAGAATTCCGGCATTTTGGTTTTCCAAACACAAATCCATAAAATACAATTCCGAAACTTGAAAATTCCTTTTTAAATAATTTATCATCCATATATATGATTAACATGAACTACTTTATTAATAATTCATTTCGAAAAATCCGAAAATCACATATTTAAATCATTACACAATACTCATCCCAATAATATTATTTCCAAACAATTTTAAAATCCATAAAATTCCATAAATATATATTTATTATAAAACTCCAGAAATCACATAATAGTAATAATATTCTAATAGACTAACAATAATAGAAATCATAACATATAAACATAAGGCACATACTCATAAATCAATAATTAAAACAAAACCCAAAAAGGAAGCCCAATCTTTTAACCCGATTTTAAGGCCCTAAACTGAGCCCAAAAAGAGAAGAAAGAATGAGAACCCGGATTGCCAATCCCTTATCCCTCCTCATCTGAAACCCGGATCTGACATGAAAGAAAGAAGGAAAGAAAAGAAGACCCGGACCCGTCTAGCCTAACCCGAAAGAAGCCCAAAGAAATAGGCCCAACATAACCCTTCTTCCCCAATTCTTCAGAACAGAACTATACGGGAAAAAGGACAGGGAAAGGAAGATGAAAATCAGGCCACCGGCGGCCACTTTTTGATCCAAGACTCGCTCACCCTGATCGACAAGCGATTCTGACCGCAACCCATAGAAACAACTCAACACAGGCAATGAAAGAGAGAGAATGAAGAGCTCACCGAGTCTTTGAATTCGCCGGAAAACGTCCGAGTGGCTCCGTCCATCTCCGTCAGCGGTGGATTCGAGTAGATCTTCGCCTGGGACAATGCAAGGGGTCATAAAGGTATACCTTTATAGCTTTTAAATGCGAAAGAGGAAGAGGAGAAAGTTCACCGGCCTTGAATACCGAGAACAGGGAAGGGTTGTGACGAGGTGCTACTCGGGATTCTCCGAGCTCTACTGGGTAGCCGGGTTCGGCCTTCGGGGAACCTGGCTACTGGATCTGCTCGCTTGGAGAGAGGAAGAAAGTACAGCAGTTGCTACTGCTCGGTGAGGGCTCAGAAACAGGGAAAGTGTGTGAGTTGGATCCGGCGGCGGCGGGGCTGCTTGCTTGGCTTGCCGACGATGGTGACGAACAAGGGGACGGAAGGGCTTCTGGTGGTGGTGGATACGACAGACCGCGAGGAGGAGGAAGAAGGGGACGTGATGGTGATGAATTTTGCGATTGGAGAGGGATTTTTCTGAGCTCCTGCAGGGAGAGAGTAGGGTGGATGTTTGGGTGCTCTACAGAAAATGAAAAGAGAGGGGTGAAATGTTTCCACTGATGGGTTTGTAGGGCGAAATGGTGCACATAAGGACAATTCCACAAGAATAATTCTACAGCTGTACCATGGAAAGGAGATGGAATCTCCTCAAGGCCGTTGAGACCATCTGAACGAGAGAGGGGGAAAAGAGAGAAAAAAAAAGGGAAAAAGAAAATAAGGAAAAGAGTGGGCCCCACAACAACAAATTTAAATCCCGACGTCCGAAACTCGAAACCCGCTAATCCCGACTTTAATGAATAAATTAAATTTCCAATCAAATTTTACAACTTATTTAAAATGATCAAAATCAAATTAACTCTCAATTTCGAAGTTCAACGGCGGAATTAAAATCCGTCAAAATCCAATATTTCAAACGATGTGGGAAAGATTTCAAAATCGAAACTTGGTGCTCGAGAACGAGTTTCCTCTAACTTTTATACATAGTATTTATTTAATTAAAATCCCAATAAAATAATATATAAAATATATTCGGCCTTTACACAAGTGCGAATTGATCGCGCAGGCAATCGTTCCAGCCACTCTTGTGCTATTCCTTCATGGGACCAACGAAAAGCCTTTAGTTTTAGATACTCAAGATTAGCACCATCAGCTATAGCTTCGCATAAGTCCATAAAAGTGGTGACATGCTCTAAAGGACATTCATTAATTCTTACCCTAAATTGACTCCTTCTAATTTCAGTAATAAAAGAAGGACGAATTTCAAAATTAATAGCAGGAAGAATGATCGCTGATTCTGGAACTTCCAGAGTAGGATGCAGATATTCCTTTGCGTTGGCTGGGATGTGCCCAATCTGCTCCTCAAGTTCCCTTCTTGCATTGATCTCGCGATCTACCCTTGCTTCCCACAGCTGTTGGTTTTGTGCATATTCCGGCTCTCGTCGGGCGTGTTCAGCTTCTCTGGTGGTGAGTGCCTCAATTTGTTGGCGGAGTTGCTCAAGCTCCTGTGCTGGTGTGAGCTGGCTCGCATTCTCGTTATCGGATGTTGACATGAGTCTCCTCCTAAGCCTTTGCTGAAGGTGGAAAAATCCCTCAGGCTCGAGAATAGGGTCTATAGACGTGCGATCAGTTCTTCGCATGCACCTGAAAAACAGATAAAAAAAGAAACCAGTAAAAAGAAACTAAAAAGAAAAAACAAATATAAAGAAAAGAAAAAGAACTAAAAAGGGCGCGATTGATGGCTTCCCCGGCAACAGCGCCAAATTTTGTTAGGAGGAAAGATCAAGTATGAAATATAAATCTCAAATTCAACTCCCTGATCTCCGGAAATTAATTACAAGACTTCTTCCCGCTGTAGTAGAAGGTAGTCAGGATCGATCCGCGAGAAAGCGTGTCAACGCCCGCCTTTTCAGTTCCAAATCTCAACAAAAACAGTAAAACACAGAAAAAAGCAGAAACAGAATGAAAAGCAGAAACCTGGTCCACATCGACCCACTGAACTCGATATCGACTAGCAAAATCGACTGACAAAACTCAATATCGACTGGAACAAAAACTTAAAACTCAAAATTTGTGAAATAAATCAATAAATAAAAGACTTCCAAGATCATGGTTTCAACACCACAACGATAACCATGTAAAAAATCATATAAAGGCATAAAAGATCATGCTTTTAATCAAATAACTTTCGTTATTAACAAATAGGAAGATAGAGGCTTTCGCATAAACCCTAATTGTTACTAACCATTTTTCACATAATTAATCCAAGTTGCATTAAGATCACTTTTGCTTCAATAACACAAACAAGGATCACCTTCAACTTTTGCAAAAGAATCATGCTCATAGGGATAGAAGACAAATTGCATCAAAAGATTGTACCTTTACCACATCACCTCACATGGCTACTGTCGGGCTCACCCCGACCCTAGAAGTTGGGTGACTACTCGCTCTTCATCATGAATAAACTCATCAAAGATTTCAAGAAAATAAATTGCATTAAATAAACTAAATAAGACTTACGACCGAATAAAGCCAACTCCGCTATCGCTTCACAAACACCACTCGGCTTCAAGACTCTCTCTCTCTACTCGACTTCTCTCTCTTTCTCTATGCTCTCTTGTGGCTTGGCTTGATTGAATGAATAAAATCCAGCCCTAATGCCTTATTTATAGTGTTCCATGTAGCTATTCTAGGATGGAACAATTATATCTAAATCTATCTAATAATATAAGAAAAAATAATGGAAATAGAAGAAATAAATCTAAAAGGAATTATATCTAAAGTAGATAAATATCTCTTCCATCTTGATATAACTTGATAGAATCTCCTCGATCTTGTGGATATCTCCATTGGATTTTGGATAGAACTTTGATTAAAACTCGGACTAGCTCGAAATCGGCTACTAGGCACCACTCGATATCGACCTCGCCTAGTCGATATCAACCTGCAACTTCTCAGCTTCTCTTCCTGACTCGATATTGGCCTCCAATGACGAAAATCGACTTGGACTTGATATCGACTTGGCTAGGTCGATATCGACCTTCATTTTCCTTCTTCAGATTTCTTGGTCGATTCCTAGTCTTGGGTCGGTTTTTGGTCAACTCGATATCGACTAAGTGAAGTCGATATCGACCTACATTTTCCTTCTCCACTCGATTTTGGCTTCTTCAGGTGAAAATCGACTGGACTCCTCGATATCGACTTAGTGTACTCGATATCGACCAGATGGTGTCGACTCGATTTTCTCGTTTCCAGCTTGATTTGTCCTAGCTCTGCTACTCCTTGACCTCAGACTTTCTATAGTTGATTTCGAGCTTTTCCTCCTTTCTCTGAACTGCTGTAAATTGCCTTGATTTCTACGAAATTAAACAAAAACTGGTGTAGATTCCATAATTTGCAAATAAACATAAACTACATAGATTCTGAACTATTCTAGCCCAAATGTATGAAATGCATGCAAAAATCGATATAAAAGTAAGTATAAAACATGGCAAATTAGACTCACATCAGGGACCCTCCACTTTCGACTGCGGGGATTTGATAGATTACATAAGTCTCATATTGTATAGTGGGCCCAAAGGCCCAATAACTTGTAACCTATATATATATCTTTGTCTAATGAATGAAACCCTCGAGGAGAACTTTACATCAATTCTAGATTCCTACATATTGTACTGAGTTGGTCCCTTCCTCTCCAATTTTAAGGTAGGGGGATATCTTTTAGATTCTATGTTAAGTTGAACTCCCTTATTCTGGTTCTATGTCTCCATTCTCTTCATCACATCCTGCAATGTAGACTCCATTTGTTAAGCTTTGTCTATAAACTGTTCTAGGGTGCTACAATTATGGCGTAACATAGTAGGCGCTACTTCCGGAGGTAACCATTCATAAAATTGATGAATTTTATCTTCTTTATCCATAATTGTGGGTGACGTAGATGGTAAAAACTTTTGAAATTTCTCGGCCAACTGAGTCCTACATTTTAGGAAAACGGAAATTCCCTCTGCTTTTTCTCTTTTTTTGCCACTGAAAAAAGAATCGGTCCCTCAATTTCATTTTGAAAAGGCTCCAACTGTTGGTTTTATCAGCAATATTCTTAGTTGACTCCCACCAGGTATGAGCATTTTCTCTTAGATATAATGCAACTATATGAACCTTGTTAGCCTCGGAACAGTTGACAGCCCTACACCTTTCTTCCATCTGACTAAGCTAGTAGTATAACCTCATTGGTTCACCACTTCCATCATAATTGTATGGCTCATAGACTGAATCATTTGGTACGCATGATCATAATCACATAGCCCTTCTCAAATTGGTGGGTACAGACGTATAATTCGCGATGTTCTCTATATCTGTTGATGGGGGAAGTTTCATTGACTCCCATTTTTCCAAATTGTACCTATTGCATAGCTTGGTTTACCGCGTCTTGAATCATATTCCTCATCGCTTCTTGTGTTATTGGTATCTCTTGGAGTGTTATCATATTACTTGATCCAACACATGCAACTGATCGATCGATGTGGGGACTTGATAAGAGGGTTTCTCGACCAAATAAATTTGTCGTCAAGACCCTGCTATAGTATAGTGGAGTCAGGTTCGTCCATAGAAGAGAAGTCAACGGTTCTAGTTTAGTGTTTCGGGGGGATAGCGGAAAAAGGTGGTTGGGGTGATGTCGACGTCGACTAAGACTTGGTCGACGTCAAGGGATGAAGAAGGAATGGTGGTCGGTGTCTAGAGCAATAAACCTGTATAAACCTTAAAAGTAACGAAATAAACAATAAAAAGACAAACTTCCAAGGTAAAGGATCACCACAACAATAAACATATGTGCAAATCATGAATCACATAAAGAAGCATGCTTTACATCAAAGAATCAACTTTCGCTAATTCCAAAAATTGTTTCTACCTTTTCTTAATTAGGATTAATAATCTCGCGGATAAAAACCATAATTACTATCCAAGTTTTCAACATGAATTCCTTGAACTTTCATCCAAGGGTTAAGCATATAGGTAGATGATGATAGAAACACACAAGATTATAAATTCATTGACTTAAAACACATGCCTATCGTTAGGCTTACCCCAACCCTAGAAGAGGGAAACTAGAAACAAAACCTAATAAAAAAACTAAGTTTAGATTAAAACTAAAACTTACAAAACCTTTAATCTTCACTCTTCTCCTAACTACTTGTGTATGAAGACGACTTGGTTTGAGTGAAAGAAAAACGAGCCCCTAGGGTTTGTTTATAGTAGACTAATCCTTGCTACCAAAGGAAAGTAAATAATAAAATAAATAGAAATATATCTATCTTTTATCTAAATCTTATCTATCTAATTGCAAAGGATAAAACTTCCTAAATAAAATAAATATTCAAATAAATTCGCTAAGGTAAATAGGAAAATACCCATAAGGAAAGAGTCTATCCAACTAATATAAAGTTATATGCCTTCATGGCCATGCAATCCTCCTTAGATTTGGACTCATCCGCATGCTCTCGGCTCTCTGGATTTCAGGTCGACGTCGAGTGACTAAGTCAATGTCAAGTGCTTTCACTCAATTTCTAGTGAAATGCAGTCAATGTCTACTAGAATGCAGTCGATTTCGAGTGGTAAGGAGTCGATATCGAGTGGAAATGAGTCGATATCGAGTGCATCGTCGGCTTTCAGCATTCTGCTCCGTTTTGAAACGCACTATCCTGAGTCTTCATTCATCCGATTGACGTATATAAATATGCGTTGGAAAGCTCTTTTCGAGGGATACAACTCTCATGAAGGCATCCGAACTTGATTCAAAATGATGAATGGCGAAAAGTGGGCTTTTCTCCGGCTGCACCATCCTGCGTTCTTCCTTAGCTTCTCCAATGTCTTCATGGTTTTCAGTTAAGCTCCAAATTGCATGCAAAACTCTCCAAATCACCTATAAATACCTACAAATTGTACAGAAAATTTTCCTGTATGTCGGTGGGTTTAGTTTGGGTTCACAGATTATGCAACTCAACAAATACCTAATCATGACTTCATCATCGGCTAGATACCAAGATTCATCTGTCAAAACAAGTTTTAGTAAAGTTCGCATATAGCATAAACAGACAGGGCTGTCTATTTTTTCAATAATCAGGGAGATAACAAGCACAACCAAGTTCACATAATAACTTTCATTGATGCAGAACACAAACAAAAGGGTGTTACTGGTGCAGCAACTGAGTGTTGTGTCGTCTAGAATCATGGAATTATTTGTTCAGGATTGGTTCATGCTTTTCGTTTGCTCAGAATTCAGCCTTTCCGCGGTTTCTATAGGTTCTGTATGGGGATATTTTCTATGATCAGCCGGCTTCCGGCAGGTGTTCAAAAAATTAGAGAGAGCGATACAAATATAATCACATAGGCATGTCATACACAATGAAACACAAAGGAAGCACTTATTACTCACAACATTAATTTCGTTTTGTTCATAGTGTGAAACCTTACACTCCGTATAGGTGCTTGGTTCCTCCTACAATCTTTCCATTTCTTCTATCCAGGTCTGTACATATTTGAATTTCTCCTTACAGTTTATGGTTATTTTATCTTTGTTGTCCTTTCTTTGATTTCTATATTGTTTTTGTTGGGTGTCCACCTTCTTCATCCATGTTAACATAAACCAAAGTCTGAGCAGTATTTTGTTCATATATATATATTAAACACTGTCTATTCCAATTTTCTATGGAAATAGTATCAAAAATCCTGAGATTCTTAGTTCGAGCTAGGTTTTTCTTCTTTCTTTTTTCATTTCTCACTTCATGTTCTTTCCTCCGAATAGATCATAGGTACAAATCTAATAAGGATTTACGATGTTTTTTTTGCTCGAATCTAAAACAAATGAAACCAAGTGCAATGGATCTATTGTCATCATGGCAAGGGTTAAGAGTGCTTTCTTTACTAACCTGAGAGGGGAACGGAGAAAAAGGGTTCTTAGTCAACGATCCGGGGCAGCACCATTTGGCTATTGTTCTAGAGTCGATTTACAGAATTTTGTTCATTTCCAGGTTCGGTCCTTTCATTCTCAATAGGAGGTCTGGAGAGTGGGATACCTGTGATAATAGTTGACGGAGTATGTGCACTTGCTTACCCTTGTGATTGCTTTGTGTCGATTACTACATTCATATATTTCGAGCATCACATTGTATATTTTATTCTATACACATTAGCCGCTTGTTTATACTTGCTATCCTTGATATCTGACTTGTGGCTGATTTAATTTGCAATTTTGATTCTTATTTGTTGTCTTTAATATTGCAAAATTCTGTGTCCAAGGGAATTGCTTGAATTTAGTGCCTTGTTTTCTCGCCTCTTTGATTTCTAAAACTGAATCACTCTTAGGAATAAAGGGAAGGTTGACCGCATTCCGTTTCGTGTGCATTCGATCCAAGAAATTAATCCCGTTACAATTCACTTTCGTTATTCATTGAATTTGATCGGAATTGTTTCAAAATATACATTCCGCAGTCATTTGTAATGGCCCAAGGGATTGGGCGGGAGATTCGGTTAGAAAAGTAAGGAAGAGTTAGAGAAGCTAGAGTAAAGAGAGAGCAGAGAGGGAGTAAGGTAGAGAATATATGAGTGTTTGATTCAATTCATAGTTTTCAGTCACATGTACTAAACTCCTATTTATAGCCTCTACAATCCCCTTTGTACATATGAGCTATAACAATGCTCCCCTATCATAGAGCCTTGTTTCAAGGCTTTTTCATGACAGTACTCCCCCTAATGTAAGGCCTTGTCTCAAGGCTGGAGGGGGAAATCCGGAAACTGGTGTAAGATGTGAGCAGCTGGTTCCCACGTTGCTTGCTCCGCATCCAAGTTCTTCCACTTGATCAGCCATTCGGTTACTGGGTCGCCATTAGCCAAGTAAGTGACTCTAGTATCCGCAATCGACTCTGGTTGTGCTTCAATATCTCCCTCCTCAGTGGTACTGGGAAACACTGTGGATACTGCCTGCCCTTCCCCTATTTTGAGCTTCAATTGAGACACGTGAAAGACTGGATGAATGAGGGAAGAAGAAGGTAATTCGAGCTTGTAAGCTACTGGCCCTATTTTCTCAATCACCTTGAACGGGCCATAGAACTTGGAACTTAGCTTGAGGTTCCTTCGTAAGGATACTGATGTCTAGCGATATGGCTGTAATTTCAGATACACCATGTCCCCTACTTTGAGCTCCCTTTCTGATCTATGCCTGTCTGAAAAATACTTCATAAGAGTCTGAGCTTGTTGCAATTTATGTTTAATTTAATCAATCATATGCTGTCTCTCCTGCAGGCATCCCGACGCCGTACAATTCCTAGAGTTCAGTGATGCTAACCCCATTTCAGCAGGTGCATTTCCATACATCGCCTTAAAAGGAGACATTTGCAGAGATGTATGAAAGTTCGCGTTGTACCAAAACTCGGCCAAGAACAACCAATCCAACCACTTAGAGGGCTGATCTGAAGTCATACAACGCAAGAAGGTTTCTAAGCACCTATTTACTCTTTCTGTCTGTCCATCAATTTGAGGATGGTAAGCAGTGCTAAAGTGCAGTTTAGTCCCCATGTTTTTGAACAAGTGTTGCCAGAATTGCTCAAAAATACCCTTCCTCTGTCTGAAACAATGCACTCTGGTAGCCCGTGCAATTTGTAAATATTTTCCATAAATGCAGTAGCCACTTTTTCAGCAGTGAAGGGGTGGCGCAAGGCAATGAACTGAGCGTATTTAATCAGTATATCTACCACTACCATAATCACATCCTTCCCCTTAGACCGTGGCAATCCTTCCACAAAATCCATGCTAACATGGCTCCAAGCTGAAGAAGGAATTGGTAAAGGTTGTAGTAGGCCAGGTGGCAAGACATTCTCATTCTTGCTCCTTTGACACATATCACACTCCCTCACAAACTTGGTAACTGCAGCTTTCATGGAAGGCCAATAAAATAAGGCTTTCAACCTCTAGTACGTTCCTTGAATACCTGAGTGTCCTCCCATGGCTTCCTCATGTACTACAGTCAGTAGCTTCATCCTCAAATGCTCATTGCTACCAATATACAGTCGTCCCTTGTAACGCAGTAACCCTTTAGCAATAGTTAATGGCCCTGTAGAGTCCTGAGCAGCAGCTACCATCAATTACTGGACCATTTGATCACCCACATAGCTGTTAGTGACCTCTTTGATCCATTCAGGTTGCACCATTAGGATAGCATTACATTCCCCTTGTTGTGTCTATTCTCTCATTGACAAAGAATCTGCAACTCTATTATCTACACCTTTCTTCTAACAAATGGTGTAACTCAACCCCAACACCTTCCTTGCAGCTTTCTTTTGTAAATGAGTTGTCAAACGTTGCTCCAATAAGTGTTTCAATGGTTGGTGGTCTGTCTTGATCATAAAAGATCCTGCTTCCAAATAATGTCTCTACTTCTCAATTGCCAACAAGATGGCCAGTAGTTTCTTCTCATAAGTAGATAAGAGGAGAGCTTTACCATGTAGAGCCTGGCTCAAGAAGGCCAATGGTCGTTCATCCTGCATCAGTACTGCAGCTATGCCACCATCATAAGCATCAACTTCCACTATAAAAGGTTTTGAAAAATCTGGTAACCCCAACACATTAGGTGAAGTTAAAAGCAATTTCAGTTTCTTGTAAGCTTGCTCTGCCCTTGGGACCACACAAATGAATTATTCTTCAGAAGATCTGTCAATGATTTTGCAATAATACCGTATCCTTTGATGAATCTCCTGTAATACCCTGAGAGCCCCAGAAATCCTCTTAATGCTTTCACACTGGTTGGGACAGGCCAATGAAGCATGACCTCTATCTTCCTAGGGTCAGTGGATACTCCATGTTTTGAAATGAAATGACCAAGGTACTCCACCCTTGGTTAAGCAAATTCACACTTAGAACGTTTGACAAACAGTTTGTGTTAACTCAGGGTGCTCAACACAGTGATCAAATGGTGTACATTTTGCTCAACATCCTTGCTATATACCAGTATGTCATAAAAAAAAACTAATACAAATTTCCTCAGCATCACTGCAAACACATCATTCATCAGGGCTTGAAAGGTAGCTGGAGCATTAGTGAGGCCAAAGGGCATAACTCGAAACTCATAATGGCCATTGTTGTCAGGAGGAAATCGAGAATGCAAATTAAAATATAAATAAATCACAGCAAACCAGATTCCGTCCCTTGCAAATAATTACAAGACTTCTTCCCGATGCAGTAGTGGGAAGTCAGGATCGATCCACGAGGAAGCGTGTCAGCGGATCTAGGCAGCGGTGGAATCTCACGGACAGAAGTCGACCACAGGTTGTCGATCTCGACTAGGGTTAGTCGACAGAAGATCGGACAAGTCGAGCAGCGCAGCTGCAGTGATAGGGTTTAGTCGATCTCGACTAGGGCTTACTCGAGATTGAGTAGAGTCGTCTACGTCGAGTTGGCTTGGTCGAGTTCCTACACACATAAGCTACGACGATTCTGGAATCGAGGATCAGTAACTCGATATCGAGGAGTGCTATTCGATATCGAGGAAAGTAAAACTTAAAACGAAACAAAAGTAAAGAACAAGGCTTGTGGGATTTCAAAATAAACTGTATGTAAAAGACTTCCAAGATTGGGGTTTGCAACAACGATAACCCAGCATGCATAAGGCAAGAATAAAACAGATAATCATATAACTTGCATCGAAGGACTAAGCTTTCGCCTTTTCCAACAATTAGACAACTCTTTCAAGAAACCCTAATTGTATCTACCGATTTTATGTTTATAATCCAAGTTGTTAGCATGGACCTCCATTAGATGGGTAATAAACACATAACAAGTAGTAGATGCTCAAAACATGATAAAAGTCAGATCTTTACCTCAAACACGCAGGGCTATCGTCGGGCTCGTCCCAACCCTAGAAGTGGGTGGACTACTCGCGCTTTATTGCAACCTCAAACATTGATGTATGAAAAGAAACTTGCATTAAACTAAATTCAAAGCCTTTACAATCCTGGCAATCCAACTTTCGTTGAACGCCAAAACCCTAAAACCTTCGAACTCCTAAACCGTCTCTGTGAACTACTTCTCTAGCTTGTGAATTGAATTATCCCTAAAATCAACCCCATGGGCTTTATTTATAGCCTTCTACTCCTTGCTATTCAAGGATAGAATATCTCTATGTTTATCTAAATCTATATCTAAAAGCTTAATGATAAATAAATTGAATAACATAATTAAATCTAAAAAGGAATTTATATCTAAAAGTCTTCAAGTGGATAAATATTCTCTTCCATGATGGATCTTGATAGAATCGGATAGACTCGGCAATCTTCGGCTCCAAGGAATCCCAATCCGAGTAGGACAGCTTAAAACGCGTTACACGGCTTCTGGAAGGTTTCCTCGATCTCGAGTAAAATGGTGCCGTCGACTTCAGTGGCTCGGCATCTCGGGTTGCTCTTCCTCGACACTGCTCGGACATTGCCTCGGTCTTTGTCGATATCGAGTAGAGTGTTGCTCCAGCTCCGGGGTGTCTGGTCAAGTGGGGTAACTCTCCTCGGCATCCTCGATCAGGCTCTCGTCGATTCCGGCCATGGTCTTCACTTCTTGTCGATCTCGACGACCTTACTCGATCGCGAGTAAAGCTTCGGAGTCGGGTTGGCTGTTCCTCGGCTTCTCGACATGGTGCTCGTCGATCATGATGTGCCCGGACTCCTTTGTCGATATCGAGGACCAATACTCGATATCGAGTAAAGTGTGGCCTTCGTCTTTGCTTCTTGGTTTTCTCCCGAAATGGCTCCATATTCTGTAATATTAAACCAAAACTTATGTAGATCTCTATTTCTTGCAAATTAGCATATACTACATCAATTCGACATATTCCTAACCCGAAATATGCAAAATGTACAAAATATGGAACTAAAATATGCATAAAAACATGGCTACTTTAGAGACATCAAACCACCCCATACTTAGACTTTCTTGTCCTCAAGCAATAACCGAACAATAACCAATACCTAAAACACATCCTTCAAGTCTTCGCCTTTTGTCAAAAGCAACATCTCAAGTAGTAGCAATGTAAGGCAAGTGAATTTAACGTCATCACACATATATGAGCGATCCATGGGCATAGGCAATATAAATCCAACCTCACAAGGATAATGTGTTTTACACTCAACTCTCAATGTGTTTAGGCTATGAAGATCAACTCTCAACTCAATTCCATATACAATCTCATAAACATTGCAATTTTAAATATAAATCCACTTCGCAACCAATTATGTAAATGCAACAAGAATTATCTGGAGGACTTCGCTCAATAGAAGTCTTCAAAGAAGATTCCATTCGACGGGGTTGTAATGGGGCTTGGTAAGGGATAAAAGGGTATGGAATTATTTGGCCATGTGGTGCTTAATAAAATTCGGAAATCAAGACTCCTAAATCTCCAACACAACTCAACCAAACCATAACTCTCAATCATATGAATCAACCAAACTCTCCAACTTATCTCAATGAAGTATGTAACCTTTCAAACTTAATTAACCTCTCCAAAGTATGTATCTTGCGAAAATGAAAGAATTAAGGTAAATTTGGCTCATGCACTTTATTCATAAACATATATACACAACTTTTCTTCTCCCTCTTTTTTTTTTGAAACGAAAATAACTAGTGCATTTATAGGGTGAGCCAAAAATCCCTTTACATAATATGTGTAGCAAGATAAATTCAGAACTCCTCCTCATTTGAAATGCAATATAAGCTCATTCTTTCCACAAACCATTATTTCAACCAACTCTAAGTCTTAATTCCCAAGTGGGGGTCAGGCTCAATTTGGCTAAGGATAATTTTGTGGAGTTTATAATAAAAGTCTCAGGCTAATATTCTGGGTTCAAGCAAGGATAATACAGGGTAGGTAAAGAGAGGATAAAATTGGCTTAAAAGGTGTCTCCATCATTTAATTCTCATTCACATAAACATATAAATGCATTGGCTTTGAATAACTATCACAACATTTAGAGATGCATAGGAAGAATAAATACACTCAAGAAAGCAAAGGGATTTTTAATGTTCTCCCTATAAGGCCAAAATTCTTACTAGGACAATTTTTCTTGGATTTCAACCTTTAGCTTAGGATCATATGTGCTCAATTTCATCACAAGTTCACAATCCACATAAAAACAATTTTGAGGACTTAGGCTAAACCTTCCAAACATGCCATAGGATTTACATGATCAAGTCAGTCATTATTTATCATCATAGGACATCTAAGTTAGGGTATAAAAACTAAGACAATGCAAAAAATTTAAACATGCATTTTTTATTTTTTATTTTTTATTTTTTTATTTTTTTCTATGCAACTAAAAACAAGAATAAAGTATGACAAAAGACTTAAATGTATAAAACTTAAACATGAATGCATAACATAAAAATAAAATTTCACCATGTAAAACCAAAACGCAAGACTAAAACATATAATAATGATAATGAGCCCTTCCCCCACCACATACTTAAAATATACAGTGTCCCCACTGTATAAAATCAAATAAAAACAAGAGTAAAGGAAGGAACTCACCGAATAACGCATCGAGGAGGGCAGAACAGGGCATGTCGAGGAAATGGTCGTTGTCGATATCGAGTACAGTACTCGATATCGAGGAGGCTTTCTGCGTCAAGTGGCTTCTGAAGTCGAGGAGTGTTGTCTGGCTTAGTCGATATCGAGTTGGCCTACTCGATATCGAGGAGTTTCTGGGCTGCTCCTCCTTGTCGTTGTCGACTCGGCCTTCGTCGATTCTGACTGTTTTTCAGGGACTTCTTATTCCACTTTTCGCGATCCTTTTATGCTTTGCCGACCTAAAGGTGTTAGATTGCACACAAAAACAAGACTTTCTACATGAAGTATTCTAAAAAACCAAAAAACAAAAACCAAAACCAAAACCAAAAACCAAAAGTTCCAAAGTCCCAAAATTCATAAAGTTTTATATACATGCTCTAGATTTTAGAGTCGCTAGGCCGACTTCTCCATTTGCGCTCAAGGACCATTAATGTGGGGCCCGCGTGTACTTGGCCCTTCTCCTAGATCATCTAGGTCCTGATGGTAGTATGCAAGCTTAGCTGACAGGTGGTTGCTTGCATAGTCTCCTTTGGCTCCCTTCTTTTTCTTTCCGGCTCGCAGTTTCCGCAGATTCTCTCGCCATGGGGCCTTACCTCCCCTTGAATTATTTATAAATTTCTTAATGGACTGAGGAGGGATGGAACTCATACCTAAACTTACCTTTTCGGGCCCAAAACAAAAATCTTCGGGCTTGGGGTTAGTCGATATCGGGAAGGACTGGTCGATATCGACTACAGGGACCCCATCTTTGGGCTTGGGGTTAGTCGATATCGGGCAGGACTGGTCGATATCGAGTACAGGGACCCCATACTTAGGCTCCTGGCAAGTCTGGTGCTCAGCAGAGGAAGAAGTCGATGTCGATGAACTTTTGTCGAGATCGAGTAGCTCCTTAGTCGAGATCGAGGAGATGTTGTCGATCTCGAGTTGACTGGTGCCTTCCTCTGTTGTTTGATTGGTCCTGTGGTTGCTGATGCTCTTCACCTCCAGCCATGAAAATTCCTCCTTTGCAGGGCCAAAGGAGAAATCTAAGACCTCGTCGCCAATGGTGAAGGTGAGCGATCGCTGCTTGACACTAATCTTGGCATCTGCAGAAGCTAAGAATGGTCTACCAAGAATAATAGGACTAGTAGGATCTTCAGCACAGTCTATTATAAGGAAATCTGCTGGAATAAAGAATTTACCAACCTGGACAGGGACATTTTCAACCATACCTGTAGGGATGACTACTGTATTGTTTCCCATGTGTAGCTTGGCATCCACAGGCTCCATGCATCCTATTTTTTACCTTCCGCCAGATTAATAAGGGCATGATGCTCACACTTGCTCCTAAATCACACAGTGAATTGTATTTGTATTGACCAAACCCTACAGTAACAGAAAACTTACCAGGGTCAGGTCTCTTTTTAGGGAAGTGGAGTACTTTGCATTCGCCTGCGATCTCTGAGATGGATCGCTTCTTGCTCAGGATTTCCTTCAGGAATTTGACATAACTAGGCATCTCTTACAGGGCTTCTGTAAAAGGAATAGAGACATTCAGATCCTGCAGCATAATAACAAAACGTTGAAACCTACCTGCAGTGGGATCCTTTAGTGCTTTGGAAGGGAAAGGCAGTGACTTTTTCTGCTTTGGAGCCAGATCAGACGTCGGAGGTGTTGCAGAGTCGTCGACATCGGCCAGCTTTTCCTCGATCTCGACCAAAGGGTCCTCGATATCGACTTGGGTTGTCGATCTCGAGTTGCTGGGTTGTGTAGTGGAGTCCGAGCCTGTCTTCTGGTCTGTGTCGAGGAGGGTTTTGTCGATATCGAGTACTGGCTTCTCGATATCGAGTTGCTTCTACTCTTTGTCGAGTTGCTGCTCTGCCTTTTCTTGATGCTTTCCGACCTCTGGCTCGTGTAATTGGTGCCCACTTATGAGTTTGATAGATGCGACGTGTCCGGTCTTTCCTTTAGGATTTGGTTCTGTTTGCTCAGGGAGTTGGCCGGATTGTCGTGGAATCTGCACAGCGATTTGACCCATCTGGGTCTCTATGCCTTTTTTCCAGATGTCTAGCTCTCCAAATTTTGTATTGATGTTCTGGAACTTGTTGTTGATGGTGCCTTGATTCTGACGTATCTCCTCAAGGATAAGCTGTAGATCATCCTTCTTTTGATCCCTTTCTAGATGTCCTGGAGCTCTGTATGGCGGGGGGTTCCTAGGAGGACCTTGGTTCCACTGTGGTTGATAGAACCTTTGATCCCCCATATAGCGATTGGGACCCTCAGCGTAGGCTACCTCTTCATGTGTCTCTGCCATCCTGACTTGCTCAGTGTGTGGGCACTCAGTAGTGGTGTGCCGCTGTGATCCGCATTCGATGCAAGGCTGGTTGACAGAGAGATACTTGACTTGCTTGAGGAGCTTGTGATTCTGGTCACTGTAGAACTGCTCCCTGACATCTGGGTCTATCTCCTTGGCAGGCTCATAGAGGGGCATAGATGGTGCTGGCCTGGTATAGGAGTTCTCCTCATAGTTTGCAGTAGACCCATATTTGTTGTCATAGTTAGTGAGCTTGTCGAGCACACCCCATGCGTCAATTGGTGGCATCATCAGATACTCATAGCGAGTATACTCGTTGATCCTGTCCTTAGTGACTTGGTCAAGAGAATTGAAGAAGATCTCTTGAATGACGTAGGGTGGTTGTCCATGAGTAGGGCAAGATTGCAGTAGTTCTTTGTATCGTTCCCATGCTTTTGCTAGCGGCTCCCCAGGCTTTTGTTTGAAGCCTGGGATCTTCTTGCGGAGGAGTGCTGTCTTAGCGGGAGGGAAGAATTTGTTCAGAAACTCTTGCTCTACTTGTGCCCATGTTGTGAGGGATCTTAGTTTCAGTCCTTCTAGCCACTTCAGTGCAGGTCCAGCGAGGGACCAGCGAAAAGCCTTCATCTTGACATATTCCAGAGTTGTACCTTCAGCAAGAGTGCGGCACATGTCAGAAAAATGGGTAATATGTTCAAGAGGACACTCATTAAATTTGCCATAAAAAGCATTATTTTTAAGCTCTATAAGGAATTGAGTGCGAATTTTAAAAGAGTTTTCAGGGATTAGAATTGCCGATTCAGGCACAACGAGAGTCGGGTGCATATAATCCTCTACAGTGGTTGGTTATTGGGCAAGCTCAGCTTCTGCTTGTTCCCTTGCTGCTTTCTCAGCGGTGATAGCAGCATCTTTTGTGGCTAGTTCCCTTGTAAGCCTCTGTATCAACTGCTCCTGTGTTTCTGCGGCCGCCATGGCTCTTTTTAGCTTAGCTTGGATGTGTAAGAGGCATTCCGGATCGTCTAAGCCGTCAAATTCAGATGGTTGACCAGAACGGCGCATACACCTGTAAAGTAACTCAGAGAAAACGTGAGAACTAGCTACCTAAGGCACGAATGATAGCTTCCCCGGCAACGGTGCCAATTTGTTGTCAGGAGGAAATCGAGAATGCAAATTAAAATATAAATAAATCATAGCAAACCAGATTCCGTCCCTTGCAAATAATTACAAGACTTCCTCCCGATGCAGCAGTGGGAAGTCAGGATCGATCCACGAGGAAGCGTGTCAGCGGATCTAGGCAGCGGTGGAATCTCACGGACAGAAGTCGACCACAGGTTGTCGATCTCGACTAGGGTTAGTCGACAGAAGATCGGACAAGTCGAGCAGCGCAGCAGCAGTGACAGGGTTTAGTCGATCTCGACTAGGGCTTACTCGAGATCGAGTAGAGTCGTCTACGTCGAGTTGGCTTGGTTGAGTTCCTGCACACAGAAGCTACGGCGATTCTGGAATCGAGGATCAGTAACTCGATATCGAGGAGTGCTATTCGATATCGAGGAAAGTAAAACTTAAAACGAAAAAAAAGTAAAGAACAAGGCTTGTGGGATTTCGAAATAAACTGTATGTAAAAGACTTCCAAGTTTGGGGTTTGCAACAACGATAACCAAGCATGCATAAGGCAAGAATAAAATAAATAATCACATAACTTGCATCGAAGGACTAAGCTTTCGCCTTTTCCAACAATTAGACAACTCTTTCAAGAAACCCTAATTGTACCTACCGATTTTATGTTTATAATCCAAGTTGTTAGCATGGACCTCCATTAGATGGGTAATAAACACATAACAAGTAGTAGATGCTCAAAACATGATAAAAGTCAGATCTTTACCTCAAACACGCAGGGCTATCGTCGGGCTCGTCCCAACCCTAGAAGTGGGTGGACTACTCGCGCTTTATTGCAACCTCAAACATTGATGTATGAAAAGAAACTTGCATTAAACTAAATTCAAAGCCTTTACAATCCTGGCAATCCAACTTTCGTTGAACGCCAAAACCCTAAAACCTTCGAACTCCTAAACCGTCTCTGTGAACTACTTCTCTAGCTTGTGAATTGAATTATCCCTAAAATCAACCCCATGGGCTTTATTTATAGCCTTCTACTCCTTGCTATTCAAGGATAGAATATCTCTATGTTTATCTAAATCTATATCTAAAAGCTTAATGATAAATAAATTGAATAACATAATTAAATCTAAAAAGGAATTTATATCTAAAAGTCTTCAAGTGGATAAATATTCTCTTCCATGATGGATCTTGATAGAATCGGATAGACTCGGCAATCTTCGGCTCCAAGGAATCCCAATCCGAGTAGGACAGCTTAAAACGCGTTACACGGCTTCTGGAAGGTTTCCTCGATCTCGAGTAAAATGGTGCCGTCGACTTCAGTGGCTCGGCATCTCGGGTTGCTCTTCCTCGACACTGCTCGGACATTGCCTCGGTCTTTGTCGATATCGAGTAGAGTGTTGCTCCAGCTCCGGGGTGTCTGGTCAAGTGGGGTAACTCTCCTCGGCATCCTCGATCAGGCTCTCGTCGATTCCGGCCATGGTCTTCACTTCTTGTCGATCTCGACGACCTTACTCGATCGCGAGTAAAGCTTCGGAGTCGGGTTGGCTGTTCCTCGGCTTCTCGACATGGTGCTCGTCGATCATGATGTGCCCGGACTCCTTTGTCGATATCGAGGACCAATACTCGATATCGAGTAAAGTGTGGCCTTCGTCTTTGCTTCTTGGTTTTCTCCCGAAATGGCTCCATATTCTGTAATATTAAACCAAAACTTATGTAGATCTCTATTTCTTGCAAATTAGCATATACTACATCAATTCGACATATTCCTAACCCGAAATATGCAAAATGTACAAAATATGGAACTAAAATATGCATAAAAACATGGCTACTTTAGAGACATCAAACCACCCCATACTTAGACTTTCTTGTCCTCAAGCAATAACCGAACAATAACCAATACCTAAAACACATCCTTCAAGTCTTCGCCTTTTGTCAAAAGCAACATCTCAAGTAGTAGCAATGTAAGGCAAGTGAATTTAACGTCATCACACATATATGAGCGATCCATGGGCATAGGCAATATAAATCCAACCTCACAAGGATAATGTGTTTTACACTCAACTCTCAATGTGTTTAGGCTATGAAGATCAACTCTCAACTCAATTCCATATACAATCTCATAAACATTGCAATTTTAAATATAAATCCACTTCGCAACCAATTATGTAAATGCAACAAGAATTATCTGGAGGACTTCGCTCAATAGAAGTCTTCAAAGAAGATTCCATTCGACGGGGTTGTAATGGGGCTTGGTAAGGGATAAAAGGGTATGGAATTATTTGGCCATGTGGTGCTTAATAAAATTCGGAAATCAAGACTCCTAAATCTCCAACACAACTCAACCAAACCATAACTCTCAATCATATGAATCAACCAAACTCTCCAACTTATCTCAATGAAGTATGTAACCTTTCAAACTTAATTAACCTCTCCAAAGTATGTATCTTGCGAAAATGAAAGAATTAAGGTAAATTTGGCTCATGCACTTTATTCATAAACATATATACACAACTTTTCTTCTCCCTCTTTTTTTTTTGAAACGAAAATAACTAGTGCATTTATAGGGTGAGCCAAAAATCCCTTTACATAATATGTGTAGCAAGATAAATTCAGAACTCCTTCTCATTTGAAATGCAATATAAGCTCATTCTTTCCACAAACCATTATTTCAACCAACTCTAAGTCTTAATTCCCAAGTGGGGGTCAGGCTCAATTTGGCTAAGGATAATTTTGTGGAGTTTATAATAAAAGTCTCAGGCTAATATTCTGGGTTCAAGCAAGGATAATACAGGGTAGGTAAAGAGAGGATAAAATTGGCTTAAAAGGTGTCTCCATCATTTAATTCTCATTCACATAAACATATAAATGCATTGGCTTTGAATAACTATCACAACATTTAGAGATGCATAGGAAGAATAAATACACTCAAGAAAGCAAAGGGATTTTTAATGTTCTCCCTATAAGGCCAAAATTCTTACTAGGACAATTTTTCTTGGATTTCAACCTTTAGCTTAGGATCATATGTGCTCAATTTCATCACAAGTTCACAATCCACATAAAAACAATTTTGAGGACTTAGGCTAAACCTTCCAAACATGCCATAGGATTTACATGATCAAGTCAGTCATTATTTATCATCATAGGACATCTAAGTTAGGGTATAAAAACTAAGACAATGCAAAAAATTTAAACATGCATTTTTTATTTTTTATTTTTTATTTTTTTATTTTTTTCTATGCAACTAAAAACAAGAATAAAGTATGACAAAAGACTTAAATGTATAAAACTTAAACATGAATGCATAACATAAAAATAAAATTTCACCATGTAAAACCAAAACGCAAGACTAAAACATATAATAATGATAATGAGCCCTTCCCCCACCACATACTTAAAATATACAGTGTCCCCACTGTATAAAATCAAATAAAAACAAGAGTAAAGGAAGGAACTCACCGAATAACGCATCGAGGAGGGCAGAACAGGGCATGTCGAGGAAATGGTCGTTGTCGATATCGAGTACAGTACTCGATATCGAGGAGGCTTTCTGCGTCAAGTGGCTTCTGAAGTCGAGGAGTGTTGTCTGGCTTAGTCGATATCGAGTTGGCCTACTCGATATCGAGGAGTTTCTGGGCTGCTCCTCCTTGTCGTTGTCGACTCGGCCTTCGTCGATTCTGACTGTTTTTCAGGGACTTCTTATTCCACTTTTCGCGATCCTTTTATGCTTTGCCGACCTAAAGGTGTTAGATTGCACACAAAAACAAGACTTTCTACATGAAGTATTCTAAAAAACCAAAAAACAAAAACCAAAACCAAAACCAAAAACCAAAAGTTCCAAAGTCCCAAAATTCATAAAGTTTTATATACATGCTCTAGATTTTAGAGTCGCTAGGCCGACTTCTCCATTTGCGCTCAAGGACCATTAATGTGGGGCCCGCGTGTACTTGGCCCTTCTCCTAGATCATCTAGGTCCTGATGGTAGTATGCAAGCTTAGCTGACAGGTGGTTGCTTGCATAGTCTCCTTTGGCTCCCTTCTTTTTCTTTCCGGCTCGCAGTTTCCGCAGATTCTCTCGCCATGGGGCCTTACCTCCCCTTGAATTATTTATAAATTTCTTAATGGACTGAGGAGGGATGGAACTCATACCTAAACTTACCTTTTCGGGCCCAAAACAAAAATCTTCGGGCTTGGGGTTAGTCGATATCGGGAAGGACTGGTCGATATCGACTACAGGGACCCCATCTTTGGGCTTGGGGTTAGTCGATATCGGGCAGGACTGGTCGATATCGAGTACAGGGACCCCATACTTAGGCTCCTGGCAAGTCTGGTGCTCAGCAGAGGAAGAAGTCGATGTCGATGAACTTTTGTCGAGATCGAGTAGCTCCTTAGTCGAGATCGAGGAGATGTTGTCGATCTCGAGTTGACTGGTGCCTTCCTCTGTTGTTTGATTGGTCCTGTGGTTGCTGATGCTCTTCACCTCCAGCCATGAAAATTCCTCCTTTGCAGGGCCAAAGGAGAAATCTAAGACCTCGTCGCCAATGGTGAAGGTGAGCGATCGCTGCTTGACACTAATCTTGGCATCTGCAGAAGCTAAGAATGGTCTACCAAGAATAATAGGACTAGTAGGATCTTCAGCACAGTCTATTATAAGGAAATCTGCTGGAATAAAGAATTTACCAACCTGGACAGGGACATTTTCAACCATACCTGTAGGGATGACTACTGTATTGTTTCCCATGTGTAGCTTGGCATCCACAGGCTCCATGCATCCTATTTTTTACCTTCCGCCAGATTAATAAGGGCATGATGCTCACACTTGCTCCTAAATCACACAGTGAATTGTATTTGTATTGACCAAACCCTACAGTAACAGAAAACTTACCAGGGTCAGGTCTCTTTTTAGGGAAGTGGAGTACTTTGCATTCGCCTGCGATCTCTGAGATGGATCGCTTCTTGCTCAGGATTTCCTTCAGGAATTTGACATAACTAGGCATCTCTTACAGGGCTTCTGTAAAAGGAATAGAGACATTCAGATCCTGCAGCATAATAACAAAACGTTGAAACCTACCTGCAGTGGGATCCTTTAGTGCTTTGGAAGGGAAAGGCAGTGACTTTTTCTGCTTTGGAGCCAGATCAGACGTCGGAGGTGTTGCAGAGTCGTCGACATCGGCCAGCTTTTCCTCGATCTCGACCAAAGGGTCCTCGATATCGACTTGGGTTGTCGATCTCGAGTTGCTGGGTTGTGTAGTGGAGTCCGAGCCTGTCTTCTGGTCTGTGTCGAGGAGGGTTTTGTCGATATCGAGTACTGGCTTCTCGATATCGAGTTGCTTCTACTCTTTGTCGAGTTGCTGCTCTGCCTTTTCTTGATGCTTTCCGACCTCTGGCTCGTGTAATTGGTGCCCACTTATGAGTTTGATAGATGCGACGTGTCCGGTCTTTCCTTTAGGATTTGGTTCTGTTTGCTCAGGGAGTTGGCCGGATTGTCGTGGAATCTGCACAGCGATTTGACCCATCTGGGTCTCTATGCCTTTTTTCCAGATGTCTAGCTCTCCAAATTTTGTATTGATGTTCTGGAACTTGTTGTTGATGGTGCCTTGATTCTGACGTATCTCCTCAAGGATAAGCTGTAGATCATCCTTCTTTTGATCCCTTTCTAGATGTCCTGGAGCTCTGTATGGCGGGGGGTTCCTAGGAGGACCTTGGTTCCACTGTGGTTGATAGAACCTTTGATCCCCCATATAGCGATTGGGACCCTCAGCGTAGGCTACCTCTTCATGTGTCTCTGCCATCCTGACTTGCTCAGTGTGTGGGCACTCAGTAGTGGTGTGCCGCTGTGATCCGCATTCGATGCAAGGCTGGTTGACAGAGAGATACTTGACTTGCTTGAGGAGCTTGTGATTCTGGTCACTGTAGAACTGCTCCCTGACATCTGGGTCTATCTCCTTGGCAGGCTCATAGAGGGGCATAGATGGTGCTGGCCTGGTATAGGAGTTCTCCTCATAGTTTGCAGTAGACCCATATTTGTTGTCATAGTTAGTGAGCTTGTCGAGCACACCCCATGCGTCAATTGGTGGCATCATCAGATACTCATAGCGAGTATACTCGTTGATCCTGTCCTTAGTGACTTGGTCAAGAGAATTGAAGAAGATCTCTTGAATGACGTAGGGTGGTTGTCCATGAGTAGGGCAAGATTGCAGTAGTTCTTTGTATCGTTCCCATGCTTTTGCTAGCGGCTCCCCAGGCTTTTGTTTGAAGCCTGGGATCTTCTTGCGGAGGAGTGCTGTCTTAGCGGGAGGGAAGAATTTGTTCAGAAACTCTTGCTCTACTTGTGCCCATGTTGTGAGGGATCTTAGTTTCAGTCCTTCTAGCCACTTCAGTGCAGGTCCAGCGAGGGACCAGCGAAAAGCCTTCATCTTGACATATTCCAGAGTTGTACCTTCAGCAAGAGTGCGGCACATGTCAGAAAAATGGGTAATATGTTCAAGAGGACACTCATTAAATTTGCCATAAAAAGCATTATTTTTAAGCTCTATAAGGAATTGAGTGCGAATTTTAAAAGAGTTTTCAGGGATTAGAATTGCCGATTCAGGCACAACGAGAGTCGGGTGCATATAATCCTCTACAGTGGTTGGTTATTGGGCAAGCTCAGCTTCTGCTTGTTCCCTTGCTGCTTTCTCAGCGGTGATAGCAGCATCTTTTGTGGCTAGTTCCCTTGTAAGCCTCTGTATCAACTGCTCCTGTGTTTCTGCGGCCGCCATGGCTCTTTTTAGCTTAGCTTGGATGTGTAAGAGGCATTCCGGATCGTCTAAGCCGTCAAATTCAGATGGTTGACCAGAACGGCGCATACACCTGTAAAGTAACTCAGAGAAAACGTGAGAACTAGCTACCTAAGGCACGAATGATAGCTTCCCCGGCAACGGTGCCAATTTGTTGTCAGGAGGAAATCGAGAATGCAAATTAAAATATAAATAAATCATAGCAAACCAGATTCCGTCCCTTGCAAATAATTACAAGACTTCCTCCCGATGCAGCAGTGGGAAGTCAGGATCGATCCACGAGGAAGCGTGTCAGCGGATCTAGGCAGCGGTGGAATCTCACGGACAGAAGTCGACCACAGGTTGTCGATCTCGACTAGGGTTAGTCGACAGAAGATCGGACAAGTCGAGCAGCGCAGCAGCAGTGACAGGGTTTAGTCGATCTCGACTAGGGCTTACTCGAGATCGAGTAGAGTCGTCTACGTCGAGTTGGCTTGGTTGAGTTCCTGCACACAGAAGCTACGGCGATTCTGGAATCGAGGATCAGTAACTCGATATCGAGGAGTGCTATTCGATATCGAGGAAAGTAAAACTTAAAACGAAAAAAAAGTAAAGAACAAGGCTTGTGGGATTTCGAAATAAACTGTATGTAAAAGACTTCCAAGTTTGGGGTTTGCAACAACGATAACCAAGCATGCATAAGGCAAGAATAAAATAAATAATCACATAACTTGCATCGAAGGACTAAGCTTTCGCCTTTTCCAACAATTAGACAACTCTTTCAAGAAACCCTAATTGTACCTACCGATTTTATGTTTATAATCCAAGTTGTTAGCATGGACCTCCATTAGATGGGTAATAAACACATAACAAGTAGTAGATGCTCAAAACATGATAAAAGTCAGATCTTTACCTCAAACACGCAGGGCTATCGCCGGGCTCGCCCCAACCCTAGAAGTGGGTGGACTACTCGCGCTTCATTGCAACCTCAGACATTGATGTATGAAAAGAAACTTGTATTAAACTAAATTCAAATCCTTTACAATCCCGGCAATCCAACTTTCGTTGAACGCCAAAACCCTAAAACCTTCGAACTCCTAAACCGTCTCTGTGAACTACTTCTCTAGCTTGTGAATTGAATTATCCCTAAAATCAGCCCCATGGGCTTTATTTATAGCCTTCTACTCCTTGCTATTCAGGGATAGAATAACTCTATCTTTATCTAAATCTATATCAAAAAGCTTAATGATAAATAAATTGAATAACATAATTAAATCTAAAAGGGAATTTATATCTAAAAGTCTTCAAGTGGATAAATCTTCTCTTCCATGATGGATCTTGATAGAATCGGATAGACTCGGCAATCTTCGGCTCCAAGGAATCCCAATCCGAGTAGGACAGCTTAAAACGCGTTACGCGGCTTCTGGAAGGTTTCCTCGATCTCGAGGAGTTTCCTCGATCTCGAGTAAAATGGTGTCGTCGACTTCAGTGGCTCAGCATCTCGGGTTGCTCTTCCTCGACACTGCTCGGACATTGCCTCGGTCTTTGTCGATATCAAGGACTCTCCTCGATATCGAGTAGAGTGTTGCTCCAGCTTCGGGTTGTCTGGTCAGGTCGGGTAACTCTCCTCGGCATCCTCGATCAGGCTCTCGTCGACTCCGGGCAAGCTCTTCACTTCTTGTCGATCTCGACGACCTTACTCGATCGCGAGTAAAGCTTCGGAGTCGGGTTGGCTATTCCTCGGCTTCTCGACATGGTGCTCGTCGATCATGATGTGCCCGGACTCCTTTGTCGATATCGAGGACCAATACTCGATATCGAGTAAAGTGTGGCCTTCGTCTTTGCTTCTTGGTTTTCTCTCGAAATGGCTCCATATTCTCTAATATTAAACCAAAACTTATGTAGATCTCTATTTCTTGCAAATTAGCATATACTACATAAATTCGACATATTCCTAACCCGAAATATGCAAAATGTACAGAATATGGAACTAAAATATGCATAAAAACATGGCTACTTTAGAGACATCAGCCATGATGTGTTTTAAACGCTGTTTTCTCAATATCCCCTTCAACCATTCTCACTTGGTGATACCCTGATTTGAGATCCAATTTGGAGAACATAGCTGCACCCTTAAGCTCATCAAATAGATCTTCAATATGAGGAATGGGAAACTTATCATTTAATGTGGCCTCATTCAGTTTCCTATAGTCTACACACATTCTCCAAGTCCCATCTTTCTTCTTTACTAGTAACACAGGAGCTGCAAATGGGTTGTGGCTGGCCTTAACCACACCACTACTCAATATCTCATCTACTTGTCTCTCAATTTCTGCTTTTTGAAAGTGAGGATACCTATAAGGTCTTGATGACACTTGTTGTGTCCCCTTCTTCAA
Source organism: Persicaria maculosa (assembly GCA_963922045.1). NCBI lineage: Eukaryota > Viridiplantae > Streptophyta > Magnoliopsida > Caryophyllales > Polygonaceae > Persicaria > Persicaria maculosa. Next base: position 43,348,488 of record OY998262.1, on the reverse strand, counting down.
TTTAATGGCATGCTCGTGACCACGTTCAGGGGGCAGCTGTTTAGGCTCCTCAAACACGTCTTGGAAGTCATCCAAGACTGTCTTTACTTCTTTTGGTATGTTTGGTAGCAGTTGTTGCGCATTGCAGACCTGCCCCAATTCCACAGCTAGCCCTGGTTCCCCATGCCTAATCAGTTTCTGAATTTGCTTTCTAGTAAGCATCCTTATACTAGCCATATTATCTTCCTTACAATCCTTAATTCCCTTGATTATCACCTTTCTCCCATTCTTAAGGAAAGAGATTTGAACTTCAAGAAAATCAAACAATACTGGATTGAGGCCAGACAACCAATCTGATCCAAGAATCATATCACTACCTCCCATTTTCAATATTCTAATGTCATAAGCATATTTGCTTCCTTGCATCTCCCATTCAAAACATGTGCACACTCTACTGCTGAGCATAGTTCCATTGAGAGTACTCACCTCCATTAGGGAAGCCTTAATGATCTCAAAGCCAGCTTCTTGAGCTAATCTTGAATCAAGGAAACTATGGGTAGCCCCACTGTCAATAAGGATTGTTAATTCTTTTCCTCTAGCAGATCCTTTAACTCTAATAGCAGTCCTTGACTCCCCTCCACTAATTGCATGAACATATATCTCATGTTCCTCTTGTTCCTCCAATTCTGCATTCTTCCACTCAGGAGGTTGTTGTAAGGACGAAATCGAGTTTAAAATATAATGAAATAGATCAAAACAGAATTGTGCTTACGCAAATAATTACAAGACCTCCTTCCGATGTAGCAGCGGGAAGTCAGGATCGATCCTCGGGGAAGCGTGTCAGCAGATCTCAGGTAGCGGTAAAATCTCACAGACAGACAGAAATAACAGATAAAAGCGGAAAATAAAGCAAAGCAGCAAAATTTGGTCGATATCGACTACCAATACTCGATATCGAGTAAGGAAATCGACCAAATGTAGCTCAATATCGACTAACAGAAAGCAAATCCAGCAAAAGCAACTCGATTTCGACAAAAGTCCTCGATGTCGACCAATTACCTCGACGTCGACCAAAATTCCTCGAGATCGAGTAACAACATAAACTAAAATTGCAACCTTTCTTAGCATAGAACACGATTTTCGATGAAATAAATCAATAAACTAAAGACTTCCAAAATCAGGGCATCAACACCACAACAATAACCATGCAAAATAACACATAAGCATAAAAGATCATGCTTTTCATCAAATGACTTTCTTTATTAACAAATATCAATATAGAGGCTTTCGCATAAAAGCTAATTGTTACTAACCCTTTTCACATAATTAACCCAAGTTGTATTAAGATCACTTTCGCTTCAATAACACAAACAAGGATCACCTTCAACTTTCGCAAAAGAATCATGCTCATAGGGATAGAAGACGAATTGCATAAAAAGATCAAACCTTTACCGCATCACCTCACATGGCTACCGTCGGGCTCGCTCTTGCATTAATTAAACTAAAGAAAGCTTACAACCGAACAAGCCAAATCCGCTCTCGCCTTTCCACCTTGCTCTCGCCACAAGCTCTCTCCTCTACTCTCTCTCTATGTATCTACTTACTTCCTCTGAAATTGAATGAATAAAAATCAGCCCCTAAGGCTTTACTTATAGCCTTCATTCCAAGCTAATCTAGGAAAGAAAACTATATCTATATCTAATTCTATCTATCTTTTATCTAAAGATTAAAACATGAGAATAAATAAATAAATATAAAAAGGAATTATATCTAATGTAGGTAAATATCTTCTCCTCTTGATAGCACTTGAAAGATCTTGATGGAATTTTCTCTCGAAAATATCTCCATTGGATTCAGGATAGAATCTTAACAAGACTCGAACTACTCAATTTCGGCTTCTTGGGGTCAACTCGATATCGAGCAGTTTACTCGATATCGACCAACTTTTCTCCGTCTTTAGCTTCTTCGTCGATCTCGGACACAGACAACTTCTGGAATCTTCTCGACGTCGACCAATTTCCTCGATGTCGAGTAGATTTCTTCAACTCGAGTGGTCGTGTGCTCAGCTTGTGCTCGATCTCGTCTTCTGGAACAAAAGTCGAGTAGAATTTGGTCGATTGCGAGTAACTCTGTCGCTTTCAGCATTCTGCTCTGTTCTTGAAACGCACTTTCCCGAGTCCTCGTTCGTCGGATTGACGCATATGACCACGCGTTGGAAAGCTCTTTTCGAGGGATATAACTCTCATGAAGACATCAAAGCTTGATTCAGATTGATGAATGGTGAAACATGGCGTTTTCTCCAGCTACACCATCCTTAGCTTTATCATGACTTCCCTTTAAGATCAAAAGTGCGACCGATTTCTGGTGAAATATAACAAAAACTTGTGTAGACCTCCATATATTGCAAATAAACATATACTATACAAATTATGTATTTTTCTAACCCAAATGTATGAAATGCATGCAGAAATCGATATAAAAGTAAGTGTAAAACATGGCGAATTAGGCTCACATCAAAACACCCCATACTTAAGCTTGCTTGTCCTCAAGAAATACTCTTAATTGTCATACAGGGGAAGATATCAAAACTCTCAACATATTAGATTCAGTCTTATATGTGCAATTAAAAAGCAACATCTACTCACAAAAGGAGGGTTATGCAAAAAAAAATTCTTAAGTGACAAAGCATTAATAATCAAGAGGACTTTAATTTAAGCTCATGAAGGAGTAGATTGGTAAAAAGCTAAAGGTGGGCAAATTTTGGCAATGTGGTGCTAATGATCCGGGGATATGGAGTACTTTCCAAACTTTCATACCGCATTCCTTCTTCATAAGAATCAACACCTTCCATAATGCTTTTTCGCAATAATAATGCTTTTACCTCTCTAACCTCAGCACTGCCTTCTCGCGAGTCGCAAACATGGGTGTCATGAATGGCCTCGGATACTTAGTGCTTTGGACTCCTCACATGCGTGTCTCATCTCACTGAACTATTATCTCAGCAAGCAGGGTCGATCTACCTTTATCTCATGAGCTGACCGGATTTTTTCTCACTCATTAAATTTTCCATATTTTTCAAACAATTTTCTACCAAACTCCAATAATGATAACCACAACACAAACACCATATGATAATCTCCATAATGTAACATCATTCTCAACATAATCCCCGGATAGCAATAAGGTAAAGAATGACAATATTTAGATCATGTGGAGCAATGTATGAAATAAGGCATAGTATGGCTTTTGTGATGCATAAGCATAGGTAAAGCTAGGATATAACAATATGAGCATTATATGGAAATATAAAGTCCTCCATCCTCTTATCATGCAACATGTCAAAAGCAACATCAAATTGTACCTCCTTTCATGGTTTTCAAGAAAATAATGCATTTCATTGTTACTTCCCTTTACTAGGCAATTTCATGCTATATCTCTAATGAATCCAATTTTGCATTGTCGAGTTCAATTAAAGCTTCCATGACATTTATTAAAATTTTCAATGGGGGTCATTTTTCAAAACTTTGGAAAACATGCATATAAGCCCATAAATTTCAATAATGAATTCCAAAATAGCCACGTGTAAGCAATTCAAGAAATAATGCACACATAATGTCAAATAAATCAAATATCAAGAAAGTAAGTCCTTCCCCCACCCCATACTTAAACATTATAGTGTCCTCACTGTATAAAAACAAGGGTAAAGAAAGATACTCACTAGACAGGTGTGCTAATCGTCATAATCGAGTGCTATGCTGCTAGGCCTAGTTTGATTTTATCTTGCTTCTATCCCCATGGACCTGAAAAATGTAGAAGAGAAATACCCACAATAGAAAAACTAAAAGTTCAAAACCAAAAACAAACAAAAAGCAACAATGTCCAAAAGTCTCAAAAATAAATGTCTATTTACAAGCTCTAGATTTTATAGCCGCTAGGCCGACTTTCTCCATTAAGCTCAAGGTGGCATTTGCAGGGCCCATGTTGCTTGGGCTTCAAATATGACTCCATTCTTGTCCATCAGCTGTAGTCCGCCTGAATGGATCTTGTTCACCATGAAGGGCCCCATCTTCTTCTTGTTGAATTTGTTGGGAAACCAATTATCCTTTGATTTGGCGACAGGGACTTTGTCTCCAATTTCATACTTATTAGGCTCATCATTGGAAATCCTGCATAATCTCACATACCAAGGCAAACCTCTCTCATGTATAGATAAATCTTTAATTGAAATAGGAGAAGAAAGATACATACCTTGGCTTACCTTCGCAGAATCGAATTCGGGGACATCAGTGTTTGGTCGATTTCGAGTAAGATTACTCGATATCGAGGAGTTTTCTACAGGTGGCTCGACTTCTGGTGGCTTCTTCTCAACAGGTGGAGTCGACTCGGTGAGGTTTGGTCGATATCGAGGACCCTTACTTGACATCTAGTTAGGTTGCTCGATATTCCCCTGCTCGACTACTGGTGGGTTCAGCCCGACATGGGTAGGTCGATATCGACTTGTGGTGATCGATATCGAGTTGTTTTCTGGGCCCGTCGATTTCTCTTGGTCGATATTGACCCCATACTTAAGACCAGGCAAGGCATCCGAAAAAGAGTTAGTCCAAATCGACGTACCTTGGTCTATGTCGAGTGGATTCCCTGTTTCTTCGTTTAGAATGGCCATGATCTCTTCCACCTGGGCTTCCATATCCCTATTTTCTAGCTCTTCAGGAGTCATATTTCTTACCTTAGGCTCCCCGCAAGTAATGTAACCAACTGATATAGATTTTACCTCTTCCATGGGACCTGTATGCCTTTCAGTTTTATTAAAGGAATACTCAATTATCTCATTGCTGATGTTGAAAGTGAGCACTCCCTTCCTTACCCTTATATTGGCATCCACCGTCACCAAGAAGGGTCTTCCTAGAATAATTGGACAAGCAGGGTCCTCCACCATATCAATAACTAGAAAATCAACAGGGACAAATAACTTACCTACTTGTACTGGCACATTATCCACCATGCCTGTTGGGATTACTACCGTGTTGTTTGCCATATAAAGCTTAGCATCCACAAGCTCTAGGGCACCTATCTTAATCTTGGACCATATTGTCAAAGGCATTATACTTACACTAGCTCCAAGATCACATAATGCAATAAATTTGTTTTTGACCAAATCCAATGGTTATAGCAAACTTACCTGGATCTGGCATTTTCTCGAGTATGTCCATATGGCTGCACTCCTCTGCGATCTCAGCCATTGATCGCTTTTTGCTTAGGATCTTCTTGAGGAACTTGACATATGATGGCATTTTATTAAGAGCTTATGTGAAAGGTATGGTGACATTGAGCCTCTGAAGCATCTTGATGAAGCGCTGGAATTTTAGCTCCATATTCTATATACTTTGCATATTTTGGGCTGGGAATATGTTGAATTTATGTAGTATATGCTTATTTGCAAGAAATGGAGATCTACATAAGTTTTGGTTTAAAATTACAGAATTTGGAGCCATTCCGGGACAAAATCAAGAAGCAAAGACGGAGGCTGAACTTTACTCGATATCGAACACTTTTACTCGATATCGAATAAAGAGGGACGAGCAAAGCCTGGTCGAGGAGGAGCTTGTTGATAGGAGGAAATTGAGTATGCAAATTATAAAATATAAATAATCACAGCAAACCAGATTCCGTCCCTTGCAAATAATTACAAGACCTCCTCCTGATGTAGCAGTGGGAAGTCAGGATCGATCCACGAGGAAGCGTGTCAGCGGATCCTAGGTAGCAGAGTAATCTCACGGTCAGAAGTCGACAACAGTGGTACTCGACCTCGACTAAGGGTTAGTCGACAGGGGTCAGGCACAGTCGAACACAGCAGAAGCTCTCGGCAATGGGTGGTTGATCTCGACTGGATTCTACTCGAGATCGAGTACGGTCTGTCGAGGTCGAGTTGGGCTTCGTCGAGTTCCTGCACAAGTAAGCTACGGCGACTCTGGGTCGAAGATCAGTAGTCGAGGTCGACTAGGGTTTGGTCGAGATCGACAAGGGCAGAAAAATGAAAGAAAAGAAAGTAAAAAAACAATTGCTTTGGGTTCGAACTAAACTTAATGTAAAAAAGACTTCCAAGATTGGGGTTTGCAACGACGATAACCAAACATGCATAAGGCAGAGATAAACAGATAATCATGTGAATTGCATCAAAGGACAAGCTTTCGCTTTTTCCAACAATTAGACAACTCTCTCAAGAAACCCTAATTGTCTCTACCGATTTTATGTTTATAATCCAGGTGGTTAACATGGATCTCCATTAGATGGGCAATAAACACATAAACAAGTAGGAAAATGCTCAAAACATGATAAAAGTTAGATCTTTACCTCAATTATGCAGGACTATCGTCGGGCTCGCCCCAACCCTAGAAGTGGGTGGACTACTCGCGCTTCATCGCAAACTCAGACATCTTTGATTGAAAGGAAATAACTTGCATTAAACTAAATTCAAAAGACTTTACAATCCCGGCGATCCAACTCTCGTTGAATGCTAAAACCCTAAAACCTTCGAATCTCCTAAACTGTCTCTGTGTAACTACTTGTCTTGCTCTCCCATTGAATGAATAAAACTGAGCCCCATGGGCTTTATTTATAGGCTTCATTCCCTAGCTATTCTAGGAAAGAAGATATCTATCTATATCTAAAACTTTATCTAAAACTTAAAAAGATAAATAAAAGCTATAACATAATTAAATCTAAATTAGGGAAATATATCTAAAAGTCTTCTATGGATAGAATTCCTTATCTTCATGATGGATCTTGATAGTTTTGGATAGAATCGACAATCTTCGCGTCCAAGCAATGCAAAACCGAGTAGGATTCGTCAAGCCGCGTCGAACAGCTTCTGGAAGCGTGGTCGATCTCGACAAGAGCCTTGTCGATCTCGAGTAGGAATCCTGGTCGACTGGTCTTGGCTGGCTTCTCTGCTCGACAGGCTCGGACTCTGGCTCACGGTGCTCGTCGATGTCGATAAGGGCTCGTCGAGGTCGAGTAGCTTGGCTATGTCCACTGGGTCTTCTCGGGTGGCTCCACTCGACAAGCTCGGATCTGGACTCGGAGCTCGTCGATCTCGACTAGGGTTCCTCGAGATCGACTAGGGTATGGCCTTCTCTGGTCGAGCAGCTTCTCCTCGGCATGGACTCGGACTGGCGCTGTGGGCCTCGTCGATATCGACTAGAAGCTTGTCGAGATCGAATAGAATAGTCCTTGTCCTTGGCTCCTTGATCAGTTCTCCCCTCGACTCCGGATGTGGCGCTGGGCTTCGTCGATCTCGACCAGGTCTTTTCGAGATCGAGTAGGCTCCGGAAGTCGGGTGGTCTGGTTTTCGATGTTGCTCCTGTCGACAAGGCTGTGCTAGGGCATCTTTGTCGAGATCGAGTAAGGGCTACTCGAGGTCGAGTAGTCTGGTTTCTCGGCTCGATTCGACTGGTTCAGTTGCTTTTTGACCTTGGACTTCTGTAGCTGTTTTCCGAGCTTTTCCGACCTTCTGTAGAATTGCTGTAAAATGCCTCGAATTCTGCGAATTAAACAGAAACTGGTGTAGATTCCATAATTTGGTAAATAAACATAAACTACATAGGTTATGTACTATCTAAGCCCAAATGAATGAAATGCATGCAGAAATCGATATAAAAGTAAATGTAAAACATGGCAGATTCAGCTCACAACAGAGCTATTCGAGAAACTGAAGACAAAGCCAACCCGAGTCCAGAGCCTTACTCGTCGAGTAAGTTACCTGATATCGACAAGACCTAAAGCCATACCTGGAGTCGAGGAGCTAGCACCTGATCGGGAAGCCGAAGATCTGGACATACCGAGCAGCACTTCCTCGATATCGAGTACTTCTCCTTGATATCGACAACCCCAGCACCACATGTCCGAGCCAGATCGGGGAGCAGTTACTCGAGCAAGCCACCAACCCAAAGTCAAAATCACTTCTCCTCGATATCGAGTAATTTACTCGATATCGACCAAAACTTTCCTGGGCCGCGTAACGCTGTTGGGCTGTCCGAGTACGATTTGGGCTACTGGTTTGCGAGATGTCCGAGTTCTATCAAGTTTTATCAAGTCTATCAATGATTTATCTATGGAGGAAAGATTTTCCACTTATGCCAAGAAGATAAAGAGATATTTAGATATTCCTTTTAAGAGTTAATGTTTTATCTTTATTTAAGTTTTATCTTTAGAAATAGATATAGATTGCTTTCCTTGATTAGCAAGGATTAAGCCCTATAAATAATGCCCATGGGGCTGAGTTTTAGTCATTCAATTTCAGAGATACAATTCGATAGAGAAGTTTAGGAGTTCAAAGGTTTTAGGGTTTTGGCATTCTACGAAAGTTGAGTGCCGGGATTGTAAAGACTTTGAATATAGTTTATTGCAAGTTATTTCTTTTACATCAATGTCTGTGATTGCAATGAGGTGCGAGTAGTCCACCTACTTCTGGGGTTGGGGTGAGCCCAACGAGAGCCATGTTGGTGGATTAGCGATTGCAAAAGGAGGTATTTTATCGTTATTTTATTCTATTCCCTATGTGCTTCATCTTTGATTGAGAAATTGAAGAACTCATGTTGTGAAACTTGGGTAGTAATTAGCATTTTTATTCGAAAGATTATGAATTCTAATTATGAAAAGCAATAGAAACAATTAGGGTTATTTGTCGCAAGATTTATATTCCTACTTGTCGGATTGGGTCAAAGCCTTCTCCTTTATCGATAAAGTCACCGCCTTTTATGATTTATATTCTGCTTTCCTGGTAATCGTTGTCGCAAACCCTAATCTTGGAAGTTCTCTTTCATTCATCGGTTAAAGTTCAAAGATTTTGCATTTGAATTTAGTTTCTGTTTCCCCTCGATCTCGACCAAATTTGGTCGATATCGACTACTGACCTTCGATCCCAGATCGCCGTAGCTTCTGAATTGCAGGAACTCGACCAAGGTTAATTCGACATCGATAAAGTTTACTCGATATCGAGTAAGTCTACTCGATATTGACAACCTCCAGTGACTGCTGCTCTGTTCGACTTATCCGATCTTTTGTCGACTAACCCTAGTCGAGATCGAGCATCTGTAGTCGACTTCTGTCTGTGAGATTTCTCCGCTGCCTAGGATCCGCTGACCAGCTTCCTCGAGGATCGAACCTGACTTTCTCTTGCTACATCAGGAGGGAGTCTTGAACATTATTTGCTGGGATCCAATCAGTTTGCTTTATTTTATTCATATTTAATTTGCATTCTCGATTTCCTCATACAAAAAATTGGCGCCGTTGCCGGGGAAGCAATCATTCGCGTCTTAGGTAGTTAAATCTCACGTTTGCTTTGAGTTACTTCGCAGGTGTATGCGCCGCTCTGGTCAACCACCTGAGTTTGACGGCTTAGACGAACCGGAACGCCTTATACACATCCAAGCTAAACTAAAAAGAGCCATGGCGGCTGCAGAAACATAGGAACAACTGATATAGAGGCTTCGAGCTGAGTTAGCCACCAAGGATATTGTTTTTGCCACTAAGAGAGCAGGCAGGGAACAGGAACCACCGTAGAGGATTACATGCACCCGACTCTCATCGTGCCAGAATCGACTATTCTAATCCCTGAGCATAACTATGAAATTCGCACTCCTTTCTTAATAGAAATTTCATTTAATGAATGCCCTCTTCAACATATTACCAATTTTACTGATATGTTTCGTACTCTTGCTGAAGGTACTACCTTGGAGTATATCTTGATGAAGGCTTTTCGTTGGGTTCTGGCTGGTCCAACATTTAAGTGGCTTGAGGGTCTCCGTCCACGATCCCTCACAACATGGGCTCAAGTAAAGCAGGAATTTCTCAATAAATTCTTCCCTCCTTCCAAAATAGCACTCCTCCGCCAGAAGATTACATCTTTCAAACAGCAGCCTGGAGAGCCGCTGGCAAAGGCATGTGAACGCTATAAGGATCTACTGTGATCCTGCCCTACACATGGACAACAACCTTGTGTCGTTTAGGAGATCTTCTTCAATTCTCTTGACCTTGCTGCTAAGGATAGGATCAAAACATATACTCATTATGAGTATCTGAGAATGCCGCCAGCTGACGCATGGGCTGCCCTCGACAAACTAACCAACTATGACAACAAGTATGGGGCTCAAATCAACTTTGAGGAGAATGGCTATGCCAGGCCAGCCCCGTCCATGCACCTATATGAGCCGTCTAAGGAGATTGACCCAGATGTCAAGGAACAATACTATAGAGATCAGAACCGCAAGCTCCTCAAGCAAGTCAAGTATCTCTCTATCAACCAACCTTGCATCGAATGCGGTTCAGAACGGCACACCACCACTGAGTGCCCACACACAGAGCAAGTAAGGATGGCAGAAACTCACGGGGAGGTAGCTTACGCAGGGGGTCCCAATCGCTATATGGGGGATCAGAGGTTCTATCAACCACAATGGAACCAAGGTCCTTCTAGGAACCCCCGCCATACAGAGCTCCAGGACATCCAGAAAGGGACCAAAAGAAGGATGATTTACAGCTCATCCTTGATGAGATGCGCCGGAATCAAGGCACCATCAACAATCAGTTCCAGAACATCAATACAAAATTTGGAGAGCTAGATATCTGGAAGAAAAACTTTGAGACTCAAATGGGTCAATTCGCGGCGCAGATTCCACGACCATCCGGGCAGCTCCCAGGGCATACAGAATCAAATCCAAAAGGGCAGAACGGACATGTCGCTGCTGTAAAGCTACGGAGCGGTCACAAATTGCACGAGCCAGAGAACGGAGAAGAAAAGGACAAAACTGTCCTTGACAACGAGCAGCAGCAACTCGATGTCGACCAAAGTTTGGTCGATATCGACAAAAATCTACTCGATACAGAGGAGAAACCAAGCTCGGACTCATCTGCACAGCATAGCAACCCGAAGTCGACAACTTTAGTCGATATCGAGGAAGCCCTTGTCGATATCGAGGAGAAGCAGGCCGACGTTGAGGAGTCTTCACCACCTCCGGAAGCTATTCTGACTCAGAAAACTAAGAAGACGCTCCCATTTCCTTCCAAGAACCACAAAGATCCAACTGACGGTAAGTTTCAGCATTTTGTGAAATTGCTTCAGAGTCTAAACGTTACTATTCCTTTTATAGAAGCACTTCACGAGATGCCTGCCTACGTCAAGTTCCTCAAGGAGATTCTTAGCAACAAGCGATCAATGACTGAGATTGCCAAGGAATGCAAGAAGATGGATTTCCCTGAGAAGCGACATGACCCAGGTAAGTTTGCTATCACTGTTGGACTTGGTCGTCATAGATTTAAAGCTTTGTGTGACTTAGGAGCAAGTGTTAGCATCATGCCCCTATCCATCTGGTCGAAGGTAAAGATAGACACCCTGGAACCAATTGATGCCAAGTTCTACATGGCAAACAACACCGTGGTAATCCCTACAGGTATTGTTGATAATGTTCCTGTTAAAGTTGGTAGATTCTTTGTCCCTACAGATTTTCTTGTAGTAGAAATGGAAGAGGACCCAGCTTGCCCCATCATCCTAGGGCGACCTTTCCTAGCTACAGTTGATGCCAACATTGGAGTAAAGAGGGGAATTCTCACTTTCACCATTGGAGATGAGATTATTGAATACTTTTTCAATCTAGACACAGAAGAGGTAATGGAAATTAAAGCTATTTATTCAAAATTCAATTTTATCTCTTGCAATGAGTCTGCATGGCAACTCTTAATACAAGAAGAGGGTAAGGCAGAACCCATGCTAGAGGAGGAACTAGTTGCAGCAGAATCAAGCGAGGAAGAGTTCTTTGACGACGCATTATCGGCGGAGCTGAACGACTCACCCGAAATCGAGCAGATCAACTCGACATCGACTAACCTCCTCGATATCGAGAAACCTTGCCCGATATCGACCAAAACCAGTCCTCCAGACACGGTAAGTCCTCTAAATCTACTCGATATCGAGCAGTTATCCTCGATATCGACTACTTTCATCCCTGCAGGCACACCAGAAGTCAAAGAAGCCAACTCGACAAGCACCATTTTCCTCGATATCGAGGAAAACAACTCGACATCGACCAAATCTGCATCCAAGGTAAGTTCTGATTTGCTTGCTGATTCTGATCTTTCTAACTCGATGTCGAGCAGTTTCTTGCAGCAGTACAGTCCTATGTCCGATTCAGCGTTGTCATCGATGTATGCTTGGTCGACGTCAACTCTTGTAGCTGATTTGGATGCTTCTCTCATGAGGATTGAGACGGATTACCTAGGGGAGATCATGAAGAAGAAGGAAGTAGAGCCCATTCTGATTCCACAGGGCCCTTCTCTAGTGCTGAAGCCATTACCTGACACCCTTAGGTATGAATTTATTGGTCCTGACTCTACTTTTCCTGTGATTATCAGTTCTTCATTAAATACACAGGAAGTAGACAAGCTAGTAGAAGTCCTCCGCACTCATAGGAAAGCCATTGGCTATTCTCTAGGGACATAAAAGGTATTTTCACCCATTACTTGTATGCATAGAATACTTTCAGAAGATGATCACAGGGCAACAATTGAGCATCAAAGGAAGCTTAACCCCAACATGAAGGAGGTTGTAAAGAAAGAAATCCACCGCATGCTAGATGCAGGAATCATTTATCCAATCTCCGACAGCAAGTGGGTAAGTCCTGTTCATGTTGTTCCTAAGAAGGGTGGAATGACCATTGAGGAGAATGAAAAGGGAGAGCTAGTTCCTAAAAGAATCACTACCAGCTGGCGGATGTGCATAGATTACAGAAAGCTCAACACCGCCACCAGGAAGGATCATTTTCCACTCCCCTTCATTGAACAGGTACTCGAAAGGTTAGCTGAACATGATTACTTTTGTTACCTGGATGGATATTCTGGTTTTTGGCAGGTTCCTATTCATCCCGATGATCAAGAAAAGACCACCTTCACTTGTCCCTATGAAACTTTTGCTTATAGGAGAATGCCCTTTGGCCTTTGCAATGCCCCTGCCACTTTTCAAAGGTGTATGATGGCAATCTTCTCCGACATGATAGAGGACATAGTGGAGGTATTTATGGATGATTTCTCAGATTATGGTACTATCTACTTTCGATGTTTGTCTCTCTATCCTGCGCAGGGTACTCAAGCGTTGTGAAGAGACAAATTTGTTTCTTAATTGGGAAAAATGCCACTTTATGGTACGGGAAGGAATCGTGCTAGGCCACAAGGTGTCTAAAAAGGGTATTGAGGTGGACAAGGCCAAAATAGAGCTAGTGGAGAAATTGCCCCCACCATCATCCATTAAAGAGATAAGGAGTTTTCTTGGTCATGCTGGATTTTATAGAAGGTTTATTCAAGATTTTTCTAAAATTGCCAAACCATTAACTAACCTTCTCATGAAAGATGTTAAGTTTGTGTTTTCTAGCGAATGTCCTGAAGCCTTCAACAGGTTAAAAGAAGCTCTTATCTCCGCTCCAATCATTCAATCGCCGGATTGGTCACTACATTCTGAAATCATGTGTGATGCCAGCGATTATGCCGTGGGAGAAGTTCTAGGATAGCAGAAGGACAAGAAGCTACATGCCATCTACTATGCAAGCAAGACTCTGGATGTGGTTCAGGCTAAGTACACCACAACAGAGAAATAATTTTTTGCTGTGGTTTTTGCTTTTGAAAAATTTTGTTCTTATCTTGTTGGCTCTAAAGTTATTGTCCATACTGACCATGCTGCTCTTAGATATTTGATGACAAAGAAGGATGCTTAACCAAGATTGTTACGATGGGTGCTCCTACTTCAAGAGTTTGATGTTGAGCTAAAGGACAAGAAGGGCATAGAGAATTCTGTCGCTGATCACCTATCCAGGCTCCCCAAGGACATGCTAGAGGAAGCCCAGGACACCACACCAATCGACGACTCTCGCCCAGACGAGCACCTGATGCGGACTGACACGGTTTTCCTCGATATCGAGCAAGCTTCCTTGACATCGAGTAAACCAGGTGAGTTTTCTTCTTTGCATGGATTTGAGCTGTAGGGGTACTCGACATCGGGCAAAATTTCATCGATATCGACAAAAGCCAACTCGACAGACCACCTGAAGCCAAGCACAACACCAACAGACAGTACGGTTTTACTCGATATCGAGGAAAACTCATGGACATCGAGTAAAGCTGACCACCAGAGGTCGAGCACACCACCAGGCGACACTGCAGTCTGCTCGATATCGAGTAATACTACTCGATATTGACTAACCCCCGGTGAGTTCTCAGGTGAGGTTTTTCGTATGGATTCCGGTGAGGATTTCTTCTTTACCCCTCCTACTAGTCCTATACATGATATATATGCTATAAAAGGATCAAAGGTACCCTGGTATGCGGATTTCGCTAACTATCTTGCAGGAAATGAGATTCCGTCAGGACTATCCTCACAGGCAAAGAAGAAATTCCTCCACGACGTCAAGCAATATTATTGGGATGATCCTTACTTATTCAAACAAGGAAAGGACCATATCTTCAGACGTTGTATTCCGGAGGAGGAGGTGGAAAGTGTCATTCGCCATTGCCATACTCCGATCCCCCTACCGGCGGACATGCAAAAGGCTTCAAAACTGCATCTAAGGTACTTCAATGTGGTTTTTACTGGCCTAATCTTTTCAGGGATGTGCAGGCTTATGTCACTTCTTGTGATGAGTGCCAAAAAGCGGGCAACATTACTTGGAAAAATGAGACACCACTCACAGGGATCTTGGAGGTTGAGCTATTTGATGTGTGGGGAATTGACTTTATGGGACCATTCCCTGCTTCAGGACCTTACAAATACATCCTTGTGGCGGTCGACTATGTCTCTAAATGGGTTGAGGCTGTTGCAACTAGGACCAACGACGCAAAGGTAGTTTCAAAGTTTGTTAAAACTAACATATTTCCTCGCTTTGGTGTTCCTAGAGTTCTTATTTCAGACGGTGGCTCGCATTTCATCGAGAGAGGTTTTGAGGCTCTTTTGGCTAAGTATGGGGTGACGCATAGGGTGGCAACACCTTATCATCCCCAAACTAGTGGTCAAGTGGAGGTCTCTAATCGACAAATCAAATCATCTTGGAAAAGACAGTCTCTCGCTCAAGGAAGGATTGGTCATCTAAGCTTGATGATGCGCTATGGGCTTACAGGACAACTTACTAAACACCGCTGCAGACAACTCCTTACAACTTGGTTTATGGCAAATCTTGCCATTTACCTGTCGAACTGGAGCATAAGGCAATGTGGGCCCTCAAGGAGCTTAACATGGATCTCGATGAGGCAGGTAAGAAACGCTTTATTGATTTGCAGGAGCTAGAGGAACTATGATTGAAAGCCTATGAGAATGCATAGATCTACAAAGAGCGAACCAAGAGATGGCATGATAAGAAGCTGGTGCCAAAGACATATGAGGTAGGTGACAATGTGCTTTTATATAATTCTAGACTGCGTCTATTCCCAGGAAAGCTCAGGACAAGATGGAGTGGACCTTTCTTGGTTCACCACATATACCCTCATGGAGCAGTAGAGTTAATTGGCACTGATGGAACCACCTTTAAGGTAAATGGGCACAGGGTCAAGAAATACTATGACAAAGAAGACCCAGAAGAGGAGATTCGTGCCACCCTGGCATTGGTCAAAGCCTAAAACAGGGAAGTGGGTCGAGCTAATGACTTAAACCTTAGCGCTTACGGGAGGCAACCCGCTTTTATTACTCCTTTTTCTTTAATTCTATTTTATTTTGTTTTATTCTCTTGAAACTCGTGCATAATCTCTTCTCATGGTTAAATTCAGACATTCAAGATGGTCCACTATTAGTCAGGTTCTACTAAGTCGGGTAAGCTCATAAGGTAAGTAGGAGGTTTCAGGTAAGTTTTCTTTCTCTAATAATATATATATATATAATACTTACAGTTTTGTTTTTCTTTTGCTTTCTTTATTTTTGAACCTCCTCACTGAGCTCTCGCGCCACCATCTTTTTCCTCTTGCTCCTCCTTCTCGAGCTCTCACCAAGCCACCACAGCCCAGGTCTGAGCACCACCAAGTCGCACCAGCAACACCATCAAACCCAGCTGTCCCTCCCTGCCGTTGTCATACACCAGTACTACCCGGATCCCCTTCGCTTCCCACCCTCGCTGCTCATAGATCCGGCCTCCCCTTCCCAAAACCGGCTTCCAGTAGCAGCAAAGCCGAGCATCCGAGCCCAAATCCGGCCACCCGAGCCCCAGTTCCAACCGCTCCGAGTACCTATAGCCCTCGCCGAAGACCACTTTGCCCTCCCTGTTCTTGCTGCTGCCGGATCTGCTTCGCCGATAACCTCTCCACCCAAGTTCCAACCACCTTCCTTCCATTCCGGCCCTCTGAACCCCAGATCCATCACCCCCAGGCACCACCGAGCCCAGATCTGTCTCCCGCACTGCCCAATTGGAAAACCGCGGCCACTAGTGTGATTCTTACACAAAACCGAGAACCCACCTCTCAATTTTCTCTAAATTACAGATTTGTTCCCATCTTTTACAACTCTTCTGGTATAATTTCTCTCTCTATGCACTTTACTCTCAGAATTATCCTATGAAGAACCTAGGGAGAGATTTGATATTGAGTTGATCTTTGATTGTCTAGGGTTTGAAATTTGTTGGGGAAATTGCTATTTATTATTAAGGGTGGGTTATATATGGAAATTGCTATATTTGGTGGGCTGATTTTTATTTATCTAAATGATGCCATACTTAGTTCATTTGCATTATCAAAGGAAATTCATGAAATTTGGGATATATTACATGATATATTTGGAAATTTCTTGAATTTGGGCCTTTATTTAAATTCATATATATATATATGTTACAAATATTGTATCATTATATGGGTTATTACATGATTTGATAATATAAACTTCCTCAGGCTTATTTATTATCTCTAATAGGATAGTTATGAACTAAGTATGGGGTTATTTTATATGGTTTATTTTGCGGTATTATGGTTGGAACAACTTGCCTGGAGATGAACCACTAAGGACTGAGAGACTCGATAGTCAACAGCTCTGTAAGTCTGTTTTCTCCCCTTTGGTTATGTTTCTTTGACAGTGAGGAAAGATTTTCCACTTATGCCAAGAAGATAAAGAGATATTTAGATATTCCTTTTAAGAGTTAATGTTTTATCTTTATTTAAGTTTTATCTTTAGAAATAGATATAGATTGCTTTCCTTGATTAGCAAGGATTAAGCCCTATAAATAAAGCCCATGGGGCTGAGTTTTAGTCATTCAATTTCAGAGATACAATTTGACAGAGAAGTTTAGGAGTTCAAAGGTTTTAGGGTTTTGGCATTCTACGAAAGTTGAGTGTCGGGATTGTAAAGACTTTGAATATAGTTTATTGCAAGTTATTTCTTTTACATCAATGTCTGCGATAGCAATGATGTGCGAGTAGTCCACCTACTTCTGGGGTTGGGGTGAGCCCAACGAGAGCCATGTTGGTGGATTAGCGATTGCAAAAGGAAGTATTTTATCGTTATTTTATTCTATTCCCTATGTGCTTCATCTTTGATTGAGAAATTGAAGAACTCCTGTCGTGAAACTTGGGTTGTAATTAGGATTTTTATTCGAAAGATTATGAATTCTAATTATGAAAAGGAATTGAAAAAATTAGGGTTATTTGTCGCGAGATTTATATTCCTACTTGTCGGATTGGGTGAAAGCCTTCTCCTTTATCGATAAAGTCACCACCTTTTATGATTTATATTCCACTTTCATGGTAATCGTTGTCGCAAATTTATATTTAGTTTCTCTTTCATTCATCGGTTAAAGTTCAAAGATTTTGCATTTAAATTTAGTTTCTGTTTCTCCTCGATCTCGACCAAATTTGGTCGTTATCGACAACTGACCTTCGATCCCATCGCCGTAGCTTCTGAATTGCAGGAACTCGACCAAGTCTAATTCGACATCGACAAAGTTTACTCGATATCGAGTAAATCTACTCGATATCGACAACCTCCAGTGACTGCTACTGCTCTGTTCGACTTATCCGATCTTCTGTCGACTAACCCTAGTCGAGATCGAGCATCTGTAGTCGACTTCTGTCCGTGAGATTTCTCCGCTGCCTAGGTTCCGCTGACCAGCTTCCTCGAGGATTGAACCTGACTTTCTCTTGATACATCAGGAGGGAGTCTTGAACATTATTTGCTGGGATCAAATCGGTTTGCTTTATTTTATTCATATTTAATTTGCATTCTCGATTTCCTCCTACAACAGAGTGCTGTGCAGACGAATCTTGGCCAAGCTTTTGCTCGATGTCGACTTGATGCTGCTCGACATTGACCAAATGTTGGTCGACATCGAGTTGCTGTTGGTAGATGTTGAGTTGTTTCTCAGCTTCGTCCTGCTGCTTTCCGACCTCTGGCTTGCGTAGTTGGTGCCCGCTCTTGAGCTTTACGGCTGCGATGTGTCCGGTCTTCCCCTTGGGATTGGGCTCAGAAGATCCAGGGAGCGTACCTGACTGTCTAAGGACGCTTGCTGCCAGCTGACCAATCTGTGTATCAATCGATTTCCTCCAGACATCGATTTCTCCAAGCCTAGCGTTGACACCATGTATCTGAGTGTAGACGGAATTGAAGAACTGCTTGGTGTCTGAATGGTTCCTCCGCATTTCCTCAAGGATGGTCTGTAAATCATCCCTCTTCTGGTCCTTTTCCGGATGTCCTAGAGCTCTGTATGGCAGGGGGTTCCTAGTGGCACCTTGGTTCCATTGTGGTTGCTGAAACCTTTAGTCCCCCATATAGCGATTGGGACCCCCTGTGGAAGCTACCTCTTCGTGGTTTTCTGCCATCCTGACTTGCTCTGTGTGTGGGCACTCAGTAGTGGTGTGCCGCTGTGATCCGCATTCGATGCAGGGCTGGTTGACAGAATGATACTCGACTTGCTTGAAGAGCTTGCGATTCGGATCTCTGTAGTATTGCTTCTTGACATCTGGGTCAATCTCATTAGAAGGCTCATAGAGGGGCATGGATGGGGCTGGTCTGGCATAGGCATTCTCATCATAGTTAGTTGGCGTCCAATACTTGTTATCGTAGTAGGTAAGCTTGTCGAGGGTAGCTCATGCGTTAGCTGGCGGCATTGTCAGATACTCATAATGAGTATACCGGTTGATCCTATCCTTAGCGGCCAGCTCAAGAGAATTGAAAAAGATCTCCTGAACGACGTAGGGTGGCTGTCCATGTGTAGGGCAGGATCGCAGTAGATCCTTATATCGTTCCCATGCCTTTGCTAGCGGCTCCCCAGGCTTCTATTTGAAAGCTGTAATCTTCTGGTGGAGGAGCGCTGTCTTGGCAGGAGGAAAGAATTTATTGAGAAATTCCTGCCTTACTGCAGCCCACGCTGTGAGGGATCGTGGAGGGAGACCTTCAAGCCACTTCAATGCTGGACCGGCCAGAGACCAACGAAAAGCCTTCATCATGACATATTCCAAAGTGGTACCTTCAGCAAGAGTACGACACATATCAGAAAAGTTGGTAATATGTTGAAGAGGACATTCCTTAAATCTACCATAGAAGGCATTATTTTTAATTTCAATCAGGAAAGGAGTGCCAATTTCAAAATTATTTTCAGGGATTGGAATGGCCGATTCAGGCACGACGAGAGTCGGGTGCATGTAATCCTCTACAGTGGTAGGGTATTGGGCAAGCTCAGCTTCCACCTGCCTCCTTCGCTCAGCTTCCTATGTAGTGTGTGCTCTCTCAGCGGTGAGAGCAGTATCCTTGGCGACTAGTTCCCTCTGAAGCCTCTCAATCATCTCAGCTTGTGTTTCGGCAGTCGCCATGATCCTTTTAAGTCTAGAATGAATGTATATAAGTCGTTCCAGGTCGTCTAAGGCGTCAAACTCAGGTGGTTGACCAGAACGGCGCATACACCTGCAAAATCAAAACTTAAAGAAAAACGTGAGATCTAACTACTTAAGGCGCAAATGATTGCTTCCCCGGCAACGACGCCAATTTGTTGTAAGGAGGAAATCGATTTTAAAATATAATGAAATAGATCAAACCAGATTCGTGCCGACGCAAATAATTACAAGACCTCCTCCTGATGTAGCAGCGGGAAGTTAGGATCGATCCTCGAGGAAGCATGTCAGCAGATCTCAGGTAGCGGTAGAATCTCACAGACAGACAGAAAGAACAGATAAAAGCAGAAAATAAAGCAAAGCAGCAAAATTTGGTCGATATCGACTACCAATACTCGATATCGAGTAAGGAAATCGACCAACAGTAGCTCAATATCGACTAACAGAAAGCAAAACCAGCAAAAGCAACTAGATTTCGACAAAAGTCCTCGATGTCGACCAATTACCTCGACGTCGACCAAAATTCCTCGAGATCGAGTAACAACATAAACTAAAATTGCAACCTTTCGTAACACAGAACACGATTTTCGATGAAATAAATCAATAAACTAAAGACTTCTAAGATCAGGGCATCAACACCACAACGATAACCATGCAAAATAACACATAAAAGCATAAAAGATCATGCTTTTCATCAAATAGCTTTCGTTATTAACAAATAGGAATATAGAGGCTTTCGCATAAAAGCTAATTGTTACTAACCCTTTTCACATAATTAACCCAAGTTGTATTAAGATCACTTTCGCTTCAATAACACAAACAAGGATCACCTTCAACTTTCGCAAAAGAATCATGCTCATAGGGATAGAAGACAAATTGCATAGGAAGATCAAACCTTTACTGCATCACCTCACATGGCTACCGTCGGGCTCGCCCCGACCCTAGAAGCTGGGTGACTACTCGCTCTTTATCATGAATAAAGACATTAATAGAAAAAGGAAATAACTTTGCATTAATTAAACTAAAGAAAGCTTACAACCGAACAAGCCAAATCCGCTCTCGCCTTTCCACCTTACTCTCGCCACAAGCTCTCTCCTCTACTCTCTCTCTATGTAACTACTTACTTCCTCTGAAATTGAATGAATAAAAATCAGCCCCTAAGGCTTTATTTATAGCCTTCATTCCAAGCTAATATTGAAAAGAAAACTATATCTATATCTAATTCTATCTATCTTTTATCTAAAGATTAAAACATGGAAATAAATAAATAAATCTAAAAAGGAATTATATCTAATGTAGGTAAATATCTTCTCCTCTTGATAGTACTTGATAGATCTTGATGGAATTTGCTCTCGAAAATATCTCCATTGGATTCAGGATAGAATCTTAACATGACTCGGACTACTCAATTTTGGCTTCTGGGGGTCAACTCGATATCGAGCAGTTTACTTGATATCGACCAACTTTTCTCCGTCGATCTGGGACACGGACAGCTTCTGGAATCTTCTCGACATCGACCAATTTCCTTGATGTCGAGTAGATTTCTTCAACTCGAGTGGTCTTGTGCTCAGCTCGTTCTCGATCTCGTCTTCTGGAACAAAAGTCGAGTAGAATTTGGTCGATTTCGAGTAACTCTGTCGCTTTCAGCATTCTGCTCCGTTCTTGAAACGCACTTTCCCGAGTCCTCGTTTGTTGGATTGACGCATATGACCATGAGTTAGAAAGCTCTTTTCGAGGGCTACAACTCTCATGAAGACATAAAAGCTTGATTCAGAATGATGAATGGTGAAAAATGGCGTTTTCTCCAGCTGCACCATCCTTAGCTTCTTCATGACTTTCCTTTAAGCTCAAAAGTGCGTCCGATTTCTGCGAAATATAACAAAAACTTGTGTAGACCTCCATATATTGAAAATAAACATAAACTAAACAAATTATGTATTATTTTAACCCAAATGTATGAAATGCATGCAGAAATCGATATAAAAGTAAGTGTAAAACATGGCGAATCAGGCTCACATCAGAGGTAACAAGGAATCATTTACCTCTTGATCCCTAACCTCCTTGGCTATATAACTATGCAACGATTGGGATCTACATTTGTGACCATAGAAGTATTTGTCACCACATTTGTAGCAGAGACCCTTCTTCCCATCAACATTCCTCTTCAAATTGACTTCAGCTAGCTGTTGCCCCAATGTCTTGACAGATGAGCCCACCTCCTTTCTATCGCCTCTTGCAATACCTTGTTTTCTCTAATTGGAAGCTCTAGACATGCTTTCACTCCCACCATACGATCTCCACGAGTCCTTGGTTAATCGTACTAAGGCCTGTACTGCAGTGTTGTGCAACCTTGCCTGCTCCATCACTGCAGCCATTGACCTTGGCCTTCCCAATTGCACTAAGGACCTGATTTCGTGCTTCAATCCACTAATGTAACTGGACACAAAATATGACTCTGTCAGTAGAGGACTAAATGCTAACATACTCGCTCTTAAATCCTCAAATCTCTCATTATAATCCTCAAGATCCTCCCCTTGTTCAATCTTATTGAACTCAGTGACAATCTCCGCTTCCCTTCGCTCCCCAAATCTTGAGCAAAGGTCATCACAGAATTCCTCCCATGCAATCTTGGATCTATTAATCGTGTAACCCTGGAACCACACATTAGCCTTATCGTCCAGATGCATTGCTGCGATCTCAACCTTCTGTGACTCCGGAATTACAAAAATCCCGAAGAACTTGTCACATTTCCTAATCCAGCTTCTAGGTCTTTTTCCGTCAAAATTTAGAAAATCGATCTTGGGAAAGCGATTACCTCTAATGCCATCAAAAGGACCTCTCATCTGCATATGCTCGGATTGCCTCTGAACTGAACTCTAGTGGTTGTGAGATCCCATTCCTGGTGGCCTGTCACTGCTACCTTGCGAGTAATCACCCTCTCTCATTGATCTCCACTCATCGCGGCTACTTGTGTTGGTTCCAACTGCCTGTTCTTGATTGCTATTTCGCCCTCCTGGATCTGGTTGTTCTGACGATTTCTCCCGGCGGGGTGGATTACGCGCCAACTCCGTAAGCTGTTCCAACCTCCGTTCCGTTGCCGATCGAAATTACCACATTTCCTTGGCCCGATCCTCCATATGTTTCTTGAATTCCATCATTTCTCGTGTGTGCTCGGCCATATGCATCTGGGAATCATTGACGAATTGCATCGTGGAAGCTGTGATTGCCTTCAAATCCTCCCTGAACGACTTCATGTCATCCTTGAATTCTTGAAGCTGCAACTCCATGGATTTTGATCGTGTTCCTTCCGACATTGTCACCGCCGTACGTGTGCCAAGTCTCGTTGCTCTGATACCAAATTGTAATGGCCCAAGGGATTGGGCGGGAGATTCGGTTAGAAGAGTAAGGAAGAGTTAGAGAAGGTAGAGTAAAGAGATAGCAAAGAGTGAGTAAGGTAGAGAATATAGGAGTGTTTGATTCAATTCATAGTTGCCAGTCACATGTACCGAACTCCTATTTATAGCCTCTACAATCCCCTTTGTACATATGAGCTATAACACCATTGTTGACCAAATTGGTTAACACACTTATTAACTAAATCTCCACCGCCATTACCTTTTACTGTGAAGCAATTTCAAGTTCGAAGCCATCCTACTGTTGGATTGCAGTTGTGAGCCGCAATTCTTGACCAAAGCAATTCAAGAAAGACTAGTTAATTAACATAGCTAATTAATTAACTCTAGCACGACCGGCAGCAGTGTGAAGCATCGGATCGAGACGCAATTCATTCATTTCAATACAAGAGAAATCAAGGAGCTAAGAAATATCAGTAATTTATTTTAGCAATTGGTCGGCCTAGCCAATTGCTATACATCAATTGGTATTCAGAGAGAGGTTATGCTACACTCTTTGTTTCTTTGAGTTTGATGTTACTGATGTTTTAATTTGATGGCTTGGGAAATTATGGGCGATTGGGAAGATGATCCCGATCCCTTGGATGAGTTCTTTGCTTTGGAACGGGCTGCACAACAACGACGCCGCCGAGAGTTGCAGAGACGAGCTTTGCAACAACAAGCCGTAGAGGGACAACAAGAGGCTCTAAGGCGCCGCCCTTGGCTTCAACGGCAATTGGAAATCGAAGATAAGAGGTGTCGACAACGCTATCAGATCCGACTTCTCCAACAAAGAGAGGCTGAGGAAAAACGTCGCCGAGAGGAGGATGAACGTCGCCGAGAGGAGGAACGACGTCTAGAGGAGGAAGAACGCCGATATTGGAAGGCTTGCTTTGCGGACGCTGTTGAACAAAAATGCGCGAATAATTGTAAAACATATTTTATTTAATTTTTTATAATTTGAGCTCGACCCCTTTTGGTTATCCTCTTGATTCGAAGTCGTATCGACACCAAGACTTAAGTTGTTTTGGTGATTTGGGCTGCACCCGAATTTTAACGGGTTGCCTACGTATCTCTTGGAAGAGAATCAAGCCTTACGTAGTTCAGAGTGTTTATATTGATTTGATATTTGGGTTTTGGTGATTGAGCCCGACGAGCTTGAGCTTTATATCGGGTGTCCTACGTACCCGTTTGGAACGGGATCAAATCACCCGTAGTTCTTTTGAGAACAAATGATTTAATTTGGTTGGACTTTGACCTCATATTCATTTAAAAGTGAATTTAGAGGTTGACGACTGTACCCGATATATTTTTTAGGATTTAATATCGGGTTACCTACGTAGCCGACAAGAGGCGTCAAGTCTTTACGTAGTTCTCTTTATAGAACCGTTTGAGTTTAGGGATATTTAATTTAGGGTTTTGACTCCATTTTCATTTTCCTCGTTTAGAAGTCAATTTTGATATTGACCCGCTGGAATAAACCGGCAATGAAGTTTTTACGAGTTTAACCTTTTGATTTTTGTTAAACCCGATTTATAATTTATATTTATGCCGAGTATAATTCTTATATTTTAGTGGGTCAATTTTGTAATTACACAAAATTTCTTTCAACAAACGTGAGTTGCTTCGGCAAAAGGAGTTTATATATAGGGTGAATTACATTTTTGGTCCCTAACCTTTATAACTTGTTTCACTTTAGTCCTCAACCTTTGAAACGTTTCAAAATAGTCCTAAACCTTTCTATTTCGTTTTATTTTAGTCCCTAACCTTTCAAAGGTTGTAAAATAGTCCTTAACTTTATATTTTTTATTCGTTTTAGTCCCTGATATTAAAACATTATTTGAAATAATTATAAAAATTACCCTAAAGTTCTCATAATGTATATAAATGAGTAAATTACCCATATAAAGAATAATTATAAAACAAATATCCAACTTTATGATTTTTTTTAAAAAAAAGATCTCTTTTATTATTCAAATTCATTATTTTAATGGATTAATACACATATATTGGATCTATATATTAGTAAATAAGAAAAAAAAACATATCCCACCATCTCTCAAATTAATCACAAGATCTATAAATTGTATGAGAGGTTTTGTGGAAAAAAAAATTATGAATAATTTTTATATAATATGCTCTTATGATAAATAGTAAAATAGTTCGAGTATTTTTCAAAATTAAAATTATAGAGTTAGATGATTTTTTATAATTTTTCTTTGTATGAATGATTTTATTTAAATTATGATAACTTTAGGGTGGTTTTTTTTATAATTATTTCAAATAATGTTTTAATATCAAGGACTAAAACGAATAAAAAATGTAAGGTTAGGGACTATTTTACAACCTTTGAAAGGTTAGGGACTAAAATGAAACGAAATAGAAAGGTCAAGGACTATTTTGAAACGTTTCAAAGGTTGGGGACTAAAGTGAAACAAGTGGTAAAGGTTAGGGACCAAAAATGTAATTCACCCTTTATATATATATATATATATATATATATATATATATATATGAAAATAAACCGGGCTTAAGCCATGGTGGGAGTGACGGGACTGTGGAATCCACAACACCTGTTTTTTTTTTAACATTGCAAACGACGTCGTTTATTATTATTTTTGATATTTGCAGGTTAAAGTTTAACATCTTCCTCCTCGTGATATTAACAGTCGGGAGAGCACCGACAGGCCTTCGTTGACAGCAGTGGCTTTCGACGCCCAACCCTAGGCCTGTGGCTTTGGGCGACTGAAGCGGAGGAAGGCGGAGCAAGACCGGCTTGGTGACGGGGTGCGAACCAGGATCTCCCAACTCTAGGACGAGTAATTTCAACTCGCATCTCCCCGACTAGGTAAGATTTGGGTTTTTTTATTTTAGCTCCGAATTTCGTATTCAATTCGACTTGTAGGCGATTCCCGATCTAGATTTTAAAATCCTCACATGAATCTCTTCTCAATTGAGTGCTCAATTTTAAAGCTCAACTGATTTTGCTTTCAAATTGCGATTTAGGGCTTTTAATTTGTGCAATTTGGGGCTTTTGGAAATAGGATCGATTGACAAGGGGAATAAGAGGACCAGGGCTAGAGAAGGTGGAGGAGTTCCGTCTTTGAGCAAGGCAGCGTAGCGAAGACCCCCTCAAATTCTCCGGTGTCTCTGCGACGTCGGAAACAAAACTAGGGTACGTGAATTTGGTTTTCTCCCTCTTGTTTCTTTTGAATTAGGGTTTGTTTGGGCATTTGTGCTGAGTATTGACTGATCTAGGGTTGTTAGGCGTGACCTTGTCATCTCCAATTTGGCACAAACATCTCCTGGTTTTCATTATTCCTTTCCCCTTTTTTTTCTAAGGTCTTCAATTTGCATACTTTTATGCTGACAGAAATCAGTTTGGTAGATGTTTGCTTGAGACTGTTTGATTGGAGCTACCGAGAGTTTTAATTTAGTGTTTTCCTTGCCACCAACACTTGACTTGCATTGGGTTGATTCACATCATTTTCCAGATTCCCGCAAGAGTTTTGCCTTGTTTTAGGCCAATCTGTTTGCTTTCTTGTGAAATAGAACTAAGCCAGAAAATCTGTCTGCTTTCTTTTGGAATAAAACTGAGACAGGAAATCTGTTTGTGATAGACTGATGTTGATTTAGGGTTACTTAGTTGCAATTTGGTAGCAAACTGATTTGATCTGTCGCGAAAATCTGTTCTCTTTCTCAAGACAATCTGTGATCTTTCTTTGCTTTCAATTTCATTGCAAAAAGATTTCTTTTAGTTTGTGAAACTGTTTGCAAGAATTAGTTGGGTAGCTTAGGAAAATCCAGCAGTGTTTTGAATAATATGAATTTAGGAAGAGTTGAACTTTAGGATTTGGTCCTGTGTGAAACTGAATTCCTTCTTTTTGCTTTCAATTTCTTTGCTTTAGAAAAGTCTTGACTGCAGTGAGGTTGTTTTCTTTGGGTTTCTTTTCTTTGGGTTTGCTTGAATGCCTTGCGATTTGTCTGTCTGAATTAGTCGTTTAGTTTAGGAAAAATCCAGCAGCGTTTCGCCCTCTTTTAGGGCTATTTGACGATCCCGAAACCCAGGCCACAAGCGAAAGCCGCGACTTTGCAAGGGCGGGGTTTCGAGGATCAAATTTGACAGCACTTCGGCCCTGTTTGAGGCCATTTAACGACTCCGAAACCCAGGCCGCGAGCGAAAGCCGCAACTTTGCAAGGGGGGGTTTCGAGAATCAATTTCTGCCGAGCTTCGTCTTCGTTTGAGGGCTTTTGCTAACTCCGAAACCCAGGCCACAAGCGAAAGCCGCAACTTTGCAAGGGCGGGGTTCCGAGAGTCGTAGGAACCGATGTAGAGAGAGCTACCTTGGTGATTTTTTCTTCCTCTTTCTTCTTGCTTTCTGGTGTGCTCTGTTGGAGCTTTTTTTTTCTGCTGTGTATTTTTTCTGTGCAGCTTTTCTTTTGTGCGTGTTTTTTTTTTGACGACTGTTCTCCTCTTTTTTTCAACCCTGGCAACCTTGGCTACCTTATATAGGGCAAAAAGAATAGGAGAAGAGATCCTTAGAAGATCCCTACTTACCTTTAACAAATTATTCTATCTTTTTTTTTCTGGAACAGAATACACGTACATACCCCTTTTTTTCCCTTAACTGCTGATCTTTTGTTTAGATATGGATAGCTTCTGATTTCTTTTCCCATTTTTTTATAAAATGATATTTTTTTTTGTAGCTATTCATTTATCAAATTCCAAGAGAATCGGCAGTGATTTGTCTTGTTGGGCCTGCCTTCTAATTCAAGAGCCCAAAGTCTTTGTGTGGACTTTCTTTTTTTTTTTTTTTTGAATCCACTAATTCAAGCTCGGCTTTGCCTTTGCAGATTGCTGGATAGCCTGAGCCTTGAGCTACATCGGATTTCGAGTAGGCCAACAACCGATATACGGGATTTGCGCTCTCGACAATTTAACTATTCCCTTTTTTTTATATGCTCGACTATTGTATTAAATTTGTATACTTTATAGTTTAAGAGCTTGTAGCACGCTAAAATGATGTATTTGATATGTAACATATTTTGCGCACTCTTTATTTTCTTGTAATAATTGTTAGTCAATTTGTATTCGTGTTTAATATATAAAGTATCACATGAGAGCCTTCAAGAAAATAATTTCAGGAGCTTATACAATATCCTATAATTAAACACGAATTTTACCCCCAAACAGACGCCTTTGCTTGCCACCGTCCAGGCTTTCCTCCACTTCCCACTTCCCGCCAACGAAGAGGTCGTGGATTCTAAGACCAACACCGCAGCCCAAGAGGAGGTCGAAATCGTTGCCCAAAAAACAGCACAGCGCGGCAATTTTGTTTCGCATATTCCCGTTGACTCCGACCTCGGAATTGAGTCAACTCAGTTTTGTTGCGAAGCTAACTCGACGAGCTTTCCAACGGTGCATCACACGCTGCCAAAATCCTCCAGGAATGATAGATTACATAGGTCTCCTCATGTATAGTGGGCTCAAAGCCCTATAAGGCCCAATACCTTTGTAACCCATATATATGTTTATCAATGAATTGAAACCCTTAAGAAGGACATTACAATCGATCTCATGATCTTACATGGTATCACAGCCTAAGATCCCAAAAACCCTACTTTTCTTATTTTTCTAAACCTAGCCGCCACCTCCCTCTCCTTGCCGCCACCTTCCCCAACCACCTCGGCCACCATCGCCGACCTGTCCCTCTCGGCCACCTCTAGCCGCCGACCCCCGCTCACTTCTCCTCTCTCTCCGTCTCATCTCAATGGCCACCGAAATAACCGCTACCAAGCCACCCTTCCATTCCGCCCTCACCATCTCCAACATAAAAAATTGCATCCCCATCATCCTTGATCATGAATCAAGTTCCTACACCATGTGGTCACACCTCTTCATGACCCATGTTAAGGCTCATAAAGTCCTCCACCACATTGACTCCTCCGTCAATCGCCCTGAAAGTGAAGATAATGATCTCTTCGCTCAACTCGACACCATTGTCCTTCAATGGATCTTCAACACCATCTCAAAAGATCTATTGACCACCATCCTCAATATTATGCTTTTACCTCTCTAACCTCAGCACTGCCTTCTCGCGAGTCGCAAACCATGTGTCATGAATGGCCCCGGATACTTAGTGCTTTGGACTCCTCACAATGGGTCCCATATCACTGAACTATTATCTCAGTAAGCAGGGTCAATCTACCTTTATCTCCTGAGGTGATCGGATTTTTTCTCACTCATTAAATTTTTCCTATATTTTTTCAATTTCCCGCCAAACTCCAATAATAATAATAACAACACAACAACCATATAACAATCTCCATAATGTAGCTTTCATTCTCAACATAATCACCGGATAGTAAATAAGGTAAAGAATGGAAATATTTAGATCATGTGGAGCATAATATGAAATAAGGCTCAATATGGCTTTGTGTAATGCATAAGCATAGGTAAGGCTTGGAATATAACAATATGAGCATTATATGGAAATATAAAGTCCTCCATCATTTTATCATGCAATATGTCAAAAGCAATATCAAATTTTACATCCATTCATGGTTTTCATTAAAATATGCACTTCATTGTGACTTCCCTTTACTAGGCAATTTCATGCTATATCTCTAATGAATCCTAATTTTGCATCGTCGAGTTCAATTAAACTTCCATGACACTTATCAAAATTTTAAATGGGGGTCATTTTTTATAAACTTTGGAAAACATGCATATAATCACATCAATCAATAATGAATTCCAAAATAGCCATGTATAAGCAATTCAAGAAATAAAACTAAAATATGCACATATATGTCAAATAGATCAAATATGCATGAAGTAAGCCCTTCCCCCACCCCATACTTAAACATTACAGTGTTCTCATTGTATAAAAACTTAAGGGTAAAGAAAGGAACTTACTAGACAGATGTGCAGATCGTCGGAATCGAGTGTAAATGCTGCTGCAGAGGTGGTCGTCATCGACAAAAGTTGGTCGATTTCGAGGAAGTTGGTTGATGTCGACTAAACCTACTCGAGATCGAGTAAGGTGATGCCTCTAGGGTGGTTTTCCACGACCACAGGCTCCTTTTTTGTCGATGTTTTTGGTCGATATCGAGTAACTTACTCGACGTCAAGTAAGTCTGCAACTTTTTCTTCCCTGCAAGATTCGTTAGAAAAGAAATACCCACAATAGAAAAACTTAAAAACAATGTCCAAAACCAAAAAAAAAGAAACAATGTCCAAAAATCGAAAAAAAATCAATGTTTATTTACAAGCTCTAGATTTTATAGTCGCTAGGCCGACTTTCTCTGTTAAGCTCAAGGTGGCATTTGCAGGGCCCATGTAGCTTGGGCTTCAAACATGACTCCATTTTTGTCCATCAGCTGCAGTCCGCCTGAATGGATCTTGTTCACCGTGAAGGGCCCCATCTTCTTCTTGTTGAATTTGTTGGGAAACCAATGATCCTTTGATTTGGCGACATAGACCTTGTCTCCAAGTTCATACTTATTAGGCTCATCATTGGAAATCCTGCATAATCGCACATACCAAGGCAAAACTCTCCCATGTATAGATAAATCATTAATGGAAATAGGAGAAGAAAGATCCATACCTTGGCCTACCTTCGCAGAATCGGATGTCGGAAGCTCCTGAGAGTCTGGTCGATTTCGAGTAGAGTTACTCGACATCGAGGAATTCGGCTCTTCTGGTGGAATCTCGGTCGATATGAAGAAAGGTTTGTCGATTTGGGTTGGTCGATTTCGACCAGAGGTGGTCGATATCGAGTTGTCCTTCTCGGAATCGGTTGGCAATGGCTCGACAGGGGGAATCGACTCGGCAAAAGTTGGTCGATCTCGACCAGGCTTGGTCGATATCGAGTTGTCCTGCTTGATATTGCCTGACTCGATTCTTGGTGAAGACTGCTCGACATGGAGAGGTCGATATCAACCTGTGGTAGTCGATATCGAGTTGTTTTCTGGCTCAGTCGATTTCTCCGGGTCGATTTGTACCTGAAAGGCCTAAAGTCGTTATGCCAAATCAAAGTAAATTCCTAAGATGCAAACTATAACAAGTATAGTAGGTAAGTTAGGGTCGAACCCACAGGGAAACAGAATCAATTGTAAGAGCAAGTATTATTACCCAAAAGTAACCAATTCAAGGGGGAGTTTTGTGTGTAAGCAATAGTGACCGAACAAGTTGCAATAAGAGGTTGCGAATATATGATGGAAATGTATCACACCAGGTAATTATCCGCACAACAATTGAGATGGTTCATCATCGCATTCTATGAGTCTCAAGTTCTAATGTCCAGTAGTTGTTCTCAATTCAGATCGTGTAATAGCTTTTAGTCCTACCAGTCCTAAAAGCACTTATCACCAAATTACAAGGGGAAACCTTCACCGAATAATAAAGCGATAGCATTCAAACATGAATTATAATGAGATACAAGCGATTCTAACAACCCGTTAAAATAGCCTGTAATCGAATCTCCTTCCCAATCTACCACAAGCAACCTGCGTATGATGATTGTGTTTGCTACAATGAATCTACAACCCCAAACCTGGAATTGGAAACCCTAGCAATATGACTAGTATCGATAAACCTTGGTGATCAATCCAGATTAACCAATAATAAGCAATCAAGCAATAAGCTCAGGAGATCGAAACAATTAACAAAGGACGAACAAGAGTAGAATACTCACAACCAAATCAATCGAAGGCTTCAAAGAACCAAGTGTAACAAAGGAGAGTTAGTTCTCCATAGGGTTTGTGAGATGATGGAAAAGAAAATACGTCTCTGGAAAAATAACCTAAAAAAAACCGGCTCATTCTCGGCAATAATATAACCTAATTAAAAGGGTTTAACATCCCGTAAAAATATAATATTAAAAACTAATAAGATAGGGGAAAATCGGATAAGAATCCGTCTCCAGGGACTGACGCGGGCGCATCAGTAGCAGCGCGGGCGCGTCAGTGAATTGTCTTGCTACTTCTCTCTGATGCAACGACGCAGGTACTCCCTCCTAGCAGCGCGGGCACGTCAGTAGCAGCGCGGCCGCGCCAGCTCACCAGATTCCAGCTGCTTCCGAATTTCTTCACTTCAACTCTTCTATAACTTGCATGATCCTATGATTTCTTCAACTTCTTCAACAGGTTCCGAATCACCAGGTTCATACAAATATCTCTCACAATGACATGTAAATGATGACAAAAACTACTAAATGCGCTATATAATATATCGCATATCAAATTCCCCATACTTAAACCTTTACTCGTCCCGAGTAAGCATAGAAGCTAAGCCTACTCTCACCATAAATCTCAAAGGTTCACAGACAGTACAAGGAAAATGAACACTAAGTACTAGTAGTTTCCACCATCTCAACAATCAGCACAAAAGACAATCAAAATAGGAAATGAGTCTTACAATTATATCTCAACCATCTACACCTTATAGCTCCCAGTGGCCTACCCGAAAACCTCCTTATCACTCCACTTCTTATGTCGCCTTCGCCAAGAGATCAATCCTAAACACTCAAAGTAAACTCTCATCTTGCCAAGGCGCCCTTTTGGGGTTTTCACCAAGCCACTCATTTTTTTTTTCAAAGATGGTACTCACATAAACATTCTCACTTCCCTCAAGTCTCATATTGCCAAAGCCTAAAGCTCGCCAGACTACTTGCTTTTTGCCTGAGTCGCCCTTTCGGGTTTTCAACTCATCCCAGGATTTTGATTGCTTTTTTTTTCTTTTTTTTTTCTTTTTTTTTCTTTTTAGAATAACAAGTGCAGAATCTGTACAAAAATAATGCGGAAATGAAATATGTACAAGATATGTAAATCCTTTCCCTCCCCCATACTTGAATGAAGCATTGTCCTCAATGTGAAAGAAGACAGAAATAAGTAGGGAGAAAGGAAACAGAAGGACTCACTGAGGGGGTGGATAGTGGCGAGAGTAATCCTCTCGCATGCGGCGAAGCTCTTCCCTCATACCTCTGAACTCGCCAAAGCCTTCTAGGATGTCGGCCTGCTGGTGGAGAATCTGGTTCTGCACCGTCGTCAAACTCCCTACGTCTTGGCGCAGAAGGCCAATCTGGTCAACCAGGTAGCCCCACTGGTGAGGCTGCTGATGAGCATCCTGAAAAGCTTGTGGGGGCCAAGGGGCCCACTGATGTGAATCGTGCTGACTCTGATATGTCGGGTGAGAATCCCAACCGTGAGAAGGGGTATGATAAGCAGGCACCTCCTGCTGTGGGTTCTGTGCGAAACCCTGAGTATCTGTCTGAACAAAAGCCTGCGGAGCCACAGGCGCATCCTCAATCGTGGCAGCTCCAGTTGTGCCACTACTGCTACCCACTTCTAGGCGATGCCGTCTACCCAGAACTGATGTCGGAAAATAATCAGCCTCAATATACCAATCAGTCCATGTCTCAGTCCAAGGAAGGGGCTTAGGGAGCCTGAACTGATGCTCTTTCTTCTTGCCTGTACACCAAATGGTTCCCCCATCCGGCGCAGTGTCAAGCATCAAGCACCTCTGCAGATACTCCTCTGTGTAGGTCCTTGCTATGACCTGCTCCTCCAGCTCTTGCAAACCACCTTGCTCAACGCCCGCAGCAATGGCTACCCGAGTAATAAGTCCGCCTTGGACCATTTCTGGTCCAGTGGCACTGCGATCCCTTCTGACCCTGTCGAGCCCATCGAAGAAGAGCCTAAGCCAGTCAGGAGTGTAGTTTGCAGTAGGCACAGCGCTGTAAGCAAACCTCAGGTGTGTCATGGAGAGCTTGGTATCTGTTGTCAGCCCATAATATGTCCCAGCGATGATCTTGCACAACATACGGAAGACAGGGTGAGTAATCCTGCTGTTGTACTCGATACTGGTTAAGAATTCCTCTCCAGATACCGCTCTAAAGAATGCAACGAGGTCTGTGTCGGTCGTGGCTGTCACCCATCCATCAGTTGGGGCTTTAGTGATCCCCAAAGCAACTCGCAACCTTGCTGTAGAAACCCTGTAGGTAGTGCCATTGAACCTGAAAGAGACCCCTCTAATTCTGTTATCCCCAAGGTACATCTGATATGTCGCAAGGAACTGCTTGCACAGTTCTGGGTATCCTACAGCTCTCAACTCCAAAAAATCACCAATACCAGCGTGAGCTAAACACTTCTGCATACAATCTAGCATCTGAAGTCTCTGAAGGGTCTCTCTATGCAGATATTTTGTAGAACTGACACAATTTACCTTATTATAAATAGCCCACTCCTCTTCAGACAAATCTAACTCTTCATCAGATCGACTCACCTCTTCCTCCGATGAACTCATATTCGACAGATAATAAGACTAGATCCGAATCGAAATAAAGACGGCGGAAAGAACTCACAAAGAACAGATGAGGCTCAGCTCAGGAGGCCGACGCGGGCGCGTCAGGAAGACGGCGCGGGCGCGTTGGAGAGAGCGGCCGCGTTGGAGAGAGCGGGCGCGTTTGAGAGCGCGGGCGCGTTGGAGAGTGGCGCGGCCGTGTCGGTGGTATCAGCCTCTTGTTTCGTAACTCTGACAGGCGCGGGCGCGTTGAAAGGTGGCGCGGCCGCGTCGGAGATTTCTGCAGACTCGAAAATCGCCGGAAGCGGTTGTCGACGCTGAGCCTCTCCCCGGTGCCGAGGACGAAAGGAAAGGACAATGGGGTAGGGGGATGGTGTTTAGGGATCTTGGTGGAGGGTTCCCAGCTGAAATAGGGGTGGAGGGGTGTTTGTGAGTGTGGGTGTGGGGTAGATTGGGAGGAGAGGATGTGGATGTGGGGAAGGGTAGGGTTTTGGTGGTATTTGAGGGATGGTGATGGGGTTTGAAGATGGCGGGCTGGCCCGAAGTGGGTTTTCCAGCCCGTGGTCTGTTGTTGTTGTGTTTTTTTTTTTTTTTTTTTTTTTTTTTTTTACAGAAAATTAACACTGCTGATGCAGTGGGTCCGAAATGCGGATGCAATTCGTCACCAGAAGCTCCTTCTTTATTACCTACAAGTTAGAATAAAATCTAGTTAAGGGAAAGAATGCAATACCTTGGGTTGCCTCCCAAGCAGCGCCTTTGTTTCAAGTCGCTGGCTCGACTAAGCCTTTTTTGATTATTCTAACTCTGCATTTGGCTCCTCCAAAACTAACTCATCCATAGCCTCCTTCGGGAACCCTTCATAGTATGTCTTAAGCCTTTGACCATTTACCTTGAACTTCTTGTGGCTATTTGGGTCATATAACTCTACAGCGCCATGTGGGAAGACTTCAGCAACAATGTATGGTCCCCCCCACTTTGACCTGAGCTTCCCAGCGAAGAGTTTCAGGCGAGACTGAAAAAGTAGGACTTTGTCACCGGCTTTAAAGTCCTTCCTATGGATGTGCTTGTCATGCCATGCCTTGGTCTTTGCCTTATAGATTGCCGCATTATCATAGGCGTCCAAACGTAACTCCTCGAGCTCGCCTAACTGTAGCTTCCTGTGTTCTCCAACCCCGTCACTCTGCATATTGCATTGTTTCACTGCCCACCAAGCCTTGTGCTCCAGCTCAACAGGAAGATGACATGCCTTACCATAGACAAGTCTGAAAGGAGACATCCCAATTGGAGTTTTGTAAGCAGTGTGATAAGCCCACAATGCATCATCAAGTCTCAAACTCCAATCCTTCCTGTTAGGATTTACAGTCTTCTCGAGAATGGCTTTGATCTCTCTATTGGACACCTCTGCTTGGCCATTCGTCTGTGGATGGTATGCGGTGGAAACTCTATGTGTGACATGATATTTCTTCAGCACGGCAGTCACAGTTTTGTTGCAGAAATGGGTACCCCTGTCACTAATCAGCGCTCTAGGAATTCCATGCCTGGCAAAAATATTGCTTTTCAAGAACCCTGCCACAACTTTAGAGTCATCAGTTCTGGTGGCCTTCGCTTCCACCCACTTGGAAACGTAGTCCACCGCAAGTAAAATATACAAGTTCCCAAAAGAACTAGGAAAAGGTCCCATAAAGTCAATGCCCCAAACATCAAAGATTTCGCAAAAAATCATCGGTGATTGTTGCATTTCATTCCTTTGAGAGATATTCCCCATTCTTTGACACCTATCACATGCCTTGCAGAAAGAATAAGCATCTTTAAAAACATGTGGCCAATAAAATCCAGATTCAAGCACTTTTCTAGCAGTTTTATTGGCACCAAAGTGTCCCCCACATGCTTGAGAATGACAATATTCAAGAACAGATTGTACCTCATTATCTGGAAGACAACGACGAATTAC
Source organism: Persicaria maculosa (assembly GCA_963922045.1). Taxonomy (NCBI): domain Eukaryota; kingdom Viridiplantae; phylum Streptophyta; class Magnoliopsida; order Caryophyllales; family Polygonaceae; genus Persicaria; species Persicaria maculosa. Next base: position 43,312,034 of record OY998262.1, on the reverse strand, counting down.
CTGATCAGCACAATGTTTCCAAAGGTATGGGTCATCCCAAACATAGTGGTTTGCTTCTCTTCGAATCTTCTCCGTTTGAGCCTTGGTATGATCCGGAGGAAATTCCCCACAAACTAAGTAGTTTACAATGTCCCGGTACCAAGGGTTTACGGAATGAAGTCCTAGAACGGACTGAGATGGGCTGAGAAGTGATAGCGTGGGCGCGTCAGGGAACGACGCGGGCGCGTCAGACTCCGGCGCGGGCGCGTCAGCTGTCGACGCGGGCGCGCCAGACTCCGGCGTGCTTTTGTGCTCGATTCTGCATAATGTGTCATCCGGAAACGTGCCTAAGATGGGTTTCTGTGACTCCGGCTTGTCCTCCTCATTCACCAATCTGCTTAAGTGGTCAGCCACCAAATTTTCCGCTCCTTTCTTGTCCTTAATCTCCACATCAAATTCGCTGAGCAACAGGACCCATCGAATTAATCTTGGCTTTGTCTCCTTCTTAGTCATCAAGTAGCGGAGGGCTGCGTGGTCTGTGTAGATAATCACTTTGACTCCAAGCAGATACTGTCGAAACTTCTCTAGTGCAAACACCACGGCTAGCATTTCTTTCTCAGTGGTGGAGTAGTTGCGCTGCGCTCCATTCAGAGTCATGGAAGCATAATGGATCACATGAGAGGCTCTTCCCTCTTTTTGGCCTAGCACTGCTCCCACTGCATAGTCGCTCGCATCACACATGATCTCAAATGGGCGAGACCAATCTGGTGCCTGAATGATTGGTGCACTAGTGAGGCGTCCTTTCAGTGAGTCGAACGCCTCCTTGCACTCTTGTGTGAGTACAAAGGTCACATCTTTCTTCAGAAGCTCGCACAAGGGTGAGGATACCTTCGAAAAATCCTTGATAAACCTGCGATAAAAACCTGCATGGCCTAGGAAAGAACGAACTTCGCGCACATTAGTAGGATAAGGCAGAGATTGAATTACATCAATCTTCGCCTTATCGACCTCAATACCCTTTGCAGAGACTATGTGGCCTAAAACAATTCCCTGTTCTACCATAAAATGACACTTTTCAGAGTTCAAAACCAGATTAGTTTCAACACATCTTTTTAACACTAGTGCCAAATGGCTCAAACAAGTATCAAAGCTATCCCCATGTACTGTGAAATCATCCATGAATACTTCAATGAAATTTTCAATGTATTCAGAGAAGATACTAACCATACATCGCTGAAATGTCCCGGGTGCGTTACATAGTCCAAATGGCATTCTGCGATATGCAAAAGTACCGAAAGGACATGTAAATGTAGTCTTCTCCTGGTCCTCTGGCGCTATGGCCACCTGAAAATATCCAGAATATCCATCCAAAAAGCAATAATAGGGGCGCCCAGCAAGGCGTTCTAGCATCTGATCAATAAAGGGGAGGGGGAAGTGATCCTTCCTGGTTACTGTATTCAGCTTGCGATAGTCTATGCATACCCTCCAACCTGTTTGTGTTCTGGTAGGGACCAACTCACCTTGTTGATTCTCCACGACTGTAATCCCTCCTTTCTTAGGGACAACTTGTGTAGGACTTACCCATTGACTGTCAGAAATTGGGAAAATCATGTCTGCTGATAGCAATTTCAGCACTTCCTTCTTCACCACATCCATCATGGGAGGATTGAGCCTTCTCTGTGGTTGGCGTGATGGCTTAGCTCCATCCTCCAGCAGAATCCTGTGCATGCATGTAGATGGACTAATTCCCTTGATGTCAGCGATGGTCCACCCCAGCGCAGTTTTGTACTTGTTCAGAACCTCCACTAACTTTTCTTCCTGCTCTGCTGAAAGCTTACTTGACACAATAACTGGTAAAGTGTCATCAACTCCTAGGAAAGCATACTTGAGATGAGTAGGGAGTTGTTTGAGTTCAATTTCAGGTGCCTGCACAACAGATGGAACAAGCACTTCGCTTGGAGTCAGTAGATTGGGGCCAATGCCCAAAAGAGTAGAGAACTTACCTTCTACATCCATCTGGGCTACTAATTCCTGCATGTTAGATGTAATTGAAAAATCTGTATAGGACTTGTCAATAGCATTCTCAATAATTGACTGCAACTCATCTTCCCTAGAAATATCAAATAGATCTTGAGCTAATGGTTCAATCACATCAATAGAGCACAGAGAATGGTCATCAACAGGATGTTTCATAGCCTTGTATAAATCGAATTCAACCTTTTCTCCATCAAATTCCATTGTTAGTGTCTCAGAAACACAATCAATTTTTGTCCTAGCTGTTTTAATAAAAGGTCTACCTAACAGAATAGGCGCATCATGCTTATCATGTTCCATATCCAGGACAAAGAAATCTGCAGGAAAAATCAGTTTATCGACCATGACCAAAACGTCTTCTACTACTCCTTTAGGGTATTTATTAGACCGGTCAGCTAGTTGCACAATTACTCCAGTTTCATGCAAAGGTCCTAAATCTAGCGATTTGTAAAGTGAGTAAGGAAGCACATTTATGGAAGCGCCCAAATCAAGCATAGCTCTATCAAATTTTACATCTCCAATGACACAAGGGATAGTAACCATACCTGGATCAGTGCACTTTTTCGGCATTCTCCTCTGAAACATAGCGGAGACTTGCTCACTTACTTTCACTTTCTTTTTACCTTTCAGCTTCTGATTTCTCTTCACCGTGCAAAGCTCCTTCAAGAACTTGGCGTACTTGGGCACAATTTTTATCATTTTCAGCAGAGGAATGTTCACCTGACACTTGCTAAATGTCTCGAAAAGCTCTGAATCATCGATTATCCTCCTCTCTTTGAGTGCCTCAGGGAACGGAGGTTTTGGTTTCTCCGACCCGAGAGGGGGAAAATCCGGTCGCACATATGTATCGACATAGGGCTCGGATTCAGGCGAGATCGGACTCGACGTGGGCGCGCCAGTATCCAGCGCGGGCGCGCCAGTGTCCAGCGCGGGCGCGCCAGTGTTGGGCGTGGCCACATCGGAGACCTGCGTGCTTTCCTCCTCATCTTCCTGACTTTTCAGCTCTTTTCCATTCCGAAGAGTTATAGCACTGACGTTTTCCCTTGGATTGACCACCGTTTGAGATGGTAGACCCCCTGACGTCTTTGCCTCTATTCTCGTGATTGCTTCGGCCATTTGCCCCATTTGTTTCTGTATATCTTTTATGCTCGATTCAGTTGTCTGAACATGCGCAGTAAAGTGCCGTGTCAGGGTATTGAGCATGGACTCAGTAGAGGGAGCGTTACCCTGCTGCCTCTGATTGTAAGGAGGTGGCTGTTGCTGTTGTGATTGGTTTGGTGGATCCCTCCATCTGAAATTTGGGTGATCCCGCCAACCTGGGTTGTAGGTGTTTGAGTAGGGGTCATGTCTGGGTCTTTGAGGTCCATTTCCACCTATAGCACTTACTTCAGCGGTGTCTTCCTGGAGTGTAGGACACGCATCAGTTGGGTGGAAGTTATCATTGCAGATTCCACAAGCCTTGAGTTGTTGAGGAGTCCCTTGTAGAGTGAGCCTCCTAACCATATCCTTCAATTCAGCAATATCTTTGGATTGGTTAGAGTCTACCGAATTGACTCCTTTCTTTCTGGTGGATTTCCCGAAATTTCTAGTCCCCTCAGCCATTTCCTGAATCTTCTCCATGGCAACCTCTGGCGTGGCATTCAGAATATTTCCTCCGCAGGCGGCATCAATCATCCTTCTATCAGATTCCAGCAACCCCCCATAGATGTATAGGACTAGGTCCTTAGTGCTGTAGCCATGGAAAGGGCAATTAGCGCAAAGCTTCTTGAACCTTTCATTGTAATCATAGAGGGTTTCATCATCTTCCTGCTCTATATTGCTGATTGCCTTCTTCAAGGTGCCAAATCAAAGTAAATTCCTAAGATGCAAACTATAACAAGTATAGTAGGTAAGTTAGGGTCGAACCCACAGGGAAACAGAATCAATTGTAAGAGCAAGTATTATTACCCAAAAGTAACCAATTCAAGGGGGAGTTTTGTGTGTAAGCAATAGTGACCGAACAAGTTGCAATAAGAGGTTGCGAATATATGATGGAAATGTATCACACCAGGTAATTATCCGCACAACAATTGAGATGGTTCATCATCGCATTCTATGAGTCTCAAGTTCTAATGTCCAGTAGTTGTTCTCAATTCAGATCGTGTAATAGCTTTTAGTCCTACCAGTCCTAAAAGCACTTATCACCAAATTACAAGGGGAAACCTTCACCGAATAATAAAGCGATAGCATTCAAACATGAATTATAATGAGATACAAGCGATTCTAACAACCCGTTAAAATAGCCTGTAATCGAATCTCCTTCCCAATCTACCACAAGCAACCTGCGTATGATGATTGTGTTTGCTACAATGAATCTACAACCCCAAACCTGGAATTGGAAACCCTAGCAATATGACTAGTATCGATAAACCTAGGTGATCAATCCAGATTAACCAATAATAAGCAATCAAGCAATAAGCTCAGGAGATCGAAACAATTAACAAAGGACGAACAAGAGTAGAATACTCACAACCAAATCAATCGAAGGCTTCAAAGAACCAAGTGTAACAAAGGAGAGTTAGTTCTCCATAGGGTTTGTGAGATGATGGAAAAGAAAATACGTCTCTGGAAAAATAACCTAAAAAAAACCGGCTCATTCTCGGCAATAATATAACCTAATTAAAAGGGTTTAACATCCCGTAAAAATATAATATTAAAAACTAATAAGATAGGGGAAAATCGGATAAGAATCCGTCTCCAGGGACTGACGCGGGCGCGTCAGTAGCAGCGCGGGCGCGTCAGTGAATTGTCTTGCTACTTCTCTCTGATGCAACGACGCAGGTACTCCCTCCTAGCAGCGCGGGCACGTCAGTAGCAGCGCGGCCGCGCCAGCTCACCAGATTCCAGCTGCTTCCGAATTTCTTCACTTCAACTCTTCTATATCTTGCATGATCCTATGATTTCTTCAACTTCGTCAACAGGTTCCGAATCACCAGGTTCATACAAATATCTCTCACAATGACATGTAAATGATGACAAAAACTACTAAATGCGCTATATAATATATCGCATATCAGTACCCTATACTTAAGACTTGGCAAAGCATCCGAAAAATAGTTAGTCCGAATCGACATACCTGGGTCTATGTCAATTGGATTCTCTGTTTCTTCGTTCAGGATGACCATGATCTCCTCCACCTGGCTTTCCATATTTCTCTTTTCCAGCTCCCCGGGAGTCATATTTCTTACCTTAGGCTCCCCACAAGTGATGTACCTAGCTGATATGGACTTTACCTCTTCCATGGGACCTGTATGCCTTTCATTTTTATTGAAAGAATACTCAATTACCTCATCGATGATGTTGAAAGTGAGCACTCCCTTCCTTACGCTTATGTTGGCATCCACCGTCGCCAAAAAGGGTCTTCCTAGAATGATTGGACAAGCAGGGTCCTCTGCCATATCAATAACTAAGAAATCAGTAGGGACGAAGAACTTACCTACTTGCACTGGCACATTGTCCACCATGCCTGTTGGAATGACCACCGTGTTGTTTGCCATATAAAGCTTAGCATCCACAGGCTCTAGGGCACCTATCTTAATCTTGGACCATATTGATAGAGGTATTATACTTACACTAGCTCCAAGATCACATAAAGCATTAAATTTGTATTGACCAAATCCAATGGTTATAGCAAACTTACCTGGATCTGGCCTTTTCTCAAGAACGTCCATTTGGTTGCACTCCTCTGCGATCTCCGCCAATGACCGCTTTTTGCTTAGAATCTCCTTGAGGAACTTGACATATGATGGCATTTCATTAAGAGCTTCTGTGAAGGGTATGGTGACATTGAGCCTCTAAAGCATCTTGATGCAGCGCTGGAATTTCTTCTCTTCTGGATCCTTTGGAGATTTTTTCGGGAAAGACAACTTTTTCTTCGTCGGAGGTGCTGAAGGCTGGTCGACGTCGAGTACAGGTTGGTCGACATCTAGTTGATGTTGGTCGATATCGTCTACAGTGGTCGACTTCGGCTTGGGTGTAGAGTTCTGGTCGACGTCGAGGAGGGACTGGTCGATGTCGAGTAAGTTTTGGTCGATGTCGACTGGCTTGCTCGATGTCGAGTGGTCTGTTGTGTCCTTCTCCTCTGTATTCTAATCAGCTGTTTGCATCTGTCGCCCACTCCTTAGATTCATTGCTGCTACTTGCCCCGCAGATTTGCTGTTAGGATTGGGCTCAGAAGATCCAGGGAGCGTACCTGACTCTCTGGGGATGCTTGCTGCTAGCTGGCCAATCTGTGTGTCAATCGATTTCTTCCAAATATCGATTTCTCCAAGCCTATCGTTGACACCATGTATCTGAGTGTAGACGGAATTGAAGGACTGCTTGGTGTCTGAATGGTTCCTCCGCATTTCCTCAAGGATGGTTTGTTGGTCATCCTTCTTCTGGTCCCTTTCCGGATGTCCTGGAGCTCGGTATGGAGGGAGTTGATGTCACTAAAGTAGCCATGTCTTTATGCATATTTTAGTTCCATATTCTTTACATTTTGCATATTTCGGGTTAGGAATATGTCGAATTTATGTACTATATGCTTATTTGTCAGAAATGGAGATCTACATAAGTTTCTATTTAATATTGCAGAATATGGAGTCATTTCGGGAGAAAACCAAGAAGCAAGAATGGAGACCTAAGTCTACTCTATATCGACTAACTCTAGTCGATCTCGACGACCCAAGTCTAGGCACCTACACTGATCGAAGAGCCTATGTCGAAGAAGCTGAAGACGAAGAACCCGACTCCCGAACCTTCCTCGAGATCAAGTTTCTTACTCGATGTCGACAAGCTCTCGGAGACAACCCGGAGTCGAAGGGATTATCCAGAGTCGAGGGAAAATTATCCGGAGTCGAGGAGAGATCACCCGGAGTTGCCGAGAGAATACCCGACCATGCCCTGACACCCAACTCGAGATCGGGGACGTTTTCTCGAGGTCGACAAAGCCGAGGAGCCACACCCGAGCATGTCGAGAAGATCTACCCGACGTTGTCGAGAAGACCTAGTCGACGAGCCACCTTTACTCGAGATCGAGTAAGGGTACTCGAGATCGACGACGCCCGTGAGCCAGAGTCCGAGCCTGTCGAGCACCAGCAACCCGAGACGCCGAGCCAGCCAGTCGACCAACACTTCTACTCGAGATCGACTAGCCCTTTCTCGAGATCGAGGAAGCCTCCAGAAGCTGCGTAACGCGTTTTGCTTTATCCTACTCGGATTGGGATTCCTTGGGGCCAAAGATTGCCGAGTCTATCCGATATCTATCAACACCTATCCACATGAAGATACTTTAGCTTTTAGATTTAATTTCCTTTTTAGATTTAATTATGTTATTCAATTTATTTATCATTAAGCCTTTAGATATAGTTTTAGATATAGATAGAGATTTCTATCCTTGAATAGCAAGGATTAGAAGCCTATAAATAAAGCCTTAGGGGCTCAGTTTTATTCATTCAATCACACAACAATTAGTAGGAGTAGTAGAGAGAAAGAGAGAGTGAGTGGCCAAGAGGAGTTGGTGAAGCGAGAGCGGAATTGGCTTCCTTTGGTTGTAAGCTCTATTTTATTTTATTAATGCAAGTTTATTTCCTTTTATTATTGATGTCTTTAATTGTGATGAAGCGCGAGTAGTCCACCCACTTCTAGGGTTGGGGCGAGTCCGACGATAGCCCTACATAATTGAGGTAAAAGATCAGACTTTTATCAAGTTTTGATCATCTACTACTTTTTATGTGTTTATTACCCATCTAATGGAGGTCCATGCTAACAACTTGGATTATAAACATAAAATCGGTAGAGACAATTAGGGTTTCTTGAAAGAGTTGTCTAACTGTTGGAAAAGGCGAAAGCTTGTCCTTTGATGCGATTTACATGATTATCTGTTTTATCTCTGCCTTCTGCATGCTTGGTTATCGTTGTTGCAAACCCCAATCTTGGAAGTCTTTTACATACAGTTTAGTTCAAAATACCAAAGCACTTGTTTTTATTTTCTTTCGTTTTAGTTTTCTGTTTTCCTCGAGATCGACTAGCACTCCTCGATCTCGAGTTACTGATTCTCGATCCAGCATCGCCGTAGCTTCTGTGTGCAAGTCCTCGACAAGAACCAAGCCGACGACGACGAAGACCCTACTCGATCTCGAGTAGCCTTTGTCGAGATCGACCACCACCCTGTGCTCGCTGCTGCGCTGTGCTCGACTGTCCGATCTTCTGTCGAGTTATTGTACTCGAGATCTAGGACCCCTGTAGTCGACTTTTGTGAGATTCCACCGCTGCCTAGGATCCGCTGACACGCTTCCTCGTGGATCGATCCTGACTTCCCACTGCTGCATCGGGAGGAAGTCTTGTAATTATTTGCAAGGGACGGAATCTGGTTTGCTGTGATTATTTATATTTAATTTTGCATACTTGATTTCCTCCTACAACAGGGGTTCCTAGGGGCACTTTGAATCTGGTAAGCTACCTCTTTGTGGGTTTCTGCCATGCTGACTTGCTCTGTGTGTGGGCACTCAGTAGTGGTGTGCCGCTGTGAGCCGCATTCGATGCAGGGCTGGTTGACAGAAAGATACTTGCCTTGCTTGAGGAGCTTGCGATTCTGATCTCTGTAGTACTGCTCCTTGACATCTGGGTCAATCTCATTAGAAGGCTCATAGAGCGGCATGGATGGGACTGACCTGGCATAGGCATTCTCATCATAGTTTGTCGGAGTCCCATACTTATTGTCGTAGTTGGTAAGCTAGTCGAGGGTAGCCCATGCGTCAGCTGGTGGCATTGTCAAATACTCATAATGAATATACTGGTTGATCCTATCTTTAGCGGCCAGATCAAAAGAATTGAAGAAGATCTCTTGAATGACATAGGGTGGCTGTCCATGTGTAGGGCATGATTGCAGTAGATCCTTATAGTGTTCCCATGCTTTTGCTAGCGGCTCCCCAGGCTTCTGTTTGAAAGCTGTAATCTTCTAGCGGAGGAGCGCTATCTTGGAAGGAGGAAAGAATTTGTTGAGGAATTCCTGCCTTACTGTAGCCCATCTTGTAAGGGGTCGTGGAGGGAGACCTTCAAGCCACTTCAATGCTGGACCGGCCAGAGACCATCGAAAAGCTTTCATCTTGACATATTCCAGAGTAGTAACTTCAGCAAGAGTATGGCACATGTCAGAAAAATTGGTAATATGTTCAAGAGGGCATTCATTAAATCTTCCATAGAAGGCATTATTTTTAATCTCAATCAGGAAAGGAGTGCGAATTTCAAAATTATTTTGAGGGATTAGAATGGCCGATTCAGGCACAACAAGAGTCGGGTGCATGTAATCCTCTGCAGTGGTAGGGTATTGGGCAAGCTCAGCTTCTGCTTGCCTTCTTCGCTCAGTTTCCTGCTCAGTGCGTGCTCTCTTAGCGGCGAGAGCAACATTGTTGGCTTCTATTTCTGCCCTAAGCCTCTGTATCAACTGTTCTTTTGTTTCTGCGGCTGCCATGGCTCTTTTCAATTTAGCGTGGACGTGTATAAGGCGTTCTGGGTCGTCCAAGGCGTCAAACTCAAGCTGTTGACCAGAATGATGCATACACTGCAAAATCAAAACTTAAAGAAAAAGTGAGATCTATCTACCTAAGGCACGAATGATTGCTTCCCCGGCAACGGCGCCAATTTTTTGTAGGAGGAAATCGAGTTCAAAATATAATAAATTAAATCAAACCAGATTCGTGCCCACGCAAATAATTACAAGACCTCCTCCTGATGTAGCAGCGGGAAGTCAGGATCGATCCTCGAGGAAGCACGCCAGCAGATCTCAGGCAGCAGCAAATCTCACAGACAGACAGAAATAACAGAGAAAAGCAGAAAAAAAAGCAAAGACAGGAGCTTTTTGGTCGATATCGACTACCAGTACTCGATATCGAGTAAGAAAATCGATCACAAAAGCTTGAAATCAACTGACAGAAAGAAAAACTCAGCAAAATAACTCGACTTCGACAAAACTCAACTCGACATCGACCAGATTCCTCGATGTCAACCAAATCTTCTCCATTTCGAATAAAAACAAAATCAAAGTGCGAAGCTTTTCGAACGAAAATGAATGTGAACACGAAATTAACTCAATAAACTAAAGACTTCCAAGATCAGGGTTTCAACACCACAACGATAACCATGTAAAATAACACCTAAAGGCATAAAAGATCATGCTTTTCATCAAATAACTTTCGTTATTAACAAATAGGAATATAGAGACTTTCGCATAAACCCTAATTGTTACTAACCCTTTTCACATAATTAACCCAAGTTGTATTATGATCACTTTCGCTTCAATAACACAAACAAAGATCACCTTCAACTTTCGCAAAAGAATCATGCTTTCAGGGAAAGAAGACGAATTGCATAAAAAGCTTGTACCTTTACTGCATCACCTCACATGGCTACCGTCGGGCTCACCCCGACCCTAAAAGTTGGGTGACTACTCGCTCTTCATCATTAATAAAGACCTCAATAGAAAAAAGAAACAACTTTGCATTAAATATATAAAAAGAAAGCTTACAACCGAACAAGCCAAATTCGCTCTCGCCTTTCCACCTTGCTCTCGCCACACACTCTCTCTCTACTCTCTCTCTATGTAACTACTTACTTCTCCTTCTCAAATTGAATTGAATGAATAAAATCCATCCCCTAAGGCTTTATTTATAGCCTTCATTCCCTCTCTAATTAGGAAAGAAAACTATATCTAAATCTATATCTATCTATCTTTTATCTAAAGATTAAAACATGAAAATAAATAAATAAATCTAAAAGGAATTATATCTAATTGTGGATAAATCCACCTTGGACTTGATAGATCTTGATAGAATTTGCTCTTGTGGATATCTCAATTGGACTCGGGATAGAAACTGAACAAGATCCGAATAGCTCGATTTCGGCCGCCTGGGATCAACTCGATATCGAGTAGTTTTCTCGATATCGACCAAGGTTTCTCCAGCTTCACTTCAGCAGCTCGATCTCGTCTTCTGGAGCAAAAGTCGAGTAGATTTTGGTCGATTTCGACCAGTTTGGTCGACTTCAAGTAACTCTGTCGCTTTCAACATTCTGCGCCGTTCATAAAACGCACTTTCCCGAGTCCTCGTTTGTCGGTTGACGCATATGACCATGCGTTGGAAAGCTCTTTTCGAGGGCTACAACTCTCATGAAGACATCAAATCTTGATTCAAAATGATGGATGGCGAAAAGTTGCGTTTTCTCTAGCTGCACCATACTTAGCTTCTTCATGACTTTCCTTTAAGCTCCAAAGTGCGTCCAATTTCTGCGAAATATAACAAAAACTTGTGTAGACCTCCATATATTGCAAATAAACATAAACTACACAAATTATGTATCATTCTAACCCAAATGTATGAAATGCATGCAGAAAACGATATAAAAGTAACTATAAAACATGGCGAATTAGGCTCACATCACTATGTAAACTCTTGTATTTGCATTGATTTAATTAGATTGAATATAGAATCGAAGAAACCCTTTGCCTAAAGAGTTCTTCGATTATCAATCCAAAAGCCCTCGAAATCTCACGTCTTCAATCCTACGTTTACATCTTACGTTCTAAAATCAAACACGTCCCTATATACTCCAATTATTTATGTTATTCATTGCTTGAATTTACAACTGGTTTTGCATTAAATTCAACAAGTGGAGGGCTGATCTCATACGTCTCTTGGAGGAGTTGTGTGATCGAATTGGCCATCACCGTCATCTAGTGGGTTGATCAATTGTTTCCATTGGCAGACTGATCGAATTGTAGCAAGTGAGGATTAATTAATTGTCCTTGCTGCTTAATTTGTTCAAGTGCGTTGTAACTAGTGTGAAGAATCAAGTCGGGTGTAAGTTGTTCGGCATCTCTTCCGACTCCACCGTTTTGCTGTGATGGAGATGTGCAAACAAGTCAGCCTATGAAGTGGAAGAGAGACAATGATGAGGTATGTGAATTTTCTTTATATCTTCCTTTATGCATGCTAGCTGGAGCCAGGGAAGATGAATAGGCGAAGCCATGGAGCGTTCACTCGGGGAGGTTTAAACTTCTCCACATGATGCCCCCGAATGACATTCCACGCTTCCCACCATTGGAGGAACCACCTAATTCACCTATATACCTCCAGACAAGGATGAGCCAAGCTAATCCTTAAAGGGAAGTAGGTCAAGCTAAAGAGTTAAAATTTAGCGCTTACGGGAGGCAACCCACTGTTAGTTTATTATTTCTTTTTTCTTATATAATTTTACTTTATTTTATTTTCTTTACTTCGTGCAAGGTTTTCTATTGATGACTTTAGGTAATTCGGAGAACTGGAAGCCTACTCGACATCGACCCCTGACAGTGTTTTAGTGCACCTATTTCGAGCATTTGCACACCTGTTGTTGTGAGCCTAATTTGCCATGTTTTATACTATCTTTTATATCGATTTCTGCATGCATTTCATACATTTGGGCTAGAATAATTCAGAATCTATGTAGTTTACGTTTATTTGCTAAATTATGGAATCTACACCAGTTTCTGTTTAATTTTGCAAAAATAGAGGCAATTTACAACAGTTCTGAGAAAGGAGGAAAAGCTCGAAGTCAACTACAGAAAGTCCGAGGTCAAGGAGTAGCGGAACTAGGACAAATCGAGCTGGAAACAAGAAAATCGAGTCGAAACACACAGGTCAATGTCGAGTTCAGATAGTCGATATTGAGTGAAGTCTTACCGATTTCTACCAGAAGAAGCGAGAATCGACCAAGTCAAGAAAGAGCAGGTCGATATCGAGTTGACAAAGTCGATATCGAGTTCGCCCATAATAGAGTCAAGATCCGGAATCGACCGGAAAACTGAAGAAGAAAAATGCAAGTCGATATCGAGTTGACAAAGTTGATATCGAGTTGAAGCAAGTCAATTTCAACCCTGGGAGCCGAGATCGAATGTCTGAAGTGAAGACGGGAAATTGCAGGTCGATATCGAGTGAGGCAAGTCGATATCGAGTTGACCAATAGTGGCCGATTTCGAGCTAGTCCGAGTTCTAATCAAAGTTCTGTCCAAAGTCCAATGGAGATATCCACAATATCAAATTCTATCAAGATCCATCAAGATGGAAGAGGTATTTATCTATTTTAGATATAGTTCCTTTTAGATATTATTTACTTTATCATAATGTTTTATCTTATATTATTAGATAGATTTAGATATAGTTGTTCCATCCTAAAATCGCTACATGGAACACTATATATAAGACCTTAGGGGCTGAGTTTTATTCATTCTATTCCAATTCAATGGAAGATACAATTAGTTACATAGAGAGAGTAGATAGAGAGAGAGAGAGAGTTGGAGCCGATTGAGGTTGAAGAAGGCGAGAGCGGGATTTGGCTTCGATTGGTTGTAAGCTTTCTTTTAGTTTATTTAATGCAATTTATTTTCTTGAAATCTTTGATGAGTTTATTGATGATGAAAAGAGAGTAGTCACCCAACTTCTAGGGTCGGGGTGAGCCCGACGGTGGCCATGTAAGGTAATGCGATAAAGGTACAATCATTTGATGCGATTTCATCTTCTATCCCTATGAGCATGATTCTTTTGTCAATGTTGAAGGTGATCATTGTTTGTGTTATTGAAGCGAAAGTGATCTTAATGCAACTTGGATTAATTATGTGAAAAGGGTTAGTAAAAATTAGGGTTTATGCGAAAGCCTCTATATTCCTAGTTGTTAATAACGAAAGTTATTTGATGAAAAGCATGATCTTTTATGCATTTATGTGTTATTTTACATGTTTATCGTTGTGGTGTTGAAACCCTGATCTTGGAAGTCTTTTATTTTATTGATTTATTTCACGAATTTTGGATTTGAAGCTTCTGTTTGAGTCGATATTGAGTTGTTGCAGTCGATTTTTCTACTCGATATTGAATTCACTGAGGTCGATATCGACCAAAGTTCCTGCTTTTCGTTTTGTTTCTGCCTTTTCTCTATTGTTTCTGTTCGTCTAGTTGATTTTCTGCTGAGATTTGGAACTGAAAAGGCGGGCGCTGACACGCTTCCTCGTGGATCGATCCTGACTACCCTCTACTACAACGGGAGGAAGTCTTGTAATTAATTTGCGGAGATCAGGGAGTCGAATTTGGAATCGATATTTGGTACTTGAATTTTCCTCCTAACAAATTTGGTGCCGTTGCCGGGGAAGCCATAATTCGCGCCCTTTTTAGTTCTTTTTATTTTCTTTATATTTGTTTTTATTTTTTAGTTCCTTTTTACTTGCTTTTTCTTTTTGCTTTTTAGGTGCATGCGAAGAACTGATCGCACTCCTATAGACCCTATTCTCGAGCCTGAGTGATTTTTTCATCTTTAGTAAAGGCTTAGAAGGGGACTCATGTCGACATCCGACAACGAGAATGCGGGCCAGCTCACACCAACACAGGAGCTTGAGCAACTCTGCCAACAAATTGAGGCACTCACCACCAGAGAAGCTAAACACGCCCGACGAGAGGTGAAATATGCACAGAACCAGCAACGGGTAGATCGCGAGATAAACGCGAGAAGGGAACTTCAGGAGCGGATTGGGCACATCCCAGCCAACGCAAATGAATATCTGCATCCTACTCTGGAAGTTCCAGAATCAGCGATCATTCTTCCTGCTATTAACTTTGAAATTCGTCCTTCTTTTATTACTGAAATTAGAAGGAGTCAATTTAAGGGAAGAATAAATGAATGTCCTTTAGAGCATGTCACTACTTTTATACACTTATGCGAAACTATAACTGATGGTGCTAATCTTGAATACTTAAAACTAAAGGCTTTTCGTTGGTCCCTTGCAGGAATAGCCCAACAATGACTAGAAGGATTGCCTGCACGATCAATTCGCACATGGAATGAACTACATGACCTGTTCCTCAACAATTTCTTTCCTCCTGCAAAGACAGCTTCCCTCAGACAACAAATCACGGCTTTCAGACAAAAGCCAGGAGAACCATTAGCACAAGTCTGGGAGCGTTACAAGAGGCTTCAATTGCCTGGATGCGCCTACTAAGGATCGGATGAATAACTACACCAACTATAAGTATCTTGGATACACTCCACGCCGACCATGAGAGGTATTTGAGACACTGGTGTTGGGATCACCCCATCCCTAGAAGAAGAAAATTAGAAACAAGACATAATAAAAGAAAATAACTTTAACATTAAAAATAAAACTAAACTTACAAAACCCTCCAAACGTTCCTCATCTCTCTCTCCTTGCGCCCTAAGACGACTTGACTTGAATTGATTGAATGAATAAAATCCAGCCCCTAATGCCTTATTTATAGGCTTCTTTCCCTAGCTATTCTAGGAAGGAAATATCTATCTCTATCTAAATTGATCTATCTAAAGACATAAGATAAAATTTACGGGAAGAATAAATATCTATCTCTATCTAAAAGGAAATAGGACTAATGTGGATAAATCTTCCTTCTCTTGATAGAACATGATGTGACTTGATAGAATATCTCAAATCTTGGCTTGCAAGTAACCACAATTCTCAGATTTCTCCTCGATCTCGACTCAGACAGCTTTTGGAATCTCCTCGACGTCGACCAAGTTCCTCGATGTCGAGTAGAAATCTTCGTCTTAAGTGGTCCTATGCTCATCTCGTGCTCGATCTCGTCCTCTGGAGCAAATGTCGAGTAAAATTTGGTCGACGTCGACCAGTTTAGTCGACTTCGACTAAATCTGTGCGCTTTCAGCATTTTGCTCCGTTCTTGAAATGCACTTTCCCGAGTCCTCGTTTGTCGGATTGATGCATCTGAGCATGCATTGGAAAGCTCTCTTCGAGGACTACAACTTTCATGAAGACGTCAAAGCTTGATTCAGAACAATGAGTGGAAAAAAGTGGGCTTTTCTCCAGCTGCACCATTCTTAGCTTCTTCAATACTTTCCTTTAAGCTCCAAAGTACGTCCGATTTCTGGGAAATATAACAAAAACTTGTGTAGACCTCCATATATTTCAAATAAACATAAACTACACAAATTCTTTATTATTCTAACCCAAATGTAAGAAATGCATGCAGAAATCGATATGAAAGTAAGTGTAAAACATGGCAAATTAGGCTCACATCAACTGGCCAACTACGACAACACATATAGGACTTCTGCGGTGGCATCTGACGAAAGGTATAAAAGGCCTTCCCCATCTATGTCGTTGTCTGTGCCACCCAAGGAAGTTGATCTAGACGTCAGGGACCAGTTCCATAACGATCAGGTACGTCGCCTTACCAAATAATTTAAATTCCTCTCCAAAGATAAGCTTTGTTTGGAATATGGGTCTATGAGGCACAACACTACTGCGTGCCCACACGTCGATCAAGTACAACAATGAGAGACCCACGAGGAGGTAAGGTATGCGGGGGGACACTACTCAGGGCCAAACCAGAACCAGAACTAGAGCTACTATCGCTAGCCCCAGCATCGGAATCCCCCTCCCTACAGAGCACCTGGTCACCCTGACAGAGAAGGTAAGAAGGATGACCTGCAGACCATCCTTGAGGAAATGCGGAGGAACCATTCAGACACCAAGCAGTCTATCAATTCCATCTACACTCAGATGCATGGTGTCAACTTTAGGCTTGGGGAAATTGATATATGGCGGAAATCAATGGAAACTCAGATAGGTCAACTAGCAGCATCCGTCCCCAGACAGTCAGGTACGCTCCCTAGATCTTCTGAACCTAACCCTAAGGGTAAATCTACTGGACAGGTGGCTGCTATGAACCTAGGGAGTGGGCGACAGATACAAACGCCGGAGCAAATGACAGAGGAAATGAGAAATAGAGACCGGTCGATATCGACCAACCCAGTTGATATCGACCAGTCCCTAGTCGATATCGACCCCTCCCTACTTGATATCAACCCGAATCCTCCCCAAATCCCGAGGCCGGCAAATCAACTCGATATCGACCAGACACAGGTCGATATCGACCAGCCGTCACTCGATTTTGACCACCCCCAGTTGACATCTGCACCTCCGCCGAAGAAAAAGCTGCCTTTCCCGACGAAATCTCCAAAGGATCCTGCAGAGAAGAAGTTCCAGCGTTTCATAAAGATGCTTCAAAGGCTCAACGTCACAATACCCTTCACATAAGCTCTTAATGTGATGCCATCTTACGTCAAATTCCTAAAGAAGATTTTGAGCAAAAAGCGGTCAATGGCTGAGATCACAGAAGAGTGAAGCCAGATGGGCGTACTTGAGAAAAGGCTTGATCCAGGTAAGTTTGCTATAACCATTGGATTTGGTCAATATAGATTTAATGCATTATGTGATGTGGGAGCGAGTGTGAGTATAATGCCTTTATCAATCTGGTCCAAGATTAAGATAGGTGCCCTAGAGCATGTGGATGCTAAGCTTTATATGGCGAACAACACAGTGCTCATCCCAACAGGGATGGTGGACAATGTGCTAGTGCAAGTAGGTAAGTTCTCCGTCCTTGCTGATTTCTTAGTTATTGATATGGCGGAGAATCCTACTTGTCCAATTATTCTAGGAAGGCCTTTCTTGGCGACGGTGGATGCCAACATAAGCGTAAGGAAGGGAGTACTCACTTTCAACATCAGCGATGAGGTAATTAAGTATTCCTTCAATAAAACTGAAAGGCATACAAGTCACATGGAAGAGGTAAAGTCCGTATCAGCCGGGTACATTACTTGCGGGGAACCTAAGGTAAGAAATATGACCGCAGAGGAGCTAGAAAAATGGATATGGAAGCCCAGGTGGAGGAGATCATGGCCATCCTGAATGAAGAAGTAGAGAATCCACTCGACATAGACCAAGATACGTTGATATGGGCTAACAATTTTTCGGATGCTTTACCAGGTCTTAAGTATGGGGTCAAAATCGACTTGGAGAAATCGACTTGAGCACAAAGTTAGTCGATATCGACCCCACTTACTCGATTTCGACCCACCCAAGTCGAGGAATCTCCACCAGAAATCGACCAAGGCAAAATCGAGCAGGATCACTCGATATCGATCCAACCTGGTCGATATCGACCTGCCCATGCTGACTCGGTTTCTTCCCAGAGCCAACACAACCCGATTTTGAGCAACAGAACTCGATATCGAGTGACCCGACTCGATATCGACCAGACCCCGAGGTCCCAAAATCTGATTCTGCGAAGGTAAGCCAAGAGTTTCCAATGATGAGCCCAAAGAATATGAAGTTGGAGACAAGGTCTATGTTTCCAAATCAAATGATCATTGGTTTCCCAACAAGTTCAAGAAGAAGAAGATGGGCCATTTAACTATGAACAAGATCCATTCCGAAGGACTACAGTTGATGGACAAGAATGGAGTCCTATTTGAGGCCCATGCTACATGGGCCCTGCAAATGCCACCTTGAGCCTAATGGAGAAGTCGGCCTAGCGACTATAAAGTCTAGAGCTTGTAAATAGACATTTATTTTTTGGGATTTTTGGACATTGTTGCTTTTGTTTTTGGTTTGGGACATTATTTTCTATTGTAGGTATTTCTCTTGTAATTTTTCACGAACAAGGAAGAAAACAAGGGGTCGATATCGACCATGTTTACTCGATATCGACCATGGCCTATAGCAAGGCACTCGATTTTTGACATCATTCGCATCTGTCTAGTGAGTTTCTTTCTTTACCCTTATTTTTTATATAGTGAGGACACTGTAATGTTTAAGTATGGGGTGGAGGAAGGGCTTACTTTATGCATATTTGATTTATTTGACGTTATTTGTGCATTATTTCTTTAATTGCTTATTCATGGCTATTTTGGAATTCATTATTGATTTATGTGCTTATATGCATGTTTTCCAAAGTTTATAAAAAATTACCCCATTGAAATTTTTTTGATTAGTGTCATGGAAGCGTTATTGAACTCGACGATGCAAAATTGGATTCATTAGAGATATAGCCAGGGGCGGATGCTATTGGAAGAGATGGGATGCTCAAGCATCCCCAATTTTCATAAAAAAATTTAGTATTAGTGTTAAATTTATTATTATTATATTAAAGCATCCCCTAAATATTTTGAAAAAAAACAAATAAAATAACTTACCTGTTGCCTCACGTGCTTGATTTTGAGGAAGTGGGAGAGAGAGGGTAAGGGTAAGGCACGCTCTGTCATCCCAACTCTCACATCCCAATTGAGTTTTCCAATTTCAATTAAACCTAGACCATCGACCCACTTAAGGAGGCGGCGGCGACGGGAGGCGTGATTGTGGAGGGCAAGCGGCGCCGGAGACAGGAGAAGAGCGATTGCGCAGGGCAGGATGCGCCAACGATAGGAGAAGAGCGATTGCGGAGGGCAGGAGGCGCCGACGATCGGAGAGGCGCGATTGTGGAGGCGGGAGGGCAGGAGGCACCGACTGTCTTGGTGTCTTACTATCTTGGTGGTTCAAATTGATTCTTTCAGACATTCAAATTGATTACTTGATTTCAGATTTGGTCCATTTGGAGGTAATCATCACTCATTCAACTTGATTCAATTCATTATTGTTGAATGAATTACTTGAATAAATTGGATTGTTATTACTTGTGAGTTAGTCCTTATTTAAACTTAGAAATACGGTTGGAGATGAGTTTCTTGGAGACTGTATGGTTCTTCATATTGAGAAAGAGTATGCTGAGTCTATAGAGAATGAAGACCTCATAAAAGAGTTTGAAGAACTATCGAATCGTAAAGTTAAATTTAGTTAGTTTAATATTCCTTATTGTATCCATTTGAGGGGTTAAGACTCGCTACGTTCCCCCTGACTAGGTGTATCCATTTTGATTTCGATCAATATAAACTTTTCTTTTGTTTATCGAGTCTATTGTATACATTTTAGTTTGGTTAACTTTTGTTGTTATATGTTGCATCTTTTTACATCATCGCAAGTTAGAAAGTTTGACTTGATCTTTGAAGCATCCCCTAGTAAGTGGTCCAGGATCCGCCCTTAGATATAGCATGAAATTGCCTACTAAAGGGAAGTCACAATGAAGTGCATTATTTCTTGAAAACCATGAAAGGAGGTAAATTTGATGTTGCTTTTGACATGTTGCTTAATAAGAGGATAGAGGACATTATATTTCCATATAATGCTCATATTGTTAAATTCCTAGCCTTACCTATGATTATGCATCACAAAAGCCATATTGAGCCTTATTTCATATTATGCTCCGCATGTTCTAAATATTGCCCATTCTTTACCTTATTTACATCCGGGGATTTTGTTGAGAATGATGTTACATTATGGAGATATTATATGGTGGTTTGTGTTGTTGTTATCAATATTGGAGTTTGGCAGGATGAATTGAAAAATATATGGAAAATTTAATGAGTGAAAGAAAATCCGACCACCTCAGGAGATAAAGGTAGATCGACTCTGCTCGCTGAGATAATAGTTCAGCGGGATGGGATACACAGGTGAGGAGTCCAAAGCACTAAGTATCCGGGGCCATTCATGACACCCATGTTTGCGACTCGCGAGAAGGCAGTGCTAAAGTTAGAGAGGTAAAAGCATAATATTGAAAAAAGCAATGAGCAATGAGAGAAAGGTGAGAAATCAAAAGAAGAAGGAATGTGGTATGAAAGTCTGGAAAGTACTCCATTTCCCCGGATTATTAGCACCACATTGCCAAAAATTTGCCCACCTTTAGCCTTTTACCAATATGCTCCTTATTGAGCTTAATTGAAGTCATCTTGATTATTAATGCTTTGTCACTTATGAATTGTTTTGCATAACCATTCTTTTTTGAGTAGATGTTGCTTTTTTATTGCACATGTATGGATTTGTGACAGAAGTACCTTTTCAAGGATGGTAATTGATTGTAGGGACATATGGCAATGAATATAAGATGTTGAGAGTTTGAATTCTTCCCATTAATGACAATTAAAAGTATTGCTTGAGGACAAACAAGCTTATGTATGGGGTGTTTGTCATGAGCCTAATTTTCCATGTTTTATACTATCTTTTATATCGATTTCTGCATGCATTTCATACATTTGGGATAGAATAGCTCAGAATCTGTGTAGTTTATGTATATTTTCCAAATTATGGAATCTACACCAGTTTCTGTTTAATTTCGCAGACAGAGAGGCAATTTACAGCAGTTTTGAGAAAGGAGGAAAAACTCGAAGTCAACTACAGAAAGTCCGAGGTCAAGGAGTAGCGAAACCAGGACAAATCGAGCTGGAAACAAGAAAATCGAGTCGAAACACACAGGTTGATATCGAGTTCAGATAGTCGATATCGAGTGAAGACAAGCCAATTTCCACCAGAAGAAGCCAGAATCGACTAAGTCAAGAAAGAGCAAGTCGATATCGAGTTGACAAAGGAGATATCGAGTTGGCCCATACTCGAGTCAAGATCCGGAATCGACCAGAAAACTGAAGAAGGAAAATACAAGTCGATATCGAGTTGACAAAGTCGATATCGAGTTGAAGCAAGTAGATTTGCATCCTGGGAGCCGAGATCGAGTGTCTGAAGTGAAGACAGGATATTGCAGGTCGATATCAAGTGAGGCAAGTCGATATCGAGTTGACCAACAGTGGCCGATTTCGAGCTAGTCCGAGTTCTAATCAAAGTTTTGTCCAAAGTCCAATAGAGATATCCACAAGATCAAATTCTATCAAGATCCATCAAGATGGAAGAGATATTTCTCTATTTTAGATATAGTTCCTTTTAGATATTATGTCCTTTATGATAATGTTTTATCTTACATTATTAGATAGATTTAGATATAGTTGTTCCATCCTAGAATAGCTACATGGAACACTATAAATATAGCCTTAGGGGCTGAGTTTTATTCATTCAATTCCAATTCAATTGAAGATACAATTAGTTACATAGAGAGAGTAGAGAGAGAGAGTTGGAGCCGACTGAGGTTGGAGAAGGCGAGAGCGGGATTTGGCTTTGATTGGTTGTAAGCTTTCTTTTAGTTTATTTAATGCAATTTATTTTCTTGAAATCTTTGATGAGTTTATTGATGATGAAGAGCGATTAGTCACCCAACTTCTAGGGTCGAGGTGAGCCTGACGGTGGCCATGTAAGGTGATGCGGTAAAGGTACAATCTTTTGATGCGATTTCGTCTTTTATCCCTATGAGCATGACTCTTTTGCGAAAGTTGAAGGTGATCCTTGTTTGTGTTATTGAAGCGAAAGTGATCTTAATGCAACTTGGATTAATTATGTGAAAAGGGTTAGTAACAATTAGGGTTTATGCGAAAGCCTATATTCCTATTTGTTAATAACGAAAGTTATTTGATGAAAAGCATGATCTTTTATGCCTTTATGTGTTATTTTACATGGTTATCGTTGTGGTGTTGAAACCCTGATCTTGGAAGTCTTTTATTTTATTGATTCATTTCACGAATTTTGGATTTTAAGCTTCTGTTGGAATCGATATTGAGTTGCTGCCGTCGATTTTTCTACTCGATATCGAATTCACTGAGGTGGATATCGACCAAAGTTCCTGCTTTTCGTTTTGTTTCTGCCTTTTCTCTGTTGTTTTTGTTTGTCTGGTTGATTTTCTGCTGAGATTTCGAACTCAAAAGGCGGGCGCTTACACGCTTCCTCGTGGATTGATCCTGACGACCTTCTACTACAACGGGAGGAAGTCTTGTAATTATTTTGCGGAGATCAGGGTGTCGAATTTGGAATCTATATTTCATACTGTATAAAAATAAGGGTAAAGAAAGAAACACTTGTTTAGTGAGTTTCTTTCTTTACCCTTATTTTTATACAGTGAGGACATTGTAATGTTCAAATATGGGGTGGGGGAAAGGCTTACTTATATTATATTTATGCAAATTGCTTTATACATGGTTACTTTGGATATGTTATTTATCTATATGCTTACATATTATTATCCAAAGTCTATTTTTAATCTCCCCATTGAAATTTTTTTATTAGTGTCATGGAAGTTTTAATTGAACTCGACGATACAAAATTGGATTCATTAGAGATATAGCATGAAATTGCCTAGTAAAGGGAAGTCACAATGAAGTGCATTATTTTCTTGAAAACCATAGAAGGAGGTAAAATTTGATATTGCTTTTGATATGTTGCATGATAAGAGGATGGTGGACTTTATATTTCCATATAATGCTCATATGTTTATATTCCATAGCCATACCTATGCTTATGCATCACAAAAGCCATATTATGCCTTATTTCATATTTTGCTCCACATGATCTAAATATTGCCCATTCTTTACCTTATTTCCTATCCGGGGATTATGTTGAGAATGATGTCACATTATGGAGATTACTATATGGTTATTGTGTTGTTATTATCATTATTGGAGTTTGGCAAGAAATTGAAATAATATATGGAAAATTTAATGAGTGAAAGAAAATCCGATCACCTCAAGAGATAAAGGTAGATCGACCCTGCTTGCTGAGATAATAGTTTGGCGAGATGGGACAAACAGGTGAGCAGTCCAAAACACTAAGTATCCGGGGCCATTAATGACACCCATGTTTGCGACTCGCGAGAAGGCAGTGCGGAGTTTAGAGAGGTAAAAGCATTATTATTGATAAAAGCATTGAGCGAATAAGTGAAAGGTGAGGAATCTTATTAAGAAGGAATGTGGTAAAGAATGTTTGGAAATACCCCATTTCCCCGGATCATTAGCACCACATTGCCAAAAATTGCCCACCTTTTGCCTTTTATCAATCTACTCCTTATTGAGCTTAATTGAAGTCCTCTTGATTATTGTTGCTTGTTGTGAGCTGAATCTGCCATGTTTTACAATAACTTTTATATCGTTTTCTGCATACATTTCATGCATTTGGGCTAAGATAGTACAGAATCTATGTAGTTTATGTTTATTTGCCAAATTATGGAATCTACACCAGTTTCTGTTTAATTTTGCAGAATTCGAGGCAAATTACATCAATTCTGAGAAAGGTCGGAAAAGCTCGGAAATCAACTACAGAAGTCCAAGGTCATGAAGCAGCGGAACCAGTCGAATCAAGCTAGGAACCCATGTTTACTCAATCTAGAGTAAGGCTACTCGATCTCGATAAGAGTTTCCGAGCACAGACCTTGTCGACTAGGCACTGAGTCAGAGGCAACCTGACTCCGGAAACCCCAACTCGATCTTGAGTTTCCTTGTTGAGATCGACAACACCAGGAGTAGCATGTCCAGAGTCGACGAGTTGTGCCATGTCGAGAAGCCGAAGACGGAGAAGCTGAGCAAAACCCTAGTCGATCTCGAGGAGCTTTGTCGAGATCGAGGAACCCATGGAGCACCTGTCCGAGCCATGACGAGCAGAGCTACCGACCAAGCCAGCCAGCCCAAGTCCATGACCACCCTAGTCGATCTCGAGGAGCCCTAGTCGAGATCGACGAGCCGCGTCCGAAGCCGCGTTACGCGGTTTGAGCAGTCCTACGCGCTGTGGGAATCCTTGGGGCCGAAGGAAGCCGAGTCTATCCGAAATCCATCAAATTTTATCTATGGAAGACAAGATCTATCAACATGAGAATACTTACCTATTTAGATATTATTTCCCCTTTATAGATTTAATTCCTAAAGTACTTTTATTTATCTTTTAAGCTTTTTAGATATAGATAGATATTTTCTATCCTTAAATAGCAAGGAATAGAAGGCTATAAATAAAGCCTTAGGGGCTAGTTTTTCATGCATTCAATCACACAGTGAATTCCATTCAAGTAAGTAGGAGTAGAGAGAGAGAGTTTGTGGCGAGCAAGGTGGAAAGGCGGAAGCGGATTTGTCTTGTTGGTTGTAAGCTTTCTTTATTTAATTCAATGCAAGTTAGTTTCTTTTGTTATTTGATGTCTTTCTTGATGATGAAGAGCGAGTAGTCCACCCACTTCTGGGGCTGGGGTAAGCCCGACGGTGGCCATGTAAGGTGATGCGGTAAAGGTACAATCTTTTGATGCAATTCGTCTTCTATCCCTATGAGCATGATTCTTTTGCGAGAGTTGAAGGTGATCCTTGTTTGTGTTATTGAAGCGAAAGTGATCTTAATGCAACTTGGATTAATTATGTGAAAAGGGTTAGTAACAATTAGGGTTTATACGAAAGCCTCTATATGTCTATTTGTTAATAACGAAAGTTATTTTGATGGAAAGCATGATTTTTGTATGCCTTTATGTGTTACTTTGCATGGTTATCGTTGTGGTGTTGATACCCTGGCTTTGGAAGTTTTTCTTATATTGAGTTTATTTCTGTCAAATTGTTAATTTTGTGTTCGAAATCTGCAATTTGAAGTTTCTGAGTTTTTGTCGAGATAGAGCAGTGTTAGTCGATCTCAAGTAGGGCCTTGTCTAGGTCGAGTTGAGTTTCTGCTTTCTGTCGTCGATTTTTAGTTTCTGTTTTTGCTACTGTTAGTCGATCTCGAGTTAGGGTTAGTCGAGATCGAGTTAGTTTCTTTCTTGCTTTTATTTCTTGTCTTCGTTTGTTATTTCTATCTTTCTTTGTTTCTTTGTTTCTGTCTTTTCTGTTGCTTTTCTGTGAGATTTACAGCTGCCTAGGATCCGCTGACACGCTTCCTCGTGGATTCGATCCTGACTTCCCGCTACTGCATTTGAGGGAGTCTTGTAATTATTTGCGTGGGCCTAAATCTGGTTTGATCTATTTTATTATATTTCATACTTGATTTCCTCGTCACAACAAATTGGCGCCGTTGCCGGGGAAGCTATCATTCGCGCCTTAGGTAGTCAGATCTCACTTTTTTCTTTGAGTTACTTTACAGGTGTATGCGCCGTTCTGGTCAACCACCTGAGTTTGACGGCTTAGACGAACCGGAATGCCTCCTACACATCCGAGCTAAACTACAAAGAGCCATGGCAGCCGCTGAAACACAGGAGCAGCTGATTGCAAGGCTTACAAGGGAATTGGCCGCTAAAGATGCTGCTATCGCCACTGAGAAAGCTGTAAGGGAACAAGCAGAGGCTGAGCTTGCCCAATACCCAACCACGGCAAAGGATTATATGCACCCAACTCTCGTCGTGCCTGAATCGGCGATTCTTATCCCTGAAAACTCTTTTGAAATTCGCACTCAATTTCTTATAGAGCTTAAAAATAATGCCTTTTTTGGTAGGTTTAATGAGTGTCCTCTTGAACATATTACAAATTTTTCTAACATGTGTCGTACTCTTGCTGAAGGTACAACTTTGGAATATGTCAAGATGAAGGCTTTTCGCTGGTCTCTCGCTGGACCTGCATTGAAGTGGCTTGAAGGGCTGAAACCAAGATCACTCACAACATGGGCCCAAGTAGAGCAAGAGTTTCTGAACAAATTCTTCCCTCCTGCAAAGACAGCACTCCTCCGCCAGAAGATCACAGCTTTCAAACAGAAGCCTGGGGAGCCGCTAGCAAGAGCATGGGAAAGATACAAGGAACTGCTATGATCTTGCCCTACTCATGGACAACCACCCTACGTCATTCAGGAGATCTTCTTCAACTCTCTTGACCAAGTCACTAAGGATAGGATCAACCAGTATACTCGCTATGAGTATCTGACGATGCCACCAATAGACGCATGGGGAGTGCTCGACAAGCTCACTAACTATGACAACAAGTATGGGTCTCCTGCAAACTATGAAGAGAACCCCTACGCCAGGCCAGCACAGCACCATCCATGCCCCTCTATGAGCCTCCTAAAGAGATTGATCCTGATGTAAGGGAGCAGTACTACAGAGATCAGAACAAGAAGCTCCTTAAGCAAGTAAGGTATCTTTCTATCAACCAGCCTTGCATTGAATGCGGATCGCAGCGGCACACCACTACTGAGTGCCCACACACAGAGCAAGTCAGGCTGGCAGAGCACCACGAAGAGGCAGCTTACGCAGGGGGTCCCAATCGCTACATGGGGGACCAAAGGTTTCAGCAACCACAATGGAACCAAGGTGCCCCTAGGAACCCCCTGCCCTACAGAGCTCCAGGACATCCGGAAAGGGACCAGAAAAGGGATGATATATAGACAGTCTTAGAGGAAATACGGAGGAATCATTCAGAAACTAAGCAGTCCTTCAACTCCGTCTACACTCAGATGCAAGGTGTCAACTCTAGGCTTGGGGAAATTGATATGTGGCGGAAATCAGTTGATACACAGATAGGCCAGCTAGCAGCAGGAATCCCCAGACAATCAGGTTCGCTCCCTGGATCTTCTGAACCAAAACCCAAGGGAAATACCGGACACATCGCTGCTGTAAAACTCAGAAGCGGCCATCAACTGCAAGAGCCAGAGGTCGGAAAGCAGTAGAACACAGGAGAAAAGCAGGTCGACCAGCAGCAAGTCGACAAGAACCTAGTCGATCTCGACGAGGGCCAACTCGATCTCGAGGAACAATTAGGCCAGCCTTCATCTACACAGCACTGCAACTCGACACCACCCAATCTGGTCGAGATCGAGGAAGGCGTGGTCGAGATCGAGGAAGAGCAACCTGAGATCGAGAAGGCTGCAACAAGTCCGACATCTGTTCTGGCTCCGAATCAGAAAAAGAAGTTGCCTTTCCCCACAAAATCTCCAAAGGACCCGGCAGAAAAGAAATTTCAGCGCTTCATCAAGATGCTTCAGAAGCTCAACGTCACCATCCCCTTCACAGAAGCTCTCAATGAAATGTCATCCTATGTCAAGTTCCTAAAGGAGATTCTGAGCAAAAAGCGATCAATGGTTGAGATTACAGAGGAATGCAGCCATTTGGACATACTGGAGAAGAGACCAGATCTAGGTAAGTTTGCTATAACCATTGGATTTGGTCCATATAAAATTAATGCTTTATGTGATCTTGGAGCTAGTGTGAGTATAATGCCTTTAACAATTTGGTCCAAGATTAAGATAGGTGCCCTAGAGCCTGTGGATACTAGACTTTACATGGCCAACAACACGGTGGTCATTCCAACAGGCATGGTGGACAATGTGCCAGTACAAGTAGGTAAATTCTTTGTCCCTGCTGATTTCTTAGTTGTTGATATGCAAGAGGACCCTGCTTGTCCAATTATTCTAGGAAGACCCTTCTTGGCGACAGTGGATGCCAACATAAGCGTGAGGAAAGGAGTGCTCACTTTCAACATCAGCGATGAGGTAATTGAGTATTCCTTTAATAAAACTGAAAGGCATACAAGTCCAATGGAAGAGGTAAAATCTATCTCAGCCTGTGTTCTAAATATCGGATATATCGGCCGATATATCGGCCATATATCGGGGATATTTAGAATCCGCTACGATATCGGCATATCGGGTGAAAAATATCGGTCAACGCCATATATCGGGTCAACGCCGATATATCGGGTCAATATCGGCGATATATCGGGTCAACGCCGATATATCGGGCCAATATCGGCGATATATCGGGGATATTTAGAACTGCCAACTTTGATAAGTTCACTTTAGCCTTTATGAATGGAGTTATTTTTATTTTATCAAGTTTATTTGGTAATTTTGCAATTTAAATATTATTTTTTCATGTATATTTTTACATTTTGAAGTATAAATATAGTAATTATAGCTAAAAATTAGTGAAACCGATAAGTCCGATATATCTCGATATATCCCCGATATATCATTTTTACTCCTAACCGATACGACCCCGATACCCGATATTTAGAACCTTGATCTCAGCTGGCTACATCACTTGCAGGGATCCCAACCCTGAGGAGCTGGAAAAGAGAGATATGGAGGCCCAGGTGGAGGAGATCATGGCAATCCTAAAAGAGGACACAAAGAATCCAATCGACACAAACCAAGGTACGTCGTTATGGACTAACTATTTTTCGGATGCCTTGACAGGAACCAAGTATGGGGTCAAGGTCGACCAAGACTCCTCGACATCGAGGACTCTAGTCGATCTCGACCAAAGCCAGGAGCCCCCACTAGCACCAGCGTCATCGAGCAGCCAGACTGAAGTGCCAGCCAACTCGAGATCGAGTACCGTACTCGAGATCGACCACCACCACCTCGCTGCCTCGGCTTCGCCTTCCTCGACGCTGACTCCACCAGAACCCTCCTCGAGATCGAGTAGCCCACTCGAGATCGACCAAAGTCTAGCTTCCCCAGCTCCTGCATCCTCGAGCAGCTCACCACCAGAACCTGAGAAGTCGTCGAGATCGAGTACCCCTACTCGAGATCCACCAAACACCGTGGTCCCCGATTCCGTCTCTGCGAAGGTAAGCCAAGGTATGGATCTTTCTTCTCCTATTTCCATTAAAGATCTATCTATACATGGGAGAGGTTTGCCTTGGTATGTGCGCTTATGTAGGATATCCAATGATGAGCCCAAGGAGTATGAAGCTGGAGACAAGCTCTATGTCTCTAAATCAAAAGATCATTGGTTCCCTAACAAATTCAACAAGAAGAGGATGGGACCTTTTGTGGTGAACAAGATCCATTCTGGAGGATTACAGCTGATGGACAAGAATGGAGTCCTATTCGAAGCCCAGGCTACATGGGCCCTGCAGATGCCATCTTGAGCATAAATGGAAAGTCGGCTTAGCGACAATAAAATCTAGAGCTTGTAAATAGACATTTATTTTTGGGACTTTTTGGACATTGTTTTGTTTGTTTTTGGTTTTGAATACTTTTCGTTTTTCTATTATAGGTATATGTCTTCTGCACTTTTCAGGTCCATGGATAGAAGCAAGCTTTATTCAGACTCGGCCCAAGCGGTTCCTTTTATTCAAAATTGAGGGCCCTGCACATCTGTCTAGTGAGTTTCTTTCTTTACCCTTGTTTTTATACAGTGAAGACACTGTAATGTTTAAGTATGGGGTGGGGGAGGGGCTTACTTTATGCATATTTGCCATATTTGACATTATGTGTGCATATTTATTTCTTTGAATTGCTACATGGCTATTTTGGAATGCATTATTGATTTATGTGCTTATATGCATGTTTTCCAAAAGTTTGAGAAAAATGGCCCCCATTTAAAAATTTTGATTAATGTCATGGAAGCTTAATTGAACTCGACGATGCAAAATTGGGTTCATTAGAGATATATCATGAAATTGCCTAGTAAAGGTAAGTCACAATGAAGTGCATTATTTCTTGAAAACCATGAAAGGAGGTAAAATTTGAAGTTGCTTTTGACATGTTGCATGAGAAGAGGATGGAGGACTTTATATTTCCATATAATGCTCACATTGTTTAAATTCCTAGCCTTACCTATGCTTATGCACTACACAAAGCCATATTATGCCTTATTTCATATTATGCTCCACATATTCTAAATATTTTCCATTCTTTACCTTATCCGGGGATTATGTTGAGAATGATGTTACATTATGGAGATGTTATATGGTGATTTTGTTGTTGTTATCATTATTGAAGTTTGGCGGAAATGTTTGAAATATATGGAAAATTCAATGAGTGAAAGAAAATCCGATCAAAGATCGACCCTGCTCGCTGAGATAATAATTTGGCGAGATGGGACACCATGTGAGGAGTCCAAAGCACTAAGTATCCGGGGCCATTCATGACACCCATGTTTGCGACTCGCGAGAAGGCAGTGCTGAGGTTAGAGAGGTAAAAGCATTGTTATTGATAAAAAGCATCATGAAAGGTGATGAATCTTATGAGAAAGAATGTGGTATGAAATTCAGTTTTGAAATACTCCATTTCCCCGGATCATTAGCACCACATTGCCAAAAATTGTCCACCTTTAGCCTTTTACCAATCTACTCCTTATTGAGCTTAAATTAAAGTCCTCTTGATTATTAATGCTTTGTCACATAAATTGTTTTTGCATAACCCTCCTTTTGTGAGTAGATGTTGCCTTTGTATATTTGCACATGCATGGATCTGTGACACAAGTACCTTTTCAAGGACGGTAATTGATTGCAGGGTTATATGAGAATGAATCTAATATGTTGAGAGTTTTGATTTCTTCCCATGAATGACAAATAAAAGTATTGCTTGAGGACAAGCAAGCTTAAGTATGGGGTGTTTGTTGTGAGCTGAATCTGCCATGTTTTACAATAACTTTTATATCGTTTTCTGCATACATTTCATGCATTTGGGCTAAGATAGTATAGAATCTATGTAGTTTATGTTTATTTGCCAAATTATGGAATCTACACCAGTTTCTGTTTAATTTCGCAGAATTCGAGGCAAATTACAACAGTTCTGAGAAAGGTCGGAAAAGCTCGGAAATCAACTACAGAAGTTCAAGGTCAAGAAGCAGCGGAACTAGTCGAATCAAGATAGGAACCCATGTTTACTCGATCTAGAGTAAGGCCACTCGATCTCGATGAGAGTGTCCGAGCACAGACCTTGTCGACTAGGCACTGAGTCAGAGGCTACCCGACTCCGGAAACCCCAACTCGATCTCGAGTTTCCTTGTCGAGATCGACAACACCAGGAGCGCCATGTCCAGAGTCGACGAGTTGTGCCATGTCGAGAAGCCGAAGACGGAGAAGCCGAGCAAAACCCAAGTCGATCTCGAGGAGCTTTGTCGAGATCGAGGAACCCATGGAGCACCTGTCCGAGCCATGACGAGCAGACCTACCCGACCAAGCCAGCCAGCCCAAGTCGATGACCACCCTAGTCGATCTCGAGGAGCCCTAGTCGAGATCGACGAGCCGCGTCCGAAGCCGCGTTACGCGGTTTGAGCAGTCCTACGCGCTGTGGGAATCCTTGGGGCCGAAGGAAGCCGAGTCTATCCGAAATCCACTAAATTTTATCTATGGAAGACAAGATCTATCAACATGAGAAGACTTACCTATTTAGATATTATTTCCCGTTTATAGATTTAATTCCTAAAGTACTTTTATTTATCTTTTAAGCTTTTTAGATATAGATAGATATTTTCTATCCTTAAATAGCAAGGAATAGAAGGCTATAAATAAAGCCTTAGGGGCTAGTTTTCATGCATTCAATCACACATTGAATTCCATTCAAGTAAGTAGGAGTAGAGAGAGAGAGTTTATGGCGAGCAAGGTGGAAAGGCGGAAGCGGAATTGTCTTGTTGGTTGTAAGCTTTCTTTATTTAATTCCATGCAAGTTAGTTTCTTTTTTTATTTGATGTCTTTCTTGATGATGAAGAGCGAGTAGTACACCCACTTCTGGGGCTGGGGTAAGCCCGACGGTGGCCATGTAAGGTGATGCGGTAAAGGTACAATCTTTTGATGCAATTCGTCTTCTATCCCTATGAGCATGATTCTTTTGCGAGAGTTGAAGGTGATCCTTGTTCGTGTTATTGAAGCGAAAGTGATCTTAATGCAACTTGGATTAATTATGTGAAAAGGGTTAGTAACAATTAGGGTTTATGCGAAAGCCTCTATATGCCTATTTGTTAATAACGAAAGTTATTTTGATGGAAAACATGATTTTTTTATGCCTTTATGTGTTACTTTGCATGGTTATCGTTGTGGTGTTGTCTTGGTCGAGTTTATTTCTGTCGAATTCTGAATTCTGTGTTCGAAATCTGCAATTTGAAGTTTCTGAGTTTTTGTCGAGATAGAGCAGTGTTAGTCGATCTCGAGTAGGGTCTTGTCTTGGTCGAGTTGAGTTTTTGCTTTCTGTCGTCGATTTTTAGTTTCTGTTTATGCTACTATTAGTCGATCTCGAGTTAGGGTTAGTCGAGATCGAGTTAGTTTCTGTCTTGCTTTTATTTCTTGTCTTCGTTTGTTATTTCTATCTTTCTTTGTTTCTTTTTTTCTGTCTTTTCTGTTGCTTTTCTGTGAGATTTACAACTGCCTAGGATCCGCTGACACGCTTCCTCGTGGATTCGATCTTGACTTCCCGCTACTGCATTGGAGGGAGTCTTGTAATTATTTGCGTGGGCCTAAATCTGGTTTGATTTATTTTATTATATTTCATACTTGATTTCCTCCTCACAACATTGCTCTGTCACATATGAATTATTTTTGCATAACCCTCCTTTTATGTATGAAGTTGCTTTTATTGCACATGCATGGATTTGTGGCATAAGTACCATTTGAAGGATGGTAATTGATTGTAGGGTTATATAACAACGGATCTAAGATGTTGCGGGTTTTGAATTCTTCCCCTGAATGACCATCCAAGTTACTGCTTGGGGACAAGCAAGCTTAAGTTTGGGGTGATTTGATATCCATGAATTGTGCCATGTTTTTATATCTATTTCAGCTCCTTATTCTATTATTTTGGGATGAAATTATTAGGAATTTGTGCAGTTATGCTTAATAAAGTCATGAAGACATTGGAGGAGCTAAGGAAGAGCACATGATGAAGAAGCTGGAGAAAATGCCACTTTTTGCCATTTATCATTCTGAATC
Source organism: Persicaria maculosa (assembly GCA_963922045.1). Classification (NCBI taxonomy): domain Eukaryota; kingdom Viridiplantae; phylum Streptophyta; class Magnoliopsida; order Caryophyllales; family Polygonaceae; genus Persicaria; species Persicaria maculosa. The sequence continues at coordinate 43,278,806 of OY998262.1, read as the reverse complement.
AAGTTCTGATGTCTTCATGAGAGTTGTAGCCCTTCGAAAGAGCTTTCCAACGCATACTCATAGGTTTCAATCGGACGAACGAGGACTCGAGAAAGTGCGTTTCAAGACAGAGCAGAATGCTAAAAGCTGAAGATTGGTCGATTTCGACCATACTTAGTCGATATTCCCAGACATATTCGACATGGACTAGCAGACGCGAAGACGGAGGAAGCACAACTCGATATCGACTTACATAACTCGATATCGACCAAAGGTCAACTCGATATCCCTTTTCAGAGTCAATATCGAGTGATTAGAGCCGAAGCCGAGCAACATAACTCGATATCGACTAACGTTAGTCGATATCGACCAACTTCCAGATCAACACAAAGTCGAATCCGAGTGAAGATATTCTGAGTGATGATTCCTTGCACATGAAGACTTAAGATATTTTTTCTTTTTTATCTTTTTATCTATCGTAATGGTGGAACATTTAATTAACATATAGGATTTATCTTGTTTCCAAATTAGATTTATTTATTTCCAAGTATAATTATATATTTAGGAATAGATAGATTTCCTTACCTTGACTAGCAAGGATTAAGGCCTATAAATAAAGCCCATGAGGCTAGTTTTTCATTCATTCCAATTTAGAGAGAGAACACAAGTAGGAGAGTTAGGAGAGAGAGCTTGGAGCCGAGAGGAGTTGTATTTGGCGAGAGAAGAATTGGCTTCGATCAGTTGTAAGCTTTGTTTTATTTTATAAATGCAATTTAGTTTTCTTTTATTATTGATGTCTTTCCCTATGATAAGAAGTGAGTAGTCCACCTACTTCTAGGGTCGGGGTGAGCTCGACGATAGCCATGCATGTTTGAGGTAAAGATTCGACCTTTATTGTGTTTTGATCATCCACTGCCTTTTATATGTTTATTTCTTAATTATTAGAGATTCAGGTTAACAAATTGGATTATGAACATAAAATTGGTAGATACAATTAGGGTTTCTTGAAAAGGTTGTCTAATTGTTGGAAAAGGTGAAAGCTTGTTCATTTGATGCCATTGCATGATTATTTCTATTTATCTTGCCTTATGCATGTTTGGTTATCGTTGTCGCAAACCCCGGTCTTTGAAGTTTTCTTTTACATTGTTTATTTCGAAATATGCAATTCTTAGTTCCGTTACGATTTATGCAATTCACTCGATATCGAGTTATATTGGTCGATATCGAGTCTTCTGGTCGACCGACAGTCTTATGAGCCGGTCGATATTGGGTACTGACTTGGTCGATATCGAGTTGCACTTGGTCGATATCGACTTTTTCTTATTTTTGCCTCTGCAGGTATAGGAAGAAATCGACGAGGATTGGTCGATATGGACCTACTATTGGTCGATATCGAGTAACTTGGCCGAAATCGACTGACGCTGCAGAAACCATAAATCAACTGTAATTGGTCGATATCTAGTTATATTGGTCGACATCGAGTTATCTCCCTGGAGTCAAAATCTGACGTGAATCGCGCGCTACTTGAGATCCGCTGACACGCTTCCTCGAGGATCGATGTTGAGATTTGCCATCGGGAGAAAGTCTAGAAATTATTTGCGTGGGCACGAATCTTGTTTGATTTATATTATTATTTATTGAACTCGATTTCCTCCTTCAACAATGTGTACTGACGTACTAACTCCATGACACATAACCCATTGATCTCTTGACATGTGTGCTTGCGATATAAGTTATGAGAATTCGGTTATGCACTTGCGATGTCTTCTGTATGATATAGATATACCTTATGACTCGTGATATGATGTTGAGATTTTGTTATTGCTTTTGGCATATTTTGAAATAATGATATGATTATGTTATGGGTAAACATGTTATGCGGTTAAGATGTCGATTGGTTGAGTTTATTATAACTGATGTTGAGATTTGCCATATGAGAGGTGGCTGATAATGTTGTGAGTTGATGAGTTGATTTACTTTTGTTCATGCTGAGTTGAGAATTGATGATGGATGGATTTTGGAACCTAGGAAAGAAATGCGGGATTAGCTCTTAGAGGTGGATGTATCCACCTCTCGAGTTCGACTTGGGTAGCTGATTCAGGGATGGGAAGTTTTAAGTGGTTTTGAAAATGCGAATTTTGGATTGAATGACTTGCACGAATTTGAAGCTTTAGCCTCGGGAACAAGACTTGTTTTTAGAGGTGGATAAAGTAAAGAACGAATTTTTGTGTTTCTAAAAATTGAAAGTTTCGGAAAGCCGTCCTCGAGCAAATTCCATTTTTAAAAGTTGCAAACATATCCTCACATGTTTTAAGATTTAATTTGATGGATTTTAATCCTAGTTGCTTTTTTTCGATTTCGGGAATTCTGGTGTCCTTGGAAATGAATTTGGGAATTGGGATCGGATTTCGGAATGTTGGACGTCGGAATGGGATGTCGAGATTCATGGTCAGAAGAGCGGAATCACACACTCTCTCTCCCTCACGCCACACTCTCTCTCTCTCTCTCTCTCTCTCTCTCTCTCTCTCTCTCTCTCTCTCTCTCTCTCTCTCTCTCTCTCTCTCCTCTTAATGGTTTTGTCTTCTTGTGAGTTACACCCTAGAGAGCCACTATATAATGCTCCAATCCCTAAGTGGATCCTCACTTTCACTCTCCCATCCAATCAGCCTCCAAAAATTTGATTCTCACACTCGCAAGAAGATCCCACTCTCCTCCCAAAAACCCTAAGTCAAAATCTTCACTTTCTCTCCTTGAATCCATGCCTCCCTCCTCTCATCTTCCATTTCTTGTATCTCACACCCTAGATTGTCTCTAAATTCCATCAAGAAGATCTCCTCTCAAGAAAACAACCCCAATATCCGATTCAGATCGTCGTTTCCATCGGAAAAGGATGCTTCTGGGTAAAGTCACCGCCACGACTAGGCCCTGTCGCCACCGCAAGTATGAGATCAGATGAACAAGTTCATGTTCTCCACCATGAGTTCATGGTAGCCGCCACGAGTTCTTGTTCGTCGCCGTGACTAGTGGTTTTCGCCGCCACGACTCCGAGCCCAGACTTGGCGACGTCTCGGTAAAATCCTTTGTTCTCCTTCCTTATAGCTCTGTTTTCCTCCCCGTTTGTTTCTACTTGCTCGTCACTCTCTTCTATACCTTATGAGGTCAAGAAAAAGTCAGATCTAACATCTTGGAAAGCAGATCTGAGACCATTTCTTCCTTTTCTCTTTATTCTTGGGCGAGGTAAGTTGTCCCTCTTCAAATCCTCTCGTTTTGGATCTAAATCTTTGCAAAGGTCTTCTTTTAATCTAGATCTATCTCTACTAGTCCATTTCATATCAAGGTTTTGTCGAATCGAAGCCAAAGGACTCCCTTCCTTCAAGATTTTGAAGAGCCTCAAAGAGGCTAGGTAATCCCTCTTCTACACTCCCTTCCAGTCCTTGTTTGAGGTCTTTTGTGTGTCTATTGAAGTTGTTTTGTGGTAATTGTTGTGAGCTGAATTTGCCATGTTTTACACTTATTTCTATATCGATTTCTGCATGCATTTCATTCATTTGGGCTAAGATAGTACATAATCTATATGGTTTATGTTTATTTGCCAAATTATGGAATCTACACTAGTTTCTGTTTAAAGTCGCAGAATTCGAGACGTTTTACAGCAATTCTAAGGAAGGTCGAAAAAACTCGGAAATCCACTACAGAAGTCCAAGGTCAAAGAAGCAGCGGAACCATCAAGCTAAGAGCCAAGGTTACTCGATCTCGAGTGGACCTTACTCTATCTCGACGAACATGTCCGAGCACAGGCCTTGTCGACTAAGAGCAGTGTCTAGAGCCAGACCAACCCAGCTCCGGAAGCCAACTCGATCTCGATAAGACCTAGTCGAGGTCGACGACACCTCAGCGCCACACCCGGAGTCGATGAGAAGAGGAGCTGATCGAGAAGCCGAGGACGAAGACGCTGAGCAACTCTACTCGATCCAGAGGAGACCTTGTCGAGATCGAGGAGCCACCATGCCCTAGTCCGAGTCCATGCCGAGGAGGAGTCCTCGACATCACCAGAGAGCCGTCTTCGACCACACCCCTAGTCGATCTCGAGGAGACCTAGTCGAGATCGACGACGTCCAGGAGCCCAGATCCGAGCCTGTCGAGAAGAGTAACCCGAGAAGTCCAGTCGACGATGAATCCTAGTCGAGATCGACAAGCCCTTGTCGAGATCGAGTAGACCAGATTCCAGAAACGCGTCGACGTGAGCAGTCCGAGTAGACTTGGAGTTACTTGGGCACGAAGGAAGTCGAGTTGGCCGAAGATTCTATCCAAATTTGATCAAGTCTATCTATGGAAGGGAGATCTATCAACATGAAGACATATTACCTAGTTTAGATGTAGTTTTTTCCTTAAAGATTTATTTCCCTTAAGCATTTTATTTATCTTTTAAAGTTTTAGATATAATTTTAGATATAGATAGGAGATTCTATCCTTGATTAGCAGGGAATAGAAGGCTATAAATAAAGCCCTAGGGGCTGGTTTTTCATTCATTCCAATTCAGAAACACAATCAATTTCATTCAAGTAAGTAGGAGAGAGACAGAGAGAGAGTTTGTAGCAAGCAAGGTGGAAAGGCGAAAGCGGATTTGTCTTGTGGGTTGTAAGCTTTCTTTATTTAAATTAAATGCAAGTTAGTTTCTTTTGTTATTTAATGTCTTTCTTGATGATGAAGAGCGAGTAGTCCACCCACTTCTGGGGCTGGGGTGAGCCCGACGGTGGCCATGTGAGGTGATGCGGTAAAGGTCAGATCTTGTTATGCGATTCGTCTTATTTCCCTATGAACATGATTCTTTTGTGAGAGTTGAAGGTGATCCTTGTTCGTATTATTGAAGCGAAAGTGATCTTAATGCAACTTGGATTAATTATGTGAAAAGGGTTAGTAACAATTAGGGTTTATGTGAAAGCCTCTATATGCCTATTTGTTAATAACGAAAGTTATTTTGATGGAAAGCATGATTTTTTATGCCTTTATGTGTTACTTTGCATGGTTATCGTTGTGGTGTTGATACCCTGGCCTTGGAAGTCTTTTATATATTGAATTTATTTCGTCGGATATCTGAGTTTTGGGTTCGAAATTTGCAATTTAAATTTTCTGTCTTTCTAGTCGATACAGAGGAGCTCTTATCGATCTCGAGTAGGACCTTTGTCGAGATCGAGTAGGTCTTAGTCTAGGTCGAGTTACTGTTGCGCTTCTGTTGTCGATTCTGAATTTTCTGTCTTTGCTGTCCTTCGTCGATCTCGAGTACCCACTTGTCGAGATCGAGTAAGCTTCTTTCTTGCTTTGTTCTTTACTTTCTTTCGCTATTTTCTGTCTTTGTTTTATTTTCTGCTTTGCTTTGTCTTTTCTGCTTTTATTTCTGTCTTTCTGTTGCTTGTCTGTGAGAATTTACAGCTACCTAAGAACTGCTGACGTGCTTCCTCGTGGATTCGATCCTGACAACCTTCTACTACAACGGGAGGAAGTCTTGTATTTATTTGCTGAGACAGGGAAGTCAGTCTGATATTTATTTTATATTTATTTCATACTTGACCATCCTCCTGCAACAACAGTAATTGGATGGTGTTTTGAATTATAAACGTTTTAAAACAAGTTTGAACGAAAACGGATTTAGAACAAGCTAGAACGAGCAAAAACGAACAAGGTAGGGTTCGAGTCTTACCGCGGCAAAACCATGGTCGCTGCGGCGAGGATGAACACAATGATTCAAGGGTTGAAGAAAACTTTTCGCGGCCGCGATCGCAGGTTTTGCGACCGCGAGTCCCTTGTTTCGCAGCCAGCGAAGATTGACTTCTCACGGCAGAGACGGAGAACATTACGCGGCTGCGATCGGGCCTCTCGCGACCGCGAAATGTCCCCAGTGACTTGGCTGAGTCACGCCTTGCCTTCTTTGGGTTCCTTGTTGGTTTTTGACCGATTCGTTTCGAATATGTCTTAGTTGATGAATGATTTCAGAAACGGGATCTTGGGATATTATTTTATTATTAAATAATTATGGGGTTTTGACGGAGTTCGAACTATAGGGTTTTATGCTTGGAAAATGTATTGAAGGATTTCATTTTCTTGTCGGGATTCATTATCTTGGTTTTAAGATCGAGTTTGGTTTTGGATATGATATTAGTTTTGAAGGAAGTTTGGACGCTATTGTTGGTATGATTCTATCAATGGGTTTGATTTGAAGAATGATTTTAGTTGATGTTGATCGTATCGGAAAGGTTTTGGAAAATGGTTTTACCATCGATTGGTTTTGAGGATGTTGAGAATTTAGGTTCGTTGGTATGATTCTATCAATGGTTTCTATCAAAGGTTTTGGAAAATGCCAATGGCTTGATGATAGGTGTGTATTGCTTTGGATTGCTTTGGACTTGCATTTTCTTGTCGGGATTCTTTATCTTCAGGTAAGTATCCTATGGGACTTACTCAGTAACCTAGACCTTCTACCTGATGTGTCTTGTGATGTGTAGTTGTTGCATATTAAGGCATGCCATGTAGTATCATGCTAGTATGGCATTGAACTGAGCATGTGGTTAGTATGTGTGTTTGAATACAGAACGACTGTTATATGTGATAGTCCTAGAGTCTTTGCTAGGGTCATAGGGTAGCCCAGCCTCATTGGGTGCCCTGAGTCAATCGAGTCGATATGAGGATGTTACGATAGCCCAGCACCATCGGGCGTGCTTGATTTACTTTACGTTATTCTTGACGATGATGAGGATTCCGTGGTTTGTGCATCACCACGATGAAATGGGTACCATGCTGGCCAGGTTCACTCGTGAAAAAGGGTGTGGAGTAAGAGAGGGATATGCCATTTGGTATTATCTTGGGCCCTTTACAGTATTTCTGCATATTATCATATTTGTTAAGCATGGTTATGTGATTTAAATCGTGTACTGCATTAGTCATCCTTTATTTAGGTATAGGCATGTTATGTGGCCTCAGCGCGGTCAGAGGACCCGCAGGCGATTACTGGGCCTGACTTCGTCGTTGGTGTCAGATATCGCTCCTTGTTTGCTCCTTGCTTCCGTGACGGGGAATCCCTTTGGCGAATCGAAGAACCTGGCTGGTTCTCTAACTTGGTATAAATGGTAATCATTCGCTTATGTTTTGGTTTTGACCCAGCTCTACCGTGGCTCTTTGTATCATAACTTTGCTTCCACTCTAATTTCGTTTGAATTGAATTTCACGACATAGTCCTAGGACAGGTTAAGGGTACCCAACGACCCTTCGAAGTTTTTAGGGTTTGAAATCCCTCTTTCAACTAATTTTAAAGTGAGTTTGAAACCTCGACCCATACCTGAATTGCAAGATCCGAACAAGGAGATTCATCCCTTGAAACGTAACCCGGAAATCATAATTCTGGGCCGTTACAAGAAGAAGAAAGTCATCACTGCATAGGGCGGCGCCCACCGTTTAGGTTGTTACGCCGTGTTCAACGATTGTGATTTGGATTCAAAGATCTTATTTTCTATTATAATATTATTATATTTCTAGGGTTTAGCACGTCCTATTTAGGTTGTTTATTTCATTATTCAGCCTTGTGGTGGATTATTGTGAGACAATGAACGCTTTGAGAAAGAAGAGTGGTTTTTCGCCTATGAGTTGCTAAACTCATAGTTTCGCCTATGATTTGAAGACATGGATGAATAGATTATGAGGATTTGATTCTTAGTATTTATTTATGAGTATATTTATCATCTTCCGTCTATTGATTATATTTATGTTTTTTTCTATGATTGATCACCATGTTAGAAATAGCATCTTAGCTATGAATTCGTTGTTGTTTTCTTTATAGCAAACAAAGATATTGAAGTAGTGATATTTCTTTATCTTTGTAGTGGATGATTTCGATTGATCTATGTTGTTAGATGTTAATTATGCCGATTTATGTTGTTCCAATTATGTCTTAATTGCATTGAATCGATATGCCAATTGGTCTAAAAACTTAAGTGTTTAATGCTATTCTTTAGTGATGTTGAATAAGGTGATTGTATCCATGTGGATCCTTCAACTTTAGTCAAGTCGGCATATGCTTATAAGTAATTAATGAATAAATCCTAGGACCATGAACCTCAACCATTGTCAGAGAATTACAGGTTAAATATCTCTTCTATCTTATTATAATCACTTTGCAATCATATTTCTCTTTACATTACTTTGTCATCAATTTGCTACAAATCATTGCTTTTGTTATAAAAATCATTGTTAGAAATATTGCATAGCAACCGTTCTTCAATGTGGGTTCGACTCCGGACATCATCACTATACTAGTAGTTGTTTGGTTTATCAATTCATTGATTTACTAATCTATTGGTTTTGAGTTATGATATTATTAATATTTGGCAAAGAGCGAAATTGTCAACGACGTTCGTCCCGCACCAACCTGCTTGGTGATTTTTTCGAAATTCTCTTCCCTAGCTAATATATATATACAGACAGAAAAGTAGAAAGAAAGGATTTCGAAAGTTTTTTCAAACCTACAGACAGAAAAGTTGACCTTTTCCATGTACATGCTCGGGGTTTTTGTTCCATTTTTGATGTTCTATGGTTTCTTCATTTGCTTGCACATAGGTCTCCATGGTCTAAGACTCTAGAAGCCTAATTATCTTATTTCGTTGTTGTTTTCAATGGTTTTAGCTATTTTTTAGAAAGGTTTTTGCTCAATTTTCTTTTAGTATCATTGGTGGGAGGAATGTCGTTAGGTTTCCACCACACCAAAAATAATAATAACTCAAACTAACAAACTAATAGTAACCTAGTATAGCGGATAAATAAGGGGTCGAACCCACAGAGAAACAAGTATTTTAATGCAATGTGTATTCATCAATTATGATAATAAAGATTGAATAGGAATATGAATGAAGATAGATAATGCAAATAAACTAAGTTAAATATATGGATATAAATAAAGAGAAAATAAAAGATAAGAGTGTGGTTTACCTACAATTCGCAACATTGGTTGATTTACTTGATCATTGAGGTGATTTCAATATTATTCCTAAGCCTATGTCGACTACCTTTAATCGATTGTTCCGCAAAGAGACAATCATCTTATTCAATATCACTACATAATAGCATTAACGATTCGAGTACTTAAGACCAATTAGCATATCAATTCAATGCAATTAGAAAACAAAGGAACAACCCATTCGGCCCTAACAACATCTACTCAACATTGAACAATTATTATAATCCACTACAAAGGCACAGAAATATTACTAAATCAGTGACTTCGTTTGTTATCGAGAAACCAACAACGGATTCATAACATATATGCGAATTCTAAGTAGATGACCAGTAATAGAAAGAAACATAAATATAATAAATGAAGAACAAGATTATAAATAAACTCATGAATAACATAAAAATCAAGTCTCCCAATCAACCAACCAAGTCTTGAATCATAGCAAAACCACAAGAATTCTAGGCAAGCATAACGTACCTTGAATCCCTAAACTTAAATCCTCTCATCTGTCTTTATTCTAATGAGTTTATGGGGAATAGAATCTGAGTTAGTTGCCCTCAAACGGCTGAGAATAAGTCTAATATAAAGCCAAAGACGTCAGCCAAAAACCATAGGAAGAATAGATAAAAAGTTTCCATAAAGATAAACTTGGGCCGCATTGTGCAGATCCGGAAACAGCGAGACCGGCGGGTGCCGATTATTTAGCGGTGGGCGCCGTTCGTACAGTTTTGACAGCTTCGATAGACTGAACATGTAATGCGCTTTGTGGAGTCATCGTTCGTCCAATTGGCGTCTATGAATATGCGTTGGAAAACTCTTTTAAAGCAGTACAATTCTCATGAAAACCTCATAAACTAATTCCAACTTACAAGAACCTTAAAAATGCATGAGATTTCTCCATGTTCTTTATTTCCGCTCTTGTTCCTTAGCTCTTCTTAGTCCATTTGCTCCATGCTTTCTCTACCAACATTCCTCCTTCCAAGCATGAATCTTCAATCCTGAAATTCACAAATAAAATGGGTAGATTCCGAGTCTTTGAATATAAATAATGAAGATATAATCTAACTCTAAAACATGTAATATGGACTCTCTAATTACACTAAGACCTACCTATAATATTTATATAAAATAAGCATTATCAATCATAACGGTCTGTTGATTAGCCAATCAATTGCATGATACCGGAGTATAAAATTTTGATGTTTTTATTGGGAAAAAAGAGAGGATGGATTCAGTTTTTGTGAAAAAAATGATATTTCAGTCTAAGTAGTACTAGTGGCTGAGAAGAAGGTAAGCTCCTTGTGCAAAATTTCGAAAGCCCACTGTGAGTCCTAGCTAGTTGTATAGGGGAGGTGGGTTGTGTACTTGTGTTACTTGGATACTCGTGTACTTGTGTACTTGTGTCTAGATGGGAGGTGGGCTGTGTTACTTGTGTACTTGTGTCTAGATGGGAGGTGGGCTACGTGAGACAGGGGAATGGGTTCGGATTTAATGTAAAGTAATAACACTTGTTCAATTGATTTGGTTAAATTTTAAAATCTATTAATTAATATATACTGTAATTGTTTTAACTCATGTAATACTATTATATTTCATTATACAACTAAAAACAATTCGCAAAACCAAGATAAAAAGTAATATTAACATAACTAAACATTCACATGCATGAATTTCTTTTATGAACGAGAATTCTATTTAGCGCAAAGTGAATTTGCTGTTTAGCGCATGATTGGTCGCCACGACCATATAGTAATTGATCACAACGATCCAAAACCTTATGGTCGCCACGACCATATTATAGGTTGGTCGTTGCGACAATGTTTTTTTTTAAGAAAAAAGGGGTTTTTAGCCTGGGTATAGAAATTATTGGGCTAAAATCATCCCTTTCTATCTCCGTTGTTTTTTGAACCGGACTAAAAGAGTGCACTCAAAACAAAAAAATAAAAGAAACAGATTCGTCTTCCTTCCCCATCCAATATAGGGCTGGGCAAAATTTGGATCGGACCATAATCGAACCGGGATGAGACCGGAAATTATGGTCTTGGATCGGACCGGAATTATTATGGTATGGCCCATGGTCCAAGAAAATTTAAATTCCGGGTTCCGCTCCAAACCCGGGATCAGACCAAAATTTACGGGTCGGACCGGAACTGGACCGGATTTGTGGAGGGGTTTAAAAAAAAAAGGCGTGCCTACTGCTTAACCTACGACTGACTACCATCTTACGGTTGTAAGTTCACCTGGCAACGAAAGTCTAACGATGTTGTTATATGTCTCGAAAAGCTTGATCCTTTACTAATCCACACGGACATGTTAACAATTTTTTACTCGCTTCGTACACAGATTAATCCATTTACAAAATCTGATCATGCACCAATCTCCATCGACTTTCGGCATAACATTCACAACCAAATTCAAGTCATGGACCAGAAGCTGCTACATTTACAGACATCGCTTATCAGCAATTACAAAAACAAAGACATCCAAATTCTTAAACAATTACTTAATAAGAGAGAACGAATGCTAGACTTTCACCGCCGCTACTAGAGCCAACGGGCGAAAGTAAAGCATGCAAAACTAAATGACTCAAATACCAGTTATTTACACAAGATTGCAACTGCCAAACGAGGCAGAAAAAGACCCATTTGCATAACTAGACCAAATAATAAAAATTGCATAACTAGACATGTCCCCTTTTTATTGGCTAGGGCTACAAAGTTGTATATTTTTGCAAATACAAAAATACCACCGGGAGAGGAAGTAGCAGGTGAAGGTGAGGCCGGCACTGTAGCTCCATCTTTTGGCCGAGAGAAATCAGGAGGGGAGGTGCTGGACATGTCAGAGGAATTGGGGTGTGGCTCCAATAAAGTAGGGAAATAAGGGGGGCATTTATGAGGGGAAATTGAAATGATTGGAATTAAGGGTGTCAATCAACTCTTATAGAATCTTGATTGATGGGTGTCATTCCTTATTAAATGCTCTGCAAAAAAGAGAGCCAACATAGGAGACAAGTGGAAAGGTGAGGGCAAAGCATCACCTTCATTTCTGGGAACTGGAGACGTTTGGCTTACTAGTAGAAGACATTCGTCTTACCAATAGGCCAAACATGTCCTACCATACATGGAAATTTTGGAGATAATATGGAGGGGATTGTCCGTAGCGGTTTTCGCGGGCTGTCAGTGTAATTTTGGCGCCAAAACAGGGTTCTTCATTGGGGGAAGAGGGAGAGCATCTGTCTGACCAATATGATACATTTATCTTACCAATAGCATATAGTTATCTTACCAATAAGCTTAACATGTCCTACCATACCTGAATTTTTTTGAAAATTTTGGAGTGGATTGACCGTAGCTGTTTTGGCGGGTTGTCAGTGTAATTTTGGCGCCAAAACGGGGTTCTTCATTGGGGGAATGGGGGAGCATTTATGAGGGTAAAATGAAATCATTGCATTCATGGGTGTTCCCTAAGCACATATATAAGCTTGAGAGGAGGAACTCAAACACCCCAACATGCCCTGCAAAAAGAGAGGCAGAGCAGGAGAGAGGCGGAAAGGACGGGGGAAAAGGCACACGTGCATCTGAGGAAACGATACAGTTGTCATCCTACCAATAGTACAGTTCTGGCCTGCCAATAGTGTTCAACTCTCTTTCTAGTCAAGGAAAAGTGCAACAAGCTTGTTGGTGGCAGTAGCAGCGATGGGTAAGTCATCTTGTACCTTTCCTTTATAGTTGTTCCTCTTTCCTATATCAAAACTACCCCTCAGGCTGATCCTCTATTCCCGTGGCGTACCCCAGGTGATAGGGTATGTATCAATGTCGCGTGCGGCGGTTGGTGGGATCCCAGGAGTGGGAGCTTGGTGTTCAAGGGAGAGGCACGTACTACAGCTATGGTGGTGGCACCGAATATTGGCTACGACCAACTGAAGGAGAAGATTGTTTCCAAATTCGACGTGGACAGGGTCTTGCACGACATTGAGCTCACCTACCTCCCTCCTTCGATGGGGCGGGCCACTCCGATTCGGGTCCGGGACGACGATGACCTAGAAGCCTACAAGTTCTACAACACTGAATCCGGTGCAAGAGCCTGGCCAATCGCACTGCACGTCACCTTACGGATGAAAATGACAACCCCTTCCACACCCTCTAGTGAACATGAGTCGAAAAACTCCGACTCATGGGTTGAGGACCTGTCGTCTCCCACCCCAAGGGAAATACTCCTAACTGGGCCTCCCACCACGCAGAAAGACTTCGATGATAGTCTTGATGGAGGCGGAAGGGCGGATGAGAAGGTTTCAGGCTCCATCGAGGAGAAAGGAAAGTTGGATGACCTTAGCAGCGAAACTGGAGGGACCTGCCTGTGTGTTGAGTGTGTAGCGGGGGAGGGAGAGTGTTGTCCCACTGCAAAGGACATCGTCAGTGGGATGCAGGGGGAGCTTGCTGGGAGCGGTATACATTCTAGTATTGGTAGTATGGATCACAACATAATGGTCGGACAGTCGGACGGAGTTGGTGGGATGGATGACAACATAATGGTAGGACAGGGCGATGAAGTGAGACAGCTTCACAAAGTGGATGACCCAGAGAAGGGTGGTGACGTGAGCAGGTCTGATGCCATCCGACGCGGAAAGCAAGTGGTGATCGATGATACAAACGACGATGTGGACGTCCTACCCCCCCACGGAATGGAGGACATAATAGACGTAGGAAGCTCCGACGATGAAATGATCGGGGGTGGTTTCCCCATGAAAGTGGAGGGTGGGAGGCCGAACGAGACATCTGAATCGTGGGATGAGGAGGCCGAGGCAGGGATGAGAGAGATAGAGTGAGTGTACCAAGGACAAAAACAACCTTTGTTGACGTTGGAGCAAGTGGAAGAGGACGTGGCTCGGTTCATTCCTCTTGTCGGAGACCCTCGGGAGAGTGTGTAGGTGTTACGTGAGGGGGAGATGTTCGATACGAAGGCTGCCATTCAGTCCATAGTGAAGTGGGAAGCTTTGCGCGAGTGCTTCGCGATCCAAGTGAAGCGATCGACAACAACGGCGTACGTGGTTGTATGTCCCGAACCGAACTGCTCATGGTACTGTCGGGCGTCAACGTATTGGGAAACTAAGAAGTGGGTGGTTCGTAAGTTTGTGGACACACACACTTGCAAGGTTAGTGTCATCAGCAACTACCAGCGCAACGCCAATTACAAGTTGATGGGGCAGAGTTTGGTGTCCGAGTAAGTTTCTAAACCCGCGTGTTGTTCCCCGTCTATGTACTATGTGATGGTGGAATTATTTTGGTGTAACTCGTATCTTGGCATCTTTGCAGTTTTGCTGGATCAGGGAAGGAGCTGCTTCCCCGTCAAATCAGGACGATGATGAAGTCTCGGTTGGGCGTGGACTGCAGCTACTGGAAGGCACGCACGGCAAAGGGAGCTGCACGGGACGGCTTGTACGGGACCTACGAAGAGAGCTACGATCGGATGACCTCATACCTTTACATGCTTGAGCGAGCAAACCCCGGGACCATAACCACATTAGTCTGTGATGATAACCAGCAATTCAAGCATGCGTTCGTTAGCTTGGGTGTTTGGCAGACAGCCATCCAACACCCAAATGGCACATTTCATCTTACCAATAATATACACTTGTCATTCCAATACATGTATTACCAATAGTCACAGTACATCCTACCGTTTATGATCCTACCAATTGTGTCCCTTTATCTTACCAATTGTGTCCTAGTATCCCACCAATAGCAAAATTACATCTGACCTTTTCAACTTGTGACATTGGCATGTATTCTCGGTGGATGGAAGTTTCTTGAAGGGGAAGTATCGTGGTTGCTTGATGTTTGCGACTGCCCAAGACCCAAACCACAACATATACCCCGTTGCATTTGCCATTGTCGACGGGTTGAATGACGCATCCTGGGTTTTTTTTCCGTCAAATGAAACGCGTGGTCCCCGATGAGACCCATGTGGTGTGGGTAAGAGACAGACACATGAGCATCACCAAGGGGATTCTAGCGAGTTACGACTTTGCAAAGCATGGCCGCTGCACTTACCATCTATTTCATAATGTGAAGGCATATCACAAAGCGGGTGGCTACAGAAACTGTTCTTCCTAATGGCAAATGCGTACACCGTTGCGGAGTTCAATTGGCACTTCGATGCATTCAGACAGAAGTCGCCCACAGGTGCTGACTACATTAAGCTGGTCGTGTTCTCCAATTGGGCTCGGGCTTTCTATCCCGCCAATCGGTTCAACGTCACCACCACAAACCATGCCGAGTGCTTGAACTCGGTATTCCTTAAACCTTGTGACCTGCCCGTTACCTCCCTAATGGACAACATACTCGACAAAGTGGGTGAGTGGTTCGTGAAGCGCCGGGAGCTAAGTTCAAATCCTGAAAAGGTTGTGACGGACCATGTGGACACCGTTTTGAAGAAAAACGCCATGCAGGCTATATGCCTTCAGGTGAAGACTTTGAGCGAACACGAGTATGACGTCCGTAAAGGGTTGTCCGCGTGGCTGGTCAACCTTTCCGCTCGGAGTTGCACATGTAAGCAATTTAAAATTGACCAGATTCCATGTGCACATGCCCTCGCCGCTGCCAAGGTACGTCGAATCGACCCATACTCCCTCGTCCATTCTCTATACAGGGCTGAGGCTTGGCGTGCGTGCTACGTCAATGTCGTCTACCCAGTTCCATCTCGTGACACATGGGTGGTGCCTCCAGAAATAGCTGCGAGGATTTGCTTGCCGCTGGTGGTGAAGCGTGCGCCGGGAAGGCCGAAGACGAAGCGCTATCCGTCGAAGGGCGAATCCCTAGGGGTGCAAATCGCCTTTGACATTAGTGTGTTTTGGTGGACGCCTTTTGGGCAGTGATCGTCGTCGACATGAGTGTGGTTTTTTCCATGTGTCTGATATTATGGATGGTCTAACTCGTAGTGGCGCCTTTTGCAGTTTTTTCCACGTGTCTCATATTATCAGGTTATTTGGGGGCTAATTGTAATGGATACTTGTCATGGATGTCATGTTTTGGCAATAGTGACATGAATTATCGGATCTATTAAGTATTTCTCATGTCGGCCTACCACTATCTTCTTTGTATCTACCAAATAGTTTCTACTTAGCCTACCATTAGTCTTATGTTATCTTACCAATTCCTTCTCAACATATGATGCATTTGACAACCTACCAATATTCCGTTTCTATCTTGCCAATAGTGTCTTGGTATCTGCCCAATAGTTTCGTATAATCTTACGAATTATAACATTCATGCAAACATAAACTTAGCACAAAAAAAAAGAATCTTCCGTGTATGTAAGCAGATACTAATTTACGCGAACCATAAATACCAGTTTAAACCATTCCAATCACAACACATTAAAACCGTTAACAAAAGACATTACAACCAACAACATAAGTTTTCAAACAAGCATAAGTTTCCACACCACCGAAAGCCAGGAGATAATGTCTTCACAAACCGAAAGCCAAATACGACGGATGACCATAGGTTGGGGATAAACCTACCATGAGGCGACTTATATCTTACCAATATTAGTAGAAGTACATAACCCATGAGTTAAGAGACATTTACGAGGTTTGGTTCCTGGGGATCTTGACTGTTCGGGAAATGGTGAAGGGGTTGGGGGCATCGACGGTGTGCCTGGCACGGAGCTCCACAGAAAATTGCATCGCCACTGGGATCAGCTATGCAACGGGCTCGAGGTGGGTTTGCAGCACCTTGTTCATGATCTGGTACCAGTCACTGTCCAGCACTTCGATGTTCCACCTGACAAGGTCGATGATGAGGCTGATCCAGTGCTTGGCCTTGTAATTCCAAGGCGCTAAGATCTTGGCGTTCGCCACCGACCATGTCCTGCCGTGGTTGTCCGGAAGTGTCACCGCAAAGTACTTCAGCAGCGCCTTCGACACATTGCGATTTGTAATGCAGCTCACATCGCCGCTCACTGAGTCCAACTGCTTCACCACTGCGTCCTGCCAGTAGGGGTCGAGCACGACGACCCCCGACTTCTTGTCACCCTCCCAGGCATCCAATGCCCTCCGTACCAGGACCAGGGACTGCTGGATGTGCTATGCTAAGGGGAACGTTCCAAATTCCCATCAGCGCTGATCCCATGATGTAAATGAATAAGGAAACATGTGGAAGAGGACAAAAGTTTGTGTACCTCGGTGGATATCTATACGCCGGGGGAGATGAGGTCGTTGAAGAAGTCCTTGTTCAATTGGGTCCCATCTGGGCCCTTCACCTGCGCCGGGAACTTCTCCAGCCACGACAAGAAGTCGTCTCTCTGTGCACACGTGACCATCCCCTCCGCGGCCGCGTCGGTGGCTGGACACGTTTCCTTTGCGCCCTTCTTGGCTCTTTTCGAGGGTTGAGTGACCATGCAGTACCCTAATCTGGCTGGTACCTTCCTATCCCGCTTACCTCTCCTCAGCTCCAGCATAATCTCCTAACAATCAAACACACCCCCGAGTTAGTTTCAAACAGCTGTCAATCTCCTACAAAAAAGATTAAAATATCATACCAATAGGGTAAATATATCCTACCAAACTAGGTAATTCTATCGTACCAAAAACAACTGACTTTGATATCCTACCAAAAAGCTACATCTATCTTACCAAAAGCGGCAACCTATCCTACCAACAAGTAAGGTTTACCTTTTCCTCCCCAGCCTCTTCATTAGACTAACCCTTCGAACCCGCCCCTGCAGATTGTTTTCCAACCTCCTTGCCCTTGACGTCCCCACCCATGTCTCCCTTGTTACTCTGATCCTCAGCCTTGACCATCTTCTCTCCCTGGTCCTTGTCCTGGCCACCCTTCTTTGCCTCCTTCTCAACCTTGTCCTTAACCTCGTCAACAGTGCACATGCTCTACCCCTTAAGATCAGAGTTCAGCACTTCTTTCTCCGCCGTGTTATCCTCAACGTTCTCTCCCGGCTTGCCCAGCCCCTTGTCATCAGCATTCAACTCTTCCTTCTCTTCCGCCTTGTCCTCAACATTGTCACCGTCCTTGTCAACTAGATCCTCCTCAACCTTGTCAAAACCTTTCTCAACATCCTTCTCAACAACATCGTCATCCAAAGACACGTACTCCTGCAAGGAGATGCAGTCATTCAGTCGCATATTATGGGGAATCCAACACATCAACACTATCCTACCATTTGCACATATATGTCATACCATTTCGCTTATTATGGTATACCAACACATAAACACTATCCTACCAATTGCACATATGATGGACAAAGAAGCACATACCTTTCCCTTGCCAGCCCTCTTAGACAAAGCCTTCTTGCAATCTCTAGAAACTTCACTGATCCACTCCTCGAGCACCCTAAACCTCGTCCTCATTTTGACCATCATGCCCTTGCAGAGAGCCTCAACCTTTGCCAAAATCCGGGCCTCCAAACTGACACTCGACGTGTCTGACTTGGACTGGCTGATTCCCTGACTGGGTCCAGCAGTGGCATCCTCTTGTCGTCAATTCTCTCTCCGAGCCCTCATGTGCTCGCCCACAATCTCAGCAAAAAAGACGTCTAGAGAGTCTTTCTTGTATGACGATTACGGGTATGCATCTTTCTCCTTGTGGGTTGGGTGCAAGATGGGATGTGGCTTCACGAGGCACACGTGTTCATATATGACGTCGTCGACAGGGGCGTCAAGGTTCAGGAACGACTTCACGTTCTCATATCAGATGTGGGAGTTTAGGGTTTCCCATCTCAGACACCTCGGGATGATGGTGTCGTCGATGCTATGCCCGAAATGATTCCCAATCTCTGGAAAGCACTCATACATCCACAGCTGCAGACACATTTGGGTAAGCTATTATTAGACAATTTGCATGACAATTTCATAGATTTGGTAATATAGAAATACACAGTTTGTAGGTCAACATGATAGATTTGGTAAGATAGAAATAGACTATTGGCATGATATAATTGCCTATTTGGCATCCCACACAGTCACACATAATCTGAAATGACAAAGGTTTTGACCCTTTTTCAGAACTTGACTAACCTGGAAGGCCATGGGGAACCTGTATAGCGCGTACGTTGGTCTATCTTTCAGGTGAGCTTTTGCAGCCACCAAGTCCTTCAACGTCCTGACCAGGCTCTCGTGTAGCCTCTCGTACATCAGTCGGCCCCAAGGGAATTCCAGAAACCGCGTCGTGTCCTCTATCAACAGCTTAACCACCCACCCTCTAATATGTGTCTTCCTCTCCAAGCCAAAAAGAATGCCATCCACAATGCCTAGGAGGGCAAGCTTGTACTTTTTCATTAGGGAGCCCGAGTCCGTCTGTTTTTCGTGCTCCCAAGCTCTGTCGAAATCCTTCAGACTTACCTTCTCTTTCTTGAACAGCTGGTATATGGCATCCTTGTGACCCCCCTCCATCACATCCCTCGGGGGTGGTGCGCAGTTTAGCCCCGTTATCAACGCGAACTAGTGAAGCGAGAATCGCACGTGATGCCCCTGGATGGAGTACCACGTCTCGTGTTGTTTCCGGGTCTTAAGCTGCCACAGGAGGCAAAAGTGCACCAGCTGTGCGGCAAACTTGTTCCTCGACCCCATCTTCACTATGCCTCCGAATTGGCTCTTCGTGAGGGCCGCTGAAGATGTCCTTCTCCGCCACAGCCAACACAGCCTGCAACACATGTAAGACTCTTGGGTTCCAAAATTTTTTCCCAAGCATTACTACCAAAACAAGGGAACTATCTCAGTTTCCTTACCCCCTGGATGCTTGGTCCTGCCTTTACTTTCCTCTTGCCGGCCTTTGTCATTTTTTATGGTTATTGCACAAAGGGTACCTGCAACACAATCACCATACACATGCAATCAGACTTTCAGATCACCTAATCAGTCATACCAATAGTGTAAATGTATCCTACCAATAGAATATTATTTTCCTACCAACTCTGCTATCCTTTTCTGTCCTACCATTTTCGAATTTCATACAAGTTTGGTTCATTTTACCTCTTTCTCAACCCAAGAGATAGCCAAAGTAATTCACCAACACCAACACCAATTAACCAACAATTCATCATACATATAGGCATTTAATCAAAGTGGAAGTATACTCTCACACATTAAGTTTCAAACATATAGCCAAACACCTACTCTGTCATATAGGCAAGAAGATTAACCAAAACCAAATCACCATTTATTCATCATATTTTTAGGCATTTCATCAAAAACTTGGTGGGCACTTACGGTTTCAACACTAAAAAACCAATCAACCAAAAATTCCTTCACCCCACTCGGCATACCAGATGTTCAAATTTATCCTGCCAATTTCTTTACCCGGTCCTACGAAATCTGCTACCATAATTTCAGACACAACCTTCGATAATCCGTCCTACCACATGTGCACATATACCCTATCGATTACCCCCAATCTTGTGGATTCCTTACCCATCCGACCCCCTCCTTGCCCTTTTGTCCCCAATTTCTTACCCAACATCACCTAACCCTTACCCATCCTTTTCCCGACACCCACAAACCCTAATCACACCCACCTCCCCAAAATCGACTCACAATGGCACCCTTAACCCCTCCTACTTCATTCCTCTACAGCTAGGCATCTACAATGGCACCCCGATGTCTGAATTTCCTCACAAAACCGCATGTAACCGCACCCCCATTCCCCAAAATTCGCAACTCAAACAAAAACTCCACAGTTGCTTACCTTCGTCTTCGTCTTCAACCTTTTCCTTCCTCCTTGGGGGTGACTGATGGCCCTTCTTCTTCAACCGGTTCTTCCTCCTGTCACTCCTCCTTTATGGTTTTTCGTCTCTCTTTGTTTGTCACTTTAAGCGAAAAAAATGGAACCGTCTCTCTCCCTCCATCCTCGTTTTATTTTCAGAAATCCCCCACCCTCTACAGCCGGTTATAAACAGTTCCAAAATACCGGCAGTTATATTTGCTTGAGGGTAGAGTGGTTATTTTGGGCCAATTTTTTGGCTTGTGGTCTATTTGTGCAATTAGGCCCAAAAATTGGTCTAGTTACTACCCTTTCCTCGCAGAAAAATGATCAAGTCTATTCTACTTCCAAATGGGGAGACTACGGCTAACTACCATACAATCCAACAAGAATTTGGTCGAGATTTCAAATCGCGCTTCAGGGCCTCCACAGCCAATGGTCCTACTATATTAGGAGATTTAGCGGTTATCCCGTCTTTATTGTCACAAGCAGATAATGCAATGCTCTTAGCTCCTGTCACCAACAACGAACTAAAAGCAGCACTCTTTTCAATGAGCCCGGACAAGGCACCTGGCCTAGATGGATTTCCAGCGGGTTTTTACCAAAAGTTCTGGCCTACGGTCGGCCCTTGTGTTGTTAAAGCATTCAAGGCTTTCTTCACCAGTGGAAGGCTACTGTGTTAGATTAACCATACGTTCATTACTCTTCTACCAAAATTTGATGATCGATCCGACTGCGGTTAACCACTACAGACCTATTAGTTTATGTTCTACAATTTATAAGATCATAGAAAAAGGTATGTCTGCAAGACATAACTAAAGGGAGATCGGATTGAATGGTCTTTTCTGTTCCATGTTCTATAAAAACATGGGTTTGACGACCTATTTATCAGCCGAATAAAGGAATGTGTTTCAATAGTTTCCTACTCGGTCCTCGTCAATGACGAACTGACCACAGTAATTGAACCGACTAGAGGTTTAAGAAAAGGTGACCCACTGTCCCATTTTCTCTTCATTTTAGCTTCTGAGGTGTTAGCACGCACTTTGCACCATCAAGGGTTCATTAACAAGGATTTGGGCATCACCTTCGGCCGCCCTGGCATCAAAATTTCGTTCCTTGCTTTTGCAAATGATATCCTTATCTTCTGTAAAGCATCACAGTCTGCCTGTACCACTGTTCTTTCCATTTTAGACAGATATTGTCTCATCTCAGAACAGAAGGTCAATCTTCACAAGTCAAGCTCCCAACAATCGCCTAACACGACTCCTACAGCCATTACGGCTACAACTGTTGTGCTTGGTATTCCACAGGCAAATAATTTTGACAAATATTTAGGCTGCCCAGTTGTTAATGGTAAAACCAATAGGGACACTTTCGCGGACGTGGTACTTAAGACTAAAAGTCAATTAACCAAATGGAAAGCTTCAAACCTTTCTGCTGAAGGGCGACGGGTACTCATCAAAGTCAATCTCAGTGCCAAACCAATTTTTCTTATGCATGTTTTCTTACATCCTTCGCATATTCTTAATGAGCTAGACAAAGTATATAGACAATTCTTTTTGAACAAAGCCTCCAAAGCGCCTCCTCTTATCAGTTGGGACAAAATTTATTCAGACACAATGAGAGTTGGACTAGGAATCCATAAAGCCGAATCTATGAACATTGCGCTTCAGATGAAACTGCTATGGAAAATCATATCTAAACCAATCAACATCTGGGTCCGTGTAGTAAATAGGGTCAATCCTCTTGGCAGTGGTCGCGGCTTATGTCTATTAAACATCCGTTCCTAACTCCTCTTCAGTGGAATGTCAAAAACGGCAAAACTATAGATTTTTGGAGCCATTACTGGGTCTTCCCAAATCGTTGGTTTCCAAAACAATTAGTCTGATTCATGACTCTCTCATGGGGATTAGAGTTGCCCATTTCATTAACAATGAACGTCAGTGGAATAGGCCTTTACTAAATGCCTCTTTAACAAATATTTTACCAAGGGAAGAGATTGACCATATCATGGGGTTAATTTTGCATAATAATCCGATAGCGGATCGTCTGTATTGGGGCCCTAGCAAAAATGGATCTTAGGATGACAGATTTTGATTGTGGTTGGATTTGAAATCTCGACGTGCCCCCTAAAGTTAGACACTTTCTATGAAAAATCTCTCGTGATGGTCTTCCGACTAAATTAAGACTGCAAAAGTCGCATGTGGCAGTGCCTTCGGGTGTGCTTACTGTGGTAACACCAATGAATCGGTAAACCACCTTTTTCTTCATTGTCCAATGGCTAATGATCTTCTGCAAGCTTTACGAATTCGTCTTCCAAGGAATATAGCTGTAAACTTAGGTACGGACTCGGTGCTTCCTCTGAATGAGATCAAACGTACTATCGGCAACACTAAATTTGCTGATTTCGCCTCACCTTGGTGGGCATTGTGGTTCTTTAGGAACCAAATCGTTTTCAACCACACGAACAAGGTAACTATTAACGAAATCATTCTGTTCCACAGTGCCATTACCCATTGTTGGAAACAATCTAAGGTTCTGGAGGACGATCCTTCTTGTACGATTCCCTCTCATCATGCTACTGCAGCACAACCCACTCGGACCACAGGGTTGGTGTTATTCCGACCAGGTCTCTCCATCGCTCTAGGAAGTTGGATAAACCACCTACTAATTGTTATAATCTTAATTTTGATGGGTCAGTTCTCCCAAGTCGTTCAGCATCATTCGGGTACGTCATCCGTGACCGGTTGGTGAGGTTGTCGCGCTTGGCCGGTCCATTTGTACAAACATCTTAGTGGTTTATGCCGAAAAACTTGGCCTCAAAATGCGTATTTTGCGTGCTAAGTCGCTAAAAATTTCAAACCTTCTGATCGAAGGGGACAACTTACTAGTTATAAAGGCAATTCTGGGGGATTGGAAATGCCTCTGGACAATCGAGATGCTACAAGCGGATATTTTGTCAGATATTTTGTCCTTTACTTATGTTGTTATTCGTCATATTTTCAGGGAATCTAATGTGGTGGCCGACTACCTTGCTTGGAGTGCCCATGCATCCCCTGTCGACGTTAACTGTGAGGATGATCCAGAACTGCATGTTCTTGTCCGGAAGGATGCGCTAGGAAGGCCCTCTGTTGCGGCAGACCCAACCTAAACGTTATCGAGCGTAAAAAAAAAACCTACTTCTTTGTTCAGCCGTTCAACACTTAGCAAGTCAGTAGTCCACTCTTTTCGGTTTCTTCAGTTCTTCACGCAACCTTCTCTCTCTCTCTCTCTCTCTCCCCCCCCCCCCCCCACAATATCGACGCTCTTCAATTTAGCCGTTCATCTTCAAGCTTGGTCGCTTTGCTGCCTCGCTTGACGTTTTCACCTCGCAGGCTCGCACTCTCGTCTCACGCTCGACGCTTCCAGATCCCATCGCCCACAGTCCCACACCCTTCAGTAGCCTGCCTCTCTCTCCCCTTTCTTTTAGTCTTTTTAGATCTAGGTTGTGTGACGTATATTTTCACAGAGGGAACCTATTGGAGGTGTCCCGGAGCATGCTCCTGGCTATTTAAGAATGCAAATGGAGCAATGTTTGGAGAGATGGAAATGGTGCGGCAAGTGCTGGGAGGGAAGAGGATAAAATTTCCTTTTCAGATTCAATTATGCCTAGTAAAATTTTTGTCAGTATTGTCAAACAATTTGTAGTTTTAATTAATTTGATTAGAAGTGTTGGATATATATATATATATATATATATATATATATATATATATAAAAGACTTAAACATTCAAGAATCTTGTCCTAATTTCAAATTTTAACTTGGACTTTAATATTTTCAAGCAAATTTGTTACTTATAAGTTAAACAGGGGCTGTTTTAATTTCAAGTTTGAGCTAAATTTCAAATAAGGGTTGTTTTACTTTAAAAAAAAATCGTTTATCGAAATTTCCGGTCCAAATGGTTCGCAGACCGGAAAACCCGGGACCATATATCCTGGTCCCGGTCCGATCCGCGGTCCAAGGCTCAAGGGTTTCCGTTCCATCGATCTTGGACCGGACCGGAATTTCCGGTCCTGTCCAGACCAAAAGCCCAGCCCTAATCCGATCCATCTTCTCCTCTACTGTCCAGACCGCCGTTGGGGAGCTCTCGACTTTTCCCCATCTTGCCAGGAAGACTAAGCCTAAAATTTAAATTGCACACGATCTCATCCCACCTTTAATTAGAAAAAAAACAAAACCGCTCTCTCATCCCACCTTCAATTTCTATAAATTTCCAGAACTGTGATTTTACTAATTAATTTTTTTCTTTGAATGCTATTCCATTTATATATACTAATCGATCCTCAAGTTCACAAATTCCAGATTGTTTGTTTGTTTTTTAAAGGGTTTGATTTGGAGTTTCGATGGGATGTCATTGCTAGCGTTAGAGCATGCCCAACAGCTTCGATCTAAACAATTCTCCAAAATGGAGAATTATAAATCACATATTTTGATTTTTTTTGGATTCAATTGCAACAGATAATTCTCTAAATCTGCAGCATTTTCCAAACTAAATAATTCTCCAAATCTTCGAAATAGGGAAGCTATTGGATTTAAAACAAAAATAATTTGAAGAATATGTATTTTGTTTTCCCATTTTTGGGAAATTTTAGGGAAGTTGTTGGAGATGGTCTTAGTGGACAACTTTTGACAATGGCATTTCGTAATTAGTTGGAGGTATACGACTAAATAATTTTTTGTCTAAAGAGTAAAAACGTTTTGTTAAAAAAAGCACAAACATGAATTACACAATAAAATAAGGCTGATTTGCACTAATATACCAAAAAAATATCAACTTTGCAAAAATGTCAATGAGGTGTAAAAATTTCAAGGGAGTGTCAAAATGTTAGTTTTGCAAATTTCCCTCACCAGGTAGCAGGTCACTTGGCAAAAAAAACAAAAAGATTTGTGGGGAGAGAGGGCAAATGGGATGGTGACAAGTGACAAAACTTAAGTTTTAATTAGTTTAAACTAATTTTCAGCTATTTTTATTTGTTAAAATAAAAAAATAAATTTATTTTTGAACTTCATTTAATTTTATCTATCTATAGACACCCACTTTATATATGTTTATGAAAAAAAATATTTCGAACTAAAGTTGGGTGTACATCGTATCTTGATCTGAATTTGGAGTACGACAGGGATAACCAATTGGATGGAAAAGATAACAATTTAGCTTGCACGGAAATTCACACAACTGGCAAGATAAACCAGAAAATCTGGGCAGAACAGAC
Source organism: Persicaria maculosa (assembly GCA_963922045.1). Classification (NCBI taxonomy): domain Eukaryota; kingdom Viridiplantae; phylum Streptophyta; class Magnoliopsida; order Caryophyllales; family Polygonaceae; genus Persicaria; species Persicaria maculosa. Next base: position 43,252,861 of record OY998262.1, on the reverse strand, counting down.
AATCGTTGCTCCGGATATGAAAGGTAAAGCTGCCGACGTGGACATGAAGAAGGGGGCAATGCTCATAGAGGAGAGCATGCCGTTTGGGTCCGTCGGGAGCAAGATAATGGAGACAAGCAGGTACCCTTCTCGAGGATAGCTCCTTCGCCGGAAGCGTCGAAGGACATAAGCAAGCGTGTGATGGTAAGGTGAAGAAATCGATGTCTAGTGGGATAACTCTTCTTTTGCGTAGTCGAATGTAGTATTTTGTTAGTTTGCTTCTAACTCACTAATACTTTAGGGTTTTGGTGGTTTGAATGTACATAACTGATCCTAGAAACAAACCTACATTACTCTCAAATGACATCATCCAGTGTAACATTAATGGTTTTAATCACAACATACTTCAACACATAGAAAGAAATTTACAACGATGTATAAGTAACCCCTGCTGGATGTCTTAGCCAATGTGTAGAAGTAACCCCTGCTAGATCTCTCAAGATGATAAAATCAAACACAAGTCCTCTAAAAGGTGGAAATGATTAAACAATTAGGACCTAAACCAAACACTACGAAGTACTAAAGTTCTTAACCAATACAATCATGTCGGATGCGAAGCCCGAATATTTACGATCTATGCTTACTAGCCAGCGAATACTATTATCTAGCTAGTGATAATGATGTGTTAGCCAATATAGGAGTAACCCCTGCTGGATCTCGTCTATCTCAGGAACTTCGCCGGATGTGAACTACTCAAGTACCTGTTGAGACGCAAACACTAATTCACCAAACTAAGGCAAAGTGTGTCTTTGTTAAAAAAAAAAACAAAACACCATGTATTCAAGCATCTCGGTAGTTTTATCAAACAAACAAGAGCAAATTTGATATGTAAAACCCTAATTGAAAATCAATGGTTGTGAATAGATCAAATGCCTAAATTGATTTGGGGCTTTTATTGATCTTGGATTCTTCTGTTATGTATCATCATCCCCCTTAACCGAATTTGATAGGTAAAACCCAATCGTTTAAGTAAGGGCTCGTGCGTTCTTCTTCCCCAGGGCTGGCTTTCCTAGTGATGCCGGAGGAAGGCGGCCACCAATTTCGAAACCACTGCTCACCTTTAGCCTCCATCTCATGGCTCGTTTTGAGCCTCAATCACCCAGATCTCAGTCCGCCCTTGTGCTGGTTCCATCGAGCACTGGTTAGCCAGGTTGTTGGCGATGACCCCGGCAACACCGGATTTGGAAGCTCTTCACCGGAATCGTCAGCCCCCATCTCGTGGAAGCTCTTCTCAGTGGTGGTTGGGTGGGCGCGCTGGCTTTCCTGGTGATGCCGGAGGAAGGCGGCCGCCGGTTTCGAAACCACTGCTCAGTGGGTGCGCCAGAGGGAGAGGGTTCAAACGCTGGTGGTTGGGTGGACGGAGGTGGCTCCTGGAGGGTGGAGAATGGCCAGAGAGAAGAAGGAGACTGGGCGATGAGGGCTCGGTTCAGCAGGAAGGGTAACTTGTGAAAGGAGGTGATGAGCACTGGTTAACTCTGCCAATTTTTGGGCCTATTTGCTACTTTTGCAAATCTTGAATGGGGAGTGTCATTTTTGCTAGAGGCCCAAGATTTTGGTATATTCCCTACCATTTTCTCATAAAATAAAAAGGAATTGTATTACAATTTATATTATTATTATTTATAATTCATATATTGTAAGAATCTCAGCTCATATCAGATATAATAAAAATATTGAGAAAGGAATGGGTTGGATTTTAGGGGTAAGATGTATTCGTTTTCATACTTCATCTTCATAGAGAAGTTCAATCCCCCACTACATTTAAAATTTTTGATGGTTAAAATAGGAGTGAAGACGTACTCCGGGCGTCCATGAGAAAGGAATGGGTTGGATTTTAGGGGTAATAGCCTATTACCCCTAAAATCACTCTCAATATTCGGGCTTGTCATGCACATATAAGCAGGGAAGTATTTAATTACTATTATTTTTTATTTTTGATGAGTGGTTTTTTTATTTCTTTTGAAAGACCAAACTTAGCACTTATCCTCCCAATTTTGTTTTTGACTTTTTTAAGCCTTGTTTGGATGTGGACAACATGAATTCAAAATCCAATCAAATATGAAATATTTGCTCAGAAACAAAAATAAAGCTTGAACAGTTATATGAATGAACATTCACTAAAGGGAAACAGTTTCCAAGCTAGCCAGTCAACAGGTAAAAAAGCCAACAACAAAAGTTCCAAAAAAGCAATGTTTACGTTTAACCAGGTCTCCTCTTTCCCAGCCAACCCAGCAACTCCTAGATTAAGTCTTCAATAAAGGCAACAAACCCGTTTTGTAGTCTCTGAGACACCTAATTCATCAAATCCTCATCTGCCTTCAACTTCTCTTTAAATTCTTCTTTAATAATATCAAGTTTCTTCTTCAGTATTTTCTTTATCTCTGTCCTCATCATGCCCTTAATTTGCTCATGTAATTGCTTCATCTCTATTTCAATCCCTTCCTTCAATTTTTTTTCCATCAGCAATGCTAGGTCAAGGCCTTCAGCTGTCATACATATCCTGTCATCACGCATTGCCTTCTTAGTCACATTATGATTCTTCGGATGGTTGTGGGACTAGTGAAGAAAAATTTCTCCACTTGAAAAAAGTTCAACTTTGACTTTGAAAGTCCTTTGCTCTAGATATGGACCCCATGATAATAGCTTAATATGGCCCTTCAAAGCACCCTTCAACGTGGGTGTTGAAGGGTGCAGTGCTGAAGGTGTTGGGGGTAGCAACACAACTCAAGTCTCGTCGGTGGACCCTTCTCCGAATGTGGAATGTGGCTTTCAGCACAAGCTGGCTCTCATGGCCGCCTGGGACCACACCAAGACTCCCACACCGACAATCATAAACTTTCATTGGGGAGAGGTGCACAACCTCCTCAAGCCTATTACACAATCAAATGGGGTTCCAACCCAAAAATGAATTGGCGTTGAGTGGAGTAGCCAACCTACTTATATGTGATGTGCGCTCAAATAACCATGATTTTTGCTTACATCCATATCGATTTCTGTCTACATTTCATATTTCTGGATTTGATTTATACAGAATATGTGTAGTTTATGTTAATTTGCAAATTATTGATGTCTACACAAGTTTTTGTTTAATTTTGCAGAAATCGGACGCACTTTGGAGCCCAAAGGAAAGTCATGAAAACATTGGAGAAACTAAGGAAGAGCACAGGATGGTGCAGCTAGAGAAAATGCCACTTTTTCCATTCATCATTTTGAACCAAGTTCTGATGTCTTCATTAGAGTTGTATCTCTCAAAAAGATCTTTCCAACGCATATTTATATGCGTCAATCGGGCGAACGAGGACTTGGGAAAGTGTGTTTCAAGACAGAGAAGAATGCTGAAAATCGTCAGGACTACTCGATGTCGAGTACACATTTGGTCGACATCACCTTCTGAGCACGAGATCGAGCACATGACCACTCGAGGACACAAGACCTACTCGATGTTGAGTACTTTACTCGATGTCGAGTACTTCCCAGTGATGAGTCCGAGTCAAGATCGAGTACCAATTCGGATGTGAGGTTGCTAGCTTGCAAGTGAAGGCACGAGAATCTATCATGAGTTGAAGATATTTATCCACTTTAGTAATTCCCATATTTACTTTAGGGAATTTTAATTGTTTTATTTCATTTATTTATCAAAGTTATATCTTAGAAAAAAGATAGATAGATTTAGATATAGATAGGATTGTTCTTTCCTAGAATAGTGGAGATTGAACACTATAAATAAGGCTCTAGGGGGACTGATTTTCAGAATTCAAGCCAAGTCGTCTTTGGGCGCAAGAAGAGAGGAGAGAGAGAGAGAGAGAGAGAGAGAGAGAGAGAGAGAGAGGAGGCGAGAGAGAAGGAGGAGGAAGGATACGAACGGTTGTAAGTTTTTGTTTATTTTATGATAAAGTTAGTTTCTTTTATTATTTCTTGTTTCTAATTTCCTTCTTCTAGAGTTGTGGTGATCCTAACAATAGATATATGTGTTTAATTTATAAATCCATGAATTTGTATGTCTTTATCATCATCTACCTATATGCTTAATCCTTTGCAAGAGTTGAGAAAATTCCTTATTCATGATATTGAAGCAAAAGTGATCTTATTATGAATTTGGATAGTAATTAGAGTTTATTTGCGAGAGCCGACTAATCCTAATTAAGAAAAGATAGAAACAATTAGGTTTTTATGCGAGAGCCTCTATTACCTAAATTGTTGGAATTTGCGAAAGTCAATTCTTTAATATAAAACATGCATCTTTATGTGATTTATAATCTACACATATGTTTATTGTTGCGGTGATCCCTAACCTTGGAAGTTTGCTCCTTTATTATTCTATCTTTGTTATTTTGAAGTTTTTGCGCAGCCACACGACATCAAACTACCATTCCCCCTCCATCCCTCAACATCGACCCATTCTTAACCAACGTCGACAACAACCTTACACCTCTTCCCGATATTCCTGAATCCCGAAACCAACTAAACCTAGAACCGCTGACTTCTCTCCTGAGGACGAACCTTACTCCACTATCCTATAGCGGGGTCTTGACTACAAATTTATTTGGTCGAGAAACCCTCTCATCGATATGCTAGCTTGGAACCCTCCCAACTTTCGATGTGGGATTTCTTGTTTCACATGTGCACACCAAACAATCTCTCCCTCACATGTGAATCGCTCCCTCTTCCGCCGAAATCCAAAGCCAAACCCCGCACCGAAACCACCAAGAAGCACCTTTGACTTGCACGCTTCTACTCGTGCTCATTCTTGGAACCAGAACTTCCACGCAACGGGTCAAAGACAAGCCCGTGGGTGGTGATCGTGGAGTCTATCCCGACACAGTGCTCATGATTCTCCTCAAACCATCGGCTTTGATGCCACTTATTGGGATCGACAACACCCAAATGCGGAGATTAAACGAGAACCTAGCAACTCAAGCTAAAGTCCCGCTAATAACCAAGTTCACAAATTTACGGAACCACAAACCCAATTCAGCCAAGCAACACAAGCACACAAACAATCACAAGCAAGAATACAACGATTTAAATGGAAAACCCTCTCTAACCTGGAGGATTAAAAACCATTGTCTCCTACCACGATCGAGCATCAAATCCACTAATCAACAAAATGGGTACAAGTGTCATGATTGTCATCACTTATCATCAAACCTATTTTATCAAAAGTAAGAACGAGTTTGTATAACTTTTGAGCTAATTTATTTTGGATAAACACATGAATTTAGTGGCGGATATGCGGGAAGAAAAGTATAATAATTTTTCATGAACTTTTTTTTATAATATATATATATATAAATTGTGTCACAAGGCCCTTAATGACTTTTAATATTAATGATTCATGAAAAAATATTAAATCATCACACACGTAAAAACATGGGCTACAAAACATTTATCTCTATTAAAGCAATTAGTTTAATTTCACAAATTAACCATTTATCTCATAAAAGCAATTAGGCATTCCCTATTTCACTTTCCTCATAAATTATATTAGACAACATTTATACAATCGTTTCGTGTGATCGAACCATTTAAATTAGGAGTTTCATATACCTCACAAATTTTCTGTACGTCTTTTCAACTACCTTCCACATATATATCAGAGTAATTAATAATCCACACTTCAATTGTCCTCATAATATATAAGGCTCTGCCTTGCTAATCATGCATTTACAATCACAAGCAGACGATATGGATCCCACAACCAGTGTTAAGAGCCTAATAGAGGCAATGTCTTAAGTAAAGATATTTAATTAATTTGATATTTATTATTATATTTTAAAGTGTGTATTCAAATAAATGTTCATTTTAATGAGAAAAATGGAGTGTACCTCTACTAAGGCCAATATTGTCTTTCCTCTTCACTCAAATGAATATTCATTTAAATATCTCTATTCATTTGATTGAATATATGCATATTCATATATTCAAATAAATATGAATATTAGTTGTTTAAATATTTATTTGAATATATCTATATTTGAATGAATATTTATGACTTATATTCAAATGAACATTCATTTTTTGAACGTTTAAATTTTCAACGTGTTTGAAAAATTGGTGAGAGAGAATGAGAGATATGGAGAGAGAGAATCTAACTATTTTTTCAAAAGGCTTTTTAAGTTTATTTTCACTATTTTTTGGAGAGATTTTATTTAGTTTTAGTTTAAAATCCATCCATTCATTAAAACTTATCCAATGGCTCACAAATGTTTTCATGTGTGCATTGTAAGGAGTGAATGCATGTGAAAGCTCCCCTATATATATGTGAAAGCTCCCCTATATATATATATATATATATGGTGTGGTTAAAATGAAAATTGTGCTTAAATTGAAAATGATGCTTAAAGTAAAAATGAGGTTTTTCAGTTGACAAGCATGCAGGTCTTACTTAAAAAAAAACCAAACCGGGATTAAAAAAAGATAAAAAGAAAAATAAAAAACAAAAGAAAGAAGCCCACCCGACCATCCTTTGTTGCTCCTCCTTCCTCTCCGATTCCTCCCTGCCGCCGTCCCTCCGACCTCACCGGCCGTCGACGGCAAGTCCCAAAGCCTTGACCTTTGATCCTGAGAAGAGTCTAACCTCTGTCCTTAGTAACACCGAGCCATGCAACCTCTCGAGTGTCGAAGACTCCCGAGTGTCGAGCAGCCAGCGGTGCTGCCGACAACCTCCTTCCGAGCCGGGAAAATAGAGCCCCACCTCCGACTAGAACGCCGACGCCAGCTGTCTGATCAGCCTCTCCTCCTCTTTGTCTCCTCCATTGAATCCAGAGGGTAAGTTTCTAATAAACCCCCAATTTCTAAGTTTTGCTAAATTGAATAAATTTGTAGAATCTTATAATTGAATGAGTGAAATTGAAACTAATTTATAATAATTTGTTGTTCAAATAGATTGATTAAGAGTTTTTTTACTTGGATTTGATATAATCGAACTCACAATTAGCATCTCTGTTTCTAATGTGGTGCCTTTCTCTCCTACGTATTCATGCATTACAAGTGTTTGGCTATATAGCCATCCGGAGCCGCACCCCTGCATATAGCACGTCATCAACCCATAATTTAAGTATTGTTCAACTTTTCCCAGCCTTGTGTAATTTGTCCCATGTAGTTTATTTAAAATTTGCTCCAAAATGTCTGAAATCAAAAGAACACGGGTGTAGACTCCGAAAACCAAATAATAACAAATAAGCTATAAAATATGTAAACATGCTCTAAAATAATATGCAAATCTATACTAAAAACATGAATTAAATAGACTCTATCAAACTATCCCATGCTTAGACTTTTGCTTGTCCCCAAGCAAACTATCATAAAACAAAAACATACTCAAAGATAGACAAAAGACTCAAAGAAATTTCTATGAATGATCACTCATCAGTATAGTTATCATGACTTTGAGAGTATTTATTATGTTAATCTGAAAATAATTCTGACACTATGAGATCCACATCAAACCCTTCATACTCATTGCTTTAAACTTCGATTAGGTTCAGGGGATGCTTGCATTCATAATGTATTGAGCAATCAAATTCATTAAGCATACTTAAAAAACGTCATAAACACCCAAAGATTACTAGGTCTTTTATACTTCGAAATTTCAACAAAGCTCTTATTTTATTTCTCTTCGCTTCCAAGCCCTTTTTTTCCTCCTTGTGTGAATTTTCTTTTCCACAAACAGGATCGGTTACTAATGGTATTTTTTTTCAAGTCTTATGAGTGCCCAGTGTATTTATCCTACTCGGTCATTAGTTTATTGATGATTCTTTTCACTTGAGTGAATTTGATCCTCCTGAAGCGGTATAAGTGAATTTTATCCTCCTTACACTCATCAATCCAACATGTACCAAATCAGATTAAACATATATCCAATCACATCAAATAAATTACTGAATTTACTAGTGCTTTTCATCAAGGATTTAGACATATACAATAGAAATCATATAAAAGTTTAAAAAATTGCTCTAAACTGAACATCCAACCAATAATCAAGTTATAACTAAAGCTCATAATCCAGATCGTCTATGGAAATCCCACAAGTGTCGTTATTCAATTAAATTCAAGTTTATTAAATCTAAAGCCATGAAAAACCATATATATCATCATCGAGGTCATACCAATAATAGAAATAACTCTTAACAAAACTCAAAGAAAAACTAACAAATCAAAAACAAAGACTCGATAACTTGCTAGGACATGGGATAATTGTCAAACACCTACAATGCAACCTATAATGAAAGGAAATGCATAACAAAAATTGAAAAAAAAAATACAAAAAACTAACACATATATGATTATATGAATATGGAGCTACACTTGAATTCCCCACCCCATGCTTAAAATCTTACTTTGTCCTCCAAGTAAAGAATTTGAATGAGAGAGGTAGAGGAAACTCACAAAGTAATCAGGCATTCCAGAACAAGCTTTCAGCTCAAGCGGAGGTAGTGGTGTTGCCTCTAAACAAACCATAAAATTCAGCACTTCTCATAGTAAATGGACCTATCCAACATCATAAACAACGGCAAAAATAAGCAAAACTTGCATAGCGATCAACTGCTAATTCAATTCAGTAACAAAGGAATATCAAAAGCAGAAAATTCGGCAAGATAGGTGACTATTCTTAAGTACTAACACCCTCAAAACATCATAAAAGAGCAAAAATTACAGCCTTGGGTGTTCCAGCAGCAACTTGGATGTAATTGGCATTTGTGAACCTTCTTGAAGTCAAAAAAATATAGGCAGCCTCCTTTGTAATTTGTCCTGGCCATACCAAAAGACAAAGAAAACACACCACTACCAAACACATTCCAACATCCAAGAAAACATATCATCCAAGAATGAAGAACAACAAAGGCCGGTCAAACACAAATCATCCCCTACAACTCATGCTCAATCCCTTATGTCAAACTAAAAACATGGAGTTCAACTGATTTTAGGGAGCATGAGACAAACAAGGGGAGCATAAGAATGTACACAACCACCTCTCAACATCACTTGGCCTAGCCATTAGTAAAGTATTTCTCAATCAAGAAACTAAAGCTTCCAAGAAAAATGAGGTGTAAAATCAACCCAAAATCAGCAGCCAATTTAGTTCCATGGCAAAGGAATATCAAAAGCATGAATTCAATAAGGTAAATGACTATTCCTAAGTACTAACACCCTTAAAATACTATAAAAGAGCATAAATTATAGCCCTGTGTGTTTAGCATAAACTTTGATGCAATTGGCACTCGTAAATCTTCTTGGATTCGGAATATCAAAAGGCATGATTGCTGCTATGAATTAAGGTTCGCTACGAGGAATCTACAAAATCCTATCAATAATTACAACTAGTTGCGCGGGCTAGAAGAAATCAACAATATTCGCAAAAGAATCAATACGAATCGATAGGAATAGATCAAGAATAGAAATCTCACAACTTTACCAAACCAAAGTTTTAATCCATAAATAAAACGGAAGAGTTTAGATCTCCATAAAACTAAAACAAAACATAATTAGGGTTTAGGGTTAAATTGAATCGATCACGGCATCCCCACCGTAAGAATACGACATACACATAGCCAATCGATCTCATGAAAGCATCGATTGGGTGTGTAGGGGATATTGACAACTCTATTGTATCAATTGCATCGATTAGGGTTAGAGAGTTGCTCCTCTATCTTTAGTTGTGTATGTTATTGGCATTATTAAATTGCTTAGGGTTGGAGTAATCCCCTATTAGATGAATCAAACAAGGAAAGGTAGGATAGAGTCAGGGATTGAAGACATAACCATTGTTGATGAATTGTAGGGGAAACTATCTCATCAATATCAATTATCACAGATTCACCATTGCTACTTTTGCCTTATTCAATTGTCTTTTCGCTCAATGACTCTTTGATCTTATAACCTCTAATAGCAATTTGATAGACAAGAAATGTATTCTCTCTATGGGATCCACCCCTTAAAATTCCACTATACTAGTTACTAGTTTGCTAGTTGAGTTGTTGGTTTGGGTTATTCTTTTTGGTGTTGTAGAAAGGTAACGACATTCTACACCACACCAAATTTTGGCGCCGCTGTCGGGGAGATTACTTTATTTCTTTTGTTTATTTTATTGCTATCTTTAGTGATTCACCTTGGTGAATTGCTCTTTGGCTACTAATCAATCTTTGTTAAGTCTTTTTGAAAGGTTAGGCATAGATGTCTGAAACTGCTGAGTCCCCTCTCAAGAGGAGATTGAGAGACTTAAGGTAACCTAATATGAATTCGCAAAACCTTGCGATTACATTACCAGAACTCCATGAAGGCTACAAATTGGGATATAAAGCTGATTGGTTATTCATTCTTCCAGTTTTCCATCGGATGATTGGAGATGAGCCTAATAAGCATCTTACCGAATTTTTTAGTGTATGTGACGGACTCATACCTCAAGGATTTACTGATGATCAACTCATGTTGATGTTGTTTCCGTTCACCATAAAAGACGCAACGATTGATTGGCTACATTTTCTGCCTACAGGAAGTATTACTACTTGGTTGGAATTGATGAAGTACTTTCCTGTCACACTTCTGAGCAAACTAAAGAAGCAATTGACTAGCATAGAACAACTCCCTAGGGAGAGCTTCTATGACTACCTTGAGAGATTTAGGCGACTCAAGGAAAGTTGCCCACAACATGGATTTCTGGAAGAGGACTTGATTCTCTATGTTTACGAGGGGTTGCTTGATCATGAGATCACTGTCATCAACGCTACTAGTGGAGGTGATATTTTGGATAAGACACCGACATAAGGTATGCAAATCTTCGATGGATTAGTAAATTCGACTCAGTAGTATAAGAAGTTTTATGGATCTGGAGATCCTTTTGTATCGAATTATCCTATGAAGGGATGCGAGGAGAAAGTTGGGTAATTGACGGAGGGTGTGATGAAAATGGCTACTCAAATGGCAACACCTAATGCTCAAGGAAGGCAAGAAGCACAAGAATCGCGTCATACAAGCTCTAAAATTCTCAAGGGAGGTCCTTTTAGAGATTTGATGATAACGGTAAGAAATCAAGGAGAGCTCATGCAACAAATGGCTCAAGAGTTGCAAGAACTCAAATTGAGAAATTGGAGAAAGGATTTGTTCGGAGATTCTTTCGAAGACAACTCAATGGCTATGGTTCTTGGATGTAAAACAGTAAATTTTTCCAATGAAGATTTAGAAGGAAGGTCAAATGAGATGACGGCCATGGGTGATGAAACTTGTGGTATTTCGGAAAGCATAACACTGCTTGACGACGCCCGCGGCTCATTGTTGTGATCCTAATTTCCCATGTCTTACATTTACTTTTATATCGATTTCTGCATGCATTTCATGTCATTGGGTTAGAATTATACAGAATCTATGTAGTTTATGCTTATTTGCCAAAATATGGAGTCTACACTAGTTTTTGTTTAATTTCGCAGAAATCGAGGCATTTTACAACAGATCGGAGAAAGAAGAAAATCATGGAATAGCTCGAGGTCCAATACAGGAAGTCCAAGGTCATGTAGCAACTGAACCATGCCATATCGAGCAGAAGAGAAGAAAGGAGGCACTCGACAAGGACTAGTCGATATCAACCACTGTGGTCAATCTCGAGTACTTTGGTCGAATTCCACCCAGTCGAGCAAGAGACGAGAAACAATCCACTCGAAGAGCACAGAGTCCTCGACGTTGAGTAGATTACTCGATGTCGAGTACCCGTCGAGTGCACCATTTAATCCGAGCTCGAGTCCGAATCCGAGGAGAACACAACTACTCGATGTCGAGTACTTGATGCGGGACGAATGTCGTTGGCAATTTCACCCTTCCCAAACTAGAGATAAAAATACAAACTTAAACACACAACCAATAGATTAGGCAATCGATCAATTGATAAACCAAATAACTACTAGTATAGCAAGAAAGTCCGGTGTCGAACCCACAGGGAGAAGCGATTTCCTATTCAATAACTCTAGACAAGACTCTTTAAAACAAAAGCAATAACCTTTAGAAAAATATAAAATATAAAAGTAACCAGATTGTAAATCACAAAGAAAATTGTTATCAAGATAGAAATAACATTTCACCTGTAATTCTCTGAAAATGGTCCTCGGATTGATTTATCAATTTTTCATATTCTTAGGTCTACTTGACTAAAGTTGAGAAATCCGCAGAGATTCACTCATCTTATTCGATATCACTAAATAATAGCATTAAATGCTCAAGTAATCAAGACCAATTGGCACATTGACTCTATTCAATCAAGGCTGATAGGTGCATACCGAACTAAATCTCAATCAAATATCCTCAACATAGATCAACTGAAATCATCCACTACAAAGACAAAGAGATATCATTATCATCAATACCTTTGTTTGCTATCAAGAAAACAACAACGAATTCATAGCTAGATATGCAATTCCTAACATGTTGATCGGACATAGAAATGAACACAAATATAAATTAAGCGCAAGATGATAACTAAGAACATGAATAATCAAATAAACTCAAATCCTCACAATCCAAACAACCATGTCTTTGAATCACATGCGAAACTATGAGTTTAGCAACTCATAGGCCAATTCTCTCTCTCTCTCTCTCTCTCTCTCTCTCTCTCTCTCTCTCTCTCTCTAATGGCGTTCATAGTTTCACACAATAGCCACACTCTCCGGCTGAATAAACTGAAAACATCCTAAATAAGGTCCACAAGGGTTGGCAAAACCCTAGAGGAAAATAATAGAAATAATATAAATCAATTGTCTTCGGATCCAAAACCGCGTATTCGGGATCTGGTGTAACGGCGGGCGCCGTTGAAATGGCGGCGAGTACCATCTCTGCATTGCTCGTTGTTCCTCATTTTCCTTCAACGAAATCCAATGTCGTGCCTCCTTGCTCCTCCTTAGCTCTTCCTCAGGTCCCATGTGCTCTAAAACATGCTTCTTAAGCTCTTTCCATAGTCCATCCAAGGTCGGAATGTAATTCGGCAGAATAAACACTGAAAATGCATAGATTCCGAACTCGAATACTTCATAAGTAATAAACGGAACTAGACTCAAAACATAGCAAAACCAATACCTAAAAGCAATAAGAAACACCTATAATGCCTATATGAAATTTGCATTATCAAATCCTCCCACACTTAACTCTTGCTTGTCCTGAAGCAACCATAAGGAAAAACATCATCTACGCATCCCATAGGAAATATTTCACAACTTTACTCATCAAACGCAACATCATCAATAGTGAAAATATAACCAAACATATAAACGACATAATATAAATGACTCTTCATTCTTTTTTTTTCTTTTCTCTTTTTCCGGATTTTTTTTCTTTTTTTTTCTTAACTTACTTTTACCCCTAGTTGAATTTTATTCTCCCTAGATCCAAGCTTTTTTTTAGCCACAATACATGAAAAATCAAATGCATAAACATGAGGGACTAAATAAGCACATATCATTACATATTCTCAAAACCATAAAATCACACTTTAGCTTCATTCTCCTCAATCTCCATAATAGATTCCATAACCCATTCAAAATCTCAATTCCCCCGGAATAAGGGTAAGGCTCATTATAGACTAGGAATAATAATTTTGTGGAGCTAAAAATAAAAAGGCTAAAGGCTCAAATTGGCTTCAAAGCAAGATATAACAAAGGCTCAAAAGGCTAAAGGCTCAAGTTTGCCTCTATCATTTGAACTTATATAAAGCATTGAACATGTATATAATCGGCCTTGAAAACAGATAACCATGGCAATACTCAATGATAAATGCATAGGAAGAGTATATCACACAAGAAAAGCAAAAGGAATAAAGATGTATCCCTTATAAGGCCAAAAATATCTCATTGGGACAAATTTTTGTTGAATTCCAAGCATACTCCCAAACTTAAATCATACATGCTCAATTATATATGCTCAATCATATTTCACATAAAAACCAATTTTCAAGATAAGATCAAATCATTCTAGAATTCCATGTGATTTATAAGATCATGCCAGAACAAACTCAAACCAAGATGGGTATCCTTGACAACACAATATGCAAAACAAACAAAACAAAGTCACTTTTTTTTTTCTTATTTTTGACATTTTCTATTTTTTTTTCTTTTTTGAAATTTTATATATCATAAAAGAAATAACATAACGGAAATAATCAAAGAATCAAAAACAAAAACTAAAAAACAAACAGAAATCCAAATATGCACTAGCCTAACTAAATCACTTCAATCCCCCCCCCCCCCCCCCCCACAATCACATGCTGCACTGTCCTCAATGCATAAAACACAAAAAGGAACAATGAAAATATAAAAATAAAGGGTTTGAAAGATGCAAATGACTAGCCAATTACTGTGAAGGAAGGGTCTGGGTTCCAGACCGCTGATTGATGTCGGCAATCAGCACGGCGTTCTGAAGACTAGAGAGCTTATCCGCAAGTTTGCCAAGCTTATCAATAGTGCTTGCCTCAAAATCAGCAAATCGACGCTTCATATTAATTAAAGTAGCAGATGTAGGCTCGGCGTCTTCATCCTCAACTCCTTCTTCTTCTTTGACGACCTCAACTTGTTCTGCAGCTTCTGGAATTTCAGCCCGCAAAACACTAGCATTTTCATCAATAATATCATTAGCTGCAACCTCTTCATCCGCATCCTCGTCGTCAATGGCCTCATTATTGCTAACAGACCATTGCTTTGAACAACTCTTCTCTGCAGGATCGAATGGAAACTTGTTGTGATAGAGATTGAAATCTGACATACTCAGGCACAGTGGTATATCCGCAGGTAGATAATTGTGATGCTCCCCTCTTGGTCGCGACTTCAATTTAAAACACCAAGTTATATCCGGTTGCTGGGCCCACTCAATCATTCCCCACCATTGCAGGTTGGCAAGATTGTAGACGTTTCTATCATCGAGAGGCGTCAAATCATCTAGACAGACACCTACTCGACGAGCAATCAGTGATACCAAACCTCCGAAAACAATAAAGCACCAAGGCCTCACATGAGTAGCTCTAATCACCTCCATATAGTTTCCCAAAAATAGCTGAACCCAGTCAGGGATGTAAACCCCTCCCAGAGTCAAGTAGCAAATATAGTTTCAGGCTCTCATATTAACAACAGACGGAAATTCCACACCAAGGAAAGAGTTGCAAAGTACCCAGTAACACAACCTCAATGCAGGGTGAGTAATCATTGATTCATGGTACTGTTCATCATAGTCAGCGAACTCTGCAGTAACTTCCTTCCACAGATCAAGAGGACTTCGAACGTCTAGCTTATCCGTGAATCTGGCATCAGCAGGCCACTTGGTAACACCAAAGGCTTGGGCAATAAGATCCTTAGTCACCACGAACTTCCGATTCCTCAACTGAAAAACCAATATGCATATCAGAGCGATAATCCAGGGTGGCCAAGAACTCTCTTACTAATACTGGATAGGTATAAGCAGACACATCCAAGAAATCTTCCCATCCCCCTTCTCGCATGAGTCGATATACATCCTCATAAATTCCCAGTTTCTTCAACGTCGGGGGATAAAAGAATATGGTGGATTCATACCGTCTCTCTTCAAGCTTGAGCCAACGATCCTCTTCTTCCTAAGATAGCAAAGGGGCTTCTTCATATCAGGGATCAACATGATGTACTCCGAGGAAAAACCGAAGAAAATCACCAAAAACTACCAAAAGACGGGTTCGCTATAGAGGCGACAGGTGTCGTGGTAAGGGCGGCGGGCGCCAATGCAGAACCATGAATCCGAGTGAAAATGTTTGAAAACCGACGTCCACTCCTCTAAACATCAAATTTCTCGAACAACTTGGTTTCAAAAGGGTTCTTTTATGATAGGTAAGGGAATTGAATGGCAAAGACCGATTTTTGTGGATGTTGGATAGTAGCGGAAAGTGGTTTGGTGGATTAAATCGATTGAAACACAAGGCTTTAGGCAGTCAGATTTGATTCCAGTAGGCTTTTGGTATTCTTGAGATTCCTCTTGAGCAAGTTTAATTGATCCATAAATAGGGAGAGATATTATATGATAAGTAGGAAGAAAATCTATCAAAAAGTAAAATGAAAATATTAGTCTATATATAATAGAATAGAAATAGATATAAATCTAATCCTAGAACATAAAGAAACTAATCTTAAAGAGAAATATCTAATCCTAAAAGAAAATAGAAAATAAATAAAAGATAAAATGCTAATCCTAAGAATAATAAATAGGAAATAATCTAACCTAAAATAAATACGAAATAATCTAATCCTAAGACCAAAAATAGACGAAAATAATATAATCCTAAAAAAATAAACTAATTCGAAAAATAATAAAAAACATACAGATAGGGGTGGCGGGCGTCGTGTCCACAGAATGCAACTCCGTCTTTGCAATGAATCAAAACTTAAATCCAACATCGGTTTCACTTACCATAACTTCCAAAATCCGTTGACACGATTGATTCTACTTTATTGAATTGAAAAACATATGCAAAAGAAGTAGAAATACTACGTAACTACCTTTGGTTGCCTCCTAAGAAGCGCCTTTGTTTCACGTCTTTGGCTCGACGTAATGCACTCTTGATCAAGTTATTCCACCAAGATCCCCCACACTTGTCCTTTTTAGAACGAGGGGTGGAACTTTAGGAACTTTTCTGACATAGCCATCAATAGCATCCTTCGATTCCTCCTTGGCATAGGTAACTCCGGGAGGTTGTTCTGCAATTGCAAAAACCTCAATAGTATTAGGAATCAAATTTTGACATGGAATAGCAATAGAATCATTTTAATGAGACATATTTTCAGGCGAATTAAACAAATTCTCAATTTTCTTTTCAATTTCTTTCCCTAATCCAGTTTCATCTTTGTTAGAAAATTCAAGATTCATTGATTTATTTTTGACAGAAGCATCTAACAAAGTATTTGATTCATTCCTGTGATTAATTTCATTAAAGTCAAGAACATCTACAAAATCATTGGCAGAAGAAACAATAGGCTCAAATATAGAAAATTCAATCTTTCTACCTCGAAATTCCATAGTTAGTGAACATTCAAAACAATCAATCTTAGTTTTAGCCGTTCGCAAGAATGGCCTTCCCAAGATAATCGAGGTTTCAGGCGTACCTTGTTCCATGTCTAAAATGAAGAAATCAGCTGGAAAAGTCAAATCATTTACCTTTACCAACACATCTTCAATAACTCATCTAGGCTTAATACTAGAACGATCAGCGAGTTGTATAGTAACACCAGTTCCAGATAATGAATTGAGACCCAAAAACATGTATAAGTTATATGACATAACATTAATTGAAGCACCTAGGTCTAACATAGCTTTGGTAAAGTTGGCATTGCCTATCGCACATGGTATAGTAAACATACCTGGATCTCCGCATTTTTTAGGCAATCGTTTCTGAAGCAAAGCAGAAACATTTTCGCTTAAACTTACCTTTTCCTTCTTTCTCATCCCTTTCTTGCGCTTCATCGTGCATAACTCTTTCAAGAATTTCACATAGCGAGGAACAATCTTAATTAAATTAAAGAGTGGAATATTTACCTCACAATGAGCAAAGGTGTCGTAAAGAATTTGTTCATTGATGTCTCCAAAGTAGCCATGTCTTTATGCATATTTTAGTTCCATATTCTTTACATTTTGCATATTTCGGGTTGGGAATATGTCGGATTTATGTAGCATATGCTTATTTGTCAGAAATGAAGATCTACATAAGTTTCTGTTTAATATTACAGAATATGGAACCATTTCGGGAGAAAATCAAGAAGCGAGAACCGGAGCTCAAAGCCACTCGACATCGACAAGCCTTAGTCGATCTCGATGAATCACGCCTAGACACACCCTAGTCGAAGAGCACATGTCGAGGAGCGAAAGACGAGCCAACCCGGAGCCAAGAAGGGATTATCCGGATCTAAGGAGAAATTACCCGGAGTTGCCGAGAGACTACCCGACCATGCCCGGACACCCAACTCGAGATCGAAGAGTGTTCCTCGAGATCGACGATGCCCAGGAGCCATGACCGAGCACATCGAGAAGATCTACCCGACACTGCCGAGCCACACCAGTCGACGAGCCATCTTTACTCGATGTCGACAAGGGTCCTCGAGATCAACGAGATTGGTGAGCCAGAGTTCGAGCCATTCGAGCACCAGCAACCCGAGACGCCGAGCTAGCCCAGTCGATGACACTTCTACTCGAGATCGAGTAGGTTTACTCGAGATCGAGGCAGCCTCCAGAAGCCGCATAACGCGTTTTGATCTATCCTACTCGGATTGGGATTACTTGGAGCCGAAGGAAGCCGAGTCTATCCGAGATCCATCAAGTTCTATCTATGAAAGACAAGATTTATCAACATGAAGAGACTTACCTATTTAGATTTAATTTCCCCTTTTTTAGATTTAATTTCTTTATAGCTTTTATTTATCATTAAGCCTTTTAGATATAGTTTTAGATATAGATAGATGTTTCTATCCTTGAATAGCAAGGATTAGAAGCCTATAAATAAAGCCTTAGGGGGCTGATTTCTATTCATTCAATCACACAACAATTAGTAGGAGTAGTAGAGAGAAAGAGAGAGTGAGTGGCCAAGAGGAGTTGGTGAAGCGAGAGCGGAATTGGCTTCCTTTGGTTATAAGCTCTATTTTATTTTATTAATGCAAGTTTATTTCCTTTTATTATTGATGTCTTTAATTATGATGAAGCGCGAGTAGTCCACCCACTTCTAGGGTTGGGGCGAGCCCAACGACAGCCATGCGTGTTTGAGGTAAAGATCTGGCTTTTATCAAGTTTTGAGCATATACTACTTGTTATGTGTTTATTACCCATCTAATGGAGGTACATGCTAACAACTTGGATTGTAAACATAAAATCAGTAGAGACAATTAGGGTTTCTTGAAAGAGTTGTCTAATTGTTGGAAAAGGCGAAAGCTTAGTCCTTTGATGCGATTCACATGATTATCTGTTTTATTCTGCCTTATGCATGCTTGATTATCGTTGATGCAAACCCCAATCTTGGAAGTCCTTTTCATACAGTTTAGTTCGAAATTCCAAAGCAATTGCCTTTACTTTATTTTCTTCCGTTTTAGTTTCTGTTTTCCTCGAGATCGACTAGCACTACTCGATCTCAAGTTACTGATCTTCGACCTTGGTCAGTGTAGCTTCTGTGTGCAGGAACTCGACCAAGACAACCCGACGTCGAGGAAGACCCAACTCGATCTCGAGTAAGGCCTTGTCGAGATCGACCAACCCCTGTGCTTGCTGCTGCGCTGTGTTCGACTGTCCGATCTTCTGTCGAGTTGCTGTACTCGAGATCTAGGACCACTGTTATTGACTTTCGTGAGATTTCTACGTTGCCTAGGATCCGCTGACACGCTTCCTCGTGGATCGTTGCTAAGTTCCCACTGCTGCATCGGGAGGAAGTCTTGTAATTATTTGCTGGGGCACGAATCTGGTTTGATCTATTTTATTATATTTTAAACTCGATTTCCTCCAATCAACAAAATTGGCGCCGTTGCCGGGGAAGCTATCATTCGTGCCTTAGGTAGTTAAAATCTCACGTTCTCTTTGAGTTTACTTTATAGGTGTATGCGCCGTTCTGGTCAACCACCTGAGTTTGACGGCTTAGACAACCCGGAACGTCTTATACAAGCCCACACTAGACTGAAAAGAGCCATGGCTGCCGCAGAAACACAAGAGCAGCTGATACAAAGGCTTACAAGGGAACTGGCCACTAAAGATGCTGCTATCGCCGCTGAGAAAGCAGCAATGGAACAAGCAGAAGCTGAGCTTGCCCAATATCCAACTACTGCAGAGGATTATATGCATCCAACTCTCATCGTGCCTGAATCGGCGATAAGTATTTGACTTGCTTGAGGAGCTTGCGATTCTGGTATCTGTAGAACTGCTCCCTGACCTCTGGGTCAATCTCCTTTGCTGGCTCATAGAGTGGCATAGATGGTGTTGGCCTGGCATAGGAGCTCTCCTCATAGATTGCAGTAGACCCATATTTGTTGTCATAATTGGTGAGCTTGTCTAGCACACCCCATGCGTCAACTGGTGGCATCGTCAGATACTCATAGCGAGTATACTGGTTGATTCTGTCCTTGGTGACTTGATCAAAAGAGTTGAAGAAGATCTCCTGAATGACGTAGGGTGGCTGTCCATGAGTAGGGCAAGATCGCAGCAGCTTTTTGTAGCGTTCCCATGCCTTTGCCAGTGGTTCCCCAGGCTTCTGTTTGAAAACGGTGATTTTCTGGTGGAGGAGTGCTGTCTTGGCAGATGGGAAGAATTTATTCAGAAACTCTTGCTCTACTTGGGCCCATGTTGTGAGTGATCTTGGTTTCAGCCCTTCAAGCCACTTCAGTGCGGGGCCCAGCGAGAGACCAGCGAAAAGCCTTCATCTTGACAAATTCCAAAGTTGTACCTTCAGCAAGAGTACGGCACATGTCAGAAAAATTGGTAATATGCTCAAGGGGACACTCATTAAATTTGCCATAAAAAGCATTATTTTTAAGCTCTATAAGAAATTGAGTGCGAATTTCATAAGAGTTTTCAGGGATTAGAATAAGCCTTGCATCGAATGCGGATCATAGAGGCACACCACTACTGAGTGCCCACACACTGAGCAAGTCAGAATGGCAGAAACACATGAGGAAGCAGCCTACGCTGGGGGTCCAAATCGCTACATGGGAGATCAAAGGTTCTATCAACCACAGTGAAACCAAGGTCCCCCTAGGAATCCCCCACCCTACAGAGCTCCAGGACATCCAGAAAGGGATCAAAAGAAGGATGATCTGCAGCTGATCCTTGAGGAGATGCGTCGGAATCAGGGCACCATTAACAACCAGTTCCAGAACATCACTACAAAATTTGGAGAACTGGACATCTGGAAAAGGGGAATAGAGACGCAGATGGGTCAAATCGCTACACAGATCCCACGACCATCCGGAAAGCTCCCTGGGCAAACTGAACCAAATCCTAAGGGGAAGACCGGACACGCCGCAGCTATCAAACTCAGAAGTGGGCATCAATTACACGAGCCAGAGGTCGGGAAACATCAAGACAAGGCAGAGCAGGAACTCGACATAGAACAGACTCAACTCGATCTCGAGGAGACTCTACTCGACCTCGACAAAAAGCTACTCCACACAGAACAGAAGCTGAACTCGGACTCCACTGCGCAGCCCAGCAACTCCAGATTGGCCACCAAAGTCGATCTCGAGGTGCCCCTGGTCGAGATCGAAGAACAGCAAGCCGACGTCGACGACTCTGCAATACCTCCGACATCTGATCTGGCTCCGAAGCAGAAAAAGCCATTGCCTTTCCCTTCCAAAGCACAGAAAGATCCCACTGCAGGTAGGTTTACCAGATTTGTTGATATGCTGCAAGAACTGAATGTCTCTATTCCTTTTACAGAAGCCCTGCAAGAGATGCCTGGATATGTCAAATTTCTGAAGGAAATCCTGAGTAAGAATCAATCCATCTCAGAGATCGCAGGCGAATGCAAAGTACTCCACTTCCCTGAAAAGAGACCCGACCCTGGTAAGTTTTCTGTTACTGTGGGTTTTGGACAATATAAATATGAGTCTCTGTGTGATTTAGGAGCAAGTGTAAGTATCATGCCTCTATCAATCTGGCGGAAGGTAAAGATAGGATGCATAGAGCCTGTGGATGCCAAACTATACATGGCAAACAATACAGTCGTCATCCCTACAGGTATAGTTGAGAATGTCCCCGTCCAGGTTGGTAAATTCTTTGTTCCAGCAGATTTCCTTATCATAGACTGTGCTGAAGATCCTACTAGCCCTATTATTCTTGGTAGACCATTCTTAGCAACTGCAGATGCCAGAATTAGTGTTAAGAATCGCTCGCTCACCTTCACCATAGGCGATGAGGTTTTAGATTTCTCTTTTGGCCCTGCAAAGGAGGAAATTTCATGGCTGGAGGTGAAAAGCATCAGCAACCATGGGACCAAGCAAACAGCATAGGAAAGCAAGAGCACTGTACTCGAGGTCGACCAAGCCAACTCGATCTCGACTAAGCTTCTCCTCGATCTCGACAAGCCCTTGTCAATGTCGACAACCTCTGCTGAGCCACTGACTTGCCAAGAACCTAAGTATGGGGTCCCTGTTCTCGAGGTCGACCAGCAGTACTCGACATCGACTAGCCCCAAGCCCAAAGATTTCTGTTTTTGGTCCGAAAAGGTAAGTTCAGGTATGAATTCTACTCCCCCTCAGTCCATAAAGAAAATTTTCAATAATTTAAGGGGAAGTAAAGCCTCGTGGCGAGAAAATCTGCGAAAGCTAAGAGCTGGAAGGATGAAGAAGAAAGAGAAGGGAGACGATGCAAGCAACCACCTGTCAGCTAAGCTTGTATACTACCATCAGGACGTAGATGATCCAGGAGAAGGGTCAAGCATGAGCGGGCCCCACACCAATGGCCCTTAAGCGCAAACGGAGAAGTCGGCCTAGCGACTCTAAAATCTAGAGCATGTATATAAACTTTATGAATTTTGGGACCTTTTGAACTTTTTGGTTTTTGGTTTTTGGTTTTTGTTTTATGTCTTTTAGAATACTTCATGTGAATAGTCTTGTTTTTGTGTGCAATCTAACACTTTTAGGTCGGCAAGCATATAAGGATCGCGAAAAGTGGAATAAAGAAGTCCCTGAAAAACAGTCAGAATCGACGAAGGCCAAGTCGACGACGACAAGGAGGAGCAGCCCAGACACTCGTCGATATCGAGTAGGCCAACTCGATATCGACTAAGCCACCAGAAGCTCCTCGACTTCAGAAGCCACTGGACGCAGACGAAGCTCCTCGAGATCGAGTACCCTGTACTCGAGATCGACAAGCCTATATCCTCGACCTGCACTGACTCGCCCTCCTCGATATGTTATTCTGTGAGTTCCTTCCTTTACTCTTGTTTTTATTTAATTTTTATATAGTAGGGACACTGTATATTTTAAGTATGGGGTGGGGGAAGGGCTCATTATCATTATTATATGTTTTAGTCTTGCTTTTTGTTTTACATGGTGAAATTTTAAATTTTTTATGCATTCATGTTTAAATAGTCTTTTGTCATACTTTAGTCTTGTTTTTAGTTGCATGAAAAAAGAAAAAAAAAATATAGAAAATGTCGAAAAAAGAAAAAAAAATGCATGTTTAAATTTCTGCATTGTTCTAGTTTTTATACCCTAACTTAGATGTCCTATGATGATAAATAATGACTAACTTGATCATATAAATCCTATGGCGTGTTTGGAAAGTTTAGCCTAAGTCTTCAAAATTGTTTTATGTGGATTGTGAACTTGTGATGAAATTGAGCACATATGATCTTAAGCTAAAGGTTAAAATCCAACAAAAGATTGTCCTAGTGAGAATTTTGGTCTTATAGGGAGAACATTAAAAATCCCTCTGCTTTCTTGAGTGTATTTACTCTTCCTATGCTTCTCTAAATGTTGTGATAGTTATTCAAAGCCAATGCATTTATATGTTTATATTGATGAGAATTAAATGATGGAGGCACCTTTTAAGCCAATTTTATCCTCTCTTTACCTACCCTGCATTATCCCTGCTTGAAGCCAGAACATTAGCCTGAGACTTTTATTGTAAACTCCATAAAATTATCCTTAGCCAAATTGAGCCTGACCCCATTTGGGAATTAAGACTTAGAGTTGGTTGAAACAATGGTTTGTGGAAGAAATAAGCTTGTGTTTCATTTTCAAGTAGGAAGGATTGTGGAATTTATTGAGATATGGGTTGATTTTAAATTTTTATCTTGCTATGCATATTATGTAAAAGGATTTTTGGCTCACCCTATAAATGCACTAGTATTATTTTATTTATTTTCGTTTTCAAAAAAAAATCCGAGAAAGTGCATGAGCCAAATTTACCTTATTTCTTTCATTATTTCGCAAGATACCTACTTTGGAGAGGTTTATTGAATTTGAAAGGTTACATACTTCATTGAGATAAATTTGGGGAGTTTGGTTGATGCATATGATTGAGAAGTTATGGTTTGGTTGTGTCGGAGTTTTAGGAGTCTTGATTCCCGAATCGAATTTTATTAAGCACCACATGCCAAATAATTCCATGCCCTTATATTTCTTACCAAGCCCCATTACAACCCCGCCGAATAGAATCTTCTTTGAAGACTTCTATTGAGCGAAGTCCTCCTGATAATTCTTGTTGCATTTTCATAATTGGTTACGAAGTGGATTCATATTTAAATTGCAATGTTTATGAGATTATGGAATCGAGTTGAGAGTTGATCTTCATAGCCTAAACACATTGAGAGTTGAGTGTAAACACATTATTTATGTTGCCTATGCCTATGGATCGCTCATATATGTGTGATGACGTTAAAATCACTTGTCTTACATTGCTACTACTTGACATGTTGCTTTTGACAAAAGGCGAAGACTTGAAGGATGTGTTGTAGGTCTTGGTTATTGTTTGGTTATTGCTTGAGGACAAGCAAGTCTAAGTATGGGGTGATTTGATGTCTCCAAAGTAGCCATCTCTTTATGCATATTTTAGTTCCATATTCTTTACATTTTGCATATTTCGGGTTGGGAATATGACGGATTTATGTAGTATATGCTTATTTGTCAGAAATGAAGATCTACATAAGTTTCTGTTTAATATTACAGAATATGGAATCATTTCGGGAGAAAATCAAGAAGCGAGAACCGGAGCTCAAAGTCACTCGACATCGACAAGCCTTAGTCGATCTCGATGAATCACGCCTAGACACACCCTAGTTGAAGAGAACATGTCGAGGAGCGAAAGACGAGCCAACCCGGAGCCAAGAAGGGATTATCCGGATCTATGGAGAAATTACCCGGAGTTGCCGAGAGACTACCCGACCATGCCCGGACACCCAACTCGAGATTGAAGAGTGTTCCTCGAGATCGATGACGCCCAGGAGCCATGACCGAGCACATCGAGAAGATCTACCCGACACTGCCGAGCCACACCAGTCGACGAGCCATCTTTACTCGATGTCGACAAGGGTCCTCGAGATCGACGAGATTGGTGAGCCAGAGTTCGAGCCATTCGAGCACCAGCAACCCGAGACGCCGAGCTAGCCCAGTCGATGACACTTCTACTCGAGATCGAGTAGGTTTACTCGAGATCGGGGAAGCCTCCAGAAGCCGCGTAACGCGTTTTGATCTATCCTACTCGGATCGGGATTACTTGGAGCCGAAGGAAGCCGAGTCTATCCGAGATCCATCAAGTTCTATCTATGGAAGACAAGATTTATCAACATGAAGAGACTTACCTATTTAGATTTAATTTCCCCTTTTTTAGATTTAATTTCTTTATAGCTTTTATTTATCATTAAGCCTTTTAGATATAGTTTTAGATATAGATAGATGTTTCTATCCTTGAATAGCAAGGATTAGAAGCCTATAAATAAAGCCTTAGGGGGCTGATTTCTATTCATTCAATCACACAGCAATTAGTAGGAGTAGTAGAGAGAAAGAGAGAGTGAGTGGCCAAGAGGAGTTGGTGAAGCGAGAGCGGAATTGGCTTCCTTTGGTTGTAAGCTCTATTTTATTTTATTAATGCAAGTTTATTTCCTTTTATTATTGATGTCTTTAATTATGATGAAGCGCGAGTAGTCCACCCACTTCTAGGGTTGGGGCGAGCCCGACAATAGCCATGCGTGTTTGAGGTAAAGATCTGACTTTTATCAAGTTTTGAGCATCTACTACTTGTTATGTGTTTATTACCCATCTAATGGATGTACATGCTAACAACTTGGATTGTAAACATAAAATCAGTAGAGACAATTAGGGTTTCTTGAAAGAGTTGTCTAATTGTTGGAAAAGGCGAAAGCTTAGTCCTTTGATGCGATTCACATGATTATCTGTTTTATTCTGCCTTATGCATGCTTGGTTATCGTTGATGCAAACCCCAATCTTGGAAGTCCTTTTCATACAGTTTAGTTCAAAATCCCAAAGCAATTGCCTTTACTTTATTTTCTTTCGTTTTAGTTTCTGTTTTCCTCGAGATCGACTAGCACTACTCGATCTCGAGTTACTGATATTCGACCCAGGTCGCTTTAGCTTCTGTGTGCAGGAACTCGACCAAGACAACCCGACGTCGATGAAGACCCAACTCGATCTCGAGTAAGGCCTTGTCGAGATCGACCAACCCCTGTGCTTGCTACTGCGCTGTGTTCGACTGTCCGATCTTCTGTCGAGTTGCTGTACTCAAGATCTAGGACCACTGTTGTCGACTTCCGTGAGATATCTACGTTGCCTAGGATCCGCTGACACGCTTTCTCGTGGATCGATCCTGACTTCCTACTGCTGCATCGGGAGGAAGTCTTGTAATTATTTGCTGGGGCACGAATCTAGTTTGATCTATTTTATTATATTTTAAACTCGATTTCCTCCTATCAACATTCATCTTCCCACTTACGATCAAATCTTAAGGCATGAGGAAAGGGGGGTGCAGGTCTTGAAACCTCATAAGACCACTCTTTGGAAGCTTTCTTCGGGGATTGAACAACGTCAAAAGTCGGATCATTCAAAGGAGGTGGCGGCGGGCACCGTGGTGAGGGGCGGCGGGCGCCGTTTACGTAGTGCGTCTCCAATTCCGTCTCTTCGTCCCTATTGTCCAAATCAACTTCCTCTCTATGACTCTCTTCAACATTCCTAGTGGGTATATTCACTTGTTTACCTCCTCTAAGGATCATGGCGCTTACATTTTCCTTTGGATTCACTACCACTTGTGATGGCAACTTTTCCGAATCTTTCACTTTCAATTTACCAATCTCCTTAGCCATTTGACTTAGCAACTTCTCTTGAACACTCAACTTGTCCAATAGCAACCTCAATGTCTCATCTCTGTCATCTTGTTGAGTGTTTCTAGGACGATTCTCATATTGTCCTCTTTGAAAAGGAACTTGTTGCTGCTTGCCTCTCCCGTAGAATCCACTTTGGTAGTTTGAATTGTAGCCTTGATTATAATTGTTACAAAATTTGCGGCGAGGTCCATAATCCATAGCATTCAGTTAAGCGGTGCCCTCCTGAATCAAGGGACATTTATCATTCGGATGAGTTGGATCTCCACAAACTCCACAAGGTCTAGACGGGGTTGATTCATTTGCATAGCCATCTTGTTCACGATCTCCATAAGCCTATCGATATCATCCTTGTGTCCATCTTTCGAGCTATCCAACTTATGAACTCCTCTAACTCCTTGGTGTCTCCCAAATTGTTGCGATGCATTAGCCAACCCTTTAAAAATCTGCATTACTTCCTGAAGTGTTTTACCCAAAATATCTCATCCGCTAGTAGCATTGATGAAACTCATGTCGGTGTCAAGCAAGCCTTCGTAAAGATATAGCACTAGACCATCCTCGAGTATACCTTGTTGCGAGCAACTACCCTTAAGCTTCTTGAACCACTCAAAATACTTGGGAATCTATCCGTTTTTAGTGTTTATTCTACCAAATTACATTCCGACCTTCGATGGACTTTGGAAAGAGCTTAAGAAGCATGTTTTGGAGCATCTAGAGGCTAGGGAAGAGCTAAGAAGGAGCAAAGAGGCACCATATTGGAATTCGTTGAAGAAATTTGAGGAACATCGAGCACTGCGGAGACGGCGCCCACCGCCCTTTGCACGGCGCCCGCCGTTGGCCTAGATCCCGGAAATGCGGTTTTGGATCCGAAGATTATTATTCTATATTATTTCCTATTATTTCTTCTAGGGTTTTGCCGACCCTTGTGCGACTATTTGAGATTGTTTTCAGTTTGTTTGGCCCTGTATGTGGCTATTGTATGAGACGATGAACACCATTAGAGAGAGAGAATTGGTCTATGAGTTGGTAAACTCATAGTTTCGCTTGTGATTCGAAGACATGGTTATTTGGATTGTGAGGATTTGATTCTATTTCATTATTCATGTTCTTAGTTATCATCTTGTGTTTAATTTATATTTGTGTTCCTTTTTATGCCTGATCAACATGTTAGGAATTGCATCTCTAGCTATGATATCGTTTTTGTTTTTCTTGACAGCAAACAAAGGTATTGATGATAGTGATGTATTTTTGTCTTTGTAGTGGATGATTTCAATTGATCTATATTGAGGATATACGATTAGGGCTGAGTTTGGTATGCGCCTATCTATCTTGATTGTGTACAGTCAATGTGCCAATTGGTCTAAGTACTTGAGTTCTTAATGCTATTCTTTAGTGATATTGAATAAGATGAGTGAATCTCTACGAATCTCTCAACTTTAGTCAAGTAGACCTATGAATATGAATAATTGATAGATCAATCCAAGGACCATGAATTCTAACCATTTTCAGAGAATTACAGGTGAAATGTTCTTTCTATTCTGATATCAATTAGCTTTGTGATTTGCAATCTTGTTACTTTTACATATTTTCTATTTGTCAAGTTAAAGATCATTGTTTTTTTAAGAGTGCTTGTCTAGAGTTATTGAATAGGAAATCGCTACTCCCTGTGGGTTCGACACCGAACTTCATCGCTATACTAGTAGTTATTTGGTTTATCAAGTGATTGATTACCTAACCTATTGGTTGTGTGTTCAAGTTTGGATATTATTACTATTTGGTAAAGGGCGAAATTGCCAACGACGTTCATCCCGCACCATCAGCATTAAAACTTCACTAATGTCCATTGCTGACAGAGATGACAGAGAGAGTCAGAACACATTCCCAACTGATGATTTGCAGTTGGTGACATACAATGCAAATTTAATTGACAATGTCACTGAAGAAAATAGCATGGCATTGATTGGGGACACCAAGATGAAGGGTGTGTTGCTAGAAGATATGGAAGATGACATGTATTCTGAAAATAATGATAGTGATGTTGATTCTACGGCTGAAATATGGAGAAACTTCTATTCTTCATTGCACAGGAGAGAAACTACACTGGAAGATTGGGATGCTGGCAGCTCTACCATGACCAGTCTGAATCCGAATTCAGAAAAAATGATGTACATTGGCAAAACCTTTGAATCCAGGCAAGCAGTAAAAGAAGCTCTGAGACTCTTGTCATTAACTGAGATATTTAGTTTTTGCATGGTAAAATCAAAACCCAGGTATTATAGGGTGCATTGCATAGATCCTAATTGCAAATGGAAATTACATGTCAAAACTGTTAGTCAAACTTGTCATGAGGTGACATCATACAATGTGATACACACATGCACGTTGGATACCAAGACAAAATACTACAAACAACCTTCATGTTCAGTGGTTGCAAGCATCATGAAATCAAGGTGAGTTAATTTGCTAGAAATAATATTAAAATTCAATCTTGCTTTTAATGTATTATTTATTCTATTTTCCATATAATTACGCAGCGTTGACACTGAATACAAACCAAAGCAGGTAATGGATAAGATGAGAACAGAAAAAAAGATGACAATTAGTTACTGGACAGCATGGAAATCATAAAAAATAGCACACGAAATTGCGAAGGGGACACTAGAATCCAATTTTGCAGATTTGCCATCATTTTGCCATAAGCTCATGGAGAAAAACAATGGGACTATAGCATTAATTTCAACAGACAAAGATGACAGGTTTAAGTACTTGTTCCTATCGTTTGGGCAATGCATCAGGTCATTCCCCATATTAAAGAAGGTATGACTTACTCAGTGTCAGCATATATTCTATTTTGGTTCATTTTCATAAATTCAATATGATCAGATATTCTTAGTTGTTATTGATGGGACAATCTTAATTGGAAAATATAGAGGCACATTCTTGGAGCAGTTGCGCAAGATGCAAACCAAAATATTTACCCACTTGCTTTTGGGGTTGTCCACTCCAAAAATAACAACTCTTGGGAATGATTTTTTATCGGCTGCTGCAGGATGTTCCTCCCTCAAATGACTTAGTGTTTGTCTCTGATAGACACGCTAGCATTGCAAGAGCTATCTTTAGCATACCTCACAGTTACACATTGCATATGTATGTGGCACTTGCAACAAAACATTAAAGCAACATTCAAGAAAAAGCAACTGACAAGATTGTTCAAGGAAGCAGTAGAGAGTTACACTATTTTAGAATTCAACAGCTGTTTTGCACGAATATAGGTCAACTGTCCAAAGCTGTCAGAATATTTAGTGTCAGCAGGTTTTGACAAATGGGCTAGAGCAGATGCAAATTGCAATAGATACAATATGATGATATCTAACAATGCTGAGAGCTTGAACTCCATTTTCAAAGGGAAGAAGGATTATCCTATTGTGGCACTGGTGGAGTTTGTTAGAGCAAAGCTCACATCATGGTTCCAAGAAAGAAGAGATAAAGCACTAAAAAACCAGGACAAAATATCTCCTGAAATATCGAATGTGATAAGGAAATCCCCAACTTACTCATTGTGTCCGCTTTATCACCCAAGAATAGGTGTAAAGCATAGTTAATACATTATAATATGAACATGAGGTATGAAATTGCATAATATTCATATATTTAATATGATATTAGTAAGTCACAACATATCAGTATTTTGATACTAACAGAAACTAAGAAAAATGTTTCATTAAACATATAACTAAATTGAAATATTATTGGTTATTCATCTACTAGAACTACATGCCTATAAAATCATCAATCTTCCTCCTCCTTTCCGTTTCTGCATTTAAAAATTCTTTAACGCATTGTATGAGGTTGTCATTCGCCTCTTGAAACATCTGTTTTTGTTGACCTAATTCTCTTTCCACCTCAATAAAACGTATAATTTAAGAGTTAACACTAGAGGAAAAAAATTAAGGATAAAATTTCAATCTCACCTTTAATAGTGCTTCAACATCTTCATCTTTGGGTGCACTGCGAACATGAAATTCGTTTGCTAATTTTGATCTTCGCAATTCATCATATAATGTATAATGAAGCACAACGGATTCCATTAACTCCACCATGCAAGCCTCTTTGTTAGTCTTACATGCCTCATCCAGGAGGTTCATGTGATACCCACGATATAATATCCCATCCAACTCGTCCATCATTTGGTGGAACCTTGTGCAAAACTCAACAGTGTTACCAAAATCCATCTTTTTGGAGGGTAATGTTTTAGAAGGAAGAAAACAAGTTTTGGTATCCTAATTTCTGTTAAAATCTGTTTGTAGGAAGCAATGGACAACAAGAATGATTTATGGGTATATATAGCCAATAATTTTACAGTTTTCTCCCTTATGGCGGTTGGTTGGTTCACTTCATATGTAAAAAAAAAACCTGTAAAACTATAAATTGTAAACAGATTACAGTTATATGAGTTGCAGTTATTAGTGTTGGGCATTAACCTCCTCGTGTCAGCACATAACCCTCAATATGACATAACACAAGACTACTGTCACCATTGCTTCTAACTAGAATAACCATCAGTGTCAGCACTACTTTGAGAGTTAACTACCTCGTGCCACCACATAAACTTAAATATCACAAAACACCAGACTAGTGTCACCACTACTCCTAACATTTATAACCCATCAGTGTCAGCACTACTTTGGGATTTAACCACCTAGTGTCACCACATGAACTTCAATATCATAAAACAGAAGAATACTGTCACCAATACTTCTAACTACTCTAACCAATAGTGTCAACACTACTTTGGGCCTTAACCACCTCGTGTCACCACATACACTTCAACTCTAGAAAATACCAGGCTAGTGTCACCACTACTTGTAACTACTACATACATTTCCACCTAATTAGCTCGTTGTGCATAAGTTATCTGAGTATATCCAAAATATCCTATATATGCATCAACTACATATCTAAACACTTGTTTTACATCCTAAAACTACAGCTCTCCTTGATCAAATCTGAGCACATGAGTTCTCTAAATCGTTGGAGCTTCTCATTGTTGAATGCTTTGACATCTCCACCAAATACACAGGCTTCAAATACTTTTAAGGCAAAGACCCCGCATGCAGCCTTGCAAACACAAAAGACCCCCATGTAATGTGAGCACATAAATAACAAGTATCTTAGGCTAAAGGACAAACAATAGAAGATAAAAATACATACCCGGTAGAATCATGCATTAACCCAACAACCATATTTAGCTTGAAAGGAGAGGAAATAAAGTTTTGATATAGCCCAGCCTTTGCCAAATGAATTGGGAGCCAAATAGCAAACGATTACAATTGTTCTTCAAGTACACCAGCCATAATAGCATACACATTGCAATCGTAGACATTGATTACCCTTTCCTCAACGATAATCTCCAACACAATGCATACTTATCACATTGAATATTGTGTAGATTTTCTTTACTGAGTCCCATGGCTTCCTATACTCAGCAAGGCACATACCAACAAAATACTCCTCGGTGTTAACTTCAAGAGGTAAGTCTTCCCTATAATTTGCAGCGTATTTCACAGGGTCCTCAGAAATGCGCCTCCTAATGTGAATCAAACCTGCTTCTAGATGTTATACAACATATTAAAAAAATTATGTCAATAATCAACTAATACAATAGAATCCAATACACACACATATATCTATTTAAAAAAAAGCAGTTATTACCTGACAATCAAGCCATATATTCTTCCCCATGATGTGCTGGAAAAAAGTAGTTATTACCTGACAATCAAGCCACATATTCTTCCCCATGATGTGCTGGAAAAAAGTTTTGTCCCACCTTGTAATTGGACCAGCAACAGAAAAATTCCTAACCCCAATTACACAAGATGCATAACAATATATTTAGCATAAGGTGTTATAAATAATACAATGTGAACAACATTTCATAAATGATTGAACAAAAAAAAAAGCATACCGTTTCTTCTTTAGATTACCATACATAAACTCATAATCCTCCTCGCTGATCAATGACTTCTTAGGAACGTGATTTGGCATCCTCAACTTCTTCTCAAGCTCAGGTGGGCCAAACAAGAAGGTACTAGTTGATGGGAGAAGATTGGAAGCCTTTAATTTTTCAGCATCATTAATAACATTAGTATCCTTGGCATAGGAATCCCAATCAAATTCTCCCATTTTTCATCACCATCATCATCTAACAACGGGATAAACTTGTCTAAAGATGTTTGCCCTCCAACTGCAGGGGATTTAGCTGGAGAAGATGGACTACGTTTTGAATGAGCATCCTCCCCTTTTACCCCACCAGCATCCTCATTTAATGCACCACCATCAGTACCTCCGCAAACCTCAAGACCTTTCGCATCACACTTTAGAGATTCATCAACTTTGTCACAAGTTGAAGGAATTCCAAGCTCATCTTTGCCAGTTGGAACCTTAGATTTGAATGATGGCATAGACACGTCCTCAGCATTAACAGAAGGGGGTGATGATTTTAGCATTACCTCCTCATCAACGAAAATCTTTTGGATATTAGCAACAACTTCATTCACAGTTTTTGCACTGACATCATCATCACCATCATTGGTAGCAATTTCATTGATAAGAGTCTCCTACGACTTACCAACAATATCCTCATCATCAGGCTTGATCGGATTTTCCTCCGACCTGACAACGAAAGACTCATGCTTAGTAACCATGGCCCAGTGTGCTAAAAGGCGCTAGGCAGCCGCAAGGCGGTGGGTGGCCGCCTAGCGCCTAGGCGGGCGTCTAGGTGGTGCCTAGGCGGACATAGACTAAACTTGATTATTTCCCTATATTTCCATGGATAGAACATGTCAATAGTTTATATAATGTAGTAATATCTATAATATTACTCATAAACCCAAATTTGGTGTGCTTAACTAACACTAAAGTCAATAAATGTAAAAACGATTGTTCAGCTGATAACTTTAAACCTCCTAAAATCTGAAACCAGCGGCTTGAATCAAAAGTAAATGCATCCTGACTTGGAGGATGAAAAAAACTACAAGCTTAGAGACCGCCTAGGCGTACGACACCTAGGCGGGATTAGGCGGGGACTATACGACACCTAGAAACTAAATTTAAATAATCACCTACCTAGGCGGGGCTAGGCGGGGCTAGGTGGGGACTATACGACACCTAGGCGGGATTAGGTGGAAATCCACCTAGAGACCGCCTAGGCATAAAAATTCCTAGGTGCCTTGCCGCCTAGCGCATAGGCGGTGCCCAGGCGGCGCCTAGGCGCGATTTTTAGAACAGTGCCCTGGCCTTAAGAGCATTATACCTCTTCACCATGTCAGCAACAACTTCCATCACCCCAGTCAACCTTCCAAAATACGTGATTCAATTTCATCAACTCTGGTGACCAACTCATTCATACGAGCATCCACCTCTTCCAACTTCTCAAGCCGCCTAAAAATCTCCTTCACGCAATCAGGATACGATGGCATAGAAGGAGCAGAAGCATCACCTTCTATTTTCAGATGCACCTCTCCTGCTGAATCATTGTTCGCATCCATTTGGGGAGATAGCTCTTCAGTACAAACTTTTCTCTCTCCCTCAAATTCCATCTTGTCAGCTTCAAGATTTGAATGACCCTTTTCTTCATTACCACCATCATTAGATGGTTGAGCAAACACAAGGTGTCAGAACATCACCCTCTTCCTGCCCTTCAAAACAAGGTATCTCAACACCATGAGCTTTTCCACCAGATGTATCAGCATCAACCATATCAGCATCACTACTACAAAATTGGGCAAATAATCCATAACATATAACCCGGGCGTGCCATACATGGTGTATAAAGTGGTGAAACCGAAAAAAATAGATTTAGCAGATCTTTATATACCGGTTACTGTACCACCCGGTGTATAAAAGAACATTTTTTAATCAAATAACTCTATACATAAACGCCCGGTTTATATTTATTTTTAAAAAATCCCTAAATTCGGGTTATTACCTATTTCTAACTTGAAGATAAAATAGGACCGGTGGGAATAGTTAAACCCGATAACCTCAAACCAGTTCTCCGCGTCCCTCTTCCCTTGGCCGACGTTCGCCTTTGACCGCTGCTTGTCGTTGGCGTCCTCTTCCACCGCTCGTCTTTCACAACCTCAACCCAGTATCGTAGTTGCCTTCCTCTTCTCGGCGTTCGCCCTTGGCTTCTTCTTCCCGGCGCTCGCTGTTAACAACCTCGTCCCGGTCTTTTTCGAACTGACGCTCAACTATAAGGTTTGTTGCTGCCTCTATTGCTGCTACTTTCTAAGTATCTATTGTTGCTGTCATCCCGGCCTCTATTGCTGTCTCCAGATCTATTGTTGTCAGGACGTAGTGCATCACCCCCATCTTTCTTGAATTGCTTCGAGAATACAAAAGGTATGTTTTGTAAAGCTTTTCTTGCTCGATTATGTTCAGATTTAGTTGAAATTTGGGTTAATTAGGGATGAATTTGGGATGAAATTAGTGAATTTGTGCTGATGTAAGTGTATTTGTGATTAACATGTGCTGAAATTATGTTGAAATAAGGATTGATTAGGATTATATATGTTGATTTGGTTTGATTGTGATGAGTTCGGATTTTAGGGGTATCCCATCTTCATTTTTTTCCCTCAAATTTCTGTTGATATGTTTGGATTGGATATCAAAGGATTCATAGGTTTACATTGAATGTTTACTCATAAACTGACTCTGTTTTACAATATCTTATCTTTAAGGGCCTTTATTGGTTGATCTTATTGAATTGGACAGTTTATCTGCTCCATCTTGTTCAATCCCGCCTTATTCCAGTTTATGAGTAAAGTTTACTGCCTGTGTTTGGGGATGTTAGGATTTTGTTTGGCAGTATTTTTTTTATGTTGAGTTTGTGGTTATCTTTATTAAGTTAGTTGCGTGATCTGGCCAAGCCTCTCCATGTTGAAATAAAAAGAGACATTTTGAAATATAAATAGGCAAAAACAAGTTTGACATAAAAATTGTGAACAATAAAAGATTAATACATAAGTTAGTGAGCTCTTTATTTTATTATCGTTACGAATTGATTTTAATATAGAACCTCACCGAACTTATATACTGAATATCTAACACATTCGCTTGTCCATCCTAATAGAAGAGAAGAACCTGGTTAGCTTGTTTAGATCCTTCAGAAAATCTCAAAATTAATGTCAACATTTCCAAAAGATCGTCTTACTTT
The DNA here is from genome assembly GCA_963922045.1 of Persicaria maculosa. Classification (NCBI taxonomy): domain Eukaryota; kingdom Viridiplantae; phylum Streptophyta; class Magnoliopsida; order Caryophyllales; family Polygonaceae; genus Persicaria; species Persicaria maculosa. The sequence goes on along the minus strand of OY998262.1, from coordinate 43,216,814 downwards.
CCACTCACCACCCCAATTATGTTATGAGTTATCCTTAATTTCTCCATTTGATCAATTCCATATTTCCATGTTCAAAACCCACTATCTCATGTTTATTGAATAATTTACCTAATAAACTAATCAATGTTAATCTTGCATTAAAAAAACATTGAATGGTTCGATCCTCCTTATCTTTTGGGGGTGGGTGGAAAGATTTTTGTTGCTTGGGGTGAAAAAAATTGCATGTGCACATATAGAGCAATTAATAAATCAATAATATCCAACGAGTCATGTCCTCATCTTCCTCTTTGTCTCCTTTCCACCACCATAATTTCCTATCTTCTTCCCAATCTACCTTTCCTTTGCTCATCACATAACCAATTGGCCAACAAACCACCTTCGTTTTAGTCTTTGGCTCATTTCTAGCAGTTTCCCATTGTTGATTCTACAGGTTTGCTTCTTCACCTTCTTCTTTCAGCTAGTAGTGTAATTGGAGTAAACAAAAAAAGTTCAAAGTTTCTTTTGTGGGTTCGGGGTACTTGGTATTCTTGATAAAGGTTGAGGCTTTTTGAATGTGAGTTAATTAATTGATATGGTTTAGTATGGATATGTTATGAAAAAAGTCAACCCTCTTGGTGATTTGCTAAGTATGAAGATCGATTGTTTTGAAAGCTACCCAATTGAAGTATCTTTGGAATCTGACTTTTTTGTTCCTTATACTGAGAAAGAGAAAAGGGGGCCTGATTGATTTGAGTAAAACTACCCATTTATTTACACAAATGCACTTAATCTGCTACCTTTGTTCTTTTTCCACCTATGAGAGACTGGGATGATCATTTCTATTTTTAACTATTTGTCATGGAATTAGAAAATGTTATGAAGTTGTCAGTGAATTCAGCAAGCATTAGAACTATATTTTTTTTCTTTGGATAAAAGGTAATGTTTTAGCAGTTATCTTTCATTGGCATGCCATGATTAGATATTAGTTAAACACGGGTGTGTACTCTAGTATACTTGGAAGAATTGGTGCTTCTTATGTCTGCTAAGAGTTAAAAAAGCATATGGACTCTCATATTTGATTATAGATAGGGGGAAAGTGCACTTATGCTTAAACGGTAACTTGAAAATGCTGGATGGAATTGTCTCAGTTACTTAGGATCAAAGTAATATGACTCTTAGGCCCATATATGGACATCTTTTTATTGAAACCCATGAAGTCTTTTAATTTTTTTCACATAATTTTTATATGTTTATGTTTCAATAGTCGCTTTTAGAGTATTCCATTGGGAATTTTATGAGAATGCAAGAGATATTTTGCTTTGCTTTTATTATTATTATTATTATTACCATGGCATGATACATATTAAGAGAATAATTGTTCAGCTATTAAACTATTCACTATTTTCCTTCTAATGTATCTGTTTCTAGGGACGAATTCCTGTATATAAGGATGAAGTGGTGTTGGTTTTAATTTGAAGAAAATGCATACTAAAAAATTGGGATTTGATTTGATAAAGCAAGACTTGATGGCAACATCCTTGGTGGTCATTGTAAAGATAATTGTGGATTCTTTGCTCAGTTTCTTTTCTTAGTTTGGTTTTGAATAGACGCTACTAGACATTTTAAGTTAGGTTGTCCTACTAAATTCTATATTTGTTATTGGTTTTCTTTTGTTGTTTCTTTTCCATTAAGCTGAGAGTTATGTGAAATTTGGTTTGCATCTAATATGTTGTCTTGGGAAAGCCCATCCACTGGTGATTACAATGACAAACACGCAATTGACGATTTTTTTAGTTGAGATGCTTTCTTGAGTCAGAATGTGTGTTTTTCTTCATTAGATGACTAAATTTGTTCCTAACAGGTTGCAAATAGTCAAAGTACAAATGACCCACTGATTTTGTTCCTGGAAGATATGGAGAAGTTCATGACAGGGAATTCCAATGCTTATAGTGCCCTAAGAAGTAAGTTTGATAATCTTCCAGAGAACTTAGTTGTACATGGCCCACTGATTTTCTTTCCATGACCATCACTCCCAACTTAGGGTCTTATGTTTACAAAATTTTGCAGCAGCCATAAAGCCTTGCTATACCTTGCATTACATGTAGTTTTCTCATTTCACATTCTTTTCCTATTGCTTTTGTTCTCATTTACAACTCATGTTCTTCCTATGATAGATTTTCGGTTGGTACTTAAGCAGCAGTACATTTACGCTCGGAAGCATACAAGAACATGAGAGCATGGTTTATATATAGAAGCAAGCAATGGTCGAGTTTTGTTGGCTTGTTGTATAAATGAAGCAAATATCATGTATTGTTGCCTACTTAATTGGTGAACAATAGTTGGATAAGTTTCCTATGATTTACTTGTTCTCTAGGAACCAGGCTTGACATGGTTGGTTTAGTAATTTTATAATGTAAAACTTTTTTATTTCTCTTATAGGAACTGTTTTTTTTAATCTTATGTCAAATAATAGGGTTTCCTAGTCGGTTGAATACATGAACCGGGGTAGGAAACCCCAGGTGTTCTCCAGTTCAGTTTTATGGACCGGGTAGCACCTATTTTTTTTTAAATAAAAACAGTGACTATATAACCCGGACCTAAGGAGGACCGGTGTATATAGGGTAACATTCGGATATCCAGCTGTAAAATCCGGGTTATATAGTCCATACTATATAACCCGGATATGTCATATATCCGGGTTATACAGCTACCCCAAATAACCCGGACAATTGGTGTATAATGTATTAAAATAACCGGATTTTCAAAAGAAAATAACCCGGATATTGGGTCCGGGTTATATAGGTACCCAACTATATAACCCGATGACTTTTAACCCGGAGTATATCCGGGTTATAAAGTGTGAAATATCCGGGTTATAAACCCAATTCTGTAGTAGTGCGCAACCTCTGCTAGGACAGAAAGCCCAGTAGTCGGGGAAGCAGGTGAATCATCAAAGACAGAAGAAGGGGTGTCAACGATAGCATCATCAACCCTGTCATCACCATCACTACCTTCACCGCCAGAAATAGATGTTGGATCATGAAATCCTTGTTTCTCCACTCCATCATCAACCTCGTGATCTATAATAGACACATAACGCATAATTGAAGACTTGTTAGCAGTACTATCATACAATGGCCTCCCAATACCGATGCCAGCTTCCTTCATCTAAAACCTCTTCTAAAACACAATATTCAACGGGACGTCATCAACTAATCCAGCACACGTACCCCCTTGCTCATCCACCTACTAATGCTTCTCTATATCAGCACCACTTCTCCAAGCCTTCTTAGCAGGCACATCCCCCTGCTCATCCTTCCCTGTGTCAGCACCATCTCTCCCAAACTTTTTCCCCACCTCATCCTTCTCAACAAGCACATCAGCCACCACATGCTTCTCTATTTCACCAACAACTCTACGAGCCTTCCTCAATGTTGAAGCCTTTTTTCTAATCTTCTTTACTTTACTAGATGGATTGGGCAGAATAGGACATGCAGAACGACCCCTCCTCACAACAATCCTTTTCACAGGGTTATCACTAGAAGTCACCTTCTGTTTATTTTTACCATCATTTCCTCCCTTCACATATTTCCTCTTGTTTGAGTCCTCTACTAAATCATCTTCCTCCACCATAGGGAAAATTTCAAAAGCGGCATTTGATAATGCATATTTTATATGGTCATTTATAGGTGGCTTTAGGTGCATTAAGTATTCTTATTGCGTGTGTAATAAGCTTATTCATATTCTTGGTCATTTGGTATTAAAAGTGTGGAATCTACGATTTTTAGTGTTTATTTTTAGGTTATAAGACCCGGCCTCGAAAGAAGGAGAAAGAACGGAGCAAATGGACAAAGAAGAGCTAAGGAACAAAGAGCGAAAATGGAGAACATGGAGAAATCACATCTTTAAGGTTCTGAGAAGTTGAAATTAGCTTCCAAGGTCTTCATGAGAATCGTAGTGCTTGGAAAGATCTTTCCAATGCATATTCATATGCGTCAATCGGACAAAGGACAACTCTTGAAAGTGCATTACAATTTCAGTCTGCCGAAGCCGTCAACACTGTAGGGATGACGTCGGCCGCCATTTCCACGGCGCTCGACGCCTCGTCAGATCCCGGATTTGCGATACGCTGCCCAATCTATCTTTGTGGGAACTCTTATCTATCTTTTCTAGGGTTTTGGCCAACTCCTTTGAGCCTTATATTAGACATATTTCTAGCATTCATTCAATCAACTAACACAACTAATATATTCTATCCTCTATAAACTCATTAGAATGAGAGGATTTAAGTTTAGGGATTCAAGGTTTGTTATGCCTGCCAAGAATTCTTGAGGTTTTGCTATGATTCAAGACTTGGTTGGTTGATTGTGAGACTTGATTTCTATATTATTCCTGAGTTTATTTATCATCTTGTTCTTCATTGTTTATATTTGTGATTCTTTTTATGACCGCGCATCTAGTTAGAGTTCACATATATGCTATGAATCCGTTGTTGGTTTCTCGATAGCAAACGAAGTCATTGATTTAGTGATATTTCTATGCCTTTGTAGTGGATGATAACAATTGATCTATGTTGTGTAGATTCGATTAGGGCTGATTTCGGTTTGCGCATATCCGTCTTAATGGCATTGAATCAATGTGCCAATTGGTCTAAGTACTTGAGTTCTTAATGATATTCTGTAGTGATATTGAATAAGGTGATTGTATCTCTCCAGATCCTTCAACTTTAGTCAAGTCGACATAGGCTTAAGAATAATATTGCAATCATCTCAAGGATAAATAAATCAACCAATGTTGCGAATTGTAGGCAAACCACACTCTTACCTTTTGTCTTCTCTTTATTTCCATCCATATCTTTATCTTAGTTTATTTGTGTTGTCTTTCTTCATTGGTATTCCTATTCTATTATTAGTGTAATAATTAGTAGATATACATTGCATTGAAATACTTCTTTCTTTGGCGAGGTGAAACACACGACATTTCATCCCACCATATTTTGGCGTCGTTGCCGCGGAAGCAAGTTTATTTCTTTGTTTTGTGTGTTTATTGATTTTTGTGTCTTTTGTTTTATTTTGTGTCTTTCGAAATTTTCTTAAAAAAATGTTGAGGTTATATCAAAATCAAGGAGAATCTTTTCACCATTACTTCAAAAGAGTGCAAGAATTAGTGAGTGAGCGACAAACACAGGATATCTATGATAGTGAGCGAGATATGGTTCTTTGCGTTTATGAAGGGGTAAGTCCTGAAATGCGAGATCTTATTGATGACATGGGTGACAATGGTTTGTGCAACCCCGGACTGTTAGGACTGTGGGATCTTTTCCGTGAATTGGCTGACGAAGCATTGAAGTAAGAACACAAAGGAGTAGTCACGCACAAGGAAGAGGACGATTCTGAACAAACGGCGCCCGCCGCCCCATCCATGGCGCCCGCCGCCACCTCAGAACCTCCGCCATATGAAAGGATAACTAAGAAAGAATGGGAGGAACGATGCAAAAGGTTTAAGGAATCGTGGGAGACGCATATATTCACTGACGATGATTGCAATGAAGAAGAAGATCTAGTACTTCTTGAAACGGAGTCTCATGACTCGACGCGTGAGGTTTAATCTATTATGCCTTCTTCTCCATTATCTTTTATGCCCTCTCTTTCACCGCCCATTATGTTTTCCTCTCCATCACCCATCATTCCCTCTTCTTACCCATCATCCGTGAAGTGGAGAGCCCAATACCTATTGAAATGGAATCTCATGAGTGCATGCATGAGGATCTATATGTTTTGGCTCCTGATGCATCCGAAGAGCTCATCGCGACCGTGCTAGTAACTGAACCAATTTCAGAGCCGATTTCTGAGGCTCTTGTGCAAGGTAATGAAATTTCTAGCACTCTTGTGGATTATGGTGAATATTCGGATCCCTGGGAGCATTACTTCTACAAGATACCAACGGAGCTATGTTGGTGGTCTCACATTCCCTCTGGAAAAGATCAACCTCAAGTAAGTAGGGAAGTCTCAAAGCTTTTCTGCAAGGTATCCTTATTTGCTTATTTTTTTCATGTTTAGTGTTCATTAAAATTTTAGTTAGGCACAAGAACTTGATTTTCTTTTAAGGGCTTTAACAATATCTGAGGGTCTTAAGGGAAGAAAAAAATAAATCGTCTAGTCTATGACGTTAACCAAAGGCGCTTCTTGGGAGGCAACCCATGATTTGTTTTCTAGTTTCCAAGTTTTTCAATTCCTATTTAGGTAGTTAGTCTTTCAAATTAAATAAAATGATAGAGTCTCATTTAGATATTTATTTTTGGAGGAGTCTTGAGTTAAACATGTGATTTGCTTGATTAAATGACGGAGTTGGCGTTCTGCAGATGTTGATAGGAGGAAATCGAGTATGAAATATAACAAAATAAATCAAACCAGATTCTGCCCACGCAAATAATTACAAGACCTCCTCCTGATGTAGCAGCGGGAAGTCAGGATCGATCCACGAGGAAGCGTGTCAGCGGATCCTAAGCAGCGGATTAATCTCACGGTCAGAAGTCGACAACAGGGTCCTCGATCTCGACTAGGGTAGTCGACAGAAGATCGGACAGTCGAACATAGCGCAGCAACTCAGCACAGGCTACTCGATATCGAGTACAGTCCTTGTCGACTTCGGGTTGGCTTGTCGATTTCCTGCACAAATAAGCTACGGCGACTCTGGGTCGAAAATCAGTAGTCGAGATCGAGTAGTGCTATTCGATCTCGAGTAGACAGAGGATAAAAACGAAAGAAAATAAATGCAAAGACTTTGGGATTTTGAACTAAAACTGTATAAAAAGGACTTCCAAGATTGGGGTTTGCAACAACGATAACCAAGCATGCATAAGGCAGAGATAAACAGATAATCATGTGAATTGCATCAAAGGACAAGCTTTCGCCTTTTCCAACAATTAGACAACTCTTTCAAGAAACCCTAATTGTCTCTACTAATTTCCAAGTGGTTAACATGGATCTCCATTAGATGGGCAATAAACACATAAACAAGTAGGAGATGCTCAAAACATGACAGGGCTATCGTCGGGCTCACCCCAACCCTAGAAGTGGGTTGACTACTCGCGCTTCATCGCAAACTAAGACATCATTGATTTAAAGAAAACAACTTGCATTAAACTAAATTCAAAGACTTTACAATCCCGGCGATCCAACTCTCGTTGAACGCCAAAACCCTAAAACCTTCGAACTCCTAAAACTCTACTTGAAACTACTTGTCTCTGACTGAAATTGAATGAATGAAAAACCAGCCCCTAGGGCTTTATTTATAGCTTTCTAATCCTTGCTAGTCAAGGATAGAAATCTCTATCTATATCTAAAATTATATCTAAAATGCTTCAGAATAAATAAAAGCAACAAGGAAATTAAATCTAAATATATCTAAATGTCTTCAGGTGGATAAATCTCTCTCTTCATGATATATCTTGATAAATTCGGATAGAATCGACAATCTTCGCGCCCAAGCAATCCCAAGTCGAGTAGAATTGGTTCAACCGAGTAACGCGGCTCTGGAGTCCTCGTCGATCTCGAGTAGAGCTTACTCGATCTCGACTAGGAGTGTTGTCGACTGGGCGTGGATCGTCATCTCGGCTAACTGGTGCTCGACAGGCTCGGTCATGGCTCACGAGTCTAGTCGATCTCGAGGAGGGCTCCTCGATCTCGATGAGTGGTGTGTTCTCGACTTGGTCTTCCGAGGTTGTCGAGTCGGACGTGGGTTCTCAGCCTTGTCGACCTCGAAGACGCTCCTCGATCTCGACGAGGATGGGTCATCGACTTGGCCAGCTTGGTGTGTCGGGTAGCCCTTGTCGACATGCTCGGACACTGGCTCTTGGGCTTAGTCGATCTCGACAAGGTCTTTGTCGATCTCGAGTAGATCATGGCTTGGCCTGGTGTTGTCGAGCAGTATCTCCTCGACATGGCTCGGGGAATGTCGTCTGGCACTTGTCGATCTCGATGAGACCTTAGTCGAGATCGAGTGGACTTGCTGCTTCCGTCTTTGCTTCTTGGTCTTCTCCCGAAATGTTTCCATATTCTGCAATATTAAACAGAAACTTATGTAGATCTCCATTTCTAACAAATAAGCATATACTACATAAATTCGACATATTTCCAACCCGAAATATGCAAAATGTAAAGAATATGGAACTAAAATATGCATAAAAACATGGCTACTTTGGAGACATCAGCAGACACGGTGCCCGCCACCTTCCACACGGCGCCCGCCGTGGTTGTGAGTGACACAATTGCGGATTTTCTTTTTTTAGGTTAGTTTTATATTTTTTATCTATTTAGGATTAGATGTTTTCTATTTTCCATTTTAGGAGTATATTTTATTCTATCTATCTTAGGTTAGTTTGCTTCCTCTTATGTTAGTCTTTATTTATCTTAGGACTAGATTTAATTTAATTTAATTTAATTATTTCTATCTATTTCTAATATTTCTTTTTCTTTTTGATAGATGATCCTTTCCCTTTCCGATTAACCATATATCCCTATTCCCAAGTTTGATCATTCAAGTTTTTGTGTCCAAGAAAATGCAAGAACCCTAATTTCTCCACTTGAATCTAAATTCCAAAACCTAATCCTTGAGTTTCAATCAAAAGCCTTTCTTTTTCCATCCATCATTCACATCCATCACTACCCTTCATCTATCAAATTCGATTCTTTTCATACCCTCACCATCCTTACCACAAAAGAAAGACTTTGAAACCAAGTCCTTATCTTCAAAGAGCAATGTGGAAGGAGTTTGGACGTCATAACATTGACGTTGCTACTCGGATTCATGGTTCTGAACAAGCAGCGCCCGCTACCTGATACATGGCGCCCGACGCCGCCCCAGTGCTCCAATGCTTGTTGTCCGATGATTGTAGCCACCACTACCATGATCAAGTAGGTCCCCTTTCCCCCATTTGTGCTTTTATTTTATATTTTGTTGTCTTTATTTGATTTTCATTTTAAGATGATGAAAAGTTTAAGTGTGGGGGGAAAAGTGAAGTGAATTAGTGAAATTAGGTTACTTCATGTTTGAATTTTTGTTATTTCTTTTATGTTATATAAAATGTCAAAAATGAAGAAAAAAAATTGAAAAATGTAAAAAACCCAAAAATATCATGCATTGGAAAAATATGAGTTATTCAACTACCTGTCTTGCAATGTTTGTCATCTATTATATATTTTAGCATAATCATATAAAGTCTATAGCATGTTTGGATTGTTTAGCCTTGTCGCCTTAAAATGTTTTTCTTATGAAGCATGATTTGGTGATGTAATTGAGCATGTATGATTGAGCTTGAGTATGATTGAAATCCTACACAATATGACCATTGTGAGATTGTTTTTTAGCCATACTTTAATCAATGATAATTCCTATTGCTTTTATGCTTCCTTCCTTAGTTATTTGTGAGAATTGAGTTAAATAAAGTGGCAATGGTTGAGACACTTAGTAACTGGATCTACGCGTGACACTCATGGGTATGATTCGCGCAAAACAGTGTCAAAAGCTATCCACTAAGGAAGGAAGCTTTATCATTGAGTAACAGGGTTCATTCATGACACCCATGTTTGCAACTCGCGTCAAAAGATGTTCGAGTGCATTTCTTCGGATAAAAAAAATCAGATATAGATACTTTCTCAAGCACATCACAAACACGGTCTTCACAAGGGAGGCCAGTAATCACATGGAACTCCACCAATGAAAAGCGTGTAACAAATCCATCAATTTAAACCACAGCTTCTCTTCTATTTTGTATGAACTTGTCGCAACATCATTTGATGCATAAATTGAAAATTCTTCTCCATGTTGGTCCCCTAATCTAGCACTCATCACACACAACTTTTGCACAGAATATCGTAATGAGCAGAAGAAGGATGCTTCTTTATAAGATCACAAACAACAGGATAGCAATAGATGTTGGATCTACAATGGAACCGCGCAGTAGCTGGAATGCAGTACTCCAACCCCTGCTCATTCACAAACAAATATCCGACAAACCAACATGCCATTACTAAAAAAACAAAACTTTCTCATTAACAAAAGAATTTAAAATGCAAAAAAAAAAACTCATATCAAAATTACTTTTGTAGGTGGATAAATCACCCGATGCACCTGCTATTAAGAACAAAAGAAAGAAGAATGTAAGACACCATAACAGAATCCATGCAAAAAAAAACAGCCATAAACAATAAATGTAAAATATCACCAGCACATATTAAAACAACATAAACATCACATGGACACCACAAAATACCTCATCCAAGTATACACATTTTTCAAACTACAATAAACAGAATAAAAACGCCAAGTACACACATTCTTCACAACACAGAATATCCAATCCAAGTACATACACTTCAATATAAAAAAAAACACCAGACTAGTGTCATCACTACTTATAACTACTATAACCATCAATGTCAGCACGACTTTGTACATTAACAACCTTATGTCACCACAATAACTTCAATACCAGAAAACACCAGACTAGTGTCACTACTACTTATAACAACTAAAACCATAGCATGTTAATTATGTACGCATGAACAGAATAACCACTCAAAGAACACACATTATTTACACTACCAAAAACAAACATAAACATATATACAAGCACACATTGTTAGCACCGTGAATATAAGCATAACCACACACACCTACCTATATGATCCGTACAAAAACTACAAGCAACAAAAACAGATTTACCTATACGAATAACACTAAAAAACACATACAAAGTCATGGATCACAAAACGTGAAGCAAAAAAAGGTTCAAATTCCCGCATTTACACATGAAAACTAAAAAAACTACCGACCAGAGTCAAAATCGCAAGACATTTATGCATATCAAGCATAGATGATCAAAAATGGAAAGAAGAAATCGACAAAATCTCCAAAAAAACAACTTAATCGAAACCCTAGTACGAAACAATGAGCAAAATCCACCAAAATGGATACCTGAAGAACTGCCTGAAGCCGCCATTGAACCAGTTAACACAACAATGCACAACAATCGAACGAAAACTACCTACTTTCGCACAAATTGATGGAAGAAGAACGAAGAAGAACGAAGGAAACCAAAGAAATATCAGAGAGCGCGAAGAGTAGTTTGGAAGATGATGAACAGACGGGAAAAGCGTTGATTTGGGAGATAGTATATAAATTGGACGGTTTTGCAATTTGTCCCAAAAGTGAGATAATTCACCAATAAAACAAAAAAAGTGCCTATTTACCGAGTTTTCTCAAATATTAAATCTTCTATTCCATAAATCCTCCACAATTAGAAAAAATATTTAGATTCACAATAATAAAAATATATCTATTTAGATTAATAATTTTAAAATTATTACTATAATTCTTAACATATCATATAAATTTTCATAAAGACCATAGTTTTTTATTAAAAAATATATCCTTCTAATAAGATGTCAATTAAAAGGTCCAACCATTAGTACAAGTAGAAAACGTTTTTATTAATAAATAATAATAGGTCTAAAATATGCCCTAATGAGATAAAATAACAATAACATAAATAATTAAATATAAAATAAGCCAATTAAACCATTTGTAGTAGGAGAAATTAAAAACACTATTCTTTGGATAATAATAAGTCTAGAATTTAGACTGATAAAAAATAAATAATAATATAAATAAATGAATAATCTATATAACTTATAAAAGAGGATTTTATTTTGCCCAGTAAATTAAATGCATTAACGAAATATATCCTTAACATTTTGGAAAACTTTTGAATTAAAAATAATAACAATATATCCATTTAGATTAACCATTTTAAAATTAATATTGTAAATCATAATAATCATATTTTTATTGTAAATCACAATAATCATATAAATTGGCATAAACATCATCGTTTTTTAATTAAAAAATCAATATATTAAATTGAAAGAATGAACTTATATAAGAGATTTTTTTCCCAATAAACTCATTGACTAAATGTTTTCTCAACAATTAAAAAAAATCCTTTTTAGAGTAATACTCATCTGTGTAATTTAACCATTTTCAAATTAATATTAGAAATCTTAATATATAATATAAATTTGAATGAACATCATCTTTCTTTATTATAAAGACAATATCTTAAATTTTCAGAATCAATAGAAGCAAGAAAAAGGTTAATTGTATAATGTGTGTGGTGTTAAATATAAATATTAATATGAAGCACGACTAAACATTTAATAATAATTTAGCAATTATAGTTCATCATAAATAATCTTAAGGTATTTATGTAAAAACCTATTCCCTGACGATAAATTGTTAACAATTATAAGTTAAAAATATTATTTTATATATAATTTATATGAAAAAATTCAGACATGTCCATAACACGGGATAAAACACTAGTGTTGAATGAAAACAACATTTGCATTCAAGAATCTTTTTTCTTCCATACTCTAACATAAGATTCATCATCCAATTCATACCAAGAGATGAAATTTTACGAACATTCTATATTTAAAATCAAAGTAAACTAGTGCAAAAGTAGAATAAAACAATACTACACTGAAACACATTCACCACCTCCATTTTCAAATCTACATCAAAATACACCTGGAAGAATAAAAAAAATTTAACATTGTATCTGAGAAATAAAGGAGAGTGAAATTACAAAAATTCAGAACAAATTCGGAATTAATCCGAGCATACTCTGACCCTAAATATTAAGAAAAATTAAACCCTAAATATTAAAAAAAAAAACTGACCACTTTCCCCAAATTAAACCCTAACCCTAAACAGGTATCAAGCACTAACTCATTGAACAGCTCCATTCTCAAATCTACATCAAAATCAAACAAATTGAACAAATCTAGATATCAGAAATAAGGGAGAGAGATATTACACAAAATCGATTGTAGGTGAGTCTCCGATGACCTTGGATCTATGGGGTTTCGCACCGACGACATTTGCTCTACAGTTCTTGCGCCGGTCATCTTCTTTTAGGGAAAAGATGGGGGAGAAGGCTGGTGAGATGGTTAGGGATTGGAGGTTAGGGGTTTGATTACTGATGAGAGCTACCAATGAAAAAGAACCAACGTAGAATGAATTGGGACAAGTGGAGAGATAGATGAAGAGAAAAAAATGCAGATTCGCATAGCCTTTTCAGATTGGATGGATTTCAAGAGATGAAAAGCTTACCATGTCTGGTGATGATGGACAAAGGGAGTAGAGGCCCTGGTTCGAACCCCAGATATGGTCACTCTTTATTTACAAATTCAAGGAGTAGAGGCCCCGGTATGTGATGACGACAAAGACAGAGATAGTGACAGAGACGTTAGTATCACCGCTAGTCCTTTACAGTAGCTTGGCGGCAAGGGGTTGTCGGAGCAAGGTGAGTCCTCTGAAGGATTTGGGGGTTAGGTTAGGGTTGGGTTACTAATGAGAGCTTGAATCAATGTATGTTCCAACTTTCAGTTTTATTACCCTTTTAATTGTATTTCCTTTTTTTAAGTCGTGTTTTGCTTTTTCAAAAAATAACATGTTATGTTTAGATATGGAGGTAACGAAGCCATGGCAAAATTTACTCATTTTGTGCCACATCAGGCCCTTGCCATCGCTACACCATACCTAAAATCTACCCAATAGCTATGGTAGACCCTTGCCGTTGCTACCATGCGTGGCAAATTCCTTTTTTTTTTTTTTTGTAGTGGTAGCTATGACTACTACATCCCAAAGCTGCTGACTTCGTTTTTTTCATGATGCAATGCCTTCCGTGGCTAGTATCGTGGCAAAAGGGTACCAAAAACTGTCACACGACACGCCTGCCGAAGCTAGCAAGTGTGCGACATTTCATTTTTTTTGTAGTGTCAAGCCCATATCCCATCACCCGCAGCCTCTGACCTATCAACTCCCTCCCAAAAAACAACCAACTTAGACTCGAATTAGAATGTTGTCATGCTCAATGAGAACAAGGCTTTTATTGGGTCTTGGTTTCTTAGACTCCTAGGACAAACATTGTGCGATGTATATGGCTCTTTTGGCACAAGTTTCACTTTGATGGATCTCTTGAGCGCTATAGGGTGTGATTGGTGGCCAATGGAAACTCTCAATAGGTAGGGGTTATTATGATGACAATTTTAGTCCAGTGATCAAACCGTGTACCATGCACACTGTTTTGCACCTTGGTGTTTCCAGGAATTGGCCTATTCATCGATTGGATGTGAAGAACGCGTTCCTACATGGTCATTTGAATGAAATCGTATACATGTTCCAACCATATGGGTTTGTTGATAGGACCAAATGAGGCCATGTTTGTATCTTGAAAAAGTCTCTATATGGCTTTAAGCAGGCACCTCATGCTTGGTACCTTCGCTTTGCTAATTGTCTATTGCATCTTGGCTTCGTCAATAGCAAGAGGGACTCCTCTCTATTTGTGTTTTAATGAGGTAATCAGATTGCTTATCTCTTGTTATATGTCTATGATTTCATACTTACTACATCTATAGAGACTCTTCGCGCTTCCATTATTAACTAACTCAGGAAGGAGTTTGTTGTGTCTGATCTTGAGCCTCTTAGCTTCTTTTTAGAAGTCTTGCATTTTGATCTGCATCTGGGTTGTTTCTCTCATGCACAAGAGAAATATGCAAAAGTGATTGTTACTAAGTCTAACAAGGCTAACTACAAGCCTACTATGACGCCTACTGTGACCACTACCAAACTAGTCGAAGTTGTGGGTCAACATGTGTCTGATTCAACTTTGTACCAAAGCCTAGCTGGTGCTTTACAGTACCAAAGTTGTGGGTCAGCATGTGTCTGATTCAACTTTGTACAAAGTTGTGGGTCTATCTATTTATGCATGACCCTAAGGAGTCTCACATTGCCGCTCTTTAGCGCATTATCGGCTACACTGAGGTTACTACTGCTCTTGACATCATGATTACCCCATCAGCTTCATCTCTCTCCCAGGTTGCATACACGGATGCTGATGGGGCTGGTTGTCCGGATACCGGACTGTCTACATCATGTTGTCTCCCGCTCTAAGTACTAAAGTTGAATATTATGGTGTTGTAAATGTTGTCACCGGGTGGTCCTGGCTTCGCATTATTGAGTACATTCAAGGTACTACTTACCTTGCTCACAACCCGGTTCACCATCAGAGAACCAAACATGTTGGGATTGGCATTCACTTTGTTCGTGAGAAGGTTGTCATGGGTCATGCGTAGTGGCAGATCTAGAATTTTAATTAGGCGGGAGGGGGGGGGGGGGCTGAAAAGCACTTGTGCTAGTTTCGAATCTAGATCAATGATAATATCAAAAATCAAATTATGTAGAGCCATTTTTGTTCCTTATGCCTAAATAAACATATACTGAATTAGGTTGTTGGTTTGTTAATGGTTACAAATTAAGTAACAAGACACTCACCTTAGCTTGAGGGTCAATTAACGGATATCTATTGTTTTTGAAGCCTCTTGAATTAATTTGTTAGTGTTCGGAGGGATTGAGCATTTCAGAAATTGTTCACAAACTCAGAGTTTGGGATTCTGTAAATTGGTTGTTCTAATTTGTTTGAAGAATTTTCAATCTGTATTTCAATTTTTCACTTGTTTGCGAAACACATAAATAATCACTCAAATCGCAAATTCAATCCACAAATCTAGTTTAATTCACAAAATTGATTCTCAAAACCTAGCTAATTTCACAAAACTGATTTCCAAAATCAAGCAATTTAAAAAAAGGAATTAAAATAAGGTGATCTTAAAAATAAATTCAATTCACAAATCCAGTTTAATTCAAAAAATTGATTCTCAAACTTAGCTAATTTCAAAAAATTGATTTCCAAAATCAAGTAATTTAAAAAAAAGGAATTAAAATAAGTTGATCTAAAAAATGAAGATTGCGCCTGTACGCGCTGTTGATGTTTAAAAAAAATGGGAGGGCTTGTTGATGGAAAAAAAGTGGAAGGGTTGAATAAGGGGATTCAAACCTGGGATTATGTAATCCATTTAACCCCCCCCCCCCCCCCCTAAACTCTATAAGATTGATGATGAAAGGTTGTATCTGCTTCCATTGATATGAACGTGTATATATACAAGAGAGAGAGAAGATTTGGTCCTATCTTGTACACACCAAATCATCTCAAAATCATAACAAAGATATACAAGGATACAAAAGATATGATTTTCTCTAACAGGCCCCCGCAAGCTCATGGGCGAGGGCGAACATGTAGCTTGAGACAAAGAGAGTGAAAATGATGATTGCCAACAGGCTTGGTGAAGATATCAGCGATCTGGTCTTGCGAACGAACATGACGGACAATTAGATCACCAGAGGCAACCTGTTCCCGAACGAAATGATAATCAATTTTGATATGTTTCGACCGCTAATGGAACACCGGATTGGTTGTGAGGAAGGTGGAATTGAGGTTGTCACACAGGAGGATCGAAGGTCGAGCAATAGGGATAGCCATCTCCTGTAACAGCTGCAAAAGCCACAGAAGCTCCGCGGAAGCAAAGGCGATGGCTCTATACTCAGCCTCAGTGCTGGAGCGAGCGACAACATTCTGCTTCTTGGACGACCAGCTGATGAGATTTCCACCAAAGTAGATAGCGAACCCATGCTGAGACCGACAATCATCCGGGTCAGACGCCCAACCAGCATCCGAATAGGCGACTAGACGATTGCCAGGCGCCTTGTGAAGGGAGAGGCCGGCAGAGATGGAACCCTTCAGATAGCGGAGGATCCTCTTGACCGCTGCCCAATGATGCTCAGATGGATCATGCATAAACTGGCACACACGGTTGACAACGTAAGAGATTTCCGGTCTAGTAATTGTCACATACTGGAGAGCACCGACGATGCTGCGATATAGGTGCGGATCCGTGCAAGGGTCACCTGAGCGAGATAACCGAGAGCCAGGTTCGGCTGGAGTGGCAATGGGCTTCGCTCCAGTCATGCCACAACGATCCAATATGTCGACGATGTACTTCTGCTGGCTCAGATGGATGAGGGTGGGTGTGCGAGTGACGTTGATGCCCAAGAAGTAGCCGAGAGACCCCAAGTCCTTAAGAGAAAAGGCAGCGTGCAAGCTTCGAACAAACTCATCAATAAAGGAACTGTGAGAGCCTGTGATGATCAAGTCATCAACATAGACAAGGACGTAGACAACATCCCGACCATGAGTCTTGATGAAGAGGGAAGAGTCAGACACACAACCCCTGAATCCCTGATGGACAAGAGCATCCTTGAGTTTCTGAAATACTATAAGATGTAAACTCTATAAGATTGATGATGAAAGGTTGTATCTGCTTCCATTGATATGAACGTGTATATATACAAGAGAGGGAGAAGATTTGGTCCTATCTTGTACACACCAAATCATCTCAAAATCATAACAAAGATATACAAGGATACAAAAGATATGATTTTCTCTAACCCCCCCCCCCCCCCCCCCCCCTCTTTCCGTGCCTTTACCGCTTGGCCATGTTGTCTTTGTGATTTTAGCCCACTTCTCTTTTATATATTACAAACATAACAGGTATATAAAAATATACCTACACCCTTTTTCAGGATAGGGATGCTTCAGCCACCACGAGCCCCCCGTAGATCCGTCATTGGCCGTGCGCATCTTACATGCTCCGTTCCCGTTTCAGTATGCTGATATCTTCACAAGGGTTTGCCTCTCCAAATATTTCTTAATTTTATATCCAGTCTCACTACCTGCTTCTCCTGATTCGACTGAGGGAGTATATTAGATATAATGTATAAGTCCAATGTCTCAATTATAATTAGGCTATCTTATACTCCTATATTTAGTCCAATAATAACGAAGGCTACCCAAACCGAGATTCACCCATTGTGTGTGTGTGTGTTTGACCATCTTAAATAATCAATCGAGAGGAGCTCGTTCAAAATCAATGTCGACTTACTCGATCTGTATTGATGAAAAGGTTTATAAAAACTAACAAAGTTCTTGAATTATGAATTTTCTCTTTTTATAGTATATAATTTCAACTATCGATTACTATACAAATGCCCGTTAATTGTTCATAAAATAAAAATCCCCGTAAATCTATACTATTATAAAAGGGCGAACCCCTCAAATGAACAGTAATTTAACGGCGTTATTTAACTCCGTCACATGTCACTTTTACTATTTTGCCCTTAGTCTTTACCTTTGAGGGTTAATAATTACAAATTTGCCACTCTCCTTCCAGTATCGCCTCCTTTGCAAATGCTCCGGGTCCGGGGTCCAGCCGTCCAGGGTCCTTCAATTTCCTTTTCACTGAAGACCTATCGTCTCTGTCTCACTGCCCTCCTCCACTTCTCCTTCTTCCATCTTCATCTATTTCCTCCCCCTGAAAACCCGTCAATTCGCATACTTGTCCACCGATTACAGCGAGAGGAAGCAACAAGGGCCTCTCGGTGTTCTAGGGTTTGCCTTTGCGGTGATTGGGGGTGGTGACTGGTGAGCCCCGTTCCATTTTGCCCTCTACAAACCCCGTTCCATTTTGCTCTCTGACTTATTAAGACTTCAATATCCTCAATTTGTGAGTTTGGTTTACGTTTAGTAACTAATTTCTCTTAAGTTTGATGATTCTGGTCGAAATTTAGGTTTTTTTATTCTCTTTCCAATATGTGTTTCTGGTGCTGCTTCCCTTTTCTTCTTCTCCCTGAATTGGATTTCTTCTTGATTATTGTTGTAATATGATTCTGATTTGGCCTTGTTTTATTTCAGATTTCACCTATTTTGTTGTTCACTGTTTGCATCTTGATGGACTTTCTTTACCTTTTCAAATTGCATTTGGCCTCCAGGTAAAAAGTAAACCTAAATTTTTGTCTTCAAGCCATCTATGTATTCTCTGTGAATTTCTTTGGTTTTTCTCTATAATTGTGTGTTTACCATTTTGTTTGCTAAATGTACACAGTTTCATTAATTATAATTATAATTTAGCTTATTTGTTTGAATAAAATATGGCTTTCGTCTTTTAGATGGCCAAAATTTTGAGGTTTTGTGCCTCTTTCTTTATCAGTTCGTACTGTCGGTTGTAGATTGTTGTTGTCCCACCTATTTCCATCTTTCCCTACATAATTCTTTCATCTAGGCCTGCCTTATATTAAGTATAGGTAGGTGATTCACTTGCCTGATTTTTTTATGGCTTATTTTCTTCAAAATTGGTTAGATTAAATAAAGTAGAGGTGATCAATGGGGTAAATTTTTTCATTCGATTGATTCTTTGTGACATATTTCTGTTTTAATTGATATTGTATGTAGCTCATTTCTTTATGGTTTATTTTTTTCAAAATAGGTGAGAGTAAATAAAGCAGAGGTGATTATTCGGTTGAATTTTTTCAATCAGTCCACACTTTATGACATATTTATGTTCTAATTGACACTGTATATAGCTAATTGTATGTTTTTTCCTGGTTCAGGTTGGTGCTAGGAAGGTGCACCCAACAACGATGCTCCTATGGTTGTTGTTGATGTTAATGAGCACAAGTATAAGCTCAACCATGATATGCATTAATGTCTCCAACACCAATTACTACCAATTGCCATGCTTCGTTGGTGAAGGTATTGTTATGTGCTATGTTGGTGAGGCTAATAAGCCTAATATATATCGTTTTGACAATTTATAATACATTTCTAATTTTAAAATTATAGGGTTATGAATGACAATATATCGTTGGTGAAGGCATGAGGACCATAGTTATGGATTTGGTTCTGATGCAAATCAAATTTAGTATACATAGTATTAAAGTATTTCCCTATGCAGAACCTAATAGTAATCAATGTGATGAAGGTGTTCTTTAAGTATTATTCAGACTATTAAGTATTTGGATCAGGTTTAGACGTTCAGTCCCCTTAATCATATATTCCATCTTAGAAGGAAATATGGATTGAAAGCATGCCAATCGCGTCCCCTGAATCATATAGTACCTCACACGATCATATATTTCCCAATTGCACCCCTTCTTAAGTAGTGGTCAGAATTGAAAGCACGCCATGCAATTGTGTTCAATTAGAGCTTGCGAAAATAGTACCTCACACGATCTATTTCTATGGTGTTTTAATTTATGAAATTTCGCTTCTTCTGTGGCTTAATTGTGTTAGATTTGGTTGTTTCTTCTTCTTCTTTTTTTGCCTGTTTTCCATGATTTATGACGGATTTTGTGTGCTTGCAGAGGAGGCTGGGAATTGTCAAACAATGCTTGCTTTGATGAGGCATCTGTAGGTCCCATCGGAGGATGTCGGGAGCTCGGGGCAAAGCCCCTGAAGCACTAGGTCAGGGAGGGAAGTGTGTTTGCGCTTGGTCTGCTTGTGGTTAAAGGTATTGTTTATAATATCTAATATTATATTTTAGTTCTCGCTTTTCAGTTTTTCCCTCATTTCATGGTATAGGTGCAACGGGCATTTAACTTCTCAAGGTTCCATTCATGCAATGTTAAGATTTATATTGAATGTGCTACTAGAATTATAATCTATCTTGTCTAATAGAATTATATTTCAACTTGAATTCTTCAAAATTTGTTTGTTCTGATTTACTATGTTGAATTGTACGGGTTTTAGGTCTGCATAGAATTTGTAGAGAAGGCCATGTCATTGGATCCCTACTTTTTATGTGATTTAATTTTTATTGTAGTGGCTAATGGATCTTATAAATGTTTGAGTTGCAGTAACACAATATTTCGTGGTTCTAAACTCTAAATCAGCAAGAACCGTTCAAACATTTTTTCTGTTATAGGTTGAATAAATTATTTCATCCTTGTATTGCACACAAGCTTCTATTAATGGATATTACCTAGATTCATTTGTTAACTATCTGAAAATTTGTGCAGAGGCCATATCTTCCTATCTTTTAGCATAGCAATGGATTCTCCACACCAGTTCTCAAAATTCCATCTCATTTCGTAGTCCAGCGATGGAGCCCTATCAGTTCATATTAATCATGATGTAAGTTTCTGAACCCCAGATTTTCCTTTTACCCGTGACTAGCTCATTTTACTTATTCTATTGTTAGTTGCCTTGCTTTTTCCTTGTGTTTTCAGGTTGTTGGAGATGATGAAAATTGCTGATACTGGGCCAGATATTGTTTGGATCACAGTTCAAGGAAAGAAAGAGGCAGATGGTTGTTTTGAAATGAAGAACTCTCTTGTTCAGAAGAAGTAAGCTTTTGGTCCGGTTAGGAATAAAGCCCCCAAACATACTCTCAATGTTTCTTCTTTTCAATAATCAATAATAAAAAAAAACAGAATCATGTTTCTTTTATTCCCTCTTAATTTTACATTGCCTTTGACAGAAACTCCCATATTTTTTTCCCTTCTCTCTGCAGCTACAATATACCCCTGGTGGTAGATATCCATTTTGTTCCTTCAGTTGCTTTGAAGGTAGCTGAATGCTTTTGAACAAATCCGTGTTAACCCTGGAAATTTCGATACTTGTTCAATGCTCATTATTGTCGCTATCTGTCATGCTTCTTAGCTATGTGATTTAAGAAAACTCTTTCTTTCAGCTGACAGGCGGGCCCAGTTTGAACAGCTAGAAATTCACTGAAGAGGACTACCAAAAGGAGCTTGAGCATATTGAGCAGGTAAATGCCATTCGAATTCACCAACGAAGAATAACATCAAGGTCAGTTCATCTCACTATAAGTGGATCTTGGAATACCGATTAGTGGTATCATACTGTACAAAATTATATTTTCATACTGCACTAATTGGTATGGCCTCTGCAATTTGGATGGTTTCATACTGCACAAAATTAGATTTTCACTGATATTTATTTTTATTAACCAACTAAATTGCTCTTTCAATAATTTTCATGCTACTATCCCTATTATTTCCTGCCATGCCTATATTTTTTTTGCTTCTGATAATTTTAAAACATTTCAATTGAAGATTTTATACTACCAAACACCACATCTATTTGTTTATTCATTCTCATTATGTGTTCTTAGAGATACTTCAGTGGTATTTGAAGGGCTGTTTAGAAGACCTAAGTTGATCAATAGATAATGATTCTGAGGATGAAGATGGCTTTGAAGATAAAGATAAGATGGATTTCGATGAACAGTGTGAACCCTTACACAAAGTTGGTGATATGGACATTCACCCATCTTGTTACCAGAAGAAGCTTTCATATAACAATAAATTGGTAAATAAAATTAGAAAGGTTGTGCAATTTTTCTGCAATTTAAGGGCATAAATTTTGCTTTTTCTTATCTACAAATGCTTAAATATCCTATTTACTTGTATTTTTTTTTATAACTAACTTGTTTTTTTATCTGAAATCTCCTTACAGTGTAGCTGCTGTCGTATTCATAGACAAAGGTTCATGAGTTGCCAACTGATAATTACAAGAGTTCTGTTCTGGAACACATCGAAGATTGAATCAAGGCTGTTTCTTTTCGATTATGTCTTACAGGAGTTCTGCTCAATTTGAAAAAAAAAATATGTATTACAGCCTAACAATTTAAACTTGCTCTTGATTGTAAATGGAGGAGGAATGAAGGAGAATGTGATCTTAATGGGCAATAGACTGATCTCTTGTAGACTTTTACATGCTATATAAATATGACAAGACCGCACGCATTTGCGCGCGGCAGTTAACCTAGTTCGTTAAAAAGTGCGGAAGAGAGTATGTAGAAAGAGAAATATATCTTTCCCACTGAAGTGATTAATTAGGAGCTAGAATTGCGGATCGAACGTACCAAAAGATAGAGATATAGATCTGATATTAAAATTTGTAAAAAAGACAAGGAACGGGGGAAAGGAAGACATAGATCTATGTGCAATGCATATATTTTTCCATACATGAAAGGAAAAAACAAAATGGCAAAGGGGTTAGAGCGACCCTTTTTGATGCAGTCCAATCTTCTTCTACGGATTTGAAACTGAAGTGGGTGGGCCACAGGAGGGGTAAGCATTAAGAATCGTAGTCACGCCAGCAGAGAAGGATGACTACGCAGCGGCACATGATGTAGAAGCGAGCGCGGTGCTGCCTTACGTGATCGGAGCACTTCCTTGTGAACCCTGAACAGTACCGCCTGCTGGAGTTGCTGGAGGAGGATCCAGTGCTCCTGCTGAGAGGCCCGTCTTTTTTGGAGACCTTCCAGTTCGGACGGAGGTGGACCGTCGGCACAGCTGTGCTTGTTATTTCATTTGCATCAGCCATGGCTTCTCAGAGATTAATCGAGAAAGAAGAGGCTAGAGATCGAATTGTTATCCCTCCTCCCCCAACCACCCCCAACCCCCACTCCCCAAACACAAAAAAAGAAAAGAAAAGCTGGGGGATTACGCTGTCCAGGGAAGTACGCTACTAGCCGTATCTCAGTGTACGCTAGTAGCCGTATCTCAGTGTGGTTGAATTCAGTTTTCGTCGGCATCCTCAATTGTTTGGAAGTAGTACTTCTTAGTTCGTCTTATTGTAGGGTTTAGATTGTTTTCATCAACCTCTCAATAATCAGCCTAAGATGATCTTGAATATATCTTTACTAAATAAAATAAAAACTACTAGGCGTATCTTAGTGCAAATATGGCCGGAGCCAAACCGTCATGTGTAAACCTCGTCAAAAAAATTCCCACACAAATAACTACTTATAGCGATAAGTGTAGGGTCGAATCCATAGAGAAATATAAGGTTCAAGATCTAAAAGCTACTTTACCAAGAAGTGGGAAATAAGCAAATAAATATGGGAAATAGAACTAAAGATTAAGATTGCAAATGAAATAACAAAGCATAAGAATGATGGTTTTGATAACAATTCAATAGAGAAAATAGTTCCACCTACGCTTTCATCGACATTGGTTGGCTTAATTGGCCCTAGACATAAACTCAAGTGGTATAATTCCTTTAACATACATTCCCATTTTAGATTGAATAGACTAAAGCACAAAGATCACAATTAACCCCTTACACCTTTATGCAACCTAAGCACGGACAAAGATTAAATATTTAACATAAAGAAGGCACAAAGTCCTAAGAATCTAGGCATATGAATAACGCCAAGTATGCAAAGTAACCGATGTTTAAGACATATGTCGAAATCTCTACTTAGTCATGATCAAACGAAGGTTCTCATCACAATTCTAAGCATGCTACTACGGAATTCATTCAATGACAAAAGAACAAAACCTAGCAAGATAATATTATGGTCGCGAATCACAATAATATCATCAATAAACGCAAGGAAAATCTAAAGAACGTACAGTAGGAAAAACCTGAATTTAAGCCTAACAAATTATCAACCAAGTCTTCGAAACACAGGTGAAACAAATAACGAACTTAGCCACTCGTGGCTTACCTAAATCTCCTTCGAATTGATGGAAAATTAAGAAAACTTGAATGGATGAATAACCTACTGTAAATTATGATTGAAAGTATGAGAATAATAATTCTCCAATCTCTATTTTGTGCATCTCCACAATAGAGAAGAAGAGCCCCGAAAACCTAGATACATTAATTAAAGATAATGCGAAAATAATACTAAAATAATATAAAATATCCTAAAAATATTAAAATTAAAAATAATAATAAATAAGACTAAATATCTCTTCCTTAAACTATAAGGAATAAATCCTCGGCTCTCTTTTGAGAGCGTTTCCAAAAAACCCACGCCGCTCCGTCAACATCCATCTTTGGTCGGTTAATCCAATGCTCCGACTATCATCGATCGGTGTTTGAGTTCCCCTCCTCCCCTCGTCTCCCTCTTCAGAGCGCTCCATCTTCCATCCTTAGTGGTGGACTACGTGAGGCCCGAGCAACGAACAACATTTCCGACCAAATCTCTCTCTTCGGAGAGCCTAAATCTCTCTTCGAAAAGCCTCAATTCCTCTCCTTGTGAGAAGGTGTTCGAACCTTGGTCCCTAATTTGGGTCTCCTCCCTCCCAATTTCCTCTTTCATTTTGGATTTTTGGCGAGTCGGGGCTGGATTTTTTGTCTCATTTTTCACCTTTAGTCCCGCGAATTAATCATCATCTTCTACCTTGGTAGTCCTGCAATCATCTTCCTCGGTGGCGTGTTGGGCTCGTCCCCTTCGTAATCTCTCCGTTTGGGTCCTGGTTCGCCTCATTCGAGCATTCCATTCATCGGCAGTGACGGATTTTCGTAGGCCTCCCCCTCTTTGATTCCGTCGTTTGCTCCTTATTTCAAACCCCTTGCCCCTTCGGCCTGTTGGTTTGTCTTGTGTTGTCCCTTCTTGGTAGGTGCTCAAAGGTGGTGCCGCTTCTGCGCTTCTGTCGGTGTCAGGGTTTGCATCTTCCCGATGGCGGTCTTGGCTGACGCTCTCTCTCTCTCTCTCTCTCTCTCTCTCTCTCTCTCTCTCTCCCTCTCTCCGGGTTTGTGCCTCCATTCCACTACCGCTTTACACTCTCTTGGTTCATCTCCGGTGATGGGCTTCTAGCGGCCTTCTCGGTTTGGCCATGGATGGCGTTTCGTTTTGGCCTTGGTCGGCGACCGCTTGTTGCTGATGTCATCCTCAAGCGGAAGAAGAAGGCTCCACCTTGGGAGTCGTTGAAGAAACGACGTTAATTATTTTATTATTTATATTTCTTATTTTTTATATATATTCTATTTTTAGTAACTCCTATGTTAGTTGGAGTCTAATTATAGATTTGCTTATTTTTAGTATTTCTTAGTTAGATTAAATAAGATGGTTAGGATTTTAGATTAAGTTTTACCTTCTAGGTTTATTTATCTTTAGGATTAAAATTCTATCTTTATCAACCTAAATTCTATCTTGCACGGTAGAATGGGTTCTTAGGTTTTCTATTTAAACATTGTAGTTCTATTGAAATTAATCAGATTGAATAGAATTGAGAAACCCCTTTATGGATTAAAGGGTTCTCGATTATCAATCCCAAAAGCTATCTGGTTCTTATGTTATTGTCACAATTCGGCACCCATCGCCATCATCGTCACCTTTGATCTTCCTTGATCAAATTTAATTAAACACAATTCATCACCTTCAACCTTGGAAGTCGTCGCAAGAAGGAAGGAAACCAATTGGAGGCCCCTCGCAGACTCGCGCCCAGGCGCGGCGCGCTGGCCCTCGCGAGCACTCGGCATCGCTCTCCGGTCCCAGGTTCTCGCTCGCTGGTCTTCGCTCCCGCATCCCCAGCACCTTGCTCCGCGGTTTTGCGCTCTCGATCGTGCTCGCATCCGCCCTTGCCACCAGCGATCATTGCTGAGGTTTGACGTCCGCACACCCTGAGGAGATCCGCTCCTGTGTGCTCGGCGCTGCGTCCAGCAAAGCCCCCGTCCGCGCTTACAGTTCCGCGCGCACCGGTCTCTCTGTCTTCGGCGCTCTCGTCCTCGCGCTAGACCTCGCTCCTATCTTCTTCTTCGCTTTCCTTTGTTAAACGCTGTAGCTTAAGTTTATTAATTGAATTAGTTAATTTACTTCGTAATTAATTGTTAGAATTCTTAAGTTAGCATTGTTGTTTTTTTAATTAGCAATTCATTAGTTTAGATTTAGTTAGTTTAATTTTGTTAATATAATTTTAAGACTTACGTTCCATACCGGCAACTAGTGTGTGATCGGGCCGAATTGTCAAGAGAAATCAAGGAGCTAAGCATGATCGTTCTTTTAGTTTAGCAATTGGCCGAGCTAGCCAATTGCTATACATCAATTGGTATTCAGAGACGGGTTATGCTACGCTCTTTGTTTCTTTGATGATACTGATGTTTTGATTTGATGGTTTGGGAAATCTGGGGAGGCAACTGGGATGATGATCCCGATCCATGGGCTGCATAACAACGACACCGACGAGAGTTGCAGAGACGAGCTTTTCAACAACAAGCTTTAGAGCGTCAACGACAACAAGAGGCTCAAAGGCATCACCTTTGGCTTCAAAGGCAAGAAGAGACCCATCGACAACAACAACAACTCCTTGAGCGTCAACGTGAAGCCGCAATTGAGGAGGAGAAACGACAACAACAACATCGCCTCCGTCAGATTTGGCTTCTCCAACAACGAGAAGTTGAGGAGGAACGAAAACGAAAGTTGGAGGAAGCGGCCCAACGGCAAGCTAATTGGCTTGATGACGCTTGGAGGAAGGCTTATATTCAGAAACTTCTTGATAGTCAGCCTCACGCATCACCTACCTCTGAGATCTTGGAGATATCCTCCCCCGATGTGGACGTGATTTTTCTTGACTATACAGCCGACGGAAAGGTAAAGGAGGTTGTTTCGGATACTTTCGTTGGCCAAGAGACTGCACTGCGCGATGATTTTGTTTCGCAGATTCCCGTTGACTCCGAACTCGGAATTGAGTCAACTCAGTCTTGTTGCGAAGTTGACTCGACGAAATTTCCAACGGTGGGTCACGCGCTGTCAGATTCCTCCGGGAAGACCTCCGAATCTGTACTTAAAGTCGACTGCAGTGTTGTGCAGGAGGTGGAGCATGTTGATTCCGTTGACGAGGATGAGGTACTTGATGACGTGTCTCAAGAGTTAGCGATTGTACCTCTTGAGAATGTTCATGAAGTTCCAGTTGCTGAGATTTGTGTGTTCATTGATCCTATTCTTATTGAAGATCAAGTCCGTTCAACGATCGCGCATGAAGGTGTTGTTTTTGGGGTTCCTATACCTCGAATTCTCCTGGCACCTATTCCACCCATTTCTCCATCATCTTCTTTGAAGGTTGCTGCTCCTTCCACGCTGATCATCATCGACTCGATTCGGGGACGAATCGAAGATAAGAGGGGGAGAATGATGCGGGTCAAGATGGCCTTCTGTGGGTCAAACAACGATCTTGATCCAGGCGACGACTCGTGGACAAGTCGATTTCAAATGGAGGAGAATGATGTCATCCACAAGTGGAACAAAAAGGCTCCACCTTGGGAGTCGTTGAAGAAACGACGTTAATTATTTTATTATTTATATTTCTTATTTTTTATATATATTCTATTTTTAGTAACTCCTATGTTAGTTGGAGTCTAATTATAGATTTGCTTATTTTTAGTATTTCTTAGTTAGATTAAACAAGATGGTTAGGTGTTGTGAGCTGAATCTGCCATGTTTTACAGTAACTTTTATATCGATTTCTGCATACATTTGGGCTAAAATAGTACAGAATCTATGTAGTTTATGTTTATTTGCCAAATTATGGAATCTACACCGGTTCCTGTTTAATTTCGCAGAATTCGAGGCAAATTACAGCAGTTCTGAGAAAGGTCAGAAAAGCTCGGAAATCAACTACAGAAATCCAAGGTCAAGAAGCAGCGGAACCAAACAAATCAGGCTTGGAACCCGAGTTTACTCGATCTAGAGTACTGCTACTCGACCTCGACGAAGCTGTCCGAGCATAGGCCTTGTCGACCAAGAGCGGTGTCGAGAGCCAGATCAACCCAACTCTGGAAGCCAACTCGATCTCGAGTGCATCTTGTCGAGATCGACAAAGCCTAGACGCCATGTCCGGAGTCGATGAGTTGAGACAAGTCGAGAAGCCGAGGACGAAGACGCCGAGCAACCCTACTCAATCTCGAGGAGCCACCCAGCGCCAGTCCGAGTCCATTCCGAGGAGAAGTCCTCGACAACATCAGTCCGAGTCATCCTCGACCACACTCTACTCGATCTCGAGTACCCTTGGTCGAGATCGAAGAGCCAGAACCACCAGATCCAAGCCATGTCGAGTAGATCTAGCCGAGCCACACTAGTCGACACCAATCCTACTCGATCTCGAGTAGCCTTGGTCGAGATCGACGAGCCACGTCCGGGAGCGCATTACGCGGTTTGAGCAGTCCTTGTCGAGTTGGAGTTACATGGGCACGAAGGAAGTCGAGTTGGCCAAGATTCTATCCAATTTGATCAAGTCTATCTATGGAAGAGAAGTTCTACCTACATTGGAGATATTTTGCAAACTTTAAATATAGTTTCCTTTAAAGATTTATTTCCCTTAAGCAATTTATTTATCTTTAAGCTTTTAAGTAGATATAGATAGAAGATTTTATCCTTGATTAGCAAGGAATAGAAGGCTATAAATAAAGCCCTAGGGGCTTGTTTTTCATTCATTCAGAAACACACACAATTCCATTCAAGTAAGTAGGAGTAGAGAGAGAGAGTTTGTGGTAAGCAAGGTGGAAAGGCGAAAGCGGATTTGTCTTGTTGGTTGTAAGCTTTCTTTATTTAGTTCAATGCAAGTTAGTTTCTTTTGTTATTTGATGTCTTTCTTGATGATGAAGAGCGAGTAGTCCACCCACTTCTAGGGCTGGGGTGAGCCCGACGGTGGCTGTGTGAGGTGATGCGGTAAAGGTCTGATCTTTTTATGCAATTCGTCTTCTACCCCTATGAGCATGATTCTTTTGCAAGAGTTGAAGGTGATCTTTGTTTGTGTTATTGAAGCGAAAGTGATCTTAATGCAACTTGGATTAATTATGTGAAAAGGGGTAGTAACAGTTAGGGTTTATGCGAAAGCCTCTATATGCCTATTTGTTAGTAACGAAAGTTATTTTGATGGAAAGCATGATCTTTTATGCCTTTATGTGTTACTTTGCATGGTTATCGTAGTGGTGTTGATACCCTGGCTTTGGAAGTCTTTTATTATATTGATTTATTTCATCGGAAATCTGAGTTTTGGGTTTGAGAATTTGCATTTTAAAGTTACTGTCTTTTAGTCGATACAGAGTAGAGTCTTGTCGATCTCGAGTAGATACTGGTCGAGATCGAGTTGGCTTGTCTATATCGAGTTGTCTGTTTGATTTGCTGAATTTCTGTTGTCGACATCTGTAGTCGATATCGAGGACAGTTAGTCGATATCGACCAACTTCTGTGTCCTCGCTTTTGTTTATGCTTTGCTTTGTCTTTTTTGTCTTTGCTGTTCTTTGTCGATCTCGAGTTGCCTGTTGTCGAGATCGAGTTAGTTGCTGCCTTTGTTTTATTTCTTGCTTTCGTTTGTTATTTCTTTCTTTGTTTCTTTATTTCTGTCTTCCGTTTGCTTTTCTGTGAGATTTACAGCTACATGAGGTTGCTGACACGCTTCCTCGTGGATACGATCCTGACAACCTTCTACTACAACGGGAGGAAGTCTTGTATTTATTTGCTGCGACAGGGAAGTCAGTCTGAACTTTATTTTATATTT
Organism: Persicaria maculosa; assembly: GCA_963922045.1. Classification (NCBI taxonomy): domain Eukaryota; kingdom Viridiplantae; phylum Streptophyta; class Magnoliopsida; order Caryophyllales; family Polygonaceae; genus Persicaria; species Persicaria maculosa. The sequence goes on along the minus strand of OY998262.1, from coordinate 43,186,781 downwards.
ATTTCATACTTGACACATCCTCCTGCAACAATAAATTGGCGTCGTTGCCGGGGAAGCTATCATTCGCGCCTTAGGTAGTCAGTTCTCACTTTTTCTTTGAGTTACTTTACAGGTGTATGTGCCGTTCTGGTCAACCACCTGAGTTTGACGGCTTAGATGAACCAGAGCGCCTTCTACACATCAGAGCTATACTACAAAGAGCCATGGCAGCTACGGAGACACAGGAACAGCTGATCGAGAGACTCACAAGGGATCTAGCCGCCAGAGATGCTGCTCTCGCCGCTGAGAGAGCAGGGAGGGAACAAGAAGCTGAACGTGCGAGGCAGCTGGCAAATGAGCTTGCCCTATACCCAACCACCACAGAGGATTATATGCACCCGACTCTCGTCGTGACTGAATCGGCCATTCTAATCCCTGAAAACAACTATGAAATTCGCACTCAATTTCTTATTGAAATTAAAAATCATGCTTTTCATGGTAGATTTAATGAATGCCCTCTGCGCCATATTACCAACTTTACTGACATGTTTCGTACTCTTTCTGAAGGTACCAACTTGGAGTACATCCTGATGAAAGCTTTCCGTTGGTCTCTGGCTGGGCCTGCACTGAAATGGTTGGAAGGGCTGAAACCACGATCTCTCACGACATGGGCTCAGGTGAAGCAGGAATTTCTGAATAAGTTCTTTCCTTCTGCAAAGACAGCACTCCTGCGCCAAAAGATCACATCTTTCAAACAACAGCCTGGGAAACGCTAGCAAAGGCATTGAAATGCTATAAGGATCTGCTGCGATCATGCCCTACACATGGACAGCAACCCTGCGTGGTTCAAGAGATCTTCTTCAATTCTCTGGACTTGGCTGCAAAGGACAGAATCAACACATATACTCACTATGAGTATCTGACAATGCCGCCTCCCGACGCATGGGCTGCTCTAGACAAGCTGACCAATTATGATAACAAGTATGGGACTCCAGTCAATTACGAGGAGAACCCCTACGCCAGGCCATCACCATCCATGCCCCTATATGAGCCCCCTAAGGAGATTGATCCAGATGTAAGGGAGCAGTACTACAAAGACCAGAATAAGAAGCTCCTCACACAAGTAAAGTACCTTTCTATTAACCAGCCTTGTATTGAATGCGGATCACAGAGGCACACCACTACTGAGTGCCCACACACTGAGCAAGTCAGGCTGGCAGAATACCACGAAGAGGCAGCTTACGCAGGGGGTCCCAATCGCTACATGGGGGACCAAAGGTTTCAGCAACCACAATGGAACCAAGGTGCCCCTAGGAACCCCCCTCCATACAGAGCTCCAGGACATCCAGAAAAGGATCAGAAAAAGGATGATCTACAGACTGTCTTGGAGGAAATAAGGAGGAATCATACAGAAACCAGGCAATCCTTCAATTCAGTCTACACTCAGATTCAGGGCGTCAACTCTAGGCTTGGGGAGATTGATATATGGAGGAAAACAGTTGATACACAGATTGGTCAGCTAGCAGCAGGAATCCCCAGACAAACAGGGTCACTCCCAGGATCTTCAGAACCAAATCCCAAAGGAAAGACCGGACACATCGCTGCTGTAAAACTTAGAAGCGGCCATCAACTGCAAGAGCCAGAGGTCGGAAAGCAGCAGAATGAAAGAGACCAGCAAGTCGACCAGAGCTTGGTCGATCTCTAGGAGGGTCTGCTCGATCTCGAGGAGAAAATACAGAAGCCCTCGTCTGCACTGCACAACAACTTGACACCACCCAATTTGGTCGAGATCGACAAGGACGTGGTCAACATCGAGGAAGGGCAGGATGAGATCGAGAAAACTGCAGCACCTCCGACGTCTGTTTTGGCTCCGAATCAGAAAAAGAAGCTGCCTTTCCCCACAAAATCTCCAAAGGACCCAACAGAGAAGAAATTTCAGCGCTTCATCAAGATGCTTCAGAAGTTCAACGTCACCATCCCCTTCACAGAAGCTCTCAATGAAATGCCATCCTATGTCAAGTTCCTGAAGGAGATTCTGAGCAAAAAGCGATCAATGGCTGAAATTACAGAGGAGTGCAGCCATTTGGACATACTGGAGAAGAGGCCAGATCCAGGTAAGTTTGCTATAACCATTGGATTTGGTCCACATAAAATTAATGCCTTATGTGATCTTGGAGCTAGTGTAAGTATAATGCCTTTAATAATTTGGTCCAAGATTAAGATAGGTGCCCTAGAGCCTGTGGATGCTAGACATTACATGTCCAACAACACAGTGGTCATTCCAACAGGCATGGTGGATAATGTGCCAGTACAAGTAGGTAAATTCTTTGTCCCTGCTGATTTCTTAGTTTTTGATATGCAAGAAGATCCTGCTTGTCCAATTATTCTAGGAAGACCTTTCTTGGCAACGGTGGATGCCAACATAAGCGTAACGAAAGGATTGCTCACCTTCAACATCAGCGATGAGGTAATTGAGTATTCCTTTAATAAAACTGAAAGGCATACAGGTCCAATGGAAGAGGTAAAATCTATCTCAGCTGGCTACATCACCTGCGGGGAACCCAAGGTAAGAAATATGACCCCTAAGGAGCTGGAAAAAAGGGACATGGAGGCCCAGGTGGAGGAGATCATGGCAATCCTAAAGGAGGACACAGAAAATCCAATCGACACAAACCAAGGTACGTCGTTATGGACTAACTATTTTTCGGATGCCTTGACAGGAGCCAAGTATGGTCGAGCCTCCACCAGCACCAGCATCGTCGAGCAGCTAGACAGAAGCCGAGCCCTACTCGAGATCGAGTACCCTACTCGAGATCGACCACCACTGTACCGCCTCGACTTCACCTTCCTCGACACTAAAGCCACCAGACCAGCCAGGCTACTCGAGATCGAGTAGCCCACTCGATGTCGACCAGCCCTCCCCTCCACCAGCTTCTGCATCCTCGAGCAGCTCACCACCAGAATCTGAAACCTCGTCGAGATTGAGTACTCCTACTCGAGATCGACCAAACACTGCAGTCCCCGATTCCGTCTCCGAAAAGGTAAGCCAAGGTATTGATCTTTCTTCTCCTATTTCCATTAAAGATCTATCTATACATGGAACAGGTTTGCCTTGGTATGTGCGCTTATGTAGGATATCCAATGATGAGCCCAAAGAGTATGAAGTTGGAGACAAGCTCTATGTCTCTAAATCAAAGGATCATTGGTTCCCTAACAAATTCAACAAGAAGAGGATGGGACCTTTCGTGGTGAACAAGATCCATTCTGGAGGATTGCAGCTGATGGACAAGAATGGAGTTCTATTTGAAGCCCAAGCTACATGGGCCCTGCAGATGCCACCTTGAGCTTAATGGAAAGTCAGCCTAGCGACTATAAAATCTAGAGCTTGTACATAGACATTTAGTTTTGGACATTGCTTTTTGTTTTTTTTTTTTGGTTTTGAACTTTTAGTTTTTCTATTGTGGGTATATGTCTTCTACACTTTTCAGGTCCATGGATAGAAGCAAGCAATATTCAGACTCGGCCCAGGCGATTCTTTCATTCAAAATTGAGAGGCCCTGCACACCTGTCTAGTGAGTTCCTTTCTTTACCCTTGTTTTTATACAGTGAGGACACTGTAATGTTTAAGTATGGGGTGAGGAAAGGGCTTACTTTATGCATATTTGCTTTATTTGACATTTTTTGTGCATGTTTAAAGTTTTATTTCTTGAAATGCTTATACATGGCCATTTTGGAATGCATTATTGATCTATGTGCTTATATGCATGTTTTCCAAAATTTGAGAAAAATGACCCCCATTGAAAATTTTGAAATAATGTCACGGAAGCTTATATTGAACTCGACGATGCAAAATTGGATTCATTAGAGATATAGCATGAAATTGCCTAGTAAAGGGAAGTCACGATGAAGCGCATTATTTCTTGAAAACCATGAAAGGTGGTAAAATTTGATGTTGCTTTTGACATGTTGATGTGATCCGAGCTCTTCCCACGCATGCTCAATGTTTCAGTCATAAAATGGGCTATATTAGTCCGATGGATGTCCATGAGTACTTGTTGGAAAGCTAATTCGAAGGGCAACGTCTTTTATGAAGACCAAAGTGCCGAAGTCATTCAAGAACAGGTCCGAAATCAGCAATAGTTCAACAGTCCGAAATCTGGACAGTTTTCCCGGGGCATTGAATGATGTCGAAATAGATGACATGTATCGAAGGGTCTTCATTCAAGGGAACTTGATGATTTTCTACACTTTATGAGGAAAACCATCCCTTCATTTTCCACCATGAGTCTGGCCAAATTTCTTCATCAATTTCCGAGAAACTTTTCATCTTTTCCGCCTTTAATTCGTTACTAAATTGTTGTTGTTTTATGCCTATAAAATGGCTAAACCTTTGCCATGAGAAAGAAGATTGAGTTGAGAATTTTCGGAAAAAAGTGTGTGTGTTTAGTTGATTTGGTGAGATGCCATTTTGACACCCCATTCCGGAGTGAGAGGCCGAGGAATGGTCCCGTTTGTCTAACTCTTTCCGGTGAGATGCTTGTTAGAGTTGTTCAAACAAAGGCTTGATTGCTCGGGAGTGAGATGCCGACGAGTGAGAGGGCGAGTTTGGTAAGTCGATGGGTGAGATGCTCATAGATTTAGCCATCCATATCTTGTTTTTATCTTTCCATAAATCTAGAAAAAATCCAAATAAAAGAGTCACATGTGTCAAATTTTGTTCTCGTGCTCGGTTGAAGCTTTGAAACATGTTGGTTCGATCCTTCGGGTCGTATCATTTGGTATCAGTCATCAAGTTCACAAAGTTTTCAATCACTTTTATCCACATCCCTCTTCAGAGTCGTCGCGGTTGCAACCATTGAAGTGCACTACGCAGATCCAACGTACATGGGCGTATCGTACCTTTTTGGAAAAGCAACGCAGATTTGAGAGTCTTCACGGGATCAACCATCAAGATATTTTACGTAGATCCAACGTACAGGGGCGTAATATTTCTTTTTGGAAGGCAACGCAAGATTCGAGGACGAATCTTTTTCAAAGGTAGGGAGGATGATGTGATCCGAGCTCTTCCGACGCATGCTCAATGTTTCAGTCATAAAATGGGCTATATTAGTCCGATGGATGTCCATGAGTACTTTTTGGAAAGCTAATTCGAAAGGCTACGTCTTTTATGAAGACCAAAGTGCCGAAATCATTCAAGAACAGGTCCGAAATCAGCAATATTTCAACAGTCCGAAATCTGGACAGTTTTCCCGGGGCATTGAATGATGTCGGAATAGATGAGATGTATCGAAGGGTCTTCATTCAAGGGAACTTGATGATTTTCTACACTTTATGAGGAAAACCATCCCTTCATTTTCCACCATGAGTCTGGCCAAATTTCTTCATCAATTTCTGAGAAACTTTTCATCTTTTCCGCCTTTAATTCGTCACTAAATTGTTGTTGTTTTATGCCTATAAAATGGCTAAACCTTTGCCATGAGAAAGAAGATTGAGTTGATAATTTTTGGAAAAAAGTGTGTGTGTTTAGTTGATTTGGTGAGATTCCATTTTGACACCCCATTCCGGAGTGAGAGGCCGAGGAATGATCCAGTTTGTCTAACTCTTTCCGGTGAGATGCTTGTTAGAGTTGTTCAAACAAATGCTTGATTGCTCGGGAGTGAGATGCCGACGAGTGAGAGGGCGAGTTTGGTAAGTCGATGGGTGAGATGCTCATAGATTTAGCCATCCATATCTTGTTTTTATCTTTCCATAAATCTAGAAAAAATCCAAATAAAAGAGTCACATGTGTCAAATTTTGTTCTCGTGCTCGGTTGAAGCTTTGAAACTTGTTGGTTCGATCCTTCGGGTCGTATCACATGTTGCATGATAAAATGATGGAGGACTTTATATTTCCATATAATGCTCATATGTTTATAATCCTAGCCATACCTATGCTTATGCATCACAAAAGCCATAATATGCCTTATTTCAAATATTGCTCCACATGATCTAAATATTTGCCATTCTTTACCTTATCCGGGGATTATGTTGAGAATGATGTTACATTATGGAGATGTTATATGGTTGTTGTGTTATTGTTATCATTATTAGAGTTTGGCGGAATTGTTTTGAATATATGGAAAATTTAACGAGTGAAAGAAAATCCGATCAAAGATCGACCCTGCTCGCTGAGATAATAGTTTAGCGAGATGGGACACCAGGTGAGGAGTCCGATGCACTAAGTATCCGGGGCCATTCATGACACCCATGTTTGCGACTCGCGAGAAGGCAGTGTTGAGGTCAGAGAGGTAAAAGCATTATTATTGATAAAAGCATTATGAAAGATGATGAATCTTATCAGAAAGAATGTGGTATGAAATTCAATTTGGAAATACTCCATTTCCCCGGATCATTAGCACCACATTGCCAAAAATTGCCAACCTTTAGCCTTTTACCAATCTACTCCTTATTTGAGCTTAAATTAAAGTCCTCTTGATTATTAATTCTTTGTCACGAATGAATGTTTTGCATAACCCTCCTTTTGTGAGTAGATGTTACTTTTGTATATTTGCACATGCATGGATCTGTGACACTAGTACCTTTTCGAGGATGGTAATTGACTGCAGGGTTATATGAGAATGAATCTAAGATGTTGAGAGTTTTTGAATTCTTCCCCTGAATGACAATTAAAAGTATTGCTTGAGGACAAGCAAGCTTAAGTATGGGGTGTTTGTTGTGAGCTGAATCTGCCATGTTTTACAGTAACTTTTATATCGATTTCTGCATACATTTGGGCTAAGATAGTACAGAATCTATGTAGTTTATGTTTATTTGCCAAATTATGGAATCTACACCAGTTCCTGTTTAATTTCGCAGAATTCGAGGCAAATTACAGCAGTTCTGAGAAAGGTCAGAAAAGCTCGAAAATCAACTACAGAAATCCATGGTCAAGAAGCAGCGGAACCAAACAAATCAGACTTGGAACCCGAGTTTACTCGATCTAGAGTACTGCTACTCGACCTCGACGAAGCTGTCCGAGCATAGGCCTTGTCGACCAAGAGCGGTGTCGAGAGCCAGATCAACCCAACTCCGGAAGCCAACTTGATCTCGAGTGCATCTTGTCGAGATCGACAAAGCCTAGACGCCATGTCCGGAGTCTATGAGTTGAGAAAGTCGAGAAGCCGAGGATGAAGACGCCGAGCAACCTTACTCAATCTCGAGGAGGCCTTGTCGAGATCGAGGAGCCACCCAGCGCCAGTCCGAGTCCATGCCGAGGAGGAGTCCTCGACAACATCAGTTTGAGTCATCCTCGACCACACTCTACTCGATCTCGAGTACCCTTGGTCGAGATCGAAGAGCCAGAACCACCAGATCCGAGCCATGTCGAGTAGATCTAGCCGAGCCACACTAGTCGACACCAATCCTACTCGATCTCGAGTAGCCTTGGTCGAGATCGACGAGCCACGTCCGAGAGCGCGTTACGCGGTTTGAGCAGTCCTTGTCGAGTTGGAGTTACTTGGGCACGAAGGAAGTCGATTGGCCGAGATTCTATCCAATTTGATCAAGTCTATCTATGGAAGAGAAGTTCTACCTACATTTGAGATATTTTGCAAACTTTAGATATAGTTTCCTTTAAAGATTTATTTCCCTTAAGCAATTTATTTATCTTTAAGCTTTTAAGTAGATGTAGATAGAAGATTCTATCCTTGATTAGCAAGGAATAGAAGGCTATAAATAAAGCCCTAGGGGCTGGTTTTTCATTCATTCAGAAACACACACAACTCCATTCAAGTAAGTAGGAGTAGAGAGAGAGAGAGTTTGTGGCAAGCAAGGTGGAAAGGCGAAAGCGGATTTGTCTTGTTGGTTGTAAGCTTTCTTTATTTAATTCAATGCAAAGTAGTTTCTTTTGTTATTTGATGTCTTTCTTGATGATGAAGAGCGAGTAGTCCACCCACTTCTAGGGCTGGGGTGAGCTCGACGGTGGCCGTGTGAGGTGATGCGGTAAAGGTCAGATCTTTTTATGCAATTCGTCTTCTATCCCTATGAGCATGATTCTTTTGCGAGAGTTGAAGGTGATCTTTGTTTGTGTTATTGAAGCGAAAGTGATCTTAATGCAACTTGGATTAATTATGTGAAAAGGGTTAGTAACAATTAGGGTTTATGCGAAAGCCTCTATATGCCTATTTGTTAGTAACGAAAGTTATTTTGATGGAAAGCATGATCTTTTATGCCTTTATGTGTTACTTTGCATAATTATCGTAGTGGTGTTGATACCCTGGCTTTGGAAGTCTTTTATTATATTGATTTATTTCGTCGGAAATATGAGTTTTGGGTTCGAGAATTTGCATTTTAAAGTTACTGTCTTTTAGTCAATACAAAGTAGAGTCTTGTCGATCTCGAGTAGATACTGGTCGAGATCGAGTTGGCTTGTCTATATCGAGTTGTCTGTTTGATTTGCCGAGTTTCTGTTGTCGACATCTGTAGTCGATATTGAGGACAGTTAGTCGATATCGACCAACTTCTCTGTCCTCGCTTTTGTTTATGCTTTGCTTTGTCTTTTCTGTCTTTGCTGTTCTTTGTCGATCTCGAGTTGCCTGTTGTCGAGATCGAGTTAGTTGCTGCCTTTGTTTTATTTCTTGCTTTCGTTTGTTATTTCTGTCTTTGTTTCTTTATTTCTGTCTTCCGTTTGCTTTTTTCTGTGAGATTTACAGCTACATGAGGTTGCTGACACGCTTCCTCGTGGATACGATCCTGACAACCTTCTACGACAACGGGAGGAAGTCTTGTATTTATTTGCTGAGACAGGGAAGTCAGTCTGAACTTTATTTTATATTTATTTCATACTTGACACATCCTCCTGCAACAACATTAGGATTTTAGATTAAGTTTTATCTTCTAGGTTTATTTATCTTTAGGATTAAAATTCTATCTTTATCAACCTAAATTCTATCTTGCACGGTAGAATTGGTTCTTAGGTTTTCTATTTAAACATTGTAGTTCTATTGAAATTAAGCAGATTTAATAGAATTGAGAAACCCCTTTATGGATTAAAGGGTTCTCGATTATCAATCCCAAAAGCTATCCGGTTCTTATGTTATTGTCACAATTCGGCACCCATCGCCATCATCGTCACCTTTGATCTTCCTTGATCAAATTTAATTAAACACAATTCATCACCTTCAACCTTGGAAGCCGTCGCAAGAAGGAAGGAAACCCATTGGAGGCCCCTCGCAGACTCGCGCCCAGGCGCGCCGCGCTGGCCCTCGCGAGCACTCGGTATCGCTCTCCGATCCCAGGTTCTCGCTCGCTGGTCTTCGCTCCCGCATCCCCAGCACCTTGCTCTGCGGTTTCGCGCTCTCAATCGCGCTCGCATCCGCCCTCGCCACCAGCGATCGTTGCTGAGGCTTGACGTCCGCACACCCTGAGGAGATCCGCTCCTGTGTGCTCGGCGCTGCGTCCAGCAAAGCCCCCGTCCGCGCTTACAGTTCCGCACGCACCGGTCTCTCTGTCTTCGGCGCTCTCGTCCTCGCGCTAGACCTCGCTCCTGTCTTCTTCTTCGCTTTCCTTTGTTAAACGCTGTAGCTTAAGTTTATTAATTGAATTAGTTAATTTCCTTCGTAATTAATTGTTAGAATTCTTAAGTTAGCATTGCTGTTTTTTTAATTAGCAATTCATTAGTTTAGATTTAGTTAGTTTAATTTTGTTAAGATAATTTCATAGACTTACGTTCCGTACCCGCAACTAGTGTGTGATCGGGCCGAATCGTCAAGAGAAATCAAGGAGCTAAGCAAGATCGTTCTTTTAGTTTAGCAATTGGCCGAGCTAGCCAATTGCTATACATCAGTTGCCCTCTTCCAGACTTGACTTGCCTTTTTGCTTCCTTGGCCTGCAAGTGGCCCTCAGGTTGCGTGCTTTCCCTCCCTTTGGGCCCAAGGCTATTTCTTGTGCCCAAAGCTGACCCATTCAACTAAAATAATAAATAATTAAGTTTTTATCTTCATAAAACTATATACCTTTACATATATGTTTATGTTTTTATATATATATATATATATATATATATATATATATATATATATATATATATATATATATATATATATATAATTCCCGCTTTGGTTTAGTTTATCGCCTATTTGGGTTTTTGGTGCGTTATCGATTCAAATGGTGTTGCTCTACGGTTTGGAGGCGGGGGGGGACTGGCTCTTCTTCTTTGGTTGATGGGGTTGTGGCTGTTCAGAGTCGGGTCAAGCTGGGATTTTGGCAGTGTGTATCGAGGCATCTCCTTTTCCCGGAATGCTGCTTCCTTGGAGGTTCGTCTTCACTGGCCACAGGTGTTTCGTGATGTACCGCTGGTCTGTGGTGTTGCTGTTGGTAGCACTTGGCCTCGTTCGTTCGTCTACGTCTACATCTCGTCCGGTTTAGTGGGGCTTTGTTTCTCCTTGTAGAGCTCTAGTGCTTGTTTCTTGCACCCTCATTGTATTTGTCTCTTTTTAACGGTTTCCGTCTGCCGACTGGTCGGCCTTCGAGGTCAAGGTTTGTCTGGCCTCGAATTATTTCCTAATAAAAAAAAGGAATAAATCCTCAAAAGAATGGATCGAATTTCCTTCTTTTGAGATAGAATTTTATCTTTGAACTGAAGTTCTCTGTGTAATCTCGCCGCAGCGACAGGAATTTCGCGTCCGCGAATAATGGTCTTCAGTTGTGCTTCTCGCAGGCAACTCCCCATGGTGAAACGAAGATCTCACGAGCGCGACAGATGACTCGCGGCCGTGACAAGTGTAATTCCAGCTTCCTTTGATTACCGGCCATCACTTCTCAATGCTTATTTTCCTTTGCTTTCTTCCTCTTCTTTGCTCTATTAGGATTCTTTCCAAGCTAATTACATGCCGAAACTATGAATCTGCATAAAACAATCGAAATAGCATAGTTTCTGAACTTTCCAACCAGAATGAAATAATATAAAATTAACTCTAAAACATAACTAAAAACCTATGAAATGCAACTAAAGCTACTCTATATTAATGCCTATTGAAATATGCATTATCAAGATCCCACACACTTAAGCTTCGCTAGTCATCGAGCGAATAATAAAAAGCAACCTATACCTATGACTTCATCATTCATGCAATAGCTTTAAACAAACGCAACATCAGTTTGAAATGGAGCACATGATCAAGTGAAGAAACATCATAGCATGTATTTAGCGATTAAGCATAGAAGTAGAAATCACCCAACCTCACCGGGAATATGTGTTTCACTTATGCTCTCATGTGTTCATGCTTTATAGTTCAACTCTAAACTGAATCCAAGATGCACTAAGCTCATAGAAATTGACAACCATATCACCAAATCTCCACCGAAATGTCATCACTTGCGGAAAAACAATAGAAACAATAAGCAATTTGGCTCTAGACTTTTATTTTTCTTTTATAGCTTACTTTTTCCCCTAGGTGAGATTTATCCTCCCCAGGTCCAAGCTTTCTAATTTTTATCTTTTATTTTTTTTTTCTTTTCTTGCTTTGCTTTCTTTAGGCTTTGATGTATTCCTTACGCGAGTCGCAAACATGAGTGTTATGAATGACCCCGATCTATCTACACCTCAACTTACTTGAATAAAGTCTACTTGAACATCTTTTGACCCGAATTGCAAACATGGGTGCCATGAATGAACTTGGTTACTCAATGATAAAGCTTGCTTTCTTAGTGGATAATTTTCAACACCGTTTTATGCGAACCATACCCATGGGTGTCATGCATAGATCCGGTTACTAAGTGTATCAATCATTGCCACATTATTTCACTCAAAACTCACAACCAACTAAAGCCAAATATATAGCATAACAGCATAACTCCGCAAGCAACAGACATGTGAGTCGGTCTTCACAATAGATAATGAAATCAACATCAAGAGGTACAAACACCAGGAGAGTATAACACCCCGTCCCACATCGGATATCATAGGGATGTTGGGAGTGATTTATAAGTGATTCAAGCCCTACCCATGTCACAAGAGCTCTTCCTTTTCATGCTCCAAGTGAGGACAACGGACCTGAGAGGGCTAGGTGGCATGGGCTGGCGCCTCTTGAGACCCCGGGTCTTACAGAGAGTAAATCATACATGCTCAATTACATCACCAATAAACAATCTCACAAGGGTCATGTTTTGATGGATTTCAATCATATTTAAGCTTAATCATACATGCTCAATTACATCACCAATCATGCTCCATATGAAAATATTTTAGAACAATAAGGCTATGCACTTCAAACTCATCGTAGGATTTACAAGTTCATGCCAGAAGAAAATGTAGAGATTCGCTAACTAAGGTGGGTGTTTGAATAACAACATATTACACAATGCATGATATTTTTGGATTTTTGACATTTTCTATTTTTTTATTTTATAATGCATAAATCAAAAGTAAAGATATAACTAAAATTGAAACGTGAAATGCAAACAAGAAATTGAAACATGATATAACTAAATGCACTAAATCCCTCCCCCACACTTAAATCCTTCATTGTCCTCAATGAAATAGAAAAGACAACAAAAATAAACAAAGAAATCGAGGTGAGGGAAGAGGAAACTAACATGCTCACAAATGTGTTGGATGTGGCGGATATCCTGGAAACTGCAATCTACATAACTCGGAGAAAAAATCTTCAAAACTCTTCCTCCGGACCTCATGAGCAGCTCTGATCTCACCCCGAGAATCGCGAAGGACATCTAGTTGGCTGCCAATAAAATCAAACCGCTGATCGACAGTACCAAGGCTCTGATCGACATAAGTGAACCTCTGATCGATAGACTCATCCATACATATATAGTTACGAACCATGTGACACTCGCTGTCGAATATAATGTATTGGTGGTCTTGGATAGGATGAAAGAATCTCTCAAAGTAGATCTGAGAAGGAAACTCAATGCCAAAACCTACATGAGATGAATTAGCACCAGCATAATAGTTCTCGCCCGGATAGGTAGTCTCCTCAAGAGCAACGTGCTCATACTCCATGTCATCTCTCTGCTTCTCCTGCTGAGGAATCTCCTGCTGCTGTTGATGCAGAACTGTTGTAGGAGGAAATTGAGACTTGCAATAAAATATAAATAAAGTACAGCAAACCAGATTTCGTCCCTTGCAAATGATTACAAGATCTCCTCCCTATGCAGTAGTGGGAAGTCAGGATCGATCCACGAGGAAGCGTGTCAGCGGATCTCAGGTAGCTGTAAATCTCACAGACAGAAAAGCAGAAAGAAGGAAAGAAATAACAAACAAAAGCAGAAAATAAAGCAAACACAGAAATTTTAAATTGCAAACCTTCGAAGACAGAACTCAGATTTCCAACGAAATAAATCAATATACTAAAAGACTTCCATAGCCAGGGTATCAACACCACAACGATAACCATGCAAAGTAACACATAAAGGGATAAAAGATCATGCTTTCATCAAATAATTTTCGTTATTAACAAATAGGCATATAGAGGCTTTCACATAAACCCTAATTGTTACTAACCCTTTTTGCATAATTAACCCAAGTTGTATTAAGATCACTTTCGCTTCAATAACACAAACAAGGATCACCTTCAACTCTCGCAAAAGAATCATGCTCATAGGGATAGAAGACGAATTGCATAAAAAGATTGTACCTTCACCGCATCACCTTACATGGCCACCGTCGGGCTCACCCCAGCCCCAGAAGTAGGTGGACTACTCGCTCTTCATCGCAATAGCAGACATCTTTGATGAAAAAGAACTAACTTGCATTAAATAAACTCAAACTTACAACCTCTTCTCCTTCTCTCTCTATGTATCTAATTGTCTCTGAAATTGAATTAATAAAACTCAGCCCCTAAGGCTTCATTTATAGGCTTCCAACCCTTCCTAATCAAGGTAAGAAAGTCTATCTATATCTATATCTAAATATCTAAAAGCTTAAAGATAAATAAATGGAATAAAGGAATTAAATCAACTAGGACTATATCTAATTTGTGGATAAATCCTTCATGGAGTTGATAGATCTTGATAGGTCTTGATGGAAGTTGATAGAATTTGATCTCGAAAATATCACCATTGGATTCGGGATAGAACCTTAACAAGAAGTCGGTTAAGCTCGGAATCCGCCGCTGTGGTCTACTCGATATTGACTGGGTTAAGTCGATATTGACCTAGTTAAGTCGATATTGACATGTGCTTCGTCGGTTTCTCTTCAGCTGCTTGCATTGGGCCGACTTCTGGAATATTGACTCGATTTGGGTACTCGATATCGACTTTGGGTAGTCAATATCGACCTCTTCCTTTCTTCCTTAGTCGATTCTAGCCAACTCTGAGTCGATTTGGAGAATTTCGACCTAAATCTGGTCGATATTGAGTGTGCTTGGTCGATATCGACCAGTCTTCTCAGCATCCTGCTCTGTTCTTGAAATGCACTTTCCCGAGTCATCGTTTGTCGGATTGACGCATATCACCATGCGTTGGAAAGCTCTTTTTGAGGGATACAACTCTCATGAAGACATCAAAGCTTGATTCAGAATGATGAATGGAGAAAAATGCCCTTTTCTCCAGCTGCACCATCCTTAGCTTCTTCATGACTCTCCTTTAAGCGCCAAAGTGCCTCCGATTTCTGCGAAATATAACAAAAACTTGTGTAGACTCCATAATTTGGAAAATAAGTGTAAACTACATAGATTCTGTATTATTCTAACCCAAATGCATGCAATGTATGCAAAAAACGATATAAAAGTTACTGTAAAACATGGCGAATTAGGCTCACAACAAGAACTAGAGGCAACTACGCTCCTGGAAGCTCAGTCAGAAGAAGAAGATGGGTAGTGGTGGGACCAGTCGGCAGATCCTTGTGAGGAAGATATAACATGTGAGCTCTATCTCGCCTAGAGAACCAGTGGTAATCATCACCAGCTACAGTCATTAGCCTCCCATGCTTCAGGAGGTTGATATCGATACAGTGGCCTCCTCTGAGCATAGTATAACCATCCAGAGCAATCTCCAGCTCAATAGCAAGTAAAGTGATCAGGCCACCAAAACCAATAGTAGCAAAATTCTTCCCGACGTTTGTGGCGGAGGAAACAGATTGACAAGCCATGAAGAATAGCTCCAACCAATCAGGAATCATGTTTGGGTTGGGCAGCAAACAGATAAAGCAGCATCCAAGTAGATCTCATGATCCTGTTGCCCTCTGCCTGACCGAAGAAAGTGTTGTTCAGAAGCTTATGACATAGCCTTACTGCCAGATGAACTATGTTGGTGTTCAGATCGTTGGTTGGGTTCATCACGAACCCTGTGAATCTATGCCATTGTTGCTTTGGTAACTCAGTAGCCTGAAGATCGGCCCAGTTTGGCGTCGGCTCTCTATTAATACCGAACACTCTCCTCATAGTCGCAAAACACATCCTCTATCAATGTCCGCCCAATCTAAACTTGCAAGAACTACTCCCCTTCGACTACGTGGCTAAGAACTCGCGAACTAAATCAGGATATGTTGGCATACAATTATCAACCAAATCAGCAATACCGCCCTTCTCCATAAAGAATCGAACATTCTCCTCCAAACCCAAAGATCAGAGAGTCGGAATATCCAAAAATTCGTACAAGCGTATTTCTGACCCTCTAGCCTATTCCACTTATCCCTAGAATCTCCCTTAATTCCATTGGGGACCTCCATATCAAAATGGAGGTTTCTGCAGGGGTTTGTGGCGGCAAACAGGTGGTTGCGGCGGCGAAAAGCAAAGGGTCGCTAGGGATCTCGCTGGGAAGCAGTCACGGCGGTGAAAATCAGGTTTCGAGGTGGTGACGACGAATAGAAGTCACCGTTTTCTTCGAAGTGGCGATCAGAACCGACCTCAAATCCTCCCTTGGCGTTTCCGACGTTGGATTCGCACCCCTTCGTCACCTAAACACACCCGAGACTTTAGATATGTGGATGGAGGGTGAAGAAAGTGGATATGGGTGGACGTGGTTGGATGGAGAGGGAAGAAGATGGGTTGGGAGTGATGGAAAGGTATGGATTTTTGGTTTTATTTGTAGATCGGGACGACAGAAATTTGAATATATGCTCGGATTTGGGGTTTGACGGGGTTTATGTGATGAAAAGAGAGAGGTGTGCAATGGAGAGGTTGTGGTGGCTGTGGAGGTGGTATGGTGCACAATGTCGTTACCTTTCTACAACACTAAAAAGAATAACCCAAACCAACAACTAACTAGTAAACTAGTAACTAGTATATTGGAATAGTGAGGGGTCGAACCCACAAAGAGAATACCTTTCATGTCTACTCAAATTTCTATCAAAGGGAATAAGATTAAAGTAAAACTGAATGAAAAGACAATTGAATAGGCAAAAGTAGCAATAGTAAAATCGTAATAATTGGTATTAATGAGATAGTTTCCCCTACAATTCATCAACAATGGTTAGGTCTTTGATCCTTGACTCTATCCTACCTATTCTTATTTGATTCATCTAATATTGGTTTACTCCAACCCTAAGCAATTAAACAATGCCAATGACATAAACAACTAAAGATGGAGGCGTGACTCTCTAATCCTAATCGATGCAATTGATAGAGTATAATTGTCAATATCCCCTACACACCCAATCGATGCTTTCACGGGATCGAATGACTATGTTGTGCTACTATATTCAATTAAATTGCAAGAGATAATCAAATCTTTAGCAAGAAAGCAAATTCCGTCAAGGAGGCCAATTAAGAGGGAATACATGCAATCAATCAATGAAAGAACAAAGATATGGAATAAATCAAACATTGAATAGATAGAAATCAAGTCTCACAAATGATATAACCATGTCTTTGAATCGCAAGCGAAACGAAAGAGGTTTAATTCCTTGTGTGAGTTTTCCTCTCAATCTCTCCATTAAAGTTTTCCAAAACTCGGTCTCATTTATACCCAATACCGTGCTAAAAAGTCGGCCAAAATAATAATACATAAAACTTAAGTAATTGTCAAAAGACAAAATTCGCAACCCCGCATCCGAGTGACCGACGGGCGCCGCTTTTTGGGCGGCAGGCGCCGCTCCCAACAGTAGCGTATTCGTCTTCTGATTTCTTCTGAATCCAAGCTAAGCTCTTCATACGCCTTTTTTTTCTTTTTCCAATGGTTTCTTGTTGTGAGCTGAATCTGCCATGTTTTACAGTAACTTTTATATCGTTTTCTGCATACATTTCATGCATTTGGGCTAGAATAGTACAGAATCTATGTAGTTTATGTTTATTTGCCAAATTATGGAATCTACACCAGTTTCTGTTTAATTTCACAGAATTCGAGGCAAATTACAGCAGGTCTGAGAAAGGTCGGAAAAGCTCGGAAATCAACTACAGAAGTCCAAGGTCAAGAAACAGCGGAACCAGTCGAATCAAGCAAGGAGCCCAGCTTTACTCGATCTAGAGTAATCTTACTCGATCTCGACGAAGGTGTCCGAGCATAGGCCTTGTCGACTAAGCACTGATCGAGAAACCCGACTCCGGAAGCCAACTCGATCTTGGGTAAATTTTGTCGAGATCGACAAAACCTTGACACCATGCCCGGAGTCGACGAGCTGTGCCAAGTCGAGAAGCCGAAGACGGAGAAGCTGAGCACCACCGTACTCGATCTCGAGGAATTTTCTCGATCTCGAGGACCACCACAGCGCCTGTCTGAGCTTGTCGAGGAGAAGTTGCCCGACATCACCGAGCTAGCCATCCTCGACGCAACCTCTACTCGATCTCGAGTTCTTTACTCGATCTCGAGGACCCGGCACCACACACCTGAGCCATGTCGAGCAGCTGCTACCCGTGATGCCCAGCCGAGCCAAAGTCGACAACCAATCCTACTCGATCTCGAGGAAGCTAAGTCGAGATCGAGGAAAATGCGTCCGAAGCCGCGTTACGCGGTTTTGCTGTCCTACGCGCTTTGGGAGTCCTTGAATCCGATTCTATCCAATTTTGGCCGAGATCTATCAACAACTATCAAGTTCTATCTATGGAGAAGACCTATCAACACATGGAAGATATTCTACCTATTTTAGATTTATTTCCCCTTTTAGATTTAATTCTTTAATTGCATTTATTTATCTTTTAAGCTTTTTAGATATAGATAGATATATTCTATCCTTGAATAGCAAGGAATAGAAGGCTATAAATAAAGCCTTAGGGGCTGGTTTTTCATCATAAAATTTCAGAGAGAACAAGTAAGTAGTAGTAGAGAGAAAGAGAGTTTGTGGCAAGCAAGGTGGAAAGGCGAAAGCGGATTTGGCTTGTTTGGTTGTAAGCTTTCTTTATTTAATTCAATGCAAGTTAGTTTCTTTTGTTATTTAATGTCTTTCTTGATAATGAAGAGCGAGTAGTCCACCCACTTCTGGGGCTGGGGTGAGCCCGACGGTGGCCATGTGAGGTGATGCGGTAAAGGTACAATCTTTTGATGCAATTCGTCTTCTATCCCTATAAGCATGATTCTTTTGCGAGAGTTGAAGGTGATCCTTGTTTGTGTTATTGAAGCGAAAGTGATCTTAATGCAACTTGGATTAATTATGTGAAAAGGGTTAGTAACAATTAGGGTTTATGCGAAAGCCTCTATATGCCTATTTGTTAATAACGAAAGTTATTTTGATGGAAAGCATGATCTTTTATGCCTTTATGTGTTACTTTGCATGGTTATCGTTGTGGCGTTCATACCCTGGCCTTGGAAGTTCTTTATATATTGAATTTATTTCATCGGAAATCTGAAATCTGTGGTTCGAAGTTGCAATTTACAAGTTTCTGTTTTTACTCGATCTAGAGCAAATCTTGTCGATCTAGAGTACTGTGTTTGTCAATCTCGAGTAGGTTGTTGTCGAGATCGAGTTCTGTTGGTCTAGATCGAGTTTCTGTTTGTGATTCTGAAGTTTCTGTTTCTGCTGAGTTTTGTCGATCTCGAGTTAGCTTTGTCGAGATCGAGTAAGTCTGTCTTTGCTTTCGTTCTTGCTTTCGTTTATTATTTCTGTCTTTGTTTCTTTGTTTCTGTCTTGTGTTTGCTTTTCTGTGAGATTTACAGCTACCTAGGATCCGCTGACACGCTTCCTCGTGGATCGATCCTGACTTTCTCATACTACATTGGAGAGAGTCTTGTAATTATTTGCGTGGGCCTAAATCTGGTTTGATCTATTTCATTATATTTCATACTCGATTTCCTCCTAACAACATTTCCCAAGGTTCCTAGCTCCTCATGCTCTTCCTTAGCAAAGCCATAAATGCATCCTTCCTAGCGTTGGAATATAGATCTGCGAATAACCACAAAAAGAGCGTTCATTCCACACTTGCAAGATAAAATACTAATGGTTTGAAATACTCAATAAACATGACATATACTCCTCTGAATGCAATAACAACTACCTATAATGCCTATCTAAAATATGCATTATCAAACTCCCCCACACTTAAGCTTCACTAGTCCTCGCGCGAATAATAAAAGCAACCTATACCTACGAACTCACCATTCATGCAATAGCCTTACAAAAACAAATCAAATTTCAAACTTCAAGGAACAAATGATCATGTGAATAAACATTGTAGCATGTATCTAGCGATCAAAGAATAAAAGTAGAAATCATCCAACCTTACCAGGGATAATGTGTATCACTCATGCTCTATATGTTTAGGTCTTAAGCATACACTCACCTCAATTCCATATACAAGCTTCAAATCAAATATTGACATTTATATCACAAAACCTCCACCGGATACATCAAAGCAAAAATAGGAACATCAAGAGGACCTTCGCTCAACGGAAACCTTCATAGAATATTCCATTCGGCGGGGTTGTAATGGGGCTTGGTAAAAACATAAAGGCAAAGAATTGTACTTGGTCATGTAGTGCTATTAATTCCGCAAAAATTAGATTCCAAAAACTCCCGACATAACGCAAACCAACTCAATAATACATCAAGCTCTCAATAACACAATTTCTCATAAATATAGCAATAAACCCAAAATCCTCCATAAATCTCAACTATAAAAATATATCAATAAACTCATAAATCTCATGATCTCATCATCTCATACTCAAGCACATATATGCAAATACAAGACCCTACCAATCTTTCTTTCACCAACATAAATCCAATTCTTCCTCATTATGCCAAAATGAATAAACATGGCTCTTTATTCTCTTTTGTTTTTCTTTTTTTTCGAACTGATTTTTTTTCACTTGAGCTGAAATACATGAATAATAATATGCATAAAAATTAGGGAAACTATAAGCACATAACATTACATCTTCTCAAAACCATAAACCATAACACTCACACTTTTGCTTCTGTCCTCCATCAACTCCAAAATAGATATCCCTAACCCACTCGAAATCTTAATTTCCACGGAAAAGGTAAGACTTATCATAGGCTAGGAATAATGCAATTTTGGGGAGCTTACGAATAAAATAGGCTAAAGGCTCAAATTATCTTCAAAGCAAGATATAACATAAGGTAGATATGGATAAAATGTGGCTAAAAGGTGCATCTATCATTTGAACTTATCAAGCAATGATCATGCATACAATAGGTCTTGAAAATAGATAACCATGACAATACTAAAAGATAAATGCATAGGAAAAGTAAATTACACAACAAAGCAAAAGAGAAATAGATGTAATCCCTTTTAAGGCTAAAAACAATATCACTAGGGTCATATCATGTAGGATTTCAACCATACTCACCCTTGATCATACATGCTCAATTACATCACCAATCATGGTCCTCAAGAAAACATTTTAAAAAGCAAATAAGGCTAAGCACTTCAACTAAGTCGTAGGTTTTACATGTTCATGTCATCATAAAGCTTAGAGTTTTGCTTAACCAAGGTGGTTGTTTCAATAATAAAATATTGTGAAATGAATGATATTTTTGTGGTTTAGACATTTTTCAATTTTTTTCTTTTTGTTTTTTTAAAAGACAATGACTAAAGACAATAAAAATAACCAAAAATAATAACCAAAAGCATAATCCAAAGACAGTGACAGAGATATCCAAACAGAAGAAATATCTAAGTAAAAACCAACAATAAAACCAAGCGAAATAGAGACATCCCAATGGGTGTCTTATAAGCAGTACGATAAGTCCATAGTGCATCCTCCAATCTTAGACTCCAGTCTTTCCTATTCGGTGCGACAATCTTCTCTAAAATCCTCTTCACTTCCCTGTTCGAAAATGCATGTCCATTGGTTTGAGGATGATAGGCGGTTGAGACTTTCTGAGTCGCGTTGTTTCTCATCAAAAGAGTGCTGACAATCTTATTACAAAAATGTGTTCACCTTCCACTAATAACATCCCTGGGCATCCCAAATCTAGCAAACAAGCCCTTCAAGAAACTAGCAACTGTGCGAGCATCATCAATCTTTGTCGCCTTGGCCTCAACCCACATAGACACATAATCAAGCTCAAGCAAGATGTAGACATTCCCAAATGAACTAGGAAAGGGTCCCATGAAATCGATATCCCAAACATCAAAGATCTCACACACCATAATAGAGGATAATGGCATCTTATTTCTGCCTGAAATATTTCCTGTCTGCTGACATCTATCACAAGTTTTGCATAAAGAATGAGCATCGTAATAGAGGTGAGGCCACCAAAATCCGGCTTCCAGGACTTTCTTAGCTATCCTCTGTGGTCCAAAATGTCCACTTCTTGGATGTGAACGACATAATATCAAAACAGAAGTGATCTCATTGTCTGGGAGACATTGACGAACAATTCGATCAGCGCAATGCTTCCACAAAAAAGGATCATCCCAAACAAAGTAGCAAGCATCGTGCCAAATTTTTTCCTTCTTAGCTTTCGGACAATTAGAAGGGAAGATTCCAGCTACCAAGTAATTAACAATATCAGCAAACCAAGGTTGCTTAGTTTGAATACCCATAAGCAAAGCAGGCGGCGTATTACTAACTTCAACAAGCAAATCGTCTCCCAACAAACCGTTAGAGTGGCGGGTGACGTTATAGTCAGTGTCATCACATGACGAAATTCTCATCAGTCCTTCATCAGGGAACTCTCTTAGCCTCTCTGGTTGCTCTCCCCCACCATTAGTTTTGTAAATCCTACTTAGGTGGTCAGCTACCAAATTTTCTACTTCCTTCTTATCTCTGACTTCCAAATTGAATTTTGTTAGAAGTAGAATCCATCAAATTAGCCTAGGCTTCACATCATTCTTTGTCATCAAATAAAAGAGTGTTGCATGATCACTATAGACCACCACCTTAGCACTCAATAAATCAGGACGAAACTTCTCCAGAGAAAATACCACGGCTAGCAATTCCTTCTCTTTAGGAGTGTAGTTTCGTTGAGCCGTATTCAACATCATAGAAGTATAATATATCACATGAGATGCTTTCCCAAGTTTTGTCCCAAAACAGTCCCAACAACATAATCACTAGCATCACAAATCAACTCAAAGGGTAAAGTCCAAATAGGAGCCTGAATAATAGATGTTGAAGTCAACTGATTCCTCAACTCATGAAAAGCTTTCTTACAACTATCGTCAAACACAAAGGACATGTCTTTCTTACAGAGTTCACATAATGGTGAGGTTAACTGATGTCCATGTTTTATGCCATGTTTTATATCTACTTTTATATCGATTTCTGCATGCATTTCATGCATTTTGGGTTAGATTTATACAGAATCTATGTAGTTTATGCTTAATTGCCAAATTATGGAGTCTACACTAGTTTTTGTTTGATTTCGCAGAAATCGGACGCATTTTAGAGCTTAAAGGAAACTCATGAAGAAGCTAAGGATGGTGCAGCTGAAGAAAAAGGCCATTTTTCGGCATTTATCATTCTGAGTCAAGTTCTGATGTCTTCACGATAGTTGTAGCCCTCGAAAAGAGCTTTCCAACGCATGCTCATATGCGTCAATCCGACGAACAAGGACTCGGGAAAGTGCGTTTAAAAAACAGAACGAGAAACTGAGCACAGGTCAATATCGACTCATCCTAATCAATATCGACTTAATCTGGTCGAAAATCACAAGTCAAATCAATATGGACCAGAAGCAAGAAGTGAAGAAAAGGGCAAGTCGATATTGACCTCAATAAGTCAATATTGACCATAAAAATCGACTCAATATCTTTCCCAGAAGCCGAAAACCGAGCCAAGACGGAGAGAAGCTGAAGATTCAACTCAATATTGACCGGTTCTAGGTCAATATCGACTACAAGTCGCTCGATTTTCATCCCAGGAGCCGGAATCGAGTAGCAGAAGAGAAAAGCCGAGAAAAGTTAGTCAATATCGACCTGCCTTGGTCAATATCGACTTATACCCAGCGACGTCACCAATCTGATTCCGAGCTTTACTTAAAGTTTTATCCCGAATCCGTTGGAGATATTTTCGGGAGGAGATTCCGTACGCATGAACACTTGAGAGATTTTATCTTTTTATCTTTTTATTTATCCTAAGGGTTAAAAACAATTAATTACCCTAGGATTTATCTAGTTTTATCTTATTTAGATATATTTATTTCCAAGTAGAATTATATCTTCTATGGTAGATAGAGATATAGATAGAGATTTCCTTCCTTGATTAACAAGGATTGGAAGCCTATAAATAAAGCCCATGGAGCTGAGTTTTATTCATTCAATTTCAGTAGGAGAAGTAGTAGGAGAGAGAGAGAGTGAGTGGCCAAGAGGAGTTGGTGAAGTGAGAGCGGAACTGGTTCCTTTGGTTGTAAGCTCTATTTTATTTTATTAATGCAAGTTTATTTCCTTTTATTATTGATGTCTTTAATTATGATGAAGCGCGAGTAGTCAACCCACTTCTAGGGTTGGGGCGAGCCCGACGATAGCCATGCATAATTGAGGTAAAGATCTGACTTTTATCATGTTTTGAGCATCTCCTACTTGTTTATGTGTTTATTGCCCATCTAATGGAGATCCATGTTAACCACTTGGATTATAAACATAAAATTAGTAGAGACAAATAGGGTTTCTTGAAAGAGTTGTCTAATTGTTGGAAAAGGCGAAAGCTTGTCCTTTGATGCAATTCACATGATTATCTGTTTATTTCTGCCTTATGCATGTTTGGTTATCGTTGTTGCAAACCCCAATCTTGGAAGTCTTTTACATACAGTTTATTCCGAAATCTACCAAAGCTTTGTTCTTTATTTTATTTTATTTTTCTACTGTTGCCCTACTCGATATTGACCTCCTATAGGTCAATATCTACTTCTGACCTTCGATCCAGAAAGATCGCTGCTCGTTTGTGTCTCTGAACAGGTCGATTTCGAGAAAGAACCAGTCGATATTGACTGACCTAAGTCAATATTGAGTGACCCTGACCAGAAATTGACCGACTTGCTGAAAGCTGCCCAAAATTGACTGAACTAAGTCAATATCGACTGTCTCTAGTCATTATTGAGTTGTTCCCTGGAGTCGAAACCGAGTGAGATTTCTCCGCTGCCTAGGATCCACTGACACGCTTCCCCGTGGATCGATCCTGACTTCCCGCTGCTACATTAGGAGGAGGTCTTGTAATTATTTGCAAGGGACGGAATCTGGTTTGCTGTGATTATTTATATTTAAATTTGCATACTCGATTTCCTCCTATCAACAAATTGGCGCCGTTGCCGGGGAAGCTATCATTCGCGCCTTCGGTAGTCAGTTCTCACTTTTTCTTTGAGTTACTTTACAGGTGTATGCGCCGTTCTGGTCAACCACCTGAGTTTGACGGCTTAGACGAACCAGAGCGCCTTCTACACATCAGAGCTAAGCTACAAAGAGCCATGGCAGCTGCAGAAACACCAGAACAGCTGATATAGAGGCTAAGGACGGAACTAGCCGCCAAGGACACCGCTCTCGCCACTGAGAGAGCAGCCAGGGAACAACAAGCTGAGCGTGCGAGGCAATTCGAAGCCGAGCTTGTGTTGCGTAGATGGGAACATTACACTAAATCGCCCAAATCAACAATGACAAGTTGGTTCGACAACGGCCCCTTCTATGAGCCAGTCGACATCGACTACCTGGACTAGACATATACACATTCTGGAGGAACTGATCCAGAAACACCAGCCAAAATCGTCTGTACCCCAGAAACCCAGGTATGTCCTTCCTCTATTTCGATATCTCCTTCGCTATCTATCTTTGAAGAATCTTTGGAAGGATTCCAAGAAGAAGAAGAGCCACCAACACAAAATCCGGACGTCGTTGCCCATGGTGCTTCAAGGGCACTTTTACCCTATAAGGTGAAAGCCATTCCCGACAATTTTGAGCAACCGATGTTCATATTCAAGTATGGGGTCCTTGCAAAGTGGCATGAAGCTCCACAAGATGAGGTGGAAATATCTCTTCCCACTCCACCGTTTTGCTATGGTGGAGATGTGCAAACAAATCAACCAATGAAGCGGAAGAGGTATGATGATGAGGTATGCAAATTTCCTTTATATATTCCTTTATGCATGCCAGCCGGAGCCCAGGAGGATGAATGGATGAAGCCAAGGAGCATTCACTCAGGGAGGTTTAAGCTTCTTCACATGATGCCCCCGTATGATATCCCACGCTTCCCACCACCGGAGGAACCACCAGACCCACCTATACCTCCGGACAAAGATGAGCCAGGCTAATGCGCAAACGGAGAAGTCGGCCTAGCGACTCTAAAATCTAGAGCATGTATATAAAATTTATGAATTTTTGGGACTTTTTGAACTTTTTAGTTTTTGGTTTTTGGTTTTGGTTTTGGTTTTGTTTTGTTTTTGTTTTTTTTTGAATATTTCAAGTGGAATCTTGTCTTTTTGCGGGAAAAACTAACAAATTCTGCAGGTCGAAAAATTTTTTTTTGGAGTCAAGCCAACCTTGTCAATATTGACCTAAATCAGTCAATATTGACCTAAATCAGTCAATATTGACCCCTGAGGTAGAAATCGACCCAGCAGCAAAAGAGACGGACCAGTCAATTTTGACCCGACTTACTCAATATCGAGTGAAGTTGGTCAATATCGACCTATCCACCCAATTTCAACCAGCTGCATACTTGGAATCGGGCAAATTGCAGTCAATATCGACCTACACCTAGTAGATATCGACTCCTGGCAACCTACAACAGCCCTATTTCGACCCTACGGCGCGTTATTCGGTGAGTTCCTTCCTTTACCCTTGTTTTTATTGATTTTATACAGTGGGGACACTGTATATTTTAAGTATGGGGTGGGGGAAGAGCTCATTATCATTATTATATATTTTTATTCTTGTTCTTGGTTTTACATGGTGAAATTTTGAGTAGAATTTTAAATTTTGTGCATAATTGCTAAACTCAAAAACTCAAAGTTCAATGAGACATCTCCCAATGCTTGTAAATTGTTCAAAGAAATAGTGTCATGGAAGCTTTATTGAACTCGACGATGCAAAATTGGATTCATTAGAGATATAGCATGAAATTGTCTAGTAAAGGGAAGTCACAATGAAGTGCATATTTTATTGAAAACCATGAAAGGAGGTAAAATTTGAAGTTGCTTTTGACATGTTGCATGATAAGAGGATAGAGGACTTTATATTTCCATACAATGCTCATTGTTTATATTCCTAGCCTTACCTATGCTTATGCATCACAAAAGTCATATATATGCCTTATTTCAGTCATTGCTCCACATGTTCTAAATATTTGCCATTCTTTACCTTATCCGGGGATTATGTTGAGAATGATGTTACATTATGGAGATGTTATATGGTTGTTGTTGTTGTTATCATTATTTGGAGTTTGGCGGAATTGTTTGAAATATATGGAAAATTTAATGAGTGAAAGAAAATCCGATCAAAGATCGACCCTGCTCGCTGAGATAATAGTTTGGCGAGATGGGACACCAGGTGAGGAGTCCAAAGCACTAAGTATCCGGGGCCATTCATGACACCCATGTTTGCGACTCGCGAGAAGGCAGTGCTGAGGTCAGAGAGGTAAAAGCATTATTATTGTTAAAAGCATTATGAAAGGTGATGAATCTTATGGAGAAGGAATGTGAAAATTCAGTTTGGAAATACTCCATTTCCCCGGATCATTAGCACCACATTGTCGAAAATTGCCCACATTTAGCCTTTTACCAATCTACTCCTTATTGAGCTTAAATTGAAGTCCTCTTGATTATTAATGCTTTGTCACATGAATTGTTTTTGCATAACCCTCCTTTTATGAGTAGATGTTGCTTTTGTTTGCACTTGCATGGATTTGTGGCATAAGTACCTTTTCGATGATGGTAATTGATTGCAGGGTTATATGAGAATGAATCTATGATGTTGAGAGTTTTAAATTCTTCCCCTGAATGACCATCCAAGTTATTGCTTGGGGACAAGCAAGCTTAAGTATGGGGTGATTTGATGTCCATGTTTTATGCCATGTTTTATATCTACTTTTATATCGATTTCTGCATGCATTTCATGCATTTTGGGTTAGATTTATACAGAATCTATGTAGTTTATGCTTAATTGCCAAATTATGGAGTCTACACTAGTTTTTGTTTGATTTCGCAGAAATCGGACGCATTTTAGAGCTTAAAGGAAACTCATGAAGAAGCTAAGGATGGTGCAGCTGAAGAAAAAGGCCATTTTTCGGCATTTATCATTCTGAGTCAAGTTCTGATGTCTTCACGATAGTTGTAGCCCTCGAAAAGAGCTTTCCAACGCATGCTCATATGCGTCAATCCGACGAACAAGGACTCGGGAAAGTGCGTTTAAAAAACAGAACGAGAAACTGAGCACAGGTCAATATCGACTCATCCTAATCAATATCGACTTAATCTGGTCGAAAATCACAAGTCAAATCAATATGGACCAGAAGCAAGAAGTGAAGAAAAGGGCAAGTCGATATTGACCTCAATAAGTCAATATTGACCATAAAAATCGACTCAATATCTTTCCCAGAAGCCGAAAACCGAGCCAAGACGGAGAGAAGCTGAAGATTCAACTCAATATTGACCGGTTCTAGGTCAATATCGACTACAAGTCGCTCGATTTTCATCCCAGGAGCCGGAATCGAGTAGCAGAAGAGAAAAGCCGAGAAAAGTTAGTCAATATCGACCTGCCTTGGTCAATATCGACTTATACCCAGCGACGTCACC
Source organism: Persicaria maculosa (assembly GCA_963922045.1). Classification (NCBI taxonomy): domain Eukaryota; kingdom Viridiplantae; phylum Streptophyta; class Magnoliopsida; order Caryophyllales; family Polygonaceae; genus Persicaria; species Persicaria maculosa. The sequence continues at coordinate 43,158,745 of OY998262.1, read as the reverse complement.
AATCTGATTCCGAGCTTTACTTAAAGTTTTATCCCGAATCCGTTGGAGATATTTTCGGGAGGAGATTCCGTACGCATGAACACTTGAGAGATTTTATCTTTTTATCTTTTTATTTATCCTAAGGGTTAAAAACAATTAATTACCCTAGGATTTATCTAGTTTTATCTTATTTAGATATATTTATTTCCAAGTAGAATTATATCTTCTATGGTAGATAGAGATATAGATAGAGATTTCCTTCCTTGATTAACAAGGATTGGAAGCCTATAAATAAAGCCCATGGAGCTGAGTTTTATTCATTCAATTTCAGTAGGAGAAGTAGTAGGAGAGAGAGAGAGAGTGAGTGGCCAAGAGGAGTTGGTGAAGTGAGAGCGGAACTGGTTCCTTTGGTTGTAAGCTCTATTTTATTTTATTAATGCAAGTTTATTTCCTTTTATTATTGATATCTTTAATTATGATGAAGCGCGAGTAGTCAACCCACTTCTAGGGTTGGGGCGAGCCCGACGATAGCCATGCATAATTGAGGTAAAGATCTGACTTTTATCATGTTTTGAGCATCTCCTACTTGTTTATGTGTTTATTGCCCATCTAATGGAGATCCATGTTAACCACTTGGATTATAAACATAAAATTAGTAGAGACAAATAGGGTTTCTTGAAAGAGTTGTCTAATTGTTGGAAAAGGCGAAAGCTTGTCCTTTGATGCAATTCACATGATTATCTGTTTATTTCTGCCTTATGCATGTTTGGTTATCGTTGTTGCAAACCCCAATCTTGGAAGTCTTTTACATACAGTTTATTCCGAAATCTACCAAAGCTTTGTTCTTTATTTTATTTTATTTTTCTACTGTTGCCCTACTCGATATTGACCTCCTATAGGTCAATATCTACTTCTGACCTTCGATCCAGAAAGATCGCTGCTCGTTTGTGTCTCTGAACAGGTCGATTTCGAGAAAGAACCAGTCGATATTGACTGACCTAAGTCAATATTGAGTGACCCTGACCAGAAATTGACCGACTTGCTGAAAGCTGCCCAAAATTGACTGAACTAAGTCAATATCGACTGTCTCTAGTCAATATTGAGTTGTTCCCTGGAGTCGAAACCGAGTGAGATTTCTCCGCTGCCTAGGATCCGCTGACACGCTTCCTCGTGGATCGATCCTGACTTCCCGCTGCTACATCAGGAGGAGGTCTTGTAATTATTTGCAAGGGACGGAATCTGGTTTGCTGTGATTATTTATATTTAAATTTGCATACTCGATTTCCTCCTATCAACATTAACTTAGAAAAATCATTGAGAAACCTACGATAAAATCTTGCATGACCTAAGAAAGAACGGATTGCACGCACGTTAGTAGGATAAGTTAAAGACTTAATGAGATCTATCTTCGCTTTATCTACCTAAATGCCCTTCTTGGACACAATGTGACCAAGGACAATCCCCTTTTCAACTATAAAATTTCACTTTTCAGAGTTTAGAACTAAATTGGTTTCAACACATCTCTCAAGCACTAGTGATAAATGATGCAAACAAGAATCAAAATCATCCCCATGCACAGGGAAATCATCCATAAACACATCAATGAAATGCTTAACATATTCAGAAAATATACTCATCATGCTTCTTTGAAATGTACAAGGGGCATTAAAAAATCTAAAAGGAATCCTACTATAAGCAAATGTACCAAAAAGAGATGTAAAAGGGGTTTTCTCATGGTCCTCAGGTGCAATAGGAATTTGAAAGTATCCAGATTTTAACTATCCAAAAAGCAATAATAGGATCGGGTGGCAAGGTGTTCAAGCATTTGATCAATAAAAGGCAAAGGGATGTGGTCCTTACGTGTTACAACATTGAGTTTGCGATAGTCAATGTAAACTCTCCAACCAGTTTGTACCCTCATAGGTACCATCTCGCCATCCTGGTTTTCAGAGACTATTATACCTCCCTTCTTAGGGAATACTTGTGTGCGACTTACCAACTTACTGTGAGAAATAGGGTAGATCATACCTACATGAAGGAGCTTTAAGACTTCTTTTTTTATGACCTACATCATCGGTGGATTCTACCGTCGCTGAGGTTGTCTTGTCGGCTTCACATCATCCTCCATGAGTATGCAATGCATGCACAATGTCAGACTGATTCCTTTGATATCAGCAATGGTCCATCCCAAGACAGTGAGATGTTCCCTAAGGACATCCACCAACCTTTGTTTCTAGTCAAAAGTAAGCTTATTGGATATAATCACATGAAGTGTATCACCCTCTCCCAAAAATGCATACTTCAAATTATTAGTGAGGGATTTCAATTCAACTTCAGGCGCCTGAATGACAAACGGAAGACGTTTCTCACAAGAAGGATTCAATGGTTCAGTGTTATAGAAAGGGGACCAATTGCCTTAGTTGGCATCCATAGCCATAGGCAATTCCCGCGGGTTGTTAGGCAAAGCATAATCAAGAGATAACTCCCCCCAAAGAGCATTCCAAAATAACCTGTAGCTCGTAAGAACGATCAATACTCGTGATATCATTAGTGAAAATATCAACAACATCAACCAAATTCAGAGAATATGCAGCAAATTTCTCATCAGGGATCAAATATTCAGCCTTTTTCCCATCAACTTCCACAGTTAAGGACCCAACATAGCAATCAATTTTCTCTTTTGGAGTTCACAAGAAAGATCTACCTAGTATGGTAGGTGTCTCAGGTATTCATGTCCAATATCAATCACATAAAAATCAGTAGTGAAAATCAAATCATCAACCATAATCAACACATCTTCAACTACCCCATTGGGATAAAGTTGAGAGCAATCAGCAAGCTGTATAACAAACCTAGTCTCATTCAGAGTCCATAATCCCAACATATCATATCACCTTTACAATATAACATTAATAGATGCACCAAGGTCAAGCATGGTGGTTTTGAACTTAACTTCACCAATCGTACTAAGAAGAGTAAACATACCTGTGTATCCTCACCGAGGTCAAGCATGGCGGTTTATAGTGCCGCATGATCACTATAAACCACTACCTTGGCACCCAATAAATAAGGACGAAACTTCTCCAAAGAAAAAACCACGGCTAGTAATTCTTTCTCAGTAGTAGTGTAATTCCGTTGAGACGTATTCAACATCATAGAAGCATAATAGATCACATGAGAAGCTTTTTCAACTTTTTGTCCAAAAGCCGCCCCAACAGCATAATCATTAGCATCACACATCAACTCAAAGGGCAAAGTCCAAATAGGAGCATGAATAATAGTTGCAGAAGTCAACTGATTCCTCAAATCATGAAAAGCTTTCTTACAACTATCACCAAACACAAAAGACACATGTTTCTTAAGAAGTTCACATAATGGTGAGATTATCTTAGAAAAATCCTTAATAAACCTCCTATAAAATCCTGCATTGCCTAAGAAAGAACGAATCTCATGCACATTAATAGGATAAGGTAAAGACTTAATCAAATCTATCTTAGCTTTTATTGTGAGCCTAATTTGCCATGTTTTATACTTACTTTTATATCAATTGCTGCATGCATTTCATACATTTGGGCTAGAATAATACAGAATTTGTGTAGTTTATATTTAGTTGCAATATATGGAGGTCTACACAAGTTTTTGTTATATTTCGTAGAAATCGGACGCACTTTGGAGCTTAAAGGAAAGTCATGAAGAAGTTAAGGATGGTGCAGCTGGAGAAAATACCACTTTTTGCCATTCATCATTCTGAATCAAGTTGTGATGTCTTCATGAGAGTTGTAGCCCTCGAAAAGAGCTTTCCAACGCTTGCTCATATGCGTCAATCGAACGAACGAGGACTCGAGAAAGTATGTTTCAAGAACGGAGCAGAATGCTGAAAGCCAACAGATGTACTCGACATCGACCAATTTACTCGACGTCGACCAACTTTTACTCGAAATATGCCCCGGAGGACGAGATCGAGCACGAGATGAGCATAGGACCACTCTAGACAACGAATTCTACTCGACGTCGAGAAACTTGGTCGATGTCGAGGAACATTCCAGAAGCATGTTGAGTCAGAGATTGAGTTGTGTCCAAGAGATAGAGTTACTTGCAAGCCAAGATTCGAGATATTCTATCAAAAGACATGATAATCTATCAAGAGAAGGAAGATTTATCCACTTTAGTCTTACTTTCCTTTAGGGATTTATTTGCTTTATTTCCAAATTTAATCATTAAGCTTTAGATAGATAAATTTAGATATAGATAGATACTTTCTTCCTATAATAGCTTGGATTAGAGCCTAGAAATAAAGCCCTAGGGGGCTGATTTTCATTCATTCAAGTCAAGTCCTCTTAGGACGCAAGGAGAGAGGAGAGAGAGAAAGGAGGAGACGAGAGAGAAGGAGAGAGGAGGCGAGAGAGGAGGAGGGGAGAACGTTTGGAAGGTTTTGTAAGTTTTAGTTTTTATTTAATGTTAAAGTAAGTTTCTTTTATCATGGTTTGTTTCTAATTTCCTTCTTCTAGGGTTGGGGTGATCCCAACATAGATATGCATGTTTGATTTATGAATTTATGAATTTGTATGTCTTTATCATCATCTACCTATGTGCTTAATCCTTTGCGAGAGTTGAGGAAATTCTTTATTCATGATATTGAAGCGAAAGTGATCTTATTATGAATTTGGATAGTAATTAGGGTTTATTTGCGAAAGCCGACTAATCCTAACTAAGAAAAGGTAGTAACACTTAGGGTTTATGCGAAAGCCTCTATATTCCTATTTGTTAATAACGAAAGTTATTTGATATAAAACATGCATCTTTATGTGATTTATGAGTTACATATATGTTTATTGTGGTGGTGATCCCTAACCTTGGAAGTTCGCATCTTTATTTGCTATATTTTATTATTTTTATTCGACACGGGTTCTACTCGACACCAACCACCATTCCATCTCCATCCATCGACATCGACCCCTCTATTCTTTGTCGACAGCCACCCTCATCACCTCTTCCCGCTATCCCTGAACCCCAAAAATACACTAAACCTAGAACCGCTGACTTCTCTCCTGAGGACGAACCAGACTCCACTATCCTATAGCGGGGTCTTGACTACAAATTTATTTGGTCGAGAAACCCTCTCGTCAGCTTTATCTACCTCAATACCTTTCTTGGACACAATGTGACCAAGAACAATCCCTTGTTCAACCATAAAGTTACACTTTTCAAAGTTTAAGACTAAATTGGTTTCACCACATCTCTGAAGTACTAGTGACAAATGATGTAGACACGAATCAAAATCATCCCCGTGCACAATGAAATCATCCATAAACACTTCAATGAAATGCTCAACATATTTAGAAAATATACTCATCATGCATCTTTGAAAAGTACTAGGCGCATTGCATAATCCAAAAGGCATTCTACTATAAGCAAAAGTACCAAAAGGACATGTAAAAGTGGTTTTCTCTTGGTGCTCAGGTGCAATAGAAATTTGAATGTATCCAGAATAACCATCCAAAAAGCAATAATAGGACCGGTCGGTAAGGCGCTCAAGCATTTGATCAATAAATGGTAAATGAAAGTGGTCCTTACGTGTTACAACATTGAGTTTGCGATAGTCAATGCAAACTCTCCAACCAGTTTGTACCCTCATAGGTACCATCTCACCTTTCTGGTTCTCAAAGACTATGATACCTCTCTTCTTAAGGACTACTTGTGTACGACTGGCCCATTGTCTATCAGAAATAGGGTAGATTATACTTGCTTGAAGGAGCTTTAAGACTTCCTTTTTGACAACCTCTACCATCGGTGGATTCAACCATGGCTGAGGTTGTCTTGTCGGCTTCGAATCGTCCTCCATGAGTATGGATGCATACACAACGTCGGACTGATTCCTTTGATATCAGCAATGGTCCATCCCAAGGCAGTGCAATGTTCCCTAAGGACATCCACCAACCTTTTTTCCTGTACAGGAGTAAATTTGTTAGATATAATCACAGGAAGTGTACCCTCTCCCAAAAATGCATACATCAAATGATCAGGGGGTTTCAATTCAACTTTAGGTGCCTGAATGATAGACTGAAGAAGTTTCTCACAAGAAGGATTCAATGGTTCAGTTTTATAGCAAGGGGGCCAATTCCCTAAATTTGCTGCCATAGCCACAGACAATTCATGCAGGTTAAGATGGAAATCTTTGATAACACAATATGCAAAACAACAAAACAAGACTCACTATTTTTTTCATTTTTTCGACATTTTCCTTTTTTTTTTCATTTTTTATAACATAAAATAAATAACATAAAGGAAATATCAACAATCCAAAATCAGAAATTCTAACATGAACTAACCTAACTAATTCACTTCATTCCCCCCCCCCACACACACACACACTTACATGTCCCATTGTCCTTAATGCATAGAAACACAAGAAGGAACAATGAAAAATATAAAATTCAAGGGTTTGAAAGAAGCAAATGACTGACCAATTACTATGAAGGCAAGGTCTAGGGTCCATACCGGTGATTGATGTCCAGGGAAATCTGTGCCCAAGGCTTACAAAGACATGCTTGTATCTTGTCTATCTTCTTCTCTAAACACAACTGATGCTCATGGAGTGTACGAAAACTTCTTAGGTGATCATCTTCCATTCTAGTCAAGCGATTGTCAAGAATCGTCATAAGCTCAAACAAAGAACTGCTCTCAGTGGGGATATCAAGATGATCATCGGTCTCATCGTCTAGAAGAAATCTGCTTGATGAGGACGGTTCCATAGCCATCCTAGCAGGTGCCGGAACATGACGAATACAGAAAGCACCCAAAGTAGTGCCAACAGGTAAATGTGCAGGAAGATAATGGTGGTGCTCACCCTTTACGCCAAATAACAAACGGAAACACTCACTACTGTCAAGGCGGGTAACCTTTTCAATAATACGAGCGTTGAGTAGGGATGACATGTCAAAATAGAAAGGTGATGGCAAGGGTTGCAGGGAGCTCAAATTCTTACGCATATAGCGGGCTATAAGGGTAATCCATCCAACAAAAGTAATATGGGTACTCACGTCCTTCTTCCTTTGAAGTGCGTCTACACAAGCAGCCAAAAACATCTCTACCCAATTTGGTACACACTAGGCCTCTGGCGTCAAACAATACAACAACATTCACATCCTCTTGGGATTAACCGTCGGATCAGCAAAACCATAAAAGGCAGGGGTCAACATCCTGTGGCATGAACGCAGGGTAGGGTGTGTAATCGAGTAATCATGAAAGTCATCAGACCCTCCAGCATGTCCTGACACTATAGTCCAAGTCTCAGCGGGTATAGTAACAATCGAGCTCCGCGCTCCCTTATCCAGCATCTGAGATACCGGACCATGAAGACCAAGCTTTAATAATGTCTCGAGATGAAAGAATCGCGTCGACTGATAACTCACATCTCTTAGCTGAAACCACCGCTCCTTCTCAACTGTAGACTGACGAAGGGAAAACAAGTGGTGCTTATCAACAAGTTTGGATTCGTTTATCAGATTTGAAAGCTTTGCGACGTCTTAGTAAAATGGGTCGTTCGGAGTGAATATTGATCGGATTGGATCGTGCCATACCTAATCGGAACGAGGACGAAGAGATATACAACTTTTCTGTTGAAGATTTTTCCAGAATCTACAAGAACATGACCGAAAATCAACATCTTTGCAGCTGTTCACTGTTTGGACGAAAATAATTATCTTTCCATATTTAATATATCATTTTATCCCTATATTTATTTATAAATAATGTAAATTAGAATAATATCTATTAGTTGACTTTTCAATTAATTGATATTATATATAATTAGTTTTTATCTTTATTAATTAGGATATTTTTATCTAGTTAGGATTAAGTTTGGCAAGCAATCCTTAGCCCCTAAGGAAGCTAACCAAACCCTAGTTATTTTTCTATTTAAACGTTTTATTCATTCATGGTGTGTGTTCTTAGCGTGGGATAGGTTTCGATGTGTTGTTCTTAGCTTGGTTTGTCTTGTGTGTGTCGATCCTCTTTGGTGGGTTGGTGCTACCACATGTTTGGTGTACTTGTGTCAATTCTCGTCATAGGATTGGTGTTATCCATCATTCATGGTGTGTATCGATTGTCGTCATATGGTTGGTGCTATCAAGCATCCACGAGCCCCCTCCTTGTGCCTCCAAGTTGTCCGCTTGGTTGTGTAGGGTTGTAGAAACGGGTTATATGGTCATTGGTGTTGGATCTTGCATTCCGAGCCAAGGGCCTTCATCTTTATATATATAGAACGCTTCGATTGTCGAAACGGGTTATATAGTCATTGGTGTTGGATCTTGCCTTTCTAGCCAAGGGTCTTCTTCTTGTTCTATATAGATCGCTTCACCCATTATCGTGTCTTGCATATCTTGCATATTTCGAGTCCTTTGCTTCCATTGTAGCCGCATATCGAGTCCATTCATAGTCAATTTCGAGTCTTTTTTTGAGTCTTGAATCGTTCTTGATTCTATCCTTGAATTTGAGTCTTGACTGTCGAAGATCGGGTCATCCTACGACTTACCCCGTATCATATACAAATAGGTTGGAGCATCCATCATAGGAGCACAAGATATAATTCACAAAATTGAAGAAGAAAACCAAAAAAACGACCAAAAGACGGGCTCGCTGTAGCGGCGGCCTTCGGCGTAGATGGGGCAGCGGGCGTCGTGGATGGGGCAGTGGGCGCCGTGTAAGCAGAACCAGGAATCCGAGTGAAAACATTGGAGAACTAGGAATTCGAGTGAAAGCGTTGGAATGGGAAAAGATTGAATTTTGTGGATGTAGGGTAATGGCAGAAAGTGTTTTTGGTGTATAGAATCAATTGAAACGAAAGGCTTTAGGTAGTTTTAATGGATTCCAGTAGGCTTTTGGGGTTTTGTAGATTCCTCTTGAGCAAGGTTGATTGATCCAAATAGGGAGAAATAGTATATGGTGAGTTGGAGGGAATATCTATCAAAAAGGAAAAAAAAAAGAAAATATTCGGACTTCGTCAAGCGGACAGACAAGTGGCGGGCGCCGTGGCTGGGGTGGCGGGCGCCGTGTCCATAGAACGTGGCTTCGTTTTCCAAATCAATCAAAACTCAATCCGAACAAATAGGTTGCACTTACCATAACTTCCGAAATCCGGCGACACGATTGATCCTACTTTATTGAATCGAAAACTAATTGTAAAAATAGAAATACTTACCTAACTACCTTGGGTTGCCTTTCAAGAAGCACCTTTGTTTCACGTCTTTCGCTCGACATGATGCATTTCTTGGTCAATTTATTCCACCAAGACCCCCCACACTTGTCCTTATCAAAACAAGAGGTGGAACTTTAGGAACTTCTCCGACATATCCAAAAATTGCATCCAACGATTCGTTCTTGAAATGAGTTACTCCGGGAGGTTGTCCTGCAATTGCAAAAACCTCGACATTATTAGGAATTGAAGGTTCGATAATATAAAACAATGTAATATAGAAATACTCTAGAAGGGGGGTTGAATAGAGTATGCCCGTTTTTCGCAGAAAGTCTCAAGACTTTTGGAGCTCGTATAAAACCCTTTGAGATTAACCTGAATCACAAAGTTAGACAATCGAACCAAGTGCAGAAATAAGGTAAAGCAATAAGTAAAGGACACGAGTAATTGTTTACGAGGTTCGGCACGAACTTGGCCTACGTCCCCGCCTAGGGTTCTTCCACAACCCTAGGATTCAAAAGGCTTTATTGATTCGCTTAGCTTAGGATCCTAATAGCTCACCGAGAAGCCTCTCTCCTATACAATTGCAATCTAGTCAACTCACGTTCCCTTGGAGTCCTAGACCAATCTAGAAGAGCCCACCCTCTCTCAGCTATCTAGTACAATCCTCTTACTCTCACAAATCAATAGCCTAGTGCAACTTCCCGAGTTACAAACTCTCGAGTAACACTATAAATGAATATATCCTATAAGCTCACATTGACTCTCAAAGGCTTTGAAATAAACAACAAACTCTTGAGCGCTTAGCAGAGAGACACTTTGGAAGACAGATCTTGCTTGAATGAATGAAAGCTCGTGTAGCACTTGTGTTCTGTCTTCTTCTTCCTTTCCTTTATAGAAGTAATATGGAGCATGAGGTTCTTCAACACCGGATCTCCAACAACGGCTAGTAAAGATCATGGCGCGCCCGTATCTTCTATTTTTGGACATTTTGAAGACATGATCTTCTTTGAATTGGATCTCCTCAATATGCACCAAAAGGAAAGATATAATCTCGAAATACTTCCTGAAAGATTAGTCATACATATATATAATATAAAGGAAGTATATAATAAGATTAAATAATATTCGGACTTATAAAACAGGTTTTGTATTTCATCAACTGTTAATGCTCCAAGACCTTTGACACAAACATCCTGTCAAGGCCTTTGAAACATTTATTCCGATTTTCATCAAGGGAGGGAGTTATCAATCTCCCCCTTGATGAAAGACAAAACCTGTGCATCCCTGCAACTTAGTCAAGCATAGATAATAAAATAGAAATCGGACTAAGTACCTGCATGGGTTAGACAAGTGTTGGATCAAAATTTTTAAAGCATGAAGAAACCATCCAACCGAAAACCACAAATCAAAAACCAAGGTCTTCCAAGACCTTTAAGTAGAGGTTTTCAAAGTCTAAACAACACCACAGATCATCTCCCCCTTTTTGTCTTTCAACAAAGGAAGGAGGTAAAACAGTCACCAAAAAAGTCACCAAATGTTTTCAAAACGTTTCCAAAAACCAGTAATGTACCAAGTTTCAGGGGTGGGATAGGGTAGGTTAGGGTTTAAGCTTCATCATCAGGAGCATCATCGGTGAGCCTCGTCCACAGTCCTTGCAGGCAAACTTCCTCCAAGCCCAACTCTAGGTTGTCCATGCGTTCGTCGAAAGCTGGAGTAGTGGGAAAGGCTTTTGAAGGAGTGGCAAGACTCAAGGTCCCTTGGGGAGACCGAGTGATGCCAATCTTTTCAAGGCCCTTAGAGTCAAACTTACCCATATGACGCAGCTGTTCTTCATTTTTGACATCAATTCCAGAAGCTTTGAAGAGAGGGGTCAAAAGGGTAACAAAGGGGAGGGGAGAGCCTTTTCTAGCTTTTCTGGCATGAGCCATGGTTCCAAGGATAGTAAGATGCGGTAGAGCAGGACCATGGCATTGTCGGTAAGGAGGGAGCCAGAGTTAAGACGGGGTAAGAGGCATCGAACAATGATGTTTAAAATTATTTTTGCCTCAAGGGTTAGGGATGAGTGGGTGAGTTGCTTTGAGGTGCTGTTGGATGCTTCGGGTAGAAGGTACTTGGCTCGGGCAAGGATGATGCAATTCTCTTTTGAGGGTGTATTTCAGAGGGTGGAACTGGGGTAGGTAAGCCAAGGAAATCTGCAAAATCATTGGAGTTGAGAGAGATTCTAACCCCTTTGACAACAGACTCCAAAGACCAACCATTGGTGTCGTTTTTGGCTTTTAGGTTAATGTAAAACAGACGGGTGAGCTGGGGGTAGTAGACAGTTTCAAGGTTGAGAAGGGTCCAGGCTGGGGATTTTTTGAGAAGATCAATGTAGGGTAACTTCAAAGCTTCGAAGAACTCAAAATCCAAAAAATCAGAACAGCTAATCTTACGAGTTCGAAACTCATCTACCCACTTACCAGCAGTCTCAGCATCTTGAAACCAAGAGGAGGGCAAGGATTGATTTACCTGGATATAGGCCGGGGGGTCGGCATTCTTCCTGCGAGCAATTGTCGGAGCAGCTCTCTTGACATGCGCTACAAGACTCCTGAGGGTGCCCTTCCTGGTGCGCTTGGGAGATGGAGGCTTGACAGCAGCAGGGGATTTCCGCTTCTTTGGAGACGGGGGACGAGGAGAAGGAGAGGGATATTCTTCCTCCTCTTCCTCAGACCCCGAGTCCTCACCGGACCCCGCTTCATCTCCTTCAGCTTCCTCGTCATCTTCAGATCCCTCTTGCTCTTCTTCTTCTTCCTCAGGATCCTCCTCGGATGGAACCTCCTCGGCTTCGGCTTCCTTCCGAATCCGCTCAACTTCCTCCTCGGCTTCCTTGGAAGCATCTCTCTCCAGGATGGCGTCTAGGTCATCTTCCTCCTCTTCCTCGTCCACTTCCTCAACCAAAATCTTGCTCTTCCCTTTCTGTTTGGCACTAAGAGGCTTCTTAGCAGAGTGCTTTTGAGAGCCCTTGAGAACAGTGGCCGTGCTCTCAGTGATGGTGCTCTAGAAAACAGTTGGGACAATGGCTTGAGGAGGGGGTTTAGGTGTGGGAGAGGTAGCAGTGGCCTGGCGTCCCTTGGGGGTGGCGCCAAGTCTTTTGGGTGTGACAGCTTTCTTTGTTTTGGGTGTCATGGAGAAAATTGGCTAGGGTTTCTTTAGAAAAGGTTGAGAGGTTGAAGAAGAAGAAAGTGAAAGGGTTTGGATCAGTTTTGAGAGTGTGAAGAATTCGGGTACAGAGGTGGGTATAAGTAGAGAGAAGTGATGGAGTGATGGGACGGGTTTAGAGTTCCAAGGGAGGGTAATGATAACATTGCAAGATTTGAAGAGTTTCCAATTCAAATTCAAATTTTCCCATTAAAATCGGACTGAAAATCTGAAGGATTTAGTTCCAAAGTTAAAAATATCTTAACGGTTAAGAATATAACATAAATAGGCAATTTTTGAAATCCGATAAAAGATATAATTGATTAAATATCTAAAAAGATATTAACCAAAAATATATGATCCGATAAATGTAATCCACCATTTAGTTCACACACCTTGACATAGTTCTCAAGGGTCTTGATACTAAGTAGAATTTATCTTTCGTAAAGGGAATGTTCCCCCTACGAAAGTGCATCCTTGTTAAGCATCCCAATCTCTCGTCTTATGAAGGTGAACCTGTCATCTGCCAAAGGCTTAGTAAAGATGTCAGCCCATTGATAATCAGTTGAAATAAACGAAATGGACACATCACCTTTTTCGGCATGGTCTCTAATGAAATGATGCCTTACATCAATATGTTTGGTCCTTGAATGCTGAACAGGATTCTTAGTGATGGATATGGCACTTGTATTGTCACACTTAATTGGAATACCTTTGAGGTTGATGCCAAGATCTCGCATTTGTTGAGCTATCCAAAGGATTTGGGAGCAACAGGCTCCAGTTGCAATGTATTCGGCTTCTGCAGTGGATAGAGCAACTGAGTTTTACTTCTTTGAGTGCCAACTGATCAAAGATGCTCCTAAGAATTGGCAACATCCTAATGTGCTCTTCCTATCCACCTTATAGCCTGCAAAATCTGCATCAGAATATCCAATTAATGTGAAATCCTTTTGCTTTGGGTACCATAGTCCAAGCTCCTTAGTGCCATTGAGATATCAAAAGATCCTCTTCACAGCCACGAGGTGAGATTCTTTAGAATCAGCTTGAAACCTAGCACACATGCAAACACTAAACATGATGTCAGGTCTACTAGCCGTGAGATATAATAAAGATCCAATCATTCCTCGATACTCCTTTTGATTGACACTTTTCCTAGTCTTGTCTTGATCTAGAGATAATGTTGAGCTCATGGGAGTTTTGGCTGCTTTGGATTGATCCATTTTGAACTTCTTCAAGAGATCCTTAGTGTATTTGCTTTGGTTGACAAAGATCCCTTTCTTGGATTGATGAACTTGTAATCCCAAAAAGAAGTTGAGTTCACCCATCAAGCTCATCTCAAATTCGCTGCACATGATGTCAGAAAATTCCTTGCACAAAGATGTGTTAGTAGCACCAAATAATATATCATCAACATAAGTTTGAATAACCGAAATGTCCTTTCCTTTGATCTTGATAAAAAGAGTCTTGTCGATCAACCCCCTTTTAAAATCATTTTCTAAAAGATATTTTGACAAGCGCTCATACCAAGCTCTTGGGGCTTGTTTCAAACCATAAAGCGCTTTGTCAAGTTTATAAACATGATTGGGAAATTCTGAACTTTCAAAACCTGGGGGTTGAGCCACATATACTTCTTCCTCTAAGAAACCATTGAGAAAAGCACACTTGACATCCATTTGATATAATTTTATGCTCATAAAAGATGCAAATGCTAATAGAATGTGAATAGCTTCAAGCCTGGCTACATGAGCAAAGGTCTCCTCGTAGTCAATACCTTCCTCTTGATTGTAGCCTTGAGCAACAAGCCTTGCCTTGTTCCTCACAATCTTACCATTCTCATCTAGCTTGTTTCGAAATACCCATCGTGTGCCAATGACTGATTGATGCTTTGGCCTAGGCATCAAGGTCCAGACTTTGTTCCTTTCAAATTCGTTAAGCTCGCTTTTGCATAGCAATGATCCAGTCTGGCTCCTGAAGTGCCTCATCTACCTTCTTTGGCTCAATAAGAGAAACAAACGCGTGAAAAGCACAAAGATCTTGATTCGTCACACTGGTAGGATTGACTTGTAGTACATCTGACTCCGTGGTTCTGTTAGGTTCAGTTACAGCAATTTCTGACGTCTCAACACTGTTGGATTGGACACCAAGGGCTTTGGACGAATCTTCAACACCTTGGGCCAATTCTTCAGTGTTAAGAATCGGTTCCTGCATGTTCATCTTCTCTGTGTTCTTGGTAGCAGCATCATCACCTTCCTCATTCTTTTCATGGATGTTAAGATCTATATCTGCAACACTTTCACTCAAAGCACCGTCATTGCATTCATCAAAAATAACATGTATACTTTCTTCAACTACATGGGTCCTTTTATTGAAGATTCTATAAGCTTTGCTACTCGTGGAGTAGCCAAGAAATATACCTTCATCACTACGCGCATCAAATTTCCCAAGGTTATCTTTTCCATTGTTATGAACAAAACAAGTACAGCCAAAGGGTTTAAAATAAGATATAAGTGGTTTGCGGCCTTTGAAAAGTTCATAAGGAGTTTTCTTTAAGATGGAACGAATAAGACAACGATTCAAAATATAGTTAGCTGTGTTAACAGCTTCAACCCAATAGGTTTTAGGTAATGCATTTTCTAAAAGCATAGTCCTGGCCATATCCTCTAAGGTGCGGTTCTTCCGTTCCACAACCCCGTTTTGTTGAGGTGTCCTAGGAGCAGAAAAGTTATGGGAGATGCCATATTTAGCACAAAACAAATCAAACTGAAGTTGATCAAACTCCCTACCATGATCACTCCGAATTGACACTATGGGCTCGTTTCTTAAAGTTTGCAACTCCTTACAAAGTTTTGAAAACTCGAATAAGGCCTCTGATTTTTCTTTTAAAAAAGCAACCCAAGTATATCTAGAAAAATCATCAACAACAACTAGCATGTACTTTTTACCATTGGGAGATTTGACTCGCATAGGACCACATAAATCCATATGTAAAAGTTCAAGGGGTCTAGAAGAACTTACAACCTTTTTGGGTTTGAAAGAGCTACGTGTTTGTTTACCTCGTGTACATGCGTTGCACATATCAATACCTTTGAAGTCCATTTCAGGTAGCCCTCTTACAAGCCCTTTAGACACAAGCTTCTGTAGTGTATGTGGACTCACATGACCGAGTCTCCTGTGCCAGAGTTTTGGATCGTCTGTCAAAGCCTTTAGACAGGTTAAGCTTCCTTGTGCCACTTGATCAGCGTTTACGGCGTATATGTTGTTGTACCGATATGCAGTTAATATAACTTCACCTGTATCTTCTCTGCACACTATACATCTTTTCTTGTTAAATCTGACATTGTTACCACTATCACATAATTGAGAGACACTAAGCAAATTATACTTTAAACCATTAACAAGATAGACATTTTTAATACTATGGCTGGAATCACTTCCAACACTACCAATACCAACGATGTCGCATTTTCCTTTGTCACCAAGAGTGATTGTTCCCGTGGATTGCTCCTTTAGATCATGAAAGAGAGAACTCTTTCCACTCATATGCCTCGAGCATCCACTATCAATAATCCATTTGTGATCTTTCACCTTGGTGATCTCCTGCAAGACAAACATCAACCTTTGTGGCTAGACCAATAAGCAAATTTGGATCCATTGTTGGGGTAAACCATATTTGGTAAAATAGTGCCTTTTGGAACCCAAACTTGTGTTATCCGTTCTTTTCTCAAATGAACAGGAAATGTATTGCGAATAATATATGGATCCTTTCTTCTATAGGGGCAGGTCTCTTTTACATGTCCCTTTCTAGCACAATGGTGACATATAGGAGAGGTTCTGCTTCCTTTTGCCATTACAAAAGTGGTAATGTGTTGCTTCTTTAAAAACTTTGGATTGTAACCAATACCACTTTTGTTTAGAGAGCTTTGTTGCTCACCCAACATCCTATCGAGAGTACCTTTGGATTTGGTAAAACTTATGAGGGCTGTCTGTTGGTCTTGAATCTTATTATTCAGGGAGATCTTCTCGTTCTCTAAGTCATGATGCTCATTTCTTAGAGAGGAGAGATCTTGCTTGAGTTCAGATTTCTCTGAGTCAAGCGTCTTGACTTTAATGTCAAGACCTGAATAAGAAGCTTCAAGACTTTTGACCCTAATAGACAGATCCTCAATAGTTTTTTCCTGGTCCACAGTTCTCTTAATAAGGATGTTAGTTTGGGCAATAAGCTTCTCTTCATTGGCAATCATATTGGAAAGGAATTCCGATAATACCTATTTTGGACTTTCCATAAGTTCTCTTACAGTAGCTTCAAGCTTTTCATCGTGGGATCCTTCTTCTGAGGCCATAAGACAAATATTGGCCTTCTCATCATCGGAGTCAGAGTCGGAATCACTCCAAGTTGCCACCATGGCTTTCTTCTTCCAGTTGTCACCTTTCTTGGGCTGGCTCTTTGTCTTTTGAGGGCAGTCCTTCACAAGATGATCTGTTTCACCACATTCAAAACAAGACAACGGTTTAGTCTTCTTTTCATACTTGTTGTATTGAGGCTTACCTCGAAATTTTGAAGACTCTGAGCCATCCTTGTTGTTGAATTGCTTCTTCATTTTGAGAATTCGAGCAAGGCCTCTTGTGAAAAGAGCAAAAGGATCATCCTCATCGTCATCCTCATCTTCGGATTCAGATCCATCCTTGGACTCATCCTTCTTAGACTTGAGTGCCAAGTTCTTGGTGCTAGCTGGAAGTTCTCTATCGTCTTCATTAAGGATCATCTCATGCGTGATCAGCTTCCCAAGAAGGTCATCAAGGGGTAGAGTGGTGAGGTCCTGGGCTTCCTCTATAGCTGTTACTTTTGGACCCCATTTGTCTTTTGGGAGGCACCTCAATATCTTCCTCACTTTCTCAACATTCTCAAAGGTCTTGCCGAGAGAGTCAAGGTTGTTTGTGATTTCCGTGAACCGTATGAACATAGCCTTAATAGACTCATCTGGCTTCATTTTGAAGAGTTCATACTTTCGAAGGAAGATACTGATCTTGGTGTCCTTCACTTGACTGGTTCCTTCGTATGTGACAACCAACTTGTCCCAAATCTCTTTAGCTGACCTACAAGATGAAATACGGTTAAACTCATCAGTGCTAAGACCACAATAGAGTAAGTTAATAGCCCTGTAGTTTTTGGAGATGGTTTCAAGATCTGCTTGGTTGTATTCAGACTCCTTCTTTGCAACTTTGATATCATTTGGTCCATCTTTCTCTAGAATCTTCGGACCATTCTCTATAATGTTCCAAAACTCTAGATCTTGGTCTATGATGAACATCTTCATCAAAGATCTCCAGTGGACAAAGTTGTTTCCTACAAAGAGTGGTGGTCTGCTTATGGACCTTCCCTGTGCAAATCCTCCGCTTGCTTCACCAGACATGATCGAAAACTCACAAGATTGTTAGATAAAAAACAGTGAGTAAAGCTCTGATACCAATTGAAGGTTCGATAATATAAAACAATGTAATATAGAAATACTCTAGAAGGGGGGTTGAATAGAGTATGCCCGTTTTTCGCAGAAAGTCTCAAGACTTTTGGAGCTCGTATAAAACCCTTTGAGATTAACCTGAATCACAAAGTTAGACAATCGAACCAAGTGCGGAAATAAGGTAAAGTAATAAGTAAAGGACACGAGTAATTGTTTACGAGGTTCGGCACGAACTTGGCCTACGTCCCCGCCTAGGGTTCTTCCACAACCCTAGGATTCAAAAGGCTTTATTGATTCGCTTAGCTTAGGATCCTAATAGCTCACCGAGAAGCCTCTCTCCTATACAATTGCAATCTAGTCAACTCACGTTCCCTTGGAGTCCTAGACCAATCTAGAAGAGCCTCACCTCTCTCAGCTATCTAGTACAATCCTCTTACTCTCACAAATCAATAGCCTAGTGCAACTTCCCAAGTTACAAACTCTCGAGTAACACTATAAATGAATATATCCTATAAGCTCACATTGACTCTCAAAGGCTTTGAAATAAACAACAAACTCTTGAGCGCTTAGTAGAGAGACACTTTGGAAGACAGATCTTGCTTGAATGAATGAAAGCTCGTGTAGCACTTGTGTTCTGTCTTCTTCTTCCTTTCCTTTATAGAAGTAATATGGAGCATGAGGTTCTTCAACACCGGATCTCCAACAACGGCTAGTAAAGATCATGGCGCGCCCGGATCTTCTATTTTTGGACACTTTGAAGACATGATCTTCTTTGAATTGGATCTCCTCAATATGCACCAAAAGGAAAGATATAATCTCGAAATACTTCCTGAAAGATTAGTCATACATATATATAATATAAAGGAAGTATATAATAAGATTAAATAATATTCGGACTTATAAAACAGGTTTTGTATTTCATCAACTGTTAATGCTCCAAGACCTTTGACACAAACATCCTATCAAGGCCTTTGAAACATTTATTTCGATTTTCATCAAGGGAGGGAGTTATCAGGAATCAATTTCTCATAGGGAATAGCAATAGAATCATTTGAATGAGACACATTTTCATGCGGCTTAAACAAATTCTCAATTTTCCTCTCAATGCCATCTTTTCCTCATCCAATTTCATCTTTTTTAGAAAACTCAAGATTCATAGATTCAGTTTCAACAGAAGCATCTAACAAACCATTTGATTCATTCCTATGATTACTTTCATTAGAGTCAAGAACATCTACAGAATTATTGGCAGAAGAAACAATAGGCTCAAATTCCATAGTTAGTGAACCTTCAAAACAATCTATATTTGTCTTGGCCGTTTGCAAGAATAGCCTTCCCAAGATAATCGGGGTTTTAGGCGTACCTTGTTCCATCTCTAGAATGAAGAAATCAGCTAGAAATATCAAATCATTTACCTTAACCAAAACATCCTCAACAATTCCTCTAGGCTTAATACTAGAACGATCAGCGAGTTGTATAGTAAGACTAGTTTCAGACAGTGAATTGAGACCAAAAAACATGTACAAGTTATAAGACGTAACATTGATTAATACACCTAGGTCTAGCATATGTTTGGTGAAGATACCATTACCTATTGCACATGGTATAGTAAACATAACTGGATTTCCGCACTTTTCAGGCAATCGTTTGGGAAGCAAAGCAGAAACATTCTCACGTAAACTTACCTTTTCTTTCTTTTGCATCCTTTTCTTGCGATTCATCGTGCATAGTTATTTCAAGAATTTCACATAGCGAGGCACAGTTTTAATCCAATTGAAAAGTGGAATATTTACCTCAAAATGAGCAAAGGTGTCATACAGAATTTGTTCATCTTCCCACTTATGATCAAATCTTAAGGCATGAGGAAAGGGTGGTGCAGGTCTTGAAACCTCAAAAGTCCAATCTTTAAAAGCTTTGTTCAGGGATTTAACAACGTCAGAAGTCAGATCCGTCACTGGAGGAGGCGGTGGGCGCCGTGGTGAGGGATGGCGGCCACCGTCTACGCAGTGTGTCTCCAATTCTGTCTCTTCCTCCTTATTTCCAAAATCAACTTTTTCCTTAGGCCTCTCTTCAACATTCCTAGTGGGCATATTCACTTGTTTACCTCCTCTAAGGGTCATGGCCCTAACATTCTCTTTCGGATTAACTACAACATGTGATGGCAACTTACCTGAATCTTTCGCTTTCAATTCACCAATCTCCTTATCCATTTCACTCGGAAACTTTTCTTGAACACTCATTGTTGTGGGCCTAAATTGCCATGTTTTACACTTACTTTCATATCGATTTCTGCATGCATTTCATACATTTGGGTTAGAATAATACAGAATCTGTGTAGTTTACACTTATTTGCCAATTATGGAGGTCTACACAAGTTTTTGTTACATTTCGCATAAATCGGACGCACTTTGGAGCTTAAAGGAAAGTCATGAAGAAGCTAAGGATGGTGCAGCTGAAGAAAACGCCATTTTTCACCATTCATCATTCTGAATCAAGTCCTTATGTCTTCATGAGGGTTGTGGCCCTCGAAAAGATCTTTCCAACGCATGGTCATATGCATCAATCCGACGAACGAGGACTCGGGAAAGTGCGTTTCAATAACAGAGCAAAAAGCTGAGAGCTGTCACATTTGCTCGACATCGACCAAATTGGTCGACGTCGACCAAGCCCAAATCGAGCCGGCTTCCCAGAAATCGACAAGGATGCTGAGCCAAGAAGAATTCAAGTCGATATCGACCAGTTCAAGTCGATATCGATTAAAAGTTGGTCGATTTTCACTCTAGAGGCTGGAATCGAGTAGCTGAGCTGAAGACGCGAGAAACCTTGGTCGATATCGAGGAAACTACTCGATATCGAGTTAGGAAACAGTGGTCGACATCGAGCTATCCGGGTCTTGTTAAGTTTCTATCCCGAATCCAATGGAGATATCCGCAAGAGCAAATTCTATCAAGATCTATCAAGTCCAAGGAGGATTTATCCACAATTAGATATAATTCCTTTTAGATTTATTTATTTATTTCCATTTCTTAATCTTTAGATAAAAGATAGATAGATATAGATTTAGATATAGTTTTCTTTCCTAATTAGAGAGGGAATGAAGGCTATAAATAAAGCCTTAGGGGCTGATTTCCAGATATTCAATTCTAGAGAAGGAGAAGAGGTAGTAAGTAGAGATTGAGAGAGCTTGTGGCGAGAGCAAGGTGGAAAGGCGAGAGCGGATTTGACTTGTTCGGTTGTAAGCTTTCTTTTAGTTTATTTCCTTTTTCTATTAATGTCTTTATTCATGATGAAGAGCGAGTAGTCCACCCACTTCTAGGGTCGGGGTGAGCCCGACGGTAGCCATGTGAGGTGATGCGGTAAAGGTTTGATCTTTTTATGCTATTCGTCTTCTATCCCTACAAGCATGATTCTTTTGCGAAAGTTGAAGGTGATCCTTGTTTGTGTTATTGAAGCGAAAGTGATCTTAATACAACTTGGGTTAATTATGTGAAAAGGGTTAGTAACAATTAGGGTTTAAGCGAAAGCCTCTATCTTCCTTTTTGTTAATAACGAAAGTTATTTGATGAAAAGCATGATCCTTTATGCCTTTATATGTTATTTTACATAGTTATCGTTGTGGTGTTGAAACCCTGATCTTGGAAATCTTTAGTTTATTGATTTATTTCATCGGAAATCTAGTTCTGTGTTGCAAAAAACTTCGAACTTTAGTTTATGTCTTAGTCGATTTCGAGCAGATTTGGCCGACATCGAGCAATCTGGTCGATGTCGAGTTAAGTTGGTCGGAGTCGAGTTAATTGCTGATTTTTGCTTTCTGTTGAGTCGATTTCGTGCATTGTTGGTTAGTTTGCTTAGTCGATATCGAGTAACAGTGGTCGATATCGACCAAAGTTGTTGTCTTTACTTTCTTTTCTGCTTTTCTCTGTTATTTCTGTTTGTCTGGTTGATTGTCTGTCTGTGAGATTTGCCGCTACCTGAGATCCGCTGACTCGCTTCCTCGAGAATCGATCTTGACTTCCCGCTGCTACATCGGGAGGAAGTCTTGTAATCATTTGCGTGGGCACGAATCTGGTTTGATTTATATTTCTATATTTTGAACTCGATTTCCTCATACAACAAATTGGCGCCGTTGCCGGGGAAGCAATCATTCGCGCCTTAGGTAGTTAAGATCTCACTTTTTCTTTAAGTTTTGATTTTGCATAGTATGCGCCGTTCTAGTCAACAACCTCAGTTTGACGCCTTAGACGACCCGGAATGCCTTATTCACGTCCACGCTAAATTGAAAAGAGCCATGGCGGCTGCAGAAACACAAGAATAGCTTATACAGAGGCTTCAGAGGGAACTAGCCGCCAAGGATACTGCTCTCACCACTGAGAGAGCACGCACTGAGGAGGAAGCTGAGCGAAGGAGGCAAGCAGAAGCTGAGCTTGCCCAATACCCTACCACTACAGAGGATTTACATGCACCTGACTCTCGCCGTGCCTGAATTGGTCATTCTAATCCCTGAAAATAATTTTGAAATTCGCACTCCTTTCCTGATTGAGACTAAAAATAATGCCTTCTATGGAAGATTCAATGAATGCCCTCTTGAACATATTACCAATTTTTCTGACATGTGCCATACTCTTGCTGAAGGTACTACTCTGGAATATGTCAAGATGAAAGCTTTTCGATGGTCTCTGGCCGGTCCAGCATTGAGGTGGCTTGAAGGTCTCCCTCCAGGATCCCTCACATCATGGGCTGAAGTAAGGGAGGAATTTCTCAACAAATTCTTTCCTCCTTCCAAGAAAGCGCTCCTCCACCAGAAGATTACAGCTTTTAAACAAAAGCCTAGGGAGCCGCTAGCAAAAGCATGGGAACGATATAAGGATCTACTGTGATCCTGCCCTACACATGGACAACCACCCTATGTCGTTCAGGAGTTCTTCTTCAATTCTCTTGACCTGGCCGCTAAAGTTAGGATCAACCAGTATACTCATTATGAGTATCTAACGATGCCACCAGCTGACGCATGGGCTACCCTCGATAAGCTTACCAACTACGACAATAAGTATGGGAATCCGACAAACTATGATGAGAATGCCTATGCCAGGCCAGCCCCATTCATGCCCCTCTATGAGCCTTCTAAGGAGATTGACCCAGATGTCAAGGAGCGGTACTACAGAGATCAGAATCGCAAGCTCCTCAAGCAAGTCAAGTATCTTTCTGTCAACCAGCCCTGTATCGAATGGGGCTCACAATGGCACACCACTACTGAGTGCCCACGCATGGAGCATGTCAGGATGGCAGAAACCCACGAAGAGGTAGCTTACGCAGGGGGTCCCAATCTCTATATGGGGAACCAAAGGTTTCAGCAACCACAATGGAACCAAGGTGCCCCTGGGAACCCCCCGCCATACAGAGCTCCAGGACATCCAGAAAGAGATCAACGGAATGATGATCTACAGATGATCCTCGATGAGATGCGCCGGAATCAGGCACAACAGCAGCAGTCTACAAGCGCCATCAACAATCAGCTCCAAAACTTCAATACAAGATTTGGAGAGATGGACATCTGGAAGAGGAACATAGAGACCCAGATGGGTCAATTCGCGGCACAAATTCCATGACCGACCGGGCAACTCCCTAGGCAAACAGAACCAAATCCAAAAGGGAAGGTCGGACACGTCGCAGCTGTAAAACTCAGGAGCGGGTACCAACTACGCGAGCCAGAGGTCAGAAAGCAGCAGGACGAAGCTGAGAAGCAACTCGATATCGACCAACATCAAGTCGATGTCGACCAAAATTTGGTCGATTTCGAGCAAAATCAACTCGAAATTGAGCAACAGCTTGGCCAAGATTCGTCTGCACAGCACTCCAACTCGAAATCGACTACAGTGGTCGATGTCGAGCAACATCAAGTCGACGTCGACAAGAATCAAGTCGACATCGAGGACGCTGCAACACCTCCGACATCTTTTCCGGCCCCGAAGCAGAAAAAGAAGCTGCCTTTCCTGACGAAATCTCCAAAGGATCCAGCAGAGAAGAAATTCCAGCGCTTTATCAAGATGCTTGAGAGGCTCAATGTCACCATAACCTTCACAGAAGCACTTAATGAAATGCCATCATACGTCAAGTTCCAAAGGAGATTCTAAGCAAGAAGCGATCAATGGCTGAAATCGCAGTGGAGTGCAGCCACATGGACATACTTGAGAAAAGGCCAGATCCAGGTAAGTTTGCTATAACCATTGGGTTTGGTCAATATAAATTTAATGCATTATGTGATCTTGAGCCAATGTGAGTATAATGCCTCTATCAATATGGTCCAAGATTAAGATAGGTACCATAGAGCCTGTGGATGCTAAGCTTAATATGGCAAACAACACGGTGGTCATCCCAACAGGCATGGTGGACAATGTGCCAGTGCAAGTAGGTAAGTTCTTCGTCCCTGCTGATTTCTTAGTTATTGATATGGCGGAGGACCCTGCTTGTCCAATTATTCTAGGAAGGCCCTTCTTGGCGACGGTGGATGCCAACATAAGCGTAAGGAAGGGAGTGCTCACTTTCAACATCAGCGATGAGGTAATTGAGTATTCCTTTAATAAAACTGAAAGGCATACAGGTCCTATGGAAGAGGTAAAGTCTATATCCGCTGGTTGCATTACTTGCGGGGAGCCTAAGGTAAGAAATATGACTCCCAAAGAGCTAGAAAAGAGAGATATGGAAGCCCAGGTGGAGGAGATCATGGCCATCCTGAATGAAGAAGCAGAGAATCCAAGCGGCATGGACCCAGGTAAGTCGATTTGGACTAACTATTTTTCGGATGCTTTGCCAGGTCTTAAGTATGGGGTACAAATCGACCTGGAGAAATCGACTGAGCCAGAAAACAACTCGATATCGACTACCACAGGTCGATATCGACCTCCCCATGTCGAGCAGTCCCCACCAGGAATCGAGTCAGGCAATATCGAGTAGGGCAACTTGATATCGACCAAGCCTGGTCGATATCGACCAACTTTTTCCGAGTCGATTCCCCTTGTCGAGCCACTGCCAGCCGATTCCGAGAAGGACAACTCAATATCGACCACCTCTAGTTGATATCGACCAACCCAAATCGACAAACCTTCCTGCATATCGACTGAGAATCCACCAGAAGAGTCGAATTCCTTGATGTCGAGTAACTCTACTCGAAATCGACCAGACTCTCAGGAGCTTCCGACATCCGATTATGCGAAGGTAAGCCAAGGTATGGATCCTTCTTCTCCTATTTCCATTAATGATTTATCTATACATGGGAAAGGTTTGCCATGGTATGTGCGATTATGCAGGATTTCCAATGATGAGCCCAATAAGTATGAAGTTGGTGACAAAGTCTATGTTGCCAAATAAAAGGATCATTGGTTTCCCAACAAATTCAACATGAAAAAGATGGGGCCCTTCACGGTGAACAAGATCCATTCAAGCGGACTGCAGCTGATGGACAAAAATGGAGTCCTATTTGAAGCCCATGCTACATGGGCCCTGCAAATGCCACCTTGAGCTTCAAGAAGAAAGTCGGCCTAACGACTATATAATCTAGATCTTGTAAATAGACATTTATTTTTGGGATTTTTGGACATTGTTGCTTTTTACATTATTTTAAGTTTTTCTATTGTGGATAGATTCCGTCTAAAGAATCTTGCAGGGACGAAAAAAGCCGCAGACTTACTCGACGTCGAGTAAGTTACTCGACATCAACCAAACACATTGAGCAAAAAGGAGCCTGTGGTCGAGGAAAACCACCCTGGAGGCATCACCTTACTCGATCTCGAGTAGGCTTCGTCGACATCGACCAGCTTCCTCGAAATTGACCAGCCCTTGTCGATGTCGACCGCCACTACAGCATTACACTCAATTTTGACATCCTACACACCTGTCTAGTGAGTTTCTTTCTTTACCCTTGTTTTTATACAGTGAGGACACTGTAATGTTTAAGTATGGGGTGGGGGAAGGGCTTACTTTGTGCATATTTGACATATTTGACACTATGTGTGCATTTTTGTGCATTTTTTAACTTTATCTCTTGAATTACTTATACATGGCTATTTTGGAATTCAATATTGATTCATGGGCTTATATGCAGGTTTTCCAAAGTTTATAAAAATGACCCCCATTGAAAAATTATGATTAATGTCATGGAAGCTTTAATTGAACTCGACGATGCGAAATTGGATTCAGCAGAGATATAACATGAAATTGCCTAGTAAAAGGAAGTCACAATGAAGTGCATATTTTTTTTGAAAACCATGAAAGGAGGTAAAATTTGAAGTTGCTTTTGACATGTTGCATGATAAGAGGATGGAGGACTTCATATTTCCATATAATGCTCATATTGTTATATCCTAGCCTTTACCTGTGCTTATGCATCACAAAAGCCATATTGTGCCTAATTTCATATTTTTGCTCCACATGATCTAAATATTGCTCATTCTTTACCTTATTTCCATCCGGGGATTATATTGAGAATGATGTTACATTATGGAGATTGTTATATGGTGTTTGTGTTGTTATATATCATATATGGAGTTTGGTGGGAAATTGGAAAGATTATGGAAAATTTAATGAGTGAGAAAAAAATCCGATCACCTCAGGAGATAAAGGTAGATCGACCCTGCTTGCTGAGATAATAGTTCAGCGAGATGAGACACGTTGTGAGGAGTCCAAAGTACTAAGTATCCAGGGCCATTCATGACACCCATGTTTGCGACTCACGAGAAGGCAGTGCTGAGGTTAGAGAGGTAAAAGCATGATATTGAAAAAAGCAATGAGCAATGAGAGAAAGATGATGATTCTTATGAAGAAGGAATGTGGTATGAAAGTTTGGAAAGTACTCCATTTCCCCGGATTATTAGCACCAATCTACTCCTTATTGAGCTTATATTAAAGTCCTCTTAATTATTAATGCTTTGTCACTTATGAATTGTTTTTGCATAACCCTCTTTTTGTGAGTAGATGTTGCTTTTTGTTGCACATGCATGGATTTGTGACACCAATACCTTTTTGAGGATGGCAATTGATTGCAGGGACATATAATAATGAATCTAATATGTTGAGAGTTTTGATTTCTTCCCCTGTATGACAATTAAAAGTATTGCATGAGGACAAGCAAGCTTAAGTATGGGGTGTTGTGAGCCTAAATTGCCATGTTTTACACTTACTTTTATATCGATTTATGCATCCATTTCATACATTTGGGTTAGAATAATACAGAATCTGTGTAGTTTACACTTATTTTCCAATTATGGAGGTCTAAACAAGTTTTTGTTATATTTCGCAGAAATCGGACGCACTTTGGAGCTTAAAGGAAAGTCATGAAGAAGCTAAGGATGGTGCAGCTGGAGAAAACGTCATTTTTCACCATTCATCATTCTGAATCAAATTCTGATGTCTTCATGAGAGTTGTAGCCCTCGAAAAGAGCTTTCCAACGCAAGGTCATATGCGTCAATCCGACGAACGAGGACTCAGGAAAGTGCGTTTCAAGAACAGAGCAAAAAGCTGAGAGCTGTCACATTTTCTCGACATCGACCAAATTGGTCGAAGTCGACCAAGCCCAAATCGAGCTGGAGTCCCAGAAATCGACAAGGATGCTGAGCCAAGAAGAATTCAAGTCGATATCGACCAGTTCAAGTCGATATCGAGTAAAAGTTGGTCGATTTTCACTCTAGAGGTCGAAATCGAGTAGCTGAGCTGAAGACGCGAGAAACCTTGGTCGATATCGAGGAAACTACTCGATATCGAGTTGGCCAACAGTGGCCAACATCGAGCCATCCGGTTCTTGTTAAGTTTATATCCCGAATCCAATGGAGATATCCGCAAGAGCAAATTCTATCAAGATCTATCAAGTCCAAGGAGGATTTATCCACAATTAGATATAATTCCTTTTAGATTTATTTATTTATTTTCATGTTTTAATCTTTAGATAAAAGATAGATAGATATAGATTTAGATATAGTTTTCTTTCCTAATTAGAGAGGGAATGAAGGCTATAAATAAAGCCTCAGGGGCTGATTTCCAGATATTCAATTCTAGAGAAAGAGAAGATGTAGTAAGTAGAGAGAGAGAGCTTGTGGCGAGAGCATGGTGGAAAGGCGAGAGCGGATTTGGCTTGTTCGGTGGTAAGCTTTCTTTTAGTTTATTTAATGCAAAGTTATTTCCTTTTTTCTATTAATGTCTTTATTCATGATGAAGAGCGAGTAGTCCACCCACTTCTAGGGTCGGGGTGAGCCCGACGGTAGCCATGTGGGGTGATGCGGTAAAGATTTGATCTTTTTATGCAATTCGTCTTCTATCCCTACAAGCATGATTCTTTTGCGAAAGTTGAAGGTGATCCATGTTTGTGTTATTGAAGCGAAAGTGATCTTAATACAACTTGGGTTAATTATGTGAAAAGGGTTAGTAACAATTAGAGTTTATGCGAAAGCCTCTATCTTTCTATTTGTTAATAACGAAAGTTATTTGATGAAAAGCATGATCCTTTATGCCTTTATGTGTTATTTTACATGGTTATCGTTGTGGTGTTGAAACCCTGATCTTGGAAGTCTTTAGTTTATTGATTTATTTCATTGGAAATCGTGTTCTGTGTTGCGAAAAACTTTGAACTTTAGTTTCTATGTTAGTCGATTTCGAGCAGATTTGGTCGACATCGAGCAATCTGGTCGATGTCGAGTTAAGTTGGTCAGAGTCGAGTTACTTGCTGAGTTTTGCTTTCTGTTGAGTCGATTTCGTACATTGTTGGTCGATTTACTTAGTTGATATCGAGTAACAGTGGTCGATATCGACCAAAGTTGTTGTCTTTACTTTCTTTTCTGCTTTTCACTGTTATTTCTGTCTGTATGGTTGATTGTCTGTCTATGAGATTTGCCGCTACCTGAGATCCGCTGACACGCTTCCTCGAGGATCGATCTTGACTTCCCGCTGCTACATCGGGAGGAGCTCTTGTAATCATTTGCGTGGGTACGAATCTGGTTTGATTTATATTTCTATATTTTGAACTCGGTTTCCTCCTACAACACTCATTTTTTCCAACAACAACCTCTATGTCTCATCTCTATCTTCTTGTTGAGTGTTCCTAGAACGATTCTCGAATTGTCCTCTCTAAAAAGGGACTTGTTGTTGCTGGCCTCTTCCGTTGAATCCACTTTGGTAGTTTGAATTGTAGCTCTAATTGTAATTGTTACCAAAGTTACGACGAGGTCCATAATCCATAGCATTCACTTCAGCTGTGGCCTCTTGAATCAAAGGACACTTACTATTCGGATGAGTTGGATCTCCACAAACATCACAATGTCTAGGCTGGATGGCTTGATTCATTTGCATAGTCATCTTGTTCACAATCTCCATTAGCCTATCCATAACATCCTTGTGTCCATCTCTCGAACTATCCAACTTATGAACTCCTCTAACTTCTTGATGTCTTCCATATTGTTGCGATGCATTAGCCATCCCTTCAAAAATCTACATTGCTTCCTGAGGTGTTTTATCCAAAATATCTCATCCGCTAGTAGCATTGATGAAACTCCTATCGGTGTCAAGCAAGCCTTCATAAAGAAACAACACTAGATCATCATCGGGTATACCATGTTGCGGACAACTACCCTTAAGCCTCTTGAACCACTCAACATACTCATAAAAAATCTCCGTAGGTGATTGCTCTATACTGGACAGCTCCTTCTTACGTTTTGATGCGGGACGAATGTCGTCGACACTTTTGCCCTTTATCAAATAGTAATAATATCCAAACTTAAACATACAGCCAATAGGTTAGACAATCAATCACTTGATAAACCAAATAACTACTAGTATAGCGATGAAGTCCGGTGTCGAACCCACAGGGAGAAGCGATTTCCTATTCAATAACTCTAAACAAGCACTCTTAAAGCAAAGCAATGATCTTGGAAAAATAGCAAATATGTAAAAGTAACCAGATTGCAAATCACAAAGCAAATTGATATCAAAGTAAAAAAAACATTTCACCTGTAATTTTCTGACAATGGTTGGAATTCATGGTCCTCAAATTGATCTATTAATTATTCATATTCCTAGTTCTACTCGACTAAAGTTGAGAGATCCGCAGAGATTCACTCATCTTATTAAATATCACTAAAGAATAGCATTAAGAACTCAAGTAATCAAGACCAATTGACACATTGACTCTACACAATCAAGATAGATAGGCACATACCGAACACAATCCTAATCGCATATCCTCAACATAGATCAATTGAAATCATCCACTACAAAGACAAAGAGACATCACTATCATCAATACCTTTGTTTGTTATCGAGAAAACAATAACGAATTCATAGCTGGAGATGCAATTCCTAACATGTTGATCAGGCATAGACAACAACAACAACAACAACAACCCAGTCAATCCCGCTAAAGCAGGGTCTGGGGGATAGAAAGGAACACAAATATAAATTAAGCACAAGATGATAACTAAGAACATGAATAATCAAATAGAATCAAATCCAAACAACCATGTCTTCGAATGACAAGTGAAACTATGAGTTTAGCAACTCATAGACCAATTCTCTCTGTCTCTAATGGTCTTCATCATCTCACACAAAAACCAAACACCACATGAAATAAATTGAAAACAACCTTGAAAGGTCTCACAAGGGTCAGCAAAACCCTAGAAGAAATATTGGGAAATAATATAAAATAATAGTCTTCGGATCCAAAACCGCGTTTTCGGGATCTGAGCGAATGGCAGGCACTGTGCAAGGGGCGGCGAGTGCCGTCTCTGCAGTGCTCGACGTTCCTCAAATTCCTTCAACTAATTCCAATGTCGTGTCTCCTTGCTCCTCCTTAGGTCTTCCTTAGCCTCCATTTGCTCCAAAACATGCTTCTTAAGTTCTTCCCAATGTCCATCCAAGGTCGAAACGTAAATCTATAGAATAAACACTAAAAATGCATAGATTCCGAACTCAAATACTCCACAAGTAATATGCAGAACTAGACTCAAAACATAACAAAACCAATGCATAAAAGCAATAACAAACACCTATAACGCCTATATGAAATATGCTTTATCAAATCCCCCCACACTTAGCTCTTGCTTTTCCTCAAGCAACCATAAAGAAAAACATCATCTACGCATCCCACGAGAAATCTTTTACAACTTAACTCAAGAAAAGCAACATCATCAATAATGAAAATATAACCAAACATACAAACGTCATAACATGTATATATGGGATCAAGTTGCTTGCATGCTCAAAAATCAACCTTACAAATGATCAAATGTGTATCTTTCACTCTCATGTGTTTAGGCTTTAAGCACACACTCACCTCAATTCCATATACAAGCATCAACTAAAATATTGACATTTATATCACAAAATCTCCACCGGATACGTCAATGCAAAAATAAGGACATCATGAGGACTTTCGCTCAATGGAAACCTTCATAGAAGATTCCATTCGGCGGGGTTGTAATGGGGCTTGGTAGAAACATAAAGGCAAGGAATTGTATTTGGTCATGTGGTGCAATAAATTCCGGGAAAACAAGATTCCAAAACTCCCAACATAACACAAACCAACTCAATAAATCAAGCTCACAAATACACAACATCTCTCAATATCATCAAAATGACTCCAAAAATCTCAAATCTCATCATCTCACATATCATGCAATCTCAACACCCAACCAATGTATCTCATAACCAACATAAATAATTCTTCCTCATTATGCAAACATAAGATAAATGACTCTTTATTCTCTTTTTTTTTCTTTTTTTTTTCTTTTTTCGGATTTTTTTTATTTGAGCCGAAATACACAAAAATTCAAATGCAGAAACATGATGGACTAAGTAAGCACATACCATTATATCTTCTCAAAACCATAAACCATAAAACCACACTTTAGCTTCATTTTTCTCAAACTCCAAAATAGATTCCATAACCCACTCAAAATCTGAATTCCCCTGGGAAAAAGGGTAACGCTTATCATAGGATAGGAATAATAATTTTGTAGAGCTAACAATAAAAAAGGCTAAAGGCTCAAATTGGCTTCAAAGCAAGACATAACATAATGTAGATACGGATAAATATGGGCTAAAAGATTGCCTCTATCATTTGAACTTATCAAGCATTGAACATGTATATAATTGACCTTGAAAATAGATAACCATGGCAATACTCAATGATAAATGCATAGGAAGAGTATATCACACCAGAAAAGCAAAAGGAATAAAGATGTATCCCTTATAAGGCCAAAAATATTTCACTGGGACAAATTTTTATTGTATTCCAAGCATACTCCCAAACTTAGATCATACATGCTCAATTATATATGCTCAATAATACTTCACATAAAAACCAATTTTCAGGATAAGATCAAATCATTCCAGAATTCCATGGGATTTATAAGATCATGCCAGGACAAACTCAAATTAGATGGGTATCTTTGATAACACAACATGCAAACCAACAAAAAAACTCACTTATTTTCTTTTTTTTTAAACATTTTTCAATTTTTTTTTATTTTTGACATTTTCTATAACATAAAAGAAATAATATAAAGGAAATAACAAAGACTCAAAAGGAAAAACTCAAAACAAAAAGAAATTCAAACATGAACTAACCTAACAAATTCACTTCAATCTCCCCCCCCCCCCCCCCCCAAAACACACTCACATGTTGCATTGTCCTCAATGCATAGAAACATAAAAGGAACAATGAAAAATATAAAAATAAAGGGCTTGAAAGAAGCAAATGATTGACCAACTACTGTGAAGGCGGGGTCTGGGGTCCAGATCGCTGATTAATGTCCGGGGAAATGTATGCCCAGGGCTTACGAAGACATGTTTCTATCTTTTCAATCTTCTTCTCTATAATCAACTGATGCTCATAAAATCTGCGACAACTTCTCATTTGTTGATCTTCCATTCTAGTCAAACGATGGTCAATAGTCACCACAAGCTCAAAGAAAGGACTACTCTCAGCGAAGATATCAAGATCATCATTGGTCCCATCCTCCCGAAGAAATCTGCTTGAAGAGAGCGGGTCCACAACCATCCCAACAGGTGCTGGAAAATGACGAATTACGAAACCAGCCAAAGTTGGGCAAACAGATATATGCATAAGAAGATACCGGTGGTGCTCACCCTTCTCGCCGGATAGCCACCAGAAATGCCCGCCAATGTCAAAGCGGGTAACTCTCTCAATCAAACGAGCGTTCAGCAGGGCTGATATGTCAAAATAATGAGGCGATGACAATGGTTGTAGGGAGCTCAAATCCATACCCCAATAGCAGGGCTATAAGGGTAATCATTCCACCAAAAGTAACAACATGGGCACTCATATCATCTTTCCCTCGAAATACATCCGCGCAAGCAGCCACAAACAACCGTGTCCAATCTGGGACATATTCGGCCCCTGGCTTCAAACATTGTAACCATAACCACATCCTTTTGGGAATATCGTCGAATCAGCAGAACCATGGAAGGCAGGAGTCAACACCCTATGGCAAAGTCTAAGGCCAGGGTGCGTAATCGAATAGTCGTGAAAGCTTTTCACTAGATCAGCATGGCCTAACACAATAGCCCAAGTCTCAGCGAGTGTAGTAGTCGATAAGCTCTGACGCAAAGGACTCGACCAAGGTATGTGCATTCCCAAAGAATGGGATAATAATCATTTTTGAATTGAGCATTCAGTAGCCAACAGTATGAAGCAGATGTCCTTATTAGAACGCACCTCCAGAGTTGGATTCAGGGGAAACCTGCAAAGACTCTCAACATAGTGGATTCATTGTTATATTACCCAACACTCAATTGCCTTCTTTGAAAAGGTACTTGGTTCCTTCAAATCTGTGCCTGTGTATGAAGAGCAATTTCTCTGCACAAAAGGAGGTTATGCAAAACAATGTTTCCTATGACAAAGCAACAATAATCAAGGGGACTTCATTTAAGCTCAGAAATGAGTAGATAGGTAAAAGGCTAGAGGTGGGCAATTTTTGGCCATGTAGTGTTAAATTCAGGGAAATGGAGTAATTTCCAAACTGAATTTCCACATTCCTTTTTTATCATATTTCTCACCTTTCACTCTTTCGCTCGATGCTTTTTTCACTATAATGCTTTTATCTCTCTAACCTCAACACTGCCTTCTCGCGAGTCGTAAATATGGGTGTCATGAATGACCCTAGATACTTAGTTCTTCAGACTCCTTACCTTGTGTGTCCCATCCTGCGAAAAAATTATCTCAACGCAGGCAGGGTCGATCTACCTTTATCTCCTGAGGTGACCAAATTTTCTTTCTCTCATTAAATTTTCCATAACTTTGGAACTTTCCTGCCAAACTCCAATGATGGCATAACAACACAAGACATCATATAATATCTGCATAAATGATTTCCATTCTCAACATAATCCCTGGATAGGGAAATAAGGTAAAAATGGGCAATATGTAAGGCATATGTGGAGCAATAATGATATAAAGATATGTAAGACTTGTAATATGGCTTTTGTGATGCAATTAGGCATAGGTATAGGTAGGAGAATCATCATATATGCAAAATATAAAGTCCTCCATCCTCTTATTTTGCAACATGTCAAAAGCAACATCAATTTACCTCACTTTTGTGGTTTTACCTAAAAAATCGCACTTCATTGAGACTTTCCTTTTCTAGGAAATCTTGTGCAATATGTCTAACAAATCCACTCTTGCATCGGTGAGTCTTGTCTTGGCTTCCATGACTTTTTTCTTTGAACAATTTTCAAGCTTTGGGAGATGTCTTATAAAACAAACTTTGGGTTTAGCAATTGAGCACATACAAACGAAAAATTTACCCAAAATTTACCATGTGTAACCAAAATCAAGAATATATAATGCAATAATAACAATGAGCTTTTCCCCCACCCGATACTTAAAATATACAATGTCCCCACAGTATAAATCAATATAAAACAAGGGTAAAGAAAGAAGCTCATCGAATAACGTGTTGAGGAGTCAAATCATATGTTGTCGAGTAGAATGGAGGTAGTCAACGTCGAGAAGAGTACTCGACGTCGAGTACAATCTGTGGCGTCGAGTGGAAAGTTGAAGTCGAGGGCGTTCCTGGGTGGTCGACGTCGAGTAGCCTACTCGTTGTCGAGTTGACTTTTGTGCTCGACCCTCCTTGTAGTCGACATTGACTTGGCCGAATCGATTTTGACTTGTCAGGGACTTCTTATTTCTCTCTTCGTGATCCTTTATGCTTCTTGACCTTAAATTTGTTAGCTTCCACACGAAGACAAGCCTTTCCACATGAAGTGTTCAAAACCAAATCAAAACCAAAACTATTAAAGTCCTAAAATTTTAAAATTTGTATGTACATGCTATAGTTTTTAGAGTCGCAAGGCCGACTTTTTTGTTTCTGCTCAAGAACCTTTAATGTGGGGCCCTCTTGTGCCTGGCCCTTCTCCTGGATCATCTAGGTCATGATTGTATTACGCAAGCTCCACTGATAGGTTGTCATTCTCATAGAATCATTTCCCTTCCTTCTTCTTCTTCTTTCCACCCCTAATCCTGCGTAGGTTAACTCACCACGGGGCCTAGTCACCTCTAAAATTCTTATTATTTTTATTAATGCACGGAGGAGAGGTAGAAATCATACATGAACTTACCTCATCGAGTGGTGGGACCCGATACTTAGGCTTTTGACAAGTCTAGAGCGCAAAAGGAGAGGTCGACATCGAGTGGGAGTACTCGAAGTCGAGTGGAGTAGTCGACGTCGACCAGGTGTAGTTGACATCGAGTAGATTTCTGGTGCCTTCCTCCGTCGTTGTGTTCTCCCTCACGTGTTTGCCTATGTGTTTTACCTCCATCCATGGAACTTCCTTCTTTTGGGGGACCGAAAGAGAATTCTAAGACCTCATTCCCTATTATAAAAGTGAGCAATCTCTTCCTGACGCTGTTGTTGGCATCTGCTGTAGCTAGAAAAGGTCTACCAAGAATAATAGGGCAAGCAGGATCTTCCGCCATATCTATAACAAGAAAATCTGCGGGAATAAAGAACTTACCAGCCTGGACAGGGACATTGTCAACCATACCTGTAGGGATGACCACTGTATTGTTTGCCATGTATAGCTTGGCATTCACATGCATTAGTGCTCCTATCTTTACCTTTGACCAGATTGATAAGGGCATGATGTTCACGCTTTCTCCTACATCACACAGTGCCTCATATCGGTGTTGTCAAAATCCCACGGTAATAAAGAACTTACCAGGGTTAGGTCTCTTTTCAGGGAAATCCATCCTTTAGCAATCACTAGCGATCTCTGTGATTGATCGCTTGTTGGTAAGCATCTCCTTGAGGAACTTGATGTATGCAGGCATCTCCTGAAGAGCTTCTGTAAAATTAATTGAAACGTTTAGTTTTTGAAGCAATTTCACAATATGTTTAAACTTACCTGCAGTGGGATCTTTTGGCGCTTTAGAAGGGAATGGAAGCTTCTGTTGTGAGCTGAATCTGCCATGTTTTACAGTAACTTTTATATCGTTTTCTGCATACATTTCATGCATTTTGGCTAGAATAGTACAGAATCTATATAGTTTATGTTTATTTGCCAAATTATGGAATCTACACCAGTTTCTATTTAAAATTCGCAGAATTCGAGACAATTTACAGCAGTTCTGAGAAAGGTTGGAAAAGCTCGGAAATCAACTACAGAAGTTCAAGGTCAAAGGACTACAGAACCAGGACGAATCAAGCTGGAAACCAGAGCTACTCGATATCGATGAAATCTACTCGATATCGACAAATACGTCCGAGCAGTGCTGGTCGAGTAGAGCTGATCGACGAGCTGAGAGCCAGAGCCAACCCGACCCCACAAGTTTACTCGATATCGAGGATCTTACTCGATATCGACAAGACCATGAAGCTATGCCCGGAGTCGAGGAAGCCACACCAAGTCGAGAAGCCGAGGACTGGACATGCCGGGTACCAATTTACTCGATATCGAGGATCTTACTCGATATCGACAACCCAGAAACACATGTCCGAGTTGGTGCCGAGGAGAAGCTACTCGACAACACCAGGCCACGCAGAAGTCGACATGGTTACTCGATATCAAGAACTTTTGTCGATATCGAGGAGCCCAGCAGCGCCTGTCCGAGCTTGATTGAGCACCAGCTACCCGACAAGCTGAGCCAGCCGTAGTCGACAACACACTTTACTCGATATCGAGTAGTTCTTGTCGATATCGAGGAGATCTTTCTCGAGACGCGTTACGCGTTGTTATGTCCGTGTCGAGCTGGCTTTGCTTCGGGCCGAAGGAGTCCGAGTTTGCCGAGGATCTATCCACATCTATCAAGGCATATCAAGATCTATCAACACATGGAAAGATTTACCTACTTTAGATATAATTTCCCTTTTGGATTTAATTCTTTTTATCTATTTATTTATCTTTAAGCCTTTAGATAATTAGATTTAGATATAGATAGACTTTCTTACCTAGAATAGCTAGGGAATGAAAGCTATAAATAAAGCCTTAGGGGCTCAGTTTTATTCATTCCATCACACATTCAATTTCAGAGACAATTAGTTACACATAGAGAGAGAAGGAGAAGAGGTTGTAAGTTTGAGTTTATTAATGCAAGTTAGTTCTTTTTCATCAAAGATGTCTGCAATTGCGATGAAGAGCGAGTAGTCCACCCACTTCTGGGGCTGTGATGAGCCCGACGGTAGCCATGTGAAGTGATGCGGTAAAGGTACAATCTTTTGATGCAATTCATCTTCTATCCTTATGAGCAAGATTCTTTTGCGAGAGTTGAAGGTGATCCTTGTTTGTGTTATTGAAGCGAAAGTGATCTTAATGCAACTTGGATTAATTATGTGAAAAGGGTTAGTAACAATTAGGGTTTATGCGAAAGCCTCTATCTTCCTATTTGTTAATAACGAAAGTTATCTAATGGAAAGCATGATCTTTTATGCCTTTATGTGTTACTTTGCATGGTTATCGTTGTGGTGTTGATACCCTGGCTTTGGAAGTCTTTTAATATATTGATTTATTTCATCGGAAATCTGAGTTCTGTGTTCGAGAAGTTTGCAATTTAAGTTTCTATCTTTGTCGATCTCGGGGATGTTTTCATCGATATCGAGTTGATCTTACTCGATATCGACGAGAGTTTTACTCGATACTGGTCTATTGCTGAGTCTTCTGTCTGTTGGTCGATTTGAGTTTCTGTTGTCGACATCTGTAGTCGATATCGAGGATCACTTTGTCGATATCGACCAGTTTCTGTGTTTGCTTTATTTTTCTGCTTTGCTTTGTTATTTCTGTCTTTCTGTCTTTCTGCTTTTCTGTCTGTGAGATTTACAGCTACCTGAGATCCGCTGACACGCTTCCTCGTGGATCGATCCTGACTTCCCACTACTGCATATGGAGGGAGTCTTGTAATCATTTGCAAGGGACGAAATCTGGTTTGCTTTGGTTTGATCTATATTTTATATTTTTAACTCGATTTCCTCCATCAACAAATTGGCGCCGTTGCCGGGGAAGCAATCATCCGCGCCTTAGGTAGTTAGATCTCACTTTTCTTTTGAGTTACTTTGCAGGTATATGCGCCATTCTGGTCGAACACCTGAGTTTGATGCCTTAGACGAACCGGAGCACTTTATACACATCCAAGCTAAACTAAAAAGAGCCATGGCGGCCGCAGAGACACAAGAACAGCTGATTGATAGGATTACAAGGGAACTAGCTGCTTAAGATACTGCTCTCAACACTAAGAGAGCAGGCAGGCAACAGGAAACTACGCGAAGGAGGCAATTGGAGGATGAGCTTGCCCAATACCCAACAACTGCAGAGGATTACATGCATCCGACGCTCATAGTCCCTGAATCGGCCATTCTAATCACTGAAAATAACTATGAAATTCGCACTCATTTCCTTATTGAAATCAAGAATAATGCTTTCTTTGGTAGATTTAATGAATGCCCTCTTTAGCATATTACAAACCTTACTGACATGTGTCGTACTCTTGCTGAAGGTACCACCTTGGAGTACATCTTAATGAAGGCCTTTCGTTGGTCTCTCGCTGGTCGAGCATTGAAGTGGCCTGAAGGGATGAAACCACGATCCCTCACGACATGGGCTGAAGTGAAGCAGGAATTCCTCAACAAGTTCTTTCCTCCTGCCAAGACAGCACTCCTCCGCCAGAAGATCACAACTTTCAAACAGAAGCCTGGGGAACCGCTGGCAAAGGCTTGGGAAAGATATACAGATCTGCTGCGATCATGCCATACACATGGACAGTAACCCTGCGTAGTTCAAGAGATCTTCTTCAATTCTCTGGACTTGGCTACAAAGGACAGGATCAACACATATACCCACTATGAGTATCTGACAATGTCGCCTGCTGACGCATGGGCTGCTCTAGACAAGCTGACCAACTATGATAACAAGTATGGGACTCCAACCAACTATGAAGGGAATCCCTACACCAGGCCAACACCATCCATGCCCCTCTATGAGCCCTCTAAAGAGATTGACCCAGATGTCAAAGAGCAGTATTACAAAGATCAGAATCGCAAGCTCCTAAAACAAGTAAAGTATCTTTCTGTCAACCAGCCTTGCATTGAATGCGGATCACAGAGGCACACCACTACTGAGTGCCCACACACAGAACAAGTCAGGCTGGCAGAATACCAAGAAGAGGCAGCTTACGCAGGGGTTACCAACCGCTACATGGGGGACCAAAGGTTCTAGCAACCACAATGGAACCAAGGTGCCCCTAGGAACCCCCCAACCTACAGAGCTCCAGGACATCCGGAAAGGAACCAGAAGAGGGATGATCTACAGACAATCCTAGCATGGAACCATTCAGACACCAAGCAGTCCTTCAACTCAGTCTACACTCAGATTCAAGGTGTCAACTCTAGGCTTGGGGAAATCGATGTCTAGAGGAAGTCAATGGAAACACAGATTGGCCAGCTAGCAGGAGGCATCCCCAGACAATCAGGAACGCTTCCTGGATCTTCAGAACCAAATCCCAAGGGGAAGACTGGTCACATCGCTGCTGTAAAACTCAAAAGCGGCCATCAACTACACGAGCCAGAGGTCGGAAATCAGCAGGACGGAGAAGCTGAGAAGCAGCTCGATATCGACCAGCAGCAAGTCGATATCGACCAGCATTTAGTCGATATCGAGAAAGACCAAGTCGATATCGAGGAGAGCGCAGTCGATATTGAATCTTCTGCAGCAAAACCGACATCTATTCTGGCTCCGAATCAGAAAAAGAAGCTGCCCTTCCCAACCAAATCTCCAAAGGACCCAGCAGAGAAGAAGTTTCAACGCTTCATCAAGATGCTTCAGAAGCTCAATGTCACGATACCCTTCACAGAAGCTCTCAATGAAATGCCATCCTATGTCAAGTTCCTCAAGGAGATCCTAAGCAAAAAGAGATCAATGGCTGAGATTAAAGAGGAGTGCAGCCATATGGACATACTTGAAAAGAGGCCAGATCCAGGTAAGTTTGCTATAACCATTGGATTTGGTCAATATAAATTTAATGCTTTATGTGATCTTGGAGCTAGTGTGAGTATAATGCCTTTAACAATTTGGTCCAAGATTAAGATAGGTGCCCTAGAGCCTGTGGATGCTAAGTTGTTTATGGCCAACAACACTGTGGTCATTCCAACAGGCATGGTGGACAATGTACCAGTGCAAGTAGGTAAGTTCTTTGTCCCTGCTGATTTTCTAGTTATTGATATGGCGGAGGACCCTGCTTGTCCGATTATTCTAGGAAGACCCTTCTTGGCGACAGTGGATGCCAACATAAGCGTGAGGAAAGGAGTGCTCACTTTCAACATCAGCGATGAGGTAATTGAGTATTCCTTTAATAAAACTGAAAGGCATACAGGTCCAATAGAAGAAGTAAAATCTATCTCAGCTGGTTACATCACTTGCGGGGAGCCCAATGTAAGAAATATGACTCCTGATGAGCTGAAAAAGAGGGATATGGAAGCCCGGGTGGAGGAGATCATGGCCATCCTAAAGGAAGAAACAGAGAATCCACTCGACACGGACCAAGGTACGTCGTTATGGACTAACTATTTTTCGGATGCCTTGACATGACGCAAGTATGGGGTCGAAGTCGGACAAAATTCCTCGACATCGAGTAATTTGGTCGACATCGACAAAATTCAGAAGCCTCCACCAGCACTAGCGTCGTCGAGCAGCCAACCTGAAGCTCAGAACTCCTCGATATCGAGTAGGCTACTCGATATCGACCAAAATCCGGCCACCTCGACTTCGCCTTCCTCGACCAGCAACCCACTGGCACCAGATGGCAACTCGATATCGACAACCCTAGTCGATATCGACCAAACCATATCTTCCTCGACTCCAGAATCCTCGAGCAGTCCACCACCAGAAGCAGAAAACTTGTCGATATCAAGGACTATTCATCGAGATCGACCAAACACAGTGGTCCCCAAATCCGTTTCACCGAAGGTAAGCCAAGGTATGGATCTTTCTTCTCCTATTTCCATTAAAGATCTATCTATACATGGGAGAGGTTTGCCTTGGTATATGCGCTTATGTAGGATTTCCAATGATGAGCCTAAGGAGTATGAAGTTGGAGACAAGCTCTATGTTTCCAAATCTAAAGATCATTGGTTTCCTAACAAATTCAACAAGAAGAGGATGGGACCTTTCGTGGTAAACAAGATCCATTCTGGAGGATTACAGCTGATGGACAAGAATGGAGTCCTATTTGAAGCCCAAGCTACATGGGCCCTGCAGATGCCACCTTAAGCTTAATGGAGAAAGTTGGTCTAGCGACTATAAAATCTAGAGCTTGTACCTAAACATTTACTTTTTGGACTTTTGGACATTGTTGCCTTTTGTTTGTTTTTGGTTTTGAACTTTTTTCTATTGTGGGTATATTTCTTCGATATTTTTCAGGTCTATGGGATAGAAGTAATATATATTCGGACTCGGCCCAAGCATTTACAATCGATATCATGAAGCCCTGCACACCTGTCTAGTGAGTTTCTTTCTTTACCCTTGTTTTTATACAGTGAGGACACTGTAATGTTTAAGTATGGGGTAGGGGAAGGGCTTACTTTGTGCATATTTGATATATTTGACATTATGTGTGTATTTTTTATTTCTTGAATTGCTTATACATGGCTATTTTGGAATTCATTATTGATTTATGTGCTTATATACATGTTTTCCAAAAGTTTGAAAAAAATGACCCCCATTGAAAATTTGAAAAAATTTGAATAATGTCATGGAAGTTTTATTAAACTCAACGATGCAAAATTGGATTCATTAGAGATATAGCATGAAATTGCCTAGTAAAGGGAAGTCACGATGAAGCGCATTATTTGATGAAAACCATGAAAGGAGGTAAAATTTGAAGTTGCTTTTGACATGTTGCATGATAAGAGGATGGAGGACTTTATATTTCCATATAATGCTCATATGTTATATCCTAGCCTTGCCTATGCTTATGCATCACAAAAGCCATATATATGCCTTATTTCATACATTGCTCCACATGATCTAAATATTGCCATTCTTTACCTTATTTCCTATCCGGGGATTATGTTGAGAATGATGTTACATTATGGAGATATTATATGGTGTTTGTGTTGTGGTTATCATTATTGGAGTTTGGCGGAATTGTTTGAAATATATGGAAAATTTAATGAGTGAAAGAAAATCCGATCAAAGATCGACCCTGCTCGCTGAGATAATAGTTTGGCGAGATGGGACACCAGGTGAGTAGTCCGAAGCGCTAAGTATCCGGGGCCATTCATGACACCCATGTTTGCGACTCGCGAGAAGGCAGTGCTGAGTTTTGAGAGGTAAAAGCATTATTATTGAAAAAAAATATATTAAGAAAGGTGATGAATCTTATGGAGAAGGAATGTGGAAATTCAGTTTGGAAATACTCCATTTCCCCGGATCATTAGCACCACATTGCCAAAAAAATTGCCCGCCTTTAGCCTTTTACCAATCTACTCCTTAATTGAGCTTAAATTAAAGTCCTCTTGATTATTAATGCTTTGTCACATAAATTGTTTTTGCATAACCCTCCTTTTGTGAGTAGATGTTGCTTTTATTTGCACATGCATGGATTTGTGACACTAGTACCTTTTCAAGGATGGTAATTGACTGCAGGGACATATAAGAATGAATCTAAGATGTTGAGAGTTATGATTCCTTCCCCTTAATGACAAAATAAAAGTATTGCTTGAGGACAAGCAAGCTTAAGTATGGGGTGTTTGTAGTGAGCTGAATCTGCCATGTTTTACAGTAACTTTTATATCGTTTTCTGCATA
Source organism: Persicaria maculosa (assembly GCA_963922045.1). Classification (NCBI taxonomy): domain Eukaryota; kingdom Viridiplantae; phylum Streptophyta; class Magnoliopsida; order Caryophyllales; family Polygonaceae; genus Persicaria; species Persicaria maculosa. The sequence goes on along the minus strand of OY998262.1, from coordinate 43,115,638 downwards.
CATTTCATGCATTTGGGCTAGAATAGTACAGAATCTATGTAGTTTATGTTTATTTGCCAAATTATGGAATCTACACCAGTTTGTGTTTAAAATTCGCAGAATTCGAGATAACTTACAGCAGTTTTGAGAAAGGTTGGAAAAGCTCAAAAATCAACTACAGAAGTCCAAGGTCAAAGGACTACAGAACCCGGACGAATCGAGATGGAAACCAGAGCTACTCGATATCAATGAAATCTACTCGATATCGACAAATACGTCCGAGCAGTGCTGGTCGAGTAGAGCTGATCGACGAGCTGAGAGCCAGAGTCAACCCGACCCCACAAGTTTACTCGATATCGAGGATCTTACTCGATATCGACAAGACCATGAAGCTATACCCGGAGTCGAGGAAGATACACTAAGTCGAGAAGCCGAGGACTGGACATGCCGAGTACCTAGTTACTCGATATCGAGGATCTTACTCGATATCGACAACCCAGAAACACATGTCCGAGTTGGTGCCGAGGAGAAGCTACTCGATAACACCAGGCCACGCAGAAGTCGACATGGTTACTCGATATCGAGAACTTTTGTCGATATCGAGGACCCCAGCATGGAACCATTCATGGAACCATTCAGACACCAAGCAGTCCTTCAACTCAGTCTACACTCATATTCAAGGTGTCAACTCTAGGCTTGGGGAAATCGATGTCTGGAGGAAGTCAATGGAAACACAGATAGAGAGAGAACGAAAGCTATAAATAAAGCCTTAGGGGATCAGTTTTATTCATTCCATCACACATTCAATTTCAGAGACAATTAGTTACACATAGAGAGAGAAGGAGAAGAGGTTGTAAGTTTGAGTTTATTAATGCAAGTTCGTTCTTTTTCATCAAAGATGTCTGCAATTGCGATGAAGAGCGAGTAGTCCACCCACTTCTAGGGCTGGGGTGAGCCCAACGGTAGCCATGTGAAGTGATGCGGTAAAGGTACAATCTTTTGATGCAATTCGTCTTCTATCCTTATGAGCACGATTATTTTGCGAGAGTTGAAGGTGATCATTGTTTGTGTTATTGAAGAGAAAGTGATCTTAATGCAACATGGATTAATTATGTGAAAAGGGTTAGTAACAATTAGGGTTTATGCGAAAGCCTCTATCTTCCTATTTGTTAATAACGAAAGTTATTTGATGGAATGCATGATCTTTTATGCCTTTATGTGTCATTTTGCATGGTTATCGTTGTGGTGTTGATACCCTGGCTTTGGAAGTCTTTTAATATATTGATTTATTTCATCGGAAATCTGAGTTCTGTGTTCGAGAAGTTTACAATTTAAGTTTCTGTCTTTGTCGATCTCGGGGAAGTTTTCATCGATATCGAGTTGATCTTACTCGATATCGATGAGATTTTTACTCCATACTAGTCTATTGCTGAGTCTTCTGTCTGTTGGTCGATTTGAGTTTCTGTTGTCGACATCTGTAGTCAATATCGAGGATCACTTTGTCGATATCGACCAGTTTCTATGTTTGCTTTATTTTTCTGCTTTGCTTTGTTATTTCTGTCTTTCTTTCTGTCTTTTTGCTTTATTGTCTGTGAGATTTACAGCTACCTGAGATCCGCTGACACGCTTCCTCGTGGATCGATCCTGACTTCCCACTACTGCATAGGGAGGGAGTCTTGTAATCATTTGCAAGGGACGAAATCTAGTTTGCTTTGGTTTGATCTATATTTTATATTTTGAACTCGATTTCTTCCATCAACAGCGTCTTCTTTGGTTTCAGAGCTCGATCAGCCGTCGGAGGTGATGCAGAGTGGTCGACATCGACTAGAATGTCCTCGACATCGACTACAGTAGTCGGCGTCGAGTTCTCTTTTCATGCAGAAGACTCTTCGCCGAATGGTTGCTCGACGTCGGGTAGAATTTTGTCGACGTCGACTAGATGCTGTTCGACGTCCACTAGATGCTCAGCTTTGCCTTTCTCTTCTTCAACCTCTGGATCTCGTAGTTTGTGCCCGCTCTTTATTTTTAATGGCGACGTGTCCGGATTGCCCCTTAGGATTTGGATTTGTATGCCCAGGGAGCTTTCCGGGTGGCCTTGGGATCTGTGCCACGAGTTGACCTACTTCGGTCTCTATGTTGCGCTTCCAAACATCCATCTCCCCAAACCTTGTATTGAGGTTGTCAAATTGATTCTTGATGGTGCCGGTGGATTGATCGTTCTTATCCTGGTTCCTCCTCATCTCAGGACCATTGGTAGATCATCCCTCCGCTGGTCCCTCTCTGGATGTCCTAGAGCTCTGTATGGTGGGGGGTTCCTAGGGGCACCTTGGTTCCATTGTGGTTGTGATGGACTGTTTTTAGTCGCGTAAACCGTATCAAAATAAAACTCAAACCTACAAACTAGAACTAGTATAACAAGTAAGTAAGAGGTCGATCCCACAGAGAATTAAGTATTTCTCATCAATGTGTATTTACCAATTAGTAGAAATGGGGGTTTTGGTTGATTGAGATTGAAAAGAAAACAAAATAAAATAAAAACAAATAATGCAAAACAATTTAGAGAAGATCGCTTTACCTACAACTGTCCACTTTATTTGGTTGAATTGATATTGTAACTTCCACTTGTCCTGTTAGGTTTCCTATAAATGCCCTTGTCCCGACCTAATATAGTTACTAGTCCAATCAGTCATAGAAACTCTTATCAATCGAATAGTCCCTAAAGAAGGATTAAACCCAATTGATAGCTTTAAGTCCAGAGATTAGCCAAGGTATTTGCAGTCCCTAAAGAGAGATTTAACAACACATCCAACTTCCTACTTATCCAATTAGTTCAATCAACCTAAAAGGGGCAAGTTTGCTACTTAGGTTAAGGTTCACAATCAGGAATCTATAAAACCTTAGCAATTGAATTGATCTAACAAGTTGATCAGGCAAGATAGAACAAATCAATAAACAATCAAGCACGAAGAAGTTGAAGCATTCAAATATAGGAAACAAGGAACGAGAATTAGAAACTCACAATCAATCCAAATAGATGAGTTTAGCTCCTCATGGAAGACATCGCTCAATCTCTCAATTGTATGATGAACGTAAGAATAGAATAGAAGTGATGGAAATAACATAGAAATCGGCCTTATAATAAGTCTAGTCGGCCATAAAACAACTAAGATTAAAAACTAGGGTTTCTTTAAACGAAACGGTGTCGTGCTGGCGACCCATGCTACGGCCGCGGCATCAGCATCCTTTTCCAACCCGCGGCATCCATACTGGCTACGGCCGCGACACATATGCTGCGGCCGCTGCATTGGTCTTTCACGGAAAATCAGTCTCGAATTTTCTCTTGTGGGCAACAGGAAAGTTGTAACTCTCTGAAAGAGTTTTCCAACGCATGGTCATAATAGTCTCAATCGGACAACCGTGCCCTCCAGAAAGTGCAAAACAAGTTCAGCATGTCTGGCGACAACTTCTGCAGACTTGTTCTTCGTTTAGCTTCGCTTCTTCTTCTCAGGACCTCTTGAGATCTTCATGTAAGCTTCTTCGATCAACTAGACATTATCATCTAATGCGTTATCAACCCATGTCTCCTCCTCGGATCCATAGTTACCTGAAATAATCAATAAAAGTGTGTAGATTCCGACTCCACCAACGTAGAGAGCAAATATGCAAATTGTACTTAAACCATGCATGATATGTATCTTAACTAAGCTAAATACAACCTATTATGACTCTCTAAATGCATGCTATCAGGGTGATAGAACCATTGGTCCCCTATATCGTGATTGGGACCCCCTGCGTAAGCTACCTCTTCTCGCGTTTCTGCTAACTGTATTTACTCCGTATGTGGGCACTAAGGAGTGGTGTGCCGATGTGAACCACATTCAATGCAAGGTTGGTTAACAGATAGGAATTTAACTTATTTAAGAAGCTTATAGTTTTGGTCATGGTAGAATTGCTCATTGACATCGGGATGAATCTCCTTAGAAGGCTGATATAGGGGCATGGATGGGGTTGGCCTTGCATAGGCGTTATCATCGTAAGTCATAGGAGCCCCATAGGTGGTGTCGAAGTCGGTGAGCCTTTCGATTGATGCCCAAGCCTCCGTTGGTGTTTGTGCCAGATACTCATATTGAGTGTATTGATTGATCATCTCCTTGCTGGGTAAGTCAAGAGAATTGTAGAAAATTTCCTTAATTACATATGGTGGCTGCCCATGAGTAAGGCAAGATTGCAATAGATCCTTGTACCGATCCTATGCTCGTGCTAGCGGCTCCCCAAGCTTTTGTTAGAAAGTTGTAATCTTCTGGCGTAAGAGCGCTGTTTTGGTAGGAGGAAAGAATTTGTTAAGAAACGCATTCATTACCTCAGCCCATGTGGTGATAGATCGTGGGGTCAGTCCTTCAAGCCACTTCAATGCTGGACCTGCAAGAGACCAACGAAAAGCTTTCATTCTGACATATTCAAGAGTTTCACATTCAGCAATAGTTTGACACATATTAGCAAAAGTAGTAATATGAACAAGAGGGCATTCATGCGGTCTTACTTCAAAAGGAGTCTTTTTTAATTTCAGACAGAAAGGAAGTGAGAATTTCAAAATCATTAGGATGGATAAAGAATAACCAATTCAGACACTGTTACAGTCGGGTGCATGTAATCCTTAGCTGTAGCAGAATATAGGGCGAGCTCAGCTTGAGCCTGCTTCTTTTGTGCCTCTTTCTAATCAGCTTGTGCTGTTGCAACGACGAGAGCAGTGTTGTTGGCTAATAGGTCCCTCTGAAGCCTCTCGATCATCAAAGCTTGTGTTTCCGCATCCGCCATGACTCTTTTTAGTTTAGAGTGGATGCGTAGGAGGCATTCCGGATCGTAGAAAGCGTCGTAGTCAGGTGGTTGACTAGAGCGGCGCATACACCTGAAAATAAACTCAAAGAAAACGTGAAATCAAGATATCTAAGGCGCGAGTGATTGTCTCCCCGGCAACGGCGCCAATTTTTTGTAGGAGGAAATCGAGATTGAAAATAAAATAGGAATAAGATAAGCAAACCATTTTCGTTCTGAGCAAATAATGTTCAAGACTCCTTCCTGTTTTAGCAAAAGGAAGTCAGGTTCGATCCCCAAGGAAGTGGGTCAGCGTATCTCAGATTACGGATGATTCACGAACATAAATCGACTTCAGAGTACTCGACCTCGACTAGGTAGTAGCCGACAGGGGTCAACACAGTCGAATTTGAGCAAAAATCAACAAAACCACTTACGGGCAGTAGTCGACTTCGACTAGTTTCCTCGACGTTGAGTAACCCTGTTCATCTAGAGTACATGTAGAGACAAAAACAACAAACGATCTCGAGCAAAAACCCTAAATCGAGTAATTATTAGTCGACCTCGACTAGTTTAGTCGACGTCGAGTAGTTCTGCAGAAACCTTTGTGCGTCGGCGAAAGATGGTCGAAGAATTTAAGGGTGAAAACGAAGTGTGAGCAGAAAATAACCGGTTTGACTGAATTCGGGTTGTAAATAATTAAACAAAAACTTCTAAGATGGGGGTTTGCAACGACAATAACCAAACATGCATAAGGTAAGATAGAAATAATCATGCAATCTCATCAAAGGATATTCATTTCGAAAACCACCTACAAAAGTACTTACAAAGGTTGATAACTGTCTTGTCAACTGTACACCACTACCCACTAACTCTTACAAGAAATTGACACAAAACTAAATAAATTGTATTCGATGTCAACTACAGTTCAGACACCTTACTCGAGGTCGAGTTCATTAACAAAAAACAGACACAAAATACATAAACCATAAGATATGCTTCAAATGTGAATTACATTTCAATACCTCCCCTTAATTCACATTTCTCTCATACTAATTTTCTCCATAAAGAACACATGCTTGGCTCCACTCAAAGCTTTTGTGACCAAGTTGGCATCTTGGTCATTTGTTCCACAAAACTTGAGTACAATCTCTTCTTTGGCCCCCAGTTGTCTGATGAAGTGGTGTTGCACTTCAATGTGCTTAGTCCGAGCCTGAAATGGTGGATTCTTTGTCATTGCTATGGCTGATCTATTGTCACACCAAACCTCAATTGCTTCAGTGTGATTGCACCCCAAATCAAGCATCAACTTCTTCAACCAAACTGCTTGGCTGGCTGCTAATCCTGCAGCAACATATTCAGCTTCTGAAGAAGACAGTGCAACTGTGTCCGGCTTTTTTGAACTCCATCTCACAACTCCAGATCCCAATCCAAACACAAACCATTAAGTGCTTTTCCTATCATCTAAGCACCCTGTCGAGTCACTGTCAGTGTGCCCTTACAACATAAACTCTTGCGCACTCTCATACCAGATACCATACTTCAAAGTGCCTGCTACATATCTCAGGATCCTCTTCACTACCCCCAAGTGTTGCTTAGTGGGACTACGCATATATCTTGAGACCGCACTCACACTATAAGCAATGTCTAGTCTTGAGTGTGTGAGATAATTCAACCCACCTACCATTCTTCTATAAAGCCTTTCATCAGCTCTTGGAGTGGCATCTTCTCTTTGCAATTTCTCATTAGTATTCATAGGAGTCTGAGCCACATAAAAGGCTTCCATCTTGAATTTCTTCAACAAATCTTTTGCATACTTCTCTTGACAAACAAATGTTCATTCCTTTCCTTGCCCAACTTCCAAGCCTAGGAAGTATTGCAATAACCTCAGGTCTGTCATCCCAAACTCTTTCAGCATAGTTGTCTTTAATTCATCAAGCATAACTAGTGAAGAGCTATAATATATAATATCATCAACATACAAGCAGACCACATTGAACTCAGCCTTGCTCTTTCTCTTGACATACAAAGTAGGCTCATTTTCACTTCTTTCAAAACCACTCTCAAAAAAGAAAGTGTCAATTCTGTTGTACCAGGCCCTTTGAGCCTGCTTCAACCCATACAAGGCTTGCACCAATTAATCTGTACACCTTGGTTTCATCTCCTTTCATCACAAGTCCTTGAGGCTGCTCCACATAGACTTCTTCTTGCAATTCACCATTCAGAAATGTTGATTTCACATCAAGTTGGAAGATTGATAACTTCCATTGAGCAGCCAAGGCCAACACAACTTTTACTGTCTCAAGTTTTGCCACTTGTGAGAAGGTTTCTTCATAATCAATACCTTCTTATTGTGCATAGCCTTTTGCAACCAACATTTCCATATGATTTTGCACTTTCCCATCAGTGTGGTATTTTGTTCTAAATACCCATTTTAAACTAATGGCCTTCTTTTCTTTTGGCAAATCCACCAACTCCCAAATTTGATTCTTCTCTATGCACCTCATCTCTTCTCTCATTGCAGCTTGCCATTCTTTTCCATCTTTTGCTTCATCAAAGCTCTCAGGATCAGTGGCAATCAAGGCAAGCACACATCTCTTATACACATCTGCTAAGGTTCTGAATTTTCTTGGAGGTGATTCACTTGATGAGCCTTAAGATGGAGATTCTGTACTGCTTGAGGAATTTCTTGGTGTTGAAGGAGTTGAAGGAGAGTTTGAATTCAACTCATTTATGTCTGCTTCATCTTCTGTATCAATTCCCTAAGAAGAACTCTTAACAATGTTGATCTCCTTTGTCATAGTCCCACACTTTTCTTTCATCTAGTCCCATTCAGCCTCCTCATCAAACACCACATTTCTGCTTATGATAGTCCTTCCTTTCACTGGATCAAATAACTTGTATGCCTTAGATTGATTGGCATACCCAATGAAAACACATTTCTCATCCTTCTCATTTAGCTTTGATCTCACATTGATTAGAGCATAAGCAACACATTCAAACACTCTAATGTGTTGTACTGATGGCTTCTTTTCTCTCCATACTTCAAAGGGTGTTTTATCTAACACAACTCGTGTGGGAGATCTATTCAACACATACACAACAGTAGCAACTGCTTCACCCCAAAACATCTTTGGAACATTTCTAGCCTTTAGCATGCTCCTAGTCATCTCAACTACTGTCCTATTCTTCCTCTCAGCCACACCATTTTGCTCTGGAGTGTAAGGAGTTGTAAGCTCTCTTCTAATTCCATGTTCATCACAAAATGAGGCCAATTCATTGGACATAAACTCTCCACCTCTATATGTCCTCAAGGCCTTTATCATTTTGCCTAACTGTTTCTCAACCAATGCCTTGAATATTCTGAAGTTGTCAAATTCATTGTGTATGTATAGGCCCACACAAATCTGCATGAAGCAACTCCAGGCACTCACTAGCCCTCCAAGCTTCTCTATTTGTGAATGAGCCTTTACTTTGCTTCCCATACAAGCAGCCTTCACACAGGTCAAGCTCTCCTATCTTAGACAATCCCTACATCATTTTCCTGGTGCTGAGCATCTTCAAACTATGCAAGTTTAGATGCCAATATCTGAGATGCCACAGTCGTGTAGCATCATTTTCCTTTGCAGTCATGGCCTTACTTACATTTGTTGACAAATCACAAGGGAACATCCTATTCTTTGTCATAGGCACCACATTCACGAGATGACGAGTTTCCTTCCCCCTAATCTTCCATTCATTTTCATCAAAGAGCAAATAATATCCACTTCCTTGCAACTGTTCTACACTTAAAAAGTTGTGGGCTAATTAAGCTTGGGACATATTGCACATCTGACAAAATTTTCACTCCACCCTCAACACTCATGATGGTAATTACACCTCTACCTTCACACTGCAACACCTTGTTATTACCTAGCCTGACCTTTCCTTTCTTGGTTTCATCAAGCTCACTAAACATACCTCTTACACTTGACATGTCGTTTGAGCATCCACTATCATGGTACCAAATATCATTGGTATTCTCAGCCACCAGGGTGAATGCCATAAACAACATGTCTCCTTTCTCATTGTTCTCAGAATAATTTGCATTTTTATGCTCATTTTCTTGTTTTCCCAACAAAATGGTTCCTTATACCCATATTTTTTTACAATAGTAGCACTGAATACTACTTCTCTGAGACCTTGACCCATTTCCCTGGTTTTTGTTTGAGTCTCTCCACTGATCTTTTTCTTGATCACCACCATTTCCTCTTCCCGATCCACCTTGTGAGCCTCTACCATAGCCTTTACCATCACGGCCTCTAGAGCTACCTCTGTAGCCCCCTTTTCCTCTGTGACCACCTATATAGCCACCTCTTCCTGATGGATTTTCATGCTTGATTTTGGAGGTCTCTTCCTTTACTTGAAAGACCTTTTCATCCTTCTGCTCACTGGTTCTACTTAGCCTCTCTTTATATTCTTGAAGAGAGCTTGTAAGTTCCTCAAGCCTGTACACAGACAGGTCTTTTGACTCTTCTATGGTTGCCACCACATGATCAAATTTGTTGGAAAGATTTCTTAGCACCTTGCTCACCAATGTTTCAGTACTTATCTTCTCACCATAAGCTCTCATATGGTTAACGATTCCTGAGACCCATGACAAATATACCTGCACAGACTCCTTCTCTTGCATTGAAAGTGTCTCAAATTCTCTCCTCAATTATTGCAGCTTAACTGTAATCACCTTCTTATCTCCCAAATATTCTTGCTTCAATATTTCCCAAGCCTCATGCGACGTTGTTGCAGCAACAATCCTTGGAAAGATCTCATCTTCCAAGGCACTTAATTTGTATCATAAGCAAAGCCTTAGAGTTGTTCTTTCTTTTCTCTCTCAACTGTTGATCAGGTTCTCCTGTAACATTATCCTCAAAACCTTGATCAACCAAATTCCACACTTCTTGATACTTGAAGAGAGTTGTGATTTTCAAGCTCCAGAAATGATAATTGATCCCCTTAAACATTGGCAATTCAGGATTGCCATTTCCACCATTGCCAGAGTTCTAAATATTTGATCAGAACTTCACTCAATGTGTTTCCCGTGTGTATAACCTCACAATCTCTCAAACCCGGAACTGAAACCCGATTGGAAACCTTAGTTTGCTCTGATTCCAAATGTTAAAACTCCAATTGAGGATCAATTAGCTACTGGTGCACACTTAAAGACACTAGACCACAAAACTTCTCACAAAACAGAGAGAGAGAGAGAGAGAGAGAGAGAGAGAGAGAGATTGAGATTGAGATTAACTGGCAATAACTTCACACACACATTCATTTCGAAAACCACCTACAAAAGTACTTACAAAGCTTGATAACTGTCTTGGCAACTGCACAGGACTACCTCACTAACTCGACTAACCAACCCTTATAAGAAACTGACACAAAACTAACTAAACTTTACTCGATGTCGGCTACAGTTCAGACACCCTACAAGAGGTCGAGATCATTAATAGAAAAAAGACACAAAATACATAAACCATAAGACATGCTTCAAATGTGAATTACATTTCAACAAATGAAAGATGGAAAGGTGGGGAGATTTCATTTGGTATCAAAATGAGAGAGAGATGGAAAATGGGAAAGAGATGAAGATGGGTGAAAATGGTGGTGCCATCTGAATGGAGACATGTGACAGTGTTTTGGAATCAATTGAAATTAGGAGGGCTTTGAGCTGTTTGCATCTTGCCCAAAAGCGGTAAAAAATTGCATGGAAGAAGGAGGGTGGGGGAAGGTGGGTATTCACTCAAATTGGGGAAGAGGAAGGTTGGTGGAAATTTCATCAATTCAAACATCACAAAAAGGGAATCATGGGGCTGAATTTTTTATAAACATGGGGAAGAGACAATAAATTGTGGTCTCGAAAGCGAAAATTTAAATTTCTAAACGTTAGCTCTTGAAACCCTATTGTTTTGATCTTATCCCAACTCGATCAAAATAAGGTTTCAAAATCAAGAGGATATCGATATTCAAAATGAATTTTGAATACCAAGGCGGAAAGACGGAATTTATCTCATACAGTTCAAAATTGGGTCGGGATCCGCTTTAAGGATTTAAAAATAGGAATATTGAATTGAGGATGAGAATTTTTTAATTATTTGAGTTTTCTGACTTAAATCAATTTTAATTATTTATATTTAAAATATTATTTTAAAACTCGAGGTCTTTACATTATCCTCCTCTAAAAACAAGTTTCGTCCTAGAGACTAAAATCATTTTTAAAACCAAGGGGATTTTCTAAAATCCGAGTCAACTCTCCCTATGTTAGTCAAACAGATTTTCCAACATTCAAGCCTCACATCATCCACTTTTAAGAGCTAGTCCCATATTTTCTTCCTAGGTTCCATTCTCAGAATCAATTCCACTCTTTCAAGTCAAGATACTATCATGCTCAAAATATGTTTCAGAATCTGGTATAACAACATAACTAAATTATACTATCAAATCAAGATACTATAATGTCAAGTTACATAAGATCGTGATTTATGTTGATATCTTAAATTGATGAGTTGAAGCATGTTGATATATTAGAATGATGAAATATGATGTATGATATATGAATACTATATGATGATGAACGAGATATTATGATGAAATGTTATATGATAAGGTGATAAATATGGAAATGATTATGATGTATGATATGTTGAGATGAGATGATGGGATGAGTGATGATGATCAGATGATATGACATGAGATAAGATGAGACTAGGGGTGGGCACGGGACGGGATTAGAGGGGACGGGACCGGGACGGGGCTCATCCAGATTAATTTTTCCGGGACGGGACCGGGACAGGATTCATCTTTTTTTTTTATCCCACATGGGCCTTATCCCGCACGGGACGGGGCGGGACGGGCCTTGTCCCTCAAATGAGAATAATAAAATATTATTAAAAAAACTCGAAAAATAAAAAATAATTTCATAGTTATATTATATAATGTTCAATAGTAACACTGTCATCACAATTTAATTTAAAATCCAACTGCTGGCACAAGTAATAATCCTAATCTTACAATGTATGTGAATGTATGTAAGTGTTAAAAAAAAAACTAAATCCTAATCTCACAGTAGGTAAATGTAAATGTGAGTGTTTAAAATTTAAAAAATATATATATATATATATATATATATATATATATATATATATATATATATATATATATATATATATATATATATATATATGCGGGACCGGACCGGGATTTGCGAGATCCCATAGTCTCGTCCCGTATTCCGTCCCGCCTATTTTTTGCAGGACGGGATTTACTTTTTTTTTTCCTCAAATCCCACCAGGACCGGGATGGGTCCAGGACGGGACTGAGATTCGCGGGATTTGTGCCCAGCCCTAGATGAGACTATGCTGATGATATGGCATGATGATGATGATAAATGAGTTACTTCCTTTTATTTAGCTTCTGTGTAGCGGTAAATGGGTCCTATTGGGCCTTAGACATATATCTGTTTATGTATATTTGTTAGGTGATCTATGACATGTGGGCTTATCTGCCTGCTGCTTTACTTTTGCTGATCCGCTTCTTCAGATAAGTTCCCTAGGGGGCTTACTTAGATTGGACTCTCATGCATATACATATATGGTATAATAGGTGTTTGCAAATGCATAAAAGCATGAGCATGTATTATCCTTCTTGGGTTTCACTAATTGATTGAGCATCTGTTTACTCCATGCATTTAGAACAGAATGACCATTATCTATGAGTCATTAAAGTCGTTGCTAGGTTCAGAAGACAGCCCAGCCCCATCGGGTTTGTCCCGATAGAGTCCGATGAGATTCAGAGCATGAGCATGACTTCATAAAATTATTACGTTATGGTTCGGCGGCAACCGAGCGTCCTACCTCGGTGTGGATATTGACACTTGACCACAATCTGGGTATGGATACTAATCCTAATGTGGGTATTGATAGAGAGGTATATCATACCCCGACGTGGGTATAGACTGAGAAATTCAGACATGCCATGTGTGTTTAATTCTCGTATTGCATTAGAAGCAACTTTATTAGGTATAGAGTGTATTATGTGATCACAATAGGTACTTTCGGCTGAGAGACTACTATGTGCTCCATGGAAGGGTTTTCTTATGGCGATATATGATTGAGAGACTGATCAGACTCCACCATACTTTGAGACTTAGCACTTTATTTTTGTCATTTTGGTTTTGACCTTGCTCTGTCGTGGCGACTTTGTATCGTATTTATGGTTGCATGTTTTGAACTTAAATTGTTTCTTGCGGATTAGACATTTAGGAAAGGTTGGCCCCCAATGGATCTTTCTCGAGTTTTAGGGTTCCGAAATCTCTCCTTTCCATCTAACTCTTTAATCTGACACCTCAACCCGTCCATGGATTGCAAGATCCAAATGAACGTATCCAACCTTCGAAACGTAACCCGAATATTTATACTCGGGTTATTACAGAAAAAAATATTGATTGTTATCTATGCAAAATTTTATATTTGAACATAATACATATGGTTAAAAATAAAAATTTATTATCAATAAACAAATTGGCAAACAGGGTATCTATCCGATAAATATCCATATTCATCCATAACAAGAACTAATTAATTATTTTGTATTTTATTTCAAAATCTAAACTAATTATATACTACTCCGTCTATATATGTGTACGGTAAAAACAAACCTGAAAAACAATTTCAACTCTAAATAACGATACATTGCATAGATGACAGATGCAATAAATAATTAAATTTAATAAATATAAATACATGTTCATTTACATTGTTCTACATATAATTCCAAGATGACAGATGCATTCGAAGATGGCAAATGCATTCAAGGAGAAGAAGAATAACCAAAAAACAATTTCAACTCTAAATAACGGTACATTGCATATATAAATTATGATTATTTTTATAGAAAATTGTAAAAAATACTCTAGCATTTAGGGTTTGTTGCGCTCAACACCCATGATTCATGTGTGTGTTTCACGGGAAACGGGTCATGGGGTCAGTGGGAGTAAGTCGGAGGCGCCCTTGGAGATTTATATTAGGTCATCCTAGTTGTTTCATCCATAATTGCATGACTCTATATATTATTGTATTCACAAGCATGATACGATAGGCATGTTTAACCCATTACTTAGGTTCATCTTGTTCATTTTGCTATGCTCCCATTATCACAGCATGATTTAACATATTTCATTGTCATATTAGTGAATAAATTTATCTACCACATGTTAGGAATCCGCATGATCGATGTCTTCCCCTTAAAATAGGCTCATGATAGTGTGGTTGCTCTATTCTTATATCATGGTAATGTGAGTTCTGTAGTTGATGGATGTATGCTACAACTTGATGTCCAATATGCCTCTATGACGCTTGATTTCCAACATGCTTACCAACTTGTAATGACATGATAATCTTCTTATTACTCTAGGGTAGTCTCTTATATGACTGTTAAGGAGTGAAGCTGCTCGACCGACCCTACCGGCTTTTTCCTGCCCTCATGAACACATGACCTCACACATCGCATGATCACACACCACGTCATATCTAGATTTCGTACATGCCTTGACATATGTTACTAGTATCGTGAAGGATGTATGCTTCCCAAATACAGCTCGTCATGTGATTACGTATCGTGCTTATCCTATCATGTAAATTTCGTTACCATGAATGCGATAATTTTTATGCCACTTTAGTAGCGCATCACCACCACAATCAGTAACCCAAGCCGTTAGCCACTAAGGTTTGCCTTGTTTATACATATCTTAGCTCACACAGTGATAGAGATGGGATCAATCTATCACCTCATAGGGTCGACTAGCACACACTAGTATGACAGTGTGCTACAAGGAGCGCTTCTCTAAAGCGTTGTCCACTCAACCTGTAAAGGTGTTCATCTCATAGTCACGTAGACTTGAGAACCATTTTACCCTACAACACCTTGCTTTTCTGAACCAATGGGCGCAGGAGCATAGTTACGAGTCATATAAATGACTTACTATAAATTACCCATTCAGTCTTTCCCAACCGGAGAGACTTCATCCTGACATCCAAAGATAGTCAAGGCGGATATCATCTCATTCTGTTCCCATAAGAATTGAGATACCTTACACCTATAGTGACAAACACTTATAGGAACGTTTGTTCGTGTGAGAGAACAAACTATGGTTCAGTGACATGTAACATATTTCATATTTACATCACCAGTTTTCACCATGTCAATGGCACAGCATAAAAGTTAAGACCAAAGTCTCCCACTTGCTAAAAACTCAAATCAGAGAGGTGGCTCGCATAACCATCAAGAGTTAAACATATTATGACAACGTTGTTCTTGAACAACGTCTCTCTAACTAGACAGGATTTGATCTGGATATCATTTGATCTCCAACATCCTTTGGAAATCCTGGTATTGACAAAAATGGTGAGTCACAACCCATAGTCATGACATCCGCTGATCCCCATATTTCGTCAGAACCAAATTTTGTGTTTTCAGAAGAATCCTTTTTCATAATCTCCTCGGAAGCTACTGATGATGTAAGAACCTCATCTTTCGTGGTGGAATGATAAGCAAGACAGTTTCTTGCTAGACATCAACGTCTCTTCTCCTTGGAGATAAGACCTACGGACTGATGTTGATACATACATCAGTGTCTCCTCCCTTAGATCACTAAGATCCATATCTATGTTCCAACATGATCATAGACATCATCCACCATAACACAAGACACAGTCTACAAGAGTACTTTTGCAATCATTTATCGTGTTCAGTGCATAAGACTCGAATCAGTTTGTAAACAAACACATGTTCGATTGTCTCATCTCAGCATACAACCTAATGCGAGATTGTACTTAGTTTCTCAAGTGTTCCTCACTTAATCCACTTCCTATATAAGTCCATTTATACATTTCCATATATGAGAATGACATGCCTGAGATTATACGAAATAACCTCTTAGAAAACTACCCAATTTCTATGTAACAGATTCACCTGAAAATTGTATCAAAGTTGTCATGCTAGAATCACAACATAGTTGGCTATCAGTGCGTCATCTACAACATCAGAAAGTTAAACTTTCCAATATGACATACTTACAATAATTCATATTTTGAACACAAAGTACAAAACATTTCATCATTGTCGTCTAGATGCATGTTTCAATGCTGACATAGGTGTGAGTACAAGACTAGAGTCTTTCTCAAAACCTTAGCAGAAACTTTTCTAGAAAACGAATTTCCAGAAGTCCTTACAATGGGAAAAACATTACAATCTAGGTTAACTTGTAAACAGATACAAGCTTTTGTAGCCATTCATCGGTCTGATTGAACACAATCTAACCATGTAGAGAGAAGGTTCCAACCTAACTCTCTTGATCTAGGGTATAACTCTCAATGGATCACTCCGCCTATAAAGCTTTAAGAACCCAATTATCTCATTGCTTTATGTCTAGGCAGGATAGAAACCAGTTCGAAACATGGCTTCTTCCATGGGCTCGTTATCTGTCATCACCACCATCCGCTGGTTGTGTCTTAGAGCTACCAACAGATAACAGACTCTAAGTAGTGATTGATGCTATCTCATTTGGATACTTTTGGAGCAACCACATCTAATGTGTTTCTGAGATACCTCATGTTCAAAACAACTCCCACTCTAAAGTGGTTTCGATATGCTCACAACTGTTCTAGATAAAAATTCTGAACTCGAAACACATTTGTTCAACAAGTTGTGAGCCAAGAACAAAACTTCTTTAGCTTTGAACATTCTCAGGAACACTAGATCACGATTGACCCAGAATATCCTGAATGTTAACGTGGCAAGATAGCTTGTATTACACCTATCATAGGACGATGTAATAACTGAACTACCAGAGGCTATGCTGTGGTTTCATCAATCAAAACTCATCCTAAGTTGTCTTAACAACTGTCTCACATACATGATTAAGAATCCCTTATCTACGAAAACTCATTTTCCTTATCAAATTGCTCTCGTCAATCTTAGAAGTTCGCATTTCCAAGATGATTTAAGAATATGATCATGTACCTAGCCTCATGCCTAGTACACACATTCTACATGTTACCTTTCATCCAAATGAATTTGATGCAACTAAACAGATAAGGCTAAAATTTTCAAGAACTAGATGTTAAGCTTATTCTATATTTTCAGGTTCACCAAGTGACCCTTAATCATAAGTACATCTCCCAGAGATCATCTTATGTCTTTAGCCTTTAACATGACACTTGTGCCATCTCCAGGAAGTAACTAACCAAGGATTGTCCAACAAATGAACTACTCCACAAATCAGCACAATACGCACTCAGCAGAAACCAATGCTTGGTGCTCGAATTTGACCATTTCGGGCAATTTTAGTCAACAGAAGAATTTAAGACAGAAAAACTTTTTGAACTTCATCTGATTTCTCCATCACTCAATGTGAGAGAAAGCATGGATATATGTTAACCAACAAGCTCACCTTGTATATCAACATCAATTTATACACCCTTATATCCATATTGATCTTAGGAGATCATGAAATTCAAATAGCACAATAGAATTTGTGCTTTAAGCTTCTAAATTTTGTAGAACACAATCTACAAAAAATGTAGTGATCTGTTACAAGTAACAATTACCCTCGAAGCCTCAAGAGAAGTGCTTAACGCAATAAGCATCTAATCTCTTTGGACAATCCCACAATGATCATCCTAGACATACCCCAAGGTGTGTCATATCATTTTCAGATGAGGAAACATCCTCTTCTGACGACTCTGTCTCTTCTCAAGTTCCGTTGAACCTTTTCTTCCACTCGCTAGTAGAATACCTTTTTAGAGTATGCATTTCATTTACCCTTTATCACTTTGCAAAGTCGTTAAATTACGCTTCCATAGTGACACTTCTCATGAATTGCAACAATTTATTGAGGATTAGAAAATGTCAAGATCTGAACTTGACATCATCTTATACGATTGGCTTCAGCTAAACTTCCAAGTTCAGCACCAATCCTTGGGTATATCATCTGATCTAGTTGCCTAGTGATCAACTTGAACCAAGTAGATCGCAACTTCATCATTTGGACCTAGCAACGACTTGCTTATTCCCAATGATCAGATTATGCATAAGTTACAAATCATATTTGCAACCATTATCACAAAAGTGACAAATTTAACCTCTTGTTACAAAAACAAAATCGGTAAACTTATGATCATAACATTGGAACCAAAATCCAATAAGATCTCAAGGCATGTTCCATTACTAGCATCATGACATCACATGGTCTTTGTAAGGAAACTTTAGAAGCCCCTGACATTTTCAGAAAAGCTAAACCTTTATTACTACGATATAAATCGATGTAATCTCAGTTCTGCTAACTTCTTATTCAGATCAGTGAAATGAGTATATTACCCGTCTATCACCATTGACCAGAAACAGGTTACCGTTCATGCACGAAGCACAAACCAGCACATATCATCATTTACCATGACCTTCGAAGTAAAAACATACTTATAGCATGCAATCAACTCCGTTAGAACACAAATTCATGACGACATAATCGTCCGTCTGACGATTTCCAAACAACGTATGTTTAAGATTATCTTTTGAACTGTGCCAGCCAGTCTAAAGATTTGCTCCCACTAGGACCAACGTCCCTCAGTGAAATAGAGTACACTAAATAACAATTTTCTTTAGCATGAAAATGCCTTAGAAACATGCAATTCAGTTTTACAACTCTTTTAATCCGAGAAAATCCAAAGTGAGCTTTACAAATTAGAAAATAATTTTTAAAGCCTAGGACTCAAGAGTTGAACTCTCATCAAGTCCACCTGCTCATTTTCTAATTTTCAAGGGAACTGCTTTACTGTTGAAGTACCCAAAGTATTCAACCTCAGCTCACTTTATTTGTATGTCCAACGTATGGACATAAGGTCCTTGCCCCTTAAGGGTTTATTCAGAATTTTTGGAACTACGTTTAAAAACGCTATTCAAAATTACTGAACATATTTCACCCATTTTACAAATGAATTACTTGCTCGATTACCTTGCAATCACACTCAAACAAGTTAAGTGATTTTTCTATAATTTCAAGTACATCACCACATTAGTAGTAAAAACAAGAAATTATTCAAGGTTTAAAGATGCATCCCAAATGCATATCTCTTACAATCTTTACATAAAAGATCTATTTCTCATGTTTTAATTAACTTACATAAAGTCAATTTTCCGTTTTAAGTTAATAAGTTATACGCAATAACAATCCGTTAACTCAAAATAACTTTAAACAATTCACAATTGAATTATTTAAAATTGCTCAATTTTCAAGTAAAACGATATTCAACCAAGGTTAAACATCCTTGAAAAACAAATTCTTAGAAAAAAGAATTTTAGAGAGCTCGATCCGTATGTGAACGAATCAGCATAACTTATGACTCATCATCGCTCGTTATTAGATAAAGGGTCACATAGGTAGATATATCATATAACTTTCAAGTTCGTTCGCTTCAATCAAAAATTCAATTAAACACATAGTCCGAACAAAATTTTGAGAGCAAACATCACCAGGAAAGCTGTTTCAACGGACCTAGTTCACATAACTTAGTCACAGCTTGGTCATATAAAAGCGATGATTTGCGTTCGAACCGAATCGGGCTAAGCCCAACTCATTAAACGCAACCCACCAAGTCTCAGTCCGAGTCTGAACTCGACCAAGACAAGTCCAATGCTCGGTCAAACACGACAAGTCACCATCCAAAACGAATCTGGACAAACCACTCACGTTCAACATATAACAGCAAAGTCCAAATTATATGCTCAGCCAATTTTTGCAACAAACAAATTGGATAGGCCCAAACAAAATAGGCCCAAACCAACCGGCCCAGCTTTTCAAACAAGCCTTTCTAAGTCAACACCTTGACCAAAAAGCCCAGCTGTGGCCCGAAAGCCCGACCAGGCCCGAGAGCCTAGGTCACCCACACCCCGCTCGACCTGAATCCAGACACAGCGAAGCCCGAAAGAACACCCGCCGCCTCCATGGCAACAGCTCGGAGCTGTGTTTGAGGTTGCCAGCGACTTCCACAAGCGGTGGCTCAGGACGCCGCCTGCACCCACGAAGGATGAGCAACGTCAGGCGCCGCCAAGCCCAGGAGCACACTCGACGCCGAACGGGTCTCCCTTCTCCTCCCACTGTGTAGAAGCTCCCCACCGTCGACGACCCAGGCGGTACCGCCGCCGCCTCCTAGTGCTCCGCCGAAGAGCACGGTTGCGAGCAAGGCGCTGCCAGGCCATGGATCTTCGGCGAGAGCATCCCAGAGCAGGAGAAAGGAACGCCGTCAATTATAACAGGCGGTAGCACCGCCGCTCCTTGTACTCCGCCGAAGAGCACGGTAGAATCGACACCGCCAAGCCCTCGCCGGCGACGCAAGCATCTCTTCTTCCCCGTCTGGTCTCCGCTAAACCAACTACCACAACGAATGCAGATTTAGGAGTGAACTTCTCAGATCTAGGCTTGTTCACGAAGAACACAGACACTAAACCCCAGATTCAACATCAAATCCATCATAAACGACTACAATGAATGCAATCGACTACAACGAATGCAATCAACGCATCACAGATCTCGAACTCATCAAGGTAAGAATGAATCGAGCCCCAATTTGTCCGATTTGATCGCGAAAATTGCTCAAAAGAGTTGAACCCTAAGCTCGAATTCAAAAGGAACGAAGATCCCAAAATTCATCCCATAGATTCGAACACCAAGCACACATAGATCATAGAATTTCAACCCAATTGAAATCCAAACCAAGCATGAAATTTATTTGAGCAATTTGATGGAAAAGCAGAGAATAGAGAGCTGGTAGATGAAGACGACTTCTCATAATTGGGCAGTGCGGGTGTGGCTCCACACAACACAAATTAAAAGCATATAATTTCCATAAAAACAGTAGCCTAGTTCATCAAGCAAGAACACGGCAAAAAATAAAGGACTTTTCAGGTTGAATTTAGTTATGGAACCTAATTCATGCTGTTATTCAATCCGATCGAACAAATTCAAAGGCAATTTGATCCTAAAGCTCTGATACCAATGATAGAATTTGAGAGATATACAGATTACCTCGAGTAGCGGAAGCAGAATCTGGATCGTCTTGCCTTCGAATTTGATCACCAGGTAGATCTCTATAGCCCTAAATCTCGTTAGAGATTCGGGAGCAGTAGAGAACCTACGATTCACAGCCTACACACAATAGGAGGGAATCGGAGAGGAAGGAGACTCTCTCCATGGAGGAGAGTTCTCTGTGGGTTTTCTCTCCTTAAGGGAACGTCTGACGAACAGACCCTCTAGGGTTAGAGATCAGGAGAGAGGAGTCCCTCTTATTTTTCTCTTTCTTTATTTATTAGATAAATTAATATATAACGAATATATATTATTTATCCTAATATTAATTAATTCTTAACATATAAGAATTAATTCCCTAATTACGGAAATTAGGCTATTTATCTTTTGGGCATATATAAATTAATGTCCGAATTATATCTTCTAATTCTTACAGATTTGACTATATTTTGTTTGATTAAGAATCATAGAGATGGAGATTGATTGGGATTTGTTGAGATTGACATGTTTGTATGTTAATATTGTGGAGGATGCAATTTTTGTTATAAATGATTTTATATATGAATTTCCATTTGTTCTTTGGGAATGAGATGTTAGTTTCATCTTGATAATGGCAGAAAAATGGATAAGTGGATGGTGCAACTTCCACATCATACTAATGAATACAATGAGAGAATTGGTGATTTTGTGAACTGGGTTTATTTGAATGCTAATGGGGGCCGAGAACCAGTGAACATTGGAGAATTATACTCATAACTTTTTGTTTTCTGGTGTGGAACCTGCATATATAAGATGGCACAAGCATGGTAAGCCACACCATGAATCAAGAAGTTCCTTGCTATAAGAAGGCAAATCCTCGACCAAAAGGGATTTTTCTTCTAGTGAGCGTCGAGTTATGGGCATTCTACACAATAGTTTCCTTTATCACGCCGGATACAAAACATTTTTCGATAAAGGCTGATGTGCGCCTATTTTGCCATTTTGGCATTAACGTTTGTATCGATTTCTGTATGCATTTCATATTATTGAGTTAGAATTATATAGAATCTATGTAGTTTATACTTATTTTCCAATTTTGAAGGTCTACAATAGTTTCTGTTTAATTTTGCATAAATCGATACACTTTATTCGAAGAAGGAAGAAAACCATGGTAGAGCTGGAGGTCGACTACAAAGAGTCCATGTTTGAGCAGAAGCTGAACCAGAACACATCGCGCAAAAGACAAAGAAGAAAGCACTCGATATCGAGTACTTTTGGTCGAAATCACCTCCTGGAGCACTAGTCGAGCACAAGACCACTCGAGAGCACAAATTCTACTCGATGCCGAGTACCTGTTCAGTGCAATCCGAGCCGAGATCGAGGACAAATCCGAGGAGCAGACAAATTCTACTCGATGTTGAGCAGACAAATTTTACTTTAGAGAATTTTAATTGTCTTATTTGTTTTATTTACCAGTTATATCTTAGGAAAGAGATAGAAATTAGATAGAGATAGAGTTGTTCTTTCCTTGATTAGCAAGGATTGAACACTATAAAGAAGGCCATAAGGGCTAAGTTTTAGCATGATCCAATTCTATTCTACAACACAATTTACATTTGAACGTAGGAGTTTTAGAGAGAGCTTGGCCGAGTAGAGTTGAAACAGGTGAGAGCGGATTTGGCTTTATTCGATTATAAGCTTCGTTTTGATTTAATGCAAGTTAGTTCTTTTATATTATTGATGTGTGTTTTGATGATGAAGAGCGAGTAGTCACCCAACTTCTAGGGTCGGGATGAGCCCGATGGTAGCCACGTAAGATAATGCATGAAAGATACAATCTTTATTGCGATTTCATCTTCTATCTCTGATTTACATGATTCTTCTACGACAGTGTCGAATGTGATCCTAATTTGTGTTATTGAAGCAAAAGTGATCTTAATGCAAACTTGGATTAATTACGTGGAAACGGTTAGTAACAATTAGGGTTTATGCGAAAGCCTCTATCTTCCTAGTTGTTAATGACGAAAGTTATTTGATGAAAAGGCATGATCTTTTATACCTTTAGCATGATTCTTATATGGTTATCATTGTGGCGTTGAAACCCCGATTCTAGGAGCTTTTAGTTTATTGATTTACATCCACCAATTTCTTGTTTACTTTAGTTGTTTTTATTTCATCAAGGTTACATTTTTCTGCACTAACAGACACTGGACATCGACCGGTCTAGTCGATATCAAGTAACTGAGTGGTCGAGATCGAGTACATCTACTCGACGTCGAGTACTTTCGTTTTTTGCAGTGCAGATTTGTAGGGAAGTTGACAGTGTGGTCGATATCGAGTACTTTTACTCGACATCGAGTACTCTTCTGGTCGATTACAAGGAGAACTTGGAACTTGAAGGGCGAGCGCTGACACGCTTCTTTGTGCATTCGATCCTCAATACCCTATCACTTCAACGAGAGAGATTCTTCTATTTTATTTGCTTGGATAGGGAGTTAGTTTGGCTTATATTTCATATTGATTTTATAACTAGATTTCCCTCCACAACAAAGGCCCTAGGGACATTGACGACCCTATGTTCGATGATGTCGTCGATGATGATTACCAAAAGTATGAGAGGCTTTTAGTGGAAGCTCAGACTTTGCTATACCCTAGTAGCACTAAGACTATTCAGGGTGCTATTTTAAATTTAATGAAGATGCAGGTAGTCAATGCGTGGTCATATAAGAGCATGCATGACATGTGTAAATACATTAGTAGATCGCTCCATCCTAAACACAAATACCCCGTAGATGGAATGAGGATGGGGAAGCTTTATAAGGACATTGGTTTAGGCTTTTAGAGTATTGATGCTTGTGAGAATAATTGTGCATTGTTTCATAACAATATGCAAATTACAAACTATGTCCAATATGCCACCCACCTCTTATCTGACCACGCATTGAAAGGTAGAAAGATCCCTAAAAAAGGTCATTCGATACTTTCCCTTGACTCTTGGATTGAAGCGATTGTACATGGAGTCGCATATTGTGAAGCAAATGCGTTGGCATGGCTAGAGGGTGAAGGATGACGATTAGATGAAACACCCAACAGATTGGGAGGCATGGTAATAGCACACAATTAGGTACTGTAATAGGTTGCATTTAGGTTAGTTTAATGTATATATTGTATAATTTAGTTTGCATATTGCATTTCCACTCGCTATGCTAGTGGAGTCAGAATCTACATGTTTTTATTGATTATTTCAGATAAATGTGGATCTGAGGAGGAGACATGGATTGGTAATGCATTGATTAATAAAGTCAAGTTTATATAAGGAGCTTAATAAATATCTAAAGAGGTCATGAAAAGAAGAAGAGGGCATAACCGAAAAACAAGTTAGTAGATGTTATCGCCCGAGAAGCTAAACTTGTTTTAAAATTTCTATAGGTCTCGTTTGTCTAATTGATTATTATAAGTATGTACTGGAAAACTCTTTCCGAGGGTGTTGTGAGCCTAATTTGCCTTGATTTATACTTACTTTTATATCAATTTCTGCATGCATTTCATACATTCGGGCTAGATTAATACAGAATCTATATAGTTTACGCTTATTTGCCAAATTGTGGAGTCTATACTAGTTTCTGTTTAATTTTGCAGAAATCGAGACAATTTACAGAAATTCAGAGGAAGGAGGAAAAGCGCAAAGTCAACTACAGAAAGTCCAAGGTCAAGGAGTAGCGGAACCAAGACAAATCGAGCAAAGACAAGGAAAATCGACTCGACATGAGCCGGTCGATATCAACCAACCTTGGTCGAAATCGAGTTAAGCAGGTCGATTTTCACCCAGAGCCCAGGATCGAGTGATGAAGAAGGGAACTGGTCGATATCGACCAGAGTGGTTTGAAGATTCGATAATGTATAACAAAGTAGAATAAAGATACTCTAGAAGGGGGGTTGAATAGAGTATGTCAACTTTTCGCTGTCAATCTCAAGACTTTTGAAACGCTTGCAAAACCCTTTGAGAGTAAACTCAATTCTTTCGATCGGGAAACCCGAATCATAATAAAGTTATACAATTCGAAACAAGTGCGGAAATATTGGTAAAGCAATAAGTAAAGAACATGACGAATTGTTAGCGAGGTTCGACTCCTTAAAGGCTTAGTCCTCGCCTAGGGTTCTTCAACAACCCTAGGAATCAACCGGCTTTATTGATTCACAAGACTTAGGATCCTAATAGCTCACCGAGAAGTCTCTCTCCTATAGAATTGCAATCTAGTCAACTCACGTTCCCTTGGAGTCCAAGACCAATCTAGAAGAGCTCACCTCTCTCAGCTATCTAGTACAATCCTCTTACACTTCGTGCATCAATTGCCTAGTGCTCACTTCTTGAGTTATAAACTCTCGAGTATAACACTCTCTCAGAATATATCATATAAGCTCACTGTGTAACTCTCAAATGCTTTGAAAAAAAAGATACGACTCTTAACACCTAGCAGAGAGTACACGAAGAAGACAAATTGACTTGAGGGCTGAGTGTGCGTTGTAGTTCAATGATGTTTGTAGTTCGATGATGTTTGTAGTTCAAGAGAACTGGTCGATATCGACCAGAGTGGTCTGAGTGCATCCTTGTTAAGCATTCCGATCTCACGTCTAATGAAGGTGAACCTGTCATCTGCCAAAGGCTTAGTGAAAATGTCATCCCATTGATAATCAGTTGAAATAAAGGATAGGGACACATAACATTTTTCGACATGGTCTCTAATGAAATAATGCCTTACATCAATATGTTTGGTCCTTGAATGCTGAACGAGATTCTTTATAATGGAGATGGCACTTGTGTTGTCACACTTGATGGGAATGTCTTTGAGGTTGATGCCAAGATCTCTCATTTGTTGAGCTATGCAAAGGATTTGGGAGCAACATGCTCCAGCGGCTATGTATTCGGCTTCGGTAGTGGAAAGAGCAATTGAGTTTTGTTTCTTTGAGTGCCAACTAATCAAGGATGCTCCTAAGAATTGGCAACATCCTGACGTGCTCTTCCTATCCACCTTATAGCCTGCAAAGTCTCCATCAGAATACCCAATTAGTGTAAAATATCTTTGCTTCGGGTACCACAAGCCAAGCTCCTTAGTGCCATTGCGATATCGAAAGATCCTCTTCACAGGCACGAGGTGAGATTCTTTAGGGTCGGCTTGAAACCTAGCACACATGCAAACACTAAACATGATGTCAGGTCTACTCGCAGTAAGATATAATAAAGATCCAATCATCCCTCAATACTCCTTTTGATTGACACTCTTCTTGTTCTTATCTTGGTCTAAGGAGAAGGTTGAGCTCATGGGTGTCTTGGCTGCTTTGGATTGATCCATCTTGAACTTCTTCAATAGATCCTTAGTATACTTGATTTGGTTGAAGAAGATCCCTTTCTTAGATTGATGAACTTGCAACCCCAAAAAGAAGTTGAGTTCACCCATTAAGCTCATCTCAAATTCACTGCACATAATATCAGAAAATTCCTTGCACAAAGATGTGTTAGTAGCCCCAAACAATATATCATCAACATATATTTGGATAACCAATATGCCCTTTCCTTTGGTCTTGATGAAAAGAGTCTTGTCGATCAACCCCCTTTTAAAATTATTTTCTAAAAGATATTTTCACAAGCACTCATACCAAGCTCTTGGGGCTTGTTTCAAACCATATAGCGCTTTGTCTAGTTTGTAAACATGATTAGGAAATTCCGAACTTTCAAAACCTGGGGGTTGAGCCACATAGACTTCTTCCTGTAAGAAACCATTAAGAAATGCACACTTGACATCCATTTGATATAATTTTATGCCCATTAAAGATGCAAATGCTAATAAAATGCGAATGGCTTAAAGCCTGGCTACGGGAGAATAAGTCTCCTCGTAGTCGATATCTTCCTCTTTATTGTAGCCTTGAGCAACAAGCCTTCCTTTGTTCCTCACAATCTTACCATTCTCATCTAGCTTGTTCCGAAATACCCAACGTTTGCCAATGACTGATTGATGCTTTGGCCTAGGCTTCAAGGTCCAGACTTTGTTCCTTTCAAATTCTTTAAGCTCACTTTGCATAGCAATGATTCAGTCTGGCTCTTGAAAGGCCTCATCTACCTTCTTTGGTTCTACATGTGAAACAAAAGCGTGAAAAGCACAAAGATCTTTAAGTTTAAAACGAGTTTGAACACTAGATGTAGGGTCAGAGATGATATCCTTTAATGAGTGTGATGAGGAGTATTTGAACTTTCTCTTGCTAGTCTCAGATCCCTGGTTCCTCACATCAATAGGATTGATTTGTGGTACATCTGACTCCATGGATATGTTAGGCTCAGTTACAACAGTTCCTAAAGTCTCAACACTTTTGGATTGGTCGCCAAGGGATTTGGACTGAGCTTCAAGACCTTGGGCCAATTCCTCAGTGTTAAGAATATAATCCTGCATGTACGTTCCTCTTCTTTGTATTCTTAGTGGCAATATCATCACCATCCTCATTCTCTGTATGTCTGGTAAGATCTAAATATGCAACACTTTTACTTAAAGAACCGTCATTGCATTCATCAAAAATAACATGAATACTTTCCTCAACCATCTTGGTCCTTTTGTTGAAGATTCTATATGCTTTGCTACTGGTGGAGTAACCAAGAAATATACCTTCATCACTACGCGCATCAAATTTCCCAAGGTTATCTTTTCCATTTTTATGAACAAAACAAGTACAGCCAAAGGGTTTGAAATACGATATAAGTGGTTTTCAGCCTTTGAAAAGATCATAAGGAGTTTTCTTTAAGATGGAACAAATAAGACAACGATTCAAAATATAGTTAGCTGTGTTAACAGCTTCATCCCAATAGGTTTTAGGTAATGCATTTTCTAAAAGCATAGTCCTGGCCATGTCCTCACTACTAGAAAACTTCAATTAGACATCTGTCGTCAACAGATGTCTTTCAAAAAAATTTCCGACCTCTTTGTGCGTGTAGTAAAAGATCCAAACTTTCCACATCGGTTTTAAGCAGATGTCTTTTCTTAATTAGAACCCCTCAATTTTTGTTATGACATATTCACTTGTTGATGAATATCCATAATTTGTCATTTGAAAACATGTGAAGATGTCCTCCTAAAGCAAAAATGTGACATTTACATCTTTATTTATAAAATAAGTGATGTCTTAAGACAAAATAGACAACAATTTTTTTTAAGTGTTCATGTTTATAATCATGTCCGATGTATAATTTATTATTTTATATTGTTTTAATTTAACCGACCACATGAAATATAGGCATAGCTGATGTATTTCCATATTATCGACATCGCTTTGAGAGTATTCATCTCTGTGTATTAATTTAATGTTCATTATACGTGATATTATATCATTCTAAAATAATGCACTATTGTAGTTGCATAAACAGAAGATGTCGTTTCCCACATTTATATCAGTTTTTTCAAAATAAAATAATGTAGTTGCTGCATTGACACATCGATTTATTTGGTAGGTAACGATGTTACTTTGACAAATATATATACGTTCATATATCATTTTAATGTTCAAACTGGTATTGCACATTGATTTAAATGAACAAATTGATGTGTATAATTATGCTGGCATCAGTTTCCATAGACTGATATGATGTTAAAGGTATGAATGCACTTCTATTTTCATATATAATCCGATGTTTTTAAATATGGATACACAACACGCTTTTTTTGACAGAACGTCGCATTTTAGATGTTCTTCAAAATAATAGGACGTTTAATGAAAATATGTACATATAAAAAAGGATCATACAATAACATTTACAAAATATGATGCCGCCATTCATAGCCACAACAGAGTTGCCAAGCTAATCAAAACCGTGACTTTTGATTCCCCAAAAATCTCTGTGCAATACCTCCATACATTGGCAGATCCATATTTACGGAGGCACTCATCATAGAAACCGTAGACCTGTTAAGCAAGAGAACATCAGCAACATAGGACGAAGTGCTGCTGAAAATAATTGAGTAATGATGCATTAGAAAAATGCTATTGATTATTCAAGCTTGGCACGACTATTGATTATTCAAGCTTTTTGGAGATTAAATGATAAAATTACCAGGATGGGTATCAATAAATGAAAGAAAACAATGAGCCTATTTTATTTGATACATGACTTTACCGCCTGGTCAAATAAAGTTCCTTTATAAAAGAGAAAAAAAATATATGACTTTATCGCCCAGCAACAAAACTGGGCTATAAAACCAAAATCATAAACTATCAATAAAATGCTCCTCTACCTTCACCCATGAAATCCATGAACAAATAATTAGCCTAACATAAAAGAATCAGTAAACATATAAAGACAATTCAAGCAATGTGGAACGAATGAAAATGGAAAATCCAGCTCTGAAGATGGAAGTGATTTGTACAGTTCTGGGAGAGTGGTGCTCAATACAAATAAAAGAGATGTGAATAAAAGCTATAAGCTGCTCATTAGCCAGAGTTGAGAAGTACTGATTAGTTTTGATATTGTCTCCTTTCGGACCTTGGCCACCTAGGAAAAGAGAAAGGGTCAGTTGTTCTTTTCCTACTTACATCTAGGTCTAAACAACTTTCACCATTTGCATTTGAAAGAAGGTATAATCTGGATAATTGTGCAAGCAAATATAAGATATATTACTAGTAGATAAAAGCATATGATAGAGAATCAAAGGCAAAAAAAGATAAGTATAATATTTAGCAATCATTTTTTAAAAAATTGAGATGAGGGAAGCTTGTAAAATAAAGATCAATGCATAAACATGTTGTACAAGCTGAAAGCACCAGTTATAAAATGATCAGGTGCCAAATATTTGGTGTGTATGGCATCCAAGGTCAAATCATATTAGCGAGAAAGTGAACACAATGGTATTCATGAAAGATCCTACCAAAAAAAATGATATTCGTGAAAGAAGAGAAACTCACATGGGGAAAAAAACCCAATTCAGAGGCCACAAAAAATAAACAGGCATGAAAGATTAATCACTCTAGAGCACAAAGAGGCCTGATCATATCAGGAGCAAGAAAATCCACTCTATAAGCACCAGGCTGACATGATACAGGGATAATTAAAAATAAAACAGGTTGGAATCCTACCTCCTTTTTTATCTAACATAGACAAGTGACTCCATCTGATTAGTACTTGTGGGCTGAACACGTGATTCAACACCTCTGCAACCTTCACTGCCATAGGTCCCTCCTCTGAACGAATCTTCCCCTGAAGGGGTGGTATTCTGCATAGGAAAAGGGAACGAATGAATGGCTGAATACTGTGTTTGATCAGGACAGGAGGGTGGTAATTCAGTTTGTTTTTTTTTGACATACTGTAATATCACCTTTTTAGTGACTAATTTATAAACAAACAACAAAGGAATTTATTACGACAGATTTCTTATTCTAGCAATGACACACTCTCATGGGTTTTCTATACATTTTTTTTTGGTTGCAAATAGCATCGTACAATAGTAAATTAACAATGTCTTTTATATATAAAAAAAATGGATATAATTAATTAAGTAAAAGAAATTGGATTGAATGGAATGGTAATTGAGTGGAATGAAATAGCATGCAGTGGTAATTGAATGGACTAAAACAGAATCAGCTCAAACATGAATGATTACTAGACACTGAGATCTCCCCTAACTCATGGTACTGCCCAAGAGGCTGATTTTGAGAGGACAATCTTCAGAGCATTGATCAAACAAGAGTAACATAGTCCAAGGAAACAAGACTACAAACAAGACATCATGTAGAAAACCAGACAAATGCACCAAATATATATGAGATATAACTGAACTTAGTTATGCTACTAATCAATCCTATGCATTCAAATGCTTCACAAATCACAAGGGTACAAGAATATTCAAAGAACCAGAAAAGAAAATATTTGATGCTTATCCTTTTCAAAGTAATTTATAGGTTGATTCATCAAGCAAATGTCTATACACTATTTAGCTCAGAAAAAAGAGAGAACAAAGGCATTAAAGTTACTACTACTGAACACTTTATTACCTCTGATATTGCCTGTCTGGACACATGAATGAGTTGGAACACATCTACTTCCTTAGCTGGGTTGTCTGCTACAGTCTATTGAACAAAGCATGAAGGGTAAGTGTTGTGTCCAGGAGCTGGATCCTAAACTACAATTAAAGTGAAGCCTACACAACCCAACCAAAAACCATAAGGGGGCCGATTTCAGCGCCAGAGAGAATAAACATAACACAATCCACTAAAATATGAAATTCAAACCTTTCATGTAGAAAAAGAAAGAAAAAACAAAGCCTTTTTATCGACCATGATATCAAGTCAACTACGAGAAGTATCATACGACGAATATATTCACAGACACGATCATTATCAAAAGCCTAACCTAATTCATGTTTTAGAAAGTTATCTAGAAGAAAAGCAATTTGGAAAGTTATTAAATCAACTATGATAGAAGCACTGACCAATGCAACAAGTTTTCTAGAATAGAAGCAATTTCGAAAATCTAAAAGAGCTGACCATTACCGATTCATCCAACTAACAAATAACAAATATAAAAGTTCTCAAAATGAAACATTGGGAAATTTGCAGTCAGATTACAGAAGTTCAAGACAAAAAAAAGTTCTTAGAATGAAAAATAATTCAGAGCTGGTGAAACTGAAAGGTTTCCCAAATCAAATCGCCAATTCAGTAGTTCTTCAGAGGCGAGAGAACTTAAGTTCAACTCATCTAATTCGTAGATTGTACAGGGAACAAATGTCAAACACCAAAGCTTCAGCACAGATATAAACACAGAACGAAATCCATGAAATTTGGGCAAAATAAACAAAAAAGAAATTGCACTGGTCGATACGATGAAAACAACCACCGAACCTGGCTAGGGTTTCGATTGGGGACAAGATTTCAGATTTGGAGGGAGGGAGACGCCCGGCAAGAAGGAGGTGAAGAGATGATGTCAGTGGCCGGCGAGGAGGTGGAGATCTCGGATCTGGAGAGGGATTAATACAAATCTGACTCTATCCCCCTAAAAATTATATGCAGAAACTTCAATATGTACTATAACACAGTTCCACTTTGAATAGTCAATCTACGTCATACTTTTACAGTTGTGTCAACAAGGAGCATTTACGGAAACCACAGAATAATATCAGGAAGGGAAATCTTCTAACAGAGACTGGCATCATAAGCATGGTGGAAGCCATGGAGAGAACCCAATGAAAGATGGGAGAGGGAGAGCACAAAAGGGATTTAAAGAAAGTTGGATGGGCTTCTTATCAAAGAATTTTTAAGAGATTTCAAATTCAGGGCATCTTTACTCCAAACATCCAATGCAAGTCAAAAGTAGGAGAAGAGGCTAATAGGAGTACAAGGAGTTTAACCAGCCACTAGTTTTCAGCTACCCTAGTCCACCAGGGGTCCAAGACACAGCCAACGGCAATTCAAACTTCATTTTGGTAGTTCTAAATTGCCTTACCGAGACCTGATGTTATGGGCATAAAGGCCTAGTGCTTTTGCAACTAGTGATCCAAGACAAACTTTTTAAAACAAACATTGTAAGTCATAAGTAGGAGTTGATAATAACCACCAGTTTTAAGCTACCCTTGTCCACCAAGACACAACCAACAACAACTCAAGCTTCCCACCTCACCACCAAGACCTCCATGGTGGCAAAATGAGCAGCTACCAAAGTAAATTCAGAGAGTAAGAGAATACATGATCTTTACCTTCCTCTTTTATTCATTTTCAGTTAAAAATGAGGTTGGTGCCTTAAAGTGAATGCACCACATAACCTCATCTTGCCGCAGGAGGCAATCTTAGGCAAGGAGGCAATTTCGTCAACAAAGTGGAAGTTTTGGGCCTAGACAACAGTTGTTTTGTTCAATGTTATAGCAAAATTATATGCATATGGATATGGGGATTTATCCCATCACACAAGAAATTATAGACACATGAACATGGGACTGGAAAAAGAAGAAGAGAAGATTAAGTACTGACTGAGTTGAATATAAAGTGATATACTTACAAGATGGAAATTAATCGCATTCACATAATAGATTTCATTGTCATCTCTATGGCACTTGAAAGTAAAGTTCTTACTAGACTGTGCATCATCCAAATGATGTACACCAACTCGTCCCTCAATCGACCCAACCTACAAAGAGCAAAATGATCATACGTAAGAATCTCACAGGCTTGGATCAATTAGGTGGTAGAAAGACAATAGATGAAGATATAAAACAAATGCTATAATGAGGAAATGCGAAAACATTGATAGAAATTATAATCTTTTTCAAATTCTTCTATTAATCAAATATCACTATTCAATTACATGAATGAGCACAGGTCATAATATCCAAGCCATTAATGCAAGCTAATCAACTAATCATGAAGAAAACAAAGAAATATTCAATCCAGAACTGGAAGTGTAACTCTTACAAAAAAAAAAACCTGTTTATCTGGAAAGTCAGCAAGACACATTAATTGACATGTCAAAGGTGAAATGATTCTCTTGAACTATGTCTGTAAATAAATAATACAATAAAAGATTAGAAGAAAAGTGAGGAAACCTCGAACTTGTTCCCCCTTAAAAAGATAAAAATATAACTTGAATGTCATCATATTTACAAAATACATCCAAAAGTTTTCAAGGATTGAAAAGCCTAAAAAGCATCAGCAAACAGGGGGGGCTGTGTCATCAGCTAACTCAGCATCTTGTGATTGTTGAATGCTAAACACTGGAAAGAAAAATAATTTCTCCTCATGTTACCCTTTTTGGGGGGTAATAGTTCAGAATCACTCAATAAATAAAAAAGGGTGTCAAGATCCAAAGTTGAAGACATGTTTCCAAGTCTCAAGAGGATGAAAGCATGGGTGTCTGAATGACTGATATAGAACAAAAAATCCTCTCCATATGAGACAGTAAATACTAAATAGAACAAAGAAACTTGAAGTGGTTATATGATTTGGCTAGTGTAAAGCTGAAGTGGTATTGATAAACAGTACACCAGAGCTCAAACTTAAACAGTGTGATTTCATAAGGTATCATCAAAAAGGCCATTTTATGAGGCATTTTAGAATAATTGCCTTGATATATTTAAAGAAACAGATCATGTTGATACTAGTGGAACCTTTGCTGGAAGAATCTTTTCTAGTCATTAGCTCAAATGTAAGTTAAACCATTTTGATTTAGTGGTAAAATGTATGAGCTAGGTTGTTATTTGCTTTACTACTAAATCGTGAACAGAGTAATGAATCTTCATCTGTGGAAATGGACTTTTTCAAGTCCTAAACCCTGATTTCTATAGCAAATGTTTACAATCTAATCTCAAAGTAACAAAAGATCTCAACCCTCATATCAGAAAATTAACTATCCACATTAGGTTTGAACACATATCAATGGAATTTTGATCTTTAGAAATGGGATTTTTCAAGTCCGAAACCCTAATTTCTCAAGAACCTATGACAATCCAGTCAAATGACAAAAGATCAACACTCGGATAAAATTTTTTAAGCAAATACTAACTGTAGTAGGTTTGAACTCCTTCATCTTCTGGAACTTCATAAGCCCAACCTGAAGCTCCTTATGCTCTGTCTTTGTTCCCGAGCTCTTCTTCCTTCGCCCTCAGCACCTCATCCTTCTACATCAAAAACTCTCTCGTCTTTTCCTTCTCAATCTTCATCTTCTCCAGCATCTGCCATCTAAGGATTGAGAGAGAGAGAGAGAGACTCGAGTGTGAGAGAAAGAGATAGATGAGTTTGTATGGCTTCTCGTCTCTTTCAAAGGCGTTTTAGGGTTTCGAATAAGAATCAGGAGAGAGATCTCAGATCCACTGAGAGAGTGGTGAGGTTTGGTAGCCGACGATGAAAGTCGGGATAAAGAGGAGAGGTGGCGGTAGTAGTTGCGGCAGCGGGCCAGGGTTGTAGTGGCGGCGGTGGAAGTAGTGGTGGTGGTGGGGAGTGAGACAGAGAGTCGAGAGAAAAGAGAGGACTGCCTCTTCAATCTCTTCACACAAGTGTGAGGATAGCTGCTATATTTTCATTAAGTATCGGCGGGTGTTTAAAAAATAATTCTAAGTATGGGCGGGCGTTCAAAATTTCGTGAGCCGCGCGTTTCAATTTTTTTTAAATTAACCATTTAACATCTGTCAAAAAATTTAACTGTAATCTTAAGTTTTTTTAACATCACAAAAATTTTATTTGATGTAATAGATTAATTTAACATCGGTTGTTTTTTTGACAGACTTAAAACACATGATGTCTAATTGCAGTATTCTAGTAGTGCCTCTAGGGTGCGATTCTTTCGTTCCACAACCCCATTATGGTTAGGTGTCCTAGGAGCAAAAAAATTATGGGAGATGCCATATCAACTCATCAAAGATTTCAAGAAAATAAATTGCATTAAATAAACTAAATAAGACTTACAACCGAATAAAGCCAACTCCGATATAGCTTCACATACTCCACTCGGCTCCAAGACTCTCTCTCTCTCCTACTCGACTTTCTCTCTCTATTGTGGCCTGTAGCTTGGATTGATTGAATTAATAAAATCCAGACCCTAATGCCTTATTTATAGTGTTCCATGTAGATATTCTAGGAAGGAACAATTATATCTAAATCTATCTAATAATATAAGATAAAACATTATGATAAAGGAAATAATATCTAAAATGAAACTAGGACTAGTTGTAGATAAATCCTTCTTCTCTCGATAAATCTTCATGTGGATGGATAGAATTCCACATATCTTCTCTTGCAAGCAATTCTATCTTCTCGGCACAACTCGATCTCGTACTCGACTGGAATGTCCTCGACGTCGACCAAGTCTCCTCGACGTCGAGTAGAATTTTCCCTCCAAGTTGCACTCGAGCTCGGGCAGGTTCTGAGCTCGTCGACTTGTCCTCGACATCGACCAAATTTGGTCGACGTCGACCAAGACTGTGTGCTTGAGTGGCTCTGCTCAACTCCGTGTAACTTTCTTGCTCCTGGTGTACTCGATCTCGACCAAGTTTGGTCGACGTCGAGTAGAACTGGTTTGATCTCAGCATTCTGCTCTGTTCTTGAAATGCACTTTCCCGAGTTCTTGTTCGTCGGATTGACGCATATGAGCATGCGTTGGAAAGCTCTTTTTGAGGGCTAAAACTTTTATGAAGACATCAAAGCTTGATTCAGAATGATGAATGGTGAAAAATGGAGTTTTCTCCAGCTGCACCATCCTTAGCTTCTTCATGACTTTCCTTTAAGCTCCAAAGTACGTCCGATTTCTGTGAAATACAACAAAAACTTGTGTACGCCTCCATATATTGCACTTAAACATAAACTACACAAATTATGTACTATTATATCCCAAATGTATGAAATGTTTACTGAAATCGATATAAAAGTAAGTGTAAAACATGACAAATTAGGCGCACAACAAACACCCCATAGTTAAGCTTGCTTGTCCTCAAGCAATACTTTTAATGGTCATTCAGGGGAAGAAATCAAAACTCTCAACATCTTGGATTCATTGTCATATAACCATGAAATCAATTACCATCATCGAAAAGGTACTAATGTCACAAATCCGTGCATGTGCAAATAAAAGCAACATCTACTCACAACAAGAAGGGTGTAGCCTGAACCAACCTCGCAAGAATACGAGATCAATTGCAGTATACGGATATCGATCATAGGGATTATATATGTATCAATTGTTATCTAGAACTAATAAGCTAAGCCAAGAAAGAGGGATTTGATTTTCAACCAAATTAAGAAAAACAAGCAAAGATTATGAAGAAAATATATATGAGAAGTAATTCCAAGGTTAAAGATTCCCACGACAATACCACATCGAATTCAACCCGATATTCACTCGAACTTCATCCTATTGATATGTCAATTTAAAGGTAAATTATCTAAAGTAATCACTACTCAGCTGTCGCATGTTGTAGTGATTGTGTCTAAATTAACAAAATCTAGACCCTTTCAGCTCTTTATAGACCTTAGGAGAAAATATTTTAAACTTTCGCTGTCGCGCTCCGCCTAACCGATTCAAACCTAAAAATCTACGATAATTTATTAATCCTCAAGAGTCCTCAACAATTGTTTAAATGTCACAATAACAATTGTTAACTTCTCAAGTTTAATCCTAGGGTTCCGATGAAACCTATCCTCCTTTCGGGTTCATAAATTTCAACTATTTATCCAAATTCAATTCGCAGCGGTAGCATCTTGAATCAAAAAAGGATTCTAATCGATTCACATTAATTAGGTTAAGCAACTAGAATCAAATCAATTCATAAAAATCAGACTAAGCTTAAGCAAACATCGAAATCAAACAATTCGCGACATTGTCGGGTTCACCCTAACCCTAGAACGGAAAATTTAGCTAAGCATAATATAGAAAATAATGGAATAAATTAAAGACATGCTAAAAATTAGATGTAAACCAGAAATCTTTACCTTCAATCTAAAGTGCAATACCGAAAACAAAACAAACTAAACTAAACTAAAAGTCGACGGCCAAGCTCCAAAGTCCGAACGAAGAGCCCCCGATTCTGATATCCATCCGAGTATATATATATATATATATATATATATATATATATATATATATATATATATATATATATATATATATATATAATGTTAAGCAACTAGAATCAAATCAATTCATAAAAATCAGACTAAGCTTAAGCAAACATCGAAATCAAACAATTCGCGACATTGTCGGGTTCACCCTAACCCTAGAACGGAAAATTTAGCTAAGCATAATATAGAAAATAATGGAATAAATTAAAGACATGCTAAAAATTAGATGTAAACCAGAAATCTTTACATTCAATCTAAAGTGCAATACCGAAAACAAAACAAACTAAACTAAACTAAAAGTCGGCGGCCAAGCTCCAAAGTCCGAACGAAGAGCCCCCGATTCTGATATCCATCCGAGTATATATATATATATATATATATAGGGTCAGGTTCGGGTACACACACCTCCAATAATGAGAAGGAAAGAAGCATTCTTATTGGTCCACGTGTATTAAAAAATAAATCCCATTGGTCCACGTGTGTTGGGGCGCGCGCTCATCCCAGCCCGTTCTCACAATCGCATTTTGAGGCCCAGTCGCACCACCCGCGCCTAGCCAAATTAAATAAAAACGGCTGATTGACGCGCGCGCTGGGGATCGAACTTGGAACTTGGGTGTAGTTACACAACGCCTCAACCAATTTGCCAAGTAGTACACCTTGTCAATAATTGCATCTAAAAGTATTTATTACTTTGAAAATCGATTTTAGAACTTTTAATATATATATTTTTCTAATTATAATTAAAATGTTTTCACATAATTTATTAATTATACATTAAGATACAGATTAATATATATATATAATATTTCATAATAAAAAAAATTCATTCTTCTTTTATTTTCTTTTAATGTTTATTTTTAATTATTTATTTATTTATTTTTAAAATAAAATGGTTCATGGAACAATACTATTTATTTCATGAACAAATACTATTTAATAATTGTAAAAAATTTATTCTTCTTTTATTTTCTTTTAATGTTTATTTTTCAATCATTTATTTATTTGTTTTTAATTATTATTTCATGAACCAATACTATTTATTTGATGAACCAATACTATTTTAATGTTTATTTTTCAATTATTTATTTGTTTGTTTTTAATTATATTCATAGTGGTTCAACAATTTTCTTCACAGTGGTTCAACAATTTTCTTCAGAGTGGTTCACCAATTTTATTCACATTGGTTCAGCGATTTTATTCATAGTGATTCAGCAATTTATTTATTATTTTTAAAATAAAACGGTTCATAAACCAATACTATTTACTTAATGAACCACTACTTTTTACTTGATGAACCACTTCTATTTACTCCGTGAACGACTTCGATATATATGTGCTGAACCACTTAGTATTAAAATCCTGAACCACTTGGTATAAAACATCTGAACCACTTGGTTAAAAAAACCCTGAACCACTTGATATAAAAAATCTCTAAACCACTTAGTATTAAACGCTGAACCACTTGGTATAAAAATCCTGAACCACTTGTTAGTTCATGAATCACTACTCTTTATTTTACGAACCACTAGAATTTATTTCATTAACAACTACTATTTAATAATTGTAAAATTTTCATTCTTCTTTTATTTTATTTTAATGTTTATCTTTCAATTATTTATTTATTTGTTTTTATTTATTATTTCATGAACCAATAATATTTATTTGATGAACCAATATTATTTATTTGATGAACCAATACTATTTATTTGATAAACCAATACTATTTTAATGTTTATTTTTCAATTATTTATTTATTTGTTTTTAATTTTATTCACAGTGGTTCAACAATTTTCTTCACAGTGATTCAACAATTTTATTCACAGTGGTTCAGCAATTTTATTTACAGTGGTTCAGCCATTTTATTTGTAGTCATTCACTTGGTATTAATATTCTGAACCACTTGGTTTAAACCTCTGAACCACTTTGTATTAAAACCCTGAACCACTTGGTTTACAAGATTTTCATTATTCGTTTATTTTCTTTTATTGTTTATTTTTAGTTATTTATTTATTTGCTTTTAAAATAAAATGTTTCATAAACCAATACTATTTATTTGATAAACCAATATTCTTTATTTGATAAACCACTCCTTTTTAATTTAAAACCCTGAACCACTTGGTGTAAAAATCCCGAACCACTTGGTATTAAACCTCTGAACCACTTGGTTTCAAACCCTGAACCACTAGACATTAAAAATTCTGAACCACTTAGTATTAAAACTCTGAATCATTTATTATAAAACCCCTTGAACCACTTGGTATTAAACCCCTAAACCACTTGATATAAAACCTTGAATCACTTGGTTACAAATAGAAAATCCAAAATCCCTATTACAAATTACATACACTGTGTTACCAATTGGAATATTGAGAGCCCATAATTATCCCCAAAAAAATCTAATTGAAATTACAAATTTGTATTACAAATTACATACGGGGGTTGGTGTACTCAATATATCTAACCTCTAACAAGGCCAGCCATGGTGTGAATTTTGCATTTGAAGGAATCGTTCAGGCCATGGTGATGACCGACTCGACTGCGACGGCAATCGCCGAGGCCCCTGGTCTCGAGTGGCTTCCCCGTCGATGGTTCAATTGCCTCAAGGGGTCGTCCGGGAACATCGTCTCCTTCACCATCTCCTGCACCGACCTCAATAACGGCTGCCGAGGAGGCACCGCTACCTTCTGCTGTTGCTGCCCGCTTTCCACGTTCATCCCCATCTCCTCTAAATTAAATCTAAACTCCCCATTTTTCTCTCTCTACTGTATACATATATATATATACTACGTTAATTTGATTTGATTTAATTATTATGTTATATATGCAGATCGAGCGGAGGAGGATCGAGGAGAAGGAGATGAAAACGGCGCCAATCGCCGTCAATGGCGCTGCAAACGGCGCCGAAGCTCCTCCGCTCTGGCTACACCGCCGGAGATGAGGAAGTAGATGCTGTCACGCTCGAGCTCGGAATCCGGCGAGACGATGACGATCCGGCAGACATCGACGTTGTGGGCATATATATGTATATATATACATGTATATATATATATATATATATATATATATATATATATATATATATATATATATATATATGTATATATATATATATGTGTGTGTGTATATATATATATGTATATATATATATATGTCTATATAAGACTTTATAAAAACTACAATGTTAGCCCTTGAAATATAAGAATTAAAATTCAACCCAACACCTAATTATAATTGCAGCCCATAACATAACTTCTCACTCTAGCAGTTTCCACACTTGGTCATTCGGCTTCTCGGGTCCAATCCAATCATGTTCGCTCCTTCATATCAACTCTTGAATTTCCACAATAATAACTTCAAAATGCCTGAAATAAATAAACACTCAGTGTAGATTCTGAAAATGCAAAATAAAATAAATAAACTATAAAAGATGATAAATATGCATGAAAATGTTCTAAACTAATATGCAAATGTAACCCTAAAATATGACTAAAATAGATGTCATCAAATCACCCCATGCTTGAACCTTGCTTGTCCTCAAGCAAGAACAAGTGTAAAGATTTCACAAGAAAGATTTCAGCTTCTATCCAAGCAATGTGTTTGCCCGTTTAAAACTAGACATTGGGTTCAAAACAAGACAAGCAAATCATATAAGAGACAAGTCAAAACATCAATTCAAAGACCTCACATAGGACATTTTTTGTGGAACGCTCTCACCCCTGTGTTTAGGTTATAGATGTCGCTCGGGCTCAAATCTCGAAAACTCATCTATCATAAGTTTGAATTAGCGTCCTAACTCTCCACCACTTGGACTATGCACATATACATAAATCATAAGGTCTTTTCATGGGTTGTAATGGGGCCAAGGTAAGAAACAAAAGTTATGGATTCTTTAGCCATGTGGTGCTAAATTCGGGAAATAGAATTACTTCCTAAAATTCAACCACAATTTCAACTTCATTTCAAACATACCAATTTTTTCACAAAAACCACATCACCTAATCAAATAAGCTCAAAACTCACAACTTTGAAAAATCATTCCCTTTTCACACACATTTCTCTAGTGATGAAGAATTTTATTCAATTTTTTTCTTCTCTTTTTTATTTCATCTTTTCCATTTTCTCCTTTTTTTTAATGTCTTCATCACAAGAAAATTACATTTGAAGCACAAAATCTTCCACTCAATACATCAATCATTCAAAGCACACTATTCTCCCTCTCCACTCAAATGAACCATAATTCTATTTCATCCTAATTCCCGAATGGGTAAACAAGGTAAAATAGGCTTAAGGATAATCTCGTGGAACTACAAATGAATAGGCAAATAGGCTCAATGGGCTTCAAGCAAAGGATATAACTATTGGTAGGAATGGAATAATAGGCTAACAAAATTACTTCAATCACGTTTATGCAATGGACACAAGTCATACATGTGACCTTGAGAGGTTCTAACGCAAGTTCTGAAGATAGGGCAATTAAGATGAGCAATTCACACACAAAGAAAGAGGACTCATAGATGAGTCCTAGGCTCAGAAGCTTATGGCTTTTGTCTTAGAATCCCAATCTTAACAAGTCTCAAGATGATTAGTTTTTGAAAAAATTATAGCATAAACCCAATAATCTAAATCATTACAAGCTTTTTAACCTGCCTTAAAGGATATCATCAGCCAATTTCAATCAAGGAAATAACATGTTCTTCAAGAAATGCAAGGAACTTTTAATAGCAAGGATTCATCTCAAGACACCTATATGCAAATGCAATGCATGAAATGCACATGAAAAAGAAAAAAAGAAAAAAAAATATATGCAAAAACGGAGTTACACATGAGCTACAAGTGAGATACCCCCACCCCATGCTTAATTCCTACTTTGTCTCCAAAGTAGAGAATGATAAATAGTAAGGGAAGAGGAAACTCACTAAAGAATCAGGCACAATCGAGCAAATTTCAGCATTCCTTGTCCGAGGTAGTAGTGCAAGAATTGTTTTGGAACCATATGTGATATTTGATCAAAATTCAGCGGCATCTCCTTTTGTTTTTGGGCCTGTACACAACACAAAAACAGCAGCAATGCAAGCCTCACAAGTACAACACTATCACATCAGCAACCAGGATCCAATAATCAATCAAATTCAGCACTTTCACAACTCAAATGCCAACATGATCAAATCAAAACCACCCGAACAAAATCAACCCTAGGTGACAAGCACTTAAGATCAAACAAACTATATGAAATCATCACATATAACCAACAAAAGTCCATCAGGATGATCAAAGGCCAAGGTTTAATCAAAACAAGTATTTAGTTACACTCAATCACATGCCGATAACAATAAAAGAATTCAAGTGACTTCAGAGAGTGCAAAACTAGCAAGAATTAGAAGTGCACCTAGACCATCACACATTCAGATCGGAAACACCACCACAAGCAACCCAATGCTTGGAAATTTAGCAAGTTCACAAGTCAATTCAATACAACACAAACTTGAAAATTTCTAAGCACAATTCTCACCAAACCCAAAAGGCCGAATTGATGAATCTGACATGTGTTTATTTGACTTCCAAGTGACCACAAATCCGAAATTTAAGCAAGTCACTAAATTTATCAATAATCTCACATAACTTGCAAAAACTCAGGAACAAAATCATCAAAATAAACACGAGCTTCAATGGAATCCAAAATCAAATTCAATCAATTATTCACATTAGCCACAAGTATCAAGGTTCATGAGATGTAATAGGTAAGAATTAAGCATAAAGGGTCTCATGAACTCATCCGAATAACAAATCCCCAATTTCTCCAAATCAATTCCTTTAACTTTAGCCCTACAGATTGAAATTTCCAAATTATCATGAACCATAGCAAGCAATGTATAGGAAAAATCAAAGTACAAGGAACAAGACTTGAGGATACATAGCGAAAGTGTGGAGCACAAGGGGAAAGATAGGGATTGAGCTTGAGCACAAAAAGCAGACGAGGAGGGTACTCGGGGCTGGTGAGTTGCTGTCGCGCGAGTGCCTAGGTGAGAAGGAGAGATGGTGATGTTGGGTGTCGGCGCCGGACAGAGAAAGAAGGAGAAGCGGGCTGGACGGAGCAGGAGGTCACCGGAGGTGATGGAGGCGGTGCGAAGGCCGTGGGGCAGTGGGATCAAGAAAGCAGACGGAAGAAGAAGAGGGGAAGAAGGAAGCGGACTGCTGGTGGCGGGATGGTGAACGCCGGCGAGAGAAGGCTGAGAGGGAGAAGATCGGATATGGTGAGCGGCGTCGGTGAGGGGTTCAAGGTGAAGGCTTGTGAATG
Source organism: Persicaria maculosa (assembly GCA_963922045.1). Lineage (NCBI taxonomy): Eukaryota > Viridiplantae > Streptophyta > Magnoliopsida > Caryophyllales > Polygonaceae > Persicaria > Persicaria maculosa. The sequence continues at coordinate 43,071,890 of OY998262.1, read as the reverse complement.
TGTGTTAATGACGGGGAGAAGAAAGAAACCACAAACCTGTTAACGTTTTGCCCTTTTTTTTTTAAGGAAGGATCAAAAGCGTGCACCCGCTCACCTGCTTGCTGAGAATGCTCAATTTAGGTGCGTTTTAAATTTTTTTTTTTGAAGTTTATAATAACAAACAATCTTAACTAAATAAAAGAAAAGGACAACTTACCTTAGGTTGACTCGAAAACGTTTGAACCTTCCCGAGTGGATGGTCCATGGCTCGATCCACCCATCTAGTAAAGTCTTTTCAGGACGATATAATTGTGATCCATTGAAGCTCAAACTCCCGAAAGATGTGCTCTTCTTCTTAGAATCTTGTCCCTTTGTGTGTTCACCATTACCACCATCTTCGAATAGAAAAACTTCCTGTTGGGATTTGGTGTATGGCGGTATGTCAACGAGAACTTCATTTGAAACGTCATCTATATACCACTTGGAGCATAGTCCAGCGAATGCCCCGAATTGTTCCTTAATATTCTCTTGAACCATCACTTCATAAAATAGTGATGGTGACATGTATACTCGGGGAACAACCAATCCGGGTTCTTCTCTAGATTCCTCCTTTCCAGGATCATCAATCTCAGACACCTTATTTATATGCTCTTCCATACTTTCCTGAATCTCAATAGATACGACAGTGCAATCGTCATTGTCACTGTTACTGACATCTGTTTGGCTCGAGCAACTCTCTGGAACAGTTTGAGCATTCATGGTAAGGTGAGCAATTTGGGCTTCAATTGCCGCAATCTTAGCGAGTAGCTCCTCCGTTGAGAGGTGTGAATAAGGTCTGTTTGGGGGGGAAGTTTTCGTGTTTAATTAGAAGTCGTCAAATACGCTCACGGAACTATTTTTGAAGGCGTTCATGTAAGACTTTATATATCGAACACGAATACAAACTGATGGATAGTTACTTAATGTATGTGGCGGTATATTATATATCCAATACATCATTTTAACATATTACAAATTCATAAACTAGAGCATATAAATTAAATACAATGGTCTAATTTGTGAGATACGGTCCATCAGGTACACCACCCAATAAGATTGTAGAGCCCATGGCTTTGCTGAGCTTCAATGTCCATAAGTGACTAGCCTTCCTTGATGGAACTCCCGTAAGCGGATGGTTAACTGCAAAAAAAAATTAACTAATTGTGATTACATAGAAATCAAATACACAAATAAATTTATACGTGCTCATTTGTTTGCAAATTAACATGAGTAATATGGGCCTGGAAAGGAAAAGAAACCCAGCCCAAAATATGGCTGCTGAATTTGGGAAGGCCCAAAATCAAATAAAGGAAAGAAGAAAGTCTGCAGTTAAAAAAAAATTCTGTAAAGGATACTCTCTAGCAAAAAAAAAGATACGCAGTTTTTTTTTTATCTTAAAGGAAAAGAAAGATATCTTTAGCTTTCCTATTCCTTCTCCATTTCACCCTATAAAAGGTGGCCAAGTCTAGGGTTGAAAAAAAAAGGGAGAGAGCACACACGCCAGAAAAAAAAAACAGACGGAAAAAGAAAAAAAAGGGCTGCAGAAAAGAAAACACACGTATGAAGAAAGCAAGGAAGAAGAAGATAGCCAAGGTAGCTCTCCCTCTATGCGTGGGGATTCCTATTGATTCTTGAAACCCCGCCCTTGCAAACCCTCAAGCTTTCGCTCGTGGCTTAGGCCCTTGCAAACCTTGCAGGCTTTCGCTTGTGGCCTGGGTTTCGGAATCATCAAATTGTCCCCAAATCAAGCCGATATGCTGCCAAAATCGATTCTCGAAACCCCGCCCTTGCAAACCCTCAAGCTTTCGCTCGTGGCTTAGGCCCTAGCAAACCTTGCAGGCTTTCGCTTGAGGCCTGGGTTTCGGAATCATCAAACAAATAGCCCTAAAAGAGGGCGAAACGCTGCTGAATTTTTCCTAAACTAAACGACGAATTCAGACACACAAATTGCAAGACGTTCAAGCAAACCCAAAGAAAACAACAAGAAATTGAAAGTAAAGAGAAGGAATCCAGTTCACACAGGACCAAATCCTAAAGTCTCTCTGCCTAAATTTATATTCAAAACACTGCTGGATTTTCCTAGTCAAATTAACTAATAAGGAGAAAAAACTGCAGCAGATGAAAGCAAAGAAAGAGAACTTCTGGAGAACAGATTCCTCTCGATAAAGTAAATCAATTCGGAGGAACTAATCTCCTGTAACAACAAATCAAGGAGTAAACAAATTCATGGCAGCCAGACATGAAAAATAACGAAATTGAAAGCAGAGGAAAAGGAACAGATTTTCTGCAGCAATTAAATCAGTTCTTTTGTCCAAACAAACTAAGTTATTGTCATGAAAAAAGAATCCAGCAAGACATCCTTCCTCGCAATCAAAATTTACAAGAAAGAGAACAGATTTTTCTGGAGAAAGAGAAAGTTGTCTGAACAAACAAATTAGTAGGAAATTAAGTTCCTGAAGATAAAAACAAATCAAGCAGGGCCTTCCTTCTCTCTACTTCTCAGGCAAACAAAACAAGCACAATTCAAATCAAGCAAACAAATTGCAAGCAAATTCAAGCAAGCCAACTCTACTGCAGCGACAGACAGATTTTCTGTAAATTCAATTGTGCACAAAGCAAATTCATCAAACTGGAATCAGCTTCTATGGAGGCAAAAATCAGCGTCAAAGTTTGAGTGAAAGGCTGCTAGATTAGTCCTAAATTGGTCAACTGGTTCAGTTTTCAAATTGCACCAAATTGCAACTAATCCTAAATCAAGAGCCCTAAATCAAAGTCTACCACAAACTGAGATTCCAATTTGGTGGAAAGAAACAAGGGGGGAAAGTTAGAATAACTTACCTAAGCCATGAAGCCAAAACAGCTGCTGTTTCTGAGGTTGCAGGGTCACACCCCAGTTGGTGCACTACCCTTCTCAGCCCCTTGAACCTTGACAAATAAAGAAAAAAAGTCTCAGGGAGTTGATGTAGGGGCATATAAACCAATCTAAGCAAACTAAAATCCAGAAAAGCAATAATTAAACGGGGCATGTGCCATCTCTATCCCTCAACTGTTTCAATCAAACAAAAGCGCAGAACATCTGCAGCTTACCCTTCTCTCTCGGCTATCTCAAGCAAATTAAAGCCACAAAATTCACAAAAAAAAAAAAGAAGCAATCAGGCCAAAGCGGATATCCCAAAAATTGGGACAAAATCATATAAAAATACCCAATCTGGAATTTGGGTTTACAGTGTTGAGAAAAAAACCAATCAGCATACCGGATTAAAGGCTCTCTTCTCTGACTCGCTCTTGAAGCCCCAACCTCCGCTTGGTCCCAAACGTCGATAGCATGCTCAGGGTTCAGTTAAAATCAAATCCTCAACTGGAAGATGAAGAGCAATTCATAAAAGAAAAAAAAGAAAGAGAAAAGGGAGTTGAACATGCCTCCCCGTGGGTTGCTGCCTTGCTCTTTCTCCCGATTTGTTCAAAGCTCCAAACACCCTATGCCGAAAGGCATGAAGCCACCGGCGACCTTCAGACGTCCAGTCGATTCTCGTCGATCGAAATTATCCCAAAAACAAAAGGAAAAAAATAATCAGCAGAGCCTATTAATTGGTCGTTCGATTAGAGGGAGAAGTGAATGAAATTCAAAATTCAGAGGTTCTATCACTTGGCTTTCACCCAAATGGAAGATTTATGGCTAGAAATTGCTAAAACAAGAAACCCTGGAAATTACCTGAGTGGAGGTCGGAATTAAGACCTTTTCAGGCCGTTTGGAGGGTCGGAGCCTTGACCTCTCCTTCCTTGGCCCTCTTTTCCGGTTGCTCGAGCCCCAAATTTCTGGGCGGGTACTGATGGACGAGCAAGAGAGAGAAGAGACGAGCAGCTGTGCGTCTGTGCCTATGCGGGTCTCGTTCTCAGAAAGAAAAAAGAACGAAAGAGAAAGATGTTGAATCAGCCAGAAAAATTGACGTTTGGCTTTCATTGAAAAATGGATAGGGGCTAAATTGTTGCATCTTGATAGTGGGCTCAAGCCCGTTTCTTTCAAAATGAAATTGATTTTGCCAAACACCGAATGGCAACTCAATTTATTTTAAGTTTTAATTACAAAACTAACCCACTCATGTATAGAAATTACAATCGGCCTAAATTCAAAACCGGGTTTAACAAATTCAAAACGTTAAACTCGTAAAAATTTTATCGTCGGTTTATTCTAGTGGGTCGATCTCAAAATTGGCTTCTAAACAAAGACGGAGTCAAAAACCCTAAATCAAATTTCCTCAAATTCAAACGGTTCTAAAAGAGAACTACGTAAAGACTTGACGCCTCTTATCGGCTACGTAGGTAACCTGATATTAAATCATAAAAATATATCGGGTACAGTCATCAACCTCTAAATTCACTTTTAAATGAATACGAGGTCAAGGCCTAACCAAATTAAATCATTTGTTTTCAAAAGAACCAAGCCTGATTTGATTCCGACTTGTCGGATACGTAGGCCACCGGACATAAAGCTAAAGCTCGTCTGGTTCAATCGTCGAATAAAAAAAATCAAATTAGTTCTTAAAAGAACTACGTGAAGACTTGATGCTCTTTTATGAATTACGTAGGAAGTCCGATATTAAAATTCAATATATATTGGATTCAGTCGTTTATCTCAAATCAAATTAATTAAATGTGTTCTCAAAAGAACTACGGGTGATTTGATCCCGTTTCAAAGGGGTACGTAGGACACCCGATATAAAGCTCAAGCTCGTCGGGTTCAATCACCAACACCCAAAAATAAAAGTCAAATTAAATATTCGGAACTACGTAAGGCTTGATTCTCTTCCAAGAGATACGTAGGCAACCCGTTAATATTCGGGTGCAGCCAAGATCACCAAAACCACTTAAGTCTTGGTGTCGATACGACTTTGAATCAAGAGGATAACCAAAAGGGGTCGAACTCAAATTATAAAAAATTAAATAAAATATGTTTTACAATTATTCGCGCATTTTTGTTCAACAAGGTCTTTGCTCGAGAGGAGGTTGTGGAGGTCGAAGCTGAAATCCTATCGGAGCCCTTTCATGAGCTTGATTGCTCTCATAATACTCATCAGAATTGCACCTATGAGATATATCATCAGCATCCTCGTAGATGGGGACCCACAACACCGAGCATTCGAAGATCATATGCCCAAAACCCCCCGCAAAACTCACAATTGGCAAGGGTCCCATACGTCGAGAATTGATTTTCCAAAGTGGCATGACCAGAAGATGAAAAAACATCACAATAAGGAACGCAATTCATCTCTAGAAGAACACACCTGAAATCACAAAAAGAAAGAAAAAAAATCAAAAGCAAAAGAAAGACTTAGCAAACTAGTTTATAGAAACATCCAATACTATCAATAATCCCAGGCAACGGCGCCAAAACTTGATGTGGTCTAAACAACCACAAGAACAGTGTAGCCTGAACCAACCTCACAAGAATACGAGATCAATTGCAGTATACGGATATCGATCACGGGGATTATATATGTGTCAATTGTTATCTATAATAATAAGCTAAGCCAAGAAAGAGGGATTTGATTTTCAACCAAATTAAGAAAAACAAGCAAAGATTATGAAGAAAATATATATGAGAAGTAGTTCTAGGGTTAAAGATTCCCACGACAATGTAACAACGAATTCAACCCGATATTCACTCGAACTTCATCATCTTAATATGTCACATTGAAGGTAAATTATCTAAAGTCATCACTACTCAGTTGTCGCATGTTATAGTGATTGTGTCTAAATTAACAAAATCTAGACCCTTTAAGCTCTTTATAGACTTTAGGAGAAAATCAATTAAACTTTCGTTGTTGCGCTCCGCCTAACCGATTCAAACCTAAGAATCTATGATAATTTATTAATCCTCAAGAGTCCTCAACAATTGTTTAAATGCCACAATAACAGTTGTTAACTTCTCAAGTTTAATCCTAGGGTTCCGATGAAACCAGTCCTCCTTTCGGGTTCATGAATTTCATCTATTTATCCAATTTCAATTCATAGCGGTAGCAACTTGAATCTAAAAAGGATTCTAATCGATTCACATCAATTAGGCTAAGCAACTAGGATCAAATCAATTCATAAAAATCAGACTAAGCTCAAGCAAACATCGAAATCAAACAATTCGCGACATTGTCGGGTTCACCCTAACCCTAGAACGGAAAATTTAGCTAAGCATAATATAGAAAATAATGTAATAAATTAAAGACATGCTAAAAATTAGATGTAAACCAGAAATATTTACCTTCAATCTAAAGTGCAATATCGAAAACAAAACAAACTAAACTAAACCTAATCTACGAATGAAGTCGGCGGCCAAGCTCCAAAATCCGAACGAAGAGCCCCCGATTCTGATGTCCATCCGAGTGTATATATATATATATATATATATATATATATATATATATATATATATATATATATATATATATATATATATATATATATATATGTGACTTTATAAAAACTACAATTTTAGCCCTTGAAATTTAAGAATTAAAATTCAACCCAACACCTAATTATAATTGCAGCCCAACATAACTTCTCACTCTAGCAATTTCCACACTTGGTCATTCGGCTTCTCGGGTCCAATTCAATGATGTTCGCTCCTTCGTATCAACTCTTGAATTTCCACAATAATAACTTCAAAATGCCTGAAATAAATAAACACTCGGTGTAAACTCTGAAAATGCAAAATAAAATAAATAAACTATAAAATATGATAAATATGCATAAAAATGTTCTAAACTAATATGCAAATGCAACCCTAAAATATGACTAAATTAGATGTCATCAGTATGTGCCTATCTATCTTGATTGTGTAAAGTCAATGTGGCAATTGATCTTGATTACTTGAGTTTTTAATGCTATTCTTTAGTGATTTTGAATAAGATTAGTGAATCTCTACGAATCTCTCAAATTTAGTCAAGTAGACCTAGGAATATGAATAATTAATAGATCAATCTGAGGACAATGAGTTCCAACCATTGTCAGAAAAGTACAGGTGAAATGTTCTTTCTACCTTGATATCAATTCGCTTTGTGATTTGCAATCTGGTTACTTTTACATATTTTCTATTTGTCCAAGATCACGGCTTTGCTTTAAGAGTGCTTGTCTAGAGTTATTGAATAGGAAATCGCTTCTCCCTCTGGGTTCAACACCGGACTTCATTCCTACAGTAGTAGTTATTTTGTTTATCAAGTGATTGATTGCCTAACCTATTGATTGTGTGTTTAAGTTTGGATGTTATTATTATTTGACAAAGGGCGAAAGTGTTAACAACGTTCATCCCGCGTCAATTGTCCTTCGTGTTTCGGCATTGAGGACGATGCAATCTTTGAGTATGGGGGAGGAGGTTTATGAGATGTTTTATGATTTCTTTGATTGTGTCGAGACATTTTCTGTACTTTGATCGGGTTGGTGTTGGCCATGTGATGGCCTGTACTTTGATTTGGATGTCGGATATTATTATCTTTATGTGGGGATGTTGTTTATTTTATTTGTGTCTTATGTTTGAAATTCTTTTATTAGTTTCTGTTATGAGAAAATGTCAAAAATGAAAAAAAAATAGAAAAATGTTGGAGATCCCAAAAATATTTCCTGTTGGTCTAGTACGTTATTATTCAAACAACCATCTTGGTTGAGTGAAACTCTGAGCTTCTGATGGCATGAACTTGTAAATCCTACGAAGACGTTGAAGTGTCTGGCCTTATTTATTTGTTTTTCTGTAAAATATTTGCTTATGAGGAAGGATCTTGTGATATATTTGAGCATGTATGATCGAGATGGGAGTATGATTGAAAGCCTACACAATATGACCCTTGTGAGATTGTTTTTAGCCTTATTGGAATCATATGTTTCATTTTGTTTTTATGTGTAATTTAATCTCCCAATGTGACTACCTCTTGATATTGACCTCATTAGCTATTGTCAAGACTGACTCACATGTTTGTTGCTTGCGAAATTTTGTGCTTTTATGTTTAGATTTGGCTTTAGTTTCTTATTGATTGTGTTGAGTGAAATAAGGTGTCAATGGTTTGAATGCACTTAGTAACTAGATCTACGCATGACACCCATGGGTATGATTCGCGCAAAACAGTGTTGAAAGCTATCGACTAGAAAAGGAAGCTTGATCATTGAGTAACCGGGTTCATTCATGACACCAATGTTTGCAACTCGCATCAAAAGATGTTCAAGTGGACTGCATTCAAGTAAGTTGAGGTGTTTATAAACCATGGCCATTCATGATACCCATGTTTGCGACTCGCGTAAGGAATGCACCAATACCAAAAGAAAGCATGAAAAATAAAAAGAGAAAAAAAATCCAAAAAACAGAGAAGAGGATAGTGAGATCTAGAGCCAAGTTGTTTATCTTTATTGTTTTCCGCAAGTAATGGCATTTCTGTGGAGATTTGATTGTATTGTTGTTAATGTCTATGAGTTTAGTGCATTTTGGAATGAGTTGAGAGTTGTTATGTAAAAGCCTAAACACATGAGAGTTTAAATGAAACACATAATCCTGGTAAGGTTGGAGGATTTCTGCTTTCACATGCTCTGATCGTTAGATACATGCAACGATGTTTGTCATTTTGATCTTATGTTCCTTGAAAGTTTATTTTTTGGTTTGTTTTTGTAAGGCTATGGCATGATTTTGTGAGCCTAATTTGTCATGTTTTACACATACATTTATATTGATTTCTGTTTACATTTCATGCATTTGGGCTAGAATAGTACAAAATCTATATAGTTTATGCTTATTTGCCAAATTATGGAATCTATACTAGTTTCTGTTTAATTTCACAAGAATCGAGGCAATTTACATCAATTCGAAGAAAGGATGAAAAGCTCTAAGTCAACCACAGAAAGTCCAAGGTCAAGGAGCAGCTGAGCAAGGACAAATCGAGCAAGAAACAAGAAAAAAGTACTCGATAACGTTCTAGTCGACGTTGACTACATCTAGTCGAAGTCGAGTACACCGAAGCCAGAATTTCCCACGAAGTCGAGCAGACCACTGGAGGAGCCCATTTCTAGTTGACGTCAAGTGCTACAGTACTCAAAGTCGAGTACACCCATCGAGTCCAGATGGTGCCCGAGCTCGAGTACAATCCGAGGAAAAATTCTGGTCGAAGTCAAGGAAAACTAGTCGAAGTCGAGTACGTTCAAGCAACAGTCCAAGTCCGAGATTGAGTAAAGAAGAGAAGATAGAGTACTTGCAAGAGAAGATTTGTAGAATTCAATCCATCCACATGAAGATCTATCAACTCCAAGAGAGATTTATCCACAATAGTCCTAGTTTCCTTATAGATTTATTTCTTTTATCATTAAGTATTATCTTATGCTTTTAGATAGAAAGTTTTAGATATAGATAGATTGTTCTTCCCTAGAATAGATAAGGTTGAACACTATAAATAAGGCTTTAGTGGCTGGATTTTAGAAGAATTCAATCATCCAACAATCCAAGCTATAAGCCAATAGGAGTTTTAGAGAGTAGAGAGAGAGAGAGAGAGAGAGAGGCCGAGTGGAGCAAAGAGAGCGAAATTGATCTGGCTTTGTTCGGTTTATACTTTCTTTAGTTTATTAATGCAATTTAGTTTCTTTTTTTATTGATGTGTTTATTGATGATGAAGAGAGAGTAGTCACCCAACTTCTAGGGTCGGGGTGAGCTTGACGGTAACCATGTAAGGTAATGCGAAAAGGTATAATCTTTTGATGTGATTTCGTCTTCTATCCCTACGAGCATGATTCTTTTGCGAAAGTTGAAGGTGATCCTTGTTTTTGTTATTGAAACGAAAGTGATCTTAATACAACTTGGGTTAATTATGTGAAAAAGGGTTAGTAACAATTAGGGTTTATGCGAAAGCCTCTATATTCCTATTTGTTAATAACAAAAGTTATTAGATGAAAAGGCATGATCTTTTATACCTTATGCATTATTTTATATGGTTATCGTTGTGGTGTTGAAACCCTGATCTTGGAAGTATATTAGTTTATTGATTTTATTCTCGAATTTTGTTTTTACCTTCGTTTTATTGCAATTTAAAATTACGATTTTCGGTTCTGAGTTACTCGATTTCGAGCACCCCTAGTGGACTTCAGGTAAGTTTTGGTCGACGTCGAGTACTGTAGCACTCGAGATCGACTACTTTGCTTTCTTTTTGTGTTTTGTTTTCTCTGTTTTGCAGTTTCTATTCGACTGAGTAGTCGACATCGAGGACACTGGTCGACGACGAGTGCTTCCTAAGTCAATTTCGAGAGTTTCTGAACTGAAAAGGCGGGCGCTAACACACTTCCTCGTGGATCGATCCTGACTGCCTTCTACTACAACGAGAGGAAGTCTTGTATTTATTTTCATACTTGACCATCCTCCTGCAACAACACATGCTTGATGCATTCGTAGGTATAGGTTGCTTTTATTGGTCGCTCGAGGACTAGCGAAGCTAAGTGTGGGCGAGTTTGATAATGCATATTTTATATAGGCATTATAGGTAGTTGTTAGTGAGTCTATGATAACATATTTCGTGTTTATTTGAGTAATTCGAGTCAGTAAGTGTTGAGTCTTGCAAGTGTGGAATCTACGCTATTTTTATGCTTTTCTGCGTATTTATATCCCGGCGCCGGAAGGATGCATCTATGGCTTGCCAAGGATGAGTTGGGAGAGCTAGAAACCTGAGGAAACATGTGAAGAATGCTAGGAAAAGGTGTGGAAGAAGTTAGCTTGGATTCGGAATGTACAAATTAAAGAACGTCGCTACTGATGGAACGGCGCCTGCCGCCTTAAGCACGACGCCCGCCACCCGTGTCGATTACGGGATTTCTATTCCGTCTTTTGAAAACCAATTAGGTTAAACCTATATTATTGTTCTTGGCCGACTTTGGAGAGAGAGTTGGAGCACTGTGGAAAAAACCTAATGAAGAGAACTACTATCATTATTGGAGTTTGGCAGGAAATTGAAAGATATGGAAAATTTAATGAGTGAAAGAAAATTCGGTCACCTCAGGAGATAAAGGTAGATCGACCCTGCCTGCGTTGAGATAATAGTTCCACAGGATGGGACACCAAGGTGAGGAGTCCGAAGCACTAAGTATCCGGAGTCATTCATGACACCCATGTTTGCGACTCGTGAGAAGGCAGTGTTGAGGTTAGAGAGGTAAAAGCGTATAAGTAAAAAAAGCAAAGAGTGAATTATGAGAGGATGAGTGATGTGGTATATCATATGAAGGGAGAAAGTGCATCAAAGCGAGAAAACAAGTTTGAAGAAGTTCTCACCGGATTTAGCACCACATTGCCCAAAAATAGCCCAGCACTATACCTTTTACCTTTTCTTCACTATGAGCTTAATTGAATTCCTCTTGATTATTAATGCTTTGTCACAAATTAATGTTTTTGCATAACCCTTCTTTTATGTGCGAAGTTGCTTTTATTCACATGAATGGATTTGATGACGTTAGTACCGTTGCGATGATGGTAATTAATTGCATGGACATATGAGAATGAATCTAAGATGTTGAGAGTTTGTTTTCTTCCCCTGCATGACCATTAAAAGTATTGCTTGAGGACAAGCAAGCTTAAGTATAGGGTGTTGATGTGCGCTCAATTAACCATGTTTTTCGGTTACATGCATATCGATTTCTGTCTGCATTTTATATTTCTGCGTTTGATTTATACAGAATTTGTGTAGTTTATGTTTATTTGCAATATATGGAGGTCTACACAAGTTTTTGTTGTATTTCGCAGAAATCGAACGCACTTTGGAGCTTAATGGAAAGTCATGAAGAAGCTAAGAATGGTGAGGCTAAAGGAAAGCCCACTTTTTACCATCTATCATTCTGAATCAAGTTCTGATGTCTTCATGAGAGTTGTAGACCTCGAAAAGAGCTTTCTAAAGCATGTTTATATGTGTCAATCGGACAAACGATGACTCGAGAAGGTGCGTTTCAAGAATAGAGCAGAATGCTAAGAATTGTCAAGAAGGCCGATATCGACCTAACATGGTCAATATGGAGTATAGAAAATCGACTAGGAATGCCAGAAATCGACCGGAGTAACTTGAGCAACACAGAAGAGGTCGATATCGACTATCTTTGGTCGATATCGACTAACTTTGGTCGATATCGAGTAAAGACATTGTCGAAATCACCTTGAGAAGCCGAGATCGAGTGAAGCTGAGAAGAAATGTCGTTATCGACTTACCTTTGGTCGATATCGAGTAACCACCAGTAGCCGATTTCGAGGAGTCCGAGTCCAGATTCTGAGTGGACTTGCTTCCACATGAAGCAAAAGATATTCTATCAAGATGAAAGATATTTATCTACTTTAGTAATTTTCTAATTTGCCTAGGGGGGATTTTATTTGTTTTATTTCTTTTATTTATCAAAAATTTATCTTAGGAAATACATAGATAGATTTAGATAGAGATAGACTTTCTTCTTTCTTGGATAGCAATGATTGTGGCCTATATATAAAGCCCTAGGGGGTTGATTTTCATTCATTAAAGGCAAGTCGTCTTTAGGCACGAGAGAGAGAGAGAGAGAGAGAGAGAGAGAGAGAGAGAGAGAGAGAGAGAGAGAGAGAGAAGGAGGAGGAGGAACGTTTGGAAGGTTTTGTAAGTTTAAGTTTTATTTTTAATGTTAAAGTTAGTTTCTTTTATTATGGTTTCTTTCTAATTTCCCTATTCTAGGGTTGGGGTGATCCCAACATAGATATGTGTATTTAATTTATAAATCCATGAATTTAGATGTATTTATTATCATCTAACTGTGTGCTTAATCCTTTGCGAGAGTTGAGGAAATTCCTTATTTGTGATATTAAAGCGAAAGCGATCTTCTTATGAATTTGGATAGTAATTAGGGTTTATTTGCGAAAGCCGACTAATCCTAATTAAGAAAAGGTAGTAACACTTAGAGTTTATGCGAAAGCCTCTATATTCCTATTTGTTAATAACGAAAGTTATGTGATATAAAGCATGCATCTTTATGTGATTTATAATCTGCACATATGTTTATTGTTGTGGTGATCCCTAACCTTGGAAGTTTGCATCTTTATTTGTTTTATTTTATTATTTTTATTCGGCACATATTCTACTCGATATCAAACCACCATTCTCTCTCCATCCCTCGACATCGACCAACTCTTAGCCGACGTCGACAACAACCTCGCTACCTTTTCCCGCTACCCCTGAACCCCAAAACACACTAAACCTAGAACCGCTGACTTCTCTCCTAAGGATGAACCTGACTCCACTATCCTATAGTGGGATCTTGACTACAAATTTATTTGGTCGAGAAACCCTCTCGCCACACCACTTGACCAAATACAAATCCTTGCCCTTATGTTTCTACCAAGCCCCATTACAACCCCGCCGAATGGAATCTTCTATGAAGGTTTCCATTGAGCGAAAGTCCTCTTTATGTCCTTATTTTTGCTTTGACGTATCCGGTGAAGATTTTGTGTTATAAATGTCAATATTCGAGTTGATGCTTGTATATGGAATTGAGGTGAGTGTGTGCTTAAAGCCTAAACACATGAGAGTGAGAGATACACATTTTATCCTTGATAAGGTTGATTTTTGAGCATGCAAGGAACTTGATCCCATATATACATGTTATGACGTTTGTATGTTTGGTTATATTTTCACTATTGATGATGTTGCTTTTGATGAGTTAAGTTGTGAAAGATTTGTTGTGGGATGCGTAGATGATGTTTTTCCTTATGGTTGCTTGAGGACAAGCAAGAGTTAAGTGTGGGGGGATTTGATAATGCATGTTTCATATAGGCATTATAGGTGTTTCTTATTGCTTTTAGGTATTGGTGTTGTTATGTTTTGAGTCTAGTTCCATATATTATTTGTGAAGTATTCGAGTTCGAAATCTATGCGTTTTTAGTGTTTATTCTACAGATTTACATTCCGACGTTCGATAGACTTTGGGCAGAGCTTAAGAAGCATGTTTTGAAGCAATTGGAGGTTAAGGAAGAGCTAAGGAGGAGCAAGGAGGCACAACATTGGAATTCGTCGAAGGAATTTGGGGAACGTCGAGTACTGCAAAGACGGTGCCCGTCGCCTCTTGCACGGCGCCCGCTATTCGCTCAGATCTCAAAAATGCGGTTTTGGATCCGATGACTATTATTTGATATTATTTCTCATTAATTCTTCTAGGGTTTTGCCGACCGTTGAGAGATCAGAGATCTTTTAAGGTTGTTTTAAGTTTGTTTCACGGTGTGTGGTTTTTGTGTGAGACGATGAACACCATTAGAGAGAGAGAGAGAGAGAGAGAGAGAGAGAGAATTGGCCTATGAGTTGCTAAACTCATAGTTTCACCTGTAATTCGAAGACATGGTTGTTTAGATTGTGAGGATTTGATTCTATTTGATTATTCATGTTCTTAGTTATCATCTTGTGCTTAATTTATATTTGTGTTCCTTTCTATGCCTGATAAACATGTTAGGAATTGCATCTCTAGCTATGAATTCGTTGTTGTTTTCTCGATAGCAAGAATAGGTATTGATGATAGTGATGTCTCTTTGTCTTTGTAGTGGTTGATTTCAATTGATCTATGATGAGGATATGTGATTAGGATTGAGTTCGGTATGCGCCTATCTATCTTGATTGTGTAGAGTCAATGTGTCAATTGGTCTTGATTACTTGAGTTCTTAATGCTATTCTTTAGTGATATTGAATAAGATGAGTGAATCTATGCGGATCTCCCAACTTTAGTCAATTAGACCTATAAATATGAATAATGAATAGATCAATCCGAGGACCATGAATTCCAACCATTGTTAGAGAATTACAGGTGAAATGTTCTTTCTAATTTGATATCAATTTGCTTTGTGATTTGCAATCTGGTTACTTTTACATATTTGCTATTTGTCCAAGATCATTGCTTTGCTTTAAGAGTGCTTGTTAAGAGTTATTGAATAGGAAATCGCTTCTCCCTGTGGGTTTGACACCAGACTTCATCGCTATACTAGTAGTTATTTGGTTTATCAAGTGATTGATTGCCTAACCTATTGGTTTTGTGCTTAAGTTTGGATATTAATTATTACCATTTGATAAAGGGCGAAAGTGCCAACGACGTTCGTCCCGCCATCAAGTAACTAATAATTGTTCAATAAAACTTTATATTAAGTAATAAATTCTTATTAGAATAGTATAAGGGTATGTTTTGAGAAAAACTCATATAAGTGACTAATAAATATTTACTAAAACCTTATATTTACTAATAAACTCTTATTAGAATACTATAAGGGTATGTTTTGAGGAAAACTCATATAAGTAACTAATAGATGTTGAATAAAACCTTATATTGTGTAATAAATTCTTATTAGAATACTATAAGGGTATGTTTTTACGAAAACTTATATAAGTAAGTAATAAATGTTGAATAAAACATTATAATCCCTCCGATATTTAATATAACGGATTTGACTTTTGTGCACGTAATTTAAGGAGCAAAGAACTACATAAAATATTGATTTTTTTCATTAAATTTTTTTTACATTCTAATACTTATTATTAATAAATATTAGAATGTAAAAGAATCATTAAAAAATCAATATTTCATATAATTTTAACTCCTTAAACTGTGTGCACAAAAGGCAAATGTCTTATATTAAAAATTGGAGGAAGTATTAAGTAATAAATTCTTAATTGAATTCTATAAGGGTATGTTTTTGGGAAAACTCATATAAGTGACTAATAAATGTTTAATAAACCCTTATATTAAGATATAAATTCTTATTAGAATACTATACGGATATGTTTTGAGGAAAACTCGTATAAGTGACTAATAAATGTTGAATAAAACCTTATATTAAGTATTCAATTCTTATTAGTATATTATAAGGGTATGTTTTGAGGGAAACTCATATAAGTAACTAATAAATGTTCAATAAAACCTTATATTAAATAGTAATGCTATTTGTGAAAGGGTTTTAAAAAAATGGTCTATCTCTGACAATTTTGCCAATGCAAATTTAGAATACTATACGGATATGTTTTTCAGTAAAACTCGTATAAGTAACTAATAAATGTTGAATAAAACCTTATATTAAGCAATAAATTCTTATTAAAATACTATAAGGGTATGTTTTTAGGAAAACTTATATAAGTAACTAATAAATGTTGAATAAAACCTTATATTAAGTAATAAATTCTTATTAGGATATTATAAGGGTATGTTTTTAGGAAAACATATATAAGTAACTAATAAATGTTGAATAAAACCTTATATTATGCAATAAATTCTTATTAGAATAGTATAAGGGTGTGTTTTCAAGAAAACTCATATAAGTAACCAATAAGTGTTGAATAAAACCTTATATTAAATAATAAATTCTTATTAGAATACTATAAGGGTATATTTTGAGGAAAACTCATATAAGTAACTACTAATGGTTGAATACAACCTTATCTTAAGTAATAAATTCGTATTAGAATACTATAAGGGTGTGTTTTGAGAAAAACTCATATAAGTAACTAATAAATGTTGAATAATTGGGCTGGGTCTTCGAGTTTTGGGAATATAATTGGGCATGTTGGTTTAGTTTATAAATTGTTATATGTTATATATTGTATGTTATGGTTAGACTATTATTATTATTGATATTATTATATTATTTTCGAGTTCATGAAAATATAAATTCTGAAATTTTACTATAAAATGGTTTAAATGAGGCATTATTTGGGATATGTATTTAGTGTTGTTTTAAATTGTGATTTTAGGAATTTCAAATGAATTATGAGTTGTGATTTATAAATATGGTTGTGAAAATAGAATTATTTTGTGACTAAATGTTGGAATTTGGCCAAGTATGATTTGAGAAATTATTTTGAATATGAGTTGACTTAATTTGGGATTTAAGAGTTTGGAAAATATGGTTGGTATGATTTTATCAATGAGTTTGAATGTTTGATTAGAATAATGATTTTGATCGATGTTGATCATATCGGAAAGGTTTTGGAAAACGATTTTACTATCGGTTGGTTTTGAGTATGTTGAGAACTTGGATTTCGTGTGTATGAATGTTGGTCCGGTAGCTTATGGAAATGGCTTGATGATAGGTGTGTATTGCCTTTGGATTGCTTTGGACTTGCATTTGGGCCTTACTTGTGTTATCTTGCTGTTCTGCATCTTTAGGTAAGTTTCCCTAAGGGGCTTACTCAGGTTTGACTCTCATGCTTGTTGTTGCATTTTATGTTAGGTGTTGCATATGCATAAAAGCATGAACATGTAGTATCCTGTTTAGGTTGCACTAATTGAATGAGCATTTGCTTACTTTATGCGTTTGAAAAGAGAACGACCGTTATCTGTGATAGTCCTAGAGTCCTTGCTAGGGTTATAGGGTAGCCCAGCCTCATCGGGTGCCCTGAGTCAATCGAGTCTTATATATGATCTGGTTGCGGCGGTCACCGAGCGTCCTACACCTAGGCTGCTTCGGAGTGAGGTACGGACATATAGGTTGCGGCACCGACCGGCGTCCTACCTGGGCTGCTTCAGAGCGAGGTACGGACATATATGCCCCAGAGTGGGCACAGATCAGGGGATATGCTACTTGGCATTGTTTTGGGCCCTTTACAGTATTTCTGCACATTATTATAACTAGGAGCATGCTAGTGTGTTTAACTTTCGTACTGCATTAGAGCATCTTTATTAGGTATAACACATACTATGTGGCCTCAGTGAGGACTACCGGTCCCGCATGCATGGCTGGATCTGACTCCTTTCCCCGTTCTTCTTTTAAAGGTATTTTCTGCAGATTTTGATTGCTCGATGTCTATATGACGGGGTTCCCTTTTGGCGATTATTGGACTGAAAGACCGACTTTCATACTTATAAACTTGGATAATTTGGATACTCGTATTTACCATGTTTTTGGTTTTGACCCGGCTCCACTGTGGCAAGCGGTACCTTTGTTTCGTTTTCACAGTTACTCTTAAATGAATTTCCGCGACTTAGTCTATAGGACAGACTGAGGGTACCCAACGGCCCTCTGATTGCTTTGGGGTTCGGAAGCCCCGCTTTAAAAGGATAGTCTTTTGAGGTTTGAAACCTCGACCCGTACCTGGATTGCAACATCCGAACAAGGGGTTTCATCCCTTGAAACGTAACCCAGAAATCATAATTCTGGCCGTTACAAAGTTGGTATCAGAGCTGAGGTTGTGCAATTCGGTTACGCAAGGGTCGAGTGTATGTTTTGGAAACCGCCCATGAATTTCAAAGGATTTGAAAGGGTTTTTAAAAGGATTTGAGGTTGTGCAATTGGACTATGTAATGAACTCGACTTGTAATAAAAGAGGAAAACCGACCAAACAGGGACACGAGTGGGTAGTAATGGCGCTAGACCACCCCTATTGGGTATAGTTGGGAACGGTAGGCAAAAAATACTAGCTTTCTCTTTACAGAGAGCCCGAAAGACTCCAAGGAGATTGCACCAATGTGGTTGGAGTGGCAAGTTAGGTAGGATCGCGAGTTTTTTGCCCCTCCGGCCAGTCGCTCCTCGAAGAGCGACATTAGATAGCTTGATGTGCTTTATATATTGATCATGAGCACGATCTCTCTTGAAGGAGGTCGTTGTAATTGTCATTGACTGATTTTATGCTGAGTGCTTGATATGCTAAAGTCTGATTGGTATGCCTAACAATTAAATGTGTATTGACTGATCTGTGCAAACGGGATAATGGGAGTACCCTTGTTTTTGTGTGGTCAAACCCAGCTTGTGTGGAACAGCCCCTTCTGCTATGTTAACCCTTTAACGGCTCTATCTAGCCTATCCATGGATGTCAGTGTCTTTCACGAGGAATTGGGTTGGTAACCACATTGTGTCGGGAATCATGGTTGGATATTAAGGTTGTCTGAGTGAGTATTGGAAGTTCTTGATGGCATTTTGAGTCAAAAGTAAGGTGTCCTGGGGCTGTCTTTCTTGATTCTTATGATGATCGGCCATTGTTTTCTTACCACAAAGAGTCGTACCAAAGTCCCACGGGAAAGAGGGGTAATGAGTCAGTTTGGGAAGGCCAATGGTTGCCCTTAGGGATCTCTGTCCGGTTGTAATGGTGAATCTCTCTGAATTGCATAACATGATTTTGTAATCTCCCACATGTACCTTGTAAATGATCATTAGTAAGAAGTTGCTCATGTTATGCCTTCTTTTTGTCATAATTTTATTGTGTAAGCTCATGTTGTGGTCAGTTACATTGCTCGAGTCTCGTGTTATGTTTTGCCTTCTATGATGACTGCATGTTGTTATACCATATGTTTACTTGGCCTATTGATCGTATGATTGATTGGAAGCATGAACCATAGGAGATAAACCTACATGATTGTTATTTCCTCCTAGATTAGTTTCATGATAGCGTGATCAACTCTTCTTTGTAGGAATGCTTGTAGATTATCGCCTTAGCATGTTGGATAATGACGTGTCAATGCTTATTATCCTTTTGTGACAAGAATCTATAGCATGCACATCTATTCTGTATTCGTCGGATTAACTAATGGTGGTTGTTCTGATATTAGTATGGTTGGGTGATGTTGTTGCAGGAGGATGGTCAAGTATGAAATATAAATTAAATATAATGTAAACTGACTCCCTGTCTCAGCAAATAAATGTAATACTTCCTCCTGTTGTAGTAGAAGGTAGTCAAGATCGATCCACGAGGAAGCATGTCAACGCCCGCCTTTTCATTTCCAGAAAACCTCTCGATTTCAACCAGAAGAGTACTCGATATCAACCTATCTAGTCGATATCGACTACTACGTCGACAGAAACTGCAAAAAAAAAAACAGAAATAAACATAAACGAACAGAAACAGACCGGTCGATATCGACCAAACCACTCGATATCGACCACTTACCCGAAATCGACTACCTGTCTTGTCGATGCACTCTACATTGTAAAAACGCAATATTTGCAATGACGGAAAATAGAAATAACACGGAATATGTGGGAATTAATTCAATAAACTAAAATACTTCCAAGATCAGGGTTTCAACACCACAACGATAACCATGCAAAATAGCACATAAAGGCATAAAAGATCATGCTTTTCATCAAATAACTTTCATTATTAACAAATAGGAAGATAGAGGCTTTCGCCTAAACCCTAATTGTTACTAACCCTTTTTCACATAATTAATCCAAGTTTGCATTAAGATCACTTTCTCTTCAACAACACAAACAAGGATCACCTTCAACTTTCGCAAAAGAATCATGCCCATAGGGATAGAAGACAAAATCGCATCAAAAGATTGTACCTTTCCACATCACCTTACATGGCTACCGTCGGGCTCTCCCCGACCCTAGAAGTTGGGTGACTACTCGCTCTTAATCATCAATAAACACATCAAAGATTTCAAGAAAATAAATTGCATTAATAAACGAAAAAAAAGCTTACAACCAATCGAAGTCAAATCCGCTCTCGCAAAACTCCAACCTCTCTCGGCTACAATGCTCTCTCTCTCTCTCTCTCTCTCTCTCTCTCTCTCTCTCTCTCTCTCTCTCTCTCTGTATGTGACTAATTGTAACTGAAATTGAATGCCTAAAAACCAGCCCCTAAGGCCTTATTTATAGTGTTCAACCCTAGCTAATCTAGGAAAGAACTATCTATCTATATCTAAATCTCTCTTATCTAAAGACATAAGATAAAGTTTGGAAATAAAAGAAATAAATCCATAAAGGAAACTATATCTAAAGTGGATAGATCTCTCTTGGACTTGATAAATCTTCCATTGAGTTGATAGAATATCTCTTGCTTCATGTGGAAGAAAGCCATCTCAGAATTCGGACTCGAAATCGGCTCTGGGGATGGGTCGATATCGACCAATGTTGGTCGATATCGAGTGCTCTGCTCGGCTTTGTCTTCTGACCACTCGATATTGGCTCTGGCAGGGATATCGACTTGATTGTGGTCGATATGGAGTTGGGTTGGTCGATATCGACCTGTCTTCTTGTCTTCACTCCATATCGAGTCGTCCTGGAAATTTCGACTGGAATAGGTCGATATCGACCAGTATTGGTCTATATCGACCACTCTTCAGTGTCTTGTTCTGTGCTCAGCTTTGCTCGATGTCAGGCGCTCTTCCGGTAGACATCAAGTGTACTTCCAGTGCTTCTTGGTTTTGCTCCGATTTAGCTCCAAATTCTGCAATATTAAATAGAAACTCGTGCAGACCTCTATTTCTCGCAAATAAGCATAAATTACACAAATTAGCTATATTCCCAACCCAGAATATATAAAATGATAGAAAAAGGAGCTGAAATAAGTGTAAAAACATGACATAAAACATGGACATCAAATCACCCCATACTTAAGCTTGCTTGTCCCCAAGCAATACTTTTAATGGTCATTCAGGGGAAGAAATCAAACTCTCAACATCTTAGATTCATTCTCATATGTCCCTGCAGTCAATTACCATCCTTGAAAAGGTACTAATGTCACAAATGCATGCATGTGCAATAAAAAGCAACATCTACTCACAAAAGGAGGGTTATGCAAAAAAATTCATAAGTGACAAAGCATTAATAATCAAGAGGACTTTAATTTAATTAAGCTCAATAAGGAGTAGATTGGTAAAAGGCTTAAGGTGGGCACTTTTTGGCCATGTGGTGCTAATGATCCGGGGAAATGGAGTACTTTCCAAACTTTCATACCACATTCCTTCTTATTTTGATTTCTCACCTTTCGCTCATTGCTTTTTTCCAATATTATGCTTTTACCTCTCTAACCTTAGCACTGCCTTCTCGCGAGTCGCAAACATGGGTGTCATGAATGGCCCCAAATACTTGGTGGTTTGGACTCCTCAGCTTGGTGTCCCATCCTGCGGAACTATTATCTCAATGCAGGCAGGGTCAATCTACCTTTATCTCCTGAGGTGATCGGATTTTCTTTCACTCATTAAATTTTCCATAATTTTTCAATTTCCTGCCAAATTTCAAATATGATAGTAACAACAGCACAAACACCATAAAATTCTCCATAATGTAACTTTCATTCTCAACATAATCCCCGGATAGGAATAAGGTAGAAAATGGACATATTTAGATCATGTGGAGCATAATATGAAATAAGGCTTAATATGGCTTTTGTGATGCATAAGCATGGCTATGGGTAGGAATATAAACATATGAGCATTATATGGGAAATATTAAGTCCTCCATCCTTTTATCATGCAACATGTCAAAAGCAACTTCAAATTTACATCATTTCATGATTTTCAAGAAAATAATACACTTCATTGTGACTTCCCTATACTAGACAGTTTCATGCTATATCTCTAATGAATCCAATTTTGCATCGTCGAGTTCAATAAAGCTTTAATGACACTTATCAAAAAAAATCAATAGGGTGATTTTTTTTCAAACTTTGGAAAACATGCATATAAGCACATAGATAAAATATGAAATCCAAAGTAGCCATGTATAAGGAATTCAAGAAATAAACTTTAAGTATGCACACATATGTCAAATAAAATTAAATATGCATGAAGTAAGCCTTTCCCCCATCCCATACTTAAACATTACAGTGTCCTCACTGTATAAAAACAAGGGTAAAGAAAGAAATTCACTAGACAGGTGTGCAGATCGTCGGAAATCGAATGCTGAATGTGCGCAAAGCTGGTCGATTTCGAGTGACCTGATCGATATCGACCTAAATTACTCGATATCGACTGAGTCTGCTATCTTGTTGGACCTGCAAGAATCGTCAGACAAATAATATCCACAATAGAAAATCCCAAAACAATGTTTCAAAATCAAAACCCAAAAGCAAGCAATGTCTAAAAAAAACTTTAAAACTACAAGCTCTAGACTTTATAGCCGCTAGGACGACTTTCTCTGTTGGGCTTAAGGTGGCATCTGCAGGGCCCACGTGGTTTGGGCTTCGAACAGGACTACATTCTTGTCCATCAGCTGTAGTCCTCCTGAATGGATCTTGTTCACCATGAAAGGTCTCATCTTCTTCTTTTTGAACTTGTTAGGGAACCAATGATCATTTGATTTGGAGACATAGACTTTGTCTCCTTCTTCATATTCCTTGGGACAGTCATTGGAAACCCTGCATAAGCGCACATACCAAGGCAAACCTCTGTCATGCATAGATAAATCTTTAATTGAAATAGGAGATGAAAGATCCATACCTTGGCTTACCTTTGCAGATTCGGTGTCATTCAGCTCCCGAGGACCTGGTCGATATTGAGTGATATTAGTCGATATCAACTACTGCTTTTCTGGTGGAGTTTCAGTCGATGTAGACGAAGACAGCTCGATGTGAGTTGGTCGATATCGACCAGGAGTGCTCGATATCGAGTGATGTTGCTCGATTTCCGCTGGCTTTGTCTCAGGGAGTGAAATCGGCTCGATATGAGGTGGTCGATATCGACCAAGAGTGGTCGATATCAAGTTCTTCTGCTTGATTTCTGCTGGCTCGATTTCTGGAGGTGGAGTCAAGTCGATATGAGGTGGTCGATATCGACTAAAAGTGGTTGATATCGACTGCTGTTGTGGCCCAGTTGACTCCGCTGCAGAATGTTGGTTGATTTCGACCCCATACTTAAGACTTGGCAAAGCATCCGAAAAATAGTTAGTCCTTATCGACTTACCTTGGTTTATGTCGAGTGGATTTTCTGTTTCTTCGCTCAGGATGGCCATGATCTCCTCCACCTGTGCTTCCATCTCCCTCTTTTCCAGCTCCTCGGGGGTCATTTTTCTTACCTTAGGCTCCCCGCAAGTGATGTACCTAGCTAATATTGACTTGACCTCTTCCATGGGACCTGTATGCCTTTCAGTTTTATTAAAGGAATACTCAATTACCTCATCGCTATGTTGAAAGTGAGCACTCTCTTTCATACGCTTATGTTGGCATCCACCGTCGCCAAGAAGAACCTGAAGGACTCCATTCTTGTCCATGTTCTTTGACAAAATCACCTTGTGACGGTTGGGCCTGTTTGACTCGGTGCTCGTTTTGATGGCACATGGAGGGATGCGTGATTTTATTGGAAGAAGGACTCCTACCTATCCTTGCTTGGTTAAGGAGTTCCTTACTACTTTGGAAGTGATATCGCCTAAGGATGTTTGATTTTGATTGCGAGGAAGAGCCTGTAATTCCTCATATGTTGCGATTGGAGTTGCTTTCAGTGTTACGAAGAAATGCTCTAGGAAGTGGAATAATGCCATGCGTATCCTTGATTCAGCAGGGATTTGGAGGAGTCTGACAGGGACGCTTGAGAACTTCAAAGACTTCAGACTTGATGATATGATTACTCATCCCGCTCTTCGTCTCTATCTGCGGATTTTGGGCTCTACCTTCTATGATTCTGAGAGCACTACTATTGTTGATCTGGGTGTGATTGATTTCATATATTTCCTGATTCCTGACTCTACTATAGTACCGGACTAGATACTCTTATTTTTGAGGATGTGTGAGAGGGTTCATGACCACCGCAACGAGAATTATCCTCTTGTCACCCCTTTTGGAGGCACATGATCACACTTTTGGCTATATTTTATGGTGTTGATGTTAGTTCACTGCAAACATGTGAGTCATTCGTATACGTGGGACATAGATGCCCTTGTGTATGCACGGATCTTAGACAAGCTGCAGTTGCCATATGCTATTGAGAGATTTCGGTGGCTATCTGGGCCCCAGCAGTCTCATCATCAGTATCTGCCTACTAGTTTACCTATGAGGCTGAAATTAGTAGACTTCCGCCAAAGCCATGTTCATGTTGACACTCATTTGCGGAAGCCTGATGATCCTATGACCCCTGCGAGCGATGTTGAAGATATGCATATCGAGATGACGCCGCCTACGGTTCAAGATGCCTCACGTATTGCATGCTTGGAGAAGAAATTGACTAAATTTGAGAAGCGGCAGACAGATGAGTTGATGAAGCTTACAAAGTCCCATGCGATTCTGGTTGGGAAGATCGATCAACTACATGAGACTTCTCTCTTGTTGATGGATTTGATCAATCAGTGGTCTGGTTGGGAAGCTTACAAAGTAATTGATTAGTCATTTTCTTCTATCAAACCCTTTTTGATGTTTCTATGCATTGAGGACAATGCAATGTGTAAGTGTGGTGGGGGGAGGGGGAAGATTGAAGTGAATTAGTTAGGTTAGTTAATGTTTGAATTTTTGTTTTTGAATTTTTGTTTCTTTTTTATTTCTTTTATGTTATAGAAAATGTCAAAAATGAAAAATAAATATTTTTTTTTTGAAAAATGTCGAAAATTGAAAAAAAAAAAGCGAGTCTTGTTTTGTTTGTTGTTTTGCATATTGTGTTATCAAAGATATTCATCTTAATTTGAGTTTGTCCTGGCATGATCTTATAAATCCCATGGAATTATGAAATGATTTGATCTTATCTTGGAAATTTGTTTTTCTGTGAAATATGATTGAGCATATATAATTGAGCTTGTATGATATAAGTTTGGGAGTATGCTTGAAAGTCAATAAAAATTTGTCCCAGTGAGATATTTTTGGCCTTATAAGGGATACATCTATATTCCTTTTGCTTTTCTTGTGTGATTTACTCTTCATATACATTTATCATTGAGTATTGTCATGGTTATCTATTTTCAATGCCGACTATATACATGTTCAATGCTTGATAAGTTCAAATGATAGAGGCAACCTTTTAGCCACATATTTATCCATGTCTACCTTATGTTATATCTTGCTTTGAAGCCAATTTGAGCCTTTAGCCTTTTTATTGATAGCTCCACAAAATTATTATTCCTAGCCTATGATGAGCCTTACCCTTATTCCGGGGGAATTGAGATTTTGAGTGGGTTATGGAATCTATTTTGGAGATTGAGGAGAATGAAGCTAAAGTGTGATATTATGGTTTATGGTTTTGAGAAGATGTAATGTTATGTGCTTATTTAGTCAAGCTCACAAATTCACTATTGATGATGTTGCTTTTGATGAGTTAAGTTATGAAGGATTTCCCGTGGGATGCGTAGATGATGTTTTTCCTTATGGTGCTTGAGGACAAACAAGAGTTAAGTGTAGGGGGATTTGATAATGCATATTTCATATAGGCATTATAGGTGTTTCTTATTGCTATTAGGGGGTGGTTTTGCTATTGTTTGTGTCTAGTTCCGTTTATGCATGTTTTTGGGAGCATATGAAGGCTAAGGATGAGCTAAAGAGGAGCAAGGAGGCACGCCATTGGAATTTATTGAAGACAATTCAGGAATGTCGGACACTGCAGAGACGGCGCCCGCCGCCCCTTGAACGGTGCCTGTCGTGACCTTAGATTCCGAATACACGGTTTTGGATCCGAAGACCACTATTTTATATTATTTCCTACTAGGGTTTGGCCGACCTTTGGGAGGCTTTATTAGTTGTTTTTCAGTTCTTTTCTGAGAACGGTGGTTGTTTTGAGAGAGACTATGAACTCAATTAGAGAGAGAGAGAGAGAGAGAGAGAGAGAGAGAGAATTGGCCTATGAGTTGCTAAACTCATAGTTTCGCCTGTGATTCGAAGACATGGTTGTTTGGATTGTGAGGATTTGATTCTATTTGATTATTCATGTTCTTAGTTATCATCTTGTGCTTAATTTATATTTGTGTTTCTTTCTATGCCTGGTCAACATGTTAGGAATTGCATCTTTAACTATGAATTCGTTGTTAATTTCTCGATAGCAAACAAAGGTATTGATGATAGTGATGTCTCTTTGTCTTTGTAGTGGATGATTTCAATTGATCTACGTTGAGGATATTCGATTAGGGCTGAGTTCGGTATGCGCTTATTAGTCTTAATTATGTAGAGTCAATGTGTCAATTGGTCTTGATTACTTGAGTTCTTAATCCTATTCTTTAGTGATATTCAATAAGATGAGTGAATCTCTGCGAATCTCTCAACTTTAGTCAAGTAGACCTAGAAATATGAATAATTAATAGAACAATCCGAAGACCATGAATTCCAACCATTGTCAGAAAATTGCAAGTGAAATGTTCTTTCTACTTTGATATCGATTTGCTTTGTGATCTTAAATCTGTTTGCTTTTACATATTTGCTACTTGTTATGAATCATTGTGTTGCTATAAGAGTCTTTGTTTGGAGTTATTGAATAGGAAATTGCTTCTCCCCGTGGGTTCGACACCAGACTTCATCGCTATACTAGTAGTTATTTGGTTTATCAAGTGATTGGTTGTCTAATCTATTGGTTGTGTGTTTAAGTTTGGATATGAGTAATCTAGCCTTTGCTTAGTGGGCCCTTTGGTTTTTTAGAAACCAACTTGTTTTTCAACACATAATAACCACGTCAGTACAAGCTATTGCGTTGTTCTACAAATCATCATACCATACTTGGTATGCTAAAACATATTTTACGACTAAAGCTAATCCTGCAACATCAGCAAAATCCTCTTTCAACCTTTAACTGCTACTCTAACCCGCATGGTAGGGATC
Source organism: Persicaria maculosa (assembly GCA_963922045.1). NCBI lineage: Eukaryota > Viridiplantae > Streptophyta > Magnoliopsida > Caryophyllales > Polygonaceae > Persicaria > Persicaria maculosa. The sequence continues at coordinate 43,044,453 of OY998262.1, read as the reverse complement.
CAAGCCGAACAGAGCCATGGAAGAGGCCTCCTCACGGTTTCTATAAGTTAAACTTCAACGGTTCTTACTTTTAGTCGGATGATGGATCCTTCATTTTGGTTATTCGAGACCACAACGACAATATCATTTCCTTAGGCTCGGGTCCATGCAACAATAGTTGCCGAGGTATTGGGCTTGCGCATGGGTGTTGCAAATGACAAATCTTTGGGTCTAAAACATCTCCTTATATATTGAAGGGGATTGTTTGGTCGTCATTAATGCTCTCCTGGTTGACTGATGTCCCTGGAACATCGAGCTTCTGATGACCTATATGACTATTGATTTAAAATCGATTTCTCATGTTGCTATTTCTCATATCTTCAGGTGTTTGAATTTTGTGGCTGACAAGATTGCACATCTGGCCTATAGCATCCCTGTCGATGATAGCTTGACTGCCGATTCAAAACTTTGTGTTCTCGTCCACTCGGACTCTCTAGGAAAGAAGCCCATTCGTCGACGACTTTCTTAATTTTTATCCCGTTTCCAACAAAAAAAGGTCCGTGGTAGACCGTACAGAATCAGAAGCAAGGGGACGCGCAAGTCACGTCCACGTGTCCTTTAGGGCCCACTTCCATTTTTGCGAAGTGAAATGCATTCATTCCTCCTCCATCTAGGCAGTTACCATCCACAATGGTTTTGGTTAAAATGTACACATTTGCACAAAAATGTGTAAATATACACATTACTTTTTAGTAATTTTTTCCATTAGAGAAATATGCATTTTTTACCCACCATTCAAATACAATTCATTTAAAACAAAAAGAAAAATAAAATCACAAGCAAATAAACCAATGAAATTGTTTTTTTTTTTGTAAAAGTTTATATACATGGGAGGTAGTGTGTTCGCACAGTACATGCTCAAATAGTCAAATGTGCTCATTTGCATATACCCAAAACAACCAAGTAGGGTTGTTCAAAATTCGGTTCAAACCGATTTTTTCAACCGAGCTGAACTGATCAAACCGGAACGAAACCAAACCGAGGTGTTTCGGTTTAGGTTTTCGGTTCAGAAAATTTTCAATTTTGGTTTTCGGTTCGGTTTGTGTTCGGTTCAGTTAAACCCGAAAAAAAAACCGAAGCTGATTTTGTAATTTGTATTATGTGTATTTTATATGTTAATGGTAAAGGTAAGGTAGACTTGTCAAAACACAACCCGATCCGGTCGACCCGACCCGAACGCCCGAAATTTTTTTGACTCGAATCCGGGAATTTCGAATCCGGGAATTTCGACCCGGAATTTTTTTTGACCCGAACCCGAAATACCCGGAAATTTTCTGTACAATCTGGGTTTCGACCAGGTGACCCGATTGACCCGGTAATTTTGACTCGATTTACCCATTTGACCCGGTGACCCGATTGATTTATAATTATATATGATTAAATTTTTTTTATGGAGATTCCAATTTATTACATTTTATAATTACAATCACTTGATCATTCATTTTCAAATCAACTTTTATATTTATTTGTATTGTGTAATACTCCGTCCGATCGATAGTATTTGATTTTTTATTTTTCAACGGACTTTTTTAAGAAGATAAAAATTCTAAAAAATATTAAAATATTAAAACAATTCTATGCTTATTACTAATTGCATGAAATTATTTTTAAAAAATTATTTGAAAATTTGATATTTAATATATTATTACATTTTATTAAAAATTATGAGAAATAATAAAAATGAAATATTTTAGATCAAATATAGTATATAATTACAAGCATCAGAACTTATGAACAACGTCTTTAACTTTAGAATTTTAAATTTATCGCAAAATTATCAAATCATGATTTTTTTAATTTAAAAAAGAAAAACTTGAACAACCCGAAATTGACCTGAAATGACCTGAAAACCTGGTCAAACCCGTATTACCCAGGGCCCGAAAATACCCAATACCCGTATTACCCGGGACCCGAAGTGACCCGATCCGAACCTGACCCGAATGACCCGTTTGACAGGTCTAAGGTAAGGTATGTAACCTTACTGGATACTGTTTGTTTCTTATTTTTTTACATAGTTTGCCGCCGCCTCCGTGAGCGTGAGTCGTCCACTTCGGATCGTGAATTGTCACTTCAGTCTCGCCATTCTTCTCCATGCGTTGGCGAGAGGTGGCCAACCACCAGCCCATGTCCTCCCTCGTCTCACCTTCTCGGCTTCTGTCTTCTCCCTCAACCTCAAATCCTCTTCATTCTTCTCTTTTCTCACCCAATCTCGCTCATTTTTGCAATTTGATTCAAATTGATCAAAATTCGTTGCTCATTTTCCAACTATTAGGCATTGGCTTTGACTTCTACATTATGAAACAACAAATTGATCGAAATTGATTTTGCCCAATTCGGTTACATCTTACCAGGGACATCACATGAAGTAATTGAATTATAGCTCCTAGACTGAATCTTATTCAGTTCAGAACCTAACCGAATCAAAACCTAATCGGCTAAAAACCGAACCAAACATATTAGTTTAGGTTCGATTTACTGTTTGATTTTTTTAGAAATTTTGATTTTCGCTTCGGTTTGATTTGACCTGATTCGGATCGATTTTAGACCGATGAACAACCCTACAATCTAGGGAGGCATGAAGATAAAAAAAAATGTCTAAAAAAAAGAGGGTAATTTACAGAAAACCACCCCTTGGTCTATTATTGTTAAGCCATCCTTAAATATATTATATTTTAATATTTTTAAACTCAAAATTTATGTATAAATATATTTAAAATTTGAATTGAAGGGGTTGGATTGTTATAGATATCATTTTTAAAAAAAACTTATAAATATAACTTAGAAATATCTTCCGGTTTATGTCTTAAATTAATTTTGTAAACATTATTTAAATTATTTTTAAGTATAATATGATTATAAATAATAATTTCCATTTATAAAGTTAAAAATAATATTAAAATTATTTATTTATATTTTAAAAATTGCATTTCAATAATTAACATTTGGAGAAAAATTATAAATAACCTTTAAAAAATAGGTTATTGCTCACAATTAAAATATTTAAACACATATTTTAAGTTGAAAAATGTTTAAAATATAATTTATTAAATGAAAACATAATGTAAATTGGTGATGGGTGGTGATTTGTTAATGAAAAGCATTTAAGGGGTGGTTGCTGTAATTTCAAATTTAAAGGGTGGTTAAGTGAAAAGATCAATATTTAAGGGGTGATTTTCTGTAAATTTCCTATAAAAAAAAACACAATTACACATTTGTACACCTCATGATTAAGGCCAGCTCTTGGGGTTAGACACGGCCACGGGTCGGACCCGTCGGGTCGACAACCCGGGGAGGGTGACCCTAACCCTGACCCGGGGTTGGGACGGGTCGGCGGGTCGGGTCGGCCACGTGGCACCAAATCGGGTACCCAATGAGTTTTGCGGGTCGACCCGCCGGGTCAACCATTTTTTTTTTTAAAAAAAATTGTTTTAAACCCAAAATAAAACTCAACTCAAGTCTTTCACCACACTTTCGAAATGAAAAGATTTAAGGTTGACAAAACATGGTATGTGGAAATATATATAGATATCTTCATTCCACTCCCATCATTTCATCACACTTTAGATGTGGGAAAGAAAAGGTTGGATTGTGGGAATGACAAGTAGGGTATGAGGATCTATATATAGAGAAAATAGAGGTATGTAGCCCACTTTCGATGTGGGACAGAAATATGAGATATGAAAGAAAATGTGAGAAATTGATATTTAAGTATATGATGTAAAATGTAATGTAATTAAAGTCTTTGGGTTATATGGTGGAATATAATGTAATTTAAGTATTTGGCTTATATGATGTAACATATAATAATATAACTAAAGTGTTTACCTCTTAAGATTTAATGAAATGAATAACACATGGTGATGAAACATCATGATACAATATATCAAGTTATGTTGGATTAATCTTTCTATTTAATTTAATTGATAGTTGTATTGATCCATTAATCAATCATAAGTATTTTATTTTACTTGCATTATTATGTTAATTTCTTGATCAATGATTTCAAATCTAGGTTCTTCTTCATATAGATATGTTAAACTTTCTCGTTTGAAGTTGAATGAGCCACATGTTGTGTATAGTGTATACACTTAATGATGATGTTATTAGAATTATATACTTGGGTTGCTTGTTATGATGTACATGAAAAGACACATTGAAAAAATATTGCCAATATTATATTTCATTCTTGTGTTTGAAAATCCGAAGTTCTATATCATTTTGAAAATAAACGAAAACTCGACATTAAGGATACTATACAAGTGTAACGGCTTTATCAATAACAATATTTGTATTATTTGAAATTATATCATAAAGACTCCTAACTTAGTATCATATATAATGATATAGAATGATTTATAAGTATAGATTGACATTAAAAACCGAATGGTAGAGATTGAAGACATGGTGTAATTTCTAGTTTCTACCCTTGTTCTTGTCCCACATTGAAAACTAGAGGAAAGGGGGTGCTAAGTCTATAAAAGAAGAAGCATGGGGTGCTAAGTCTCACATTGCCATTGCATATTACATTATGTAATATTATGAATTATTCTAAGAATAATTTATATAATTTACATAATAAATATAAATTTATTTTATTAAAAATAAACTTTTTCAAAATAAAAATATTTTAAAATAGCGGGTTGACCCGGTGGGTCGAACCGGGTCAGACCCGTCGGGTCACGGGTTATCTTTTCCCCGACCCTAACTCTGACCCTCAACCCGAACCGACCCGTGGACCCTGACCTGGCGGGTCATTGACCAGACGGATCACCGACCCGGCGGGTCACGAGTCGACCCGCCCGACCCGTGACCCGTGGCCATGTCTACTTGGGTAACGGTGGGGCGCCAACTCATCCTCCCTCTCCCCCTAGGGTTTTCCGCCTCCGTGTCTGCATTTCGAGCTATCAGGGAGCTAAATCGAGGATATTCTTGTTGATCTGGTTGTGATTTGAGCATGGATAAAGAATTCCAACCTATGACGGAGGAGAACAAGGAGAATCATCCATCCATGGATTGTGTTGAATCGTCGGAGGAGGATATCTCTGAATCCTTCATCTGCTGCGTCTGTTTGTAAGATCGACAGTGCTTGTTCTCGTTTCCTCTCTCCGTCCTTTCTTAATTTCATTTCTCCCCTATCTGTTTTTGTCATTAAATGAAGATGGTGAATTCTGATTTCGCCAACCTGTTGGCATGTTCGGATGAAGCAATTGGTTGTTTGGTTACATGAATAATTCAGTTTTGTGCTTTAATTGTTCTGATTGATCAGATCTCTTGAGTTTTCTTGGTACTTCGGTTTTTTGTTTTGGCTGCTGTACTGGAAATTGAGTTATTTGCTTTCCTTGTTTGGATTCCTTTTCCCCCCTTGAGTTTGTAGGTGACCTCCAATTTACGTTCGATTGTCGTCCTATCCCAATTATTGCGATTAGACCTGACCAAGTGCTTATAGCTCTTCTCTAATCTTGAGTCTACTTTAGTGCAAGACTATTTGAACCGAATATATGATTGATAAAGTTTGAAACTTCATTCTCAATTCCTCAATCTTGTTGGTAAAAATGCCATTTGATAACAGCAAACTTGAAAAAACTACAATGAAGCACCAACTTGGAAAGGGTTGTATTTGTATTTTATGCCTTGGTTTGTAAATCATATGCAAATGTGCTGCAGAAAATTGCTGTATACTGTAATATTTTATGGTTCTGTAAGACCTCTTATTGATCTCGAATATTTTTTATGTTGTAGGGATCTCTTATATAAGCCCATCGTGCTAGGTAATATCCTTTTCCCGAAGAACAAAATTTAACTGAAACGTGATATTCTAGAGTTAACTTCCTTTTTCTCCCACATTGCAGCTTGTGGCCATGTTTCCTGTTTCTGGTGTGTACATAAGTCAATGAATGCTTATGGAGTATCTCGTTGTCCTATCTGTAGGCATTCATATCACCACTTTCCTACAGTATGTCAAATGCTCCACTTCCTGATCGTAAAGATGTATCCCAGTGCTTATCAAAGAAGGGATAAACAAATGCTTGGTAACTCACTTGTCCTCATGTATTCCGATCCAAACCCTCCCCCCTCCCTCCAAGTTCTTCGTTTTATTTAAGGACTTGTGTTTCAGGGGTTCTCTCTTTGTAATAGCAGATGCATATATATCCTTGTCCAAACTATTTAATTTTCATAATCTTTGAAAACTGTTAGCTTATGATTTTCATTGTATAATCTATACTTTTCCCTTAATCTGCTTATTGTGTATCTGAATCCTGACTGATCATCTTCATTTTAGTTCGTTGTCGTTGACAACTAAAGTTGGTGACATTCCCACACATTTAGTTCAACTGTTATTTCTTGTGCATTTCAGAACATGAGAAAAAAAATAATTGCTTCTCACCTCAGTTAGATGGAAGCTCTTTGAAATCCAACAGTGTTGGTGGATCAGCATTTACATCATCCCCATGTTCAAAATCAAGCTTGTCTACTGAATTTTCAAAGCCAGAGACACCAGAATGTTTGCAAGATGGCAAAATGGCTGTTAGCGAAGAGAATAACCAGTCTGAGACAAATACTAATGTTACCTTTAATCAGATTGCAATCACAGATGTGCTTTGTCCCACGTGCAAAGAGTTGCTGTTCCGCCCTACAGTTCTAAATTGTGGCCATGGTGAACCCTTGTGCTCCTTTGTTGATGTTCCATGCTATATGTTGAAATATATTCTCTCATGTATGAGCTTCTTGGTTGCTATCTGTGCAGTTTATTGTGAAACTTGTATCACCATTCCAGAGGATGGAACAATCAGTTGTCCAATTTGTGAAATTCCTCATCCTAGCGACTTCCCTAAGGCTTGCTTGGAGCTAAATAATTTCTTGGAAGAAACATTCCCCAAGGAATATTCATCACGGAGGGGTTCCATTGAACTTGATCGAGTTGACTTTAAACAGAAGAATCCACCTTCTTGTATGTCTTATTTCTGAGATTAATTTTACTACAGTCTTAATATCATCTCTACTGCACTTGAAAGTATCCTGATTTCTTTGCGTAGCATTTTATTTTGTTTGAATGACTTAAGCTGAGAGAATTGAGGACATAAAAGGCATGTGAAGATTAAAAAAAGAAGTTTATGTTTACAATTTAAACTTTATCCATTTGTACGTCTAATTTCCAAAATGATAGTTTACTGTGTGTTGTCTTTTTGAAAAAAAAAACTTATTGTACATTTTTCATTATATAAATGTGTTAGAAATTTGTGGGAGGCAGTCCTGTAACTCTAAAGATGGGAAGGTAGAAAGACCATAGAATTCAACTTTGTGCTTCTTCAGACTCTGGTGGTGGAAGCATGGAAGATTGTAGTGTAGGTTAACATGCATTTCAAACCCATAAAAGAGGTTAAGAAATTTGGAATGGTCCAGCTATATAAATTTTCAAAGAAAGCAAAATCGGACAAATCTGATCGAAAGTTATATTCAATCTACATAATAAATCTTTTTCATATTCTATTCTAAAGTAATGTTAATGTTGGTCAGTGAAAAGAGCGAAAGAGGACTACCCCAATGAGATACTTGTGACCTTGTTAACTATCTGTTGAAGATGTTGATATTCTTTATTTTTTGTTTTCCAGGTTCAAGTTCAAAAACCTCTGCTAAGAAAAATGCTTATTCATCTTCTTTTCCTTCTGGAAATATCCTTCACTGGTTGACTGAACATGACCCAAAGGTCCACTTGGGTGTTGGTTGTGATTATTGTGGGGTGAGTTTCCATAATTATCTCATTTTTTCTAACCTGTTTTTGTGCATTAATTTGTTGTTTGTACCCTTCAACTTAATGCTGTTAAAATCCACATCATGAGTTGTACATAACATAGCGTCTGCATAGCTCCTGAGACTCTGCATGACAAATCTGCTTTCTTAATAGTTTAGCTCCTTTTTTTTCCATGTACAGCTGAAGAACATGCTCATCCATTTATTCCCAACTGTGAATTGTACATATGGGAAATTGGGGAATGCAAGTGAATTGTGATGTTTATGCATGGATCGATTTATTTTTGAGAGCAAATCCACATGATCCACTGACATGACTGTTGGTGTTATCACAGATATATCCTGTAGTTGGTAAAAGATACAGATGCCAGGACTGCGAGGAAGCAATAGGATTCGATCTCTGTGAAGAATGTTATGATACAAAATCCAAACTTCCAGGCCGGTTCAATCAGCGGCATACTGCAGAACACAAGTTTGAGCTTATAGAGACTTGTAATATTGCAACAAGGTTCAGGCTAGTGACAGGGAGCTTGGATCACGCCGTACTCTTATCTGAAGAAAGTGAAGATTTTGACGATGGGTCTATGACATTGGAATTTTCTGATAACCCTCAAGATAATACAAATAATGCCGAAGGTTCGACAGAATCAAATAACAACTCCATGAGTGATTGATAAATCCCGAAAATATGGAAGTAATTGAACAGCTAAATGTGTCGTATGATGTTCGTTCTATTCTATTTGTTTCAGTTTCTTTAAGTTTTATCGTCTTTTCGAGTTTGAGGACGAAACTTATTTTAGGTAAACTCGGGAATTTTAAGATTTATTTAATCTTATTCGATTTGAGAGTTTACGGGCATGAATAATACGTCTACTGCAGTTATGAATTTAGTGATCTATCAATAGGGGAGGGGTTAGAAACATTTCTATCACAATTGCCTCGAGTAGCCAAAGGTCTGTTGGCTCCAATGATCATTCAGCTACAGTTCAGGAAATTGGAAACCACCCGGAGGTTCTTTGGTATCAAGCAGTGGGTGAATATCTTCCATCGCCCTCCATGTCCAAACCTCCTCGAGCTACTCCCCTCTTTGATGCCTGCATTCGACAACGAAGCGTCCTCCTCCACAAGTACTGATAGATTACCATCCCGGAAGCCTTTTCCACCACATTAACATTTGTACATCCTTTTACGACTATGTTGACAATTACATTTCCACAAGTCTTTGTGAAATAAACTTTGACGGGGAGAAAATAGAAAGCGGTAAGTCTAGCATAACGGGTAACGTGTTACGGGAGAAACATTATAGCTCCAACGGTAAGTAGCTCACCAAGTCTGTTAAAATTACTTTAATTATGAATAATAACTTGTTAGTATGGACGAGTTGGGAGATATAATATAATCGGAGTAGACTCGTGGCTTGCCTCGTTGCCGTTAAACTACTCTTGAGCTAGCTAACTACTCATATGCCACGAGTCAATGTGTCTATAGGTTCAGATGTGATGTGAAGGGCCATAAACATGAATCAAAAGGTTGCATTCTAATTTATAAATTTTGAGTTTAGTGTTTGAATCTATAAACTATTGACTTTAAATATTTATTTATGTTGCTACTTGAATTGTATGAGCTTTTGAGTTTTATCTTTTAATTAAGTTGCATGTTATTTATCACGAAAGTCAAAATATGATAATTACCATTATCTTTTTTTTTTTTGATTGGGAAAAAATTCGGGTGGGATAGCCCTACCCGACAGCATCCTTACGGATGAGGTCAAGAAGACCAATATCGTTTGTAATATCGACTCCTCGGGCAGAGTAGCTAAGGTGTGCAACCTTATCAGCCACTCTATTGCCCATGCGAGGAATGTGAAAGAACGTTGCTTCTTTCACCGTCGATAGTAGTAATTGTGTGTCCGAAAGGATAAGCTCGATTTCCCATGGGCATGAAGATATCCCTTTTAAATGGTCGATAATGATCTTGTTGTCGCCTTCAATTTGGATCTTTTGAATGTTTAGTTGTCTGACTTTTTGAGCACCCATTTTTAGGGCTAACGCCTCCGCTTTAAGGGGATTTTGTTTTCCAAGCAACTGGTGCAAAATGGAGACAGGACGCCCATCCCAATCCCTAATAATTGCACCAGCTGCACTATCGCCATTAGGCAGGGCTGAACCGTCAAAGTTTAGTTTGTACAAACCCCTAGGAGGCTTCTGCCAATGCACAGAACGTTGTTTCTTACTTCGTTTTGCCAAGTGCAAGCGAGGTGGGCAAAGATCTTCAAATTCCATTTCCCGCACTGAAGTTCTATTCTAGTTGTCTATATGAGTTTTGATCATATGCATGGCTTTATCTTTCTGTGGGATATTGGTCTGCTGGAACAGAAATTGATTCCTAATATACCATGTAGTCCACCAGGAGAAAGCAAGCCTGGCTATGGCGGTGGAGTTTAGCCTCTTCCCAAGGGCAGATAGAATGGGCCTGGCATCCCGGGACTGGGCAATCAAGCGATCAACCATTGATTGATCTTGGGTCGGTAGCTGGTGAATTGACGTGATAAAGGGACATTCCAAGAACAAATGGACCTCATCCTCAACCGCCAAGTTACATAGTGAACAGGTGGAAGGAACCGCCGAACCCCTTGAGGACAGCCTAGAGGCAGTGGGGAGGCCATTCTGAGCTATTTTCCAAAGAAAGTTATTGACTTTCGGAGGTGTGTCGATCTTCTAAATCCAGTCATTACTGTCTTGGGTTGCCGAGGCTTGAGACGTAATCAATTTGTGTGCACTGGCATTAGTAAACCATCCTTCCCTATCCGGCCACCAGTACAGGCGGTCTTGCATCTCCGATGCAGGAAGCGGGATGTCTAGGATTTCTTGTACCAGATTGTTAGGGAGGATCCGAGCTAGTTTTTCAATCCACCACTGACCCCCCAAAATATAGTCACTAACCTTTTCCTCCTGATCGTAATCTATCCGGCCACCAGTACAGGCGGTCAAGTTCTTTATGCATGGAAGCAGGGAGCATAAAGCTCTGCATCACATGAAGATGCTTAGCCGAGAGATTAGAGTTTATTAGTGTAACACGACCTTGCTGGGATAGGGTATTAGCCCTCCATTTTGTCAATTGTTGTTTAGATTTACAAATGATATCTTCAAATATATTACTTGTGACTCTACCATTGATAATAGGACAGCCTAGATATTTTTCTATGGAGTTTTCCTGAGTAATGTTGAGACAATTACGCAACTGGAGAATCCTATGATCAGGAATCCCCCGAGTTGCTTGGAAACATGATTTGTGGTAATTGACTTTTTGGCCAGACACTTTATAGTATGAGTCAATGATCATCTTTACTTTGCGCCCTGCTTCAACGCTTCCCTTTGAGAAAATGATGATATCATCTGCAAAGGAGAGGAACGGGATGCGCGGCCCGTTGCGTCCAATCGGGAAGCCAAGCTGAGACCTATCAGAGCTAGCTTCCGCTGTTAGCTTCCGCGCTAGGACCTCGGCTCCTAAAATGAATAGAAAGGGGGACAGCGGATCGCCCTGGCGGATCCCTCTTGACGGAAGGAATAGGTCCGTAGGTCCATTGTTAACTAACACTGAGAACGAAACAGTCGTAATGCATTCCATAATCCACGCGACAAATCTTTCATGGAATCCAAATCTGAGTAGAACCGTTTTGAGGAAGTGCCAATCCACCCTATCGAAGGCCTTTTCCAATGTTCCAAAAAACGCTTGGCGGGTGCTTGGCGGTAGGGTAGGGTCAAGGGTCTAGGCGGGGTGTAGGCGGGGTCTAGGCGGATTTCATGGCGGAACTTTGTTGTCTAGGCGGGTTTTGTCGACCTTGACGGCCTTGGCGGTAGGGCGATTTCAAGGATTTAGGCGGGGGTCTAGGCGGGTCTTGAAGGGTTTTTTAGAACAGTGGCCTTTTCCATGTCTAATTTTATGGCCAGCTATCCTTCCCGTCCCCTACGATTCTTGTAAGAGTGGAAAATTTCATGCGCTATTAGGATGTTGTCCTGAATAGCCCTGTCTAAAACGAAGGCACCCTGAAGTGGATGTATGAGTTTACCAATGACTTTTTTCATTCTTTCTGTCAGAATCTTGGAAATTATTTTGTATACATTTGAACATAGGCTGATGGGCCTGTAGTGACTTGTCTTTGTGGGAGCATCAATTTTTGGAAGCAGGGAGATAAAAGTATGGTTAATTTGTCGGAGCATTTTACCGGAATGGAAAAACCCTTTTACCGCACATATTACCGATTTTCCGATTATATCCCAATATTTTGTATAGAATTCAGCCGTGAATCCATCAGGTCCTGGGGACTTGTTTCGGCCTAGACTAAAAACCGATTTTTTAATTTCAGAATTAGTCAGGATTGCTGTAAGGAAACAGTTTTCATCCGGTGAGATGGCCGGTTGTATGAGATCTAGAAGTTCAATAAGCAGGCCGTCATCGGTGGGCACTTTCTTAAACCTCTTTTCAAAATCCCGTTTTATCTTAGTCCTAATATTTTCTTCTCCCAAGACCACCGTACCAGTGGAGGAAAGGATATTGCATATCTGTTTTCTATGACGTCGTCCTGAGGCTACTCGATGGAAATAGGTCGTGTTTGAGTCTGAGAGTTTTAAATGCTTTGTTTTAGCCCTTTGGCTCCAGTAAGATTTCTGAAATAAAAGGAGTTTTTCCCTCTTCACAATGAGTTGTTTTTCTTTCCGGCGATCTGCTTGAGAGTTAAAACCAGGACCCGTGGACTGAATACGCAACAAATCGGAGTCTATGTTTTTTAGTTGACGGAAGATGTTGCCGAAGCTTGTCTTATTCCATTCCTTTTCCTTGGTTTTTAGAATTTTGTGCTTAAATATTAATTGGAACATAGCCGATCCAGGACATGTTGACCTCCAGGCTTGCTTGACTATGTTACGGAAGTCTTTCCTCAGCAGCCAGGCATTTTCGAATTTGAAAGGTGGTGCCTTGAAGGTAGAGTTATCGTCGAAAGAAATGGAAATTGGGCAGTGATCCGAGGTAGAGAACGTACCATGATAGGTTATCATATTAGGGAATGATGCTTGGATCTGTTGGTGAATAAGCACTCGATCAATTTTTTCGCGAATATTGAAATTTTCATCCGGGTTCTACCTCCAAGTGAACGGGTTTCCAAATGTAGGGAGGTCAAGGAGAGAGCAGTCGTTTTTAAAGGAAATTAGACGCGAGAACCTGGCGACCCGGGTAGGGGCCCCACCAAGTTTATCAGCGCTGCATAGAATTTCATTTAGGTCCCCAATCACCATGCATGGAATAGTGGAGTCGTTCACAATCGTTGTTGACATTTCCCAAAATATATCTTTATCCGTTTGAGTCGGAGGTGCATAAACATACAGGACTAGGATCGGAAATCCATCCTGGGTGCTCTCAATTCGGAGTCCGATGATGCGAGGAGCATGGATAGCTATAAAAATAGAGTAATTTAGCAATTGGTGAGATTTCCAGATGACTCCAATACCCCCAGATCTTCCCACGGCTGGCGACCATACCCCATCGTCGAAACCAATATTTTTCCATAATTTGTCATCCGGGATATTTTCTGATTTTATTTCCGCTAACGACATGATTTGAATGTGGTCGTTTTTGCACATAGAATCAATTTCCATCCAAAAAGTTCGTTTTCCAATTCCTCGGCCGTTCCAAAAGCATATCTTCATAAAAAACCTATAATGATTAAAGGACTAAAGTACCGAGTCCTTAAATCGAAATAAAGTAGCGAATGAAGTGGGTTATTTTTCTTGGTAAGCCTTGATGTTTGAATATAGAAACCTCCTAGTTGCCGAGCATGTTTTAGGCGATTAGCCCATATGAATGCCCAAAGCCAATCACGTGGCACAGTCCACCTGGACTTGCTAATCCTACATCCTTGTTTTGAACCATTATTAAAACATTGAGTAAATATGTCCACATAATATGCAGCCACACACATCCACTGCCTACAACGATTTATAATAGAAAGTGCATTTATCAAATTTTCATTATACGGATTCTCCCATCCAAAGAAAACATCAAGTAAGGTAATAAGACCAAAGTGGTCAGTTCTGTTTTTGCAAGGAAAAGCTGCACAAAATCCTTTGGTCTCTTTTGAATTCATTGTTTTACAAATCAATGGCCATTCAAATTCACTTGCCCAATTGTATAACAAAGGATTCACCGTACCAAGATCAATCCTCACACAAGGTAGACCAAAACCAAACCATAGATTAACTTTACCAATAGAAGAAATTGAAGATATTCGACAAGCCCAGGACATACTTGCGCACATACCTGAGCAAATGGTATCCGAACCCAACAGAGAGAATGATTCCGGGTCGGATTTGAAGGGTCCGACAACGAGCTTACCCAGTTTCGAGCAAAAGAAGTTCACAGATGGTTGCCTTAGGATTGTTTCCCCATAAGCCAAGTACACCGAGAGCAGCATGGAGTCCCAACCCACCAAATTTTTGCGACTCGTGTCTTCACCATAGCTGAGCTCCGAGGAACCCGCTACAAGTTTTGCCTCAAAAGAGGATTTAGAGCCCTTTCGGGGGGTGTTCGATAGGGGCTCGTGTGAGGAGACCCCTAAAGATTTTTTTCCTTCGGACATGTCCGAGGCATTTATAGCAACCAAAGATGATAAATGACAGTTAGTATAATAAGATAAGATAGATTTAACAGAGTAAAGAGAGAAGAGAAGGTTTATATGATTCACTCGGTACCACATGTCCAGATTAATATTGCATCCAAGGAAGAAAGACCCTTTGAAAACAAGACAAAGGAACCCAACACGAAAAGTATCCAAACTCCCTGTACCTATAATTCTGCCAGAAGCCCCGCCGCATCCGCCAAGCCACCACGAGGCACTCGAACACGAAGCGGAAAACCATCTCCCCTTCTAGCGGGCCACTTTTTTCCTCTTTCTGAAGTTTTTCCCCACCATCTCGACTCTTCGGCTTTCGATTTCAAGGCTATCAGCTCTACGGCCTCCATTCACACTGTCCATGGTGATCTCCCAAAACACGCAGGTGTTTGGGAAGATATATGGTTTCAGCCGCATGAAGACGACGAGATAGGGACTCGATTTAACACCGAGATGGGTTTTGTGGCTTGAATCGGGAGGAGACTCGCCGGATTTCATAGTTGATTTGGGGAATTTAGGTTGAACGTACTGAGATTGGGGGCGCGTGAGGCATGAGCCTGGCGCGTTCATTTCCTCAGTGGAGGCATTTTTTTTCAATGAGAGCTTATTCCATGTAACCATAATTACCATTATCAATTATTAAGGCATCTCTCACCATATGCCCTAAAATGAATTTTGACCCTTTTTTTTCCTCCCACCTTAGGCCAAAAGTTCAAAACCCATTTTGGCCAAAAAAATTTGAAGTATTTTCTAAAATGAAGATCAAATTTGTCTTGAAATTTTGGAAGGTCAAACGTAAATTTCACCCTTTTTATTTATTTTAAATTGTTTAATATTAGTATCAATTTATAAATCATACAATTAATTATATATGAACTGTCTAATTATAATTTTTATCAAAACTAAAAGCTATAGTATAGTAAAGATATTAACGAGTTTTTCGATATGATTATAATATTTTACATGGGATGTTTTGCACTAATATACCTAAAAAATACCAACTTTGCAAAAATGTCAATGGGGTGTAAAAATTGCAAGAGGGTGTCAAAATGTTACTTTTGCAAATTTTCCTCACCAGGTAGCAGGTCACTTGGCCAAAAAAAAAACAAAAAGATTTGTGGGAGAGATAGCAAATGGGATGGTGACAAGTGGCAAAACTTAAGTTTTAATTGTTTTAAACTAATTTTCAGCCATTTTTATTTGTTAAAATAAAAAAATAAATTTATTTTTGAACTTAATTTAATTTTATCTATCTATAGACACCCATTTTATATATGTTTATGAAAAAAATATTTCGAACTAAAGTTGGGTGTACATCGTATCTTGATCTCAATTTGGAGTATAGCATGGATAACCATTTGGATGACAAAGATAACAATTTAGCTGGCATGGAAATTCACACAACTGGCAAGATAAACCAGAAAATCTGGGCAGAACCGACAATCGTTGCTCCGGAGATGAAAGGTAAAGTTGCCGACGTGGACATGGAGGAGGGGACAATGCTCATAGAGGAAAGCATGCTGTTTGGGTCCGTCAGGAGCAAGATAATGGAGACAAGCAGGTACCCGTCTCGAGGATAGTTCCTTCGCCGGAAGCGTCGGAGGACATAAGCAATCGTGTGGTGGTAAGGTGAAGAAATCGATGTCTAGTGGGATAACTCTTCTTTTGCGTAGTCGAATGTAGTATTTTGTTAGTTTGCTTCTAACTCACTGACACTTTGGGGTTTTGGTGGTTTTGAATGTACATAACTAACCCTAGAAACAAACCTACATTACTCTCAAATGACATCGTCAGTGTAACATTAATGGTTTCAATCACAACACACTTCAACACATAGAAAGAAATTTACAACGATGTATAAGTATAACCCATTGCGATGTATGCTTACTAGCCAGTAAATACTATTATCTAGCCAGTGACAATGATGTCTTGGCCGATAAAAGAATAACACCTGACATATTTTATCAAGCTCAAAGTCCTGATTTCTTCTAGCACATTTGAGGTCGGTGACGAGGCAAAATTCCTTGATGGAAAACCGGAGGAGTCGCCCCTGGAGCTCGTACCATGTCTCACACCTCTGAAATACTTTTTCAGAGGAAGGGCTAGTGTCGCCTGCACAAATATCACACGACACAACATGTTTAACATCACCAAGACAAAAAGAAGGCCCTTAATATATCCGAGAAGTGATTACATTTAATACCTTGTTGTTCGACGGCGTCGCTACTTTTTTTCTTTTCAATTTTCTCATTGTCTACTTAATCTGTCATACAGGTGTTCAGATAATACCCATTTTAACAATAATCCTAGCAAGTATATACATATGTCTAGCCAGTCAAAATAATGTTTATGTCAAAACAGATAACATTACACAAATTACACAACTACACAAATGTCACGAATACAAATGTTCAGATATTCATATGTCCGACAAATACACATGTTCAAATAATCTCACAATGGTAACTGACACAAGTAAAGAATGAAACAAACACCACACATACACAACTACACAATAGTGTCAACAATATAAAAAAACTTATGTAATACACATATGACAACCCTAGAAACAAACCTACATTACTCTCAAATGACATCGTCCAGTGTAATATTAATGGTTTCAATCACAACATACTTCAACACATAGAAACAAACTTACAACGATGTACAAGTCTAACCCATTATTAGCATTATATTTTGAAGGCAACTAGTCACTAAACACCCCTGATCTTGAAATCCACAAAAAGTTACCGATTTCCAAAATAATACGCACCCATTCCGCCTACCATTCACCTTCTCCTTTACCACATCCAACATCATTCCATACCCATCTCAGCAGGACAACAAAACACACACGAAAAGACACAACATCACCATTGTTGCTGGTCAAACAAAAATCCGTGCCAGTAAACAAATAATCTGTGCCAGTAAAGAAAAAATGCGTGACAGAAAAATGTATGACAGTAAAAAATCAGTGACGTTAACTATTTCCCCATTCCAAAATCCACCAATTAATCGAGATTTTCAGTTCGATTCACTCATGTTCAGACCTTCAATTTCAATTTCGTCTTCAGATCCCCGATGACTTCCCTGTCCATTTGAAAATCACAACTTCCTCAATTTCCTCAAACTTTCCAACTCCCACAAAGTTAGGGTTTCAAAAAAAATTCAATCCGATTTCTCCCCAACCTGGCTGACTATCTACAATAGAACAATCTACAAAAATTTTGAGTTCAATAGAGGGAGGATGAGTACTTACTTGCTTTCTGCGTGGACGGGGGATTGTTCTTCTTCAATCGCCTTCAATATTTCTCGGGGGGTATGGTTTCTTCTTCTTCGAAACTCCACCAAAGCTTCTTCCTTTAATTTCTTCATTGTCTTCTCCCTTATGGCATCGCCTCCCGGGCTTCTCTCTCTCTGTTGGGTGGGCGGTTGAGGGTGGCAGTTCGAACGGTGGTGGTTGGGTAGGCACAAACCGGGTGGGTTCTGGGCTCAGTGGGTGCGCCGGAGAGAGAGGGTGAACGCATGTGGTTGGGTGGCCGGAGGTGGCTCGTGGAGGGCGGGGAACGACCGGAGAGAAGGCTGGGCGGTGACGGCTCAGTTCAACAGGAAGGGTAACCTGTGAAAGGAGGTGATGACCACCGGTTATTTTTGCCAATGTTTGGACCTATTTGCTACTTTTGAAAATTTTAGAAGGGGGGTGTTATTTTTGCAAGAGGCCCAAAGTTTTGGTATATTCCCTATCATTTTCTCATTTTACATGTTTGGATTATCTTTGCATAAATAATATCTTTAGAAAAAGAGTAAATGGTACCCAATATACCACTTTATTCTCCCCTTTGCAAAAATGTCACTCCCCCCTCTAAAATGTGCTAAATGTCAAAAGGTGCATTTATTTTGCAAAACTAACAGGTCAAGGTGACCTTTTGTTGTGGGTTAAAAAAATTTGGACGGGCTTTTGAAATTTTGGAAATATTTGGGCGGGATTTAAGGGATTATGAAAGGAGAGAGAGTTCCAGGTCGGGGCGGTACGAGAGTGACCGGAGAAGAAGAGCCGGGAGGAGAGTGCGAGAAGACGAGCAGCAAGAGCGAGCCGCGACGAGGTTGTCCTAATTGGCGGCGCTGGTGGTTCTACGGAGGGTGACGAGGTTGTCTAGCGAAGGCATCAGCGGTGCTAGGGGTCCTGCGGAGGGTGACGAGGTTGTCCAGATCCAATTGGCGGCGCTGGTGGTTCTACAGAGGGCGACGAGGTTGTCCGACGAAGGTGTCGGCGGCGCTAGGGGTCCTGTGGAGGGTGACGAGGTTGTCCGGATCCAGATCCTCTTTCACCGCCCTGCCCCTTCCCCTCCTCTCAACATTCCACTCTCACCGACTCCGAGCTTGACGCCGCCCCACCCCTTCCCCTCCTCTCGACCGCAAATCGGTGACCTCGGCTCCGAATTCAACAATTCCGATAACGAATTGAAGTAGAACGAGAGAGTTTCAAGGTTTCAATGTTGAATCGAATTGCACCTGCCAGATCCGGTCGAGAGGTAGACGGTGAGGCAAGCTTTTAAAAAAAATAAAAAATGGGTGAATGTGCACTCTTTCATCTTCTTCTAATTGCATCTTTGTTTGAACACTTACTCATTTCTTTGTTTATGTAAATGTTGTGGGAAGTTTCTGAGATTAATAATACCTGACAGGGCTTAGTCTTCAATTGGCTGAGACATCGGTTTTATTGGCTAGAGAACAGTAGTTATTGGCTAGTAAGCGTAAATCGCATATATTTAGGATTCGCATCTCAGGCAACCAAGAAGGAACCATATATTGTAACTGACGTACATATATGCAAAATAACAAAAACCAACCTTCGACAACTCAAAGAATGTCATCTATCCTAGCTATCCTTGAGGTGGGAAGTTCCTGAGGTAGATGAGACCCGACAAGGGTTATTCTTATATTGGCTAAAAGATCGTGGCCACTGGCTAGGCAATAGTAGTTACTGGCTAGTAAGCGTAAATCGCAACTTTTTTTTAGGCCAAGTGAAACCATATATAGGGTTGAATGGAATTTTTTTGTGTTTCAGCACCTAGTTAGTATTTCCCCCTCCTCCATGTCCACGACAACTTTGCCTTTCATCTCCGGAGCAACGATTGTCGGTTGTGCCCAGGTTTTCTAGTTTATCTTGCCAGTTGTGTGAATTTATGTGCCAGCTGAATTGTTGTCTTTGCCATCCAAATGGTTTTCCATGCCATACTCCAAATTGAGATCAAGATACGATGTAGACCCAAGTTTACTTCGAAATATTTTTTTCCATAAACATATATAAAGTGGGTGTCTATAGATAGATAAAATTAAATTAAGTTCAAAAATAATTTTTTTTTTAATTTTAACAAATAAAAATGGTTGAAATTTAGTTTAAAACAATTAAATGGGTCTCTTTCTCTCCCCCCCTCTCTCTCTCTCTCCCCCATCTCTCTCTCCCCTTAAAGCCTTTACCTTCCACCGGCTGTGAAGGTGCCCAATTTAATTGCAAAAATGACAGTTTTTTGGGTCTTGATCATTTTTGCAAAGTGGGTCAATATTTGGTATATCCATGCAAAACATCATTAGAAAAACACATTTTTTTTATTATTATATCTTCATCAAAATCATACCTCATAAATAAATATAAAGTTGCATAAACTACTACTTTTCAAAGTAATAAAAAAAACCTAAAAAATACACAAAAACCATAATCATATATAATATTATGACAAATTTACATCACTCGCTCCAAAACCGATCTTTGTTCCGAACTCACTACTGTGATGGTCTTCCTACACATATTTTTCATTGCTTGTTCCAAAGTTACTACTTAGAAGTTACGAATAGATATCAAAATTTTATTACAACATGCATCTTGTGATTCACTTTGAAACTGGTTAAAGTTACCCTATTCAAATGTAGCAGGTGGGGTGAAGAATCAATGGAAATATGCATTAATTTATAGATAGTTTTAAGAATTTTAGCTGGGCAAAATTGGCTTACATGAGGAACTAAAATAATGGACGATAGGACAAAATAAAATATTCTATAGAATATTCCATTTTAGTAAGTTATTTTTCTTGGTCAATTTGACTTAGAGGGAAATGCCCTTATCAATCGATTTTATCAGCAACAAATAAAGTCGGTACAACACCTACGGTGGTTGGTAATGGTAGAGATTTTAAGATTACTAATTCTAATTAATTGGTACATGGTAAAGGTAAAATATAATTGGTATTATACCATTTCCACCCCTAGTTGACACATTCTTGTGAAAGAGGCGGACAAATGGGGGCAAATTGGTATTTTTCTGTTAAAAAGATGAAGATAATAAAAAGGGAAAATTACTCAAAATAATATGAAGTATCAAGTTTTAACCAAAAATAATACGAAGTTCAAAATTCCCTACTCTGTGTACAAACTTTACCAATATTAACCGAAAACAATACAACTTTCAATTCTGATCACTGAAAATGTTTTTGGGCTCAAAATAAAATAAACAAGAAGGTTAGGTGGAGTTTGTAAATTACAAACACAATGAGAGAAATGGCCCAGCATCTTCTTCTTCCTCACTACGGTGGTCGGTCGCCGGAGGAAATGAGTACACACAGTGAAGACGTTAGACGCCGTCGACCATACAACAGTTGCTGGCATCCGATTCAATGTGGTGGGGCGAGTTTGGTGGCGACGAGAGCCAACTCCGTCCCCTTTCTTGGACCTGGTCTGTGCAAGCAATGAGTCTCCCATGGCGGTTTTGCCGATTCAACTCCAAATGACATATCCTCAACACCGAAATGGTCGGAAATTTAATTTCTAGTGTGATGGAATTTCTATTGATTGATTTTGATTCCAATTTACCCCTAATTTCATCAAAATTCGAAAACCCTAAAAAATTACCTTCGTCGAATTGGGATGGCAATCGACATTCTTATCGTAAATTGAACACACAGTGAGCTTCTTACAATCAAAAGGAAGATAAAAACATGTTCAATTTGATGTTTCATATTCTTTTTCCACCCCGGCCTTATGCGCGCATGAGATTTTCGACATTGTTTAACCTTCCCCATCTTGCGTCGTCGGTAACCCTAGTGGTCATTAGAGACAGCGGTTGTCGTCGTATCTCCAGTCACCGGACTCCTCGCCACCCCAGCTTCTGTTGCCATCAACCACCGCCGTCGCCGACATGTCTTCGCCGTGATGACTGTTGCTGAAAGTGGCAAGGAGGAAGAAGATGGGTTGTGGGCTTGCAAAATAATTTACAATATTTCACCTACTTGTCTTGTTTATTTCATTTTGAGGCCAAAATCTTTGTCCCGGATGCCACATCATCATTTTGGTTTGAAAATGGGTCGGATTTTGAAGTCATATTGTTTTCGGTTAATATTGGTATAGTTTGTACACGAGTTAGTGAATTTTAAAGTTCATATTATTTTTGGTTAATAGTTGATACTTCATATTATTTTGAGTAATTATTCCTAATAAAAATGGCAACAATTTCATTCAATTCCATTCCTTTTCAAATTCTAAAAAAATATTTTTAAAAAATATAACGGGTGCTAATTTTTTTCCGTTTATGCTATATGCATGATTACATATCGCAATCGAAACGGTGCCGATGTCGAGTGCTCAAGTCGACAGAGAGGTTGCTGATGTCGAGTGCCCAAGTCGGCAGAGAGGAAGCCAATGCAGTGCCCAAGTCGGCATTCTTGTCATATGCTTCACGAAGGTCTATAAATAAGAGCTTGGTTGGGTTTATTTTCGATTCCAATATCATCATATTCTCTACATCATCGGAAAAATTGGCGTTACCGGAAGAAGATGGCGGAGACGAGTTACCGTTCGACATTTTTAGCTGTAGTGATCCGGAGGAGCTCGTGAAGAATCTCGAGATAAACTTTTCATACATAGTTAAAGTTTGTAAAACTATATATATATATATATATATATATATATATATATATATATATATATATATATATATATATATATATATATAGGGAGTGGTTCCCTTGTGCACACCCTTATAGTGTATCTAGTGCACAAATCTGGATCGTTGATCGATAGAAGATGGAAGGTTGTGATTTAAAGTAGTTTTTTTTAATTTTTTCTATAAAAAAAATAGGTAGGACCCACAAAAACCAATCCCACCCATTACCTATGCGCGTGTACTCATCACCAATCCAATTTGAATTTTTTTTAAAGATATATTTTTTTTATTTGGAAGGACATAATCAATTGTGAAATTTTTGATTTGATATTGGGGATTAAAAATTTGATTCCAATCCTGTGGAGCCAATAGGAAAAAAATTCAATATGTGTGATTTAAAAAAAAAAAACTATAGCTTGCACCAACAGATTTTTCTATTTTATTTTAACCCATAAAATCAAACCAAATCAATTTTTTTTTGGCGAGTCCTTTTTATTAAACAATGAATGTGTATATATATATATATATATATATATATATATATATATATATATTTGATCTGATTTCTCTGTTTAAATTTTTTTTATCAATTTCACTGAATAATATTTCACATACTACCGAATAATATTATTGTTTCACATACTACCGAAATATATTATGTTTTCTTTTTTCACTCAGTTCAATAATGCCTCATATTTACAATTTATACAAATAATGCCTCATATTTCACCGAATAATATCTCACATTTCACCGAATAATATCTCACATTTCACTGAATAATATTTTGTTTTATGTTGTCAAACCGAAGAGTCCATATTCTGACGAAAAATAAAACATATTTCACCGAATAATTTATCAACTTATTACCACTAGCAACTAAAATTTGACACATATGTCAGAATAATTGACGAATAATAATGAAACAAAATTATGCAAATCGAAAACCCTACCCGCCCACCACCCCCACCCCACCCCTGCCATTTTAGTCAAGCCCACCCTTGGCCACTACGCCATGTACTCTAGGGACATGGATAAACAATTACCAATTCAAGGTGAATTTGCCTGCATCGATGGAGTCCTGATAGAGCAGCCCCTGCCCACCTAACCACACCCCTCCCCTCCCACCCCCACCCCCACCCCCACCCCGCAACCATATATAAAAAAAATCCAGATGAAAGCTAAGGAGGAGCGAGATTGATCGGAAAATCGAACCGAATGCCAAGCATCGCCCGCCTTCGCCGCCGCCGACCACTTAATTCGTGCAGCAAGACTGCGTCGACATTGATTTGGGCACAAATCTCCATCGTCATTGACCCTCTTTAGCCAAGCATCGCCCGCCTTCGTTGTCGCCGACCAGTGGATTTGTGCACCAAACCTTCGCCGTTTCGCCTGGGTTTGCTTTGGCCTCAAGAGAGAGTCAACCTCCCATAACCACAATCTCCCACCTCCATCGCCACCGTTGTCGCTCGTCATCCTTCGTCGTTCACCATCGTGCCCAGTTGCCGCTTCAATCCATGGGAAGAGGGGCTAAAAACCTAAAACTGATTAAAAAACGTGGCTAGGTTTTATGTACACGCGCTTGATATGGGTATTGGGCCTTTTTTTTCATTTTTTTTTACAAAAGCCAATTATTACGTGGCACAATCTTAGCCATCTATTTTTTTTAAATCAATGGTAAGATTTTGTGCACAAGATACACCCTAAGGGGTGTGCACAATATATCCATACTCTATATATAGGGGGTGGTTCCTGTGAGAACACCCCTTAGGGTGAGAATGTAACAGCCCGGGATTATGATTCCCGGGTTACGTTTCGAGGGATGAAACCCCTCGTTAGGATCTTGCGCCCCGAGTATAGGCTGAAGGTTTGAAATTCTATCATAACATTTTGAAGTGGGATTTCATACCCAAAATTCGAAGAGATCGTTGGAATCCCCGGTGAAGTCCCTTGTACCTGTCATAAGTCTAAGCGTGAAGAACCAATAATCATGCAAATAACAGAATCAAGGTGTAATACAAGAGGGTGACACGGCGGAGCCGAGTCAAAACCAAACCAGTAAGCGTATATATCGAAATTTAATAGACAATGTTGGTGGCGTTAAACCAGTTCTTTGAGATCGCCCAAGAGAGTTCCCACGTCACGGAAACAAGGAATAATCATGCTGCAAAACAAACCTAAAAAAAAATGTATGCGGGGCGGTGTTAGATCGAAGCCCTACGCAATATAATCCCAAACAAGCAGACACATACACACGCTAGTCCTAATAAAGATGCTTCTAGATGCAAGGTAGAATATTTACACACTAACATGCTCCTAAGATCAAGTGCGTAAATATAATAAGGCCTTAGCACCGAATACCAAGTGGTATATCCCTCTTCTACCTCCACCCCCTTCCGATAGGGCGGAGACTGGCCAGCTCGTGAATGCATTCCATCATAATCGGACGGCACACATGCCCAACCCGCTCCACAATAAAGCCCGTAGGCATCTCATAATATAAGGAAGTTCATGACTCGATTGACTCAGGACGGGACCCGATGAGACTAGGTCGTCCTATAACCCTAGCAATGACTCTAGTTACTTCACAGATAACGGCCGTTCTGTTTACAAAAGCAATGAGTAAACGAATGCTCAATCATGAGTGCAATCCTAGCAGGATACTACATGGCATGCTTTATTATGAATACAAGCACCTAGTATGCACATGGCTACAAGCAGGGAGATCTCTTTTCGAATCTGAGTGAGCTCATATAGGAACTCACTTGGAAGTGCAGAACAACAAAATGCAACAACTAGGTATACAGAAGCCAACATGTCACAGATGATCACCTAACACATATATAAGTAATGTAAATAAGTCTACTTCTAATGTTACTTAAGCATATAATATCACACACAAGTTATCAAATTTATTCACCAAGTTAGGCCAGGTAAGTCATTTTCCCAAGATTTTCCAAAACTCTTTTAAAACCTCAAGTTAGATCAAATTACCATTCAAAACGCTTTCTCAAATCAATTTCCAATCTTTTAAGCCCTTTTACAATTTCTTTTTCTACAATTCCAAATCCAATAATATTACACTTTTAAATATCAATAATTTTAAAAAGTCATAATATTACATAATATATTATATTCTATTTATTTAAATACTTAATTAACATATATAAATCTTAAAACTTATTTTACATCCATCACATTTTACCCAATAACTTCCTATTTGTTTTAAAAAAACCTTTAAAAGAGAGCCCAACACTAACCCAAACCCTGGATCCGGGCCACCCTACTACACTCATCACCGGCCCAAAAAGCCCAGCCCAACTCTCATTATTTGGAAGTAAGAAATAGGCCCAAGTAACCCAACTCTACACCATCTCTGCCAAACCCGAACTCTCAAGGAAAAAAAGAAAAGGAAGTGGGCCAGGGGGGCTGACGTGGCATGCGGGCCCCAGCTGCCCTCCTTCTTCCTTCCGCACCAGGGGTTCTACTCCTCTTCGAAGAAAACCCGCCGCCGGCGACTGAAGTCGCGCTCCACTGCCTTCGTTCTCGTGCTCCCTCCTCTTCTCCATCTCGCCTGACTCTCCCTCGTCGCCTCGCACTTTGCCAGCGCCCTCACGCTACCCTCGTCCTCACCTCGCTCTCCCGCTCGCTCACTCCCCCGACCGCGCTTGATCTCGCCGACGCTCTCGACCCGCTCTCACCTCTCTCACTTAGCTCGAAATTAAGGAAGGAAGGCACCCAGGAAACGAACAAGAAGGGGGGAGAGGTAGGTGCTCACCGAGGGGCGTCGACTCGCCGGAGTTCGTCGTCGGGGCTCGATTTGGACCGTCGGAGCTGCGTCGGAGGCGTCTCTCACTTCCTGGGCCTAGATCGAGGATAAGGGATGAGAAAGGAGAGGCCTTCGTAAGGATTTTCTCAGAAGAAGAAGAAAAGGAGGGCTCACCGGGGTTTTCGACGGAACAGGGGACACAGGGCTCGGCGGAGGCTTCTCCGGCGGCTCTAGGCTGCTGCCGGCGCTTCCGGATTTGGCTCGGCATGGAAGGATCTACTGTTTCCACTCAGAGAAGGTGGAGGAGATGCTATGGGTGGCGGCAATGGGGAAAGGAGTCCTCTTTGAAATTGAAATGGGAGTGGGAAAGTGCGGGGTTTGCTCCCTCTGATTTATGAAATGTGAGGGTGCAGTTGGTCTAATATTTTGTTTTGAAGAGGGATGGGGTGCAGTAGCCTTCGGTCAAACAGGAGGAGAATTGCAGAGTGTTTGTCCTCTTGTGTTTGTGTGGTTGTGGAAGGAGAACCAAAAATCTGATTTTTGTGAAGAGAGAATTGTTTGTTTTCCAAGAATGGGGCAACCCATCAAGGAGGGGGAGAAAATGATTTGGAATTGATCAAATATGGGAACAAGTGTAGAGATTGGGTAAGAATTAGTGATATGAGACGAAAAGACAGATTAAATCGTTAAAGTTAAAAACTGTGCCGGAATTCGCTTTAAGAATTTCAATTTATATTTATTAAATTAAGAACGAGTTTTTCTTGAAGTATCCGATCTAAATTCATTTTTCAAAAAATTAGGATTTAAAAATCCGAGCCTTTACATCATCCACCTCTAAAAACAAGTCTCGTCCCCGAGACTAAAACCAAAACAAAGTAAGGGATGTAGTTTGAAATTGTTGAGTCCAAGGACCATGTCCAAGGATCTTGTAATCATCTCGGTTGCGTCTTCCGGGATTCTCACAACATCCTAGTCACGGTCATCACATCTCCAATTGGTCTTGACAAGTACGCAATAAGCGCCCCTATCACATCCTCGCTTCGACTTTTCGGAAGTACCACAACTCTAACAGTTCTACAATATCGTCACTAGGTCTTAGCAAGCACCCTACAAGCGCCCTCATAAAATACTTGTATCAACTTCGTGAAGTCTCATAGAGTTGCCCGGGTTTGAATAGTTTCAAAGGGGATTCCGCAATTGAAAAAGGTTGGCCTCAAAATCGTTGAAATTCTCGATCGTGTTCGGTCTTCCCAAATCCAAGTTAGTCCTTTTCAAAACCGTTCTAAACCTTTCAAAAACAAGTGAAACCTCTCGACTTCAAAACCATCCAAAGTTTTTCAAAATCCGAGTTAGTCTTTTCCAAACTCTTTCAAAACCCCTTTAAATCCCAAGTTGGTCAAGCAAATTCAGAACTCAAGAGGTGGAATCATCCACCTCTAAGGGCTAATCCCATATTCTCTTCCTAGATTCCAATCTCAAAAGCAATTCCAATCTACGAATCTCTAGCCATTATCAAAATCGATATAACCAAGACATGCCACATCATAACCAACCAACCACCGAAATTGGCCACGCCAAAACCGTAACATGAATAGCCATTGCCAACATTGTCGCACACAAGTATATTGAAGCATCATCACTCAACATTAGCATTTCATGTTCTAAGTATCAACAAATAAGAATGCATCAAGCAGAAATGTCATTTTTGAAAGGGCAACACACAAACACATCAAGTCTCAACCTTATAGTAGATCACATCAGCATGGTTTCCTACTTACCACTACCAACACAACAAAATTTTATCATAATACGGGTGTCAGTCTAATAGAAAGGCAACATGTCAGCACAATAAAATTCATTTCAACAAGATTCAGCAAGCCAAGATATTCCCCATTCTCATAGCCAAGGATCTAGATGAAAATCAATTTTTGAAATATCAATGCATAGAGGTATCAACGCAATCACATTTCAACAATTCAAGTTCAATTGTCAACATGGAATCGGCCATGCTCTCATGGTTCAGCAATAACAAAGTCTAACAACATAGCAAGCACAAAATATAATCACGACAACATTTAACTTAACAGGACATCACATATCATTATATCAAGATAACATGCACCCTTATACTATGGACCCTTCATTTTTCTCTCACATAGTTCCCAAGTATTTCATATCAGCATATAACATGATTTCACACTAGGTTTATACATCATTATCTCTCAATACCTCAAACAGTCACATGTCATAAATCCTAATATACTATCATGCTTGGCAAGTATTGTAGAATATCAGGTATCGACATAGCAAAACAAGTTACCACATAACCTCATGCTAATAATAATTCGAGCAAATGTAATATCAGGCCAGAATCACAATAACATATTGTCACATATTAACGGGGCACATAATATCATGATTACTAAAACAAGGCCAGGATCTCAGCAGGTATAGTTCACGTTCCACGAGTAAAAGAAACAAGCAAGGCTTACCAACACAGAACACCAATCATATCCCAAGGTCAGTCACATAGGAACACCAAAACACTAAAATTCATAATCATAAGTAGAAGTCAACCAAGTAACATCCACCACCAGTTCATCATTCAAATAATCAATATGTCAGTTCTGGGACCTAGGGTTTATGGGCCCACCGTGCTTCCGCTGTTCTGCTCCCGTGCTATTTGGCTAAATGTGCTCTTTTCTACGCCATCGTTCGTCAAAGTATTGCAAGCAAATTTTTAGTTAGCGAAGATAGGGGAGAGACAAGGAGGACAACCCGGACTCCCCACGAAACCGAACACATACCAACTGATGATGGCACGACGAAAAACAAGATCCCGACCTAAGAAGGAGTAAGGTGCCCTTATGGAACTCTACGAGGTCACAAGTGCAGCAAGCAAGACGCATACCAATCGTGGAGTAAACTAGTCACATGACTGAACACTAACATGCACCTACCTTGATGAAAGATGTTAACAAATAGGGGCAACCAAAAACATGATCGGGTTCTACATGGGGCATAAGAGACTAGCTAGTAACTTTTCATTTCATATATCAGACAAGCTTGATATGTATAAGAAACATGTATATACGAATGCAATAATAGATTGGTGCGACACATAGCTTATGCAAAATCTAGTAAACATTACAGAGCATTACAAGTAGGATAAATTACTCATAACACGTACACATGGGCAGGTCATATAAAAGAGGTACAGTGATCACATCTTATAACAATGACTTCTCATAATGATAGGGTAAGCGTGGGATATCATCACACAAGAAGCTATGGGGAAAGTAAGTCCTTCATGATACTAGTAATATTTATTTAAGGAAAAAGCGCAATCAAAGGTAGTCATTGAGGAACAATTTGTCACCAAAAATCACAGTTCATGTATACACGCATCTACCATGTTGTAGGGTATAACACGCAACGAGACACTCAATTGCTAATTAACACATATCCCACCAAAATATGAATTTATCCAATTAAGCATCAGAAAGGCATCATGTGATAAGGACAATAATTGAGATGAGAACACTCATAAGCATGTCACTAGTCATACATAGCATGAGACAACTCTGTGGAGGCATAGCGTTTTAACTAGACTAAAAATATCTAACATGCTTGGACAGTCATAAGATCATGCATAGAGAGTATAACAAGGCTATCACAACCTATGGCAAGAGTGGCTACATGAGAGGCAAGTTGAGCATGCGATCACACAAGTCATATCTCTGCAGGCATAGATTTTACAAGGTACTACATGACAGTCACATATGTATATGAATAAGATACATCGAGCAACTCCAAATAGTAGTGGGACGAGTCATAAAAGTTTAAGCAGGACTACTATTGCACCCAAACATTAGCACATATAAAAGGAATATAAGCGATTGTGATGAAGGAGTCATGCACATATCATAGTGTGAAACAGGACAAGGCTCCTAAGGTATCATGCCTCAAGGGGGCGGTATGCTACATTATGTATGCAATGGTAATCATGCGAGGTGCTAGATTATTCATTTACGGGAGCCTTAAAAGGTCAGGGGCATGCAGAAACAACATCGAGTGATGAGATGATAGGCACACGTTGATAATCACCTAATGCTTAACATGCATCAAAAATAGACATTAACTCTATAACTGGGTCTATCAATTCCTCAACAGTTAAAAGATCGCATATCAGAGATGTTGGGGAGAATACAAGACCTCGCGGAGTCTATCCTACGTGAGAACAGGTCATACAACAATTAGAGCATGAATACACACAAGCCATAATTCATGGGTCCTATAAGGTATAGTTTAACATGATAAGAGGTGCAGTTATGCAGCATAGGTTATCTGTTCATTTAACAACTAGCACTAATGCATTTAAGGAGTCAACCAATCGTAACATGACCATATGGGGACAAGGGGGAAGTATGACGGAACGACAATATGAGCTTAAGATAGTACAACTTCACATGAATATAAAGCATGCAAGTACATAGGTATAGATTGATAGCATACAACCAGGGCATGTATTTAACATAATGATATATCATGTCACATCGTGATCCTACATGGTGCTAGCGATACATGATAAGACATGGGTATCTTTATAGAGTGAACAAGAGAACATCACGGACGATAGATTATAATCATGCTAGGAATTAATGAACCGTCATAGGAGTACATGGAATGATACAATACTATCACATCATGTAACAATCATATTCACGTGATGAAGCAAGCACGACAAATTACCACTTGGCGAGTCATATTGGAATTAATAAGCCCTATAGGATACTACCAGCACATATCGAACATGAGTACAAACAAGGTACTTCGAATAGACTCACCCTAGCATTCAGGTATCATTTATATGCGAAAATATGATACTAACTCATGATTTGTACATACGTTCATTAGATTAGCACAACAGTTTGCAAAGAGCTAAATAAGCCACACCGTAATGATCTAGAAGCATGACAGGCATATAGCGGAGTATGACATGGGTCTAAAGCAAGATAGCTAGGCATGGATAGGATAACAGACAGTTACGAGTCCATGTAAATATCTAAATGGTACATGCACAGAATATCAAGTCATGCGTTCAGGGAAATACGAGAGAATACCACTGAGCAGGAGAAAACATCACGGAAATCAGGAAAGTAAGCATGCTATGGTTTAGTGGTCATAAAGGCACAAGGAGTAGCAAGAGTTAGACTAATATGCTAAGGGTCACACTATCATGATCCTAATCCAAGAGAGAGAGTGTAAACATCATGCGAGTTCGTAACTTGCGACATATGCATTCAATCCATCATTAGTCCATCATTAGTATGACGATGCAGGGAACCAATGAAGTCAGGTTACGCATGCCTACGGGTATGACAGAAATACAACAAAGCATGACATGAGCCCTAAACAAAGTGGCCAAGCACGGATATATAATGGCATTCAACCACAAATCCACATTAAAGATCATCATCATAATATGTGCTGGGAATACCACATCATGTCGAGTCAAGCATATACGAAACCAGGAATTTTAGTGGTGTGTGCTCGTGCGGCGTGTCAAGTCATATATTCATAAAAGTATGTGAGAAGCATGGCGACCATCATGACATTATAGTTGGGCAAGCATGCTAGAACTTAGGCATCATATGAAGCAGGTTGAACATCAAGTTGTAACACGCACTCATCAAGTAAAGAATTCACTCTATCAAGATACCAAAATGGAATGATCACACTACCATGGGCCCATGTGCAGAGGGAGCATCAATCATGCAGTTTCCTACATATGACACATACATTCATGCACTAGTTTGACAATGCGATGTACTAAGTAGATTATGCTGGGATGATATGGGCAATGAAAGGTAACATGAACCTAAGCAATGGCTAAACATGGACATCCAGGCATGTAGGCATAAATTCACACTAACAATCAATCTGCAAGTCTATGGGGGTAGTACATATAGAATCATGCAATCATGAACATAACAATTAAGATAACCCGACAGAGATCTACAAGGGCGACTCTGACTCACTCCTAGAATCCCCACAACTTGTTTTTGTGGAATATTCATGTGACTCTCGAGTAGGGTAGCAAATGGATCAAGTAAACATCGTACTCCAATACAACCTCGAATGTGGTTATTCCTCCCAATTTCCCGTAGATCACACCGACATCGCAAGAAAAGCTCAATAAAGACGTTTAGTGGGGTCGGGACAAGAAGACCGAAGAAGAAAATAGTCAGGCTTAAAAGATCAAAGGCAATCCCACAAGGACTGGGATCCCGACTCTATAATGGCAGAAGATCTCCCCCGCTATTCCATTCACATAGGCATTTAACACATGATTCATAGTCAAAATATAAGCCAGGTCTCCAATTTAAGCAAACAGCACTCAGCACAGAACAATCAACAATCAAGCTATCCTACGGGCCGCCCTTCGAGGGGCGACTAACCGCAGGGGCAAAACCTCACGGTCTCTACCTAACTCGCCACTCCAGCCACTACGACGCAAGGCCTTGGAGTCTTGTAGGCCCATCTGTAAAGAACAAGCTATAATTTGCCTACCCGTTCCCAACTACATCTAGTAGGGATGGTCTAGCGCCTTCACTACCCCTTCGTTTCCCTTTTGTTTGATTACCAGATTTATTGGGTCAAGTTCACATTTAGTCCATTTGAGTTAGCCATATTAAATTCATTTCTCCCTTTCTAAAAAATTTTGAAAAACCATTTGAAAACCTTGGGCCATTTTCAAAACCACTTCAAACTATCATACACGGTTTGCATAACCTGAGCTCTGATACCAACTTTGTAACGGCCCGGGATTATGATTCCCGGGTTATGTTTCGAGGGATGAAACCCCTTGTTAGGATCTTGCGTCCTGAGTACAGGTTGAAGGTTTGAAATTCCATCCTAACATTTTGAAGTGGGATTTCATACCCAAAATTCGAAGAGATCGTTGGAATCCCCGGGGAAGTCCCTTGTACCTGTCATAAGTCTAAGCGTGAAGAACCAATAATCATGCAAATAACAGAATCAATGTGTAATACAAGAGGGTGACACGGCGGAGCCGAGTCAAAACCAAACCAGTAAGCGTATTTATCGAAATTTAATAGACAATGTTGGTGGGGTTAAACCAGTTCTTTGAGATCGCCCAAGAGAGGTTCCACGTCACGGAAACAAGGAATAATCATGCTACAAAACAAACCTAAAAAAAATGTATGCGGGGCGGTGTTAGATCGAAGCCCTACGGAATATAATCCCAAACAAGCAGGCACATACACATGCTAGTCCTAATAAAGATGCTTCTAGATGCAAGGTAGAATATTTACACACTAACATGCTCCTAAGATCAAGTGCGTAAATATAATAAGGCCTTAGCACCGAATACCAAGTGGTATATCCCTCTCCTACCTCCACCCCCTTCCGATAGGGCGGAGACTGGCCAGCTCGTGAATGCATTCCATCATAACCGGGCGGCACGCATGCCCAACCCGCTCCACAATAAAGCCCGCAGGCATCTCATAATATAAGGAAGTTCATGACTCGATTGACTCAGGATGGGACCCGATGAGACTAGGTCGTCACCCTAGCAATGACTCTAGTTACTTCACAGATAACGGCCGTTTTGTTTACAAAAGCAATGAGTAAACGAATGCTCAATATTGAGTGCAATCCTAGCAGGATACTACATGGCATGCTTTATTATGAATGCAAACACCTAGTATGCACATGGCTACAAGCAGGAAGATCTCTTTTCGAATATGAGTGAGCTCATATAGGAACTCACTTGGAAGTGCAGAACAGCAAAATGCAACAACTAGGTATACAGAAGTCAACATGTCACAGATGATCACCTAACACATATATAAGTAATATAAATAAGTCTACTTCTAATGTTACTTAAGCATATAATATCACACACAAGTTATCAAATTTATTCACCAAGTTAGGCCAGGTAAGTCATTTTCCCAAGATTTCCCAAAATTCTTTTAAAACCTCAAGTTAGATCAAATAACCATTCAAAACGCTTTCTCAAATCAATTTCCAATCTTTTAAGCCCTTTTACAATTTCTTGTTATACTATTCCAAATCCAATAATATTACACTTTTAAATATCAATAATTTTAAAAAGTCATAATATTACATAATATATTATATTCTATTTATTTAAATACTTAATTAACATATATAAATCTTAAAACTTATTTTACATCCATCACATTTTACCCAATAACTTCCTATTTGTATTAACAAAACCTTTAAAAGAGAGCCCAACACCAACCCAAACCCTGGATCCGGCCCACCTTACTACACTCATAACCAGCCCAAAAAGCCTAGCCCAACTCTCGTTATTTGGAAGTAAGAAATAGGCCCAAGTAACCCAACTCTACACCATCTCTGCCAAACCCGAACTCTCAAGGAAAGAAAGAAAAGGAAGTGGGCCAGGGGGGCTGACGTGGTATGCGGGCCCCAGCTGCCCTCCTCCTTCCTTCCGCACCAGGGGTTCTACTCCTCTTCGAAGAAAACCTGTCGCCGGCGACTGAAGTCGCGCTCCACTACCTTCGTTCTCGTGCTCCCTCCTCCTCTCCATCTCGCCTGACTCTCCCTCGTTGCCTCGCACTTCGCCAGCGCCATCACGCTACCCTCGTCCTCACCTCGCTCTCCCGCTCGCTCACTCCCCCGACCGCGCTTGATCTCGCCGACGCTCTCGACCCGCTCTCACCTCTCTCACTTAGCTCGAAATTAAGGAAGGAAGGCACCCAGGAAACGAACAAGAAGGGGGGAGAGGTAGGTGCTCACCGAGGGGCGTCGACTCGCCGGAGTTCGTCGTCGGGGCTCGATTTGGACCGTCGGAGCTGCGTCGGAGGCGTCTCTCACTTCCCGGGCCTAGATCGAGGATAAGGGATGAGAAAGGAAAGGCCTTCGTAAGGATTTTCTCAGAAGAAAAAGAAAAGGAGGGCTCACCGGGGTTTTCGACGGAACAGGGGACACAGGGCTCGGCGGAGGCTTCTCCGGCGGCTCTAGGCTGCTGCCGGCGCTTCCGGATTTGGCTCGGCATCGAAGGATCTACTGTTTCCACTCAGAGAAGGTGGAGGAGATGCTATGGGTGGCGGAAATGGGGAAAGGAGTCCTCTTTGAAATTGAAATGGGAGTGGGAAAGTGGGGGGTTTGCTCCCTCTGATTTATGAAATGTGAGGGTGCAGTTGGTCTAATCTTTTGTTTTGAAGAGGGATGGGGTTCAGCAGCCTTCGGTCAAACAGGAGGAGAATTGAAGAGTGTTTGTCCTCTTGTGTTTGTGTGGTTGTGGAAGGAGAACCAAAAATCAGATTGAGATTGGGTAAGAATTAGTGATATGAGACGAAAAGACAGATTAAATCGTTAAAGTTAAAAATTGTGCCGGAATTCGCTTTAACAATTTCAATTTATATTTATTAAATTAAGAACGAGTTTTTCTTGAAGTATCCGATCTAAATTCATTTTTCCGAAAATTGGGATTTCAAAATCCGAGCCTTTACAGAGAACGTAGGAACAAATCCGGAACATGAAATTCAACGAAATCAACGGTTAAGATTAATAATGCTTTTTTTTTTTTTTAAAAATAAATAAATTCGGTAGGCCCCACAAAAATATACCTCACGCGCATTCACTCTTTACCTTCTAGCTTCTGTACATTCTCAAGACAATGGACGAAGGTGGTTTTATTTTTTCGGTTTGTTTTTTTTATCCTTATTTTTTTGGGTTTTTATATATTTGGTATTTACCAATATAATAATATTATAATTACATTATTCGGTAAAATTTTATAGATTATTCAGTTAAATGAGTTATATTATTCGGTTAAATTATGAATATTATTCGTATGTATGATACCGAATGTTTACACATTTATTCATTTTTCCGTTAAATAATAATCAATAAAATTGTATGAAATTACAAAGATTAGTCGTACTTATTATTAAGAATCTAAACGCAAATCATACGTACAATTTGCTTTTATGAAAAGGCTTCCTAAAATCATACGTACATATTTTGAAAAGGCTTTGTAAAATAATACGTACAATTTCATTTTTTTTTAAAACGCAAATCATTGTGAATCTTAGCTATTGATTCTTTTTTCTTTGTTCACAAGATAATTTTAATATTTGTGGTAAAATTATGTTATTTAGTTTAATTAAAAATATTATTCGTATGTAAAAGGACGGTTATTCGGGTACATTTGAGAAATTATTCGGTTAAATCAGAAAGATTATTGAAGAAATTTGGCTAAAAGTCCATTTTGACAAACCCTTTTTATAAAATGTCCACTTAAAATCAGTTTTTGTAAAATGTCCTAAATTTTTTTGAAAACCCCATTTTACCCTTGTTATTACTTAACCTTGTTTAGATACATAGCCGCCTCACCTTCTCCATAGAGCTCCCACAGATCTGAGAGAGGGAGGTGAGAAAACGATCGTCTGATTACACAGCAGAAATGGAGCCATGGAGACCTCTTGATCGGAGTCGCGGCCATCATCGCTGCCTCCGTTCGGAATCGAGGCATGGAGACCTCTGGATCGGAGTTGCGGCCGGATCGAAGATTCAGATCGCCGCCTCCGTTCAGATTCAGATCGCAGATTCAGATCCCCGAGCACTTCCTTCTGTCCTCGCTGAAAAGACCGCGGATATGGCGGCGATCGGGGACGAAGAGAGCAAATTAGGTCGATCTCTCGTACTGCTCCAATTTCCTTCTCCAGAACCCCGTCTTTTTGCTTCCTCCTACGCCACCTACGCGGCTACGCCTCCTCCAGACCCCGCGCGATCTCCTGTCTCCGATCTCTCCTACGCCACCGACGCCAGCGGCCTCTCCGGCTTCCTCTTCTTCCTCAGTCTTTCAGCGCCTGCATCCATGTAATGTACGACCAATATGACTTTAGCTTATCAGTGTTTCCAATGTCGATATTTGTTGGAAAATAATTGATTTGGGGTGGAATTTGCTAGCAATTTGATGATATCTTGCTGAGGAATTGGTTACAGTACTAATTTTTGTTAGTGTAATTTGGATTTGTGATGAATTGTTTCCAATGTCGATATTTGTTGGAAAATAATTGATTTGGGGTGGAATTTGCTAGCAATTTGATGATATCTTGCTGAGGAATTGGTTACAGTACCAATTTTTGCTAGTGCAATTTGGATTTGTGATGAATTGTTTCCAATGTCGATATTTGCTAGTGCAATTTGGATTTGTGATGAATTGGTTACAGTACCAATTTTTTCTTTTTCCCCCCAATTTTGACTGATTTATGCTTGCCTTGCACTATATTTTTCGGGTATGACAACACTTGGATGCTTGATTACACTATATTTTTCGGTAATATTGTGTTTGATTACACTATATTTTTCATGAAATTATATGTTTTTTTTTTGTCATCCCATTAAAAAAAAGTGTCACCAAAAAAGTTGTTTATGACCATACATGTGTCACCAAAATTGTGTCACCAAAGTCATTGACCGGTGTCACCACTTATAAAGGTGGTGACACTAATCTCGTAAAAAAACTGTCACCAAAAAAATCAATTTGACAGTGATAGGGGTGGTGGTGACAACGATAGAGGTGGTGACAACAATATGGGTGGTGGTGACAACAATATAGGTGGTGGTGACAGTGATAGGGGTGGTGCTGACAGCGATAGGAGTGTTGACAATGATAGGGCGGTGACAGCGATAGGAGTGGTGACAACAATAAGGGTGGTGACAACAATATGAGTGATGATGACAGCGAAAGGGGTGGTGGTGACAGCGATAGGGGTGGTGGTGACAGCGATAAGAGTGGTGACAACGATAGGGCGGTGACAACGATAGAGGTGGTGACAGTAATAAGGGTGGTGACAGCGATATGAGTGGTGGTGACAGCGATAGGAGTGGTGACAGCGATAGGGCGGTGACAACGATAGAGGTGGTGACAGTAATAAGGGTGGTGACAACGATAGGAGTGGTGGTGACAGCGATAGGAGTAGTGGTGACAGCGATAGGAGTGGTGACAACGATAGGGCGGTGACAGCGATAGAGGTGGTGACAACAATAAGGGTGTTGACAACAATATGGGTGGTGGTGACAGTGATAGAGGTGGTGGAGACAGTGATAGAGGTGGTGGTGACAGCGATAGGAGTGGTGGTGACAACGATAGGAGTGGTGACAGCGATATGGAGGTGACAACGATAGAGGTGGTGACCGCAATAAGGGTGGTGACAGCGATATGGGTGGTGGTGACAGCGATATAGGTTGTGGTGACAGCGATAGGGCGGTGACACTAATCTCGTAAAAAAAAAATTGTCACCCAAAAATTTGTTTATCATCATACATGTGTCACCAAAGTTGTGTCACCAAAGTCATTGACCGGTGTCACACGAATTTTTTTTTAATTTTTAATAGGCTTCAGTCCTTCTTGACCCCATAAGGATATTGAATAGAAGGAACTGTTTCTTTTTCCATTGTAATTTTGAAAATGAACGTTTAAATGACCCTCAAACGTAAGTAAATAGATGCGAAACATATAAAATGCAGTTAATGCTGCTGTAGCCCAGGCTATGCTTGCGAAAATTGGTGAATACAACCAAGTATCATTAAGAATTTCATCTTTGGACCAAAAGCAAGCAAGGGGTGGAATACCAGAAAGAGAAAGTGTACCTAATAAAAAAGCAGTTTTTGTAATTGGCACGTGTTTTTTTAAGCCCCCCATAAAAACCATATTTTGGCTTTTCTCTGGAGAATACCCAACAACGGCTTCCATAGAATGAATAAAGGTGGTGACACTAATTTCGTAAAAAAAAATCGAAAAAAAAACATGTCACCAAATTTGTTTGTGTGTCACCAATTCATTGACTTTGACCGGTCAATGGTCAAAATAAAAATGGGAAGGAAGGAAGGGAATGAGAAGGAGTGGCAAAAATTTAATATTAGGACATTTTGCAAAAGGGAAAATAAAAGTGGACATTTTGCAAAAGACCTTGTAGAAAATGGACACTTAGCAAAAAAAACCAAGATTATTCGATTAAATATGATATATTATTCAGTTAAATTTGAGAGATTATTTAGTTAAATTATAAACATTATTCGTGTGTAAGATGACGATTGTACTAATAACCAATTAA
Organism: Persicaria maculosa; assembly: GCA_963922045.1. Lineage (NCBI taxonomy): Eukaryota > Viridiplantae > Streptophyta > Magnoliopsida > Caryophyllales > Polygonaceae > Persicaria > Persicaria maculosa. Next base: position 43,005,162 of record OY998262.1, on the reverse strand, counting down.
TATAGTGTAATTCGTATTTATATAAGCTATTATTCGTATGTAATGATATTAGTATATATATAGTGTAAGAATTTACTAGTAATAGTTTTCGGTTAAAATTATATTACCCCGTACTCGGTTAAACTAGAAAGATTATTCGGTTAAATTTGAGATATTATTCAATTAAATTATGAGTATTATTCGTAAGTAAGATGACGATTGTTTACACATTTATTAGGAAATTGAGGTTAAAATAATAATCATTAAAATGGTACATTATTCGGTGAAATTACAAATATTATTCGTATTTAATAGTAAGAATTTAAAGGGTTTATATGTACATTATTCCAAATCTATATAAAAAAAATGAGAATAATTATTCGTTGAATCAAGAATGATTATTCATAAATATCAAATCATTATTCGTATTAAATCATAAATATTCAAAAAATTATATTGGAAAAAATAAAATAAAAATAAAAAGAACAAAATTACAAATTGGGCTTCTTTTAAGGAAAAAAAAGAGAACTTGTGGCTGTTCTGAAAAAAAAAAAACTGGGCAAACTTCTTCCATGTTCCTGTAAATCTTTAATAAATTTTTAAATTAAAAATTGTCGTATTAAAAAAAAATTGATAGCCAAAAAAAATTAAACCCATTTTTTTAGGGAAAACTAATTAAAATACCCTCATTTTTAGGGGTATGGTAAAAATATATCCTCAACTTTCAAATGTAATAAAAATATCCTGACCTTTGAGGGTGATGGTAATATATTACCCTGTGTTTTCTCACGGATCAAAAATACTGACAAGATAACCTACGTGGATTTTTTTGACAAGACAACATACGTGGAAGTTTTTTTTTTTTTTTATTTACAAATTTGCACTAAAATTGGGTTTTCTTGATCGGTTTCTTTAGGAAAAAAATAAAACGATAACAAATTAAACCCGAAAAACAAAATTGATTCAACTAAGCAACTAATCTGGTCAAAATTGCCTCAAATTAACACAACACGACTATTCCTAACACCAAAAAAATTCAAGATGGGGGAAATCTTACCCACCCAAGTTTGTGAAGGAATCAAACGGGAAGAAGATGTGAGAGAGACAACTCAAGATAGTCGACCACGAGGGAGGAAGACTGACATTGAAGAGGAATCATGAGCTACTTGGAAGACCTGGAGACAATTCAAGAGGCGACCACGGTCCATGAAAGAAGATATGAGGGAGGAAAAGGCGTTGCGTATGAACCCGGTCCAACTCTTTATTTTTTTCCTAAGGATATTGTTCAAGAAAACTCTTGTAAAAAATCCGTGTAGGCTGCTTTGTCAGCATTTTTGACTCGTGAAAAAACTTGTGGTAATATATTATCACTACCCTCAAAGGTCGGGATATTTTTATTACATTTGAAAGTTGAGGATATATTTTTACCATGCCCCCAAAGGTGGGGATATTTTAATTAGTTTTCCCTTTTTTTTTACTGTAAACAAGTTATATTTGGGGGTGCATCACACACATAGTGGGTGAGGTTTGATGGAATTCCACGGTGGGTCCCACAGTTTTTTTTTAAAAAAAAAATCAAAAATCTTCTATTAATCTCCACCCTCCATTTTACACATCAAAAAAAAAAATTTACACCATTTAATGGCTCAGATGTGTTCCTTGTTCTCACTATAAGGAGTGTTCTCATCCGATCCACCCTCTCTCTCTCTCTCTCTCTCTCTCTCTCTCTCTCTCTCTATATATATATATATATATATATATATATATATATATATATATATATATATATATATATATATATATATATATATATATATATATATAGCGAAATGGCGATACAGATCAAACAAAGTTGTTTATATAGATGGAACGTTTTTATAATTATGGATATGTTGTTTGAATAGAATCATAATATAGAATAGTTGTGTAAAACGAAACCATCATATAATATAGGGTTATTGTATCATATTTTGTAAAATTGCATATAGTGAGATTTTGTGCGAAAATGTTCTTAGTACATAAGTTACATTATGCATGAACAAAACCAACCTCTTGATATGGGTACATAATATAGTTCGATGTTTACACTTGATGGTTTTTGGGCTGATTAAGTAAACATGAAGGCATGGGCTAGATATGTAGGGAAGATAAAAAAAAACATGGTATTTGTGATCACTTGGTCATGGAAGAAAAAAATGAGTGGATTGGGTACCTTTCGTTTAGTATGTGATAAGTACGGAGGGGCTCGAGATAGTCCAAATCTCGACTTAGATTTTCCTCCTACATCGAGTAGGTGAGGGAAAACGACAAAGCTCGGATGCGATTTTAGGACATCTTTATGCTGGTCGATTAACACCAGGTCAACATCGGCAGGTTCATCGTGATACCTTGATTGGGTTAAGACCTCGAGATGTGATGCGCGGGATGAAGTATGATGATCATGATTGCGTGATGGATATTTGTCAAGTGTACAATGCACGAGCCCAGTTGTGGAGAAGCGCTGCAGAGGGACGGAGGGACTTGCCTCAAGCGCTACAGAAACTCCACCAAAAAGGATACTATATCGCCACTAGGAAGTCCTCTAAAGCAGGAGTAGACGAGGTTACTGACATACTTTTGGCACATCCGCACTCGCGCCATCTTCTGATGTTGTTTCCATATGTTATCGTGATGGACTCAACCTACAAGTCGAACGAGTAAGAGTTATCACATTTTGTCGACTACTTTTATATTTGTCATACGTTTTAGCTTTTCTTTTTTACTAATTCATGTTCATGTGGTAGGTACGAAATGCCGTTGCTAGAGATCGTTGGGATTACTAACACAAAGAAAACATTTGCAATTGCGTTCGTATTCATTGTAGGGGAGACCACGGATCACTATAGTTGGGCACTAAGGCGACTACGTCATTTGTGCGGACAACGACTCCCAGAAGTAATTGTTACAGACAGAGAGTTGGGTCTTATCTAGGATCTTCGGGAGGAGTTTCCCACGGTAAAGCATATGTTGTGCTCCTTTCATATTATGTGCAATAGTGAACTGAAGGGTAGGATCACACAATAGAACGAGAAGCGAACTGCGTTTTACAATGACTGCTTTGCCTTATTTGAGTCGAAGACTGAAGAAAGTTATGAGGTGTGTCTACAATCGATGAAGTCAAAATGGGAGGCACGATGGGGTCTTATGAAGTACCTTGAAGACACCTGGCTCATAGAATTCGAGGAGGCGATTGTTCGTGCATGGGTTGATAAGTTCCTACATCTGGGGATGCGAACTACGAATAAGTAAGTGAAACTGAATTGTCTAATTTCGACATTTCGTAAGTATTATATTTAATTATCTTACATACGTCACACTCATTGTTTTTTTATTTTATAGTGCCGAGTCAGCACATTCCAAATTAAAGTCCATGCTAGGCACAACTGTTGGTGGGTTTGTTGACGTTACAGACTGTATTGACAACATGGACAATGAATAGGCAGACCAACTCAGAGGGTTTCTTGAAAAGTCACAGTTGACAATCAAACGGTGTGTCATGAGTGAACCAATTTTCGCCCCGCTATTGATGCTGGTGATTGACGAGTGCTTTGACATGCAACCATGGTCCCATAAACAAGATGATAATATTAAATACATAAATGAAATACAATTAAATCGCGGAAGACTTTAAAAAAAATAACTATTTATTAATCTTTCCTCTAAAATTGAGGATTTAAATTTACAACTTGACAATGTTACAGCGGAAGACTTTTAGATAAAATCAAACAATAAAACTCCTATACAATATATCTAAAAATTTTAAAATTTAAATACAATGTTAAAATAACCTAAGTGTCTTCTCAACTTCTCTTCGTCTTCTCTTCTGAGACTCGATCTAAACCTGCCGTCACAAATAATAGGACGGTTAGTTCGTAAGAACTAGCAAGCAACGGCTGAAAAACTGGGACTACTTTGGATTCAAACTCAGTGACCATGATAAGCTATGAATCTAAACCCAAATGTGATTATTGAGAATATTTTATGTAGGCTTAACATTTTAAGACACGACTCCTGTGACCCGGATAATCCAGTAGGATTGAGTAACAAAAGATGCGAGCGACAACCACTCTTAGGAACCATACTCCGATTACAGATGGAATATGATATAGCTTGAATTAGTTGTGATCACTATAAAATATTTTTCTCACTATGTTAACAAAATATATGTATATCACACACTTCACTCACTTCCTCACGTTGAGTAGCTTAACCACAAATTGATACAACACACACTTCACTCACTTCCTCACGTTGAGTTGCTTAAACACAAGTTTATATGCTTTGCACGTTTACCACTCTCAATATGAGTTGAATGCTTTGCATCACACATTGTTCGTTATAATATGATACCGGCCCCGCTCTCACTGGCAGATAGCAGCCTACTACCGAAGGTAGTGTAACATTTCTCTACGGAAATGTGTTAGTTTCATGAAACCCTTTATAGACCGGGTACACACAGTCCCGACCTGTTTCCATTACTTTTATTACTTTACACGTTACATTCACTTTGCTTCACACATTACGGTTCACATTGTTTTACATTGATTGATACGTTTTACTTTGATTGATCTTGATTCAATTGAGTTCTAATCGTGACACACAATCCTCGCATTATTACTATTTACTTTTACTTAATATAACCTAGGTGATCACACAACACATGATAACCCATGTTATTGATATGTAACATGGATGCCAAATGAAATAAAATAAATTAAAATAAAAGGATGGAAACATCAAAGAAAAAGGTATGTTCCATTCCTAACCCAATCAGCATGAAAGAATAAGAATAAATCATGCTTTAATTAAACGAGGTAACTATGTTATTATCTTATTTTAAGGTCACCCAATTAAACTTTCCATATTCAAACTGAACGGTAAATAAATCACACAAGCAGGTGAATTGTAATTTATTTTATTTAACTTGGCAAGCAATCAAAGGCAGGAAAACAAACAAGACACGAAGGCACCAACTGAGCAGAAGGCTCGGAATGTCACTTGCCTGATTCGTCTTGTTGGATTTCGGTACCAACTATGGACTTCAAAGCACCTGGTTACGGAGTTGACGAAGTCTATGGACTAATCTATATGTATGAAATATGAGACACAAAAAGAAAAAGGATTTACTCATTAGAATTAACTTATTTAATTCGACTAAAAATCAAATTAATTTAAAAAGTCGGAAATAATATCAATAAGATCTTCTTTGGTATCTTGAATCATTGAGGAGGGGTAAGGAGTTGATGATAACGCTGCAGATTAAGGAGATTACGCGAGTTAGAACAACATCTAAAATGGCGGGGTAATTTCAGAGATTTTAGAAACTATAATAGGGGCATATTTTACAAAAACTAAAAATGTGGGAGGTTTCGCGTAATTATACCATCTCCTAGAACAGATCGACATTGATTTTTGGGAATCTTTCGGCGGCTCGTTCTCCTTGCACAGAGATCCATTTGAGGCGTATGACCTATCAAACTGACGAGTGCAACTTCTACTTGCGCGTGGTTATGTTGGTTTTGCTGAGAAGTAAACGAAAACGTCGAGACAATTGCTTGAACAGTGGCTCCGATTTGCACAAAACAGCACACACACATGCTTGGTTAAGTAAGTTCGACCCCAATTTGATATGGTTTAGGATCAACGAATCGAGTTCGTTTCAACTTACCGATTGAACATGGATATGTGATGTTTGATATGCCTAGGGTCGACTGCAGGTGAGCTGCATAAGATAAAAGCCGACAACAACAGTAGAAGATAAAAGTGACAGCAGGTGAGCAACATAAGATAAAAACCAACAGCAGGCTCAGCAGCAGATAAAAACCGACAGCAACTGAATGCCAGAAGCATAAAACGACACCAGAAGAAGAAAACAGATAGAGAAGCAATCCAAATTCTAATGCTTAATAGATAGAGAAGAAAAGAAAAACATACAGCTTCAGAAGCATTACCTATTGCCAACATCAAAACAAACAATCCAAATTCATAAAGCAAACAAATAACACCGATCAGATTCAGGCGATTCAGGCCAACCAGTTCGAGTTCAAAATTCGGGTAGAAGCGGAAGAAGAAACTAGGAGATCGATGAAGGATTACCTATTGCCAGTAGAGGTTGTAGAAATCTTGCCTCCTTGATCAACGATTCTTCGACTCTTTCTTTCAACGAGTTAGGGTTCAAGGCAATTAAGAAACGATCAGCGAAATTGGCAGTGTCAAATATGCTACCTTCGAATTTTTTTTTGGGGGTGGGCTGGGGCCCATACCAGCCCACCCCTCTCTCCGCCACTGTCGGAGTCCCAATCGATGCCTAGAACCGCAAAGTCTGATGCATAAACATCCTCACTTGTTAATTCCGATGGGAGCTTCGATCTCAAAATAGAAACTAAGGAATTAGGGATCGGTTCCCTTACTGATTATGGGGAATGGATCTGTAGTTTAGGAACAGAATGAAACCATTGATGTTAATTAATCATCTGCTGTAGTAGATTAATTGACGGACTGAAATCTGAAATGATATTCGAATGATAACATCTCACCGAGGTATATTCGGGGACCTAGGACGGAGGCGTCAGAACACCAAAGGGGCTGAGATCAGTGGCGTTGGGAAGATGGTACTGCAAGCTTCATTCTAGAACCAATGGTGGCCACGGTGGTGCGTTGTGAAGGTGGCGACCGCGTTCGGAAAGTGGATGTCTGGCTACTTTGGATGCCCTGGCTGCGGGCTTGTACGAGCTGCTGCGTTCATTCCGGCAGTGAAACACCTCTCCTGGGACTTGATCGTAGTGGTGGTGGTTGCCGGCGTTGACAGTGGCTACTTTGATGACGGTCTTCAGGCAGTGGCGGAGCCAGGATTTATATCCGGGGGGTGCTAAAAAAAATTTGTGAATTTTTTTTGGTGTATAGTTATTAAGAAGATTTTTTCTAAGAAAATATTGAAATAACACTAAAATTGTTATTTTTTTAATTTAAATATAAATATGACATTTTTTTTAATGAAATAGTTGATAGAAACAAAAAAAATGGAGAGAGAAATCAAGAAGAATTAACAATATAGCAAAACATAAATATAACATTTTTTTAATGAAATAGTTGATAGAATATTTAATGATATAGTAAAACATAAATATGACTTTTTTTTAATGAAAAAACACTAAAATTGTGATTTTTTTAATTTAAATATAAATATGACATTTTTTTAATGAAATAGTTGATAGAAACAAAAAATATAGAGAGAAATCAAGAAGAATTAACAATATAGTAAAACATAAATATAACATTTTTTTAATGAAATAGTTGATAGAAACAAGAAAATATAGATAGAAATCAAGAAAAATTAGTGAAATAGTAAAAGAAATAAAAAGTGAAGCATTTGGGAATTTGAACCCAAGACCTATTGATTCTCCTAACTTCCCTCCTTCCTTCCTTTACCACTAGAGCTAAGCAACCCTCTTATTTCAAATATTATTTAAAGATGTATATTACCTTAAAAATACTAAATATATGCAAAAAAAATTATTTTTTTTTTTGTATTTTTTTTTCCGAGCCGGGGGGTGCTCGAGCACCCCTAAGCACCCCCTTGGCTCCACCACTGTCTTCAGGCTGGAGGCAGATGGAGATTGATCGAGAGGAGAAGTTAGATGTGTATGCGATGGCGTGGGATAGAACAGGCTGATCGAAGGTAATAATTAATAATTAGATGGGAGAATTAGAGTTGAACAGGAGAGGATTTGGCTCTATCCACATGGAGATTTTATGAAAACAACCGGATATGCTCGAGCTTGAGGATACGGCGATCGCGTCGAAACCGGAACCATAAGGTTGAAGATGCCAACTGGTTACTTATGTTCCTTACCTTTCCATTCAGCTGCTACTGGGCCGAGGTTGGGCTCCACATCACATTGCTCAGCCCATTTCCTCACATCCCCACATATATAACAATGTATGTATATATGTGTACATACTTACCGGTTTTTACCTATTTTTATTTCATTTAAATTGTCTAGCTTACATAATTAGAATAATAAGGAGTCTTGTCACCTTAAATAACTTCTTATAATTTTGGGTAAATTACACATAACCACCCGTAAATTATGTTATTTTTCACATAACCACCCGTAAAAACTTAAATTACAGTAAACCACCCATAAATTTGATTTGTTTTCATATGACCACCCACACATTAAAACTCTATTTGTTTTGTTTAAAATGACTAAAATACCCCTAATTCAAGCTTGTTTGTTTGTACTTTTTAAAGGAAAGATGTTGCATGTATATAAGTATGTGTTTGGATTCCAATTGTATTATGTTTATAATGTAAAATAGACAAGGTCGTCTTTGGTAAAAAAAAAAGATAAATTAAGGGTGTGTTTGGATTCCATAATTTATTTATTATATATAATGTAATAGTTTTATCCAAATGCATGTGATTATTTGGTTAAATTACTATTTTACCTCATTTTTTTAATGAGATTTTTAGTTATACAACCAACTGTTCACATATATAAACTAAAGTAAATAATTGAATTATAATTAAATTACAAACCATATCATTTTAAAAAATAAGATAAGCTTATACATATCATTTGACAAATTAGCCGAACATGAATAATTTTATTATAATTTATCCTTTTTTAAAAGGGTAAAAGTAAAACCGGATTATTTAACAAATGAGAAGTCTTATGAAAACAAATCACTGAATTAAATACAAATAAGCTTGAATTAAGGGTATTTTAATCTTTTTAAACAAAACAAATAGAGGTTTAATGGGTGGGTGGTCTTATGAAAAGATAACTAATTTATAGGTGGTTTACTGTAATTTAAGTTTTTATGGGTGGTTATGTGAAAAGTATCATAATTTATGGGTGGTTATGTGTAATTTACCCTATAATTTTACTTGGAATAATAATGGAATTTATTCCAAAACTCTATATTATATGCTTTATGTGAATTGTCATAAGTTGAAAATGAATCGAACTTGTTTTTCACATAATATAATATAAAAAAATTTTATTTAGTTCAATTAAAACAGAAATACCCAAAAATACTTTGGGGTATTTCATATCTCCCCCCTTTAAAAATAAGTTTCGTCCCGAAACTTAGAAAACGAAAAGAAAAAAAAAATGGAGAAGGGATATAAACGAATATCCTTTATCATCAAAAACGCTTCGAGGCCTAGTCAATCATTACTTAAGAATAGAAGATTGGTCACAAGAACACTACTTGAGTGGGAGAACTAATATCCTCAACTAATTTCACACACTTGTCTTCAATTGCAGAAGCATCCACATAGACGGATCTGACCATCGATAAACCTTGAGAGCTTAGAGGATTAGATTTGATGTCTACGGTTGACCGAGTACCCTACGAAATGGAATTGCTTAAAGAGAAAAACAACATAATTACTTCTATTGTAATTAGTTGTTCACCAAACTCATCATGGCTAAAGTCTTATAATTATTTGTTTCTCTTACAATTTCCTCTTAATTAACTTCGGCTTAAGCACACGCGGGTTCTTTTACACATTTTTCTATTTGATCACGCTCAATGATAGGTTAAACATTAGCGCAAGTTGGTCAACTCTTATCACACGATGAACATGGTATTCCAATCTGCCCTTGGCTTTCTTCTCAACCCCACTTGGCTTCCTTTCCCAGGTTACCAAATGGTCGTACGATGGTTTCGAAGGCAACCACTATAGGTAGAATTAGTATCCTATTCAAGTGTAACGAGTGCTCCGTATAGAACGGGTCTTCTTTGGATCTCCTTTGAATTCGCTGAATGACACGTTGTCCGGTGTTTTATCTTCCCCCATGATGCGGACATGACTTTAATTCAATCTTTCAATTTTTTTTATTGTATAGTTTATTTTATTTTTGTATTTCTTCAGGTGTCGACCAATGAGAGTTCAGAACATGATTTACATTACACCGAGATTGGGTAAGGAATACTAAGAGTTACTACTGTTGTGAGCTGAATCTGTCATGTTTTACTGTTTCTTTTATATCGTTTTCTGCATACATTTCATGCATTTGGGCTAGAATAGTACATAATCTATGTAGTTTATGTTTATTTGCCAAATTATGGAATCTACACTAGTTTCTGTTTAAATTCGCAGAATTCGAGGCAATTTACAACAGTTCTGAGAAAGGACGAAAAGCTCGGAAGTCAACTACAGAAATCCAAGGTCAAAGAGCGATGGAACCAGGACAAACCGAGCTGAGGCCAAGTGTTACTCGATATCGAGTACGTTTACTCGATATCGACCAAAGATGTCCGAGTAGTGCCTGGTCGAGTAGGAGCTGATCGAGGAGCTGAAGACGAAGCCAACCCGACTCCAGAGCTCTACTCGATATCGAGTAGTTTACTCGATATCGACCAGGACTTGAAGCTGCACCTGTGATCGAGGAAGCCTGATCGAGAAGCCGAGGCCCAAGACAAGACCAGCAGCGCCTGTCCGAGCCAGATCGGGGAGATATTGCTCGACAACACCAGGCCAGCAAGTCGATGACACAACTTTACTCGATATCGACGAAAGTTGTCGATGTCGAGTAACCCAGACACACTTGTCCGAGCCAGATCGAGAACCAGCTACTCGATATGCCTAGCCAACCGAAGTCGATGATGAAAGTTACTCGATATCGAGTAGTTTACTCGATATCGAGGAGAGATCTCCTGAGCCGCGTTACGCGGTGAGCTGTCCGAGTCGAGATGGGATTGCTTGGAGCCGAAGTTGTGAAATTCTATCCACATCTATCAAGACCTATCAAGATCTATCAACTCCATGGAGGATTTACCTACTTTAGATATATTTCCTTTTTGGATTTAATTCTTTTATTCCATTTATTTATCTTTAAGCTTTTAGATAAGTAGATATAGATATAGATAGGATCTTCTTTCCTAATTAGAGTGGGAATGAAGCCTATAAATAAGCCCTTAGGGGCTGATTTCTAGTCATTCAATTTCAGAGAGAACAGACAATTAGTTACATAGAGAGAGTAGAGGAGAGAGCTTGTGCCAAGAGAAGTTGGAAAGGCGAAAGCGGATTTGGCTTCGATTGGTTGTAAGCTTTCTTTTTAGTTTATTTAATGCAAGTTATTTCCTTTTGTTTATTGATGAGTTTCTTGATAATGAAGAGCGAGTAGTCCACCCACTTCTAGGGTCGGGGTGAGCCCGACGGTAGCCATGTGAGGTGATGCGGTAAAGGTTTGATCTTTTTATGCAATTCGTCTTCTATCCCTATGAGCATGATTCTATTGCGAGAGTTGAAGGTGATCCTTGTTTGTATTATTGAAGCGAAAGTAATCTTAATGCAACTTGGGTTAATTATGTGAAAAGGGTTAGTAACAATTAGGGTTTATGCGAAAGCCTCTATATTCCTATTTGTTAATAACGAAAGTTATTTGATGGAAAGCATGATCTTTTATGCCTTTATGTGTTATTTTGCATGGTTATCGTTGTGGTGTTGATACCCTGACTTTGGAAGTCTTTATTTTATTGAATCTGTTTCGTTGAAAATCTGTGTTCTGAGTTCGAAAGCTTTGCAATTTAAGTTTCTGTGTTGTCGATCTCGTGGAGTTTTTAGTCGATATCGAGTATTGCTTTGTCGATATCGAGTAAGGGTTTGTCGAGATCGAGTTTCTGTATCTGAGTTTGCTTTATGTCGTCACTGAGCTTAGTCGATATCGAGTACCCCTTTGTCGATATTGACCAAGCTGCTGTCTTTGCTTTAGTTTCTGCTTTTGTTTGTTATTGCTATCTTTCTTTCAGTCTTTCTGTTTGCTTTTCTATCTGTGAGATTTACAGCTACCTGAGACCCGCTAACACGCTTCCTCGTGGATCAATCCTGACTTCCCACTGCTGCATCGGGAGGAAGTCTTGTAATCATTTGTGTGGGCACGAATCTGGTTTGATTTTTATTTTATATTTTAAACTCGATTTCCTCCTACAACAACTACCAGGGCACGGACAGTAGAACATAGGTAAGGGATGAGTTTTACTCACTAATTGAGGAACACATGGAATAATTAATCAATGGCCACACACACGGTATACCACGAGATTTCCACTTATTTACGATAGGGATATTTAGTATGTCACCGAGACCTTCACCACAGACACTTAATTTTGAAGGAATAAAGACGCAAAGGGTAGGTCACTGGACTTAAAAGTAGTTCAGAATAAATCTCGAGAAGTCGGGTTGAGACACTAAAATTTGACATACTTTAATCTTTCACAAAACATTACCCATTATACTTTTGAAACTACTTTGATATTTAACACTACATTTCATCACTTAAAATTTTTTATAGGATACCAAAATTGTTACTTAGAATACTACATGGACTTGTTAAAATAATATTTAAATTATTGAACAGATGAAATAGTTTTTTAATATCTAGAAAAAATATGCTTGAGCTGAACACATACATCGCATAATGAAAATCTAGAAGAAACGATCACAACTTGGATTTTTATATTTCTAAAATCACATTGATTATTATATTTCTAAAATACTTAGGTTGAAACAATATCTTGTATTTACAATTCGCACGATCCTTCGGAAATGTTGTACAACCAAAATTCTTTCTTTTACCATAGCTTTTATATTATTTATTTGGAAGAAAAAAAAGACATTTTGTTTGTCTTTCGAAAACGAATATCGAGATTAAAAGAAAGATTTCACCTTGATTCTTGGTACTATTTATTCAGACAATTTTACTTTATTATATTTAAAACCTTATAGAAAAGATTTTAAGAAAATGCAATTTAAAACTCGTGTACAAAAACCTGGCTCTGATACCACCTTCTGTAACACCCCTTTTATAGCCCGAGGGAATGTCACAGCGCCAGTGATTACTTGGACTTTAATGTCTTCGTAACCACCTTAGGCTTATAGGGACATGCAACCATGCTCCCATAAACGAGATGATAATATTAAATACATAAAGGAAATACAATTAAATCGCGGAAGACTTTTAAAAAATAACTATTTATTAATCTTTCCTATAAAATTGAGGATTTAAATTTACAACTTGACAATGTTACAGCGGAAGACTTTTAGATAAAATCAAACAATAAAACTCCTATACAATACATCTAGAAATTTTAAAATTTAAATACAATGTTAAAATAACCTAAGTGTCTTCTCAACTTCTCTTCGTCTTCTCTTCTGAGACTCGATCTAAACCTGCCGTCACAAATAATAGGACGGTTAGTTCGTAAGAACTAGCAAGCAACGGCTGAAAAACTGGGACTACTTTGGATTCAAACTCAGTGACCACGATAAGGTATGAATCTAAACCCAAATGTGATTATTGAGAATATTTTATGTAGGCTTAACATTTTAAGACACGACTCCTGTGACCCGGATAATCCAGTAGGATTGAGTAACAAAAGATGCGAGCGACAACCACTCTTAGGAACCATACTCCGATTACAGATGGAATATGATATAGCTTGAATTAGTTGTGATCACTATAAAATATTTTTCTCACTATGTTAACAAAATATATGTATATCACACACTTCACTCGCTTCCTCACGTTGAGTAGCTTAACCACAAATTGATACAACACACACTTCACTCACTTTCTCACGTTGAGTTGCTTAAACACAAGTTGATGCGGTTGGCCTTACTCGTTCGCGCTGCAAAACGGCCCGCCTCATTGCCTACATTAGCAATTTCCACATTAATATGACATCCTTAACTTATTCCTTACATCATATTGTATAGTAATATAATATACTAAACCTTTAAATTAAATAAAAATAATTAACTTTTGTTGGACCACATTTTATATTTTTCACATAGTTGGACCACATTTTATCTACATTCCATAAACTTTCATACTAAATTTTATCTCCACTAAATCTATGTTTGAACATAAAATAATATTTTTTTCCTTCAATAACATACCACATAACCTTCATTTCAAATATCTAATACTTTTTTTATATTTTTCACATAAAATAAACACATTTTTTCAAAATTCCAATACAACTAAGCCCACATTTAATATTGATTCCATATCTAATTGCATTCAAAATTACATATCTAAATTTCACATAACTAAACCTACATTTCATCCCATTTTTCTCTAAACCTACATTCCATATCTAAATTTCACACAACTAAAACCACATTTAATCTTGATTTCATAACATTAAAATCTAAAGCTATAATAACATAAAATTAACCACGACAATAAAGCTACGATAACATGGAAAATCGACATACCGCCACTGCGCCTTGAGCTCGAGGATCGTTCAGCGGGGGTTGAGGTGGAGGCCCCCGCCGCTCTTCGTGGTCCCTCGATCCACCAAGCAACTGGAATGCACGAGGAATCCGCCATTTCACCATGTCTACTTCGAAGCTCTCTTGATAACAATTAAATCCGGGCTCCCAACGACACTCTCCTTAGTCGCTTAATCTCAAATTCTGGAAACAAAGATCTAAGATTAAACACCTTCAACTAGGAGATAGGAATATTAAGTACTACCAAACTGTTGCCAAAATAAAAAACCTCAGAAACTCCACTACCACTTTATCACAAAGGATGGGACTCAGCTAATGAAAAATGATGAAATAACTAACCAAATTACCAAAGAAATGTCCGACAGGTTTATAGCACAGAATAGAACCCCTATCTTGAATGAACATATTAAGCATATTCAACCTCACATCACACCCAATGATAATGCTGCCCTTTTAATTCTTCCGACTAACAAAGAAATCACGGATACAATCAGTAGTATGGTCGAGGATAAGACACCTGGCCCTGACGGTTACCCTCCAGAATTCTACCTCAATTACTGGAAAATAGTTGGGATTTCTCTTTACAAAGCAGTGAAAGCTTTTTTCCACTCTGGCAACATGCTAACACAAATCAACCAAACCTTCATTGCCCTCATACTTAAGATTGAGAATCCCTTGAATATCAATCACTATAGGCCTATCAGCTTATGCAACACCATCTATAAAATCATAACAAAGATCATAGCCAACAGGCTCAAACCAATCCTAAATAAGCTAATCAATCCCTTCCAAGGTGCTTTTATTGAAGGAAGATCAATCCAAGATAACACCCTCATAGCTCATGAAATATTCCATAACTTCCACAGACAAAAAGGGAAAAGGGGCTGGATGGCCCTCAAATTAGACATGGAAAAAGCCTACGATAGAATCAACTGGGATTACATACGAGCAACTCTCATCAAATTTGGATTCTCCCCACAATGGATCACATGAGTTATGAACTGTATTACTGCTACCAGCTTCTCAGTCCTAGTGAACAACTGCCCTAGAACCCCATTCAAACCAGGTAGGGGTATAAGACAAGGGGACCCCCTTGCACCCTACATATTTATCTTAGTCATGGAAAATCTAGCCAGAGAATTAATCGAGGAAGCAAACTATGATGACACACTCATTGGAATCAAATTAACAAAAAATGGCACCACCATCCCCTTTCTTACGTTTGCTGACGACACAATTATCTTCTCTAGAGCCTCTCATAAAAGTCTACACACCATAAAAATATTCTCAACAACTTCTCTAACCTCTCAGGACTAACCATAAACTATATCAAAAGTTCTCTTCAAGGGTCAGAAAATATTAGTCTGAATATGGCTCTAGCTCGAGATATGAACATTCCTATAGCTAAAACTCTCGAGAAATATCTTGGTATACCTCTGGTCAGGGGAAGAGTTAAAAATGAGATTTTTAATAAGGCAGTTCAAAGCCTTAAAAAAATAAATATCCAAATGGAAGGTCTCCTCTCTTACCCAGGCAGGTCGTGCAACTCTAATCCAAGCTAACTTAAGCTCCAAAACTAACTACTTGATGCATAACTTTCTCCTGCCAAAAGGAGTTTTACACCAAATTGATCAAATACAAAAGAATTTCTTTTGGAATAAGCTGCACTCCGACAAGTACACACCCTTGATTAGTTGGGAAAAGACCTGTAAACCGAAAGAGCAAGGTGGACTTGGTCTAAAACTAGCAGAAGAAATGAACATAAGTCTCCAAATGAAACTTCTATGGAAAATCTATCATGAGCCTAATAACATTTGCTCTAAGATTCTTGGAAGTTATGAAGACCATTAATGATAATAATCATGTCAGATGGGAAATTTTAAGGGAAGTGGAGCTGATCAAGAATCTTAGGGCAAGCTTTGACAGCATCGAATTCAGACACTACTACAGAGAAACTAACAAGGCAGCAGACTTCATAGCTAGATTTAGGAACAATTGTACCCTCTGTAATCTCCCTAATCTTAGGGATATCTGTAACATCATCCATTTGGATGATCATGGTGGCACCTTACTTCAGTAAGGTTTACCTAATTCTTGCCTACTGTAAAAAAAAATAGATAGGAAAGATATTCTCCCTGAGGATTGAAATCTGGACTTACCACTTCTACGGAATAATAGGTTTGGATTATTAGTACTTTTTGGGCGAGGTAAAGCCCACGACACTCTACCTTCCACCAAATTTTGGCGCCTTTTTCGTGGGGGTTTTACTTTATTTTCTTTGTTTACTTTTATTGTATATACAGTGTGATTCACTTTCGTGAATCGCTCTTTTGTTACTAATCAATCGTTGTTGAAGTTCTTAATAGGCTTGGCAAAGATGTATGAATCAGTTAATCCCCCTCTCAAGAGGACATTGAGAGATTTAAGGGAACCTAATCTGAGTTTGCAAAACCTTGCGATCATATTACTTGAACTCTCTGAAGGCTCCAAACTAGGATATAAATCTGATTGGTTGTTGGTTTGGTGCAGGACAAACGTCGTTGGCTTTTTTGTCCTTTTTCAAATATAAATAACATCCTAACTTAAAGCTCAAACCAATAGATTAGTAAACCAATAGATTGATAAACCAATAAACAAGAATAGGGATGAAGTCCGGAGTCGAACCCATAGAGAGAACTGTTGTTATGCAATGTTTCTAACAATGATTCTTATTACAAAAGCAATGGTTTATAGCAAATTGATGATAAAGTAAAGTAAATAGGTCAATGATTGAAAAGTAGTGATAACAATATAGAGAAGTATTTCACCAATAATTCTCGACAATGGTTGAGGTTCAAGATCTTAGGATTGATTCAATAGATATTTCTAAGCATATGTCGACTTGAATAAAGTTTATAGATCTGCAAAGATACAATCTTCTTATTTACTATAACTAAATAATAACATTAAACACTCAAGTTCAAAGGCCAATTGGCATATCAATTCAATGCAAATAGAAGACAAGAGGAACAACCATACTCGTCCCTATAACATTTACTCGACATAGATCAATCGAAATCATCAATTACAAAGACATAGAAATATCACAAAAGCAATGGCTTCGTTTGCTATCGAGAAAACAACAACGAATTCATAGCATAGATGCTATTACTAACATGGTGAACAATCATAGAAAGGAACACAAATATAATCAATAAGAACAAGATGATAAATATATTTATAAATAACTAAATGAAATCAAATCCTCACAATTCATTCAACCATGTCTTTGACTCACAGGGGAAACTATGAGTTTAGCAACTCATAACCAAAAGAACTCTCCTCTCTCTAGTTGTTTCCATTGACTAACCCTAATCCACTCACGAGTGAAATGGAAGAAATAAAACCTAAATAGAGGCGTGAAACCCTAGGAAATATAATAATATAATATAATAATAATACCTTCGGACATAAAGTCGGCATGCTGAATATGGGGTAGCGGCGGGCGCCTGTGGAATAGCGGCAGACGTCATCCCATTAGTGACGAGCTTTCTTCTTAACTTCGATGTTGTGCTTCCTTGCTCCTTTTTAGCTCCTTCCTCAGCCTTCATATGCTCAAAAACATGTCATTACTTAAGCTTCTCCAAGATACCATCCAAGGTAAAAATGTAAAACTGTAGAGTAAACACTAAAAACGCGTAGATTCGATCTGAGCTCAAAAACTTCACAAGAAAGATACAGAACTAGATCAAAACATATGCAAAACTCCTATCTAAAGTCAATAAGAGCCATCTATAATGCCTATATGGAATGTGCATTATCAAATCACCCCACACTTAAGCTCTTGCTTGTCCTCAAGCAACCATAAAACAAAATCATCATCTATTCATCCCATGTGAGATTCCTTCACAACTTTACTCATCGAAAAACAACCTCAATCATATTGAAAATATAGTTAAGGCATATAAATGTTATAACATGTATATATGAGATCAAGTAGCTTGCATGCTCAAAAATCCAACCTCACAAAGGATAATGTGTATATGTCGCTCTCATGTATTTAGGCTTTAAGCATACACTCACCTCAATTCCATATACAAGTATCAAATCAAATATTGACATTTATATCACAAAATCTCCACCTGATACATCAAAGTAAAAATAAGAACATCAAGAGGACTTTCGCTCAATGGAAACCTTCATAGAAGATTCCATTCGGCGGGTTTGTAATGGGGCTTGGTAAGAACATAAGGGCAAGCAATTGTATTTGGTCATGTGGTGCTATTAATTCCGGGAAAATAAGATTCCTAAGACTCCCAACATATAACACAAACTAACTCAAAAATACATCAAGCTCACAATAACACAACATCTCATAGATATAGCAATAAGCCCAAAATCCTCCATATAATCACAACTCTCAATATATCAATAAACTCCATAAATCTCAAAATCTCAAATAAACTCATCATCTCATACTCATACTTATGCACACATATGGATATAGAACACCCAACCAATCAATCTTTCAACCATACATAAATCCAACCCACCTCATATTAAAAAATGAATAAACTTCAATCTTTATTCTTTCTTTTTTCTTTTCTTTTTCTTTTTCTTTTTTTTTTCGAACTGATTTTTTTTATTTTTTTATTGAGCCTAAAATAATAATGATTAATATTCATAAAATGAGGTAACTATAAGCACATAATAGTACATCTTCTCAAAACCATAATCCGTAATAACTCACACTTCAGCTTCTTTCCTCCATCTACTCCAAATAGATATCCATAACCCACTCAAAATCTTAATTTCCCCGGAAAAGGATAATGCTTATCATCGGCTAGGAATATTGAAATTTTTCGGAGCTAACAAATAAAATAGGCTAAAGGCTCAAATTGGCTTCAAAGCAAGATATAACATAAGGTATACATGGATGAAATGTGGCTAAAAGGTGCCTCTATCATTTGAACTTATCAAGCAATGATCATGTATATAATCAGTCTTGAAAATAGATAACCATGTCAATACTCAAAGATAAACGCATAGGAAGAGTAAATTACACAACAAAAGAAAAAAGAATATAGATGTAATCCCTTATAAGGCCAAAAATTCTCACTAGGGCAATTTCTTTGTTGCAAATCAAGCACGCTCACAAACATAGATCAACTGCCCTGGAACCCCATTCAAACCAGGTAGGGGTATAAGACAAGGGTACCCCCTTGCACCCTACATATTTATCTTAGTCATGGAAAATCTAGCCAGAGAATTAATCGAGGAAGCAAACTATGATGACACACTCATTGGAATCAAATTAACAAAAAAATGGCACCACCATCCCCTTTCTTACGTTTGCTGACGACACAATTATCTTCTCTAGAGCCTCTCATAAAAGTCTACACACCATCAAAAATATTCTCAACAACTTCTCTAACCTCTCAGGACTAACCATAAACTATATCAAAAGTTCTCTGCAAGGGTCAGAAAATATTAGTCGGAATCTGGCTCTAGCTCGAGATATGAACATTCCTATAGCTAAAACTCTCGAGAAATATCTTGCTATACCTCTGGTCAGGGGAAGAGTTAAAAATGAGATTTTTAATGAGGCAGTTCAAAGCCTTAAAAAAATAATTATCCAAATGGAAGGCCTCCTCTCTTACCCAGGCAGGTCGTGCAACTCTAATCCAAGCTAACTTAAGCTCCAAAACTAACTACTTGATGCATAACTTTCTCCTCCCAAAAGGAGTTTTACACCAAATTGATCAAATACAAAAGAATTTCTTTTGGAATAAGCTGCACTCCGACAAGAATACACCCTTGATTAGTTGGGAAAAGACCTGTAAACCGAAAGAGCAAGGTGGACTTGGTCTAAAACTAGCCGAAGAAATGAACATAAGTCTCCAAATGAAACTTCTATGGAAAATCTATCATGAGCCTAATAACATTTGCTCTAAGATTCTTGGAAGTTATGAAGACCATTAATGATAATAATCATGTCAGATGGGAAATTTTAAGGGAAGTGGAGCTGATCAAGAATCTTAGGGCAAGCTTTGACAGCATCGAATTCAGACACTACTACAGAGAAACTAACAAGGCAGCAGACTTCATAGCTAGATTTAGGAACAATTGTACCCTCTGTAATCTCCCTAATCTTAGGGATATCTGTAACATCATCCATTTGGATGATCATGGTGGCACCTTACTTCAGTAAGGTTTACCTAATTCTTGCCTACTGTAAAAAAAAATAGATAGGAAAGATATTCTCCCTGAGGATTGAAATCTGGACTTACCACTTCTACGGAATAATAGGTTTGGATTATTAGTACTTTTTGGGCGAGGTAAAGCCCACGACACTCTACCTTCCACCAATTTTTGGCGCCTTTTTCGTGGGGGTTTTACTTTATTTTCTTTGTTTACTTTTATTGTATATACAGTGTGATTCACTTTCGTGAATCACTCTTTTGT
The DNA here is from genome assembly GCA_963922045.1 of Persicaria maculosa. NCBI lineage: Eukaryota > Viridiplantae > Streptophyta > Magnoliopsida > Caryophyllales > Polygonaceae > Persicaria > Persicaria maculosa. Next base: position 42,984,446 of record OY998262.1, on the reverse strand, counting down.
TACTAATCAATCGTTGTTGAAGTTCTTAATAGGCTTGGCAAAGATGTATGAATCAGTTAATCCCCCTCTCAAGAGGACATTGAGAGATTTAAGGGAACCTAATCTGAGTTTGCAAAACCTTGCGATCATATTACTTGAACTCTCTGAAGGCTCCAAACTAGGATATAAATCTGATTGGTTGTTGGTTTGGTGCAGGACGAACGTCGTTGGCTTTTTTGTCCTTTTTCAAATATAAATAATATCCTAACTTAAAGCTCAAACCAATAGATTAGTAAACCAATAGATTGATAAACCAATAAACAAGTATAGGGATGAAGTCCGGAGTCGAACCCATAGAGAGAACTGTTGTTATGCAATGTTTCTAACAATGATTCTTATTACAAAAGCAATGGTTTGTAGCAAATTGATGATAAAGTAAAGTAAATAGGTCAATGATTGAAAAGTAGTGATAACAATATAAAGAAGTATTTCACCAATAATTCTCGACAATGGTTGAGGTTCAAGATCTTAGGATTGATTCAATAGATATTTCTAAGCATATGTCGACTTGAATAAAGTTTATAGATCTGCAAAGATACAATCTTCTTATTTACTATCACTAAATAATAACATTAAACACTCAAGTTCAAAGGCCAATTGGCATATCAATTCAATGCAAATAGAAGACAAGAGGAACAACCATACTCGTCCCTATAACATTTACTCGACAGAGATCAATCGAAATCATCAATTACAAAGACATAGAAATATCACAAAAGCAATGGCTTCATTTGCTACCGAGAAAACAACAACGAATTCATAGCATAGATGCTATTACTAACATGGTGAACAATCATAGAAAGGAACACAAATATAATCAATAAGAACAAGATGATAAATATATTTATAAATAACTAAATGAAATCAAATCCTCACAATTCATTCAACCATGTCTTTAACTCACAGGGGAAACTATGAGTTTAGCAACTCATAACCAAAGGAACTCTCCTCTCTCTAGTTGTTTCCATTGACTAACCCTAATCCACTCACGAGTGAAATGGACGACATAAAACCTAAATAGAGGCGTGAAACCCTAGGAAATATAATAATATAATATAATAATAATACCTTCGGACATAAAGTCGGCATGCTGAATATGGGGTAGCGGCGGGCGCCTGTGGAATAGCGGCAGACGTCATCCCATTAGTGACGAGCTTTCTTCTTAGCTTCGATGTTGTGCTTCCTTGCTCCTTTTTAGCTCCTTCCTCAGCCTTCATATGCTCAAAAACATGTCATTACTTAAGCTTCTCCAAGATACCATCCAAGGTAAAAATGTAAAACTGTAGAGTAAACACTAAAAACGCGTAGATTCGATCTGAGCTCAAAAACTTCACAAGAAAGATACAGAACTAGATCAAAACATATGCAAAACTCCTATCTAAAGTCAATAAGAGCCATCTATAATGCCTATATGGAATGTGCATTATCAAATCACCCCACACTTAAGCTCTTGCTTGTCCTCAAGCAACCATAAAACAAAATCATCATCTATTCATCCCATGTGAGATTCCTTCATAACTTTACTCATCGAAAAACAACCTCAATCATATTGAAAATATAGATAAGGCATATAAATGTTATAACATGTATATATGAGATCAAGTAGCTTACATGCTCAAAAATCCAACCTCACAAAGGATAATGTGTATATGTCGCTCTCATGTATTTAGGCTTTAAGCATACACTCACCTCAATTCCATATACAAGTATCAAATCAAATATTGACATTTATATCACAAAATCTCCACCTGATACATCAAAGTAAAAATAAGAACATCAAGAGGACTTTCGCTCAATGGAAACCTTCATAGAAGATTCCATTCGGCGGGTTTGTAATGGGGCTTGGTAAGAACATAAGGGCAAGCAATTGTATTTGGTCATGTGGTGCTATTAATTCCGGGAAAATAAGATTCCTAAAACTCCCAACATATAACACAAACTAACTCAAAAATACATCAAGCTCACAATAACACAACATCTCATAGATATAGCAATAAGCCCAAAATCCTCCATAAAATCACAACTCTCAATATATCAATAAACTCCATAAATCTCAAAATCTCAAATAAACTCATCATCTCATACTCATACTTATGCACACATATGGATATAGAACACCCAACCAATCAATCTTTCAACCATACATAAATCCAACCCACCTCATATTAAAAAATGAATAAACTTCAATCTTTATTCTTTGTTTTTTCTTTTCTTTCTTTTTTTTTCGAACTGATTTTTTTTATTTTTTTATTGAGCCTAAAATAATAATGATTAATATGCATAAAATGAGGTAACTATAAGCACATAATAGTACATCTTCTCAAAACCATAATCCGTAATAACTCACACTTCAGCTTCTTTCCTCCATCAACTCCAAATAGATATCCATAACCCACTCAAAATCTTAATTTCCCCGGAAAAGGATAATGCTTATCATCGGCTAGGAATAATGAAATTTTTTGGAGCTAACAAATAAAATAGGCTAAAGGCTCAAATTGGCTTCAAAGCAAGATATAACATAAGGTATACATGGATGAAATGTGGCTAAAAGGTGCCTCTATCATTTGAACTTATCAAGCAATGATCATGTATATAATCAGTCTTGAAAATAGATAACCATTTCAATACTCAAAGATAAACGCATAGGAAGAGTAAATTACACAACAAAAGAAAAAAGAATATAGATGTAATCCCTTATAAGGCCAAAAATTCTCACTAGGGCAATTTCTTTGTTGCAAATCAAGCACGCTCACAAACATAGATCATACATGCTCAATTACCTATGCCAAATCATATTTCACATAAAAACAATTTTAAAGACAGAGTCAAATCATTGCAGAATTCCATGGGATATATAAGATCACGCTAGAATAAAGTTGATAGGACAATGTTAAACTAGATGGGTATCTTTAATAACACATATATGCAATGCACGAGACTCTATTTTTTCAATATTTTTTATTTTTTTTTCATTTTTTTACATTTTATAACAAATAAATAAGCATGATGCATGAATTAGAACTCAAATAAAAAAAAAAGAAATTAAACATGAAACAAAAAACAAACATGGACTAAACCAACAATTCAACTAAATTCAACCCCCCCCCCCCCCCCCCCCCCCCGCCTACACACACACACTTAAATGTTGCATTGTCCTCAATGTATAAAAATGAACAAAAAAAACAATGAAAAATATAAAATAGAGGGAAAATAAAGGAAATAAACTAACCAACCAATGTGAAGGTGGGGTCTAGGATCCAGACCCTTGTTGGATACTATCCATAACGTGCAACAACACTGTTTGGAGACCAGTAGTCTTGTCAACAATACCAGCCAACTTCTCCGTACTCCCTCTTTCTAGCTCAGCAAATCGACGCTCATGAAAAAAGCATTGAGCGAATGATCGAAAGGTGAGAAATCAAAGGAAGAAGGAATGTGGTATGAAAGTTTGTAAAATACTCCATTTCCCCGGATCATTAGCACCAAATGGCCAAAAATTGCTCACCCTTATCCTTTTACCAATCTACTCCTTATTGAGCTTAAATTAAAGTCATCTTGATTATTAATGCTTTGTCACTTATGAATTGTTTTGCATAACCCTCCTTTTGTGAGTAGAAAGTTGCTTTTATTTGCACATGCACGGATTTGTGACAGAAGTACATTTTCGAGGATGGTAATTGATTGCAGGGACGTATGAGAATGGATCTAAGATGTTGAGAGTTTTGAATTCTTCCCCTGTATGACCATTAAAAGTATTGCTTGAGGACAAGCAAGCTTAAGTATGGAGTGTTTGTTGTGAGCCTAATTTGCCATGTTTTACACGTACTTTTGTACCGATTTCTGTATGCATTTCATACATTTGGGCTAGAATAGTACAAAATGTGTATAGTTTATGTTTATTTGCCAATTATGGAGGTCTACACAAGTTTTTGTTATATTTCGCAGAAATCGGACGCACTTTGGAGCTTAAAGGAAATTATGAAGAAGCTAAGGATGGTGCAGCTGGAGAAAACGCCATTTTTCACCATTCATCACTATGAATCAAGTTCTGATGTCTTCATGAGAGTTGTATCACTCGAAAAGAGCTTTCCAACGCACACTCATACGCGTCAATCCGACGAACAAGGACTCGGGAAAGTGCGTTTCAAGAATAGAGCAGAATGCTGAGAGCGAACCAGTTCTACTCGACGTCGACCAGGTCTAGTCGAAGTTGAGTACATCAGAGCCCAGAATTCTACACGGAGTCGAGCAGAGTCACTCGAGCATAACAATCCTACTCGACGTCGAGGAGTTTTGGTCAACGTCGAGTACGCCCGATGAGTCCGAAGCCTGCTCGATCTCGAGTGCAATCCGAGGAGCGAAGACCTACTCGATGTCGAGTAATTTGGTCGATGTTGAGTAGCCCCGTCGAGCAATCCGAGTCCGAGATCGAGGAGAAATCCGAGCATTTTGGTTGCAAGCCAAGATTCGAGACATTCTATCAAGTCATATCAAGTTCTATCAAGAGAAGATATATCAAGATGAAAGGGATTTTTCCATATTAGCTTTATTTTCTTCTTATAGATTTAGTTATTTTATTTCCCAAATTTTATCTTAATGTTTTAGATATAAATTTAGATATAGATAGATTATTCTTTCCTAGATTAGCTAGGGAATGAAGCCTATAAATAAAGCCCTAGGGGCTGAGTTTTAATCATTCAATTTCAGTTACAATTAGTTACATAGAGAGAGAAAGAGAGAGCTTGTGGCGAGAGAGGTTGGAGAAGGCGAGAGTTGGATTTGGCTTCGATTGGTTGTAAGCTTTCTTTGATTTTATTTAATGCAATTTAGTTCTTTTTTATTATTAATGTCTTTCTTGATGATGAAGAGCGAGTAGTCACCCAACTTCTAGAGTCGGGGTTAGCCCGACGGTAGCCATGTAAGGTGATGCGGTAAAGGTACAATCTTTTGATGCGAATTCATCTTCTATCCCTATGAGCATGATTATTTTGCGAAAGTTGAAGGTGATCCTTGTTTGTGTTATTGAAGAAAAAGTGATCTTAATGCAACTTGGATTAATTATGTGAAAAAGGGTTAGTAACAATTAGGGTTTATGCGAAAGCCTCTGTCTTCCTATTTGTTAATAACGAGAGTTATTTGATGAAAAGCATGATCTTTTACGCCTTTATGTGTTATTTTACATGGTTATCGTTGTGGTGTTGAAACCCTGATCCTGGAAGTCTTTAGTTTATTTGATTTATTTCATCAAGTTTTGAGTTTTGTCTTGCCAAAATGTGAGATTTTTGGTTTCGGTGTTAGTCGAATTCGAGCACTGTTTGGTCGAAATTTTAGGTCGATATCGAGTATGTAGGTCGATATCGACCAGTTTTCTGTTTCTATTTGTTTTCGTGTTTTACAGTTTCTGTCAACGTAGTGGTCGATATCGAGTGGTAAGGTCGATATCGAGTGCTCTCCTGGTCGATTTTGTGCTGAGTTCTGGAACTGAAAAGGCGGGCCCTGACACGCTTCCTCGTGGATCGATCATGACTACCTTCTACTACAGCGGGAGGAAGTCTTGTAATTAATTTGCGGAGAACAGGGAGTCGAATTTGGAATTTATATTTCATACTTGATTTTCCTCCTAACAAGGAACCAGGCACAATAGCAGCAATCAACCAGCGCCATCCAAACTCAACTCCACAGCCTCAATACGCGATTTGGGGAGATGGACATCTGGAAGAAAAACATAGAGACTCAAGTGGGTGAACTCGCGGCACAGATCCCAAGACCATCCGCCGCTGTAAAACTACGGAGCGGACACCAATTACACGAGTCAGAAGTCGAAAAGGCGAAGGACGAAGCTAAGGATCCACTCGACATCAAGCAGAGTCCAGTCGATATCGACCAGTCCACTCGACATCGACCAGAGCAACTCGATATTGACCAGCCACACAACATCGAGAAGTCTTTTGCACGACAAAAGAACTCGACATCGACTACTGTAGTCGATGTCGAGGACCCTCTAGTCGACGTCGACCACCCTTCTGCCCCTATCGACCACATTCCAGCACCTCCGACGAAGAAAACGCTGCCATTCCCAACAAAATCTCCAAAGGATCCAGCAGAGAAGAAGTTTGAGCGGATTGTGAAGATGCTTCAAAGACTCAACGACGCCAATTTGTTGTAAGAGGAAATCGAGTTTAAAATATAATGAAATAGATCAAACCAGATTCGTGCCCACGCAAATAATTACAAGACTTCCTCCCGATGTAGCAACAGGAAGTCAGTATCAATCCTCGAGGAAGCTGGTCAGCGGATCCTATGCAACAGATAAATCTCACGTCAATTTCGACCTCAGGGGACCACTCGATATCGACCTATGGCAGTCGATATCGACCTGGTCCAGTCGATTTTTGGGGTTCTACAGAAGCCAGACAAATCTCGACCAAAGTGACTCGATATCAACCTAGGGGCTCAATATCGACCGGTGTGCTCAAAATCGACCTGTTCTCTGCAGAAATACAAACAAGCAGCGATCTTTCTGGATTGAAAATCAGAAGTCGATATCGACCAGTAGGTGGTCAATATCGAGTGGGGGCAGCAGAAGAAATAAAGGACAAAGCTTGTAGATTTCGGATTAAACTTATGTAAAAGAAAACTTCCAAGATCGGGGTTTGCAACAACAATAACCAAACATGCATAAGGCAAGATAAAGAAGAATAATCATGCAATCTCATCAAAGGAACAAGCTTTCGCCTTTTCCAACAATTAGACAACTCTTTCAAGAAATCCTGATTGTATCTACCGATTTTATGTTTATAATCCAAGTTGTTAACCTGAATATCTATTAAATAGGTAATAAACATATAACAGGTAGTGGATGATCAAAACACAATAAAAGTCATATCTTGACCTCAAGCACACATGGCTATCGTTGGGCTCACCCCAACCTTAGAAGTAGATGGACTACTCGCTCTTCATCGCAGGAAAAGACATTAATAATAAAAGAAAACTAAACTGCATTAAAATAAAACAAAGCTTACAACCAATCGAAGCCAAATTGCTCTCGCTCTCTCGCTCCTACTCGGCCTCCACTCTCTCTCTCTCTCTCTCTCTCTCTAGAATTGAATGAATAAAAACTAGCCCCATGGACTTTATTTATAGACCTTAATCCTTGCTAATCAAGGAAGAAATCTATCTATCATATATCTAAAGATATAATTCTACTTGGAAATAAATAAATCTAATTAGGTAAAACAAGATAAATCATAAAGGGTAATTAAATGTTCCACCCTTAGGATAAATAAAAAGATAAAAAGATAAATCTTCAAGTCTTCGTGTGTAAGGAATCTTCTCTTTGGAATATCTCCATTGGACTTTGGATAGAACTTTGAGTAGAGCTCGGAATTGACTGGGACTCGACACTGCATGTTGGTCGATATCGACCACGTCTGGTCGATATCGGGTCATCTTCTCAGCTTCGTCTCAGCTCACTCGATCTCGGCTCCTGGAGGAATATCGGGTGACTTTTGGTCGATATCGACCAAAATTGGTCGATATCGAGTTGTCTTCTTATCTGCTGGTCATCTCAAGTCGATCTGGAGATTTTCGACCACAATATGGTCGATATCGAGTTGTCTTGGTCGATATCGACCACTTTCTCAGCATCCTGCTCTGTTCTTGAAACGCACTTTCCCGAGTCCTCGTTCGTCGGATTGACGCATATAAGCATGCATTGGAAAGCTCTTTTCGAGGGCTTCAACTGTCATGCAGACATCAGAACTTGACTCAGAATGATGAATGCCGAAAAATGGCCTATTCTCCAGCTGCACCATTCTTTGCTTCTTCATGACTTTCTTTTAAGCTCCAAAGTGCGTTCGATTTCTGCGAAATTAAACAGAAACTAGTGTAGACTCCATAATTTGGCAAATAAATATAAACTACATAGATTATCTATTATTCTAACCCAAATGCATGAAATGTATACAGAAATCGATATAAAAGTCAATATAAAACATGGCACAAAACATGGACATCACCCTTCCATTTACAGAAGATCTTCATGAGATGCCATCCTACGTCAAGTTCCTCAAGGAGATTCTGAGTAAGAAGCAATCAATGGGTGAGATCGCAGAGGAGTGCAACTAGATGGACATTCTAGAGATAAGGCCAGATCCAGGTAAGTTTGCTATAACCATTGGATTTGGTCAATATAAATTTAATGCTTTATGTGACATGAGAGCCAGTGTGAGTATAATGCCTTTATCAATCTGTTTGAAGATTATGATAGGTGCTTTAGAGCCTGTTGATGCAAAGCTATACATGGCAAACAACACGGTGGTCATCACAACAGGCATGGTGGACAATGTATCAGTACAAGTAGGTAAATTCTTTGTCCCTGCTGATTTTCTAGTTATTGATATGGCGGAGGACCCTGAAGTCCAATCATTCTAGGAAGGCCCTTATTAGCGACGGTGGATGCCAACATAAGCGTACGGAAGGGAGTACTCACTTTCAACATCATCGATGAGGTAATTGAGTATTCTTTTAATAAAACTGAAAGGCACACAGGTCTCATGGAAGAGGTCAAATCAATATACATTAGGTACATCACTTGTGGGGAGCCAAAGGTAAGAAATATGACCCCCGAGGAGCTGGAGAAGAGGGACATGGAAGCACAGTTGGAGGAGATCATGGCCATCCTGAACGAAGAGACAGAAAATCTACTCGACATCGACCAAGGTAAGTCGACGTCGACTAACTTCCTTCGGATGCCTTGCCAAGTCTTAAGTATGCGGTCGATGTTGACTAGAAGTACTCAACGTTGAGTACTCTAGTCGACGTCGACCGGATTCAAAGCCCACCAACGACTGCACCTCCATCGAGAAACAATCCAGGAGCCGAGAAGTACTCGACGTCGAGTACCCTACTCGACGTTGACCAGACCTCTATGCACTCGACTTCTCCTTCCTTGATGAGCAACCCACCCGATCCAGAGACCTATTCGATGTCGAGTAGCCTACCCGACGTCGACCAGACACATGGGAACTTGACTCCCTCCTCCTCGACGAGCAATCCACCAGTCACGACAATGTACTCGACGTCGAGTACTTGTACTCGAAGTCGACCAGAATCCGAGGTCCCGAATTATGAATCTGCGAATGTAAGCCAAGGTATTGACATCTCTTCTCCTATTTCAATTAAAGATTTATCTATACATGGGAGAGGTTTGCCTTGGTATGTGCGATTATACAGGGTTTCCAATGATGAGCCTAAGGAGTATGAAGTAGGAGACAAGGTCTATTGTCTCCAAATCAAAGGATCATTGATTTCCCAACAAATTAAACAAGAAAAAGATGGGACCTTTCATGGTGAATAAGATCCATTCAGGAGGATTGTAGCTGATGGACAAGAATGGAGTCTTGTTTGAAGCCCAAGCTACATGGGCCCTACAAATGCCGCCTTGAGCTTAATAGAGAAAGTCGGCCTAACGACTATAAAATCTAGAGCTTGTAAATAAAAGACTTAGCTTTTGAATTTTTGGACACTAGTGCTTTTGATTTTTGGTTTTTAAACATTATTTTATAGTTTTTCTATTGTGGATATTTTCCGTCTAACATGTTTTGCAGGTACAAAGCAGCTGCAGGAGTACTCGACATCGAGTAGCCTACTCGACGTCGACCACCCATCTCGAGGAGAAAGAGCCGTGATCGAGGGAGGATCACCCTGGGGTTCCACTTTACTCGATCTCGAGTAGCAGTAATCGAATTCGACCACTCTTACTCGAAGTCGACCACTCTCACTCGATGTCTACTACCTCTGCAGCAACGTTGCACTCGATTGCGACGATCAACACACCTGTCTAGTGAGTTTCTTTCTTTACCCTTGTTTTTTATACAGTGAGGACACTGTAATATTTAAGTATGGGGTGGGGGAAGGGCTTACTTTATGCATATTTGACTTTATTTGACATTATGTATGCATAATTTAAGGTTTGTTTCTACGATTGCTTATGCATGGTATCTTTGGAATTCATTATCAATCTATGTGCTTATGTGTTTGTTTTCCAAAGTTTGTAAAAATTACCCCTATTAAAAATTTTTGATTAGTGTCATGGAAGCTTTAATTGAACTCGAAGATGCAAAATTGGATTCATTAGAGACATAACATGAAATTGCCTAGTAAGGGGAAGTCACAATGAAGTGCATATTTTTATGAAAACCATGAAAGAAGGTAAAATTTGAAGTTGCTTTTGACATGTTGCATGATAAGAGGATGGAGGACTTTGTAATTTCCATATAATGCTTATATTGTTATATCCTAGCCATACCTATGTTTATGCATCAAAAAAGTCATATTGAGCCTTATTTCATATTATGCTCCACATGATCTAAATATTGTCTATTCTTTACCTTATTTCGTATCCGGGGATTATGTTGAGAATGATGTTACATTATGGAGATACTATATGGTTAATGTGTTATTATTATCATTATTGGAGTTTGGCAGGAAAATTGAAAAAGATATGGAAAATTTAATGCGTGAGAAAAAAATCTGGTCACCTCTTGCAGGTACGAAGAAGCTGCAGGAGTACTCGACGTCGAGTAGCCTACTCGACGTCGACCACTCATCTCGAGGAGAAGGAGCCGTGATCGAGGACGGATCACCTTGGGGTTCCACTTTACTCGATCTGGAGTAGCAGTAGTCGAAGTCGACCACTCTTACTCAAAGTCGACCACTCTCACTCGATGTCGACTACCTCTGTAGCAACGTTGCACTCGATTCCGACGACCAACACACCTGTCTAGTGAGTTTATTTCTTTGCCCTTGTTTTTATACAGTGAGGAAACTGTAATATTTAAGTATGGGGTGGGAGAAGGGGTTACTTTATGCATATTTGACTTTATTTGACATTATGTGTGCATAATTTAAGGTTTGTTTCTCGAATTGCTTATACATGGTATCTTTGGAATTCATTATCAATCTATGTGCTTATGTGTTTGTTTTCCAAAGTTTATAAAAATCACCCCATTAAAAAATTTTGATTAGTGTCATCGAAGCTTTAATTGAACTCGACGATGCAAAATTGGATTCATTATAGGCATAGCATGAAATTGCCTAGTAAAGGTAAATCACAATTAAGTGCATATTTTTATGAAAACCATGAAATGAGGTAAAATTTGAAGTTGCTTTTGACATGTTGCATGATAAGAGGATGGAGGACTTTATAATTTCCATATAATGCTCATATTGTTATATCCTAGCCATACCTATGTTTATGCTTCACAAAAGTCATATTGAGCCTTATTTCATATTATGCTCCACATGATCTAAATATTGTCGATTCTTACCTTATTTCGTATTCTGGGATTTTGTTGAGAATGATGTTACATTATGGAGATACTATATGGTTATTGTGTTATTATTATCATTATTGGAGTTTGGCAGGAAAATTGAAAAAGACATGGAAAATTTAATGAGTGAGAAAAAAATCCGGTCACCCCAGGAGATAAAGGTAGATCGACCCTGCATGTGTTGAGATAATAGTTCCGCAGGATGGGACACCAAGGTGAGGAGTCCAAAGCACTAAGTATCCAGGGCCATTCATGACACCCATGTTTGCGACTCGCGAGAAGGCAGTGCTAAGGTTAGAGAGGTAAAAGCATATTATTGGGAAAAAAAAAAGCATTGAGCGATGAGAGAAAGGTGAGAAGTCAAAGGAAGAAGAAATGTGGTATGAAAGTTTGGAAAGTACTCCATTTCCCCGGATTATTAGCATCACATGGCCAAATACATCCTACCTTAAGCCTTTCCAATCTACTCCGTATTGAACTTAATTAAAGTCCTCTTGATTATTAATGCTTTGTCACTTATGAATTGTTTTGCAAGACCCTTCTTTTTGTGAGTAGATGTTGCTTTTATTGCACAAGCATGGATTTGTGACATTAGTCCCTTTTCGAGGATGGTAATTGACTGCATGGTTATATGGCAATGAATCTTTGATGTTGAGAGTTTGATTTCTTCCCCTGTATGACCATTAAAAGTATTGCTTAAGGACAAGCAAGCTTAAGTATGAGGTGTTTGCTGTGAGCCTAATTTTCCATGTTTTACCTTAACCTTTATATTGATTGCTGTATACCTTTCATGCATTTGGGTTAGAATAGCACAGAATCTATGTAGTTTATACTTATTTGCCAAATTATGGAGCCTAATTTTCCATTTGGATTACTGTATACACCAGGAGCTAGAAAGTCACACGGAGTCGAGCAGAGGCACTCAAGAGCCCAGAGATACTCGATGTCGAGTACACCTACTCGAAGTTGAGTACACCCATCGAGTCTGAATCCTACCCGAGCTCGAGTGCAACCCAGGAGGAAAAGTTCTAGTTGACATCGACTACTTCTAGTCGATGTCGAGTACAATCCAGACGAGTGCGAGTCCGAGATCGAGTTGTGTCGAGAAGATAAATTTGCTTGCAAGAGAAGATATGTGGAATTCTATCCATCCACATCAAGATCTATCAAGTCAAGAAGAATCTATCAACATTAGTCCTAGTTTCCTTTATAGATTTATTTCCTTTATCATTAATGTTTTATCTTATGTTATTAGATAGAAAGTTTTAGATTTAGATATAGTTGTTCCTTCCTAGAATAGCTACATGGAACACTATAAATATGGATTTAGAGGTTGGTTTTTAGAATCATCCAAGACAAGCCACAAGGCAACACATAGCAAGTAGGAGAGAGAGAGAGAGAGCTTAGGTCGAGAAGAGCAAGGGTGTTGAGAGACGTTTTGGCTTCGATCGGCTGTAAGTTTTATTTGAGTTTATTAATGCAATTTAGTTCCTTTTTGTTATTGATGTGTTTCTTGATAATAAAGAGCGAGTAGTCACCCAACTTCTAGTGTCGGGGTGAGCCCGACGGTAGCCATGTAAGGTAATGCACTAAAGGTACAATCTTTTGATGCGACTTCATCTTCTATCCCAAGAGCATGATTGTTTTGCGAAAGTTGAAGGTGATTCTTGTATGTGTTATTGAAGCGAAAGTGATCTTAATGCAACTTGGATTAATTATGTGAAAAGGGTTAGTAACAATGAGGGTTTATGCGAAAGCCTCTATACTCCTACTTGTTAATAACGACCGTTATTTGATGAAAAGGCACGATCTTTTATACCTTATGCATTATTTTATAATTATCGTTGTGGCATTGAAACCCCGATCTTTGAAGTTTTCTTTTACATTGTTGATTTCGAAATTTTCAATTCGTTTCATTACCGTTTTCTACTCGATTTCGACCAACCCTGGTCGACGTCGACTACTTATATTCGATCGAGTAAGATCGCTGCTTGTCTCTGCAGGTACTCGAGATCGACCAGACCTACTCGACTTCGACCACTTCTCGACATCGAGGAGAGTTAGTGTAACGGCCTGGGATTATGATTCCCGAGTTACGTTTCGAGGGATGAAACCCCTCGTTGGATCTTGCGCCCCGAGTACAGGTTGAAGGTTTGAAATCGAAGGTGCATAGTTCAAAGTGGGATTTTGCACCCAAATCCGGAAGGTCCGTTGGAGACCTCGGGGTAAACCCCTATACCTATCCTAAGTCTACAATGCGTGAAAACATTTATCATGCAAAGGACGAAAGTTCTGAAAACGATACAACCAGTGCCACGGCAGAGCCGGGTCAAAACGGAGTATAATAGGAAGAAATCCAAAAAGCATGAGTCTGGTGAAGTCAGGGTTCATACACTCACTCTCCGCCATATGAATGGACCCCGTCATATCAGCAAAAAATCAAGTAGTAGATCGGGTACCTAAAACTATACCACCAAGTCAGGCCAAGAGTTCGCCCGCGGGTCCTCTGACCGCACTGAGGACATATAATACGCCTATACCTAGAATAAAGGATGCCTTCATGCAGTACTGAAATAAAACCACACTATCATGCTCCTAATTCATATGTGCAGAATATTGAGGAAGACCTTAACAAAGAATACCAAGCGGTATATCCCTCTTTTACCACCACCCCTCTTCCAAACAAGGTGGAGACTGGCTAGTTCGATACTATAGCATATCCAATTTCATCATCATATCGTATCTCATTCTCATCTCGTATCTCATGATATATATATATAAAGTTGCTCAAGGAGGACAACACCCGATGAAGCTGGGCTGCCCTATGACCCTAGCAAGGACTCTAGGACTCACAGATAACGACCGTTCTGTATTCAAACGCATACAGAATAAGGATGCTCATTCGTAAATGCAATTCTTAAGCATGATACTACATGACATGCTCTTATGCATATGCAACACCTACATACTATATGACACATCAGGCAGGAGGTACTGGTTACTGAGTAAGCCCCGGAGGTACTTACCTCGCTAGAAGATTAGCAAAAGAAGAATCCAGCACACAGTAGTCACGATCACAGAATATCACCTAATCACATAACGAGAATATACTAAGTATACTTCTATAGCCTTTCTGAACACATATATTACTCACTCAAATTAGCAGATAGATAAGTAAGCTTGCATCAATCATACTTTCAATTTATCACGATCCACCATCTCTTATCTCATACCATTCTTCATAACTTGTCAACTCATCAGTTTAAAAAATATACTCCCTATATATCATACTTATACTTTCCATATATATCATCATCATAAATATCGAACATTTAATCTCTTCTGAAATTCACCACAATATCACGCTATTAGTCATCGTCTTATTCCCAAGTGAGCTTCAAAACCATTTCAAATCCGAATTAAACAGTTAAGAGTTCTGACCCCTTGAAAATACTCGCTAAATCCCTTTTTCAATTTATTATAAATCTTTAAGTCCTAATAATATATTTTAAATCTCAAATATTATTATATGCTATTTTAAATGCCGCTAACTAATTAATAAGTTAATGGTTAAACCCGAACCAAACCAAACCCATTTAAATCCAACCGATTTCTGCATACATTGCATGCATTTGGGCTAAGATAGTACAGAATCTATGTAGCTTATGTTTATTTGCCAAATTATGGAATCTACACCAGTTTCTGTTTAAATTCGCAGAATTCGAGACGTTTTACAGCAATTCTAAAGAAGGTCAGAAAAAGCTCGGAAATCCACTACAGAAGTCCAAGGTCAAAGAAGCAGCGGAACCAGTCGAATCAAGCTGAGAGCCAAGGTTACTCGATCTCGAGTGCACCTTACTCGACCTCGACGAACATGTCCGAGCACAGGCCTTGTGGACTAAGAGCAGTGTCGAGAGCCAGACCAACCCAACTCCGGAAGCCAACTCGATCTCGAGTACAGCTTGTCGGGATCGACAAAGCCTAGACGCCACACCCGGAGTCGATGAAGCTGTGCCATGCCGAGAAGCCGAGGACGAAGACGCAGAGCAGAACCCTACTCGATCTCGAGGAGATCTGGTCGAGATCGAAGACCAACATCGCGTCTGTCCGAGTCCATGACGAGGAGGAGCCCTCGACATCACTAGCGAGCCATCCTCGACCACACCTCTACTCGATCTCGAGTTGTCCTAGTCGAGATCGAGGAGCCAAGAAGCCCAGATCCGAGCCTTGTCGAGCACCAGTCATCCGAGGAGCCAAGCCACACCAGTCGACAACAATCCTACTCGATGTCGAGTAGCCTTTGTCGATATCGAGTAGCCCAGTTTCTGGAAACGCGTCGACGTGAGCAGTCCGAGTCGAGTTGGAGTTACTTGGGCACGAAGGAAATCGAGTTGGCCGAGATTCTATCCAGATTTATCAAGTCTATCTATGGAGGGAAGATCTATCAACATGAAGACGTCTTGCCTATTTAGATATAGTTTCCTTTAAAGATTTATTTCCCTTAAGCAATTTATTTATCTTTAAGCTTTTAAGTAGATATAGATAGAAGATTCTATCCTTGAATAGCAAGGAATAGAAGGCTATAAATAAAGCCCTAGGGGCTGGTTTTTCATTCATTCAGAAACACAATCAATTCCATTCAAGTAAGTAGGAATAGAGATAGAGAGAGAGTTTGTAGCAAGCAAGGTAGAAAGGCGAAAGCGGATTTGTCTTGTGGGTTGTAAGCTTTCTTTATTTAAATTTAATGCAAGTTAGTTTCTTTTGTTATTTGATGTCTTTCTTGATGATGAAGAGCGAGTAGTCCACCCACTTCTGGGGCTGGGGTGAGCCCAACGGTGGCCATGTGAGGTGATGCGGTAAAGGTCAGATCTTATTATGCAATTCATCTTCTATCCCTATGAGCATGATTCTTTTGCGAGAGTTGAAGGTGATCCTTGTTTGTGTTATTGAAACGAAAGTGATCTTAATGCAACTTGGATTAATTATGTGAAAAGGGTTAGTAACAATTAGGGTTTATGCGAAAGCCTCTATATGCCTATTTGTTAGTAACGAAAGTTATTTTGATGGAAAACATGATCTTTTATGCCTTTATGTGTTACTTTGCATGGTTATCGTTGTGGTGTTGATACCCTAGCCTTGGAAGTCTTTTATTATATTGATTCATTTCGTCAGAATTCTGAATTTTGGGTTCGAGAAATTGCAATTTACGTTTTTTGCATTCTTAATCGATACAGAGTAGAGCCTCGTCGATCTCGAGTAGACACTGGTCGAGATCGAGTTGGCTTGTTTAGGTCGAGTTGTCTGTTTGCTTTGCTGAGTTTCTGTTGTCGACATCTGTAGTCGATATCGAGGACAGTTAGTCGATATCGACCAACTTCTGTGTCCTCGCTTTTGTTTCTGCTTTTGTTTGTTATTTTCTGCTTTGTTTCTGTCTTTCTGTTGCTTTTCTGTGAGATTTACAGCTGCCTAGGATCCGCTGACACGCTTCCTCGTGGATTCGATCCTGACATCCCATTACTGCATTGGAGGAGTCTTGTAATTATTTACGTGGGCCTAAATCTGGTTTGATTTATTTTGTTATATTTCATAGTTGATTTCCTCCTCAGAACACTCTCCCGGACTCACCGGCTCCACCTCGCCCAGCCCCGCCTCGGTCTTGGCTCGCGCTCCTACAGCACCGCGCCTCTCACTCGCCTCTGCTCGTCACCGTTTGTCGCCTCGCCTTGCGCCCTCGCCCTCTCACTCACGCCGACCGAGCTCTGACGATCGTCGGAGCTCTCGACCTCACTCGATCGTCCCGCACTCAGCTCACACACACTCTCGACTAGTCTAAGCATCGAAAAAGACTCAGAAACGAATCGAAACGAGGATCAATTCGGAGCTCACCGAGATGGATTTTTCGCGACTTCGGAGTTCTGGGCTTCGTCGGTGGCTCGCGATGGCTTGACGGACCTACACCGGATGTGGATGAGTGTGATGGTGAAGACCGCAAGCAATTTCAATCAAAAAAGAAGGAGGGACGCTTACCGGAAGTTAGCTTCGCGATTGATCGAAGATTAGAAAGGAATGGGTTGCGGTGGCTCCGTGGCGGTTCCGGTGGTGTCCGTTGTTGCTGCTGGTTGCTCCGAGGGATGTCAAAGGCTGGTGATGTTGCTCGACGGAGGGGAAGGAGGTGCTGGTGTGTGGCGGCGACAAGGAAGGAGCAAGGTGGTGGTGGTGAAAGGAAGAGTGAAGGTGACGGTGGAGATTCGGTGATGGCGTCGAGCTGCTGCTGCTGTGCTCTCGAGGGGTGGGAACATATGCTGTTGCTGCAGCTCTTGAGGAAGGAGGAAGCAAGGAGGAAGATGGTAAGAGAGTGATGGTGAGGGAGGGCGTGGGTGATGGCGGAAACAGGGGAAGTGACGGGGTGATATAGGTAGGGGGATGGGCTCGGGCCGCGGGACAAGGTAGGGGGAGTGGGTGAGAGGTTGAGTGTGAAATTGGTTAACCAATACCCGGAAATAAATCCCGAATACGCGAATTTTGAATCCCGTAATTAGTTCCCAAATGTTAATTTCTCTGAATCCCGCTCTCTCGATCAATTAGATTTTTAAAATCAAAAAGGATATCGTCATCCGATAATTATTTTGAATTTTCGAGGTCAATGACGGAAATTATTTGCCAAATTTTACATTCCGGTCGAAATCCGCTAACGAGTTCTAAAACCGATTTAATTTTATTTTTAATTCTCATTTTGCGAAAATTTTAGGATTTAAAAATCCGAGCCTTTACAATTAGTCGACGTCGACTACACCAATGACCCTTGCTTGCTCGAATTCGATTGTGTCTCACCCCTGTCGACTACACTTAGTCGAGATCGAGTACTCCTGCGGTCGAAAACCATTCGTGAGATTCGTCTGCTACCTGAGATCCGCTGACACACTTCCTCGAGGATCGATCCTGACTTCCTGTTGCTACATCGGGAGGAAGTCTTGTAATTATTTGCATGGGGACGAATCTGGTTTGCTTTATAATTATATTTATTGAACTCGATTTCCTCCTTCAACACTCATCTATCAGCCGCTCCCTCTCTTGGTGGTGCTCTAGCCTCCAACTCTCTCAGCAGTCACAAATCTTTCTGTTTCCCCTCTCTCAATTGCTCTCCCTTTTCCACCAAACCCTAATTCGGCAGATCTGACATTGTGTCTTGTCATCATTGACAGTGTGTCCTGTCACCCATGCCACTATGTCCCATCACCCTCTTTGTGATGGTAATCTACCTTACACCAGCAGATCGATGATGATTATGGCTTTCTACAATCAACAACAGCATCCAGTCGAGGTTATCGCCCCTCTAAGTCATTTACAAATGGGATATTCCCCCATTGGAGCCCATCCCCAGGGAAACCCGGCCTATGCCTTTTCGCCTACCTTGTACGCCTCTCCAACGAGGCCATACCCGAGCCAATAGGGGCTCCTCGGGTCCTCTCTGCACCATTTGGAACATGCCTTAGCAGCAAGATATTCGTCATTGTCCCAACACAGCCAGCCAGCCAAAATGACACCTATGGGTGTGTCACCTGCCGATCCGAATTGGTACATGGATAACAGAGACACTGCGCACATGTCGCACAACCCAAGTATAATTTATGTTCATGCTTCTAAGAGCCTTTCTACATCCATTATTGTCGGCAATGGTGAACGCATTCCTACCTTGGGTCTTGGGAAAACTACATTACCGACCCCTACCACCCACCTAAACCTTAACAACACCGTCGTCTCCTCTGACTTAATAAAGAACCTTGTGTTCATTCGTCGCCTCACTATAGACAATAATATATCCATTGAGTTTGACCGCTTTGGGTTTGTTGTTAAAGATTTCACAACCGATGCCCCGCTCATGAGATATAATAGCGCTGGAGACCTTTATCTTGTCACCTCAAATATATATCCTGTCACCATAAACATATATCATGTCACCTCCCCTACAACAACCAATCTATCAGCAGTTGCTCGTTCGACATCTCTTTGGCATGTCCATCTTGGTCACCCTGGCTCTCCGGCTTTCGAGTCTCTCAAGTCCAGGCTTATTCCCTGCAATAAAGCCCCACCCCCCTCCCTCCACTAGTTGCCCGGCATGCCAGCTTGGCAAACACACTAGATTACCCTTTGCTACGTCTTATACTCAAGTGCACGCTCCATTTGACATCATTCATGGTGACCTATGGACATCTCCCATTATCAGCCATGATGGTTTCCACTATGTGTTTGTGCTTGTTGATGCATTCTCTCATTATTTTTGGGCGTTTCCCCTAAAGTACAACTCTGAAGTTGTTACTCGCCTTATGACCTTCCATAGCTTGGTCCGCAGCCAATTCAACCTCCCTATTAAATCCTTTCAATGTGACATGAGCGGTGAGTTTAGCAACAATGCCCTTACATCCTTCTTCTCTACTCATGGCATTCAGTTCCGCTTCTCTTGTCCACTCACCTTCTCCCATAATGGGAAAGCCTAACGAAGTATTCGCATCCATACCACTTACATGAGGGCTCTCTTTATCCATGGTCATGTCCCCCTGCAATATTGGGCATATGTTATTGAATCAACATGCTATCTTATCAACATTGCTCCTTCCACAACCATCCTGAATTGGTGTCCTGTTGAGATCTTATACCGAGTCACTCCTAAATACGATCACCTCCGTGTGTTTAGCTGTCGGTGTTATCCCAGCCAAGCCTCCTTTGCCCCTCATAAAGTTGCTCCTCGATCCACACATTGTGTTTTCCTTAGATAACTCTCCAATCAAAGAGGGTATATGTGTTTTGTTACCATTACCGAACGTGTCGTCTTCTCTCGACTTGTCACATTCGATGAGACCACCTTCCCTTTTTCTAGTCCCCCTATGATACGTTTGGGATACCCGATCCTTCGCCTGTGGGCTCAAGATCAAGAACCACGCCGTATATTTGCCCGATCTTGCAATGCTCTTCCAATATCTCCTGATTAACAAAGTTAACTAAATTAATTAATAAACTAATTAAACCCAAAAGTTATTAACTTAAGAAATTCTAACAACTAATAAGGATGGAAATAAACTAACTAATTCAAATTAATAAAGTAACAGTAAAAGATAAACAAGGAAGCGAAGGAGAGAAAGGGTGCGAGGGTCTGGCGCGCGCGGAAGAGCTCGGGCACACAGGCGCTGGGCCTCAGGATGTGCGAGAGTGTTGAGGGACAGGTTCCCGGATGTGCTCGCTGGGGCGAGAGCGAAGGCGAGCGCGCGAGAGCGATCGAGGCGAGAGCGAGACAACGCAAGGCCGAGACAGCGAGGAAGCGTGCGCGAGGTCTCCGAGACGCCGGATGCAGGAGCGAAGTCGATGGTGCTGAGCGCTCGTGAGGGTCGGCGCCGCGCGCATGGGTGCGAGTCTGCGAGAGGCCTCCAATGGGTTTCCTTCCTTCTTTGCGACAGTTTTCAAGGTTTAGGATGATGTTGGAGTTCTTGTTGCTGGAAGCAAACAAGATGGTGATGGTGATTGTAATGACCGAAATAACACACAAGAGCAATGATAGTGGTTGGGATTGATAATCAAGAACCCTTTAATCCTATAAAGGGGTTTCTCAATTCTAATTCAATCTCCTTTAATTCAAAGGAACTACATCGTTTAAATAGAAAACTAACAACCAATTCTAATCGTGCATGATAGAATTTAGGTTGATAAAGATAGATTAACCTAAAGATAAAAGTAAACCTAAGAAGATATAAATTTAAAACTTGGTGGACAAGACTTATCTAGAAGAGATATAATCTTTCACATTATTTCTACATTCAATAAATTAAATATATCTAAATAACATAGGGGAAATCAGCCCACACATCCAAGCTACTCGACATGGGCCTCAAGAGCACTCGGCATGGGCCAAGGCCCACTCGACATGCATCTTGAATCTTCTTCCATTGTGGCGCCTTCTTCTTCCTCTTGCGGACAAGACTCTTTGCCATTAATTGCCCTCGAATCGGTCTTGAGAGCTCGCCTGGATAAAGATCATTGTTGGACCCACATAAGGTTATCTTGATCCGCATCATTCTCCCCTTCTTATCTTCGATTCGTCCTCGAATCGAGTCATTGAAGAGCAGTAGGGAAGGAGCAACCACCAAAAAGTAACTTCCTTGGCAATCAACTTGAGATGGTGCCAGTAGAATTTGAGGCAAAGTGATGTGCTCGGGAACACTCCTAGCCGCCAAGATCGACGACGAGGTTCCTCTTTTATTTGAAGGGATAAACCTTCTACTAGTAACCGATATGTATGGAAGATCCGCATGTCTCTCACCCATGAATCTCCCACACTCGATCTCAATCCTCTCGAAATCGCACTCTGAGGATCTCGACCCTTCGATACCTTCGCCTCTCACTAGGGTGTCTCACTCGGCATCTCACCAAAGGGTTTTGTTTTTATCATCTCACCAAAAACATGATCCTCCACCCGGAATCAAAATGTGCTCAACTATTCACTCAAAAATTCAACTTGTATTAAAAAATGGGAAACCTTACACAATATATAGGAGAAATTCTAGCCTCCTATGTGTTTACAAGCGATGTGGGATACTTTTCAAATAGAAAAATATAAGAAAAATAATTAAGTCTAGATCACATCATCCTCTCCTCATTTGAAAAAGATTTGTCCTCAAATCTTGCGTTGCCCTTCCGAAAAATACGATACGCTCATGTACGTTGGATCTGCGTAAGGTATCGATGGTCAGTTCCGCAAAAGCTCTTGAATCCTTAAGGCCCTTCCAAATGGTACAATACGCCCCTATACGTTGGATCTGCATAATGCACTTTAATGGTTGGTCCTGCACAAAACTCCAACGGATGATTGTGGATGCTTGTGACAACAACACAAAAAGATTGAGGAACCCTAGCCGAAAGCTCTGACACCACTTGATGAGACCCGATGACCGGGATCGACCAAGGCTCAAGCTTTCGAACACTCTTTTTGTGGGACTAATTTTTGTGGTTTATGAAAACTGAAGAGAAGGGATATGTGAAGCAAGATTTGCAGGTATTTCATCCTTGAATCCCCTACACTCGATCTCCATCCTATCGGAATCACATTCCGAGGATCTCAACCCTTTGACACATTCGGCTCTCACTAGGGTGTCCCCCTCGGCCTCTCACCAAAGGGTTCGCTCTTAGCCTCTCACCAAGAACTCGATCCTTAACCCGGAATCATAGGAAGCTATTAGTGGCTCAAACTTTAACTCAACTCAACTTGACTTCATTTAAAATGAAGTTCTTACAAGCAATATATAGGCTGAAAATATAGCCCCCAAACATCGCTAATCGATGTGGGATTTATTTTAATAGAAATAAAAGCATTAAAATCGTCCAGATTTGAGTTACTGGAAAGAATGTTGAATTTGAGCATCTTCAAGGCTGATTTAGGAGAAGTGTTCTTCATGGAAGTTGTAGCCGCTTAAAATAGCTTTCCAACAAGTGCTCACTGGCTTCAATCGGAATTTTATACAGCCCGAAAGAGCCAAAATACCATGGTGTCGCCATGCTGTTTTCTCAAACGACAATTGATATTCGGCTCCAGCGACAAAGCTTTGTAAGATAAATGAGTTGAGGTCATTGATAACTAGGATCACATCACAAAGGAACCTCAAAAACAACACCTATCATAGGGATCATCAAGCAATCAAAAGGAACAAAATCAAAAGGCTCAATAACCCTATGAACTCTAGAATTCTCAACATTAGGAACATTCTCAAGAGGTACAATAGCTAACTCAAGAGAAGTGTCCCCAACGTCCTCATCGTTGTCGTCAGAAGCACCCAACACATCATGCATAGCACTGCAGTCCACTTGCAGAGCACTGCAGTCCACTTGCAGAGCACTGCAGTCCACTTGCAGAGCAGTTTCGGGTGCTTTAACCGAAGAGTCCAACAGCGTGTGACCCACCGTTGGAAGGCTCGTCGAGTCAGCTTCGCAACAAGACTGAGTTGACTCAATTCTGATGTCGGAGTCAATAGGAATCTTCAAACCAAGTTCAACGCGCTGTGCTGAATCTGGGCCCACGATTTTGATCTCATCCTGGGATTCGGGCACGACTGAATTAGGGGCGCCAGATGGCATGACCACGGGTGCAGCCTGATTGGTGTCTGTGCCGCAGTGCGCTTCCCGTCTTGCAGCAGCCTCCTTCTCGGCTTTGTATTGGTGCTGTCATGCATGTTCCTTTAACACAGGTTGAGGCGAAAGGGGTAGGAGAGTAACTCTCCTCCCATCAAAGGTGAAGGCATATGTATTCGCACGACCATCATGAATAACAGAACGATCATATAACCAAGGACGGCCTAGCAAGATATGACTACAATCCATTCGACCAAAATCACATAACACTTTATCATGATATGATCCAATAGAAAATGAAACTAAACATTGTTTGGTGACCATTATATTAGATCCATCATCAGTTATGCCATTTAAGCCATAGTGAGTAGCTCTAGGAGTAGTAGTTAAATGGAGGAAATCCACTACCTTTTCATTGATGAGATTGCAGCAACTCCCATCGTCGTTGATGACACTTAAGGTAGGCTCGCGAACCACACACTTGGTGTGGAAGATGTTCTCCCTTTGATCAGCCATGAGAGACTCCTGAATGTGTAGAACCCGTCGATTGACAAGGCAGAGAACGTCGTCGAACTCTATGGTGTCGATCTCTCCAGCGTGTGGCGCAGGAGGGGTAGGGGAATGGTTGGGGTTATTGTCGTTCGACATGTTCCTACAATATCAGAAGAGAAACAAGTAAACGGAGCAAAGACCAGAAACCAAGTAATGCAAGCCCTAGTGATTCCTAGGAGTGATTCAGTTTTAGAAATCAAAGAGGCGAGAAAAACAAGGCACTATATTCAAACCATTCCCCTGAACACAAAATTTTGCAATATTGAAGACAGCAAGTAAGAATCAAAATTGCAAATTAAATCAGCCACAAGTCGGATATCAAGGATAGCAAGTATAAACAAGCGGCTAATGTGTAGAGAATAAGATACACAATGTGATGCTCGAAAATAAGGATGAGTAGCAATCGACAAAAACAATCACAAGGGCAATCAAGTGCGCACACTCCGTCAACTATTATCTAACGGTTGCAACACGGTTCAGAAAAAGAGGGGTGTGACCAAGGCTCCTGTGTCGGCACAACACAAAATCACACAAAGTAAGGTTCTTTTGTAAATGCTTGAAACCAAATAGATCATATAACAAGTAGCAAAGAAAAGAAATAACAAGATGTAATCAGTTACTAACTCAAACAATGCAAGGTATGCTTTTCTTTTCTTTTTCTTTTTTTTTTTTGAATGTTGCTCTCGGCTTTTTCATTTCTTTTTTTTGGCTACAAAAAAGCTACTTTAGAAGTGACAAGAATGAGAGAACAAAAGAAAATAAAAAAGAACTTAAGCTACGATGATCTAAAAGTAAGCAAAAATAAGAAAAATAAGGGAAATAGGCTAGAAACTGGAAAAAATTAGGGTTTGATAACTCCACTCCCTTGATGAAAATCGGAAATGGTTTCAAAGGCTTTGATACATAGTTTGTGTCAAAGGTCTTGAAGCTACAGCTGTGTTGATGAAACACAAAACTTGTACTTTATTTATTATGTCCGAATATTATTATATGTTATTATATGCTTTCAAATATTATTATATATGCACTAACATTTCAGGAAGCTTTTCGAATTATATCTCCTTCCTTAAAGCTTGAAGTTGAGAAGAATAAAATCGGAGATCATGGCTTCAAAGTTTCCAAGAATAGAAGATCGTGAAGAATCCATCTCAAGCCATGATCCGCTCCAGCCGTTGGTGAAGTCAAATCTGTCTTCCTCGTGTGCTCTCTGCTAGCTCTTAAGAGTCATTTATTTCATTTCAAAGCATTTGAGAGTTACACAGTGAGCTTTTAGAATATATTTCGAGTGAGTGTTATACTTGAGAGTTTGTAACTCAGGAAGTGGACACTAGGCGATTGATTCACTAAGTGTAAGAGGATTGTACTAGATAGCTGAGAGAGGTGGGGCTCTTCTAGATTGGTCTAGGACTCCAAGGGAACGTGAGTTGACTATATTACAATTGTATAGGAGAGAGACTTCTCGGTGAGGTATTAGGATCCTAAGTCTTGTGAATCAATAAAAGCCGGTTGAATCCTAGGGTTGTGGAAGAACCCTAGGTGGGGACATAGGCCAAGTTCGTGCCGAACCTCGTAAACAATTCATTGCGTCCTTTACTTATTGCTTTACCATATTTCTGCACTTGTTTCGAATTGTATAACTCTGCTATGATTCATGTTTGCCAGAAGAAAGAATTGCGTCTAATCTCAAATGGTTTTGCAATTACTTCAAAAGTCTTGAGATTATCTGCGAAAATTCGGCATACTCTATTCAACCACCCTTCTAGAGTATCTTTATATTACTTTGTTATACATTATTGAACCTTCAATTGGTATCAGAGATTTACTCACTGCTTTTTGATCTAACAATCTGGTGAGTTTCGATCTTGTCTGGTGAAGCAAGCGGAGGATTAAGGGAGGTCTACCAGTAAACCACCACTCTTTGTTGGAAACAACTTTTTCCACTGGAGATCATTGATGAAGATGTTCATTATAGATCAAGATCTGGAACTTTGGAACATTATAGAGAATGGTCCGAAGGTTCCAGTGAAAGACGGACCAAATGGAACCAAGATTACAAAGACTGAGGCTGAATACATCCAAGCGGATCTTGAACTTGTCTCCAAAAACTACAGGGCTATTAACTTACTTTATTGTGGCCTTAGCACTGATGAGTTTAACCGTATTTGATCTTGTAGGTCAGCTAAAGAGATTTGGGACAAGCTGGTTGTCACCTACGAAGGAACTAGCCAAGTGAAGGACACCAAGATCAGTATCTTCCTTCGAATGTATGAACTTTTCAAAATGAAGCCTGATGAGTCTATCAAGGCCATGTTCACACGGTTCACGGAAATCACCAACAACCTTGACTCTCTCGGCAAGAGCTTTAAGAACGTCGAGAAAGTGAGGAAGATATTGAGGTGCCTCCCAAAAGAAAAATGGGGTCCTAAAGTGACAGCCATAGAGGAAGCCCAAGATCTCACCACTCTGCCCCTTGATGACTTGCTTGGGAAGCTGATCACACATGAGATGATTCTCAATGAAGACGATGGAGAACTTCCAACAAGCACTAAGAACTTGGCACTCAAGTCTAAGAAGGATGAGCCCAAAGATGTATCTGATTATGAAGATGAGGATGACGATGAAGATGATCATTTTGCTCTTATCACAAGAGGCCTCTCTCGAATCCTCAAACTGAAGAAACAATTCAACAACAAGGATGGACCAGAGTCTTCTAAATTTCGAGGTAAGTCTCAATACAACAAATATGACAAGAAGACTAAACCTTTGTCTTGTTTTGAATGTGGTGAAATAGAGCATCTTGTGAAAGACTGCCCTCAAAAGACGAAGAGCCAGTCCAAGAAAGGTGATAGATGGAAAAAGAAAGCCATGGTGGCAACTTGGAGCAATTCTGACTCAGACTCCGATGATGAGAAGGCCAATGTCTGTCTTATGGCCTCAGGAGATGATTCCCACGATGAGAAGCTTGAGGAAACTATAAGAGAACTTATTGCAAGTCCAAAAGAGGTATTATCGGAATTTCTTTCTAATATGATTGCCAATGAAGAGAAACTTATTGCCCAAAATAACACTCTTATTAAGAAAATTGTGGACCAGGAAAGAACTATTAAGGATCTGTCTATGAGGGTTAAAAGTCTTAAAGCTTCTTATTCGGGTCTTGACATTAAAGTCAAGACTCTTGACTCAGAGAAATCTGAACTCAAGCAAGATCTCTCCTCTCTAAGAAGTGAACATCATGACTTAGAGAACGAGAAGATCTCCCTGAATAATAAGATTCAAGACCAACAGACAGCCCTCATAAGTTTTATCAAATTTAAAGGCACTCTTGATAGGATGTTGGGTGAGCAACAAAGTTCTCTAAACAAAAGTGGTATTGGTTACAATCCAAGGTTTTTAAAGAAGCAGCATATTACCACTTTTGTAAAGGCAAAAGAAAGCAGAACCTCTCCTATATGTCACCACTGTGCTAGAAAGGGACATGTAAAAGAGACATGCCCCTATAAAAGAAAGGATCCACATATCATTCGCAATACATTTCCTGTTCATTTGAGAAAAGAACGGATAACGCAAGTTTGGGTCCCCAAAGGCACTGTTTTACCAAATATGGTTTATCCCAATAATGGATCTAAATTTGCTTATTGGTCTAGCCACAAAGGTTGATGTTTGTTTTGTAGGAGATCACCAAGGTGAAGGAGCAAAAATGGATTATTGATAGTGGATGTTCGAGACATATGAGTGGGAAGAGTTCTCTCTTTCATGATCTAAAGAAGCAATCCACTGGAACAATCACTCTTGGTGACAAAGGAAAGTGTGACATCGTTGGTATTGGTAGTGTTGGGAATGATCCTAACCATAATATTAAAATGTTTATCTTGTTAATGGTTTGAAGTATAATTTGCTTAGTGTTTCTCAACTATGTGATAGTGGTAATGATGTTGGATTTAACAAGAAAAGATGTCTAGTGCGCAGAGAAGATACAAGTGAAGTAGTTCTAACTACATATCGTTATAACAACATCTATGCTGTGAATGCTGAGCAAGTGGCACAAGGAAGCTTAACCTGTCTAAAGGCTTTGACGGACGATCCAAAGCTCTAGCACAAGAGACTCTGTCATGTGAGCCCACATACACTACAGAAGCTTGTGTCCAAAGGGCTTGTAAGAGGACTACCTGAGATGGACTTCAAAGGTATTGATATGTGCAAAGCATGCACACGAGGTAAACAAACACGTAGCTCTTTCAAATCCAAAAAGGTTGTAAGTTCTTCTAGACCACTTGAACTTTTACATATGGATTTATGTGGTCATATGGGAGTCAAATCTCCAATGGTAAAAAGTACATGCTTGTTGTTGTTGATGATTTTTCTAGATATACATGGGTTGCATTTTTAAAAGAAAAATCAGAGGCCTTATTTGAGTTTTCAAAACTTTGTAAGGAGTTGCAAACTTTAAGAAACGAGCCCATAGTGTCAATTCGATTTGATTTGTTTTGTGCTAAATATGGCATCTCCCATAATTTTTCTGCTCCTAGGACACCTCAACAAAATGGGGTTGTGGAACGAAAGAACCGCACCCTAGAGGACATGGCCAGGACTATGCTTTTAGAAAATGCATTACCTAAAACCTATTGAGCTGAAGTTGTTAACACAACTAACTATATTTTGAATTGGTGTCTTATTCATTCCATCTTAAAGAAAACTCCTTATGAACTTTTCAAAGGCCGCAAACCACTTATATCTTATTTTAAACCTTTTGGCTGTACTTGTTTTGTTCATAAGAATGGAAAAGATAACATTAGGAAATTTGATGCGCGTAGTGATGAAGGTATATTTCTTGGATACTCCACAAGTAGCAAAGCTTATAGAATCTTCAACAAAAGGACCAAGTTAGTTGAGGAAAGTATACATGTTATATTTGATGAATGCGCGCAATGCCGATTCTTTGAGTGAAAGTGTTGCAGATTTAGATCTTAACATCCATACAGCGAATGAGGATGGTAATGATGCTGCTATCAACAACACAGAGAAGAGGAACATGTAGGATCAGATTCTCAACACTGAAGAATTGGCCCAAGGTGTTGAAGATTCGTCCAAAGCCCTTTGTGACCAATCCAAAAGTGTTGAAACGTCAGAAACTGCTGTAACTGAACCTAACAGATCCATGGAGTCAGACATACCACAAATCAATCCTACTGGTGTGATGAATCAAGGAGCTAAGACTAGCAAAAGAAAATTCAAAAATTCCTCATCACACTCATTAAAGGATATGATCTCTGACCCTACATCTAGTGTTCAAACTCGTTCTAAACTTAAAGATCTTTGTGCTTTTCACGCGTTTGTTTCTCTTATAGAACCAAAAAAGGTAGATGAGGCCCTTCAAGAGCCAGACTGGATCACTGCTATGCAAAGTGAGCTTAACGAATTTGAAAGGAACAAAGTCTGGACCTTGAAGCCTAGGCCAAAGCATCAATCAGTCATTGGCACACGTTGGGTATTTCGGAACAAGCTAGATGAGAATGGTAAGATCATGAGGAACAAAGCAAGGCTTGTTTCTCAAGGCTACAATCAAGAGGAAGGTATTGACTACGAGGAGACTTTTGCTCCCGTAGCCAGGCTTGAAGCCATTCGCATTTTATTAGCATTTGCATCTTTTATGAGCATAAAGTTATATCAAATGGATGTCAAGTGTGCTTTTCTTAATTGTTTCTTAGAGGAAGAAGTCTATGTGGCTCAACCCCCAGGTTTTGAAAGTTCGGAATTTCCTAATCATGTTTACAAACTAGACAAAGCGCTATATGGTTTGAAACAAGCCCCAAGAGCTTGGTACGAGCGCTTGTCAAAATATCTTTTAGAAAATGATTTTAAAAGGGGGTTGATCGACAAGACTCTTTTTATCAAGACCAAAGGAAAGGATATTTTGGTTATTCAAATATATGTTGATGATATATTGTTTGGAGCTACTAACACATCTTTGTGCAAGGAATTTTCGGACATTATGTGCAGTGAATTTGAGATGAGCTTGATGGGTGAACTCAACTTCTTTTTGGGATTACAAGTTCATCAATCCAAGAAAGGGATATTTGTCAACCAAAGCAAGTACACTGAGGATCTTTTGAAGAAGTTCAAGATGGATCAATCCAAAGCAGCCAAGATACCCATGAGCTCAACCTTATCTTTAGATCAAGACAAGAATGGGAAGAGTGTCAATCAAAACGAGTATCGAGGGATGATTGGATCTTTATTATATCTTACGGCTAGTAGACCTGACATCATGTTTAGTGTTTGCATGTGTGCTAGGTGATGAACGGTTATTAATCGGGTAAACCGTATCAAAATAAATTCGAACTTACTAACTAATGTAGTGTGGTAAGCACGGGTCGATGCCACAGAGAATCAAATTATTCCTGAGTTAAGTTTATTTACCAATTAAGAGAACAAAAGGGGGGTTTTGGTGATTGAGAATAAGAAAGAAAACAAAATAAACTATAAACAAGTTAACGGAGATAATAATTAAGAATATAGTTTCATCTACAAATATCCACTTTAGTTTGACTAGTTGATCATTGATTCTTCTTCAAGTTCTCTTTTCATCCTATTATTGTTCCTGTCCAGATCTTGTGTAAATTACTAGTCCTACGAGTCCTAGTAACCCTTACTAATTAGATAACCCTAACATGGTCAAGATTTAACCTAATAGTAGCATTAAGATTAAGGATTAACCAGGATACATGCAACACCAAGCTACGAGTCAACATTTAACATATAATTGATTCTCTACACACCAGTTTAGTCCTACAAGTCCTAAAAAGGCATGATTGCTACTATGGATTAAGGTTCGCTACGAGGAATCTACAAAATCCTATCAATAATTTTAACTAGTTGTACGGACTAGAAGAAATCAACAATATTCGCAAAAGAATCAATAGAAATAGAACAAGAATAGAAATCTCACAACTTTATCAAACCAAAGCTTCAATCCATAGACGAAACAAAAGAGTTTAGCACTCCATGGCCATGGAGGCTCCCCTTTAGGGTTCTCTCAATTGATAATCTCCAAGTGCATAAAACTAAAGAATTAGATCCTTCAAATAAAACCCTAAAAATTTCTTTATAAAGCCTCAAAAGAGTTGGCCAAATAATAATTCTAAAAACCTAATTAAAGAGATAAAAAAACCCATTCAGCAGATTCGACGTTGTTGGAGAGGCCGCGAGGCAGCCAACCCAGGCCGCGGGGCGGCTTTTACTGTTCACAACGATTTTTCCGTTTCGAATCTGGTCTCGATGTCAACATGAAAGTTGTAGATCTCTGAAAGAGCTTTCCAACGCATGCTTATAATAGTCAATCGGACCACCGAGGCCTCCAGAAAGTGCGAAACAAGTTCAGCATGTCTGGGACAACTTCTGCTGACTTGTTCTTCACTTAGGCTCTCTAAGTTCGATTCCGCTCCCGTACTCTTCACTTTTATTCTTCCTCTTCACTCTTCCTTCATCTAATAGTCTCTTCATCCCTTGTCGGATCCACATCTACCTGAAATTAACCATAAAAGCATGTAGATTCCGACTCCACCAACAAAACGAATATAAATGCAAATCTAGTCTAATATATGCATTATATAAATATAAATCATGCTAAATGCATCCTAATATGCCTATCTAAATGCATGTTATCACTAGGTTTCAAGCTGATCCTAAAGAATCTAACCTCGTGACTGTGAAGAGGATCTTTCGATATCTCAATGGCACTAAGGAGCTTGGCTTATGGTACCCAAAGCAAAAAGATTTTACATTAATCGGGTATTCTCATGCAGAATTTGCAGGCTATAAGGTGGATAGGAAGAGCCCGTCAGGATGTTGCCAATTCTTAGGAGCATCCTTGATCAGTTGGCATTCAAAGAAACAAAACTCAGTTGCTCTATCCACTGCTGAATCCGAATACATAGCAGTTGGAGCATGTTGCTCCTAAATCCTTTGGATAGCTCAACAAATGAGAGATCTAGGCATCAACCTCAAAGGTATTCCCATCAAGTGTGACAATACAAGTGCCATATCAATCACAAAGAATCATGTTCAACATTCAAGGACCAAACATATTGATGTAAGGCATCACTTCATTAGAGACCATGTCGAAAAAGGTGATGTGTCCATATCTTTTATTTCAACTGATTATCAATGGGCTGACATTTTTACCAAGCCTTTGGCAGAGGACAGGTTCACCTTCATTAGACATGAGATCGGAATGCTTAACATGGATGTACTTTCGTAGGGGGAGCTTTCCCTTTACGAAAGATAAATTCTACTCAGTGTCAAGACCTTTGAGAATTATGTCAAAGATTGTGAGCTGAATGGTAGAGCACATATAACGGATCATATATTTGGTTAATATCTTATTAGATATTTGATCAAATATAGTTTTTATGATTTTTAACTTTCGTTATACAGTACACATTTTATTTCCTAAAAGTTTTTATATCCGAGTGTTTTTATTTATGGAAAAGATATTTTCGGAATTTTCCTCTTGAATTAAATTGTGACAAGATGGTTTGAAATTTGAATTGTTTTGGAAATCAAATATTTTTAAATTGGCAGTGTGATGATTACCCTCATTGGAACCATAAACCCGTCCCATCATCTTAACCCTCTCTCCCTTTTTAAACCACACACTTTACCCTAATTTCTCACCTCTCTATATTTACCTAAACCTAAACTCCTTCTTCAACCTTTTTTTCTGAAACCCTAGCCGAATCTCATCCATGGCACCTAAATCCAAGAAGACCTCCACACCCAAACGCCTTGGCGCTACCCCCGAGGGACGCCAGGCCATTGTTACTTCCCCTCAACCCGAATCTACTCCTCAATCCGTTGTCCCAGCTATTGTCCCGAGCACCGTCCCTGAGAGCACCATTGCTGAAATCAAGCGTTCTCTAAAGCGCCCGACGAAGAAATCTCTCAGTGCCAAGAAAAAAGGGAAAAGGAAAATCATTGCTGAGGAAGAGGAGGATCTTGATGAGATTTTGGAATGAGATGCTGCAAAGGAGGCCAAGGAAGAGGCCCAGAGAAAGAAAAAGGCCGAGGAAGAGGCTGAGAAAGCTAGAAAGGAGGCCGAGGAAGAGGCCCTAAGAGCTGCTGAGAAGGAGGTTCCCACTGAAGAGGAACCAGAGGAAGAGGAAGAGGAGGACGACGAAACTGCAGACGACGAGGAAGCTGAGGGAGAAGACGCTGAAGGGTCCTCTGAGGACTCGATGTCTGAGGATGAAGAGGATGAGGAGCCAGAACCTGTTCCCTCTCCTTCTCCTAGCCTCCTCCTCCTCCACCGTCTCCAAAGAAGCGCAAAGCCCCTGCAGCAAAGCCACCATCTCCCAAGCGCACAAGGAAAGACACTCTCAGAAGCCTTGACGCGCCTGTCAAGAGGACTGCTCCCACAAAGGCTCACAGGAAGAACGCCGATCCGCCTGCACTTATCCAGGTAAACCAATCCTCGCCCTCCTCTTGGTTTAAAAATGTTGAGATGGCTGGAAAGTGGGTAGATAAGTTTAGAACACGTAAGATATGTTGTTCTGATTTCATTGATCTTGAGTTTTTGGAAGCTTTGAACCTACCTTGCATCTCTCTCCTCAAAAAAACCCCTGCCTGGACCCTTCTGAACCTTGAATCTATGTATTACCCCCAACTCACCCGCCTATTCTACATAAACCTAAAAGCCAAACACAATGCTGATGGTTGGTCTTTGGAATCAGTCGTCAAGGGAGTTAGAATCTCTTTCAACTCCATTGATTTCGTTGATTTCCTTGGCCTTCCTAGACCTTGTCCACCCACTCCTGAAAACCCCACAAAAGAACAGTGCATTGCTCTTGCCCGATCCAAATATCTTCTCCCCGAAGCATCCAACAGCACCACAAAATAGCTTACCCACTCATCCCTTACTCTCGAGGCAAAAATCATCTTCAACATCATTGTGAG
Source organism: Persicaria maculosa (assembly GCA_963922045.1). Taxonomy (NCBI): domain Eukaryota; kingdom Viridiplantae; phylum Streptophyta; class Magnoliopsida; order Caryophyllales; family Polygonaceae; genus Persicaria; species Persicaria maculosa. The sequence continues at coordinate 42,950,460 of OY998262.1, read as the reverse complement.
ATGCCTCTTACCCCGAATGAACTCTGGCTCCCTCCTAACAGATAACGCCATGGTCCTTCTATACCGAATTTTGAATGGTCATGATCTTGATCTGGCCAATACCATCCTAGGATCCATGGCTCACACTCGCAAAGCCAGAAAAGGAACTCCCTTCCCCTTTGCCAACCTTTTAACCCATATCTTCAAAGCTTCTGAAATTGATTTCAAAAAGAAAAACAACAGCATCATATGGTAAGTTCGACTCCAAGAGCTTTGAGAACATTGGCATCACTCAGTCCCCCCAAGGGACTTGGAGTCTTGCCTCTCCCTCAAAGACTCTTCCCACTGCCTCTGCCATTGATGAGCGCATGGACAACCTGGAGTTGGGCTTGGAGGAAGTTCGCCTGGATATCAAGGAGCTGCATAGAGAGTTTTTGCTGGAGATGAGTGGGGTGTCTAAGTTGTTGCACGGTCTGAGGTTGCTGCTCACGAATGATGCTCCGGATGATGAATCTTAAACCCTACCCTACCCTACCCTAACCCTGAATCTGAACACTGCTGGTTTTTTGGATATTGGTTTTAAAACTTTTGGTTAATGTTTGACCCTCCTCCCTTTGTTGAAAGACAAAAAGGGGGAGATGATCTGATGGTTTAGACTTTAAAACTTTAAAACTGCTGTGAATCAAAGGTCTTGGAAGACCTTGTTTTGTTTTTCGTTGGATATTTCACGCTTTAAAATTATGATTCAACATTTGTCTAACACCATGCAGGTACTTAGTTCGATTTCACCTATGATATATTTGCTTGACTAAGTTGTAGGGATGCACAGGTTTTGTCTTTCATCAAGGGGAAGATTGATAACGCCACTCCCTTGATGAAAATCGGAAATGGTTTCAAAGGCTTTGATACACAGTTTATGTCAAAGGTCTTGAAGCTACAACTGTGTTGATGAAACACAAAACCTGTACTTTATTTATTATGTCCGAATATTATTATATGTTATTATATGCTTCCAAATATTATTATATATGCACTAACATTTCAGGAAGCTTTTCGAATTATATCTCCTTGCTTAAAGCTTGAAGTTGAGAAGAATAAAATCGGAGATTATGGCTTCAAAGTTTCCAAGAATAGAAGATTGTGAAGAATCCATCTCAAGCCATTATCCGCTCTAACCGTTGGTGAATATCCCTAGGCGCCGATTTGTTCATTATAAAGAAAAGGAAGAAGGGAAGACATCAACACATTCGTTGAACACAAGCATTCATACACTCAAGCCTTCAAGTCAAATCTGTCTTCCTCGTGTGCTCTCTACTAGCTCTTAAGAGTCATTTATTTCATTTCAAAGCATTTGAGAGTTACACAGTGAGCTTATAGGATATATTTCGAGTGAGTGTTATACTCGAGAGTTTGTAACTCAGGAAGTGGACACTAGGCGATTGATTCACTAAGTGTAAGAGGATTGTACTAGATAGCTGAGAGAGGTGGGGCTCTTCTAGATTGGTCTAGGACTCCAAGGGAACGTGAGTTGACTAGATTACAATTGTATAGGAGAGAGGCTTCTCGGTGAGCTATTAGGATCCTAAATCTTGTGAATCAATAAAAGTCGGTTGAATCCTAGGGTTGTGGAAGAACCCTAGGTGGGGACATAGGCCAAGTTCGTGCCGAACCTCGTAAACAATTCATTGCGTCCTTTACTTATTGCTTTACCATATTTCCGCACTTGTTTCGAATTGTATAACTCTGTTGTGATTCAAGTTTGCTAGAAGAAAGAATTACGTCTAATCTCAAAGGGTTTTGCAATTACTTCAAAAGTCTTGAGATTATCTGCGAAAATCCGGCATACTCTATTCAACTTCCCTTCTAGAGTATCTTTATATTACTTTGTTATACATTATCGAACCTTCAGGGTTCTTTAGTGGTGCAAGTTCATATAATGCTTTAATCCAAGAATCACAGTCATAGGCATGATATGTAGCAACAAGGAATAAAAGATCAAAACTTGCCATCAAAAACTCAATATCTTCCAAATTAAAGATCCAAACAAGAAAGAACTAAAATAAAGTGCCAATTTTTTTAGGGTGAATGATAAAGATTAAACTTTTATGCAGCGGGTATGGTGAAAAAATAGGCACGAAAAGAAATCACTCAATTAAGGAATCAAAAGAGTAAAGAGTTTGCATACACCTGAAATCCGATACCACTTGATACGTTTGGGATACCCGATCCTTCGCCTGTGGGCTCAAGATCAAGAACCACGTCGTATATTTGCCCGATCTTGCAATGCTCTTCCAATATCTCCTGATTAACAAAGTTAACTAAACTAATTAATAAACTAATTAAACCCAAAAGTTCTTAACTTAAGAAATTCTAACAACTAATAAGGATGGAAATAAACTAACTAATTCAAATTAATAACGCAACGGTAAAAGATAAACAAGGAAGCGAAGGAGAGAAAGGGTGCGAGTGTCTGGCGTGCGCGGAGGAGCTCGGGCACATAGGCGCTGGGCCTCACGATGTGCGAGATTGCTAGGGACAGGTTCCCGAATGTGCTCGCTGGGGCGAGAGCGAAGGCGAGCGCCCGAGAGCGATCAAGGCGAGAGCGAGACAGCGCGAGGCCGAGACAGCGAGGAAGCATGCGCAAGGTCTCCGAGACGCCGGATGCGGGAGCGAAGTGAGGAAGCGTGCGCGAGGTCTCTGTTGTAGGAGGAAATCGAGTATGCAAAATTAAATATAAATAATCACAGCAAACCAGATTCCGTCCCTTGCAAATAATTACAAGACTTCCTCCCGATGCAGCAGTGGGAAGTCAGGATCGATCCACGAGGAAGCGTGTCAACGGATCCTAGGCAGCGGAGAAATCACACGGACAGAAGTCGACCACAGGTGTCCTCGATCTCGACTAGGGTTAATCGACAGAAGATCGGACAAGTCAAGCACAACGCAGCAGCAACTCCCGGTGATGTTGGTCGATCTCGAGTAACCTTTACTCGAGATCGAGTAAGGTTGTCGACATCGGTTTGGCTCTTGTCGATCACCTGCACACAGAAGCTACGGCGATTCTGGATCGAGGATCAGTAACTCGAGATCGAGTAGTGCAATTCGAGATCGAGTAAGACAGAAGATAAAAAAAAATGAAATAAAGTAAAGACAAGTGCTTTGGGATTCGAAATAAACTGTATGTAAAAGACTTCCAAGATTAGGGTTTGCATCAACGATAACCAAGCATGCATAAGGCAAGAATGAAACAGATAATCATATAATTCGCATCAAAGGACTAAGCTTTCGCCTTTTCCAACAATTAGACAACTCTTTCAAGAAACCCTAATTGTCTCTACCGATTTTATGTTTACAATCCAAGTTGTTAGCATGGACCTCCATTAGATGGGTAATAAACATATAACAAGTAGTAGATGCTCAAAACATGATAAAAGTTGGATCATTACCTCAAACACGCAGGGCTATCGTCGGGCTCGCCCCAACCCTAGAAGTGGGTGGTCTACTCGCGCTTCATCACAATCGCAGACATTGATTGAAAGGAAATAACAACTTGCATTAAACTAAATTCAAAGACTTTACAATCCCGGCAATCCAACTCTCGTTGAATGCCAAAACCCTAAAACCTTCGAACTCCTAAAACTTCTCTGTGAACTACTTCTCTAACTTGTGAATTGAATGGTCCCTATAATCAGCCCCATGGGCTTTATTTATAGCCTTCTAATCCTTTCTATTCAAGGATAGAAATCTCTATCTATATCTAAATATCTATATCTAAAAGCTTAAAGATAAATAAAAGAAATAACAATAATAAATCTAAAAAGGGAATTATATCTAAAAGTCTTCAAGTGGATAAATCTTCTTCTTCATGATGGAACTTGATAGAATTGGATAGACTCGGCAATCTTCGGCCCCAAGGAATCCCAATCTGAGTAGGACAGCTCAAACTGCGTTACGCGTCTCCGGAAGATTTCCTCGATCTCGAGTTTAGTGGTGATCGACTTTAGTGGCTCGGCGTCTCGGGTTGCTCTTCCTCGAACTGGCTCAGACATTGGCTCCTGGGGTTCGTCGATCTCGAGGAAATAACTCGATCTCGAGTAATGGTGGCTCATCGACTAGGTTGCTCGGTAGTGTCGGGTAGCCTCTGCTCGATGTTGCTCGGACTGGTGCTTCGGCCTTTGTCGATATCGAGGAGGTAACTCGATATCGAGTAGTGTGTTGATTTGTGTCCGGCATGTCTAGCCAGGTCGGGTAGCTTCTCCGTGGCATCCTCGGGTAGGCTTTCCTCGACTCCGGGTTGTCTTTGGGGCTTTGTCGACATCGAGTAAGCAACTCGATCTCGAGGAAAGTGCTGGAGTCGGGTTGGCTCGTCTTCAGCTTCTCGACATGGGCTCCTCGATCAGTGCAGGTGCCTAGACATGAGTTGTCGATATCGACTAACATTGTCGATATCGAGTAGATTTGGGCCTCCGTCCTTACTTCTTGGTTTTCTCCCGAAATGGCTCCATATTCTGCAATATTAAACAGAAACTTATGTAGATCTCCATTTCTGACAAATAAACATAAACTACATAAATTCGACATATTCCCAACCCGAAATATGCAAAGTGTATAGAATATGGAACTAAAATATGCATAAAGACATGGCTACTTTAGAGACATCAAATCACCCCATACTTAGACTTGCTTGTCCTCAAGCAATAACCAAACAATAACCAAGACCTACAACACATCCTTCAAGTCTTCGCCCTTGTCAAAAGCAACATCTCAAATAGTAGCAATGTAAGACAAGTGAATTTAACGTCATCACACATATATGAGCGATCCATAGGCAATATAAATCCAACCTCACAGGAATAATGTGTTTACACTCAGCTCTCAATGTGTTTAGGCTATGTAGATCAACTCTCAACTCAATTCCATATACAATCTCATAAATATTGCAATTTAAATATGAATCCACTTCGCAACCAATTATGCAAATGCAACAAGAATTATCAGGAGGACTTCGCTCAATAGAAGTCTTCAAAGAAGATTCCATTCGGCGGGGTTGTAATGGGGCTTGGTAAGAAATATAAGGATATGGAATTATTTGGCCATGTGGTGCTTAATAAAATTCGGGAATCAAGACTCCTAAATCTCCAACACAACTCAACTAAACCATAACTCTCAATCATATGCATCAACCAAACTCTCCAATTTATCTCAATGAAGTATGTAACCTTTCAAACTTCCTCAACCTCTCCAAAGTATGTATCTTGCGAATAATGAAAGAAATAAGGTAAATTTGGCTCATGCACTTTATTCACAAACATATATACTTTTTCTCTTCTTTTTTCGATTTTTTTCGATTTTTTTGTTTTTATTTTGAAACGAAAATAACATAAAATAACACTAGTGCATTTATAGGGTGAGCCAAAAGTCCTTTTACATAATATGCAAAGCAAGATAAAAATATAAAACCAACCCATATCTCAATAAATTCAAAAATCCTTCTTACTTGAAATGAAACACAAGCTTATTTCTTCCACAAACCATTATTTCACCCAACTCTAAGTCTTAATTCCCAAATGGGGGTCAGGCTCAATTTGGCTAAGGATAATTTTGTGGAGTTTATAATAAAAGTCTCAGGTTAATGTTCTGGCTTCAAGCAGGGATAATGCAGGGTAGGTAAAGAGAGGATAAAATTGGCTTAAAAGGTGCCTCCATCATTTAATTCTCATTCACATCAACATATAAATGCATTAGCTTTGAATAACTATCACAACATTTAGAGATGCATAGGAAGAGTAAATATACTCAAGAAAGCAGAGGGATTTTTAATGTTCTCCCTCTAAGGCCAAAATTCTCACTAGGACAATTTTTGTTGGATTTTAACCTTTAGCTTGGGATTATATGTGCTCAATTTCATCACAAGTTCACAATCCACATAAAAACAAATTCAAGGACTTAGGCTAAACCTTCCAAACATGCCATAGGATTTACATGATCAAGTCAATCATTATTTATCATCATAGGACATCTAAGTTAGGGTATAAAAACTAAGACAATGCAAAAATTAAACATGCATTTTTTTTTTTTATGTAACTAAAAACAAGACTAATGTATAACAAAAGACTTAAATGCATAAAATTTAAACATGAATGCATAACATAAAAATATAATTTCACCATGTAAAAACCAAAAGCAAGACTAAAGCATATAATAATGATAATGAGCCCTTCCCCCACCCCATACTTAAAATATACAGTGTCCCCACTGTATAAGATCAAATAAAAATAAGAGTAAAGGAAGGAACTCACCGAATAACACATCGAGGAGGGCAGAACAGGCATGTCGAGGAAAGGGTCTTAGTCGATCTCAAGTTCGGTACTCGATCTCAAGGAAGCTTTTGCGTCCAGTGGCTTCTGAAGTCGAGGAGCTTCTGGGCTTTGTCGATATCGAGTTGGCCTACTCGATATTGAGGAGTTTCTGGGCTACTCCTCTTCGTCGTTGTCGACTTGGCCTTCGTCGATTCTGACTATTTTTCAGGGACTTCTTATTCCACTTTTCGCGATCCTTATATGCTTGCCGACCTAAAAGTGTTAGATTGCACAAAAACAAGACTATCCACATGAAGTATTCTAAAAAACCAAAAGACAAAAAATCAAAAACCAAAACCAAAACCAAAAAGTTCAAAAAGTCCCAAAATTCATAAAGTCTTATATACATGCTCTAGATTTTATAGTCGCTAGGCCGACTTCTCCGTTTGCGCTCAAGGACCATTAGTGTGGGGCCCGCTCATGCTTGGCCATTCTCCTGGATCATCTAGGTCCTGATTGTAGTATGCAAGCTCAACTGACAAGTGGTTGCTTGCATAATCTTCCTTCTCTTTCTTCTTCTTCCTTCCAGCTCTCAATTTCCGCAGATTCTCTCGCCACGGGGCCTTACCTTCCCTTAAATTATTGATAAATTTCTTAATGGACTGAGGAGGAGTAGGATTCATACCTGAACTTACCGTTTCGGACCCAAAACAGAAATCTTCGGGCTTGGGGTTAGTCGATATCGAGTACGGCTGGTCGATATCGAGTACAGGGACCCCATACTTAGGCTCTAGGCAAGTCTGTGGCTCATCAGAGGAAGTCGATATCGACGATCTTTGGTCGAGATCAAGTAGAGGGTTAGTCGAGATCGAGGAAGCTTTGTCGATCTCGAGTACAGTGCTGGTGCTTTCCTCCGTCGATTGCTTGGTCTCGTGGTTGCTGATGCTTTTTACCTCTAGCCATGAAATTTTCTCCTTTGCAGGGCCAAAAGAGAAATCTAAAACCTCATCGCCTATGGTGAAGGTGAGCGATCGATTCTTAACACTAATTTTGGTATCTGCAGTAGCTAAGAATGGTCTACCAAGAATAATAGGGCTAGTAGGATCTTCAGTAGAGTCTATAATAAGGAAATCTGCTGGAACAAAGAATTTAACAACCTGGACGGGGACATTCTCAACTATACCTGTAGGGATGACCACTGTATTGTTTTCCATGTATAGCTTGGTATCCACAGGCTCTATGCATCCTATTTTTACCTTCCGCCAGATTGATAAGGGCATGATGCTCACACTTGCTCCTAAATCACACAGAGACTCATATTTATATTGTCCAAAACCCATAGTAACAGAAAACTTACCAGGGTCAGGTCTCTTTTCAGGGAAGTGGAGTACTTTGCATTCGCCTGCGATTTCTGAGATGGATGGCTTCTTGCTCAGGATTTCCTTCAGAAATTGGACATATCTAGGCATCTCTTACAGGGCTTCTGTAAAAGGAATAGAGACGTTCAGTTCTTGCAGCATATTAACAAAACGGTTAAACCTACCTGCAGTGGGGTCTTTCTTTGCTTTGGAAGGGAAAGGCAGTGGCTTTTTCTGCTTCGGAGCCAGATCAGATGTCGGAGGAGTTACAGAGTCGTCGAAGTCGGCCACATTCTCCTCGATCTCGACCAGTGTTTCCTCGATCTCGACTTTGGTTGTCGACCTCGAGTTGCTGGGCTGCAAAGTGGAGTCCGAGCTGGGCTTCTGGGCTTGGTCAAGGAGATGTTTGTCGAGATCGAGTACAGGCTCCTCGATATCGAGTTGATCCTGCTCTGTGTCGAGTTGGTGCTCTCTGCCTTGTCTTGATATTTCCCGACCTCTGGCTCGTGTAATTGATGCCCACTTCTGAGTTTGATAACTGCGATGTGTCCGGTCTTCCCCTTAGGATTTGGTTCTGTTTGCCCAGGGAGCGGTCCGGATGGTCGTGGGATCTGTGCAGCGATTTGACCCATCTGGGTCTCTATTCCCCTTTTCCAGATGTCCAGTTCTCCAAATTTTGTAGTGATGTTCTGGAACTGGTTGTTGATGGTGCCTTGATTCCGACACATCTCCTCAAGGATGAGTTGTAAGTCATCCTTCTTTTGATCCCTTTTTGGATGTCCTAGAGCTCTGTATGGTGGGGGGGTTCCTAGGAGGACCTTGGTTCCACTGTGGTTGATAGAACCTTTGATCTCCCATGTAGCGATTGGGACCCCCAGCGTAGGCTACCTCTTCATGTATCTCTGCCATCCTGACTTGCTCAGTGTGTGGGCACTCACTAGTGGTGTGCCGCTGTGATCCGCATTCGATGCATGGCTGATTTACAGACATATATTTGACTTGCTTGAGGAGTTTGTGATTCTGGTCTCTATAGAACTGCTCCCTGACATCTGGGTCAAACTCCTTTGCTGGCTCATAGAGTGGCATAGATGGTGCTGGCCTGGCATAGGAGTTCTTCTCATAGTTTGCAGTAGACCCATATTTGTTGTCATAATTGATGAGCTTGTCTAGCACACCCCAGGCGTCAATTGGTGGCATCGTCAAATACTCATAGCGAGTATACTGGTTGATTCTGTCCTTAGTGACTTGGTCAAGAGAGTTAAAGAAGATCTCCTAAATGACGTAGGGTGGTTGTCCATGAGTAGGGCCAGATCGAAGCAGTTCTTTGTAGCGTTCCCATGCCTTTGCTAGCGGTTCCCCAGGCTTCTGTTTGAAGGCTGTGATCTTTTGGCGGAGCAGTGCTGTTTTGGCGGGAGGGAAGAATTTGTTCAGAAACTCTTGCTCTACTTAGGCCCATGTTGTGAGTGATCTTGGTTTCAGCCCTTCAAGCCACTTCAGTGCAGGTCCAGCGAGAGACCAGCGAAAAGCCTTCATCTTGACATATTCCAGAGTTGTACCTTCAGCAAGAGTACGGCACATGTCAGAAAAATTGGTAATATGTTCAAGAGGACACTCATTAAATTTGCCATAAAAAGCATTATTTTTAAGCTCTATAAGAAATTGAGTGCGAATTTCAAAAGAGTTTTCAGGGATTAGAATCGCCGATTCAGGCACGACGAGAGTTGGATGCATATAATCCTCTGCAGTGGTTGGGTATTGGGCAAGCTCAGCTTCTGCTTGCCTCGCGCGCTCAGCTTCTTGTTCCCTTCCAGCTCTCTCAGCAGCGATAGTAGCATCCCTTGCGGCTAGTTCCCTTGTAAGCCTTTGAATAAGATGTTCTTGTGTTTCTGCGGCCGCCATGGCTCTTTGCAGTTTAGCTCTGATGTGTAGAAGGCATTTCGGTTTGTCTAAGCCGTCAAACTCAGGTGGTTGACCAGAACGGCGCATACACCTGTAAAGTAACTCAAAGAAAACGTGAGATTTTAACTACCTAAGGCGCGAATGATTGCTTCCCCGGCAACGGCGCCAATTTGTTGTAGGAGGAAATCGAGTATGCAAAATTAAATATAAATAATCACAGCAAACCAGATTCCGTCCCTTGCAAATAATTACAAGACTTCCTCCCGATGCAGCAGTGGGAAGTCAGGATCGATCCATGAGGAAGCGTGTCAGCGGATCCTAGGCAGCGGAGAAATCTCACGGACAGAAGTCGACAACAGGTGTCCTCGATCTCGACTAGGGTTAGTCGACAAAAGATCGGACAAGTCGAGCACAGCGCAGCAGCAACTCCCGGTGATGTTGGTCGATCTCGAGTAACCTTTACTCGAGATCGAGTAAGGTTGTCGACGTCGGTTTGGCTCTTGTCAATCACCTGCACACACACATTGGCTCCTGGGGTTCGTCGATCTCGAGGAAATAACTCGATCTCGAGTAATGGTGGCTCATCGACTAGGTTGCTCGGTAGTGTCGGGTAGCCTCTGCTCGATGTTGCTCGGACTGGTGCTTCGGCCTTTGTCGATATCGAGGAGGTAACTCGATATCGAGTAGTGTGTTGATCTGTGTCCGGCATGTCTAGCCAGGTCGGGTAGCTTCTCCGTGGCATCCTCTTGTAGGCTTTCCTCGACTCCGGGTTGTCTTTGGGGCTTTGTCGACATCGAGTAAGCAACTCGATCTCGAGGAAAGTGCTGGAGTCGGGTTGGCTCGTCTTCCGCTTCTCGACATGGGCTCTTCGATCAGTGCAGGTGCCTAGACATGAGTTGTCGATATCAACTAACATTATCGATATTGAGTAGATTTGGGCCTCCGTCCTTGCTTCTTGGTTTTCTCCCGAAATGGCTCCATATTCTGCAATATTAAACAGAAACTTATGTAGATCTCCATTTCTGACAAATAAACATAAACTACATAAATTTGACATATTCCCAACCCGAAATATGCAAAGTGTATAGAATATGGAACTAAAATATGCATAAAGACATGGCTACTTTAGAGACATCAGTCTCTAAGACGCCGGATGCAGGAGCGAAGTCGATGGTGCCGAGCACTCGCGAAGGCCGGCGCCGTGCGCTTGGGTGCGAGTCTGCGAGAGGCCTCCAATGGGTTTCCTTCCTTCTTTGCGACGGTTTTCAAGGTTGAGGATGATGTTGGAGTTCTTGTTGCCGGAAGCAAACAAGATGGTGATGGTGATTGTGATGACCGAAAGAACACACAAGAGCAATGATAGTGGTTGGGATTGATAATCGAGAACCCTTTAATCCTATAAAGGGGTTTCTCAATTCTAATTCAGTCTCCTTTAATTCAAAGGAACTACATGGTTTAATAGAAAACTAACAACCAATTCTAATCGTGCAAGATAGAATTTAGGTTGATAAAGATAGATTAAAATAACTTAAAGATAAAAGTAAACCTAAGAAGATATAAATTTAACACTTGGTGGACAAGACTTATCTAGAAGAGATATAATCTTCCACATTATTTCTAGATTCAATAAATTAAATATATCTAAATAACATAGGGAAAATCAGCCCACACATCCAAGCTACTCGACATGGGCCTCAAGAGCACTCGGCATGGGCCAAGGCCCACTCGACATGCATCTTGAATCTTCTTCCATGGTGGTGCCTTCTTCTTTCTCTTGAGGACAAGACTCTTTGCCATCAATGGCCCTCGAATCGGTCTTGAGAGCTCGCCTGGATCAAGATCATTGTTGGACCCACCGAAGGTCATCTTGATCCGCATCACCCTACATCCCCAAACACCCTGTCAGCCCGCCCCCTTCTAATGACTGCCCTACACCCCACCTCGTTCATCAACTAAATCCTCCCTTACCGCAACCTGCAGCACCTATCATGCCGCCTACAGCTCCCGTTCATCCCCCTATAGCCCACGTCCTGTCACCCCAAGCCTCTTTCTCGTCAGGTGCAGCCTCTGCCCTGCTACCTAACCCCACCCAACCGGTCAACCAGATCCAAACTCGGAGCATGAGTGGCATCTTTTGCCCCAAACAGATTTTTGACCTATTCGTTTCTCACATATCTCCCATCCTTACCTCCCACAAAATAGCCGTCTTAGACCCGAATTGGAATGCTTCCATGCTCGATGAGTATAAGGCTCTTATTAGAAACAATACTTAGGTTTTGGTTCCTCGGCCCCCTAGGGCAAACATTGTGCGGTGTATGTGGCTCTTTCGACACAAGTTTTGCTCATACGGATCTCTTGAGCGCTATAAGGCGCAATTGGTTGTCAATGACAACTCTCAATAGGCGGGGGTCAGTTGTGATGATACTTTTAGTCCGGTCGTCAAACTGGCTACCATCCGTACTATCTTGCAGCTTGTTGTCTCCAAGAACTGGCATATTCATCAGTTGGATGTAAAGAACGCATTTCTGCATGGTCATTTGAATGTAATTGTGTACATGTTCCAGCCGCCTAGGTTTGCTGACAACAATGTTATCAAAGTCTGGATCTGGATCGTAGAATCATAGGATTCTACGATCCAAAGTAGACTAATCGAACAGGATCGCATGGGAAAATCGTATGTAGCAGAATCGTATCAGAATCGGTATAGGATCGGTAGAATTGAGATCCCATTTAGAGTCGTATGATCCTACCGAAATGCCAAAATTTACTGATTTGTTAAAAGTGGGCTTGATTTTTGTAATTGGACCACTTACTATTTTTATTCATATTTCAAAGCCCACCATTTTAGCCCATATAATAAACCAAATTCAGCAAATGCCTAAAACTAAAATGCAGAAAGTAAAAATAAAAAAATCCTACCTACCAAGTACCTTGGGCTTCAACTCTCTCAAATCTCAATCTCATTTTCAAGGTCGACTTTGTTGGGTTATTATACTACACTTCCTAAAACATTGCCTACCACACCAAATTATTTTTATATTTATTTAATCTTAAAAAAATATAAAGATTACATACATATTATAAACCCCTATTTTAATATGTTTATAAGTTTTTATTTTAAAAAATCATGTTTTTACATTTTTTAAAAATTCAAAAGGTATTATTTTATGAAATATAATTATAAAAAATTTCAAAACATGATTTTTCAAAAATAAAATTTTTAAACATATAAAAATAGGTGTTTAGAATATGTATATAATTTTTTCCAATTTTTCTAAAGATTAAATAATGATGAAAATATTTTTGTGATGTAGGAAGTGATATAGAGGATTTGGATTGGTTAATGTATGGATTTTTAACTTATGGATAAACATATGAAGTTGTTGACGACTATGGAGTGTGCTTTTATTGATATTTAGCTTTACATGTAGGTCATATACAATATTTTATAATTACTTTATTTTAAATTTAAATATGTGGTAGGATCTTACGATCCTACGATTCGATTCTATCGCCTAGCAAACGATCCGATCTAGAATTTCGATCATGACAACATTCGACTCTGTATGGCCTCAAGCAGGCACCCCGGGGATGGTATCTTCGCTTTGCTACTTATCTAGATATACTTGCCTTTGTTAGTAGCAAGAGCTACTCCTCTCTATTTGTGTTTCGTCGGGGTAATCATATTTCATATTTCCTTCTATATGTTGATGAAATCATCCTTACTGCATCTTTAGAGTCTTTTCGATCTTCGATTATTGCACAACTCAGTAAGGAGTTTTCTATGACTGATCTCGGACCCTTAGTTTCTTTTTGGGAGTCTCTGCATCTCGTTCTGCGTCTGGCTTGTTTCTCTCCCAGGAGAAATATGCAAAGGAGATTGTTGCAAAGGCAAATATATCTAACTACAAGCCTGTTGTAACCCTTGTTGAGACCACCACCAAACTGTCTCGAGCGGAAGGTCCACCTATGTCCGATCCCACATTGTATATATCGCAACCTCGCAGGTGCTTTGCAGTATTTGACGTTTACCCGCCCAGACATTAGATATAACGTTCAACAAGTTTGTCTGTTTATGCATGACTCTAGAGAGTCTCACTTTGCAGCTCTTAAGCGTATCATAGGGTACATTCAGGGTACCACTTCTCTTGGCACCACTATCACCCTATCTGCATCTCCACTATTTGTGGTTGCTTATACAGATGCTGATTGGGCTGGGTATCCAGATACCAGACGGTCTACATCCGGATAATGCGTGTTCCTAAACGACTCTCTTGTATCTTGGTCTTCTAAGCGACAACATGTGGTTTCCCGCTCTAGTGCTGAAGTGGAATATCGCGGTGTTGCCAATGTTGTCGTTGAGTGCGCCTGGCTTTGCAACCTATTGCTTGAGCTTCACTGTCCTCTGAGTTAGGCGTCTATTGTGTATACGGACAATGTTAGTGCTACATACCTTGCTCACAACCCAATTCACCATCAGAGAACTAAACATGTGGAGATTGACATCCACTTTATTCGTGAGAAGGTAGTTATGAGACATATGTGTGTGTCCTAAATATCCCCTCCCCATACCAGTATGCTGACATATTCACCAAGGGATTGCCTCGCCATTTATTTCTTGATTTTATATCCAATCTCACTATTCACTGTCCTCCTGTTTTGACTGAAGGGATATGTTAGATAGAATATATGTATAGGCCCAATTACTCAATTGTAATCAGGGTTAACTATCTTGTACTCATATATATATATATATATATATATATATATATATATATATATATATATATATATATATATATATATATATTCCAATAATAGTGAAGGCAACCCCAATGGGGATTATTCACTCTGACAGCAACGACCCGGACTTCAAGGCGGAGAACAAGTGTGCAGATCGGGCTAGGGATTTGGATGCACTGATTACGGTCGAGAATTTTGCATGGTTGGTTGATTTTGAGTTGATATCGACCATCTTGGAGGGTTTGATCTTCTCTAGGAACGATTTTACCGATTATTTTCCGGATGAGGGAGGATTCCAAGTCGTTCGATATCTAACATATAATGGATCCATTCAACCACTTCAGGAATTGAAAGACATGCCAGATTGCTTCAACCGCAAGGATTGAAAAAAAACATCTACTTCAAGGGATATGACGAATTGATTTAATTTCTTCGGGGATAACTTCTGGGGATATGACAGATTGATTCAAGGTTTTTTTTTGCTAAGTGGACATTTTGGGACCAAATTTTAAGTCATAGGACACAAGGATTACAATATTAGGTAAGTGTCCACTTTTTCTAATTTTACCCCTACCCTTCTTTCATCCCCTTCTCCCCCAAATTAAAACAGATCTGAACAAAATTTGGAGCGCGATCCTCGCTCGCTGCACACCGTCTCCCACCTCCGGCCTTCCGCCTCCTCGCTCCACACCTCAGTCGACCGCCCCTCTCTCTCCATCGCCGACGAGCTCTTCCACTGCAGCCAAATCCGACCCCTCAAACCCTCTCATGCCCGTCTCCAACTACATTGATAATACTCGACGTCGGTGGAGGAATTCAATCGGAACCTCAGAGAGGCGGCGGAGGAGGAGAGTGTGGTCGCCGACATCTTCGACGACCACAGCAGCCCCGACGAGCCTTCCTCGACGGCCGCGCCTTCTACTCTGAGATCTCCGGCCCCGGAGACGGCCCCGTTTTCTCCATCCGGACCACCGCCTCTGCCAAGATCTGGAAAAATCAAACCAAGACTGCGCAATTCATGTCCGATCCGGCCTAAATCAAGCCACTGTCACCACTAAAAATCATATCCGCTGCCACCGCTGCTAGGGAGAGGATGATGTTCTATCGTTTTCCTCCCTCCGCCATTGAAGCAATTGTTGCCTCCGTCGTTGTTCCTTCGTCCTCCTCCGCCGGCGCTGAACTTGCTCTCCCTCCGGTTCCCATGGATTCGATAGAAATAGTGGATCCAGATGGAAAATCACTTGTGCTATCAGTTGTCGAGGCGTTTGATTCAGTGCTCACTGTGTATTAAGGGTTCTGCAACTTGAAATAGGTTTGTTTGAAGCTGTCAATTAGTTCTAACTCTCTTAATTTGTGAACAATGAGTGAAAAAATTTCAGATTTTTAGCCGAGTAGTGCAAATTGGAGTGAAATAGGGCTAAATTGAATGTGTTACATAGGTGGATTTGAAGCTGAAAGTATGTCGTGGATCATCGATTGGGAAAGTATTGTTCTTTCATTTATTAGCTTGGTAAAATTAGAGCTTGAACCAAAGGTTTGAATGTCGATCAATCGGGATATTGGATGCTTGTTTTCAGTTTCTAGCTTTGGTTGGATATTCAATTGGAAATGGAGGTGTTGAAAGGAATCAGGATTTATATCTTATATTCATATGAAACCTAGGGTATTAGATGCTAGTTTTGAGTTCCTGATATTCAGGGTTTATCTAAAAATATTGCAAATGATGCTGAACTTTCAAAATGTGGACTCTTGCAAGCATAGTAGACTCTTGGAAGCAAAATGTGGACTCTAGCATTGTTTCTTTCACATTTCAGATCTTTGGCATGTCTGCATCACTGTTGTGTTTCAGCATATCAGCCCATGGCTACGTAGATCAGTTGTTGCCGCATTTTATTAACTTGGTTTATTTTGAACTTGTCTGATTCGAAATTTCTTTGTAATGTTCAAGTTGTGTTTGGAAGGATTGTAATTTAAGGTTGTGCTTCAAAGTTTGTAATGTTCATGACATCATTTTATGTTTCTAAATGCTGTTATGTTTCTAAATGTTGCTGATTTCTGTAATCGAGCACAAGTTGTTTGTAATCTATAATTTGTATGCTGTTGATTTCTGTAATCGAGCACAAGTTGTTTGTAATCTGTCATTTGTATGCTGCTAATTTCTGTAATCGAGCACAAGTTGTATATAATCCGTAATTTGTATGCAACTGATTTCTGTAATCGAGCACAAGTTGTTTGTAATCTGTAATTTGTATGCTGCTGATTTCTGTAATCGAGCACAAGTTGTTTGTATTCTGTAATTTGTATGTTGCTGATTTTTATGAATGGTTAAGAGGGTCATAGATGTTGTAAGCAAAATAAAAATAGGATCATATACACTGTAACCACTATAAAAACATGATCATAGACACTGTAATCAAAAGGAAAACCCTATAGACGCTGTAACCAAAATAAAAACAGCTTTATAGACATTGTCTCCACTATTAAAAAGGTTCATAGACACTGTAATCAAAGGAAAACCATAGGAAAAGGGAAACACAAACCCTATAGGGGCTAATGAGAAGCCAAAATACATGTGGTGACAGTTCTTCTCTAATTTCTAATTTGTAGTTTTTAGATTTTTTTAAAGTAGTTTCACCACAATAAAAAAAAATTAAAAATGTAACTACTATTGTAACCACTAAAAAAAAAATTAAAGTCATAGATACTGTCACCACTATAAAAACATGGTCATAGACACTGTAATCAAAGGGAAATCATATCATAAAGGAAGAACAAGCCCTATAGGGGCTAATGAAAAGCCAAAATAAATGTGGCGACAGTTCTCCTCTAATACATGAATGGGTAAAAGTGTCATAGACACTGTAATCAAAATAAAAAGTGTCATAGCCGCTGTCACTACTATAAAAATAAAGTCATAGACATTGTAATCAAAAGGAAACCTCTATAGACACTTTAACCAAAAGAAAAACAGCTTTATAGACACTGTCACCACTATGAAAAAAGGTTCAGAGACACTGTAATCAAAGGAAAACCCTAGGAAAATGGAAGCACAAACCCTATAGGGGCTAATGAGAAGCCAATATTCATGTGGTGACAGTTCTCCTCTGATATATGAATGGATAAGAGAGTCATAGACGTTGTAATCAAAATCAAAACAGAGTCATAGACAATGTAACCAAAGGAAAACCCTAGGACAAGGGAGCACAAACCCTATAGAGGCTAATAAGAAGCCAAAATATAAGTGGTGACAGTTATCCTCTAATATATGAATGGGTAAGAGCCTAAGAGGGTCATAGACGATGTAATCAAAAGGAAAACTCTATAGACACTTTAACCAAAATAAAAACAGCTTTATAGACACTGTCACCACTATGAAAAAAGGTTCAGAGACACTGTAATCAAAGGAAAACCCTAGGAAAATGGAAGCACAAACCCTATAGGGGCTAATGAGGAGCCAATATTCATGTGGTAACAGTTCTCCTCTGATATATGAATGGGTAAGAGAGTCATAGACGTTGTAATCAAAATCAAAACAGAGTCATAGACACTGTAACCAAAGGAAAACCCTAGGACGAGGGAGCAAAAACCCTATAGAGGCTAATAAGAAGCCAAAATATAAGTGGTGACAGTTATCCTCTAATATATGAATGGGTAAGAGCCTAAGAGGGTCATAGACGATGTAACCAAAATAAAATCAAGGTCATGGACACTGTCACCACTATGAAAAAGGGTCATAGACACTGTAATCAAAGGAAAACCTTAGGAAACGGGAAGCACAAACCCTATAGGGGCTAATGATAAGTCAAAATACATGTGATGACAGTTCTTCTCAAAGTTCTAATTTATAGTTTTCTAGATTTTTTTAAAGTAGTGTCAACACAATTAAAAAAAATTAAAAATGTAACTACTTTTGTCACCATAATAAAAATAAAGTCATAAATAATGTCACCACTATAAAAACATGATCATAGACATTGTAATCAAAGAGAAATCATATGATAAGGGAAGGACAATCCCTATAGGGCCTAATGAGAAGCCAAAATAAATGTGGTTACAATTCTCCTCTAATATATGAATGGGTAAGAGGGTCGTAGACACTGTAATCAAAATAAAAACAGTGTCATAGCCACTGTCACCACTATAAAAACAAAGCAATAGACACTGTAATCAAAAGGAAAATCCTATAGACGCTGTAACAAAAATAAAAACACATTATAGACACTGTAACCAAAAGGAAAACCCTATGATTAGGGAAGCACAAACCCTAAAGGGGCTAATGAGAAGCCAAAAGAACATGTGATGTACAGTATGGTTTAGGGTTTAGGGTTAAGTCTTTAGGGTTTAGGGCCAAGGCCCTAAACCCTAAATCCTAAACCCTAAACCCTAAAATATTAAGTACAGTACGTCGTTAAGAGATGATTACTGTCATCAAATGGAAAACCCTAGGACAAGGTAAGCACAAACCCGAAAGGGGCTAATGAGAAGCCAAAAGACATTAGGTGGACAGTTCTCCTTCAATATATGAATGGGTAAGAGAGTTATAGACACTGTCAACACTATAAAAACAAGGTCATAGACACTGTAACCAAAATAAAAACAGGGTCGTAAACACTGTAACCAAAGAAAAACAAGGTCATAGACAATGTAACCAAAATTAAAACAGTGTCATAGACACTGTAATCAAAGGGAAAACCTAGGACAAGGGAAATAATCGTTTGATGACAGGTTCGTTTCAAGAGTTTTTTTTACGGGGTCACTGTCACCACTCTTATCAGTGGTGACACGCTGTAACAAAAAAAAAGAGTCATAGACACTATCACCACTACAAAAATATTAGAAAATTGTATTAGGTGGACATTTCTCCTTCAATATATGAATGGGTAAGAGAGTCATAGACACTGTCACCACTAATAAAAACAAGGTCATATATACTATCACCGCTATGAAAAAAAGGGGCGTAGGCACTGTAATCAAAGGAAAGCCCTATAGACGTTGTAATCAAAATAAAAACAGAGTCATAGACACTGTTACCACCTTTATTGATGTCACCACCATTATCACTGGCACCACCATATTGTATAATGTCACCACCATATTGTATACAATGAAGTTTAGTAGTTGAACTAAATTTATTATTAATATTATTTAGTAATTAGCATAAATGGATTGAAAACACTTTATTTTTAATTTAAAAATATTAGAACATTGTATGCACTTTGCAATGAAGTTTACATGTCCAGTTCATGTTACCAAGTGAATATTATACCCTTTTTCCTTTGCAATTCAAGATGGATCAATAAACTTCATGAAAAATCACTCAAATATTCATTGCACCAGAATCATTCTATTTATTATCACAATTGAATCAGTTGACAGTAACAAATTGCTACAGCATCCAAAACAAGGCCAAAATTAAAATCCTCCACTGGCCTCCACTGCTTGATTCACACAGCTCTTCCAAAATACCAATCTGATTGACAAATCGGTGCTCTCCTTGGGCCAAATTTCTACAATAGAGGGTTCTTTTCAAGCTACTTTCTCCCCCATGAATGGTTCTCCTCAGAACTCTAGATGAAAGGTGTCTCCTCCCGCTACTGCAATCGTCAAACACCACAAGCCCGAATTGAAATTCGAACAATAAATTGATTATTTCAACAAGGAATTGAAATCAAAATCGAGCAAAAACAAGATTCAACGGCGATTAACCATTCAAGCCTTGAATCGACGACTCAAAATCTTCCTTTCATCAACGATTCTAGGAGGCGGTGGTTCGGTCGGAGGCGAATCTGAAGTTGTGGCTTGAGGTCCGGCCGTCTGGGAGGGGGTTCCGAGATGCCGATGAGGCGAATCTAAGAGCCTCAAGAAGAAGGGGAACCAAGAGGAGCGATAATAGAGGGCAGCCATGGATCTCGATCTCTTTGCGCTCAGATCTGAATGAAAGAAAGGACGGGAGGTGGGATAAATTAAATCAGGGGTAGTGTTGGTATTATGAAAGATTTTTGGCCCTTTACTAGCAAAGAAAAGTCTTTAGGACATTTAGTAATTGGTCCAAAGGCCGAAGGCCTTTGGACCAAATTACTTCTTGATTCAATTGCTTCAAGGATTGAAATTAGTTTATATCTGCTTCAGGTGATATTACTATTTGATTGATTAAATCAAATCCGGGATTGAAATTAATTTATCCGCTTCAGGGGATATTACAAATTTGCTTTATTCGGTGATGGAAATGAAATCAATATATCCGCTTCAAGGAATATTACAAATTTGATTCATTCAATCACTCTAGGATTGATATTAGTTTATCCACTTCAGAGCACACCAATTATACAAAATGATAAAGCAAGATAAATATATTCTACCGACGTCGTCATCTATATAAATATATAAATATATATATATATATTAATATATATATCTATATATCTATATATCTATCTATATAATAATCTAAAACAGAGGGCACTGGCGCGACCTCGCGGCCACGTAATTTTCTGGATTAAAGCGGGATTAATTATGCTTGCGTGACATTTTCTGGATTAAAGTGGTATTATATTTCTGGGACACATCAATTAATAAACAAATATAGTTAGCTAAAAACTTATCTTTTTAGATCAATAATTTATCCAATGTAACCTTATATCTTAATTAGTTTTTTTTCAAATAAAATTTTATAAAAGAAATCTATGTATAATCTTATAGTATAAAATATATATGTACCATACTGGACATAGCATATTAGTTTAACTTGCACCGCAAATTTTACCACATAACCAATTCAATGAAAATTTAGTTTGTAGAAAACATAAATTTTCCTTTCTATTCTTAAATTAAATCAAGTTTATAGATAATCTTTAACTTAATCCATTATGATTCGGATAATCAACTTAGGTATGGTGCACAATATGGCGGTTACATGCAGTTTTCCATTGATCTCAATAAAAAAAATTCCCATTAATTTATTGATATAACAATCTTTGTTGAATAGTTTTTGCCTTTTTTTAAAAAAAAAATCAATAACTAAAATCAATCTTTAAGGTGGAGGATGATAGGAACAGTGAACAAAAATCAAGTGAAATATACAACTCTATATATTAATTGATGAACACATTCACTTTCGGGGTTCGGACTTCGGATAGTATGTACATGGTATATCACTCATTGTATGCACAATTATTTTTTTGATTCAATTATTGCTTTGTGCGTGTAAAATGTAAATTCGTTGATTTGTATTAGGAATTAATTTGTTACCATATATATCATCATTAATCGTATCAATATATATTAACTTTTTTGGTGTTTGTTCAAGTGTAGATACCTTGAGGATGCACGGCCTCTACGTCGATCACCACCCTAGCAATTCCGTGTTTGTTGGATTAAGAAACACAAATCTTTTTAATTTCTTGCCAATTTTATTTCAAACTAGATCTGGTAAACTCTCCGTCAATTTCTGTTTATTATTTTTGTTTTGGAGAGTTTTAAATTTCCTCATAGGAATTTAATTACATTTTGATTTTATCACGGTTATTTATGGATTTGTAATTTTTTGATGCAGATAATTAGTTACTAATCAGTGTCAATCATTGGCGGCCGCAAGAATTGCCGGAGGGGGGCGGAATTTTTCGGGGGAAAATTTTTTTTCTCAGTATATATAATAAAGAAATTTTCTAAAAATATATTGAATAAAAACCATAAATTGTGGTATATTGAAAGAAAACCATAAATTATGTTATATAAATATGATATTTTATTCAAAAAATTATACAACAATTTAATAATCTATATCTATATCTATATAATAATAATAATAATATACTAAAACATAGGCCACTAGCGCGACCTCGCAGCCACGGAATTTTCTGGATTAAACGGGATTATTTTCGCTTGCGTGTCATTTTCTGGATTAAAGTGGCATTATATTTTTAGGCCACATTAATTATTAAGTCAATATAATTAGGTAAAAAACTCATCTTTTTAGATACACTAGGTCAAATGCCGCGCGCGTTCGCGCGCGGTTTAATCATATTTAAATTATTCACATTACTTTGTATATGCATGTAAATATTTATATGTGCAAATAGTTATAACTTTGTTGTTTTCCTTATAAAATTGTACACATTACTTTTTATAGGTATGTAAATATATATTCATATGTGCACATAATTCTACCCGGGTTATTTTTTTCCGTAAATTGCTATATATAATACTCATTCCATTAATTAAAACTTGATGTTTTATTATTCATGCATGCTTTTAGTTGTTAAAAACTATATAAAATATTAACTTTTTTTTAACAATTTTTTTAGCAACTTCATGCTTATGAAATTATAAAATCAAATGTAAAAAAAGTTGATATTTTATACGAGTATAATTTATATCATTCTAAAAAAGTGTGTATGTATAGTAAACGACATGTTTTAATTAATAGATAGAGTAGTAAAAATAATAATTGTACCATTATAAGAACATGTAAGTATAATATTTGAAATTTTCATTAAGGTAATCTGAATGATGTCTTTCAATTTAAAAAATGTAAAGAAGGGTAGTCTTTTAAAAAATGTATTAATCAAAATGAAAAAAGATATCCAAAACTATAAAGTTCAAAAATCCTAATCATTACAATTAAAAAAAAAAAGATATTTTTGTTTTTGTTGTTGTTGTTGTTATTATTATTATCATTATTAAAGCTTAATAACAATAATAATAATATTATTATTATTATTATTATTATCTGATTAAAATCGTGTTGATTAAGAAAACCTAATAGTTATCATTTGGGTATTTTATTTGAAAACATAAAATATGGTTGATTTGAGAAAACTTTAAAGTTGCAATTTGGGTATTTTAAGAAAAAATATAAAATTGGGAGAAATTGATGAAATATGAAATTGATAAAAATTGGGTAAAATTGGATAATTTATATCATTCTAAAAAAGCATGCATGGATATTGGATAGACGACATGTTTTAATGAATAGATAGAGTAGTAAAAAAAAATCATTATAAGAAACTGTAAGTATGGTATTTTGAAATTTTCATTAAGGTAATAAGAATGTTGTCTTTCAATTAGAAAATGTGAAGAAGGGTAGTCTTTTAAAAATTTATTCAAAAATATAAAATATGGTTGATTTGAAAAAACTTTAAAGTTACGATTTGGGTATTTTAAGAAAAAACATAAAATTGGGTGAAATTGATGTAAATGAAATTTTATATTTATAGTTAATAAAACTAAAAGTTACAATTTGGGTAGTTAAATTAAAAACATAAAGTATTATTGATTTAATAAAACTTTAAAGTGGTAATTTGTGTATTTTAAGAAAAAAACACAAAGTTGGGTGAAATTAATTAAATATGAAATTTTATAATTTTGAAAAGACATAAAAGGACATTGAAATAAAAAAATTAATATTTTTAAATTCAAACTTTGGAGGGTAAAAAAGACATTTTACAAATAAAGATGGAAATTACCTAAAAGGGTATAATACATCTAAGATTATAATACAATTTGCAAGGACAAAATAGGTATTTTCATCCAAAAAAAACAATAAAATAATGATTAGTGGGAGGTACTATTCATTTAGAAGTTCATACTATTATAGGGTTTAAGATAATCTATCCAATATTTTACCTTTCATTAATTTTATTATTTAATAATAAATAACTAATGGATGCGGGGATCAAATTGTAACCATATGGATGTATTTGATTTTTCAGGTTATAGATATTTATATAGATTAGTTCAAATTGGGGTGAACTAAAATTTTAACCTATCTTAATCGAATATTTTATCTTAGAGTATTTTTTGTAATATTTTTATACTTCATATCTAAGTTTAAAATCTTACTTGAATGAAGATAATATTTTACCTTTAATTATTTTTATTATTTAATAATAAATAACTAATTATGAAATTAAAGATAGAATATTCCAATCAATATATAAATACATGCACTCATTGAAAATTTACATCTACCCTCTCTCCACGTATACCATCCAGTTGATCGAAACATAATATACCCTCTCCACGTATACCATCAACCAACGTACCCCTTTCCAGTTGATCGACAC
This sequence comes from Persicaria maculosa, assembly GCA_963922045.1. NCBI lineage: Eukaryota > Viridiplantae > Streptophyta > Magnoliopsida > Caryophyllales > Polygonaceae > Persicaria > Persicaria maculosa. Next base: position 42,926,118 of record OY998262.1, on the reverse strand, counting down.
TTACATCTACCCTCTCCGCGTTCATCGAATAGGTAATCGAATATCTTCGATTGATTTCCTTATCAATCAATCTTTCAAACGTCTCATCTCCTGCGAATATGCACCTCGTCGACGCTCATCCTTATCGTAGTGATCTCCGTGACACTCATCCTCCCGCGACGCCTTGTGGCTCCCAGGCACGTTGTCGGATGGATGAAGATCGCTCCTCCTCGTGTCCTTTGCACCGTATCTCTGAAGAAGGTGCACCGTATCTCCAATACACGTTGTTGCTGCCTTATGTCTCAACTCGAGGTTTCGGAGGCAATCCAAAGCCCTAATTGACGAGCATCGGAGGAATAATAGCTGTCATGTATGTCGAATCGGCTTAGATATGTTGTGTCCTGTTACACTTGCTATTAACATCAATTTGCCTGTGTGATTATTTAGGTTGTGATTTCATAGCAATGGAAATTGAATCTGTACTTGATTTTTGTATTACATAAATGATTTTCGTATTAGGTATTACACTACTATCAATCAAAATTTAAAGTTGAAAGTATAATAATTTTTGTATTGATGCAATTTCCCTTAATGTTTTTTAGATTATATACATTAATCTGATTTATGTCGGTTGCTTGGGTTGTAGGGATTATTGATTACTCAAGGAGTATTGGAGAATGAAGTGTGAAGTGCAATTGGTATTATAATTACTTTTTATTTAACATTATAATTAGTTTGTAGGCAAATTTGTTGATCTTTTTCATGTTAATTTATTGGAAAAGATTCAATTGCCTACTATATTGATATATTTGTACAATTGTCTTTGAAGATAATAAGATTTATGCTTTGATAAGAAACGGGAAATTGATAGGTGAAAAGAACAATTTAGATTGTTGGAGTTGTTCATGTCCAACTCTTAATGAATCAAAAAGTATGAACATTTATAACCAAAAAAGAAAGAAAAAGTATGAAAACCAGGAAAAGGATATGAATTTAAATATTTATATGGCTAATTAAAATTATTTTTGAGTGGGTCATTCGAAAAGGATATGAATTTAGATTCATGTCCAACTCTTAATGAATCAAAAAGTATGAACATTTATAACCAAAAAAGAAAGAAAAAGTATGAAAACCAGGAAAAGGATATGAATTTAAATTCATGTCCAACTCTTAATGAATCAAAAAGTATGAACATTTATAACCAAAAAAGAAAGAAAAAGTATGAAAACCAGGAAAAGGATATGAATTTAAATATTTATATGGCTAATTAAAATTATTTTTGAGTGGGTCATTCGAAAATCTTATCCATATTTTTTAAAATTTCTATAAAATATTATTTCTATAAAATTTAAATTCTTTTGTTCATATATAATACTCCGCAATACTGTTTTCATATTGTAATTCTCAATACCATACGGACTACATGCAGAGTATATGATTTGGCATACGGCGCCAGATCGGTAAAAACGAAAGTGTATGGGTTCAAGATCGATTTCAGGGAAATTGTCTCCGGGTACGGAGCTATGATCAAGCGCCAAAAAGCGATTAATCGCAAGCTCGAGGCGGTGCTTGAATTGATGAAGAACGGCCATACAGGTGTAACGGCCCAGAATTATAATTTCCGGGTTACGTTTCAAGGGATAAAACCCCTTGTTCGGATCTTGCAATTCAGGTACGGGTCGATGTTTCAAACTCATTTAAGATTAGTATAAAGAGGGATTTCAAACCCTAAAAACCTCGAAGGGCCATTGGGTACCCTTAACCTGTCCTAAGACTATGTCGCGAAATTCAGTTTAAATGAAAGTAAAGCGGAAACAAAGTTAAGATACAAAGTGTCACGGCAAAGCCGGGTCAAAACCAAAATGTAAGCGAATAATTACCATTTATACCAAGTTAGAATATTAGCTAGGTTCTTCTATTCGCCAAGGGTTTCCCGCCACAGAAGCAAGGAGCAAACAAGATCTGAAGAAAATACCTTAAAAAAAAGAACGGGGAAAGGAGTCAGATCGAGCCACTCATGCGGGACCGGCAGTCCTCGCTGAGGCCACATAGTATGTGCTATACCTAATAAAGATGCTCTAATGCAGTACGAAAGTCAAACACACTAGCATGCTCCTAGTTCATAATAATGTGTAAAAATACTGTAAAGGGCCCAAGACAATGCCAAGTGGCATATCCCTCTCCTACCTCCACCCCCTTCCGATAGGGCGGAGACTGGCCAGCTCGTGAATGCATTCCATCATAATCGGGCGGCACGCATGCCTAACCCGCTCCACAATAAAGCCCGCAGGCATATCATAATATAAGGAAGTTCATGACTCGATTGACTCAGGGTACCCGATGAGGCTGGGCTACCCTATGACCCTAGCAAAGACTCTAGGACTATCACAGATAACAGCCGTTCTGTTTCAAACGCATAAAGTAAGCAGATGCTCAATCAATTAGTGCAACCTAAACATGATACTACATGGCATGCTTTTATGCATATGCAACACCTAACATAAAATGCAACAACAGGCATGAATGTCCAACCTGAGTAAGCCCCCTAGGGAACTTACCTGGAGATGCAGAACAACAGGATAATACAAGCAAAGACCCAATGCAAGTCCAAATCAATCCAAAAGCAACACACACCTATCATCAAGCCATTTCCATAAGTCACCGGACCAATGTTCTAAAAGGCGCTAGGCGGCCGCTAGGCGGAGGGTGACCGCCTAGCGCCTAGGCGGCTAGGCGGGTGCCCAGGCGGCGCCTAAGCGGACATGGAATAAACTTAATTATTTTATTATATTTTAACGCATAACACATGTAAATATTTCATATAATCTAATAATAATTTATAATATCACTCATAAACCCAAAATTTATCGTGTTTAACTAATATTAAAGTAAATAAATGCAAAATTAGGCGTCCGATTAGCGACTCTAAACCTTCTAAAATCCAAAACTATAGGTTCGATTCAAAAACAAAAATATCCCAACATGGGGGATAACAAAACCCTAAGTTGATTAATCACATGCGTAAAAGCTAAAATTGAATAATTGTCGGGCTAGGCGGGACTAGGCGTCCCCTAGGCGGGACTAAGCGGGCCTAGGCGGGGTCTAGGCGGTGTCTGGGCGGGACTAGGTGGTGCCTAGGCGGATTACCGCCTAGAGGCCCGCCTAGTCTTAAAAATTCCTAGGTGCCCTGCCGCCTAGCGCCTAGGCGCCGCCCAGGCGGTGCCTAGGCGCGATTTTTAGAACACTGCACCGGACCAACATTCATACGCACGAAACTCAAGTTCTCAACATGCTCAAAACCAACCGATAGTGAAACCGTTTTCCAAAACCTTTCCAATATGATCAACATCGGCCAAAAATCATTTCATTTCCCAAACTTATAAATCTCAAGTTAAGTCAACTCATATTCATAACATTTTCTCAAATCATAATTGGCCAAGATCCACTTATAAACATTAAATCTTTAATGAACTTGTAAATTTATACCATTAAAATAACTTCGACATGCTTCTTATTTCGAAATCATTATAGGATAAGGTCCGGCATTTTATTTCAAAACCTTTATATAATTAAATTATGCTATTAAATCACCAAAACAATTCTAATTTAACAACCATATTTATAAATCAAAACCCATAGTTCATTTCAATTTCCTAAATTCAAAACTTAAAACAACACTAAATAAATAAAATAATTTCGGAACTTTATTTTCATAAAATCGGAATTATAATGAATAATAATACTAATAATAATAACCAACAATTAAAGTCTAACCATATACTTTAACATACAATAAAAAACAACTAATAACAACAACAATTAAATAACCCAAACCCATCAGCCCAAAATCAAGTTCAGAAGCAAGGAAGGGCCAAAGTACAACCTGGCCCAAAGAAAAGAAGAAACCCAGCCCCAAACCCGGATAGAAGGAAAATAGGCCCAATTCTCGCACTTACCCACCCGAGCCCAAGGCTCGGATCCAAACAAAGGGAGCTGCCCAACCCGGCTCCCAAAATAGAACCCGACTTCAACCTACTCTTCAGAATAGAGCTACAACGGAAAGAAGGACGGGAGGAAGAAGAAGGATGGCTCGGCCTGCCGGCGGCCATTCCACCCGAGACTCTCCCCACTTGAACGACAACGGCTTCCGACCAGGCCCGACCCCACAGGACCAAAACGAGATGAAGAGGAAGGAGGAAGAGGAAATCTCACCAAGGGCTCGAGATCTTCGCCGGAAAACCTTCGTCGGGCTCCAATGGCCTCACTGGCGTCGGAATCCCTTCGATCGTGAACTAGGACGAAAGGAGGATGTTTAAAGGCAGAGCTTTTATTGTTGCTGATCGGAAAGAGGAGGAGAGAGAGGCTTACCGTCGGTGGTGTCGGAAACAGGGGGAGAAGGAGACTCGAGCGGCTCGGCGTTGCTCCGGTGCCGCTCATGGGCTCTCAGCTCAGCGGTTGGAGGAGGAGATTCCGCCTGTTGCTCGACTCGAAGGGAGAAGGAGTGGAGCTGTTTGCAAGGAGAGGAAGCTAGGAAGGTGAAGAATGAAAAGAGTGGGGGTGTTGTGTTTTGAAATTGAAATGAATGGGTAGAATAAAATGATGGTTTCCAGAAAGGGAATTTGTGAATTTGATTCTTGAATTTCAATTCTTACAGATGGTCCTTATGAAGACTTGAGTGTAGGGATAAGGATTGCACAATATGACAAATTACTACAGCTATACAGGAGCTGAAAAAGGAGACAAGAAGGACAGCTAGCGATTTCCAACGGCACATCTTCAATTTGGCCTTGTACGAGCTTGAGTGTGGGCTGATTGAATTCAACAGAAGGGGTGCAGCAAATTGGCGTAGGATGAAGGAGTCGTTTGGCACCTTTCTACAATCAGGTGAGGCAAACTAAGGAGTGTAAGAAGAGAGTGTGTGGATGCTTATTCAAACGAGGAAAAGTGGACATGAGGAAGGTGGAAGGAGACAAAATCATTTGGTCTCCAAAATTAATTGAATAACCCGGAAGTAAATCTTAAAACCCGCTCACTCGACCTTATCCGATCCAACTCAAAACGATTCTCAAATTTTTCAAATCCGAGTTTAATAATGAAATCCAAATATCATTTTTTCGAATTATTTTTGACATATGAAAGCGGAATAAGGTCTACTTTGCATAAATTTTAAAATTTTGCCGGAATCCGCTTTAATAGTTTCGAGTTCGATTTATTAAATTTAGGACGAGTTTTTCTTAAAATATCCGAATTTTTATTTTATTTTATCTTATTATTTTTTTCGACTTAAATCCATTTATATTATTTATTGAAATTTATTATTTAAAAATCCGGGCCTTTACTCTAAAAATAAGTCTCGTCCCCGAGACTAAAACCAAAATAAAGTAGGGGATGAAGTTTGAAATTGATGAGTCCAAGGACCATGTCCAGAATCTTGTAATCATCTCGGTTGCGTCTTCCGGGATTCTCACAACATCCTAGTCACGGTCGTGACATCTCCAATTGGCCTTGACAAGTATGCGATAAGCGCCCCTATCACATCCTCGCTTCGACTTTTCGGAAGTACCACAACTCTAAAAGTTCTACAATGTCATCACTAGGTCTTAGCAAGCACCCTACAAGCGCCCTCATAAATGCTTGTATCCACTTCGTGAAGTATCATAGAGTTGCCCGGGTTTGAAAGGTTTCAAAGGCGATTTCACAATTGAAAAAGATTGGCCTCAAAATCGTTGAAATTCTCGGTAACGTTTATTCTTTAAAATTTTCAAGTAATCCCTTTTCAAACCGCTCAAATCTTCAAATAAGACGTTTAACCAAGCAACTTTACACCAAAACAAATAAAATTCTTTCGATCAAAATTTCGTCAAAATCTTCCAAAACCAAATCAGTTTCCCGCATAACAATCAATCAATTTCAGAGGCTCGAAGGTGGAATCATCCACCTCTAAGGGCTAATCCCATATTCTCTTCCTAGTTTCCAGATCATGCAACATCATTCACAAATCAACAAGTACCATAGAAACAACAAGCCTCAACATACTACGAATCATAAGGTATGTCTATATCATACTAAATGCATCATAATTGCATAATCGAATGCTCATCACTCATCGCGAAAGCACACATGTCAAGGGATCAATGGGTTAGGTGTCATGGAGTTAGTACGTCAGTACACACCAAGTCTTACGATCGCATATCGCAATACAAGTAGAACCAATCATAACGGAATTTCATCATAAGGACCCCAAACTAAAACTGATTGACAACACATTAACAAAACCAAGGTCATGCTATCAAGATTCAGAAAAAGGAAGATCAAGCAGTATATAAATCATCAAAATGTCAGCATGCTCTGAAAGACATCACCTTAACTCATCACAATATCGAATGACAATCATTTAAAAATCATGCATCATTATCTCATATATACTAACCATGATCATACTTCAAGTCATATTCATCATTTACATAACCACTAATCATGCTTGTCAACCAAATAGTACACATCATGCTTACTACCACATAATAAAACATCATACTTCGACATATTAAAACATCATGCTTCCACATAATAGCACATCATTATCCCATAGTTCATACTCATCTTTACTTCATATATCATCTCACAGCACGTCCTAACATGCTTCTAAACTAATATAACAGGATATCAAAGTATTAATATATCATGGTAACACTTGTCACTACCAACTAGATTTTAATATTGCATATCAACATGTAATTCCATATCAGGTTCATCATGGTCGTCATCTAACATCATACTAGCAGATATAAATAAATCACATAACCAAGAAAATCCTCACATCATACCAGTCAAAATAAAACAAAATCTCCACTCTCCCATCTCCTCTCTCAAACCAAGACTAATCATCTTCTAGACCCGCCAACGTCATCTCCGACAAAATTTCCTAAAGGAATCCCAATTCATCCCGATGCTCAAATCTCGCCCCTCCTTCCACCAAGCACTACCACACCATCCACCTCTAAGAACCCAACTCCTATCTCTAACCTCACACCCAAGTACCCTCTAACACCATGTCCTCAATATTCACAAGCCCTCTCTTACACTCCTCGTACCACCCGGAGCATCACAAGCATCCCCTAGAAGCTCATCAGAACCACCAACATTGTCTCCCATAAATCTCAAAGCTCACTCAGTCTTACCTAAGCCAACAATCCTCACATCAACTCTACCTCACACCACCATCGAACATCCTAATGAATCAAACCCTTTCACTGCCCTCCGACCACTCTACAAGAGAATCTCACCCACATGTTAAAAAAAGGAAGCAGTTATCAAAATTATAACACCTAAGGCATGCATCATTTTAGCTAGCATTTATAATAGCATCGTTAATACATCCTCAAACATAAAATCTTATCAAGAAGTCTTAATTTACTATCATGCTCAGTGTTTATAGCCAACATCATATATGAACATCATCAAATTAGGCTAGCAAGTTTCATCAAAACCCTTTCAAATAAACAATTCAAGTTCTCAGCAATTGCAATTCACATTTTATAGGCAAGGAATTTAGATCATGCTTAGCAACTCAGAGTATCAACACATCAAGGCATAAGGCACATTAGAACTATAAAGCATCAAATCATATCATCATAGACAATAGACAATCAGACAAAAATCATCACCAAGTCAGCACATCAACACGAAATTCTCATCGCCAGGTCCGTGCAATACTATCAACAAATTCAAAAGGGTTAGTAATTCGAACGGAGGACACTCCTGCCTTCAAGTCATATCGTACTCGGTAGTCGCAATCCTCAAAACCTACTTGTCCCACCAACGCTGTCGATCCAAGGCTTGTGGGTTATAGGCCCACGCTTCCGCCACACTCCTCCATCGCTATCCAACTTCCTTTCTCTTTCCCGTGCGTTCGCTCGTTCAATGTATCGCGAGGGAGCCAAAGTTAGCGGAGATAGGGGAGTGACGGGAGAAGACAACCCAAATTCCTTTCGGGGACAAACATGGACCACAACTAAAGACGACAATACTAGAGACAAGACTCTAACCCGAGAATAGCAACAACGCCCTTATGGAGGTCTATTAGGTTGCAATGGTGACAAGCAGACACAATTTCATCATAAGGGCATATCAATCATTTTAATCCACACTAACATGTACCTATCTCGAGGAGCACGACATAAGTATTCATTTCAAAAAGACATATTCATGTGCTACACGGATGCATGCGAGACAAGATAGTAGTCTATCATCCCATGAAAGCAGATAGGTCTAGCAACTTAAGCAAGATATGCAGGATTAAATAGGCATCACAATTATCACATATATGAACAATGCACGAGCGTAGTGTATGCATCATAAAAGGACATGTAAGAGCAACATAGTAACTATCTTATCTGACACAATGATCGTATAATAGGTCAAGCATGGCACGTAATCATATGACGAGATACATTTAGAAAGCATGGGTCCTACATGGTACTAGTGATACATGGTGTGATACAAGCATAGTCAAGAGTCATCAAGAGGAGTTCAGCATAATATTTACGAAACATGAGACATCGTCAAAAGTAACAAGTAATACACCATGGGCGATACATTATAATCATACTAAGAACGAACCATCATAGAGCACATTCACGATACAATAATCATCACATCATAGAACAAGTACAACACGTGATCATTTGGCGAGTCATATTGGGAATCATAAGCCCTACATGACACTACTGGCACATATCGAACATGCACACAATCAAGATAACTCGACTAGATTCATTCTAACAATCAGGTGTCATGCGTATGCGGAATCATGGTATAGCGTGGTGTGTGATCATACGAGGTGTCAAGTCATACATCTATGCAAGCACGAGAGGATGTCATAGAACAATAGGGTAACACTACCGAGCGATAACATGTAAGCATGCTAGGATTACCCAATTACGGAGAGCAAGTCAATCATCGAACTCAACATTAATCTAATCAGGGTGAGTAAAACAATCTAAGATGATAGGAAAAGAGAAGGATCACACTATCAGGGACCTAGCTCAGAGAAAATCAAAAGTAATGTAGGCAAGATATAGCACGCACTAGTTACAATCAAGGGTCCTATATGACACTAATGGCTCAACACAACATGCGATGCATGCATGCAATTAATCATAACGATATGTAAGAAATCAATTACATTACATTACAATGATATAGAAGCGTGAGGGATGTTCAACGATGTATAATACAACTCCAAGTATTGGGCAATATGGCTAGAATACGGGGACATGAGCTCAAATCAACACATACTAGGATAAAACATGCATTTCCCAAGACTCAATTAAACCTCATATTCTCCATTCCACTCAAGTAACACACAACAATATTAACTTGCAAAATCATCAACACTATTCAATTTAACGAATACAAAATGGATGGGCCTGCGATAGATTCTTGTCACAACAGGAATAAGGAGCATCGACATGTCATCATCTAGCATGCTAAGGAGATCATTTACATGTATTTGTACAGTGAAGAGTTGATCACACTATCATGGACCTAACCCAGGCAAAACCACAAACATATAGGTTCATATCATGTGGTCCATGCTTCCAGTTGATCATTAGCGCAATTAATACAATATGTCAAGTAGGCATACTATAAACAACATACCATCATGATAGAAGACAATACATAACACGAGACTTAAGCAATGTAACTAGTCATATAGGTAATAACACAACAACTTGGTACCAATGGTTATTCATAAGGCATGTGTCAGAGACTACAAAATCACGTCATGCAATTCAGAGAGAGTCACCTTTTCAACCGGGCAGAGATCCCTAAGGGCATCCATTTACTCTTCCCCAATTGACTCCTCACCCTCTCTTTCCCGTGAGACTCTGGTACGACTCTTTATGGTAAGAAGATACTGGTTGCTCATCATAATAATTGAGAAAGGCAGCCCCATAAACTCCTTACTTCTGACTCAAAGTGACATCAAGAACTTCCAATAATCACTCAGACAACCTTAATATCCAGCCATGATTCCCGACACAATGTGGTTACCAATCAAATTCCCCGTGAAAGACACTGACATCTAGGAGAAAGACTAGATAGAATCATTGATGGGTTAACATAGTGGAAGGGGCTTTCCACACCGGCTGAGTTCGACCACACGAAAATAAAGGTACTCCCACTATCCCGTTTGCACAGATCAGTCAATACACAACTCATGGTTAGGCATACCAAATCAGATCTCTAGCATAGCAAGCACTCAGCACAGAATCAGTTAATAACACTCATAATGATCTCATTTGAGTCTCCCAACCCATCTGTAAAGAACAAGCTAATATTTCGCCTACCCATTCCCAACTACATCCAATAGGGATGGTCTAACGCCTTTCTACCCACTCGGTCCCTCTTTAGTCGGTTTTCCTCTTTTATAACAAGTCGAGTTCATTACTTGTCCAATTTAGATTAGGCATCTTAAGTTCATTTTGCCCCTTTAAAACACTTTCAAATCCTTTGAAATTCATGGGAGGTTTTCCAAAACATACACTCGGCCCTTGTGTACCCGAATTGCACAACCTCAGCTCTGATACCATCTTTGTAACGGCCCAGAATTATAATTTCCGGGTTACGTTTCAAGGGATAAAACCCCTTGTTCGGATCTTGCAATTCAGGTACGGGTCGATGTTTCAAACTCATTTAAGATTAGTATAAAAAGGGATTTCAAACCCTAAAAACCTCGAAGGGCCATTGGGTACCCTTAACCTGTCCTAAGACTATGTCGCGAAATTCAGTTTAAATGAAAGTAAAGCGGAAACAAAGTTAAGATACAAAGTGTCACGGCAAAGCCGGGTCAAAACCAAAACATAAGCGAATAATTACCATTTATACCAAGTTAGAATATTAGCTAGGTTCTTCGATTCGCCAAGGGTTTCCCGCCACAGAAGCAAGGAGCAAACAAGATCTGCAGAAAATACCTTAAAAAAAAGAACGGGGAAAGGACTCAGATCGAGCCACTCATGCGGGACCGGCAGTCCTCGCTGAGGCCACATAGTATGTGCTATACCTAATAAAGATGCTCTAATGCAGTACAAAAGTCAAACACACTAGCATGCTCCTAGTTCATAATAATGTGTAAAAATACTGTAAAGGGCCCAAGACAATGCCAAGTGGCATATCCCTCTCCTACCTCCACCCCCTTCCGATAGGGCGGAGACTGGCCAGCTCGTGAATGCATTCCATCATAATCGGGCGGCACGCATGCCTAACCCGCTCCACAATAAAGCCTGCAGGCATATCATAATATAAGGAAGTTCATGACTCGATTGACTCAGGGTACCCGATGAGGCTAGGCTACCCTATGACCCTAGCAAAGACTCTAGGACTATCACAGATAACGGCCGTTCTGTTTCAAACGCATAAAGTAAGCAGATGCTCAATCAATTAGTGCAACCTAAACACGATACTACATGGCATGCTTTTATGCATATGCAACACCTAACATAAAATGCAACAACAGGCATGAATGTCCAACCTGAGTAAGCCCCCTAGGGAACTTACTTGAAGATGCAGAACAGCAGGATAATACAAGCAAAGGCCCAATGCAAGTCCAAATCAATCCAAAAGCAACACACACCTATCATCAAGCCATTTCCATAAGTCACCGGACCAACATTCATACGCACGAAACTCAAGTTCTCAACATGCTCAAAACCAACCGATAGTGAAACCGTTTTCCAAAACCTTTCCAATATGATCAACATCGGCCAAAAATCATTTTATTTCCCAAACTTATAAATCTCAAGTTAAGTCAACTCATATTCAAAACATTTTCTCAAATCATAATTGGCCAAAATCCACTTATAAACATTAAATCTTTAATGAACTTGTAAATTTATACCATTAAAATAACTTCGACATGCTTCTTATTTCGAAATCATTATAGGATAAGGTCCGGCATTTTATTTCAAAACCTTTATATAATTAAATTATGCTATTAAATCACCAAAACAATTCTAATTTAACAACCATATTTATAAATCAAAACCCATAGTTCATTTCAATTTCCTAAATTCAAAACTTAAAACAACACTAAATAAATAAAATAATTTCAGAACTTTATTTTCATAAAATCGGAATTATAATGAATAATAATACTAATAATAATAACCAACAATTAAAGTCTAACCATATACTTTAACATATAATAAAAAACAACTAATAACAACAACAATTAAATAACCCAAACCCATCAGCCCAAAATCAAGTTCAGAAGCAAGGAAGGGCCAAAGTACAACCTGGCCCAAAGAAAAGAAGAAACCCAACCCCAAACCCGGATAGAAGGAAAATAGGCCCAATTCTCGCACTTACCCACCCGAGCCCAAGGCCCGGATCCAAACAAAGGGAGCTGCCCAACCCGACTTCCAAAACAGAACCTGACTTCAACCTAGTCTTCAGAACAGAGCTACGACGGAAAGAAGGACGGGAGGAAGAAGAAGGATGGCTCGGCCTGCCGGCGGCCATTCCACCCGAGACTCTCCCCACCTGAACGACAACGGCTTCCGACCAGGCCCGACCCCACAGGACCAAAACGAGATGAAGAGGAAGGAGGAAGAGGAAATCTCACCGAGGGCTCGAGATCTTCGCCGGAAAACCTTCGTCAGGCTCCAATGGCCTCACTGGCGTCGGAATCCGATCGATCGTGAACTAGGACGAAAGGAGGATGTTTAAAGGCGGAGCTTGTATTGTTGCTGATCGGAAAGAGGAGGAGAGAGAGGCTTACCGTCGGTGGTGTCGGAAATTGGGGGAGAAGGAGACTCGAGCGGCTCGGCGTTGCTCCGGTGCCGCTCCTGGGCTCTCGGCTCAGCAGTTGGAGGAGGAGATTCCGCCTGTTGCTCGACTCGAAGGGAGAAGGAGTGGAGCTGTTTGCAAGGAGAGGAAGCCAGGAAGGTGAAGAATGAAAAGAGTGGGGGTGTTGTGTTTTGAAATTGAAATGAATGGGTAGAATAAAATGATGGTTTCCAGAAAGGGAATTTGTGAATTTGATTCTTGAATTTCAATTCTTACAGATGGTCCTTATGAAGACTTGAGTGTAGGGATAAGGATTGCACAATATGACAAATTACTACAGCTATACAGGAGCTGAAAAAGGAGACAAGAAGGACAGCTAGCGATTTCCAACGGCACATCTTCAATTTGGCCTTGTACGAGCTTGAGTGTGGGCTGATTGAATTCAACAGAAGGGGTGCAGCAAATTGGCGTAGGATGAAGGAGTCGTTTGGCACCTTTCTACAATCAGGTGAGGCAAACTAAGGAGTGTAAGAAGAGAGTGTGTGGATGCTTATTCAAACGAGGAAAAGTGGACATGAGGAAGGTGGAAGGAGACAAAATCATCTGGTCTCCAAAATTAATTGAATAACCCGGAAGTAAATCTTAAAACCCGCTCACTCGACCTTATCCGATCCAACTCAAAACGATTCTCAAATTTTCAAATCCGAGTTTAATAATGAAATCCAAATATCATTTTTCCGAATTATTTTTGACATATGAAAGCGGAATAAGGTCTACTTTGCATAAATTTTAAAATTTTGCCGGAATCCGCTTTAATAGTTTCGAGTTCGATTTATTAAATTTAGGACGAGTTTTTCTTAAAATATCCGAATTTTTATTTTATTTTATCTTATTATTTTTTTCGACTTAAATCCATTTATATTATTTATATTATTTATTATTTAAAAATCCGGGCCTTTACAACAGGGGCGGAGCGAATCCCATCGGGAACGGATTCACGACCGGGGCAAGCGTGTGAAGCCTGGATTGTTGATGGAAATCAGATAGGATTTCCAATTGTAGACGAGCACCTCTCCATCGACGAAGAGGAAAAACAAAGCAAACCGGAAGGGATCGACGCCTCAAATCAAGAAGTTGTGAACGAGTCCTTCTTAGATATGATTTAATGTTAACATTAAAAAGATTATAAAAAACCTAATTAACTTAAGGTCATATTGGATAGATTATTTGATCTAAAAAGATAAGTCTTTTTTACCTAACTATATTTGCTTATTAATTGATGTGACCCAAAAATATAATACCAATTTAATTCAAAATACAACACGTAAACCAAAATAATCCCGTTTTAATCTAGAAAATTTCATGGATGTGAAATCGCACCATATACCATTTCAGGCCTCTCCTTTAACACCAATTTAATCAAGAATGTGACACGTATAAAAAATCAAAACCCTTATAAAATACCCAATCTTAATCAAATAATTTAACCCTTATCAATTTATGTATTTTATTGTTCAAATTATATTGGATAGATATATTATATTCAATTTTGATCAAATATTGGATATATTGTTTAATATAAAAAGGTGACTTTTCTAACTAATTAATTAAATAGTATGAGTTTAGCATATTAACAAGAAAATAAAGCAAGTTTAACGTTAAATTTATTATCCTATTTACATATTTATAATGTAAAGATAAGGATTTGATAAAAGAGATGATAGAAAAAGTTAAGACAAATGTTGATAATTCAATATATATAATATTGTATATTGATATGAAGTAAATATACTCTTAATTTAATTTATTGTTATTAAAAGATCCAAATATTTCAACCAAACTATTATAACCTTTATATCTTAGAAAGAAAATATAAATTAAACCTCATTTTAGTTATTAAAAAACCGCACAACGGGCGGGTACCGTATACTAGTTAAAATACTAAAGCAGAGGCCTCTGGTGCGATTTCGCGACCACAGAATTTTCTGGATTAAAACGGGATTATTTCTACTTACGTGTCATTTTCTGAATTAAATTGGTATTATATTTTTGGGCCACATCAATTAATAAATTAATATAGTTATGTAAAAAGCTTATCTTTCTTGATCCCTTATCAATTAAATTTTATACCAATTCAAATTTTCAATTAATTAATATAATATAATAATATAGGTTGATGATAAGATTTTACCAAATAAAATCTCGCTTAATTTTTTTTTAAAACAAAATTTTCCAAAAAATACCATAGCGGCAATACGCTCTCTTTTGAGAGCTTCCGCCGCCACACCAGCCTCACCCCGACTCCTTCCTCCGCCACTGGCACCCGCCTCCTGGCTTGGACCCTCCCATCTTACCACCACTTGGTTGCTCCCAGCCCTCTCTATCGGTTTACCGGTCCCGTCGCCTTCCTTCCACAACCCCCGCCGGGTTCTACCTCCGACGCCAACCACCTTGGCCTCCGTCACTACCGTCTTCTGCCTCATGCCCTCGCCTAGCTGGTTCTCCAGTGGTCTATTTCTGTACCGCCCTTATTTTCGGCCATTGACGGGACTCCCTCGGCTCTGCCCTCCCTCAGCGCTTGAAGCTCGCTCCTCGCCTTCATTGGTCTCCTTGCGCATCAGATTTGTGCCCCTATGGTGGCCGCCGCCGCCGCTGCTCCTTTGTGGAGGTTATTTCCGGTGGTGCTGGTGGTTCTTCCACTGTTGGATTTTAAGTGGTTATTTGTTCTCGTAATTGTGGTTTGTTTTAAGTCTTTGCCCACCAGCTTAGGGGTTGGCTTCTTCATCTTCTCTACTTCTTTTTCCTCGTCCGTAGTGGTCACTGTTGTTGCTTTTTCTTTTGGTTGCTTTGGTCGTTCCTGTTCTTCTTTTGTGTTGCTTTCCTCGGCTTGTTCTAGTTTTATTCCCGCGTCAATCCGTTGTTGGTGGTGTCTGCCCTCTCCTCGTCGGACTCGCTTGGTCGTTTGTTTTGCAGCTTTGAGAGTTTCCCTATTGGGTACGGTGTGTTCCTTCTTCTTTATGTTTTGAATTATGAGTGCTTCGGAGGCAGTTTGGCTTTATTTCTGGTGTTGACTGAGGTTTTGTTCGGCAGTGGTTGGAAGGTGTGGCTTTGGGTTGCTAATTTCTTTGGCTTGTGGTGTTCTTGTGACGTGGTTGTGGTTTGGTTGTGGTGTTGGTGTGTGAGGTTGGTGACCGCCTCTTTTGTGTTTGAATGATTTGCGTTTGACCGAGACTCGGGCTTTCGTTCTTTGATTGAGATCCTTGCCGTACGTGTTGCACACATGGCGGTGTTGCTGCTGTTATGCTGGTCAGCCCTTCCTCGTTAGAGTTTGAGAGTTTCTGCCTCTTGTGTTGGCTTGTCATCTTTTTTATTTTCTGTTTAGAATCCGGCTTTATCCGGATTTTTATTTGTTGTCTTTTCATTTCTGTCATTTGCTTATGTTTGTACATGATGGTTAGTCCATCCACCGACTTGTCCGGTCTCTCGGTTTTTTTAGACTTGTCTAGAGAACCGAATTGTTATCTTGCTTAAAAAAAATCACCTCCATTTTTATATAGTATATAAATAAATATATCACAAATCCAATCCATGAACACATTTCTAATCATCTTTACGATTAAAACTCCAAAACCCACCAAAATTGTACAAAATCAATAATTATAACTCTTCAATTGTGATAATAGATAGAATAGAGAGGAGAAGAAGGAATGAACTGATGTGTTATTGGGGTCTTCAGGACCCTTTATATAGGAGTTTACATAGGGAACTAGGGTTTATCCATCACAATATAATAATATTATAACACTCCCCCTTGGATAAACATCCCTAATAATACAAAACTGTCATATTAAAAACCCCGCCTAGAAAACCCAATGGGACCAAAACTAGGACCAAGGAAAAAATACAAATGACATGTGATACGCTTTGGTGATACTGCCTCGTTAAAAACCTTGTTAGGAAAACCCAGTGGGACAAAACCTGATCGAAGGGAAAAAGAGTGCAGTGCGTGTATACTCCCCCTGAAGTCAACATCCTTCTCGAAGTCTTCTCATTCTTCTTGATGGCGCTGTCTTCATGAGCTTATTGTCGAATCTCAACATTGTCTTTGACCTGGAATTTCTTCATGATTGACTTGATGCGCTTGACTTCCATATATTGGTGTTGAACTGCTTTGAATGCACAAACATAAGGTACTTCAGGAACTAGTGTGCTTTTCATTGTTGATCAGGGGGGTCTGTTGTATTAAATGGTGCATAAGTTGCCTCGTTAAAAACCTTAACTTGGAAAAACCCCAGTGGGATAAAAACCAAGATCAAGGAAAAGAGTACAACATTGTATGGTACTTCGGGACCTAATGCAATGTCACCATTTTCACAATTATAGGTACTTCAGGTACTCATATAAGATCTTTAACCGATTGCATGTGACAAGACTTTGATACTAATGCTTCAGGCATTTTCAATCGATCTTTTTCATTTATATGCATATGCAAGTAACACGTCCGTCATTTACATTTAGATCCAGAATTATATTCACTTCTGGTGAATACATTCTCCATATAACCTTTTATAGATATTTGAGCAATCAACTTGGCTTTATATTTTATTTTGTATGAACATAATGAACGATTTTTAGTCGCATAAACCGTATCAAAATAAAACTCAAACCTACAAACTAGTATAGCAAGTAAGTAAGCGATCGATCCCACAGAGAATCAAGTATTTCTCCGCAATATGTATTTACCAATTAGTAGAAAGGGGGGTTTTGGTGATTGAAACAAGAAAGAAAGCAAAATAAACTATAAACACATTGATGCAAAACAATTTAGAGAAGATCGCTCTACCTACAACTATCCACTTTATTTGGTTGAATTGATATTGTAACTTTCTCTTGTCCTTTTAGGGTTCCTATGAATGCCCTTGTCCCGACCTAATATAGTTACTAGTCCAATCAGTCCTATAAACCCTTATCAATCGAACAGTCCCTAAAGAAGGATTTAACCCAATTGATAGCTTTAAGACCAGAGATTAACCAAGGTATTTGCAGTCCCTAAAGAGGGATTTAACAACACATCCAACTTCCTACCTATCCAATTAGTTTAATCAGCCCTAAAGGGATAAATTTGCCACATGGGTTAAGGTTCGCAATCAGGAATCTACAAAACCCTAGCAATTGAATTGATCTAACTGGTTGGCCAGACAAGATAGAACAAAACAATAAACAATCAAGCACCAAGAAGTTGAAGCATTCAATATAGGAAATAAGGAACAAGATTCAGAAACTCACAATCTCCAAATAAAGCTTCAAATTGCAAGTAGAACGAAGAGAGTTTAGCCGCCCATGGCTAACATCGCTCTCTCTCTCTAATTGTCTGATAGAATGTGGAATAGAATAGAAGTTCTTAAAATAACATAAAACTTGGCCTTTTAAAACATCAAAGTCGGCCATAAAAGAAATCAAAAGGTTCTAGGGTTTAATTTTAAACAAAACACATCGGCAGATGCGGCGGCCGCCGCATGTATGCTGCGGCCGCAGCATCAGTATTCTTTTTGCAACGTCCCTGGCGGCGGCCGCTGCACACCATGCGGCGGCCGCTGCATTGGTCTTTCACGGAAAATCCGTCTTGAATCAGCTCTCGACGTCAACATTAAAGTTGTAGATCTCTGAAGGAGCTTTCCAACGCATGGTAATAATAGTCGATCGGACAACCGAGGCCTCCAGAAAGTGCAAAACAAGTTCAGCATGTCTGGCGACAACTTCTGCAGACTTATTCTTCGTTTAGGTTCGCTTCTTCTTCTCAGGACCTCTTCAGATCTTCATGTAAGCTTCTTCGATCAACTAGACATTCTCATCCAATGCGTTATCAACCCATTTATCCTTCTCGGATCCACAGTTACCTAAAATAATCAATAAAAACGTGTAGATTCCGACTCCACCAACATAGAAAGCAAATATGCAAATTCTACTTAAATCATGCATGATATGCATCTTAACTAAGCTAAATGCAACCTATTATGCCTACCTAAATGCATGCTATCAGAACACCCACTTAAAACCAAATGATGTTACACTTTCCGGTGTTGGAACTACAGGTCCAGTGTTATCATGCTTAAAGAACTCATTCTTGCATGAATTTCCCTTTTCTAGCTCTTTACTATCATTTCAATGTCGACATCCATTTGTTTATTTGATGATCATCATATTCTCATAGGCTCATTCCACTTCTGGGGAATCGTATAACAAGAGCCTAGTGATCTCCAACACTTCTGGTGTACTTGAGAATCACTTGATATTCATTGAGTTTGAGTTACTTCTGGAACTTCCAAATGAGATAGTACTTGTGACTTTGTCACTTTCTTGGCCTTTAGTAAATGCTTTCAATGACATATTTGCTAAACCTTATAATCATTTCATTTATTGAACTTCTGGTTCACTTGTATTTATCCGCGGATATGAAATGATAGAGAAGTTGCTTCCGTGCAATCTCTTTCTTAATTGTCTCATTTCCTCTCCCCCTAAATACCGAGCATTTAATCACCATTATAAAGCTCTAGGTATTTGATATCAATAGGGACTCAAACCCCATGTATCATCCAACTTCTTTGTGGTCTCATTTTAGTTCATTTGGAGGAGGTACATCTCGGAACATATGTTTCTTATTCAAAACCTTTGAATAACAAGCTCTCTTATGGAGAAAATTAGGGAGATGTTATTGTGTCAAATTCGAAATGCAAACTTGCATGGGCCCATTTGACCAACGACTCTTCTGGGTCGTCGTGAGCTACCTTATGCTCAACAATGTTTTTGATAACATTCTCTACCTTATGTTTCATATGACCAAAGTATTGAGGCATCTGTAATCTTGGAATTACATTGGTCTATATGATAGTGTACCGTAGATGTCTCATTGAATCCATTCAAGAGACATTAGAGACTTTGCATTTACTTTGAATTTAGATGGTCTTGTTGTTGATTTGCCAAGATGACATACCATATATGTTCGGTCACCCTTATAGAGGATCTTCGAGTCCTAGGATCTTCTGGTCCCTTTTAGTGGGTGTGTATGTAAATGTCAATGATCTCGCCCATCATCGTTTCACATGAATGACCGAATGCCACAAAGAAAAATATTTTATCATTAACTAACTTCTGGTTAGTGATAAGTTTCAATGGGATAAATGAGTGTCAAATAAACCATATATATACATTCTCAATTCTATAAGACTTGCTTCTGGCTAGTCATATGAGATATTGGTGTTCAATACCATGTCAATTCATACATATGTGTCATTGTTACTTCAGGTAACAAAATCAATGCTCTTCTGGAGCTATATGGTATTTATCCTGCAGGTTTTTCCATTCATGATTGTTTGAGAAAACTTCGGGTTTTCAAAGTTGTTTGACACTTATAAAACCATAATATTCAACAATTAAACTTTGTATATGGTGATCCATTTATTTAATTTAGATGCCATTGAATGGGTATTGTGATAGGCTAAAACCTACACCCACAAGTGTATGGGGTTCAGTTGTAGTATATCGAGTGTCGTATCCACAAGGACTAGGTGGTATCGATTATCAATTCAAACTGATTTAACTAAGTCAAGAAAATAAAGGCGAAATGTTTATATGGATGGAGAAAGTAACCAACTAATGAGAAACAACTATGCAAAAATAGGTATTAAACAATGGATACGAGGCAAGTCTAGGGTAAAAGATCACCACAACGACGCTTTAGTAGATTAATATTAATATTCGTGCCACCTTGTCCGAAATTGTTGAAGGTAGATTGTCTAAGGTAATCGTAAATCTCCTTTCGGAATCAAAGCGACTGTGTCTAAATTGGTTAACAATCACCTTTCGGACTCAAGCAACCAATTTAGACCCTTTAAGTTCTTAGAATTCTAGATGATAATCATATCAACGACGCCTTTCGGTATCGATTAATATCAAAATCATCTAAAATATCTATGACAATCTATAAATCCTCAAGAAGCTTGATTTCACTTTCGATCAACTAAACTTCAGGTTTAATCCTATGGTTCCGATGGATCCAATAGCTTTTCGGCCTAAATTCACCATCTAAATTCTAATTTAGGGTTTTAGTCTTTCGATTTCAAACCCTAAATCAGTTCTAACCAATTTTCATCAATTAGGGCTGGCGCAATAGGATTAAATCACAAATCAACAGACAAACGAATATCAATCTTAACGCTACCAAATTATCATCGATATCACCCAAACCCTAGATCGAAGATTCAAGCAAGCATAATATAATAGCAAATGAACTAGATTATAGACAGAAATAGATCAAAGTTTAGAATAGAATGCAAACCGAAATTTCCGTCCTCGATCCAAAGTGTGTACCGTCAAAACAAAGAACGAAACTAAACCTAAAGGATTCGGAAGTCCGAAGCCTGTGTTGTGCGGCCAAAGTCCGAACTCTCCCCTGGAATCTAAACATACGGGAGTATATATTTGGCTTTTTGAAAAATTACATTTTTAACCCAGAACATTAAATAATTGAAAACTAACCCAACACCCAATTATAGATTTAACATAGCAAAACAGCCCCAAGATTTAGTAACTTCCACACTTGACAACTTAGCTCATCGGGTCCAATCCAATATGCTCGCCGATCCGTATTAAAGCTTGATTTTCCTCAATATTAGCCTCCAAATGCCTGAAACAAATCAAAACTAGGTGTAGACTCAAAAAATGCAAAATAAAATAAATAAAGTGTAAAATATGACAAATGTGCATGAAAATGACCTAAACTAATATGCAAATGCAACCCTAAAATATGACTAAAATAGATGCTATCAAATCACCCCATGCTTGAACCTTGCTTGTCCTCAAGCTAGAACAAGTGTAAATAATCACAAGAAAGATTTCGGCTTCTATTCAAGCAATGTGTTTGCCCACTTAGATCTAGACATTGGGTTCAAAACAAGAGTAAGCAAATCATGCAAGAGACAAGTCAAAACATCAATTCCAAGACCTCACATAGGACATTTTGTGGAACACTCTCACTCATGTGTCTAAGGTATAAAAGTTCCGCTCTAGCTCAAATCTTGAAGACTCATCTACCATAAGCTTGAATTAGCGTCCTAACTCTCCACCACTTGGACTATGCACATAAACATAAATCATGAGGTCTTTTCATGGGTTGTAATGGTGCCAAGGTAAGAAACATAAAGGTATGAATTCTTTGGCTACGTGGTGCTGAAATCCGGGAAATAGAACTACTTCCTAAACTTCAACCACAATTCATCTTTTTTTCAACACACATACCAAATTTCTCACAACAACCACATTACATAATCAATTAGGCTCAAACTCTCAACTTTTGATAACACATTCCCTTTTCACAAACATTTCTCTAGTGATGAAGAATTTTATTCCTTTTTTTCTTTTCTTTTTTTTCACTTTTTTTTTCCTTTCTTTCTTTTTCACTTCTTTTTTTCATTTTTTTTATTTCTTCATTACAAGAAATTTACAACTTAAGCACCCTACCCCTCACTCAGAGCATAATCACTCAAAGCACATATTCCTTCTTGTCCATGAAACTATTGATAAACCTATTTCATCCTAATTCCCGGATGGGTAAACGAGGCTAAAATAGGCTTAAGGATAATCTTTTGGAGCTACAAATGAATAGGCAAATAGGCTCAATGGGCTTCAAGCAAAGGATATAATAAATGGGTAGGAAGGGAATAATAGGCTAACAAAAATTGCCTCAATCATGTTTATGCAATGCACACAAGTCATATATGTGACCTCGAGAGGTTCTAACGCAAGTTCTGAAGATAGAGCAATCAAGATGAGCAATTCACACACAAAAGAAAGAGGACTCATGAATGTCGGTCCGAGGCTCAGAAGCTTACGGCTTTTGTCTTAGAATCTCAGTCTCAACAAGTCTCAAGCAATGATCAATTTTGAAAGAATTAGAACATAAACCCAAAAATCTAAATCATCACAAGCTTTTTAACATGCCTTAGAGGATATCATCAACCAATTTCAATCAAGGAAGTGACATGTTCTTCAAGAAGAGCAAGGAATTTTTATAGCAAGGGTTCATCTCAAGACATCTATATGCAAATGCAATGCAATGCATGAAATGCACATGAAAAAGATAAATGAAAAGAAAACAAAATACATATATGAAAAAACAGAGTCACACAAGAAGTTCTCCACCCCATGCTTAAAATCTACTTTGTCCCCAAAGTACAGAAATGAAGAGTAAGAGGTAGAGGAAACTTACCAAACAAATGAGGCACTTTGAGCAATTCTTCAAATTAGCTTAGGAGGTAACGATGGGGATCATGAGCACAATTCAGCAATCCTAATCCAAGGTAGTAGTGCAGGGAGTTCATTTGGAACCTTCTGTGATATCTTACAAAATTCCGGCAACATCTCCTTTGTAATTGGCCTATACACAACACAAAAACGCAGCAGACGCAAGCCTAACAAGTATAGCAAAATCACAATAGCAACCAGGAACCAATAATCGATAAGATCAAGCACTATACAACCTTAAACATCAACTTGGACAAATGAAAACCACCCCATCACAACTAAACACTTGAGATCAAAGAGACTCTGTGAAAGCATCCCATATAATAAACAAAAGTTCAGCAGAATGATCAAAAGGCATTGAAAACAGCTTCAACTCTCCATAAATCAAGCCTAACACAAGTAATACCTCAATCTCATCAAACAAATAAGGCTTGACACCTTCAAATATCAGCACAATTTGAAGCACAAAACAACATGAAATCAGTGCCAAATCTGAGAGCATCAATCATTCACCGGTTCAGTAGTTTAAGCTCAGCAACCCGGCAACAATAGGCAGACAATTTCAATCTCAAGTTTGGAGCGGAAAAAGAAATTCAGCCAAAATACGCACCAGAATCCATCAATGAATCAATTGGTTCTAACTTAGTTAAGCACAAAATCAATTCAGCACATCCAAATCAAAAACATCTTGAATGGATCATCCAAATATATAACAAACTCAAGAATTCAGCATTGCTAGACCTTAATTCAACACTGTCAACTGAAATAGGGGAGAAGACTGACCTGCTAGAGGGTGGTTCAGGCGCGTGTTTCTGGTGGCGGGGGGCGCTGGAAGTGGACGACAGCAATGACTGTGGCTGGTGGTCGGCAGCAGTGCGGAATGGTGGAGCAGGTGCAGCGGCGGTGGAGGCATCGGCGGAAGGAGGCCGCTGAGCGAGAGAAAGATCAAGGAAGAGAGAGCAGGGGTTGGTTGCGCAGCGCCGGCTTAGGGTTCCGACGGCGGTGGGCAGTCGGGGAGAAGGAGAAGAGGAGGCGGCTCGAGCGAGAGGAAGGGAGATGGCCTGGCGGAGGGGTGCTGCTGGAGATGATGGCGGCCAGGCGAATGAGAGGATTGAGGGAGGCTAGAAGAACAGCAGAGACAGGAGGAGAAGGCGTCTCTCTATTTTTTTCATTTTTAATTTTTAATTTTTTTTTCTCAAGGAAAGGGACTTCCACTCGGGTGAGTGGACAAACCACTCGATCGAGTGACTTCACTGTCGAACTTACTGGAGTCCACTCGGGCAGAGTTGAAATTTCACTCGACCGAGTGGTTCCAGTTTTCCTTACCTTTATTTATAAAATAAAAATAAAAAATACTAGTATAATAATAATAAAGAAAATTTACCTCTGATGGATTTTCGAAAGCGCTTGAACCTTCCTGAATGGATGGTCCATAGCTCAATCCATCCATCAAGCAAACTCTTTTCGGAGCGGAATAGTAGAAATTCGTTGAAGTTCAAGCTCCCGAGGAATGTGCTCATCCTCTTCTTAACATATCGTCCCTTTGTATCTTCACTAAACTCGAAAAATAGAACCCATTCCTCGTGCTCTAAAATCTCCATGTCGTCAAAAACCTCCATGTCAAGAAAGACGACAGTGCAATCGTCATTGTCACTAACCTCACCTTCAACACAGAAAACTTTGGGAAAACATGGAATATTCATTTGTTGAGCCTCTTGGATCCGCAACATCTCATCCTCAAAAACAAGTTGGATCTTTGAGAGGTGGGTTTCCAAGAAAGTGAAGTACTCTTCCATATAAATCAACTTGGACGATTTTTGTGAATTTTCTGAAGCTTGATCTCGACACCCAGGCGGTGCGTATCCCTCGGTGATATCCCTCTCGTAAGAAAGGTGAGGATGGAACGAGTAGTACACCTCTTGTTCATTCCCAAACAACACCGGACAATCACTAGCAACATGACCAAAATCTCCGCAAAACTCACAATAGCTTATACCATCCATTTGAGCACAACCTGAAATCAGAAACAAAAGGGAAAAAAAATCAAAAGCAAAAGAATGACATAGAAAAATCAGTCTAAATAAACAACCAATACAAACAATAGTCCCCGGCAACGGCGCCAAAAACTTGATAGGCTAAAACCTACACCCATAAGTGTATGGGGTTCAGTCGTAGTATATCGAGTGTCGTATCCACAAGGACTAGGTGGTATCGATTATCAATTCAAACTGATTTAACTAAGTCAAGAAAATAAAGGCGAAATGTTTATATGGATGGAGAAAGTAACCAACTAATGAGAAACAACTATGCAAAAATAGGTATTAAACAATGGATACGAGGCAAGTCTAGGGTAAAAGATCACCACAACGACGCTTTAGTAGATTAATATTAATATTCGTGCCACCTTGTCTAAATTTGTTGAAGGTAGATTATCTAAGGTAATCACAAATCTCCTTTCGGAATCAAAGCGACTGTGTCTAAATTGGTTAACAATCACCTTTCGGACTCAAGCAACCAATTTAGACCCTTTAAGTTCTTAGAATTCTAGATGATAATCATATCAACGATGCCTTTCGGTATCGATTAATATCAAAATCATCTAAAATATCTATGACAATCTATAAATCCTCAAGAAGCTTGATTTCACTTTCGATCAACTAAACTTCAGGTTTAATCCTATGGTTCCGATGGATCCAATAGCTTTTCGGCCTAAATTCACCATCTAAATTCTAATTTAGGGTTTTAGTCTTTCGATTTCAAACCCTAAATCAGTTCTAACCAATTTTCATCAATTAGGGCTGGCGCAATAGGATTAAATCACAAATCAACAGACAAACGAATATCAATCTTAACGCTACCAAATTATCATCGATATCACCCAAACCCTAGATCGAAGATTCAAGCAAGCATAATATAATAGCAAATGAACTAGATTATAGACAGAAATAGATCAAAGTTTAGAATAGAATGCAAACCGAAATTTCCGTCCTCGATCCAAAGTGTGTACCGTCAAAACAAAGAACGAAACTAAACCTAAAGGATTCGGAAGTCCGAAGCCTGTGTCGTGTGGCCAAAGTCCGAACTCTCCCCTGGAATCTAAACATACGGGAGTATATATTTGGCTTTTTAAAAAATTACATTTTTAACCCAGAACATTAAATAATTGAAAACTAACCCAACACCCAATTATAGATTTAACTTAGCAAAACAGCCCCAAGATTTAGTAACTTCCACACTTAACAACTTAGCTCATCGGGTCCAATCCAATATGCTCGCCGATCCGTATTAAAGCTTGATTTTCCTCAATATTAGCCTCCAAATGCCTGAAACAAATCAAAACTTGGTGTAGACTCCGAAAATGCAAAATAAAATAAATAAAGTGTAAAATATGACAAATGTGCATGAAAATGACCTAAACTAATATGCAAATGCAACCCTAAAATATGACTAAAATAAATGCTATCATATTGTCAGAACTTTCGTTGATGTCATACTTCAGGTATGAGTCATTTATAATGTTCTCCAAGACATTTAGAATTAACCGTATAACAGACCTAGCTATAAGCCACAACAATAACTTTGGTCAAGCACTTAACCATAACCTCTTTCAGACCCTCTACCGGAGGGGCATGCTTCAGGCAATGCTTAGAGGATAGTCAGGAAATGGCCTTCTTAACCGGATCATGTTATGTGGTTACTTCTATTGGTTGTATCAACCAAACAAAAATAGTTCTGAATATGATAAAACCCACATTCCATGTACTTCTTCGGGAGTACAAATGATAAAATTAGGATCATTTATTCTTCTGGAATTTGTGAAATCCTTTACTCTTCTAGAGTTCATAAAATATTCTTTACTCTTCATGAGTTAATAAAAATCCATCAATAGAGTCTTCATGCTCTTAGGTTGGTGTTGAAAAACTTCACAATCTATGGGATTGTGGTAAACCTTTCTCCCAATGTTCATTTGCCAAACAAAACTCTGCATTAGACACTTATGATAAGTAGTTTCTTCGGGCAACACTTTGAGCTTTGAATTACAATAAGTAAAATCATAATAATTTTATTCAATATAAAGTAATGAATTAAAAAAACAAATAAATAAATAAAATAAAACTGTATTTGTCCACTTCAGGTGGAGCCATGAGAAAAACTTGTCAATTTATCATTTTCTTCAAGAAATGATTTTATTCATAAAATGATTCATTTGTCAACTTCGAGTGACAATTAGTCTCTATTATGTATATTTCGATCATATACTCCAAAAGATGATAAGTTGCAATTCAAAAATATAGTAAGTTGTCATATAAACATTGTCCATATTCTTCAAAAATGGTATGATCGATTATCACTCACTTCAGGGAGAAGACAACTTGTATACATTCACTCTAATTTCTACACTTCTGGGTATTTGTGCAACTTTAAAATAAAACTCATACACTTCTGGGTATGATTTTAAATAATCTTTATGAGGATATACAATATATCTCTTATCATTCATTTACTTCAGAAAATGAATATTGTCACTTTAGGGACAAATTTGTATTGATGAGAGAGACATTTTATGAATTTCCTTTTCATATACAACTCTTTAGGAGATGATTGTCGTTACTGCAGGAACGATTTAATTATGAGCATAATGTGTTCATCCTCTTCAGGGGATGAGTTTATTTATTTCGAGAGATAATGATAAATAAATACACCATTGATATAATTAATAAAATTATAAATAAATAAATAAATAAAATCAAATTGGCATATTGTCAACTTCTGGTGACAAAAAAAATGAACATCTGCAAATACATGTTCGTCTACTTCTGGAGACGGGTGGAGAAACCATAATTTGCTTGTTTAGCTATAAAAATCATCGGTCCAGGGACGATTATGAATTTTAAAATTTTATCTACTACGGGAGATAAATTTTATCATGATATAAGCTAAAATATTTATCTTCTTCAGGAGATAAATAAGAATTTCATCTTCTTCAAGAGATGTGATACATAAATTGTGTTTACTTTATCTACTTCAGGAGATAAACTATCACTTTTGGGATGATATGCAAATTTAACAATTTGTATCTACTTCGGGAGACAATGTTTGTCTACTTCTGGGGACAGGAAAATAAAATACAAATTGAAATGAATAATAAAACTGAAATAAATAAATAAAATAAAATAAATAAGTTCATCACTACGGGGTTGATTTTCAAACGTTCACATCTATTTCAGGAGATGGTCCGTTCATCTACTTCGGGAGACAATGTTTGTCTACTTCTGGAGACAGGAAAATAAAATACAAATTGAAATGAATAATAAAACCGAAATAAATAAATAAAATAAAATAAATAAGTTCATCACTACGGGGATGATTTTCAATCGTTCACATCTACTTCAGGAGATGGTCCGTTCATCTACATCGGGAGATGAGGATTAAACAAATATAATTTAAATAAATTAAATTAAATAACATACATACATATAAATAAATAAACATAAATAATAAATATAATTTCATCACTACAGGGATGAAATTTATCGGCTTGATCATCTCTGCGGGGATGAGATTTATCGTTTCATCGCTTCGGGGATGAGATCAATTTATCATTCATCTACTTCGGGAGATGCGCTCGTTCATCTACTTCGGGAGATGTGCTCGTTCATCTACTTCGGGAGATGCGCTCGTTCATCTACTTCGGGAGATGCGCTCGTTCATCTACTTCGGGAGATGATTTCGTTCATCCATTTCTGGAGATGATATATAAATTTAACAATTTTATCTATTTCAAGAGATAATTCATCTATAATTAAAAAAAATAAAAATAAGATAAAATAAATAAATAATTCATCACTTCGGGGATGAAATTCGATCGTTTATCACTTCAGGGATATAATAAAATAACATCCACTTCAGGGGATACGATCGATTGATCTAATCGCTTCAGGGATTGAGAAGGGGATACGAGCGATTGATCTAATCGCTTCAGAGATTGAGATTACTTTATCCACTTCAGGGGATACTAAAAATTCGATTGATTCAACCACTCCGGGGTTACACATCATCTTCGGGGATGTGTGAATACTTCACATGGGCAAAATATGCAGCCCTGAAAAGTTAAGACCGCTTTATGTAATTATATAAAATATATAGGCCAATCTGCGATTTAAAAAAAACATTGGGCCTATTTCGCAGTTAATTAAAAACCTGCAATCAAACCTTTTCTTCCTCGCTTTTGATTCACAGAGATGACGTTGTGGCGGCGGCGACCTCGGCGGTTATTCGCTCCATCAACTTCCGCTTCTTCCTCTCCCGAGGTCTCCTAGCCGACTCGCGGTTGAACTTCATCCGCTTTCGCTGCTGCTTCTCGCCCAAAGGAAGGCTTCAAGGGGATGCCCTCTTGAATCCAGATCGAATTGGCGACGGAGAGCTTGGGGCCGCTGCGGGACCCGCCGCCGGCCAAGACAACGGAAACAAGGTCCTTAGAGAGCCGGTTGAGGTCGTCGATGGAGTCCGACTTGAGGTAAGAGAGAAGCCCTTTGAGATTACGCCACGGGCGCCGGCCGCGAGTAGGCTGACCAGCACGTTTATAAAAAGCGGCGACAGCGGACTTCTCCGGAGCGCAATGGATGAGTGTATGTTCCTCATCGGCGACGGCGGGTATGCTTAGCTTGATTTTACTGGGCTCGACGCCGGGGACGAGATGCGCAGCGGAATCGAGAGGGAAAGAGGAAGGAGGAGAGGCGATTGCAATGAAGCCATGGAAGGAGGGAGTAGATCCGGGGTCGCTTCGACTTCAGATCCGGTGACCACGGTTGGGGAGGGGACGGCTCCAGCGACAACTCGGCGGTTGCGAGGAAGATATGGGAGGAGGGAGCGGCCATGGAAGGGGAGTGAACAGGAGCTCGGATCTGGAGGAGAGTCGGGGGAAGGTCGGTTGAAGAAGGAGGACTGGGACGGCTGCTTGAGGAAAAAATTAGGGTTTTAGCTTTTTTTTTTTAGAAACTATCGTGCTGATAACGTGTGATAATAGATAGAATAAAGAGGAGAAGAAGGAATGAACTGATGTGTTATTGGGGTCTTCAGGACCCTTTATATAGGAGTTTACATAGGGAACTAGGATTTATCCATCACAATATAATAATATTATAACATCAATAACATAATTAATTATTCAGTTTGAAGATTCACAAATATAATATACCACTGCAATATTATAAATATTTATGAAGATCTATATATAGTAATATACTAAAACAGAGGTCCGAAATGGATTTTGACGCGATTCTTATATGTGGCATATATTCTGGATTAAAATGTTGTTATTTTTCATACGTTTCATATTCTGGATTAATATGATATTATCTTTTTGAAACACTGTAATTAATAAGCCAATATACTCGTATCTTAATTAGTTAGAAAACTTATCTTTTTACATTAAATTATCTATTCAATATTTGGTCGCCTATTCTACATTTTATATAAAATCTCGCGATTAAAAAAGCGGGTGATTTGATTAATGTTTACAATGATTTTTTTTTAAATAAAAAACTAAAATTTATAATAACATGCACTCCCTATGATTTTATGTGAAAAAATGCATCGTGTATTCTTTCTTTCACATAAATATGAAATAATTTAAATAATCAATCAACACTAACACTATCTAAAAAAACCTTTGGAAGGAACTACTGACAATCTTTCGACATAAATACTCTCTTCTCTCTTTTGTTTTCGAGAGAGATGGAGCCTCTAACCTTCGGCTTCGGCCGCCTCAATCCGACTTCGATCGTCTCATCTCGACTCAGGCCATCTTCGATCAGGGTTGCTACCCCTCTCGCAGCCTCAAACCCCCTACATCCACAGACCATTTTCGACTTCGGCTTCACTTTCCCGGTTGTGGAGTGTTCTCCGCTATCGACTTTTGTAATTTCGAGTCGAGGATTTCACTGCCACCATGGCCGCTCCATCCACCTCCAGCCATGGCCGTTCACCGCCACCACCATCCTCCGGTGGTCTCGATCGAATACAAGCCTCCTTCAGAAGTCTCTAACCACCCTCTAGGGTTTCAACAATTAAAGTTCCTGATTTGGGGCTTTCGCTATCCTCGTTTAGATCCCCTGATTTGGGGCTTTTTCGAGTCGATCGGTGTTTTCGGTGGGTGGCCGAGTGGTCTTGCTGACCGGTGGTTGGCAAGCCGCTTCTCGCTTCACCTTTGCAACCCTCATCGAACCCTCCTTCCTTGTCCGTCTCCTCTGGTGG
The DNA here is from genome assembly GCA_963922045.1 of Persicaria maculosa. Taxonomy (NCBI): domain Eukaryota; kingdom Viridiplantae; phylum Streptophyta; class Magnoliopsida; order Caryophyllales; family Polygonaceae; genus Persicaria; species Persicaria maculosa. The sequence continues at coordinate 42,894,795 of OY998262.1, read as the reverse complement.
GTCTATTCGGCCAGCATCGCATTCTGGGTGGTGGGTGTCACTACTAAAAATGCAGGAAATATCTACGGAAAATAGCAATGGATTTAGCCACGAATGTCCGTTGCTAACCGGTTTAGCCACAGAATCAGCCACGGGCGGGCCATCCCTTGCTATATTCCTCGCAGCTAATAGCGACGGGCGTCAGCCACGGATTTTAGCAACGAATATTTTATTGCCGTGGCTAAGTTCGTGGCTAATAGTAGATGACATATGCCGTGGCTGTGGCTACGAACCCGGTTTTTAAACAGCCTCGAAAATTGGAGTCGTTGCTAAGTTTGTTGGTGGGTTCGTGGCTACAAACTGGTGATGAATCGAGCTTGGTTCGTTGTTGATCCGTTGCTAAGGCCATTTCTAAAGTTGATGTCTGTTGAGAGAGGAAATTGAGATTGCAATCAAAATACGAATAAAGTAAAGCAAACCGATTGGATCCCAGCAAATAATGTTCAAGACTTCCTCCCAATGTAGCAAGAGAAAGTCAGGTTCGATCCTCGAGGAAGCTGGTCAGCGGATCCTAGGCAGCGGAGGAATCTCACGGCAGAAGTCGACCACAGATTACCCGACCTCGAGTAAAGTTACTCGAGAGAAGGTCAGGCAAGTCGAAGCAAGCGGACAACAGTCACAGGTTTTACTCGATACCGAGGAAATTCCTCGATGTCGAGGAGATTTTTGGTCGATCTTGGGAACCTGCAGTTCAGAAGCTAGGTCGATCCTTGTGATCGAATATCAGTAGTCGATGTCGACAAGTGTTGGTCGAAATCGAGGAAGACAAACTAAAATTAAATGCAAAATTCGAATCTTTAACCGATGGATGAAAGAAAACTTCCAAGATTAGGGTTTGCGACAACAATAACAAAACATGCATAAGGCAAGATAAATAATGATAATCATGCAATCGCATCGAAGGATTAAGCTTTCGCCTTTTTCAACAATTAGACAACTCTTTCAAGAAACCCTAATTGTATCTACCGATTTTATGTTTACAATCCAAGTTGTTAGCATGGATCTCCATTGAATGGGTAATAAACACATAACAGGTAGTAGGTACTCAAAACATGACAAAGATCAAATATTTACCTCAAACTTGCATGGCTATCGTCGGGCTCACCCCAACCGTAGAAGTGGGTGGACTACTCGCGCCTCATCGCAATTGCAGACATTGATTGAAAAGAAATAACTTGCATTAAATTAAACCAAACAGAGCTTACAACCAAAGGAAGCCAATTCCGCTCTCGCTTCACAAACTCCTCTTGGCCTCCACTCTCTCTCTATGTAACTAATTGGAACTGAAATTGAATTGAATATGAATAGAAAATCAGCCTCAATGGCTTTATTTATATCCTTCATTCCCTCTCTAATCAGGAAAGAAAACTATATCTACTTGCTAAAGATAGAATTAAATAAAGAGAAAACATTAAATCTAAAGGGCAATAATTAAATATCTAAATATCTCTTGTCTTCATGTGAATAATCTTCTCTCCTTGGATAAATCTTTGATAGAACATGATAGACTTAGACTTCCTTCGAGCCCAAGCAAGCCAACTCAACTCGGACAGGCCCAACAGCGTCACGGCCCAGGAGAATTTTTGGTCGATATCGAGGAACATGGTCGTCGACTTCGGCTTCACTGGACCTTCTAGAGTAGCTTCTACCTTCCTCGGCTCGGACATGTGTTTCTGGTTTGGTCGATGTCGATGAATTTACTCGACATCGAGTAAAAGTGTAGTCGTCACCGGCTTCACTGGCTTTCTCGAGCAGCCTTCTCGGGTCGTCGAACTTTGGCAATGCTGGGTTTGGTCGACATCGACGAATTATGTCGACATCGAGGAAACTGTAACTCGAGTTGGCTTCTTCTCCAGCTTCTCAATCAGGCTTCTCTCGAGCAGGCTCTGGTTCACAGGTTTTGTCGATATCGAGGAGTTTTCCTCGAAATCGAGTAGAACTTGGCTGACTTCTTTTCTTCTTGGTTTTGTCCCGGAATGGCTCCAAAATGTGTAATATTTAACTAAAACTTATGTAGCCCTCTATTTCTTTCAAATAAGCATATATTACATAAATTCAACATATTCCCATCCCGAGATATGCAAAGTATATAGAATATGGAGCTAAAATTTGCATAACAACATGGCTATTTTAGTGGACATCAAATCACCCCATACTTAAGCTTGCTTGTCCCCAAGCAATAACTTGGATGGTCATTCAGGGGAAACCTGCAATGACTCTCAACATAATGGATTCATTGTAATATTACCCAACACTCAATTGCCATCCTTGAAAAGGTACTTGGTGCCTACAAATCAGTGCCTGTGAATGAAAAGCAATTTCTGCACAAAAAAGGAGGTTTATACTAAAACAATTTTAAATGACAAAGCAACAATAATCAAGAGGATTTTATTTGAGCTCAAAAAGGAGTAAATGGGTAAAAGGCTAAAGGTGGGCAATTTTTGGCAATGTGGTGTTAAATCCGGGGGAAATGCTTCATTTCCAAACTTTCTCAACCACATTCCTTCTTCATAAGATTCATCACCTTTCATAATGCTTTTATCAATAATAATGTTTTTACCTCTCTGACCTCAGCACTGCCTTCTCGCGAGTCGCAAACATGGTGTCATGAATGGCCCCGGATACTTCGTGCTTCGGACTCCTCACCTGGTGTGCCATCTCACTGAACTATTATCTTAGTGAGCATGGTCGATCTTTGATCAGATTTTCTTTCACTCATTAAATATTCCATAAGACTGAATCTTTCTTCCCAAACTCCAATAATGTCATAGCAACACAACACACCATATAATGTCTCCATAAAATGATTTCCATTTTCAACATAATCCCCGGATAGGGTATAAGGTAAAAATGAGCAAGATTTTATTTCAGCTCAAAAAGGAGTAAATGGGTAAAAGGCTAAAGGTGGGAAATTTTCGGCAATGTGGTGTTAAATCCGGGGAAATGCTTTATTTTCAAACTTTCTCAACCACATTCCTTCTTCATAAGATTCATCACCTTTCATAATGCTTTTATCAATAATAATGCTTTTACCTATCTGACCTCAAAACTGCCTTCTCGCGAGTCGCAAACATGGGTGTCATGAATGGCCCCGGATACTTAGTGCTTCGGACTCGTCACCTGGTGTCCCATCTCACTGAACTATTATCTCAGTGAGCAGGGTCGATCTTTGATCCGATTTTCTTTCACTCATTAAATTTTCCATAAGACTGAATCTTTCTTGCCAAACTCCAATAATGTCATAGCAACACAACCCACCATATAATGTCTCCATAAAATGATTCCATTTTCAACATAATCCCCGGATAGGGTATAAGGTAAAAATGAGCAATATAAGGCATATGTGGAGCAATAATGATATATAGACAAATAACCACCCTCTAGGGTTTCAATAATTAAAGTTCCTGATTTGGGGCTTTCGCTATCCTCGTTTAGATCCCCTGATTTGGGGCTTTTTTGAGTCGATCGGTGTTTTCGGTGGGTGGCCGAGTGGTCTTGCTGACCGGTGGTTGGCAAGCCGCTTCTCGCTTCACCTTTGCAACCCTCATCGAACCCTCCTTCCTTGTCCGTCTCCTCTGGCGGGTCTGTTGGGCCAGCATCGCATTCTGGGTGGTGGGTGTCACTACTAAAAACGCAGGAAATATCTACGGAAAATACCAATGGATTTAGCCACGAATGTCCGTTGCTAACCGGTTTAGCCACGGAATCAGCCACGGGCGGGCCATCCCTTGCTATATTCCTCGCAGCTAATAGCGACGGGCGTCAGCCACGAATTTTAGCAACGAATATTATATTGTCGTGGCTAAGTTCGTTGCTAATAGTAGATGACATATGTCGTGGCTGTGGCTACGAACCCGGTTTGTAAACAGCCTCGACAATTGGAGTCGTTGCTAAGTTTGTTGGTGGGTTCGTGGCTACAAACTGGTGATGAATCGAGCTTGATTCGTTGCTGATCCGTTGCTAAGACCATTGCTAAAGTTGATGTCTGTTGAGAGAAGAAATCGAGATTGCAATTAAAATACGATTAAAGTAAAGCAAACCGATTGGATCCCAGCAAATAGTGTTCAAGACTTCCTCCCGATGTAGCAAGAGAAAGTCAGGTTCGATCCTCGAGGAAGCTGGTCAGCGGATCCTAGGCAGCGGAGGAATCTCATGGCAGAAGTCGACCACAGATTACCCGACCTCGAGTAAAGTTACTCGACAGAAGGTCAGGCAAGTCGAAGCAAGCAGGCAACAGTCACAGGTTTTACCCGATATCGAGGAAATTCCTCGATGTCGAGGAGATTTTTGGTCGATCTTGGGTACCTGCAGTTCAGAAGCTACGGCGATCCTTGTGATCGAATATCAGTAGTCGATCTCGACCAGCGTTGGTCGAAATCGAGGAAGACAAACTAAAATTAAATGCAAAATTCGAATCTTTAACCGATGGATGAAAGAGAACTTCCAAGATTAGGGTTTGTGACAACGATAACCAAACATGCATAAGGCAAGATAAATAATGATAATCATGCAATCGCATCGAAGGATTAAGCTTTCGCCTTTTCCAACAATTAGACAACTCTTTCAAGAAACCCTAATTGTATCTACCGATTTTATATTTACAATCCAAGTTGTTAGCATGGATCTCCATTGAATGGGTAATAAACACATAACAGGTAGTAGGTGCTCAAAACATGACAAAGATCAAATATTTACCTCAAACTTGCATAGCTATCGTCGGGCTTACCCCAACCCTAGAAGTGGGTGGACTACTCGCGCCTCATCGCAATCGCAGACATTGATTGAAAAGAAATAACTTGCATTAAATTAAACCAAACAGAGCTTACAGCCAAAGGAAGCCAATTCCGCTCTCGCTTCACAAACTCCTCTTGGCCTCCACTCTCTCTCTATGTAACTAATTGGAACTGAAATTGAATTGAATATGAATAGAAAATCAGCCCCAAGGGCTTTATTTATATCCTTCATTCCTTCTCTAATTAGGAAACAAAACTATATCTACTTGCTAAAGATATAATTAAATAAAGATAAAACATTAAATCTAAAGGGAAATAATTAAATATCTAAATATCTCTTGTCTTCATATGAATAATCTTCTCTCCTTGGATAAATCTTTGATAGAACATGATAGACTCAGACTTCCTTCAAGCCCAAGCAAGCCAACTCAACTCGGACAGGCCCAACAGCGTCACGGCCTAGGAGAATTTTTGGTCGATATCGAGGAGCATGGTCGTCGACTTCGGCTTCACTGTACCTTCTCGAGTAGCTTCTTCCTTCCTCGGCTCGGACATGTGTTTCTGGTTTGGTCGATGTCGATGAATTTACTCGACATCGAGTAAAAGTGCAGTCGTCACCGGCTTCACTGGCTTTCTCGAGCAGCCTTCATGGGTCGTCGAACTTGGGCAACGTTGGGTTTGGTCGACATCGACGAATTATGTCGACATCGAGGAAATTGTAACTCGAGTTGGCTTCTTCTCTCAGCTTATCGATCAGGCTTCTCTTGAGCAGGCTCTGGTTCATAGGTTTTGTCGATATCAAGGAGTTTTCCTCGAAATCGAGTAGAAATTGGCTGACTTCTTTTCTTCTTGCTTTTGTCCCGGAATGGCTCCAAATTCTGTAATATTAAACCAAAACTTATGTAGACCTCTATTTCTTGCAAATAAGCATATATTACATAAACTCAACATATTCCCATCCCGAGATATGCAAAGTATATAGAATATGGAGCTAAAATGTGCATAACAACATGGCTATTTTAGTGGACATCAAATCACCCCATACTTAAGCTTGCTTGTCCCCAAGCAATAACTTGGATGGTCATTTAGAGGAAACCTGCAAAGACTCTCAACATAATGGATTCATTGTAATATTACCCAACACTCAATTGCCATCCTTGAAAAGGTACTTGGTGGCTACAAATCAGTGCCTGTGAATGAAAACCAATTTCTGCACAAAAAAGGGGGTTTATACTAAAACAATTTTATGTGACAAAGCAACAATATTCAAGAGGATTTTATTACAGCTCAAAAAGGAGTAAATGGGTAAAAGGCTAAAGGTGGGCAATTTTTGGCAATGTGGTGTTAAATCCGGGGAAATGCTTTATTTGCAAACTTTCTCAACCACATTCCTTCTTCATAAGATTCATCACCTTTCATAATGCTTTTATCAATAATAATGCTTTTACCTCTCTGACCTCAGTACTGCCTTCTCGCGAGTCGCAAACATGGGTGTCATGAATGGCCCCGGATTCTTCGTGCTTCGAACTCCTCACCTGGTGTCCCATCTCACTAAACTATTATCTCAGTGAGCAGGGTCGATCTTTGATCGGATTTTCTTTCATTCATTAAATTTTCCATAGGACTGAATCTTTCTTGATTGCCAAACTCCAATAATGTCATAGCAACACAACACACCATATAATGTCTCCATAAAATGATATCCATTTTCAACATAATCCCCGGATAGGGTATAAGGTAAAAATGAGCAAGATTTTATTTCAGCTCAAAAAGGAGTAAATGAGTAAAAGGCTAAAGGTGGGCACTTTTTGGCAATGTGGTGTTAAATCCGGGGAAATGCTTTATTTTCAAACTTTCTCAACCACATTCCTTCTTCATAAGATTCATCACCTTTCATAATGCTTTTATCAATAATAATGCTTTTACCTCTCTGACCTCAGCACTGCCTTCTCGCGAGTTGCAAACATGGGTGTCATGAATGGCCCCGGATACTTAGTGCTTCGGACTCCTCACCTGGTGTCCCATCTGACTGAACTATTATCTCAGTGAGCAGGGTCGATCTTTGATCGGATTTTCTTTCACTCATTAAATTTTCCATATGACTGAATCTTTCTTGCCAAACTCCAATAATTTTCCATATGACTGAATCGAGTAGGGCTCCTCGACATCGAGTAGAGGTGGTCATCGACTTGGTCTAGCTGGGCTTCTCGGGTGGCTCTGCTCGACAAGCTCGGATCTTGGCTCCGGGCTCCTTGATCTCGACTAAGCCTCCTCGAGATCGAGTAGAGGTGGTGCTCGGCTTCTCCGTTTTCGGCTTCTCGACTTGGCACAGCTCGTCGACTCTGGACATGGCGTCGAAGTGTGGTCGATCTCGACAAGAGTTACTCGAGATTGAGTTGGCTTCCGGAGTCGGGTTGTCTCTGACTCAGTGTCCTCGATCAGCTCTGCTCGACCAGGTGTGCTCGGACAGCCTTTCTCGAGATCGAGTAGATGTACTCGAGATCGAGTAGAGTTCTCTCAACTTTCTGCTCTGTTCTTGAAACGCACTTTCTCGAGTTCTCGTTTGTCGGATTGACGCATATGACCATGTGCTGGAAAGCTCTTTTCAAGGGCTACAACTTTCATGAAGACATCAAAGCTTGATTCCGAATAATGAATATTGAAAAATGGCCTTTTCTCCATCTGCACCATTCTTAGCTTCTTCATGACTTTCCTTCAAGCTCCAAAGTGCGTCCGATTTCTGCGAAATATAACAAAAACTTGTGTAGACCTCCATATATCGCAAATAAACATATACTACACAAATTCTGTATTATTCTAACCCAAATGCATGCAATGTATGCAGAAATCGATATAAAAGTAAGTGTAAAACATGGCAAATTAGGCTCACAACAAACACCCCATACTTAAGCTTGCTTGTCCTCAAGCAATACTTTTATTTGTCATTCAGGGGAAGAAATCAAAACTCTCAACATCTTAGATTCATTGCCATATAACCCTGCAATCAATTACCATCCTCGAAAAGGTACTAGTGTCACAAATTCATGCATGTGCAATTATACAAAAGCAACATCAACTCACAAATGAGGGTTATGCAAAAACAATTTTTATGTGACAAAGCATGGATAATCAAGAGGACTTTAATTTAAGCTCAAATAAGGAGTAGATTGGTAAAAGGCTAAAGGTGGGCAATTTCTGGCAATGTGGTGCTAATGATCCGGGGAAATGGAGTATTTCCAAATTGAATTTCCACATTCCTTCTCATAAGATTCATCACCTTTCATAATGCTTTTTTCAATAATAATGCTTTTACCTCTCTAACCTCAGCACTGCCTTCTCGCGAGTCGCAAACATGGGTGTCATGAATGGCCCCGGATACTTAGTGCTTTGGACTCCTCACAATGTGTCCCATCTCGCCAAACTATTATCTCAGCGAGCAGGGTCGATCTTTGATCGGATTTTCTTTCACTCATTAAATTTTCCATATATTTCAAACAATTCCACCAAACTTCCAATATGATAACAACAACACATCACAAACACCATATAACATCTCCATAATGTAACATCATTCTCAACATAATCCCCGGATAGGAAATAAGGTAAAGAATGGGCAATATTTAGATCATGTGGAGCAATATATGAAATAAGGCATAATATGGCTTTTTCTGATGCATAAGCATAGGTATGGCTAGGATTATAAACATTATGAGCATTATATGGAAATACAAAGTCCTCCATCCTCTTATTATGCAACCTGTCAAAAGCAACTTCAAATTTTACCTCCTTTTATGGTTTTCAAGAAAAATATGCACTTCATTGTGACTTCCCTTTACTAGGCAATTTCATGCTATATCTCTAATGAATCTAATTTTGCATCGTCGAGTTCAATTAAAGCTTCCATGACATTAATCAAAAATTTCAATGGGGGTCATTTTTCTCAAACTTTTGGAAAACATGTATGTATGCACATAAATCACTAATGAATTCCAAAATAGCCATGTAGGAATTCAAAGAAATAATGCACACATAATGTCAAATATGGAAGATATGCATAAAGTAAGCCCTTCCCCCACCCCATACTTAAATATTACAGTGTCCTCACTGTATAAAAATAAGGGTAAAGAAAGAAACTCACTAGACAGGTATGCAGGGCCTCTCAATATTTGAATAAAAGGAACCGCCTGGGCCGAGTCTGAATATAGCTTGCTTCTATCCATGGACCTGAAAAGTGTAGAAGACATATACCCATAATAGAAAAACTAAAAGTGTTCAAAACCAAAAACAAACAAAACAACGACAAAGTCTAAAAGTCCCAAAAAATAAATGTCTATTTACAAGCTCTAGATTTTATAGTCGCTAGGCCGACTTTCCATTAAGCTCAAGGTGGCATCTACAGGGCCCATGTAGCTTGGGCTTCAAATAGGACTCCATTCTTGTCCATCAGCTGCAATCCTCCACAGTGGATTTTGTTCACCACGAAAGGCCCCATCCTCTTCTTGTTGAATTTGTTAGGGAATCAATGATCCTTTGATTTAGAGACATAGAGCTTGTCTCCAACTTCATACTCCTTAGGCTTGTCATTGGAAATCCTACATAAGCGCACATACCAAGGCAAACCTCTCCCATGTATAGATAGATCTTTAATGGAAATAGGAGAAGAAAGATCCATACCTTGGCTTACCTTTGCGGAGACGGAATCGGGGACTGCAGTGTTTGGTCGATCTCGAGTAGGAGTACTCGATCTCGACGAGGTTTTAGTTTCTGGAGGTGAGCTGCTCGAGGATGCAGAAGCTGGGGAAGTTTGGTCGACATCGACCAAGGTGGTCGATCTCGAGTAGCCTGGCTGGTCTGGTGGCTTCAGCGTCGAGGAAGTAGGTGCCAAGGGAGCTTGGTCGATCTCGACTAGCGTAGTCGATCTCGAGGAGGGTTCAGGTTCTGGAGTCTTCAGCGTCGAGGAAGGCGAAGCCGAGGCAGCGAGGTGCGGGTGGTCGATATCGAGTACGGTACTCGATCTCGAAGAGGGCTGGGCTTCTGTTTTGCTACTCGACGACACTGGTGCTTGTGGAGGCTCCTGGTTTTGGTTGAGATCGACTAGGCTCCTCGATGTCGAGGAGTCTTGGTCAACCTTGACCCCATACTTGGTTCCTGTCAAGGCATCCGAAAAATAGTTAGTCCATAATGACGTACCTTGGTTTGTGTCGATTGGATTTTCTGTGTCCTCCTTTAGGATTGCCATGATCTCCTCCACCTGGGCCTCCATATCCCTTTTTTCCAGCTCCTCAGGGGTCATATTTCTTACCTTGGGTTCCCCGCAGATGATGTAGCCAGCTGAGATAGATTTTACCTCTTCCATTGGACCTGTATGCCTTTCAGTTTTATTAAAGGAATACTCAATTACCTCATCGCTGATGTTGAAAGTGAGCACTCCTTTCCTCACGCTTATGTTAGCATCCACCGTCGCCAAGAAGGGTCTTCCTAGAATAATTGGACAAGCAGGATCTTCTTGCATATCAACAACTAGGAAATCAGCAGGGACAAAGAATTTACCTACTTGTACTGGCACATTGTCCACCATGCTTGTTGGAATGACCACTGTGTTGTTGGCCATGTAAAGTCTAGCATCCACAGGCTCTAGGGCACCTATCTTAATCTTGGACCAAATTGTTAAAGGCATTATACTCACACTAGCTCCAAGATCACATAAGGCATTAATTTTATATGGACCAAATCCAATAGATATAGCAAACTTGCCTGGATCTGGCCTCTTCTCCAGTATGTCCAAATGGCTGCACTCCTTTGTAATCTCAGCCATTGATAGCTTTTTGCTCAGAATCTCCTTCAGGAACTTGACATAGGATGGCATTTCATTGAGAGCTTCTGTGAAGGGGATGGTGACGTTGAGCTTTTGAAGCATCTTGATGAAGCGCTGAAATTTCTTTTCTGCCGGGTCCTTTGGAGATTTTGTGGGGAAAGGCAGCTTCTTTTTCTGATTTGGAGCCAGAACAGACGTCGGAGGTGTTGTAGTTTTCTCGATCTCGGGCTGACCGTCCTCGATGTCGAGTACACCCTTGTCGATCTCGACCAGATTGGGTGCTGTCGAGTTGCTGTGCAATGCAGACGATGGTTTCTGTATTTTCTCCTCGAGATCAAGCAGGCCCTCCTCGAGATCGACCAAGCTCTGGTCGACGTCGACTAGCTGCTGGTCGACTTGCTGGTCTCCTTTGTTCTGCTGCTTTCCAACTTCTGGCTCTTGCAGTTGATGGTCGCTTCTGAGTTTTACAGCAGCGATGTGTCCAGTCTTTCCTTTGGGATTTGGTTCTGAAGATCCTGGGAGTGACCCTGTCTGTCTGGGGATTCCTGCTGCTAGCTGACCAATATGTGTATCAACCGTTTTCCGCCATATATCAATTTCCCCAAGCCTAGAGTTGACACCCTGAATCTGAGTGTAGACTGAGTTGAAGGATCGCCTAGTTTCTGTATGATTTCTCCTTATCTCCTCTAAGATAGTCTGTAGATCATCCTTTTTCTAGTCCCTTTCTGGATGTCCTAGAGCTCTGTAGGGCGGGGGGTTCCTAGGGGCACCTTGGTTCCATTGTGGTTGCTGAAACCTTTGGTCCCCCATGTAGCGATTGGGACCCCCTGCGTAAGCTGCCTCTTCATGGTATTCTGCCAGCCTGACTTTCTCTATGTGTGGGCACTCAGTAGTGGTGTGCCTCTACGATCCGCATTCAATACAAGGCTGGTTGACAGAAAGGTACTTTACTTGTTTGAGGAGCTTCTTATTCTGGTCTCTGTAGTACTGCTCCCTAACATCTGGATCAATCTCCTTAGGGGGCTCATATAGGGGCATGGATGGTGCTGGCCTGGCGTAGGGGTTCTCCTCATAGTTGACTGGAGTCCCATACTTGTTATCATAGTTGATCAGCTTGTCTAGAGCAGCCCATGCGTCAGGAGGCGGCATTGTCAGATACTCATAGTGAGTATATGTGTTGATTCTGTCCTTTGCAGCCAAGTCCAGAGAGTTGAAGAAGATCTCTTGAACCACGCAGGGTTGCTGTCCATATGTAGGGCAGGATCGCAGTAGATCCTTATAGCGTTCCCATGCCTTTGCTAGTGTCTCCCCAGGCTGCTGTTTGAAAGATGTGATCTTTTGGCGCAGGAGTGCTGTCTTGGCAGGAGGAAAGAACTTGTTCAGAAATTCCTGCTTCACCTGAGCCCATGTCATGAGAGATCGTGGTTTCAGCCCTTCCAACCATTTCAGTGCAGGCCCAGCCAAAGACCAACGGAAAGCTTTCATCAGGATGTACTCCAAGATGGTACCTTCAGAAAGAGTACGACACATGTCAGTAAAGTTGGTAATATGGCGCAGAGGGCATTCATTAAATCTACCATGAAATGCATGATTTTTAATTTCAATAAGAAATCGAGTGCGAATTTCATAGTTGTTTTCAGGGATTAGAATCGCCGATTCAGGCACGATGAGAGTCGGGTGCAAATAATCCTCTGCGGTGGTTGGGTAGAGGGCAAGCTCATCTGCCAGCTGCCTCGCACGCTCAGCTTCCTGTTCTCTTCCTGCTCTCTCAGCGGCGAGAGCAGCATCTCTGGCGGCTAGATCCCTTGTGAGCCTCTCGATCAGCTGTTCCTGTGTCTCCGCAGCTTCCATGGCTCTTTGTAGTTTAGCTCTGATGTGTAGAAGGCGCTCTGGTTCGTCTAAGCCGTCAAACTCAGGTGGTTGACCAGAACGGCGCATACACCTGTAAAGTAACTCAAAGAAAAAGTGAGAACTGACAACCTAAGGCGCGAATGATAGCTTCCCCGGCAACGGCGCCAATTTGTTGTAAGGAGGAAATCGAGTATGCAAATTAAAATATAAATAAATCACATGCAAACCAGATTCCGTCCCTTGCAAATAATTACAAGACCTCCTCCTGATGTAGCAGCGGGAAGTCAGGATCGATCCACGAGGAAGCGTATCAGCGGATCCTAGGCAGCGGAGAAATCTCACAGAAGTCGACAACAGGTGCTAGATCTCGACTAGGGTAAGTCGACAGGAGATCAGGCAAGTCGAACAGCGCAGCAGTCACAGGCACAGGGCTACTCGATCTCGACAAGGCCTTACTCGAGATCGAGTAGAGTCTTGGTCGACGTCGGCTTGGCTCGTCAAGTACCTGCACACAGAAGCTACAGCAACCTTGGTCGAAAATCAGTAGTCGAGATCGACGAGTGCTATTCGATCTCGAGTAAGGGCAGAAACTAAAACGAAAGGAAATAAAAACAAATGCTTTGGGATCTCGAAATAAACTGTATGTAAAAGACTTCCAAGATTGGGGTTTGCAACAACGATAACCAAGCATGCATAAGGCAGAACCAAACAGATAATCATGTGAATCGCATCAAAGGAGAAGCTTTCGCCTTTTCCAACAATTAGACAACTCTTTCAAGAAACCTTAATTGTCTCTACTGATTTTATGTTTACAATCCAAGTTGTTATCATGGACCTCCATTAGATGGGTAATAAATACATAAACAAGTAGTAGATTCTCAAAACATGATAAAGGCCGGACCTTTACCTCAATTCTGCATGGCTATCGTCGGGCTCCCCCCAACCCTAGAAGTGGGTGGACTACTCGCGCTTCATCGCAACCTCAGACATTGATTGATGAAAAGAAACTAATTGCATTAAACCAAACTCAAGAAAGTACAAACCAAACAAAGCCGGATCACTCTCGCTCTCCTGCTCCACTCGGCCTCTCTCTCTCTCTCTCTACTCTTCTACTAATTGCTGTGTGATTGAATGAATAAAAAACCAGCCCCCTAAGGCTTTATTTATAGCCTTCTAATCCTTGCTATTCAAGGATAGAAATCTCTATCTATATCTAAATCTATATCTAAAAGCTTAATGATAAATAAATGCAATAAAGGAATTAAATCCAAATAGGAAATTATATCTAAAATAGGTAAATCTTCCATGTGTTGATAGGTCTTGATAGATGTTGATAGATCTCGGATATCTCGGACTCCTTCGGCCCCAAGGAAAGCCAAACCACATCGGACAGCAAACAGCGTAACGCGGCTTCGGACACGGCGCTCGTCGATCTCGACCAGGGCTAGTCGATCTCGAGTAGGACTGGCGTTGACTTGGGCTGACTGGCTCGGGTAGCTCTGATCGACAAGGCTCAGACTGGTGCTCCTTGGCTCCTCGATCTCGACTAGCTGTACTCGAGATCGAGTAGAGTTGGCTCGGCTTCTCCGTCCTCGGCTTCTCGACTTGGCACAGCTCGTCGACTCCGGACATGGCGTCGAAGTGTGGTCGATCTCGACAAGAGTTACTCGAGATCGAGTTGGCTTCCGGAGTCGGGTTGTCTCTGACTCAGTGTCCTCGATCAGCTCTGCTCGACCAGGTATGCTCGGATAGCCTTTGTCGAGATCGAGTAGATGTACTCAAGATCGAGTAGAGTTCTCTCAGCTTTCTGCTCTGTTCTTGAAACGCACTTTCCCGAGTCCTCGTTCATCGGATTGACGCATATGACCATGCGTTGGAAAGCTCTTTCCGAGGGCTACAACTCTCATGAAGACATCAAAGCTTTGTTCAAAACGAAGAATGGTGAAAAATGGCCTTTTCTCCAGCTGCACCATTCTTAGCTTCTCCATGAGTTTCCTATAAGCTCCAAAGTGCGTCCGATTTCTACGAAATATAACAAAAACTTGTGTAGACCTCCATATATTGCAAATAAGTGTAAACTACACAGATTCTGTATTATTCTAACCCAAATGCATGCAATGTATGCAGAAATCGATATAAAAATAAGTGTAAAACATGGCAAATTAGGCTCACAACAGTCGTTGCTAAAGTGGTTGCCAGGGTCATTGCTAATATTGTTGCTAAGGTTGTGGGTAACGCCAGTTATCTTACCATTGCTATTTTGGAGGCTAATTTCGTGTAGCATATTTTTTAGTCTGATATATATATATATATATATATATATGATACGAAAAATATTCATAAAAGTCATAATTAATGTGACTATAGTACAGCAAATGAAACAGTCATCCAATACAACAACAATAACAGAAGTCTAGACCGAAGTAGTTCGACAGCAAACGACACAAATTGAGCCGGTCATAGTTTTCGACATTCCAGAAGGGAAACATCCAAATCCAAACAGTTATAAGGCACAAGCAAAACAACAAAAGTCTTAACCACCACATTGCACTGAAGCCTGCTTACTTTGATTTTGATGGGCGTTTGCCCTTGTAGAAATCCATCATGGTGCCAATAAGCGTCTCCTGCATTCGATCTCCAAAGGATGTCATCTCTTCCCTAAGATTTGTGGCCACCTGTGTCTGCGCTTGATCCCCAACTCCACCATTTCTTTTCTCAAGTCTTCCTTGATTGTTGAGAGTTCAGACATCATGCAGTCCTTCAAATTGCTAGAATCAGCTGCAGAATGGTAGCGACCAGTGCGTGGATAATTGCCTGACTGCAAGATGGGTTGCGACTCCGATCCCATGCCGTGAACCCGGCCTTTCTTCGCACCACCTGTTGCCTTGAGCCAAAGTTGATTCGTATCAATTGAATGGGATCCATTATCAGAGACTGCATCATCATCCAATGTTTCTTCTTCAAGCAGCTGGTCATACTTGTCCTATAAAAGGAATGGAAATGAAATAAACAACCAAGTATCTTATAACATAAATACTTGCTTTCATTATCTAAGTAGATTGTAATGCAATTGACAGCACAACAGATCCCAACATTATATCCAAGTATAAAACACATGCACAACCAGTGGAAGTAGCATCACATTATATCCAAGTATAAAACTCATGCACAACCAGCTGGTCATACTTGGTGCTTTCTAACTTACCACAAACCAGTGGAAGTAGCATCACATGAATTAACCTATAGCCAACTATAAAACACATGCACAACAACAACTAAGAGATGACAGTTCCAGTTCCTGATGACCCAACATTTTGATTTGGAAGAGACAACAACAGTAGCAGTTCACATGCAGTAACACCCTCCCCCAGTTCAGAAACAAAACAATAATACAGTAGCTAAGTAAATCAAAGAGGACAATACCAAATACCAGTTTTAGCCAAACATGAAACACGTGTACAACAAGAAAAGAGGACAACACCAATGATACATCATTTGGGTTTGTAACAGACAACAACATTACGATATGAAATGCAATAACAACAAGGCCAGTTTAGATTGTGGACATCAAACAACAAAAAACATTAAGAAAATAAAGGGTCAGTTAAAAATGAAGTTACCACAGTTTCTTGGCATTGAGCGCCCGCCCAAGAACCATCTCTTTTTTTGTGACACCTTTCAAAGGTCTACTTTGGTGTGGGCTCCTTTCCAAGCTCCTTCTTCTGTGAAAACAGAAAATTAGTTTAGATAACTAGGTAAATAAAATGCATAGACAGTAAAAGGGAAAACAAGAGGAGGACAGAGGACATATAGTGCATACAAGCCGATCCTTGATTACGGTTGTGGAAACCGAACTGCCACTGAAAATTGGACTGCCCCTCTCTACTGCTATAGCTCTGTTCTTCTTGTTCACTTCAGATTGGTGTAGAAACTTGTCCTCCTTTCTCCATGCCTCCCACATTTTCACCCATATACATTGCCTTACCCACGTATGCTTTTTTTTGTTCTTCCAGTGCGTGCCTTCCCAAAAACGTTCCTTAGGTGGTCCCCTCCCCTAGTGTTGAAAGCCTTGCGAACGATTGAATCTGGGTATATGTTTTCATCCCATGTACACCGATGCTGAACATATTGAGAAATAATGAGCCGGTATATATACATTATGTATTAAGTCAAATAAAAGTAATAAAAGTATCAAGTTATGTAATTGTTTTATACCTTGAACATCCCCCACCATAGCTCCACTGTTGGTTTAGGAACATCACTCCAACGTATGTATGGGCCATCAAAATGTGAATGAATAATCTGCGTCAGGACTCCAAATGCAGGATTGGTTGCATCGAATCTTCATCAAGTCATACAGAGAAAATAAGAGATGTATTAGCATTGGTCACTTGCTCAACACACATATAATAAATGGCTAATAATATGAATCCAATCATACAAGTATTTATACTAGCATTAGTTGAATGAACACATAACACACTAACACATGAAAACCAAACCTAAATAACAAGATAAGCACCCTAGCACTTGAAAACCAACCCAAACCAAACCAAAGCAACAAATGAAAACCAAACCAAATGAAATAACAACAGAGGTTGAAATAACAACAAATGAAAACCAAACCAAAGTAACAGAGGTTAACTACATAAGCACCCTAACACATAAGCAACAAGGGTTACTTGATCGTTCAACAGATGAAAACCAAACTCACATAGAAACACATAAGCTCTAATCAGAAGCACATGACAACAAACAAATACAGACAACAGCAGATGGACACTTAAACTTCAACTCTTATAAATACAAATAGACAAGCAACACCAACTATAACCCCTAATCAGTAAACATAACCCCTAATCAGAAGCACCATAACACATGAAACACATAAGCACCCTAACAATGATCATTCAACAAACATTGATCATAAGCAACAGACATTGAACTTTTAATTGGAAATTCAGAAAATGAAAAAATGTAAGAAGAGAAACTTCCATCCCACTTACGTTCCATTAACAAGCTGAATTGAAACTTTTCTGTTCCACCTGGAAGATTTCTCACTTCCGGCGGCATCTGAGTCGTCCTTGTTTTCAGAAGCTGGTTTCTCTGTCTCTGAGGATGACTCATCTTCATTGTTGTCTGATACCAGTGCGGGTTGAGATTGGGAGGTCGGCAGAGTTGCCGCCGAGGATGTAGAGGCCCCAGGTTGAGAGGTAGTGGGTTGGGCGAGCGCAGAAGGTTCGGAGCTCACCGCTGGGGAAGGGGAAGTCACCGGTGGGGAGAGGGCAGTGGGTCTTTTCCTTGGGTTGGTATTGTTCAGTGAGGGTTGAGACGGCGTGAGGGCAGGAGATCTCACCGGTGGGGAGGGGGCAGTGGGTCTTTTCCTTGGGTTGGTATTGTTCAGTGGGAGTTGAGACAGCGTAACGGGAGGAGATATCACCGGTGGGGAGGGGCAACTGGGTTGAGGTCTCCAGGGTGATGCTGTGGTAGGGGGCAGTGGGTTGACCGGCGGAGTTGGCGCATGGGTTAGCAGTGGAGAGGGGGCAGTGGGTTGAAGTTTTCAGGGCGACGATCTAATAGGAGGGCGTGCTGGCGGTTTGGCCGCAGTGGGAGGGTTAACCGATGGAGAGGGTACAGTTGGTTGATGTCTCCGAAGTGAAGCCCTGGTAGAAGAGGCAACCATTGGAGCGGTCGTCCCTGGAGAGGAAGCAACTGGTGGAGAGGTCGGCCGTACTGGCTTCATCGGTGCACTGGTCGGGGCCAGTGGTGGTCTGGAGCCTGCATTATTGCGAGAAGACCTCCGGGGTGCACCTCCTCGCATGATTGAGAGAGAAGAGAGAGATTGAGAGAGGAGAGAGTTAGGGTTTCTCAAATTCGGAGGATGGAGAGGGCGCTTGAGAGATGAGAGAGTTAGGCTAGGGTTTGTGAAATGTGGATAGTGATTGAGAGAGGAGAGAGTTAGGCTTTTTCTGAATTGGGCATATCCGAAATTTGGATTTTGGACTTCCCTCCCAATTTTTCACTTTCCCTCCCAAATTTTCACTTTCAGAAATTTGTACAAGGCATTCGATATATAAACACAAGTCATTATATATATACAAATCACAATTGAAAACAACACCATTAAATGAATCATTATATATACAAATCACAATTGAACACAACACCATTAAATGAATACTTTAGGTAATTTTCATAATTACATAAGAAGCATTTGTAATATACAATTGATTATCCCTACATATATATACATATATATATATATATATATATATATATATATATATATATATATATCAATTAAATTCCTAAAGTTTTTTCAAAAGAAAGGTTTGAAAAGTTACTTTAGGTTTTATATTAATTAAGTATAAAATCTTATACATTTTATCGAGATTCCACGATCGAAACAAAGTATCTTGATCTCTACATTAATTGAATACTCAACACTCCACATATATATGTACGTTGATCGAAACTACCTCGACCAAATGAACTATCTCGGTGAATGGAGAACAAATGTAAACTCTAAACAATTCAACTCACATTTTGTGAGAACGGAAAAAAGTATCTCGATCACAACACCAAATATAAGAAATGTGCATGAAAAATGCTTTTATTCATTTCAACCCTATAAGAAGCGCATATTTTATGCATAACGAAACAAACTAGCTTGATCACGATCACGTTTGAGGAATGTGTATGAAATGTAAGAATTACGATAACTCGGAAAGAAATGTAAGAATCATATTTACCACTAGAGGTTGGAGGATGAACTATACCACTCGATCGATCTATATATTGAGTGATCTATATTCATCTAACCCTAAAACCTATACCCTAAACCCTAAATCGGAAAACACGCCACATGGACGTCGGAAAACACACGTGGCGTCCATTTTTGCCGCCTTATAATTACAAATAGATAAGCAACACCAACTATATTGATCACCACTCAATCTATTGAGTGATCTACCTTGATCTAAAACCTAACCCTAACCCTAAACCCTAAACCATAATCCTAACCCTAAACCCGAACCCTAACACTAACCCTAAACCCTGATTTTTTTTTCCAATTGCACCTACTGTACGTTGGAGAAATTACCATTTCGCCATGTCATAATTTTTTTTTACAATTTTTTTTATAGAGGAAAATGAAAAAACGAAGATTGGCCGGAGAGAAATGTGTAGAGACGAACTAAGCTTGGCCGGAGAGATCTAGCAGTTACAGAAGAGAAGAGTCGACGACGAAGGGTTGGTGACGTACAACAAAGGGCAAAGGCTTTCTAAGGATGACGGAGGGTTGGGGACAATAAACCTCATCCATGAAATCAAATGCTCGGAGAAGAGTTGACAATAAAGCTTCAATTGAAAGGTGCAAGCATGGCTTCCCTGCGAGATTGCAAACTTGCAAATACACTAGAAATTCAGGAAGACAATTTTATGTTTGTCCATTATGGAAGGTATGATTTCAATATTTCGTTTATCTCCCAAGTTCGATCGAATTTGAATTTTGGCTTTTCGAATTGGGGAAACTGTTAGGGTTTTCGAATTTGATTTCAATTTTAGGGATTCCACTGTGGATATCAAACTGGCATTTCGAATTCGTATTGATTTTGTACAAGTTTTCAAAATTTATTTGAATTGGGGAATCTGTGAGGGGTTTCGAATTTGATTTCCACTATCAAGATGGTGTATGCATACGTACTGTGGTTGTGATTTTGTGTTAGATTTGCTATGTTTTCCATTATCGCCTTGAGTTTGTACAGATTTTCTCAGATTTTCTCAGATTTCATGAATTGGAGAATGAAAGTATTGTGTATGCATAATATGGTTGTAGAATGAGTTTTCTGTCAGTTTGATATCGCACTGGTGTATGCATAAAATGGTTGTGTACATCTTTTAGATAACCTAGCTTGTATGAGTTTTTGTCATAAGAGAATTGCTTCATATTTGCTTCATATATGCATGTTCATATTTGCTTCATATTTGGTAGACTGTTAGAAGATAATTGCTCCATATTTGCTTCATATTTGGTAGACTGTCATAAAACTTTACTGTCATAAGGCTTTTCTGTCAGAAGAGGTGTATATATGCATAATATGGAATTGTAGAATGTATACATCTTTCAGATATGCTTACATAATTTGATCTGGCTGGAAAATGCTTATTTGTAGACTGTTGGTTTCATAATCTGTGTTAAACCAGCTCAGAGTTAGTTAGAGGAGCTGATGTTATCATTATTCTGTTATAACAGAAAGAAGGCTATGTACAACAGCACCTGTGTGTGCTCCTTCCTCTATAAATACATCTCTCCATGTATCATTCCAAACTGTTTTACAAAGAATAAAAATTATGTATGTTTGAGAGTTCAGCTTATTCCCTTTCTATTCAATCTGAGTGGTCTTGAGAGTTTGATGATGTTGATTCATAGCTTAGTAGAATAATAATCTGGGTGGAAAATGATTTCATAATCTGTAAGAAAATTGCCTTCGTCAAACTGCATCAGATTGTTGGTTTGATATTTTGTTTTACTTCTTTGCAGGAAGATGAAAAATGCACCCAGTTTAGATGGTTGGATGCTCATGACACTAACAAGAGCATGAAGATCTAAAGAGAGAGTTATGGTGTTGTTATCACAAATGAAGATCATGGACCCTCAGAATTTTTTAAGTTGAGCTCTGATTTTGCGAAGATTCAAAGGGAGAATGTAGTGCCGAAAATCGTAGTAGGTGTCATGTTGATTATCTTGTTCATTGTGTTGGTGAAAATTTGAAGAGATGTATTAGCATTATGTCTTAAGGGAATTGTGTTGGTGTAAAATTGAAAATATTAGTAGCTTCCATGTTGTCATCAGTAGAATGAAGCTTTTATCTATATATGTAAAACTCAGACAGCAGCCAAATAAAGCTGGAAGATTTACTCATGGCATTTCTGATTGCATTCTACACATTTCTGATTTACTCATGGCATTTTTAGCTAATTAATAATTAAGGATATCAAGCAGCTAGCAGATTTTTTGTTACAGAAAATAAAATCTGATGCAGTTTGACGAAGTCAATAAAACAAACAGCTAGCAAGCGTATCACACATGAATGATCTCGCAAGATTGTCAATCAGAACAATCTTCATAGCTTGTTGTGGCCTCAAAGACATTCTCTTCTTGTTGAACATGAAACTCATCCTCGACGTGGTCAAGCCCCACAGCGTCGGTGTCCTCACAGACTTCGGTTGCACCTGAAGGATCTCGCAAGGTTGTCAGCGAGTTGTCCACTTCTATGTTGATGGACAATTCCGGGGTGATGACTTCATCCGACTGGTAAGCATCTACGGCAGTTTGGCCCTCGGCATTCCATCGTTGTTCAATCCGGTTGCGAGGCCTTGTCTTGCACACATGCCACCATTCCATACGCTCCCGTGTGGCTCCTGGATATTGAAGATAATAAACCTGAAGTGCTTGTTGTGCGAGGATAAAAGGCTCATACCTTCTATACAGTTTCTTCTGATTGATTTCGACAAACTGGTAGATTGGATGAACTTGTGTCCCACGTGTCATTGGATCAAACCATCGACACCTGAACAGGACAACATTCAGCGGATGATCAAGTGCACTAGGGTACTCAAGCTCGATGATTTCTTCGAGGAGACCAAAGATATCCGATTCAAGACTCGCGTAGTTGGACCCTCGAACACAAACCCCACTATTCATTGTAGATTTCCCAGCACCATGTAGCAGAGTGTGGAACTTATACCCATTGGAGAAGTATGTTGGCCAAGAAATCGTTTTCACGTTAGGACCCCATGCCAAACTCCACAGCAGCTCTCCATGACCAATTCCATTTCCTCTATCTAAGGCCTACAGAACACATTTATACACATCTATGAAGCTTAAACATATGAACAAATTAATGTAAGCATTTAGATAGTTTAATAAAACTTACATAATTCTTAAACCAGTTCGCGAATTCATTTTCAATGAGGTCATCTCCAACATTATCCCCCATGGCAGTCTCAAAGATCCTACCATAATAAAGTTGAGCAAGATAAATAAATATATTTACATACTTATATATATATATATATATATATATATATATATATATATATATATATATATATATATATATATATATATATATATATATATATATATATATATATATATATATATATATATATATATATATAAGCATAAACAAATATATGTGTTTTTCCTTACTAGATGTATGGTTGCACCTCCGGACAGTTGAGCAACACGTATGTGTGTGCGGCCCTCCACTCGTCTTCTTCCGTCAACCATCGTATTTGCTGCTTCCCACTACCCTTGTCGGGATAATTGAAAATAGAGAAAGCACAATCGTCGTCGTCAACGATGTCGTTTCTCGATGGTCTCCTCAACCTTGATGGAACATGTGAAAGGAAGTAGTGTACGGAGACGTAAGCTATCTCTTCCCGTAAGTATGCCATCACGATCGACCCTTCCACATTACTCTTTTGAACGATCTTTCGTTTCAACTGGAATAGATGTCTCTCAAACGGATACATCCATTGATAATGAACTAGTCCACCTATAAGGGCCTCATACGGCAAATGGACAATGAGATGCTCCATTGAGTCAAAAAATGATGGCGAGAAGATAGGCTCCAACTTACAGACCAACAAAGGAATCATTAATATGAGCTGCTCCATCACAGACACTAATAATGTCGAGGAACAAATTGTTTCGAAGAAGATACTCAACCCAGTTAAAGGACCCCATATAGATGGATGCAATAACTCTTTGAAAGCAATCGGCAGGAGTCTCTCCATAAACACGTGACAGTCATGGCTCTTCATCCCTCCGAGGCTACAGTCGTCACTCTGAACACATCTTCCTATATTAGAACCATAACCATCAGGAAATTAAACGGTCCTCAACCATTGACCCACCTTTCTCTTCGCCTCTCTTGCCAGTGTATATATTGCTTTCTGTTTTACACCCTTGTAGTCATCATCTACCTCCAACTCAGGTCGATCACAATATAGGCGAAGGTCCTTCCGAGCATTCAAGTTATCCTTTGTCTTACCAGGGATATCCATGACAGTGTTGAAAACATTGTCAAACACATTTTTCTCAATGTGCATAACATCGAGATTGTGTCGGATTAGAAGGTCCTTCCAATATGGAAGTCTCTAGAAGATGCTTTGTTTTGTCCACTTATGGGAAACCCCATACTCATCACACTGGAAGGAAGGATCCTCCATGACTGTTGGCAAATCACGGACCCGCTCCCAAATCTGCTCCCCCGATAGCAATGGTGGTGGCAATGCTATTTCCATATGTCCTTTGTAGAAGTCCTTCTTATTTCTACGGAATGGATGAGAAAGATCTAAGAATTTTCGATGACAATCGAACCAACAAGCCTTCCGTCCATCAGATCCTGCTTCCATACAAATCGGACAAGCCAACTGACCAGCAGTGCTCCATCCGGACAACATAGCATATGCAGGGAAATCATTGATGGTCCAAAGTAAAGTTGCACGCATAACAAAGTTCTCTCTCCTCGAGGCATCATAGGTGACGACACCAACAACTCACAACTGCATCAACTTATCAATAAGAGGTTGGAGGCAAATGTCAATCAACTTATTTGGGTTTCGAGGACCTGGCACTATCAACGACAAAAACATGTGCTCGGTTCTCATGCACAAATGCGGTGGAAGATTGTAAGGAGTAGTGACAATCACGGGCCAACATGAATAATTCTGACCAGAGTTGTTAAATGTAGCAAAACCATCCGTGCATAAGCCCAAACGAATATTACGAGGCTCGTAGGCAAAATCAGAATGCTTTGTGTCTAACCTCTTCCATGCTACTCCATCTGAAGGATGACACATCATTCCCTCCTCTGTTACGTGTTCTACATGCCAAGTCATCTGGATGGCTATCACCTCGGAAGCATATAGTCTCTGTAGCCTCGGAGTTAAAGGCAAGTAGAATAAAACCTTATGTTCCCGACGCTTCCCTGTAGCACTAACAACATATCTTGCATGACCACAACACTTGCATGATTCTTCATTCGCCTCACTCTTCCAATACAACATACAACCGTTGGGACACATTCCTATTCTTTCCACCGGTGGCCCCAAATTTCGAACTATCTTCTCAGTTTCATAGTAACTGGTGGGAATCTTGTGGTCATGAGGTAGCACTCATCGTACAATTGCACAAAACCATTGAACAGACTTTGAGGAACATTATGTTCGCACTTCAAGCTCATAAGTCGGCTCACAAAAGACAATTGTGTATGTGACGTACACCCAGGAAACACTGGTTCATCAGATGCTCTCAACACATCTGCAAACCGTGTGGACAACGGATTAGCCTCCTCGGTTTCTACCGGATCTTCCCTCATTTCATCGACCTCATTAACTTCTTCATCTGGTTGGAATTCAAAACCATCTCCATTATTCGGAACATCGTCGACATTAATATATGGGCTAAACCATGACGGAGGAACAAAGCTTGGCCCTGCAACATCAAATATCATCCTCTGTTCTGCAGTTAACTTATCGTACATAGCCCAGTGGTTGCCCCTACCATTTGCTCATGGTAAGGAGGTGAAATAGTTTCACCATGTGCCGTCCAACGATGATAACCGACTATAAACCCACGATTATATAAATGCGCCTTCACAACATCTACTTTCTCAAATTTGCAATTCACACATTTCCGACATGGACACTTTATCTTACCTTCATCGACGTAATGCACTTGACTACAAGCAAAATTTATAAACTGATCAACTCCTGCATAGTATGCAGGCTTCAATCCTTCACAATCCGACAAGTACATGTCATACATCCATGTACAATCATCATCCATTTTATCAAATTCTCAATCAACATGTATGGTACATATGCACACATTATAAATTAATTGAACATTCCTAAATTTCCAATTCATTATAAGTACACATATATTACAAATTCAACATTCCCTAAATTTCCAATGCAACCGTAGGTACATATATATAAACATTTACAAAAACCCACTTTCAAATAACTACCTAGCTATAGAATATATAACGTATTATATATTAATTACCCATACATATATATGACGTACCAATATATATATATATATACTCTCCTGAAATTAAGTTCAAAAAGAATAATATAGTGTAATATGTAAGTTAATTAAGACAAAAATTATAAACTTACCTCGTACTGAGTATGCAGGTTCAAGTTGAAGAGAAGCAAGTCATGTGTGTCCTTCTCTTTGAATTGCAAATGGAAATGTTCAATTCACCCAAGCTAGAAGACAAACATGTGGGCCGGCATCCGGTGTCGGGTCTGGCTGGGGTCCTGATGTACTGCTAGCCAGCGGTGTCTCTGTTTGGTGGCGCTTGACATCTGGTTGTAGTCTATGTTGTCCCCAACGTATTAGGATTAGGTTCGTTTGTTCGCCTAGATTTGCTGCTTTTCACTTTTGTATTGCACCTTTACTATTTTATGTTGTATTTTTGTTGTTTGTTTGACGGCCCTCCGTCTGCCGACTTTGTCGGCCACTCGAGGTGTCAGGCCTATCTGACCCTCGAATTCTTACTTATTCAAAAAAAGAAAAACCTTTGAAACGATGGAGAACGCGCTATTACACGCGCGCCCAACTCCCTTTCCCAAACCCTTCCTCCGACCCCTTGCTCATGCAAGCTTGTCCCCGAAATCGCCTCGTCTTGGCTTTTTCTGGCAAATTCCTCTTTAAATTCGGGTTATATTCTCCCGGTGCCATGTTTTGGAGCTCAAATCTGGGGCCAAACCTCAAATTACTGTCATAAATCTCGCCGCCCCTTGTCCCAAACCCTACTTCAGGGTGGAATCGATTCTGTTTTTCTCTTGGGTTAGGCGCAATACTGGCCTCTTCTCAAGCAAGTTGATGTTGGGAAGGAGGGTTGATATCCCTGTCAGGCGGGACTTCAGAAAGAGGAAGAGGTGTTCTCGTTTCTGGTGGGGGAGGCGCTCGGCTTGCTCCTAGTGGCGTGTTGCCTGTCTCTACCGTGGTTGTTGGGGGCGGTTGGGGTGCTCGGTGGGTGCTTGGGTGGTGAGCTGCCGAGTTCCTATCCCAATTCGGTGTTGTGTGTTCTGTGGTTGGGTGTCGGTGGTGTTGCTCAGTCGGGGTTCATCTTGTGCGGTTGTGGTGGAGATTTCTTCTACCTTCTCTACTTTGGTGGCTCTATCGCTAGTGTCCAGGTCCATCTGTACATTCTATTCTTTGTCTGTTTTTAATTGCATTGTAATGCCCAGGAAACTCACCTCCTTTGGTGGTTGAAAAACTTGGTGTTAGAGGCTTATGTCTCTTCACTCTGTACCCCCGATTTTCGGGCCCTATCAAATCTGCGGTGTTTGGGGCTGTTATGGCTCCTTTCCCCAGTTTGAATGAAACTTTGATGCTTATTATCGATGGGTTTGTTATACTGAAGTTGGCTTTGGCTATGGATATCCTATTAATAATCAATGTCAACGGTTCTTGTTTATTTGCCAGAACTCATCTATTTCGGATCTATTTCCCTAGTGATGCAAATTAGGGTCCTACGAGGTTTTTATTTATTTTGAGCACTTTCTGCAGTACTCGGAAGCTAGGAAATTGGTCCGATTTGGATGTTGGACAAATGACCTTTAGGTCTGTTAAACTTCTTGGTAAAATTCTCTATGAGGTTCTACTTAAGTATGTTCATACTAGTCTTGCTGATTCGGTTTATATGTCTATTGTTGCTCTTCATGTTTTCCGCATTTGGGCTCATGGGTTTGAGCAGCTAGATATATTTGCATGTTATCCTTCCGCTCCCGAGTACTGTAGTTATGTCGTCCGGGTCGGGATAACCTCATCCCTGTTGAAGAGCATGCACACAAAAATCTTCTCAATTGACACTTTGTATTACTTAATCTTGGTTCCTTGGCAATTTCTGTTTGCTTTTACTGTTTTGTGCCACTCCTGTGAAATGATCTGGGAAATTTTGGTTGCAAAGCTTGGTGGTTGTTCTTATGTTTGTAGAAACACTTTGCTGTCATGTGCTTTCAATCGTTTGAGGACGGTCTCTTCACTTCTTTGTTCAACGGATGGCCAGGCTTGGTCCTTGTCCTCTTGTCTAATCGTTGTCGTTATGCTGCGTATTAAGCATCGTCCTTGCATCACTGGGTTTGTTTTATTAATGATTCATTATCCTGGTTGTGGAATGATCCATCCTATTTTATCATGGTTAGCAGTTATGTACTTGGTTGTTTACCTATTGATCGATAACTATTGTGGCTTTAATTTAGGGGTCATGATTGGCCTAATGGCATGTGGCCTTCATCAATGTCGTAGCTGCCACTTTGAAATTAAAGATTGGACTTGGCCATTTTTAGCACCTAGTGGTGTTTATTTGGTTATGGAAAAACGGCTAATAAGCAAATTGTATTCATCATTCAAACTGGTAGTACCTTTGCCTTTCGATATGAGGACTCTTACACTTTTTCGACTGGCTGCAACATACTACTCTATGGTTAGTAAACCACTCGCTTTATCTGTTCATTCCACCGCTTGGGTTGCTGCTAGTTTAGGTATCCAGTTTTTGTTCTACATTAAACAACTTAATTGTAACTTTGTAAGTTTATGCTCCCAGTTAGCGTGGCTGGGTCGCCTTTGTTTTTTTTGGGTCCTTCCCAGTCATTGTATCTAGCCGTCTTTGTATGGAGTTGTAAACCCATGGTTTGTAAATTGTATGCAAGCCGACTCGCATTCGATAAAAAAAACTAAGGCTAGGCGCCTACTGCAACCCCCACTCTCAAGTGTTAGTTTACATCACCCTTGGCTATTTAGTGTTGTATCTCGTTATGGTTACCTTCCCCACCAAATCCATTCCGAAAAGCTTTTCGATATGAGGAGTTTTACCTTTTCTCCCCATATCTTATTAGGTTGCTCATTAAAATAAGTTATTGGAATTGCAAAGGCATTCGAAAGAAAACATTCTGGACTGAAGTTGATACTTTGTGCAGAAATGAACACACACAATTATTGGCCCACGCCGAAATAAAGTCGGAATCCTTGCCTGACGGAAAATTATGGAAACATGTAGGGTTCGATATGGCCATTTGGTCTCCTAGCATTGGCTGTTCGGGTGGCCTAGTGACAGGACAAAATCGTCGGATTCCTATCAAAAGAATATCCAAACTAACCAACTAGTATAGCTAGTAAGTCCGGAGTCGATCCACAGGGAACTACCGTTACTTTATGCGTTATAATCACCAGCAAGAGTAAACAAGGGGGTTGTAGAGATGTAAAAATGCAAAGAATTGAAGAAGTAAATAACGGTGATTGTTGTAAACAATGATGAATGAGATGTTTCACCTACGAATCTCAACTTTGGTTCGTCTCCTTGATCATAGTTCTTCCTTCTAGTTGTATATTTTCTATATCCACTCTTATCTTGATTTAAATAGATTATTAGTCCTATGAGTCCTAATAATCCCTTACTCCTAGGCAATCTTAACACGGATTATGGTTTAATCCTAGGAATAGCACTAAGTCTCAAGATATATTAAGCTTATAAGCAATATTAATTCCCTAAAGAACTAACATTTAACCTATAGCCAATTTTTTATATTAACAAGCTTTTCTATGAGATCCACTTAATTGTATTTGCTACTTTGGATTAGGCTTCACAAACATATGAATCAAAACCCTAGAAATGATGCAATTCTAACGAGGTCGCGAATCAAGATAGAATCAACACCATAAGCAATTAAAAGCACAAAGAAATTGAAGTAGATAATAGAAAACAACTAGAATTCCAAACTCACAATTCAACAAAACCAAGTCTTGATCGTAGGCAAAACAAGATGAGCTTAGTTGCTCATACTCCTAAACAACGTCTCTCAATTTTTCAAAGGATCAAAGATTCCTAAAACCATCTAAAATAAGTCTTTAAAAACCTAAGAATACCGTCATAAAAACCTAGAAAGTATTTTCCAAAGATAGGCCCAACTTAAGAGGATAGAAAATCGGCGCTGAATCCAGCCTAGGAAAACCGTGGGTGAGGCCGCGACCCGGCCGCGGGTGCTGCCCAAAATCGGTGTTCTGCTGAAATGGTCGCGGGTGCCGTTTTTCCTCTTGTATGCACTTTACCTCTTCCTTGTGCGCTTCCAACTTGCTTCTCTAGCTCGTTCCTTGCCTCCATATGATCCATATGACTCTCATGAATGACCTCCTCGCTTCTTCGAATCCAAAATCTGCAATTACTCGCTAAACTTGTGTAGATTCTGCACTTAAGTATCAAATGAGCAAACAAGTAAACTAACCCTTTAAAATGCAATATATACATCTAAATGACCTTAAAACTACTCTATAATGCCTATCTAAATATGCATTATCAAACTCCCCCACACTTAGCCTTTTTCTTGTCCTCGAGCAAAACAAAACATTTATGAGTCATTCATCCCACAAACACAATCCTTCATGCAATAGCCTCATCAAAAGCAACATCTCATCAAAGTGCAAACATAGAAAAGGCAAACAAATGTCCTAGCAAGTATTTATGTAATCAAGTAACCCGCATGCTTACACATCCAACCTCACTGGGAATAAAGTGTTTTCGCTCTCACTCAAGTGTTTAGGTTTATCAATTAACACTCATACTCTATCCAAAATGCAACTAAGCTACATAAGAATTGAAATTGGATCACAATCTCCACCGTGGATGTCATTACCAGCAAAAATCATCATGAGGTCTTTTTATGGAGTGTAATGGGGCAAAGGTAGAAAACATAAGGTATGGAACAATTTAGGCCATGTGGTGCTCATAATCTGGGAGCTAAGGAATCAACCAAATCACAATACCACTCATAAACTCATACCATAACTCTACAATAATACAACTCCATTATCAAGCATATAACTTTTCAACCCATACTCAACTCATTCCTTTATTCATTTTTTTCTTCTTTTGTTTTTTTTCTTTTTTTTCATAAACTAAAACTAAGATGCAAAGCATTAAGATGCAACACATGAATATTATGCAGAATAATTTAAACATGCTCGATATGCAATGCAACCTACTATGTAAACTAATCCCCTCCCCCACACTTGAAACTTTCATTGTCTCAATGAAATTAAAACAACAAAAATTAGAACGAACAAGGGAGGAGAAAAGTAAAACTCACGTGCTCACTGGTATGGCGGAGGTGGAGGTGAAGCACGAAAGAAAGAGCGTCGAAAACGAATGAAGAGGAGGCTACAGGCTGAGGCCGCGGGTGCTGCCCCCTGGGCCGCAGGTGCTGCCATTCCAGAACCCTCCCCAATATTGGTGGCGGGTGCGGTTTCAGTGTTGTTGCCCAGATTTGCCGCGGCCGCTGCCTTTCCAAAGCGTTGCCTTTCCTACCTTCTTTGTTCTCCCCCCTGAAAGGTTAGTCTAACATGGCGGAAAACAACTTCCTAAAATCTACGACGATTCTAATTATGCTAAGAAAAATGAAAAATTAATATAGAGAAGAAAACTTATAGTCTACTTACCTCGGGTTGCCTCCCGAGAAGCGCCTTTGTTTCTCGCCCTTGGCTTGGCTTTGTGTTGAAGCTTAAGGCACTAATCAGACATAGTCAAAGCCCTCAACAGCCTGTCAAACTCTTGTACACAACTAACAAACAAGCATGCACTACATACAAATAAATTGAAACTAAATAATAATACATTTAAGAATCGTTTTGACTTATTGTATTCATGAGCTTGACTACCCACAGAGGGTATATAATACCACCAATTTAGTTCTATTGGTGGCTTGTCAAAGTAGCAGTCAAATGAATCAACATATCCACCAATATTCTCTCTAGTGAAGGAGAAAACCTTTACCTTCTCTATAGCCTCAACATTAGGCTCTGGACCTGATTCATCAATGGGCGAGCTAGGGATGATCTCGTCAGATGAAGTGTCTTCTTCTTCTATCTTCTCAATGTGATTTTCCACAATGACCTCAAGAGGTGCAACAGAGGTCTCAACGATTTGAGATACTGGAGGAAGTGACTCGTTCTCCGCACATTGATAATCCATGTAGCAGAAAAATTCCCACATCTCCGAGAGTCCCATATCTAATAAACCTCCATCACTCAGGCGCTCGGCAACACTCCGTGTCTCAGAAGTCATGCCATCAAAGATGCATAGAAGCACTTCCCTTGTACTACCTTGATAACCCCATGAACAAAGATCATTAATGTACTCCTGGAATCTGATGAAGTATTGATGAAAACTCTCTCCGTCTAACTGCAATAACCTCACCATCAACATAGGTTAGTAGCACGAGTGCAGACCATGTAAGTGGTCCACACAAGGTTAGTAATTAAACACACAAAGTAAACAAATAATAGTTCCCCGGCAACGGCGCCAAATTTTGACAGGATAAAATCGTCGGATTCCTATCAAAAGAATATCCAAACTAACCAACTAGTATGGCTAGTAAGTCCGGAGTCGATCCACAGGGAACTACTGTTACTTTATGCGTTATAATCACCAGCAAGAGTAAACAAGGGGATTGTAGAGATGTAAAAATGCAAAGAATTGAAGAAGTAAATAACAGTGATTGTTGTAAACAATGATGAATGAGATGTTTCACCTACAAATCTCAACTTTGGTTCGTCTCCTTGATCATAGTTCTTCCTTCTAGTTGTATATTTTCTATATTCACTTTTATCTTGATTTAAATAGATTATTAGTCCTATGAGTCCTAATAATCCCTTACTCCTAGGCAATCTTAACACGGATTAAGGTTTAATCCTAGGAATAGCACTAAGTCTCAAGATATATTAAGCTTATAAGCAATATTAATTCCCTAAAGAACTAACATTTAACCTATAGTCAATTTCGTATATAATCAAGCTTTTCTATGAGATCCACTTAATTGTATTTGCTACTTTGGATTAGGCTTCACAAACGTATGAATCAAAACCCTAGCAATGATGCAATTCTAACGTGGTTGCTAATCAAGATAGAATCAACACCACAAGCAATTAAAAGCACAAAGAAATTGAACTAGATAATAGAAAACAACTAGAATTCCAAACTCACAATTCAACAAAACAAAGTCTTGATCGTAGGCAAAACAAGATGAGTTTAGTTGCTCATACTCATAAACAACGTCTCTCAATTCTTCAAAGGATCAAAGATTCCTAAAACCATCTAAAATAAGTCTTTAAAAACCTAAGAATACCGTCATAAAAACCTAGATAGGCCCAACTTAAGAGGATAGAAAATCGGCGCTGAATCCAGCCCACGAAAACCGTGGGTGAGGCTACGACCAGGCCACGGGTGCTGCCCAAAATCGGTGTTCTGCTGAAATGGCCGCGGGTGCCGTTTTTCCTCTTGTGTGCACTTTGCCTCTTCCTTGTGCGCTTCCAACTTGCTTCTCTAGCTCGTTCCTTGCCTCCATATGATCCATATGACTCTCATGAATGACCTTCTCACTTCTTTGAATCCAAAATCTGCAATTACTCGCTAAATTTGTGTAGATTCCACACTTAAGTATCAAATGAGCAAACAAGTAAACTAACCCTTTAAAATGAAATATATACATCTAAATGACCCTAAAACTACTCTATAATGCCTATCTAAATCTGCATTATCACCTAGGTGTTTTATGGAAATCCCACCAACTGTTAAATGAAACCTTATCAATTTTGTTTCATTTTCCTAGGATAATTGGACTACGTTATGAAAATATTAATGACAATCTCATGATCCCTCTCTTGTTCGTATACGCTCCTCCTGACCCTCGGGATAAGGACCCGTTCTGGACCGAGTTTACAACAATTGTAAACGATTCTCCCATACCTTGTATCGTTATGGGGGATCTAAACGAAATCCTGTGTAGTGGGGATAAACGTGGCGGCGTTAACACTCATCCGGCTAGGTTCACACGACTCCTTCATTTCAAGAATATCTGTTCTCGATTGGATTTGCCAACCTTCAGAAACCCTTTCACATGGAGAAAGTCTCCGGAGGCCACAGATAACATCCACGAAAAATTGGATCGCATATTTGTTCATCACCAAATTCTTCATAAACTACCCAATCTCATCACTAAAAACGGTGCGTTTTCTTCTTCGGACCATTGCACTATAACAATTACACTAGGCTGTAGCACCACCTTTAAAGCACCTCCCTTCAAATTTGAGAACACCTGGCATCAGCGTAAGGACTTCCGTAATATTGTTAAACAATCCGAGCGCGCTTCTTGCCCAGGTTCTGCAATGTTTCAACTAATTTTCAAGCAAAAAATCCTCGAGCAAAAAGCTAAAGATTGGAACAAGCACTCATTCGGAAACATTTTTCGTCAACTTCAGGAAGTGGAGAACGACTTGCTACAAATCCAATCAGTTGTTCCTGTAAGTAACTATCCTGCTAATAACGGTAAAGAAAGTCGCCTTTTACAGAAAAGAGAAAAACTGTTACTATTTCAAAAAAAACATTTTGGAATCAAAGAGCTAAAACAAAAAATCTTAAGCTTACAGATTCTAACACATCCTATTTTCATCGTGTCACTTCGGGCTGAAGACACAGGAAACAAATACGTAACATTACTACTACAGAAGGTACCCTAATAATTGGAGAAGAAAATGTTAGACAAGAAATTAAAAATGATTTTCAATAACGCTTTAATAAGGAAACGATTGACGATAGACTT
Organism: Persicaria maculosa; assembly: GCA_963922045.1. NCBI lineage: Eukaryota > Viridiplantae > Streptophyta > Magnoliopsida > Caryophyllales > Polygonaceae > Persicaria > Persicaria maculosa. The sequence goes on along the minus strand of OY998262.1, from coordinate 42,860,676 downwards.
CTGAATGAAATGACTAACATAATTCACCCTTCAATCTCCCCTGCTGAAAATGAATTCCTTATACGAGTACCAACAAACGGTGAAATTAAGTCCGCCGTTTTCAGCCTTGGGAAAAATAAATCACCTGGTCCCGATGGGATGACGACCAAATTCTACAAGCATTATTGGGATATTCTATGGAATTCAATTATCAAAGCCATTAAAGGTTTCTTCAACTCCGGGAAAATCCTTAAATAAATAAATCATACATTTATCTCCCTACTACCAAAGCAAGATAATCCCTCGACTACTAACCATTATCGGCCTATAAGCTTGTGTTCCAACCTGTATAAAATCATTTCAAAAATTCTAATAGAAAGACTTAAAGTAGTAATTGGTAAGCTCATTCACCCATTACAGGGGGCGTTTGTGTCAGATAGGTCAATTAAGGACAATGTTCTAATATCTCACGAAATCTTCCATTCCTTTCAATCGCGTTTGGGTTGTGAAGGGTGGCTGGCAATCAAACTGGACATGGAAAAAGCGTATGACAGGGTTGATTGGAATTTCACCAAAAAGATTCTTGACAGATTTGGGTTCCACCCTACTTCATTTCCTGGGTTATGGAATGTGTAACAACAGTCTCATATTCTATACTTGTGAATAACGGCCCTACAAATATGTTCTTCCCTTCTAGGGGCCTTCATCAAGGGGATCCCCTTTCCCCGTTTCTATTTATCCTAGGTGTAGAAATATTGGCTCGTCACCTGTCTACTGAGGCAAATAGTAACAGAAGCCCAATTGGTTTCATATTTGGGAGGAATGGACCGAGAATTCCATTTCTATCATTTGCTGATGATATTATCATCTTCTCGAAAGGCAGCTTGGATGCCTGTAGTAGAGTCAAAACTATTATTGACTCCTATTGTAAAGTCTCGGGCCAAAAAGTAAACTACCAAAAATCATGCTTCCAAGCTACTAAAGGAATCACACAGTCCAGACTTCTGGAACTCAATAGTTGCCTAACTATTTCCAACGTCAACTCCTTGGAAAAATATCTTGGATGCCCGATTATTAATTGCAGAGTAACCAAAGAAACTTTCGAAGACATAGTCTGTAAATCTAGAGAGCAACTAAGTAAATGGCGTGCTAACTCTCTATCTCAGCAAGGTCGAGCTATTCTTATAAACTCAAATCTATCAGCCAAACCCCTATATACGATGCAAAGTTTCTTACTGCCATCTTCAATTCATAAAGAACTTGATCAGATTAATAGAACATTTTTCTAGAATAAAGATTTGCAACACCGCCCGCTGATTAGCTGGGATATAGTTTGTAGAACAAAGAAATGCGGGGCATGGGGATTAGAAAATCCAAAGAAATGAATGAAGCACTACAAATGAAACTGCTATGGAAAACGTTGGCTGAGCCGGATAATGTTTGGGTGCAAATAATCAAATATAAATATCTTCGAGCAGATGATATTCTCCATTATAAGAAAAGTGGTGCCACCTCTTGGCAATGAGCGGAACTTACAACTCTAATTGACAAGTTCAAAAAGGGGCTTATCTGGTCGGTTGGCACCAGGACCGCTATCAAATTCTTGTCTGATAACTGGATTACAACATCTTCTATTCAGTCAAGGGATGATTGTCCAAGAATACATAACATCGATGATAAAGTCAGTGACTATATCTTGGGAGGTAAATGGTGGGAGGAGAAACTCTCTACTGTTCTCCCACACAACATTGTGGAGGAAATCCTTGACATTCCGCTACCAGTCTCAAATTTTATAGATAGATGATACTGGTGGCCGGACTGAGAGGGCTGGTTCACTACGTCAAGTGCATATAAATTGGTTTCCGCCGAATCCTCAATTCCCTTAGACAATAACTCCTGGATCTGGCGTCTCGACATCACACCTAAGATAAAAAATTTCTTGTGGAAAATCTGTCAAAATGGCCTTCCCACTGCTGCTAGGCTCGCCCAACGTGGGGTCCCTATCCCCTCCACATGTAATTTTTGTAATTGCTCTATGGAAGATGATGTTCATCTACTGTTCGAATGTCAATATTCGAGATATCTCGTTCAATTCCCGAGGCACATAAAATCCACAATAGGCAGCCAAATCACACTATCAAGGGATGTAAATCCAATCATGTCATTCATTGGAAATAACCTACCAAAGGTCGCTCTAGGTAAACTTGCTTTCGCTTGATGGACGATGTGGTATATCCGAAACCAACATGTGTTTAGGCAGGTACCAGTCCCTCCTAGAGACGCCGCATTTAAACTTATTACAACACACGAAATAAATTAGAGTAACACTCACCAATATGATAGTACGGTAGATGATAAAACCACCCCTCATTCACGAAGCGTCAGACAACCCGTAAAGAGGAACAAAGCCTGTCATATCAAGTGGCGCAAACCACCAAAAGGTACATTCAAACTCAACTTCGACGGATCGACTCTCGCTGATAACCTTAGTACCGCTGATGTGGTCATCAGGGATTGGAATGGACACCCAATACGCATAGGCTATAAACAATTAGGTATTAAAAGTGCAATTCAAGCTGAAGCCCTAGCACTAAAACTTGGGGTACAACTGGCCCTACAACTACATATTGACAAAATCCATATTGAAAGAGATCCAGCATAATTATTAACCATCTCAACAACAACTCCAGATGCCCATGGGAAATCGAACTCATCTTGTCTGACGTACAATCTCTCTTATCGACTATGACAGAAATTTCTTTCATTCATGTACCCCGTCTTGGCAATAGAGTGGCTGATAAGGTTGCACACCTTAGCCACTCTACCAGGGGTATTGATATTTGTAACAATTCCGGTCTTACAGACCTCATCCGTAAGGATGCTTTCGGGTAGAGCATGCTCACCCGAATTTTTTCCTAATAAAAAAAAACACTAACACTATCTTTTAGAAGGACGCGGTTTTATATAATCAAGCTTGTGTAATATTTGGTGCAAATATAGATGCAATCTGTATGAAGGATTACATGTGATTGAAAATCTTGTGCAGAGGTTTTATATAACTTATTCCATATTATAGGGGTATTTGTAAAACTAACTCAAATACCCGGACCCCTTTGCACCCTCTATCCTCTATCCAAACAAATTGCAACAATGTAACACTTCCCCTCAAAATCCCCCGTTACCTCAACTGTTGTAGCCAGTGGAGAGAGAGAGAGAGAGAGAGAGAGAGAGAGAGAGAGAGAGAGAGAGAGAGAGAGAGAGAGAGAGAGTCTGCAGGAGAGAGAGTTTGCAGAGGAGAGAGAGGACAAGATCTTGTCACCCATCCAAAACACTTTCTCTCTATGCCTCTCTCCACCTCTCTCCATCGAAGAGCTCCATTGAAGAGCTTATTTATTCTTTGATTTCTCTGTCTTCTATCTCTCTACCTTCGAGGGTGACGGGATCTCCGTGGAAGCTCGAATTCGTCCTGCGCCGTTGGTATGAATCATCGTCGGTGCACCGCTTTGGTGCCTTCGTCCTTCACCTTCGTTGTGATGGCTTTTCCAGGTCAATTTGAGGCGAGTGGAGACCGGATTTGGAGTAGAGGAGATGAAATCGAAGTGGAGCACCCCTCACAAAGGCTTGGGGAACCGCTTTATTTTTTTTATTGATGAATGAACAATATATCAACTTTCCACTCTATGGTTTATTACTGGACACCATTTGGTACTATACTGGACACCCAATGATTTCTTACTGGACACCCTATGATTGTTTCCTGTCTTGCGTGTTGTTCAATATTTCCTTGGTTCTAGTGTCGCCCTCTCCCCTAAGCCCAAACGGTAAAAAGAGAGAGGACAGAGGGGATAAGACAGAGACAGAGATAGAGGGGGAAGAGTGATAGTAAGGGGGAATTAATATAATTTGAATTAAATCTTAGGTTTCATAGAAAAACCATCGAAACATTAATATAATTTGAATTAAATCATAAGTTTCAGAGAAAAACCATCGAAGATGAAGCGAGTGAAAAAGAAAAGTAAAGTTGCAGAGGAGATAGAGAGATTAGTGAGGATAGAACAGAGAGAGATAGAAGAGTGACAGTGAGGGGACATTAATATAATTTGAATTAAATCTTAAGTTTCAGATAAAAACCATCGAAGATGAAGCAATTGGGTGGGGGTTTATTTGCAGGTTGACATGTAAGCAGTTAGTTTTAACTGGACACCCAAGACAAAACGACATGACACATATTGGAATCGACTGGGCATGAGTTATCGGGGAAATTAAACAGATTCACCATCGACTTCAAATAGAAAATGGGTAAATTTGCTTCAGATTTGAGGGAGACACCTCTTGCATAATCTTTATCGAAAGCAAACTTGCCCATTTTCTATCCGAAGTCGATGGAGAATCTGTTTCTCCGATAACTCTTGTCCAGTCGATTTCAATATGTGTAATGACGTTTTGCTTTGGGTGTCCAGTTAAAACTAACTGCTTACACGTCAACCTGCAAATAAACCCCCGCCCAATTGCTTCTTCTTCGAAGTGAAACAGCAATAGTAAAGTCGTAGAGGAGAGATGACTCTTCCATCTCTCTCTGTCCTATCCTCACTGATCTCTCTCTCCTGTGCAACTTTATTTTTGTTTTTTCACACACACACTCTCTCTCCTTTGCAGACTTTCTCTCTCCACTACAGACTTTCTTTTACTTTTCTCTCTCTCTCTCTCCCTCTCTCTCTGTCACCCTTTTTTATTTTTGCCAGGAGTTAATCACTAGAAACCAAATGCCCCCCCCCCCCACTTACCTGCTACCGGTATAACCTTTTTACCAAATATTCGATTTGACCTAATTTAAAACCGGGTTAGATTAACCTTGCAAATAAACCATTTTTTGGGTTATTTTGTGCATTTCCCTCCATATTATATTCACTAACTGACATGATTCTTAATTAAAAAGGTATAGCTTATGGGATAAAATTTAACCGAATAAGATTATACTTATTATTTATTTAAGTTATGATTCATAAAATGGTATTATTATAGATTTTTAAATATTTTTCAGAGTTTAGATTATAATATAATAATACAAGTTAATACGAATATACAAATTAAAAATAAGTTTGAAATGATGATATAGCTTTACTGAAGCATCAATATATTGTATATTCTCTTCTTTAATTTTTATTATTCTTTAAATTAATATGAAATATAACAACACTAATGATATATAATATAAAATATATATACCACATCGCAAAGTTTTGTTCAATTATTTTACCTTTTACCATCAAATTTTGGTCAATATATTATTCTACATTTTACATCAAATTGAATCTAATATATTTAAATATAAATATGCACCATCTTAATTTGATGATAAAATTTGAGAAGATAAATATGTATATAATTCTATATAAAATATACCATGCTGTAAAATTTTAGTCAATTATTTTACCTTTTAGATAAAATTGAATATAATATATTTAAATATAAATACATCATTAAATTTGGTGATATAATTAAATATTAATTTTTTTTATTAAGAAACCGCACAACAGGCGGGTACCGAATACTAGTCATTAGACCTGTTTAACGGGTCATTCGGGTCGGGTCACTTCGGGTATTTTTGGGTTGACTCGAACCCGGGTTTGACCGGGTTTCGGGTCATTTCGGGTCGATTTCGAGTTTGTCAATTTTTCTTTTTTAAATTAAAAAAATCAAGATTTGATAATTTTATGATAAATTTTAATTATATATAAAAAAAATTTATTATATATAATTATAAATCAATCAGGTAAATCGGTTCAAATTTACCGGGTCAATCGGGTCACCGCTCGGGTCGAAAAAAAATTCGGGTCAAAATTTCGGGGTTCGAGTCGAAAATTTTTCGGATCGGGTCACCGGGTCGGATTGTGTTTAGGCAGGTCTACTAGTCATACATGTATAAGGAACATGTTGAATCAAATGGGTTGGTGAGGAGGTGTAACGATCCTTACTACACTTTTGTTACTATACCGAAAGAAATAGAGAGGAGAAGTAGAGAATGAGGTGATGTTTTTATTGGAATTCCAAATGAACCTTTAAATAGGATTACTTTAAATAGGAGTACAAAAGAAACTAGAATTTTCTAATATTTATCCAATACTCTTTTAAAGTTTATCCATGCAAAAAGATAAATATAAATAATTTTATAAAATTTTTGGTCATTTTTTTCATATAAATATAGAGGAGAAAAAAGAAAGCACGGCGTTTTCGCCTGAAAAACCCTAACTTTTTGGGGCGTAACATAATCCCCCATTCACCTTTTTCCTCTCTACCCCTGTTTTGTGTTTGGTTTTCCCTCCTTTCTCTCCTCCACCCCCCTCCCTTCCCCAAACCCCCAAATCAACTGTGATCCGAATCTTCGTCCTCTGTTTCTTCTCCAACTTCCCCATCTACCCCTCCGCTGTTGTGATTTTTGGAGTAATTGATGAGTTCCTGGTGAGGTTCGGTACCGCAGTTGTTTCATCTCTAGGTTTTTTTCGACAATGGGCAAGTACGTGAAGAAGGGGAAGATCACATCCAACGTGGCCGTCATGGAAGTTCCCCAATCCGCTCTCGGAGTATTGACCCGAGCTAAAACCCTGGCGCTCCAGCAAAACCCCGACTTCTGCTACCTCCAGCTTCGAAGCCGCCGCCTTGAGAAGCCCCAATTTCCTCCGCCGTCGCCGCCGAGGAGGACGGAGAAGCTAGAGAAGAGCAAGCAGGGCCCCAAGCTTAGCAGGCGTGGCGGTTCGAGGCTGCGGGTCGAGTCGGTGAACCCCGCCCCAGCCGGTTCTGTTTCGTTTAGCCGGTCGAAGAAGGGAGACGTCGAAGAAAAGGCGGGTGCTTTTGGCTTACAGGCATCGTTTGGGGAGAACAATTTGGAGCTTGATGGAGCCGGAAGGTTTGAAATCCTCACCCTTCGAGATTATCATTTCTAATTTTGAGCCTAATTAATTTCCTAGAGTTTTTGAGTCTTGGTGTTCCAATTTGGGGGGTTTCTAAAATTGGTTCAAATTTTAATTCATGTTTTCTGGTAGCTGTTTTTTTTTTCGGGGGGGCATTTCTAGCTCTTTGTTGGTAAAGATACCTTTGAGATTGGGATTATGAGCTTTCACCATTCAGAAAAGGACATTCCTTGATTCGTTGCCTGGTTCATTTACGTTCCCTTGCCCTTTATCCCCTCAAAAAATGAATACTGAAATCACCACTGTTCTTTTTTTCTTAATTTATTTGAACAAAAAATATATAACGATTTTTTCAGTTTTGATGCAAACTTGATCCCTCTAATGAGCTAGACTTACAAATTGCTATGAACTTCATATCCCAATTTTTCAGTTGTCTCTGAGGATTTGCTTTTGGGATATGAATTCCAACTTTGCAATTCACTCTCTTTAAAAAAAAGAGGAAAAAAGAGAAAGTGATGGTTTGGCTCTTCAATGTAGGCTATGGATAGGGTTGGATCATTCTTCATATCATTTTGAAACATAGGCCTAGACTGCCTAATAGGATCTGAATCTTGTTATGTGTTATGTGACGTCTCTTTCTCTTAACCATTATGGGCCATAGAGGAATTGTTGATGTTGAGTTTATAGACTTTATGCTATATATCATAAAGTAAAAATTTGCGCTTGAGAGTAAAGTTTTCTTCTCTTGTTAGTGCAAAGGTTGAGGAGACTTTGTAAAACTAACCGTTTTTACTTGTACATTTGTAAAAACTACCCCCGTTTTGTGTGTTTTTTTTAAAGGTTGACTCGACTTATTTATTTTCATAAGCGACTTGTTGTCGCTTGTGAGCCTTGAATTCTGTAACTAAAAGCTACAATTTCAATTTACTACCTAAGATGGGCTTTATCTGCATTCCGCCACCGTGTGTTGTTCGATATATAATTGAGAACCGTGGATTAGATTTATATGAGCAATTACTTAAGTATGCCTTATAGAATTGTTATTTGAGAAGACCTTTTGTTAGTGGGGACCAGTGACCATCTAACAGCCTGAAAACTTGAAGGGTATTCTTTTTTATGATACTTCTTCTAAAAGTGACACATCTTAAAAGTCTCACCCATTAATAATGAGAAGTTACATTCACTTCTGCCATGTGTTGCTAGCATGAGAGCGTGCAAGTTCTGGACTCCAGTCTAATAGGGATCTTATTATGCAAGAAAGAAATTTAAAGCATGAGCTGCATTTATTTCGTCGATTCTTCTTTCTTTTTTATTATTCATGATCCTGATTACAGTAATTGTAGTTTTGTATATGAGAATTTAAGATGTGGCATATGAATGCAGAAGTACTCGGGAGAGCACACCTTGTAGCTTGATAAGAGACGCGGGGAGTATTGGACCACCTGGGTCGGCTGTGAGGTCCAGGTGCTCGGGTGCAGTGAACCAAAGAAGAGTCCAAGAGCCTGTACAAAGAAGCATCCCTTCGACATGTGAGATAGAGGAATTCTTTGCCAATGCAGGGAGGCAGGAGCAGCAGCAGTTTATGGATAAGTATGTAACACTTCTTTTTTCATTTTTTTTTTGAGTTACAAGCAAGGATTTTTCAGCTTCGGGAAAAGTAGTGAGGATTATTGAGGTATAGAATGATATATGCTTATTGAGCTTCCACAACTCTGGCTTCTTTTGCGCCTTTTCTAGTTTAGTGGTTTAGTGGTTTTCAGCTTATTTAGCCAAGAACTATATTTAATTTTCTTTCATTGACAAGACACCTCACTTGAATGCAGGTACAACTTTGATATTTTTAAAGATTTATCGCTCCCGGGACGTTTTGAATGGGTAAGAGTAGATCCATAAGGTTGCTGCACTCTTTGGTCTTGACCTTAGAGGACTGACATGAACAGCTACAATTGTAACCCTGTGGAGATTCAGTGAAACATCATCTGATCTGTAATATAAGACTTGAGTAAAAAAAGAACCTCCCGACTAATTATACCCTGACAAATAGCCAGAACAAGGATCTCCCGAGAGACCTGAGTTTGATCAGTCAGATATAAGACTGAAGAATTTAGATCAGATTAGTAGTAGGATTTTCTGTTGGTTACACCGTTGGAATCTGTTCATGGCAAAGTTTAAAAATAGTTAATGTGAAGCTGCTGATATTGCAAATCTATCTTTATTGTTTATACTTCTTGTGAAATAGGTTGGATGGTCCCACCTTGGACTCTTTCTTTCAGGTTTTCGACTTTGGGGCTTTGCCATTTCACCTAACCTCTCAACTTTGGCTTGTTAGCTGTTCTTCTGTGGTGGGTTTTGGCCCATTTCTATTTTCTGTACTAGATAACAAGACATTCATCTTACATACATAACAGGTCCAAGTTTCTGATGCTGAATTGATGATGCCCACCAGTACAAAATCTATGGTAAGTTTTTAATGACAGGGCAACTGCCCCATAGCTTTGGCTCATTATGCAGATAGTGACTGTTTCTCCCTCACGGGCTCACATTTGCCTCTGATAAGTGATTCAGGTTTACTTTGTATGTATTCTCATTTTTCCAAGCAGGTGATAAACTTTATCAGATAAAGTCACCCTTTATTACACTTCATTAAATCTAGCTGTTCATAAGTACTTTGATAATACCTAACTGTCCACATTCACATATACTTTTGCGGCATTTCTACTCGAGGAAGATTATCTGCTTGTCAGTATGTTGAGGTGCCCCGTACTCAAGAAGCTTAGGCTTTGGAAATGAACCAAAATGAGTATGTCATAGAGATTTATAGAAGGTGAATATTGTGACCTTTTCTGGAGCGTGAGAGATCAAAGGAAGTGTGCATTTATTGAATATGGGAGAGAGGTAAGAAGGAATTGCAATTGAAGTACAGGTAGAAGTAGAAGGGTGGGTGAGGATGAGGGTGAGGGTGAGAAAGCAAACAAATGAGTACCTTCTGGGTTTCAGGCCATGGGCTGAATGAACAAGGGACTGATGAGGGGAGACTGGTGAAGATTGAAGTGGCCCTGATATGTTTCTGAATGCCTCTGGCTCTGTGTATTTGAATGATTGATTAACTGTGCAGGTTTAATCTGGGGGGTTTCAGTACACTCATTCACATGGGGTCATATGCACTGGGTTTTTGCAACTGGCTTAATTCGTACTCACCAATCCAGCATGCGGTTTCTGTGATTGTTTTCAATGTTGGTGGGTCTAAAACGACAAAGAAAGGATGTCATCCTGGATATCTAATTACACATAACAAAAGGAGAGTCCCCTATCTTTAAGCCTCTGCAGTACTCGAAGGTGTATACTTGAATGAATGTTTAAGCGAGGGAGAGTCCCCTATCTTTAAACAACTAAAATGCCCCTTTCTTCTCTTTATTCAAGTTGTGCAAGTGTGGAATCATTTTGGGTGTTTGGATCAAATTAACAACTAAAATGCCTTTTTCTTCTCTTTATTCAAGTTGTTGAAGTGTGGAATCATTTTGGGTGTTTGGATAAAGTTTTAGTCTAGGAAAGATTGTGGTTGTGTGGTTCCTGATGAGTGATTGAGTGATGATCCCTTCCTTTTCGTTCATTCGATTCCAAGCGCGTCACCAGAAGATATGAATCACTTTTCGACAGTGCTAGTGATAGATTACATAGGTCTTATATTATATAGTGGGCCCAAAGACCCAATACTCAATACCTTGTAACATATATATATCATTGTCTAATGAATGAAACCCTCAAGGAGGACTTTACATCAATTCTAGAATCTTACATGGTATCATAGCCTTTTCTTTCTCACGGACCCTAATTTGATCCTCCCGCCCCATCCCTCCTCTTACCGTCGCCGGCGTCGTCTCCTCGCCGTTGCTCTCTCTCTCCCCTCGCCTCACCGGCCCCTCCTCGCCACCGACCGGCCTCCCCCTCTCTCTCTCGCTCTCGAGCCCGACTCTCTCCCTCTCGCTGGTCTTCTCTCGCTCTCGCTCTCGTTTCCTTCCGAAAAAAAAAAGGTTCGACTCCCCCCATGACCTAAGCTGCGATCGCGGCATATGCAGCGGCCGCGGCATCGGCTGCGGCATTGGTAGCAGCAGCGACCGTGGCTCTATGCAGCGGCCGCGGCATACGTGGACTCGCAGCCCTCGTCCTTGGTTTCAACCCTCATTGGATACACTCCGGCTCTCCTGCCTTGCGACATGCCGCTCCTTAGGCCTATCTGACATCGTCAGATCACGCCTATGTTCCGCCTAATCCTGATAGGCATCGTCTTCTCCTCTATGCAGCCGACATCTCCCGACTCTTCGTGATACATGGACACTGGTGCCACCTCCCATATAACGAACTCCTCAGGTAACCTCTCTTCTATTTCCTTTAAAGGTCCTGCAAACTCTGTTATCGTCGGCAATGGTGGTCGTCTTGCTACTTCGGGGATTGGCCATGCCAAATTACATACCCCAACCCACCCACTACACCTTAACAATGTCCTAATTGTCCCAAAGATTGTCAAAAACCTTATCTATGTCCGTCGGTTCACTGCTGACAATAACGTTTCCCTTGCGTTTGATCCCTGTGCTTTCTCTGTGAAAAATCTTACTACGGGGGTTACTCGCATGAGATGTAACAGCACCGGGGAGCTCTACCCTGTCACACCACCTCCTGCGTCCAGTCAGTCGTGCCCGGTCGCCCTCTCGTCATCATCGTCCAGCCTGTGGCATGTACGCTTGGGCCATCCCAGTGCTACCGTTCTAGATGTCATCCGTTCTCAGAGTCTTGTCACCTACCCTAAAGACCTACGCTCTAGTTTACGCTCTTCCTGCCAGCTCGGCAAACATGCTCGCCTGCCGTTCCAACGGTCTTTGAACTCCACCCTTGCTCCCTTTGATATCATTCATAGTGACATTTAGACCTCTCCTGTGCCTAGCAAGAAGGGTCACAAGTACTACCTCTTGTTTCTTGATGATTACACTCATTTCTTATGGGTCTTCCCGTTGCATTTCAAGTCCCATGTGTTTCTTGTCTTTGCCAAATTCCATGCCTACATCAAAACATAGTTTCAAACATCCATCAAATGTTTCCAATGTGACAATGGCCGTGAATTTGACAACAAAGACTTTCGCTCTTTCTTCGCCACAAATGGGATCTCCTATCGCTTGTCTTGCCCCTATACTTCCCAGCAGAATGGCAAGGCCTAACGAATCATCAGAACCATAACCAACATGATGCACTCTCTCCTCTTCCACGCATCCATTCCCCTCCCCTATTGGCCTCACGCCTTATCATATACACCATCGCTCGCCAACTCAGGCACTCTATTGCACCTTGCCTAGGTATGACCACCTTCGTACCTTTGGGTGCTTGTGCTTCCCAAACCTGTCCTCCACCGCCCCACACAAGCTTCACCCTCGCTCCACTCCATGTGTCTTCCTAGGCTATCCGTCTGATCATCGCGGTTACCTTTGCCTCGATGTCAAGACCCATAAGCTTATTGTGTCCCGTCATGTGACTTTTGATGAGTATCACTTTCCCTTTTCTCCTCCTCCTCTCCCCTCTTCCACCCCTCATGTGTCTCAGTCTGAGTCAGAGTCTTCCTTCCCTCACTTTCTCCTTCCCTAGAGCTCTCCCGGTGCTCCTGCCTCTCCCCCTACACCACCACCACCACCACCTCCTGCCTCTAGACCACACACCTGCAGCATCTCTGGTGTCTTCCGCCCTCGTCAAATCGTCTCCATGAACACCACACATCACCCCGCCACCCCTTACCATACATCCTCCCAGTTTCACATCCCGCCAGACCCCATGCCGCGGCCGCAGCATGATGCTGCGGCCGCCGCCCATCAATTCCCCAAACTTTCTCCCCACCCCCGACACTGGCCGCGACCGCCGCACATCAACAGGCCGCGGGCATGCCGTGGCCGTAACACCCTCCTATTTCTTTTAGTTAGTTATTACTTAGTTTAGTTTAATTTTATTTAAGTTTAAGTTTAATTAGTTTAATTCAATTGTTAATCAGGAGATATCGGAAGAGCATGGCAAGATCGGGCAAATATACGGCGTGGTTCTTGATCTTGAGCCCACAGGCGAAGGATCGGGTATTCCAAACGTATCAACCCAACCCGCCTTCCGTTTCTTACTTCTTCCGATTAAAATTACATTCGATTAGTTAACACACTTGTTAATTAAATCTCCACCGCCATTACCTTTTACTGTGGAAGTAATTTCAAGTTCGAAAGCTTGCTACTGTGTTCGATTAGAATTGTGTGGCAGCCGCAATTGTTGACCAAAGCAATTCAAGAAGGAATTAGTTAATTGGAATAGCTAATTAATTAGCTCTAGCACGATCGGCAGTAGTGTGAAGCATCGGATCGAGACGTAATTCATTGGTGTCAATACAAGAGAAATCGAGGAGCTACGCAAGATCGCGTTTTTCTTTTAGCAATTGGCCGGCCTAGCCAATTGCTATACATCAATTGGTATTCAGAGACAGGTTATGCTACGCTTTTTGTTTCTTCGAGTTAATGTTATTAATGTTTTGATTTGATGGCTTGGGAGATATAGGGAGATTGGGATGATGATCCCGACCCACTGGATGAGTACTTTGCTTTGGAACGAGCCAAACAACAGCGTCGCCAACGCTTGTTGCAGCGGAGAGCCTTGGAACAACAACAACTTGAGCGCCAACGACAACAAGAGGTTCAAAGGCGTCACCTTTGGCTTCAAAGGCAAGCAGAGACCCATCGACAACAACAACAACTCCTTGAGCGTCAACGTCAAGCAGCAATTGAGGAGGAGAAACGACAACAACAACGTCGCCTCCGTCATATTTGGCTTCTCCAACAACGAGAGGTTGAGGAGGAACGAAAACGAAAGTTGGAGGAAGCGGCCCAACGACAAGCTAATTGGCTTGATGACGCTTGGAGGATGGCTTATATTCAGAAACTTCTTAATAATCAGCCTCACGCGCCACCTACCTCTGAGATCTTGGGGATATCCTCCCCCGATGTGGACGTGATTTTGATTTGACTATATGGCCGACGGGAAGGTAAAGGAGGTTGTTTCGGATACTTTCGTTGGCCAAGAGACTGCACTGCGCGATGGTTTTGTTTCACAGATTCCCGTTGACTCCGACCTTGGATTTGCCTCTTCTACCACTCCCTGCGAAGATAATTTCGAGATCTTTCCAACGGTAGGTCACACGCTGCAAGAATCCACCGGGAAGGCATCCGAATCTGATCTGCAAGTGAACTGTTATTCTACGCAGGATGAGTTATTATCGTCGGTTGATGCCCAGGAGGAGGTTGAGGACGTTTCTCTTGAGTTAGCGATTGTACCTCTTGAGAACGTCCTTGACATTGCTGAATCTGAAGTTTTTGAGGTCATTGATCATGTTCCTAATGTTTATGTTAATTGCTCATTGATCGACTTAACAGGTGTTATTTTTGGGGTTTCTATGCCTCGAATTCTGTTGGCACCTATCCAAGTTGATCCTCCGGCTAGCTACTTCGTGCCTACCGTGTCTTCCCCATTGCTGATCCATGACTCGCTTCGAGGACGAATCGAAGATAAGTAGGGGAGAATGATGCAGGTCAAGATGGCCTTCTATGGGTCAAACAACGATCTTGATCCAGGCGACGACTCGAGGACGAGTCGATTTCAATTGGAGGAAAATGATGTCATCCTCAAACGGAAGAAGAAGGCTCCACCTTCAGAGTCGTTAAAGAAACGGCGTTAACTATTTTATTATTTATATTTCTTATTTTTTATATATATTTTATTTTTAGTAACTCCTATGTTAGTTGGAGTCTAATTATAGAATTGCTTATTTTAGTATTTCTTAGTTAGGTCAAATAAGATGGTTAGGAGAGTCTATCCTTTAGGCTTTCTTAATTATCATATTTTATTATTTTCTATAGTAGGATTTTAGATTAAGTTTTATTTAGTTAGGATATAGTTTGATAAAGCAATCCTTAACCTCTAAGAAAGCCAACCAAACCCTAGTTATTTACCTATTTAAACATTGTATTCCGTTTTGAATTAATCAGATTGAATAGAATTGAGAAACCCCTTTATAGGATTAAAGGGTTCTCGATTATCAATCCCAAAAGCTATCCGGTTCTTATGTTATTGTTACATTCGGCATCCATCACCATCATCGTCACCTGGTTCACTTTCACCGAACCAACAATCCAAACACCAATTTAATCCCTACACCGTCACAAGGAGAGCAGGCCAGCCCTTGGCGTCGCTCGTGTCCAGGCTCGCTTCCAGCGAGCGTGACCTCGTCGGCTCCGCGCGCGCAGGCGCTCGCGCCCCAGCCCTCGCTCTCGCATCCTCTTCTCTCCCGCGGCATCGCTCGCGGCTTCTCAGGCTCTCGATCGCTAGTCTACACAGCGTCTTCGGCTTCGCCGCGTCTGGTCCTCGACTTCGACGGCTCCGCGCTCACACGCCCTGAGGAGCCACCGCCCCTGCGTGTCCGGATCGTCCCAGCGAACCTTGCCCAGTCCTCGCGCACTCGCTCTCTCTTCGCTTCCTTGTTTATCGTTTACTGTTACTTTGTTAATTAGTTCAATTTAATTAAGTTTCCTTCGTTGTTGATAGTTTAGTTTTCTTAAGTTATAAAACCTGTTGCTTTTAGTTAGTTATTACTTAGTTTAGTTTAATTTTGTTTAAGTTTATGTTTAATTAGTTTAATTCAATTGTTAATCAAGAGATATCGGAAGAGCATTGCAAGATCGGGAAAATATAGGGCGTGGTTCTTGATCTTGAGCCCACATGCGAAGGATCGGGTATCCCAAACGTATCACTGCCTCAAACCCGACCTCCCTTTCCCCCATCCCCACCTCCCACAAAACAGCCCTCCTCGACCCGAATTGGCAGGCGGCTATGCTCGACGAATACAGAGCCCTTACAAGGAATGGTACTTGGGTTCTTGTTCCTCGCCCTCCTTAGGCGAACGTCATTCGATGCATGTGGCTCTTCCGCCACAAGTTCCACTCCGTTGTCTTACTTCTTGGGTGTCGCCGTGCAGCGTCATGCATCTGGGTTGTTTCTCTCTCAGAGTAAGTATGCTGCTGAGATTGTTGCTCAGGCCAAGATGAGTAATTGCAAGCCTGTTGCCACCCCTGTGGATACTTCCAACAAGCTCAGTGCTCACTCTGGTCCTCTGTTTGATGATCCGACTTTGTACCGGAGCCTCGCCGGTGCTTTGCAGTATCTTACGTTCACTAGGTCAGACATCAGTTACGTCGTTCAGCAGATCTGCTTGTTCATGCATGCGCCTAGGGAACCTCACTTTCAGGCCCTGAAGCGGATCATCCGGTACATCAGCAGTACCCTCGAGCTGGGCACCACAATCACCCCTTGGGGTGATTGTGGTGCCCACGTCTGGCTACTGTGTCTTCCTGACACACGTCGCTCCACGTCTGGCTACTGTGTCTTCCTCAACGACACCCTTGTGTCGTGGTCCGCGAAGCGACAGTCTGTGGTGTCTCGCTCTAGTGCCGAGGCAGAGTACAGAGGTGTCGCCAACGTTGTCTCCGAGTGCTCTTGGCTGCGCAGTCTCCTTCTTGAGCTCCGCTGCCCTCTTCAGAAGGCCACCCTGGTCTACACCGACAACGTCTTCGTCGTCTATCTGGCCAGCAACAAAGTCCAGCATCAGCGAACGAAGCACATTGAGTTCGATCTCCACTTCGTTCGGGACAAGGTTGCTCTTGGACATGTTCGTGTTCTTCATGTCCCATCCTCCTATCAGTACGCTAATATCTTCACCAAGGGTTTACCTAGGCAGTTGTTCCTCGATTTTCGGTCCAGTCTCACAGTACGGGACCCTCCACTTTCGACTGCGGGGTTTTGATAGATTACATAGGTCTTATATTATATAGTGGGCCCAAAGACCCAATACCCAATACCTTGTAACCTATATATATATCATTGTCTAATTAATGAAACCCTCAAGGAGGAATTTACATCAATTCTAGAATCCTACAGCTAGGATTGGTAGTGTCTCACCCTTCTCCTAGTTCATTTTAGCCATCTTTAATTGTTTCTCTTTTGTTTTGGCTATTCGTATTAGTGATTCTTTTGCTAGGTTGGGGGCTATTGACTGTGTTGATCTCAGAGACAGATGGAGCCAGGGGTGGGCGCGGGACGGGACGGGCCGGAGGTCGTCCCGCGTTCCATCCCGCGTAATTTTTGCGGGACGGGACCGGGACGGGATTTACTCTCTTTTTCTTCGTCCCGCACGGGCCTTGTCCCTCACGGGACAGGCCTTGTCCCTCGAATAAAAAAGATTATAAAAAGTTCAAAATTTCCTGTATATTTTGCGATTTTCAAAGACGTAACACATAAATCTATAAAAAAAAATATTTCATGGATTTTCCTATATATACATACACATATAATATAGGCCGATTTGCAGAAATACACCAAATCGGTGTTCAGTTTGCAAAAGTATACCCATTTTCTAAGAATAGCAAAAATAGAATAGGTGGGTCATATGTGCTAAAAAATAGGCTATTTGTGCTAAAAAATAATGACTGATTTTACTTTTAAATTTAAATATAAAAATCATAAAAAATATTTAAAAAATATATATATTAAAATAATATTTTTAATATATTTTTCTCGGAAATTAAGAATAATAAAACTAGCCGGATGAAAATCATTGCCTTATTAAGAGAATCAATTATTGACAAGGATATATTTGTTGTTGACAGGATATATGTTTTTGATGACAAAACAGATATCTAATAATGACAGGATGGGGTCTATAATAGGGAAGAGAATAAAGATACGATTTTATCCATACCATAACTAGAAATTAAAGGTTTGCCCAAGGTGACAAAGTTATTTGTTCCAAATGACAGGAAAAATGTTTATAGGGACATGCTTCATGTTTATTCTAACAGATTAAACCTATAATCGGGGAGAGAATCAATGAAGATACGGTAAATCATATCTTCAGGATTATTAACCATATTTACAAAACGATTGTCAATATATATCTTCAGGATTATTATCTATAGTGACAGGATAAATGGGGTTCTTGACAATCTTAACGATGAATACTGACAGGATATGATCAAAAATCGGCGGGAGATTGTGTAAAGATTGCGCCGGATTGCTCGCACAACGATGGAGGGTATGGGTGGCGACGGTCGGGGCGCTTGTTTGTTCTGGTTAGCAATTGGGACTGGGTCGGTCGGGGGCGCGGAAGTGTAGGCGCAGGCGACGGAGCCGGAGATGCGAGCTATGGTTCGAGCGCCGGATACCTGGGGTTGGGGCTGAGCGCCGGAGACCTAGGGTTGGGGTCGAAGGAGCCGGAGAGGGACGGGGTTGGGTGTTTTTGGTTAGGGTTTGGATTGGGATTTAGGGGTCGGGTCTATAAGTCCGGATGAAGGGGATTGAGATTTTAATTTTTTTTTTACTTCCAGATTTTTATTATTATTTGATTATTTAATATAATTTAAAAATATCAGAAAATTGAAAAATATTAAAAATATTTAACTTTTTTTTCCTGATTTTTTTGGGTGGTGGGTAGTTTTGATAATAAAATAAGGTATTTTTGCAAATTTCGATATATTGATGCAATTGTTTTCAAACCTAGGTATTTTTGCAAAACAAATATCAAAGTGGGGTATTTACTAATAATTCCCCTGTATATAATATAAGTGTGTATATACACACACCTGCAGTAGCGTTACATTGATGCAGTAGCATTAGCTAGTGTGTTTATACATATGTATATACACACTGTATAAGAGTATGCAATATATCTATATATAGATTATATATATTACAGTATGTATAACATAATATTGTATTGCTGTTGTTATTGTTGTTCTTATTATTATTATTATTATTATTATTATTATTATTATTATTATTATTATTATTATTATTATTATTATTATTATTATTATTATTATTATTATTATTATTATTATTATTATTATTATTATTATTATTATTATTATTATTATTATTATTATTATTATTATTATTATTATTATTATTATTATTATTATTATTATTATTATTATTATTATTATTATTATTATTATTATTATTATTATTATTATTATTATTATTATTATTATTATTATTATTATTATTATTATTATTATTATTATTATTATTATTATTATTATTATTATTATTATTATTATTATTATTATTATTATTATTATTATTATTATTATTATTATTATTATTATTATTATTATTATTATTATTATTATTATTATTATTATTATTATTATTATTATTATTATTATTATTATTATTATTATTATTATTATTATTATTATTATTATTATTATTATTATTATTATTATTATTATTATTATTATTATTATTATTATTATTATTATTATTATTATTATTATTATTATTATTATTATTATTATTATTATTATTATTATTATTATTATTATTATTATTATTATTATTATTATTATTATTATTATTATTATTATTATTATTATTATTATTATTATTATTATTATTATTATTATTATTATTATTATTATTATTATTATTATTATTATTATTATTATTATTATTATTATTATTATTATTATTATTATTATTATTATTATTATTATTATTATTATTATTATTATTATTATTATTATTATTATTATTATTATTATTATTATTATTATTATTATTATTATTATTATTATTATTATTATTATTATTATTATTATTATTATTATTATTATTATTATTATTATTATTATTATTATTATTATTATTATTATTATTATTATTATTATTATTATTATTATTATTATTATTATTATTATTATTATTATTATTATTATTATTATTATTATTATTATTATTATTATTATTATTATTATTATTATTATTATTATTATTATTATTATTATTATTATTATTATTATTATTATTATTATTATTATTATTATTATTATTATTATTATTATTATTATTATTATTATTATTATTATTATATATGCGAGACGGGACGGGATTTGCGGGATTGAGACGGGTCGTTCCACGTCACGTCCCGCATAATTTTTGCGGGACGGGACTGGGACGGGATTGACTCTTTTTTTTCTAAATTATTATTATTATTATTATTATTATTATATATGCGAGACGGGACGGGATTTGCGGGATTGAGACGGGTCGTTCCACGTCACGTCCCGCATAATTTTTGCGGGACGGGACTGGGACGGGATTGACTCTTTTTTTTCTAAATTATTATTATTATTATTATTATTATTATATATGCGAGACGGGACGGGATTTGCGGGATTGAGACGGGTCGTTCCACGTCACGTCCCGCATAATTTTTGCGGGACGGGACTGGGACGGGATTGACTCTTTTTTTTCTTAAATCCCACCGGGATCGGGACGGGACCAGAATTTGCGGGATTTGTGCCCACCCCTAGATGGAGGGGTGGATTGAGTTTTTATGCTTTATTGCAGTCCACCCCGTCTTCTAATTTTTCAATATAATTTACAAAAATGATAAGTAGACATTATGTCTCAGGTTTGATTCTCCCCCTCAACTACTTTTACATTTATGTTCGTTTTGTCATTATTATTTTTCTATTAGATGCCCATCTTAATTCTATATATTTTCCTTTTTTATTTTGCATTTAATTAAATTTCCTTTATTTATTTTGCATTTAATGAAATTTATAATTTTCATCAAAAATAATCTTGTACCTAATTTGTACGATTATTTGGCAAATTTTATAGTTTCGGCCTTAGTAATATCATTATGTTGTCTTTTTTTAATAATAATTTTATTTATTGTGTAAGGCGAATTTAGCTCATCTAAAATTTCATTTTTAATCCTATACTCTCTCTCAATTTATAAGAGTTATTGGGTATATCGAATTAATTCTCATTTTCAATAATATATAGTATAGCTTGAAATAGTAATTAAAATTTGTAGTGAAAAGTTGGGTTGAACACTTTGTAGTTGGAGATCTCCTAGCCCTAGGTGTTTTGGGGGACAGAGTTTGAGTCCGAATGAAACCAAGGTCGTGTGGTTTCTGATAGCTGCTTCCGACGGATGCAGATCTATGCATTTGAAGCACACCCACCACCTCCACTCCATGATTTCTCCTACTCAAGAGTAGTTTATATACTACTTATTTCTTTTAATTTTTACTCGCCAGTAGCACTTATCATAGGCATGTAAGGTAGTTCTACTATCAGTTATGCTAGTCTCTCAATTTAAGGTTGCTAGGATGTAAAAGATAGGATATTTTCCATTGTATTTTCCCTTGAATCATATTGCCATGTACAAAGATTTATATAGAGAAATGTATGGGTAGATCTAGTGATAAGTGTCATCATCTCTAATGATGGAGTGATTCCCAAGGAGAACCCTTCTAGAATAGGGACACCTCATATTAACATGCGCTCAAATAATGTGTAAATTGTAGAGATAAGAATTATGAACATATGTGCTAGTATCCCCCCGCGCACTCATCGGTCGAAGACATAGTTGAGAGCGAATTGAGGCAAATCGAGTAGCAGTGAGCCAGTGAGAGGTTTTGTTAAGAGATCATCAGCCAATTGATCTTTGGATGAGATAAATGCAACTTGGAGAGTCTGTGCTTGAACCCGCTCACGAACAAAGTGGTAATCTAATGAAAGATGTTTGATCTTGTGATGCAGAACAGGGTTGCTGGCAAGATATGTAGCTCCAATATTATCACACCACAGTGTTGGGGGCTGAGGCAAGACGATTTGCAGACTAGACAAGACAGATTGGATCTAGAGAGTCTCGCATGTAGCTTGAGCTAAGGTGTTGTACTCGATTTATGTTGAAGAGCGAGACACAGTGTCCTGCTTTTTCGAGGACCAAGAGATGAGATTGGGCCCATGGTAGATGCAGTAGGTAGACATGGCCACGGGTCAGACCCGCCGGGTCGACAACCCGAGGAGGGCGACCCTAACCCTGACCCGCGGTTCGGACGGGTCGACGGGTTAGGTGACCCGGCGGGTCGGCGGGTCGGACTGCCGGGTCGGCCACGTGGCACCAAATCGGGTACCCAACGGGTTTTGTGGGTCGACCCGTCGGGTCAACCATTTCTTTTTTAAAAAAATTGTTTTAAACCCAAAATAAAAGTCTTTCACCACACTTTCGAAATGGAAAGATTTAAGGTTGACAAAACATGGTATGTGGGAAGATATATATATATATATATATATATATAGGGAGTGGTTCCAGAGTGCACACTCCTTAGGGTGTGCATTGTGCACAAATATTATTCGGTGAAATGTGAAACATTATTCGGTGAAATTTTAAGCATTATTCGGTGAAATGTGAAACATTCTACCGAACACTGTTATGTTTTTTTTTCCTTTCAGTTCAGATGAAAACGTCCCAATTCCACTGAATAATTTATAACATTCTACCGAATAATGTTTAGTTTTTTTATTTATCCATTTCAAATAAAAGAAACCTCAATTCCCTAAACAATAGTTACAATTTATATGGAATGCCTCAAATTTCACCAAATAATGTTTCACATTCCCCTAAACAATACTCACATTTCACCGAATAATGCTTCAAATTTCACTGAATAATGTTTCACATTTCACCGAATAATATTTTGTGCACAATGCACATCCTAAGCCTTGTGCACAAGTTATCCATTCTATATATATATATATATATATATATATATATATATATATATATATATATATATATATATATATATCTTCATTCCACTCACATCATTTCATCACACTTTAGATGTGGAAAAGAAAAGGTTGGATTGTGGGAAATGACAAGTTGGGTATGAGGATCTATATATAGAGAAAATAGAGGTATATAGCTCACTTTCAATGTGGGACAGAAATATGAGATATGAAAGAAAATGTGAGAAATTGATGTTTCGACGAATCAAATTATATGATGTAAAATGTAATGTAATTAAAGTATTTGGATTATATGGTGGAATATAATGTAATTTAAGTATTTGGATTATATGATGTAACATATAATATAATTAAAGTGTTTACCTCTTAGGATTTAATGTAATGAATAACACATGGTGATGAAACATCATGATACGGTGATATCAAGTTATATTGGATTAATCTTTCTATTTAATTTAATTGATAGTTGTGTTGATCCATTAATCAATCATAAAGTATTTTATTTTACTTGCATTATTATGTTAATTTCTTGATAATTGATTTCAAATCTAGGTTCATCTTCATATAGATATGTTAAACTTTCTCGTTTAAAGTTGAATTAGCCACATGTTGTGTATACACTTTACTTAATGATGATGTTATTAGAATTACATACTTGGGCTGCTTGTTATGACATGAAAAGACACATTGAAAAAGTATTGTCAATATTATATTTCATTCTTGTGTTTGAAAATCCGAAGTTCTATATCATTTTGAAAATAAACGAAAACTCGACATTAAGGATACTATACAAGTGTAACAGCTTTATCAATAACAATATTTGTATTATTTGAAACTATATCATAAAGACTCCTAACTTAGTATCATATAGAATGATATAGAATGAT
Source organism: Persicaria maculosa (assembly GCA_963922045.1). Taxonomy (NCBI): domain Eukaryota; kingdom Viridiplantae; phylum Streptophyta; class Magnoliopsida; order Caryophyllales; family Polygonaceae; genus Persicaria; species Persicaria maculosa. The sequence continues at coordinate 42,837,227 of OY998262.1, read as the reverse complement.
TTAATAGTAGATCCACCAAATAACACAAATGTTTGAGGTATTTTGTTGAACTTCACACTTTGTTGTTAGCCGTTTGTTATTTCTTTCATAATTGATAGGTAAAATATTTTTTTTTAAATATTATTTATATAAAGTGTAGTACTAGTGTTTGTATATGATAAAAATTTATAAGTATGGATTGACATGAAAAAACCGAATGGTAGAGATTGAAGACATGGTGTAGTTTCTACCCTTGTTCTTGTCCCACATTGAAAACTAGAGGAAAGGGGGAAGGCTGCTAAGTCTATAAAAAGAGAAGCATGGGGGTTCATTTGTCTCACATTGCCATTGCATATTAGTGTATGTAATATTATGAATTATTCTAATAATAATTTATATAATTTACATGATAATTATAAATTTATTTTATTAAAAATAAATTTTTCAAAAAAAAAATTTAAAATGGCAGGTTGACCCGGCGGGTCGAACCGGGTCAGACCCGCCGGGTCACGGGTTATCTTTTCCCCGACCCTAACCTTGACCCTCAACCCGAGCCGACCCTCGGACCTGTGGACCCTGACCCGTCGGGTCACCGACCCGGCGGGTCACGGGTCGACCCGCCCGACCCGTGACCCGTGGCCATGTCTAGCAGTAGCTCCAACAGATCGACGATCTCCCCTATCAGACCCCCAATCAGTGTCTGAAAACGCAGAAAGAGAGTGTTGTTGTGTAGAAGAGATGCAGAACTACATTGTAGAAGTTCTGTTGAGGTACCGAAGAATCCTTTTCACAACCAGCCAATCAATATCTCAAGGATGATGCCTTTTCTGAAAAACTTTGTTGACGGCAAAACAAACGTCAGGGCGAGTGAAACAGAGATACTGAAGTGAACCAACAATACTTCGGTACAAGTGGGCATCGACAAACAGAGGAGACTCCACAGAGGAATCATAGTCAAGTGCCATAGGTGTGGATACAGACTTGCAATTGGTCATTCCAGCCCGGTTTATCAGATCATTGATGTGCTTAGTCTGGCCTAGAGAAACACCAGATGAGTCCTTGGAAATTTCAATTCCAAGAAAATAGTGAGCAGGCCCTAAATCCTTGATTGGAAACTTTGCACCCAGAGCTGTGATGAGGGAATTGGACATCTGATCATTCGAAGCGAAAACAAGTAAATCATCAACATAAACAAGCACAAAGACACAATGTGAACCAAGGCGATGGACGAACAAGAAAGTGTCTGCAGAGGAGGGAGTGAAGCCCATTGTGATCAAGGCATCACTTAGCTTGGCAAACTAGGCTCGGAGAGCCGGTTTTAAGCCATAGAGAGATTTGTTAAGTTTGCAAATATAAGAGGGAAATTGGGGATGAGAGAAACCTGGAGGTTGGGCTATGTAGACAGCCTCATCAAGAGTCTCTTGAAGGAAGACGTTTTGTACATCCAACTGTCGAACCACCCAGTTGTTCATAGCCGCAAGGGAGAGCAATAATTGAATCGTCGAAGGCTTTGCCACCGGACTGAATGTGTGTGTGTAATCGATGCCATGTAGTTGGTGATAGCCTTTTGCAACGAGTTGAGCTTTCCGACGCTCAAGAGAGCCATCTGATCATCGCTTGGATTTGAAGACCCACTTGACTCCTAGCACATTGGCAGATGAGGATGGCGGAACCAAGGTCCAGGTATTGGTAAGCATCAATGCTTTGAATTCGGCCTCCATTGTCGCCCTCCACTCAGGAATTTTTGCCGCTTGGGTATAGCAAGAGGGTTCCTCTGCTATACATGATGTACTGTTAGCAGCGGGAGGCCATGGAATGGTGCCATCAGAGCGAATTAGAGGTCTGTGAATGTGGGCACGGGAGCGGGTAATCCTAGGATGTAGAGCTCTGGGAGAATCCGGGGATGATGGCGGTGTGGGAGTTGTAGATGAATCGGAGGTGGAGGTAGGGTCGTCGTTGGGATGAAAGGGTAACTAGACAGGAGGAGGCTGGTGTGGGCCGGATGGAGGTTGAATTGGGTCGGGCTAAAGTGGGCCATTTTGTGGAGGTATAATGTTTGGGGTGGGAAATAAAAGAGGTAGATCAACTGCTTCAGGAGCCCGGTTATGAATGTCCATGGACTGAGAGAAGGGGAAAACCCCTTCATGGAAGATAACATCTCTAGATATGTATATTTTTTTTGTTTTTGTGATCAAAGCAGATGAAACCTTTATGATTGGAAATATAGCCGAGGAGAGTGGACGGTGTAGAGCGAAAAGAAAGTTTGTAGTGATTGTAGGGTCGGAGATTGGGGAAGCAAAGACACCCAAAAACCTTGAGGGATTTGTAATTGGGGGAGGATTTGAAAAGTATTTCAAAATGGGATTTATTGTGGAGAATGGGGGTAGGAAGGCGATTTTGGAGAAATGTGGCGGTTTCAAAGGCATAATCCCAAAAACGTAATGGCATGGAGGCTTGTTTGAGGAGGGTGACACCCATATCAACAAGGCGACGATGAAGACTTTCCACCCTTCCATTTTGTTGATGGGAGTATGGGCACGTGAGTCCATGACTCATGGACTCACGTGCCCATACTCCCCAAGTTTTGAAAAAAGGGTATGAAAGGTTTAAACTCCGTCCCGTTGTCGGTTTGTATGAATATAACCTTTGTGGAAAAGAAATTCGTAACAAGCTTTATAAAGGTTTGAATCAAATTTGAAACATTCGACTTAGAGGTGAAAGGAATCAACCACACAAATTTGGAAAAGTCGTCAACTATAGATAAGAAATAACGATGTCCATTGATAGGGAGTTCATGGGTCGGGCCCCAACAATCGATAAAAAAAAAAGCTGAAAGAGAGTAGTGGACCGGGTGGGGCTTGGTGGGTGAGGGAGGGCGTGGGCTTTGGCCCAACTACAATTTTGACAATGTGGGTGGCCCACTTCTTTAGGGCAGGAGAGTTGAAGTTGCCAGAGAACACTTGAAACAATCCGAGACGACGGATGACCTAAGCGGCGGTGCCAATCAACAAACGACGAGGGAGAGCAAGCAATATGATGGGTGGCGGGTGATGATGAGGACGAACTAGGCAGATCAACGGGAAGGATGTACAAACCACCTTCACCGGGGCCCGTGAGAAGAGGTGTCCGAGTCTGTTCATCAAGCACAGAGAAGCCATGTTTATGGAATTCGAATAAGACATTGTTATCAAGGCAAAAATGATGAACAGAGAGAAGTTTTTTCGTAATAGCAGGAGTATGTAAGAGATGAGAAAGAATAAGAGAACGAGAGGGAGTGGGAATTGAAGAAGAACCGTGATTCCGAATTGGAATTTGAGAGCCATCGCCGAGGGACACAAGGTCAGTGCCTACATATGAGTGATTTTGGAGACGCAAATTCGAGAGATCTGGGGTAAAGTGATGTGTAGCAGCTGTATTCGGGTACCAATTGGAGCTTGTGGTGTTTACCTAGCAGCAGCGAAGAGGGGGAGCCTGGTAGGCTTGATCAAAGCGGCTCCAGTATTTCAAGGCTGTGTGAACCTGTTTGTTGCAGATCTGGCAGATTGGTCTAGAATCGGGAAAACCACGACCTCGTCCTTGATAAGCCCCTCGGCCACCGTCATTGCGGCCACGACCACGACTACCACGGTCCCCTCGGCCACGCCCTCTGCTTCTAGAGGTGTAATTGGCTTCAGGAGAGGGGGATTGGGTGGAGGTGGTGTTGACGTTGATAGGAGAAGCACCGAGAATGGAAGTAGATTGACAAGTAAGACGAGCTTCAAAGTTTAGAAGATGAAAGAGAACCTGATCAGAAGTCGGAGTGGTGAGCTGTGTCGAGATGGAGGTGACGAGAGGGTTGTACTCAGTGCAAAGGCCTGCGAGCACATACACGACAAGCTCAGAGTTCGAAACTAGCTACCCAGCAGCCTGAATTGCAGAGACTAATGTTTTATCTTTGTTGAAGTAATCGGTGAGGGAATCGGTTCCTTTCTTGAGAGTGTGAAGCTGAAGACGATTCTGGAAAACCTGGGCACCGGATTGTGCAACGAACAGTGGGTGGAGGCGATTCCAGAGAGAATAGGCAGTCGAACAGTCGAGGATATGAGACATGACGGACTCGGTGAGAGAGGCCTGCAGGATTGCAAGCGCAAGATTATCTTTCGTCTGCCAATCTTGAAAGGCAGCGGCGTCGACAATAGCTGGACAAGGAGTGGAGCCATCAATGAAGGGAAATAGTTGATTTGCTTTGAGATATGAGGTAAGCTGTTTTTGTCAAAGAGGAAAATTGAAAGAAGTGAGTTTTATGGTATTGAGAATGTTGAAATTGGGAATGGCAGGGGAGGACAGAGTGGATGATAAAGATGGAGAGGATGACCCCATTGGAAAAAAAAAAGAAGGAAAAAGGTTAGGTAAGGTTGGCGGCGTTGGCTTTATAGGCTCTAGATACCATGCTAGGATGTAAAAGATAGGATATTTTCCATTGTATTTTCCCTTGAATCATATTGCTACTGTACAAAGGTTTATATAGAGAAATGTATGGGTAGATATAGTGACAAGTGTCATCATCTCTAATGATGGAGTGATCTCCAAGGAGGACCCTTCTAGAATAGGGACACCTCATACTAACATGTGCTCAAATAATGTGTAAATTGTAGAGATAAGAATTATGAACATTATGTGCTAGTAAAGGTACTTTGTTAAGCAAAACATTTTAATTTAACAACTTTTTGTACAACTTTTTTTTTTTTTGATTAGGAAAGAATTCGGTTAGGGATAACCTAACCGATAGCATCCTGACGGATGAGGTCTAGAAGACCTGAATCGCACAAGACATCGTCCCCGAGGAACGAGCGACAAAGGTGTGCAACCTTATCAGCCACTCTATTCCTACAACGGGGCACATGAGAGAAAGAAACATCTCTCAGATTTTGTAGCATGAGTTTAATATCAGACATAATTAGTTCAATTTCCCAGGGGCAAGAACTGTTAACCTTTAGGTGATTAATGATTATTAGCGAATCCCCTTCTATACGAATCCTTGGGATGTGTAGGTCGAGGCATTTTAAAACCCCGTATTTAAGAGCTAAAGCTTCTGTCATAATTGGGGATTGAATCCCAACCTTTTCATATCCAATATGAACTGGACATCCATTCCAGTCTCGAATAATGAACCCTACTGTGCTGTCTCCATTAGATAGGGTGGAGCCATCGAAATTCAACTTTAGAACGCCAAAGGGCGGTTTGTTCCAAGACGATTTTTTGTTACTTTTGTTTATGGGGTGAGTCTGCGTAGTCGTTTGATGGCTTCTGATGGCTTTATTTGTCACATGCGGACGTAAGATCTCTTCCTCAGAAGAACGCCATGTTTTGATAGTATTTTGGATTCTTATTTTCATTGATGCCGTTGTTGGGGCAACTTCATTTCTGAAGATCATATTATTACGTAGATTCCATGTAGACCACCAGGTGAAGGCAAGACGTTGTAGATCTTGAGATTTCAGGGCTGATCCTAGTGTGTTAAGGACTTCATTAAAATTTGTGGCCCCGGATGTGATGCGGAGAATGCGTTTTACCAAATCAGCATCGAGGATGGATTCGATAGAGTGAACCGGGCAATCTAAAAAGATATGGATGGCGTCTTCATCAGCGTGGTTACAGAGGGTACATGTTGAAGGAATGGAGACCCCTTTTTGACTAAGTCGTACTTTTGTCGGGAGACCATTGTGATGTAGTTTCCAAAGAAAGTTTTTAACTTTTGGTGGGACGTCAAGTTTCCATATCCAGTAGTTTGCGTCATTGGATTGTTGATGGTGGTTTGTAGCCAGTTTGTATGCACTAGTGGTTGTGAACCAGCCATTCTTATCTGGCCACCAATATAGTCTATCCTCAAAGTAGTTTGAAGGCAGCGGGATACTCATGATCTCTCTAACCCTCGCTAGTGGTAGGTTTTCCATCAATTTTTCTTCCCACCATTTCCCCCCCATAATGTAGTCACAAACCTTTTCATCTAGGTTGTGAGAGGGGTGATTACCGATAGTGTTAATCAATGGTTCTAGTGAGACCCAATTATCAGTCCAAAATTTGATAGATTTACCATTTCCTACCGACCAGATTAAACCTTTTTTAAATTTACTTATGAGAGGGGTAAGCTTGGACCATTGCCATGAAGCTCCACCCCTCCTTTCATAAGATAGAATATGCGTTGTTTTAATATATTTATATTGGATGATTTGTACCCAAGGGTTGGACGGTTCAGCAAGAATTTTCCAGAGGAGTTTAATTTGGAGGGCTTCATTCATGAATTGCGTTTTACGAATGCCTATACCACCTTTGCTCTTCGTTCTACATACTTTATCCCACCCAATTAAAGGTCTGTGTTGTGCATCTTTATTCCAGAAAAATGTTCGATTAATTTGGTCGAGATCCTTATGAATCGAGGAGGGGAGCATAAAATTTTGCATGATATATAACGGTTTGGCAGCCAGGTTTGACGCAATTAAAGTAGCCCGCCCTTGCTGAGAAAGGGTGTTCGCCCTCCATTTACTAAGCTGGTCCTTAGCCTTGCCAATCACTTCCTCGAATGTTTCTTTACTTACCCTACCATTAATGATAGGGCAACCTAAGTACTTTTCTAGATATTTTTCATTTGATATACCTAGGGTACTCTGAATTTCGGCGATGCGGGAACGAGCGATACCCGACGTGGTTTGAAAGGCAGATTTTTGGAAGTTCACTTTTTGCCCAGAGATTTTGCAGTAGCTATCAATAATATTTTTTATCGTTCTACAGGCAGTAGCAGATCCTTTAGAGAATATTATAATATCATCTGCAAGGGCCAGAAAGGGGATATGTGGTCCGTCAATCCCGAAGCGAAAACCGATAGGAGATCGAGAAGCCGTTGAAGAGTAAGAGAGTTTTCTAGCCAACAGCTCGGAGCCCAAAATGAAGAGAAATGGTGAGAGGGGGTCCCTGACGGAGCCCCCTAGATGGTTGGAAGATTTCTGTCGGTCCATTGTTAACAAGTACCGAGAAAGACACAGTCGAGATGCACTCTGATATCCAATTAACAAAAGTGGGGTGGAATCCAAATTTAGTCATAAGCTTTTTAGTAAAGCCCCAGTCGACCCTATCATAAGCTTTTTCCATGTCCAGCTTAATCGCAAGCCATCCCTCTTTACCTCGGCGTTGTCTGAAAGAGTGAAAAATTTCATGTGCAATGAGAACATTATCCTGGATAGCCCTATCGGATACGAAAGCTCCTTGGAGAGGATGGATGAGCTTGCCAATGACCTTCTTAAGCCTCTCGGCAAGGATTTTGGAGATAATTTTGTAAATAGTAGAGCAAAGGCTAATGGGACGATAGTGTGCAGTCATAGTGGGATTATCGCATTTGGGAAGTAAGGAAATGAAAGTATGGTTGATTTGTTTTAAAAGTTTCCCTGATAAGAAAAAACTTTTCACGACGCCGATGACAGACACCCCAACGATGCTCCAACAATGTTTATAAAATTCAGTAGTCATCCCATCCGGGCCTGGTGATTTGTTGTTACCCAGAGAAAAAACCGCTTGTTTAATCTAACCATTTGATGGGATCTGAATGAGCATATAATTGTCTTCGTCCGTAACTTCCTGAGAGACAAGGTGTAGAAATTCCTCCAAGAGAGGACCGGAGAGGGTTTCATGTTTGAAACGTAATTCAAAATCATGCCTAATTTCTTTTTTGATGTTGTCATCCCCCACAATGAGAGTCCCATCTGTTGCAGTAATAGATCTAATAATCTTACGATTGCGCCGTCCCGTAGCTACTTTGTGGAAGTAGCTAGTGTTTGAGTCAGATAATTTTAGGTGCCTAGTTTTAGCTCGCTGATTCCAAAACTGCTTTTGGAAGGCCAGGAGCTTATCTTTTTTCCTCAACAGATTTAGTTCATTTTGAATAAGAAGAGGGTCAAGATCTGGGAGAAGCTGGGATTGAATGTTAATGAGGCTATCATCGACCTCTTGTAGTTGCCTGAAGATATTCCCAAAAGTTTTTTTGTTCCAGTCTTTTGCTTTACTTTTAAGAAGCCTAGTTTTATACACGAGTTGAAACATGTTAGATCCGGTAACAGATGCACGCCAGGTTTGTTTGACGATGTTTTTAACATCGTTTCTTTGCAACCATATATTTTCAAATTTGAATGGTGGGACTTGATAATGTACATTTTTGTTAAGATCAATGGTAATTGGGCAGTGATCGGAAGAGGAGAAAGCCCCATTTTTTGCTCTAATGTCAGGGAAATTTTGTAGGATTTGATGCTGGACGAGAACCCGATCCAATTTTTTGTAAATATTCTCGTCCCCATATTGTTTTTTCCTCCAGGTAAATGAGTTACCATAAGTGGGGATTTCAATAAGTTGGCATTCATTTTTAAAATCCGAAAGTCGCCGAAAACGGTTTAGACAGGGATCTGCACCGCCCATTTTATCACTCGAACTACTAATTTCATTTAAGTCTCCCAAGACAATACAAGGGAGGCTAGAGCTAAGCACTGTTTCAATAAGGGCTCTCCAAAAAGCATCCTTGTCCCTAGGATGAGGAGGAGCATAGACGCAAAGAATAATGGTAGAGAAATTCTCTTTGATGTTGTGATATTTGATGCCTATGATACGAGGGAGGTGGATGATAATTGAAACGGTTTCATGAAGGAGTTGGTGGGCCTTCCATAGAACGCCGAGACCCCCTGATCTACCAATGGCAGGGGACCACACTGCGTTGTCAAACCCAGCAACCCCCCAGGTTTTATCACTGGGGATGTTGATGGTCTTAGTTTCTGCGAGCGCAAGGAATTGAATAGACTCATTTTTACACAATGAGTTAACGCTGATCCAAAAGGACGGTTTAGAGATACCGCAACAATTCCAAAATCCAATTTTCATGTGATAACGTGGTGTGATTGAGGGCACCATTTAACGACCCCCAACCGAAATTTCATCCAAGAAATAAGGAGAATCAATCTTTTATTTATGACAAGTGGCCAGAGCATACTATCAAGATCATCCATTACACTTAATTTTTTCCACAAATCCCTAAATTTCTTTCTGATTTCTTTAGTTTCAATGTCAACAAGGAAAGTTGCGAAATTTTTAGACCAAACCTGAAAACTCAACGAGTTTGCAATATGAATACAAATTGAGGTCCTGTTTGTCAAACCAACATCGCAATAGCAAATATGGCGTACAATTAATAACAAGATTTCAGCCACATTATCTAGAGGGAATTTATAGTTTTTATTTGCTTTGCCAATTGTGTCATCAAGTGGGAATTTATTAGTATGGCAGTAGGTATGTATTAGGAGATACCCAGGAAGACTTTGCCCATTAAGATAGTTCTCGGAATAGAGATTTGTCCTAGTATCCACAAAGACGCCCCAACTTTTCAAACTGTCTCTTCCAAGCATCCACAAGGAGATAGAATTAGGAGCAATTATCATTAGGTGCATCAGAAACCAATGAGTAATGCAAACACCGTTTTCGTTTTCAAGACATCCTATATTACCGATTTTGTGTACCCCTTTTTTCCTGCTGAGCAGTAGTGACTGCATCCACCAGCAGTGGTTTAGTAATTCATGGATTAGCCCACAAGCCAAGACAAAAATGCAATCCAAACAATTGCACCATTTCATTATACGATAGATTGTGTTACCGATGTTAGAGGGAGCCAGGCGAAGGGCAAATGCGAGGATGATATGTTTACCATGCTCCCCAAGAAACACCCACACATGAAGAGCGAGCGAACAGGGACGGAGGACATGAGACCATCTTAAATCCGACTCACAAACTCTATTCGTAAGGTAAAGAGTGTCTAAACTAGAGGGCACAGGACCAGTCCACACACAAGGTCGATCAGAACCGAAGCATGGAACAATTTTACCAATAGAAGATATTGTACATTTTCGACAAGCTGAGGACATACAACAACTTAACCACTTACTTGAGCAATTGGTAGCCAATCCCTGCATACGGAATGAAACCGAATCGGATTTGTAGAGGCTACTAACGAGGGACGTCAAATCCACCAGAATAACCTTGACTGGGTGGTTGTTGCCCTCATCCGGGAGCGTACTCCCGTCCGAGTGATTTGCCTCATGAAGAGGATTTGGGCCCTTGCGGGATTTGGTTGAGGAGTGAAAAGAAAATTCCACCCCCAATGATTTTATACCTTTATCTTCTGAGGAAAACAAATTTCCAGTACTAGATTTTTTGAGAAAAGCTTCTTCATCAGAGCTGGAGAGAGGAGCAGCCAAGTGCATCACGGATTTCCTTAATTTCACGACAAACCAAACAGAGGTGTAGTTTAGCATACTTGTGACAGAAATAAAAAACCCCACAAACATTAAGCTTTGAGCAATGAAAAACAGTAATGTAAAATCGTTTACCAGAGCATCCACAATCGGATTAAAACTCATTGCAGAACCTAAAACAGTGTGCACCAAAACTTCTTTCGAACTGAGGAAAGGAGCCATGACAACCCCAATAACCTCAGTTTTTTCAAGGCCCGAAAATCGGGGGGTAGGGGGTGGAGAGGCATAAGCCTCTACCACAGGTTTTTCCAACCACCGAAAGGTGGTAATTTTACTTGACTTAACAAAGCAATTAAATGAAATCAGAATAGGGGTGATGAAATTAGACCTGAGCACGGACGAAAGGGCAACAACAGTGGACTTGGGAGAAGACATCCCCTCCAGTACAGCACCATAGAAGTTGAGGAGGAGCCAAGCCACCCTCCCACACACACCGAACAGAGAGAAGACGATCCCGGAGCCCAACACAGCATTTAGCCGGCGAAAAGAAGCGACGACAGAGAACCCCCGCAGAACAGTGACCGGACAATCCAACCACCGCCCCCACCGCCAAGCAACTTTCCTCCTTTTTTTGAAGTTTTTCATCACCCACTCTTCACCTCGACACAAGAACCCATACTGTCGAGCGAACAACATCAACACCGGCGACCCACCAGCCCACCGCAGCCCAGATAATCCCAAATTTAGGACCACCAAAGACATCGAAACTAAGTAATTAGAGGCGACGATGCCAGAGACGACCACAGAGCCCGACTCCGGCGGACAATAAACCACCGACAACCCAGGACGGGAACCCACATGTGGCAGGGAAAGGAAAGAAACGTCGGTGGATATGCCGATTAGGCAGATAAAGGACCCGAGATAGGGGAAGAAGACGGAGAAATTAAGAGACTAACAAATATATTCTCATTTATTATTTTACTTTTTTATTTTCTAAAAAATATAATTAATCATCTACTAATCTTTAAAATGATATTCCGTAAAGTAAATAATAAAATATTTTACTTAATAAGGATTACACTGTAAAAATTATATGTTTTTTTTACATAGTTCATAATTTGGAAGAGTCTAGTCCCTGTTAGTCCCCCAACCAATGACATTCTTGCATATGTATATGCAAAGTTCCATATCTTATAGTAGATCTATCATGATCGAGTTATGGAATAAACAAGCAATACATTATGTGCACTGGTTGATCGATCTCCCTGAAGACATGGGAAATTGAGACCGCCTCGAACTGAAGGAACATATGATGGATGTCGGATAGAAGGACTTTGATTTCCGAAGGACTTCGATCGCCATCTACTCTTATGTGGGAAATGGCTAACTCCTTTGCCTTAAGCAGACCAAGCCTTGGGACAATCACTTTTGACCCTAAGGAGTTATTAGGCCCATGCAATGCACAACCTATTGCAACCGGGGAGTCCAGATGGTTCCGGAGGATGAAGCTTGTAGAAGAAATTTTAGAAGAGGTGAGACACTGGCACACTGCTGTGCAAATGAAATATTTTGGGTGTTGATAGATACACCGTAAATCCAAAGGTAAAAAATGCACGTCCTTAACGACGTGCAACCCTTCTGACTAATTAGTATTTTAAAAAAAATTAATTAACTCCTTTTAACCATGCACGTCCATAAGGAAGTGCATGAATATAGCACTCATCGAAAAACCCCTCTCAAGGGCCAAAGAACGCGCTTTGATGCGCCCCCCTTTCTTCGTTCACCATTCCTCTTGAATCCCTAATTTCTTATATCCCCGACCCTCTAATCCCTTCCAATCGACAAATTCTCATTCAATTCGGCAAGTTTCTTGTTGTTGAGTTCCATTCTCTTCCTTCTCCTACTCTATCGGGCGTTTCTGCTCTCCTGGCTTGAGTGTTTTCTGCGAGTGTTGTTATGACGTCCGATGACAATCCCTTTCGCTATATCACCTGCTGTAGGCGCCTCGACCTGTTTCTCTCTTCAAAAGGCGTTGATCTGGTGCGACCTTCATGGATAACCAAGGTGGTTAGCCGTATTCTTCTACCGGAGTGTTCTGGTTGGAAGATCTCCGATCCGAGAAAAAGAAATTTCAGAAAACGGAAAAAAGTTGTGCTCTATGGGGAGCGTTGGTGGCGCCGATGCAACAGTTGGGGGCGTAGCTTGGCCTGTTCGGTGCGGTTGGAGGTGGCTTTTTGGTGGTGGTGTCTTTTCGGGTTTCCGTCAGGTGCGACGTCGCTTGGCCTGAAGCGGGACGACTCCAACACAAACAAAATCAGTTTCAAGAGGGAGACTTTTCTTTCCTACGGGCGTCGGGAGCGGCCCTTGTGTCCCTGGTGGAAGGCGTCTTGGCGAGGTCGGTGCTGCTCGGATGGCAGTGTTCAGTGGCGGTGGGTGTGGAAGGCCTTCTCGCCTCTCACTGTTGATGGTGGTTTTCCTTTCCCCTATGCGAGTTCGGCATCCTCTTTCTTCAGCAGGCGTATTTACACACTCCCGTTGAGGCTTGTAAGTTTTCCTAGAACTAGTATGAAATCCCTTGTCCATCTATTTGATCTGGATTATATATTGTGTTTAGCACAAACTCTCACCACCTTTTGGTGCGTGCAAAAAACGGTGTTAGAGGTAACTGCCTCTTCATTCCCTACCCCCCGATTTTCGGGCCTTGAACTAACTGTGGATTGTGGAGCTCTGATTGCCCCTTTCTTCAGTTCCATTGAAGATGTGGTTGCCATGAATTTTGCTACTAAAACATTGATTCCTGCTTCGGCACTGACTGTTAGGGTATCATCTTGCTCTACCTTCGTTCAGTACAGTTTGGTGCCTTTGATGTTTAGGTTCATGAATATTGATTTTTGTAATGTTGGGGCTGAAGATAATAGGCTTGATCACAATGATGAGTTGTTGATCAGCAGTATGATTAAACTAATTTTTAAAATCCTGTATTGGGGTTTAAAAATTGATTATGACTGTAAAAAACGAACATATGTGGTATCATCTTTTGATTGTTGCCATCTTCAACTCAAACAAAGGATTAAACCTCCCCTCATGGGCCTAAATCAACAACATGGTAGCTTTGAAAAGCACATGCTCAGAATATTCATAATCTCAATCGGTGTTAAATTGCTATGTATGATACATAACATCACTCTCTCTTGGGGAGTGAACAAAACAGTGAAAGTTGTGTATGCCCATTCACCATATACATCCCGAAAGGATTTGCAGAAAAGCTTGGATAAACTGTCTGCTATTGCTCTAGTTTTGGCTTTAGATTCTCCTACAATCTCCAATACTAGTCGTATGTTGGTACTTGGTGTTAGTCTAAAGCACTATTCTAAAGTTGGCTTGCGAATCATAAGTTGGATTTGGTGTAGTGATATCATGCAGTGCCCTGTTTCCCTTACTCATGGTTGTGCCTGTGTAATATTATATCAATTACAATATCAAATATGCATTGTAGTTTACTCTTTGATTGTTAGTCCCATTGATTCTGTCACTTCGGTTATAAGCCGACCCAATCAAGCGCCCCAATGCGCCACTCGACCTTGTACTGTCGAGGTCTTCCTCTTCCTTAGTGGAGGGCGATGTAGATCTGTTGTCTCAACTCTCACTCAACCATCGGAGTCACTGCCGATCCGAGAAAACAATTATAAGTATAGGCTGATGCCTACATCCTGTCGTTTCCATGTCTCCCCAAGGTCTTGGCTCTTCAGGCTTGAATTCAATCCTGTGATTGGGGTTAATTTGCGTGGGTGTCTTTGGTCATTGTCTAGATGGCCGGTTCTATTCTTGGTCCACATCCGCATGGTGTTACCAACTGTTGGCAATTTAATGTCCTCTTGCTTGTTAACTGGTGTGTTTGTGTGGTCAAATTGGCCTATACCACCTTTTTCTTTTCTTAGAAAAGATGCTAAAAATGCACTTTGGAATAATTATAAGCCTCATAATTGGTGTTTGCTGGCTACATATGCAAAGCTTACTAAACGAGGAGATGCGCTCAAGCAATTCACGACATCCTCTTGGATCGTTTGGCGCTGCCTGTCAGAAGATCAAGGATGGTACAATGCACCTATTCATTCTTTGCCGGTTACGGTGGAATCCTCTCGCAATCGGGGTCTCAGGGAGATAGGCTTTACTAAACAATTACAATCATACCTTGTCTTGAGCCCTTTAACAACAGATTTGCTCGGTTCCATTGGGCCCAATATATCTCCATTAGTAATTCATGAGCATGATAAGTGGTATACTAAATTATATTCCAACTCCATGGAGATCTTGCACACCACCACGTTACATATACCATTCATTAGATACAACTCATTGGTACACTTGATTTTAGGTGTAAGGTCAGTAAAATCTTGGCCGCGCACCCCGAACGGTTGCAAATGAAAGTCACATACTGGAATTGTAGAGGGATTGGGAAACAAACATTTTGGACAGAAATAGATAGCAAATGCAAAAACGAGCAAATCCAGCTTATCGCTTTAGCGGAGACAAAAACGGAAACGATTCCGGAAGACAAATTTTGGAAAGTGGCGGGCTTCGATGAAGCTATCTGGTCCCCAGCTTCCGGGGGGCTGGGCATCCTGTGGAAATCTCATCACCTAGCAAACGAGTCTATTTCGATCCAAATCCATCTACCCCGGATCATCGGTCTAAGATATGAAAACATCAATGATGGGTTCTCCATGCTTATGCTATTTGTATATGCTCCTCCAAACCCTCAAGAGAAAGACTTGTTCTGGAATACCTTGACATCCATTGTTACTAACTCAACAGCTCCCTGTATGATAATTGGTGACTTAAATGAAATTCTATGCAGCAAAGACAAATTAGGTGGGGCTACCCCTCGTTCGGTTCGCTTCACACGGCTAATTCAATTCAAAAATGATTGTGCTCTCGAAGATCTCCCTACCTTTGGGAACCCTTTCACCTGGAGAAAAAGCCAAGACGAAGAAGGAAATATTCGTGAAAAACTTGATCGAGTGATGGTCCATCATCATATCATTCAGAAATTCCCAAACCTAAGCACGCACAATGGGGCTTTTTCTACATCGGACCACTGCCCTATTTCGATTACTCTAGACTGTGGTTCAGTCTTCAAAGCCCCCCCCCCCCTTCAAATTCGAGAACACTTGGCTCCACCGGAAGGATTTCAGGAATATAGTTAAACAATCCTGGCGAGCAATTTGTCCTGGCTCATATATGTTTCAACTAATGTTTAAACAAAAAATGTTAAAGAAAAAAGCCAAAGAATGGAATAAACGCACATTTGGAAACATCTTTCGTCAATTACATGAAATTGAGATAGACCTCCTCAATATCCAATCTTCCGCGGCTGAGGGGAACACTAGGGCTAGTAACACAAGAGAGAAAAATCTTATCACAAAAAAGGAGAAACTGCTTCTGTTCCAAAAAACGTTTTGGAACCAACGAGCTAAAACAAAGCATCTTAAACTGTCAGACACAAACACAACATATTTCCACCGATTTGCCTCAGGTCGTAGGCAAAGAAAACAAATCCGCAACATTACCTCCGTTGAGGGCACTTTGATAATAGGTGAGGAAAATGTCAGAAATGAGATTAAGAATGACTTTGAGAAAAGATTCAAAAAGGAAGCTACAGATGAACAACTACTGCAGGAAATGCTAAATCTAATCAATCCCTCTATCACCCATGAGGAAAATATCTTCCTCATTCGACCACCCTCAAACAGTGAAATTAAAGAGGCAGTGTTCAGCCTTGGACACAACAAATCTCCAGGTCCCGATGGCTTTACAACGGAATTTTATAAAAAGTACTGGGACATCATTGGTCAATCCATTATCAAAGCTGTCAAGGGTTTCTTCTGCTCTGGCAAACTTTTGAAACAACTAAACCATACTTTCATCACACTCCTTCCTAAGCGAGACAACCCGACCAACACGAATCACTACAGACCTATCAGTCTATGCTCTAATCTGTATAAAGTAATCTCAAAAATCTTGACAGAGAGGATCAAAACTGTCATTGGAAGACTAATTCATCCTCTTCAAGGCGCGTTCGTGTCTAATAGAGCCATCCAAGACAATGTGTTGATAGCGCATGAAATCTTCCACTCCTTTAGATCTCGCAAGGGTTGCGAGGGATGGCTTGCTATTAAACTTGATATGGAAAAAGCGTATGATAGAGTTGATTGGAACTTTACCATGCAAGTTTTAGAAAAATTTGGATTCCACCCCACATTCATCTCTTGGATTATGGAATGTGTCACAACCGTATCATTTTCAGTACTGGTAAACAACGGTCCCACGGAAGTCTTCTTCCCCTCCCGTGGGCTTAGGCAGGGTGACCCCCTATCCCCCTTTTTATTCATCCTTGGGGCCGAAATCCTGGCACGGAAACTCTCTGCTGAGTCAATCTCAGTTAGTAGCCCTATTGGTTTCCGTTTCGGAAGACACGGCCCCAGGATCCCGTTTCTTTCCTTCGCTGATGACATTATCATTTTCACAAAAGGCAGCTTGGATGCCGCTCACAAAGTCCGAACAATAGTCGATTCTTATTGTAAGATTTCTGGTCAAAAAGTGAACTATCATAAGTCAAGCTTCCAAGCAACCAAGGGAATATCAAGCTCCAGAATTACTGAACTCCGTAGTCACCTGAACATTACAAATGAAGTATCACTAGAAAAATATTTGGGTTGTCCTATTATTAATGGTAGAGTGAATAAACAAACTTTCGAAGACATCATTTGTCGATCAAGAGAACAATTAAGCAAATGGCGTGCTCACGCGCTATCACACCAGGGTCGGGCAACCCTTATCAACTCAAACCTGTCAGCCATACCCCTATACACAATGCAGTGCTTTATGCTACCCAACTCAGTACACAAAGAGCTTGATCAAATTAACAGAACTTTCTTTTGGAACAAAGACCTCCAACACCGACCTCTTATTGGTTGGGATAGGATTTGCAGACCCAAAAAAATTGGGGGACTAGGGCTTCGGAAATCCAGAGAAATGAATGAAGCACTCCAAATGAAGCTACTATGGAAAATCTTAGCTGAACCAGACAATAGTTGGGTTACAATCATCAGACATAAGTATCTTCAGAATACTAATATACTGGAATATAGAAAACACGGGGATACATCTTGGCAATGGACAAAAATGGTTAGCCTTATGGAGAAATTCAAATCAGGACTGATTTGGTCCATAGGAAATGGGCGCTCGGTTAAATTTTGGACAGATAACTGGATCACAACGTCCTCGCTAGGATCTAGGGACGTCCGGCCTGCAGATGGCAACATTGAGGAAACTGTGAGTGACTATATCATAGGAGGAAAATGGTGGGAAGAGAAACTCAACAGTGTGCTTCCACCCTACATAGTGTCTGAGATTTTGGACATTCCACTTTCGATATCCTCTATTGAGGATCGCCTGTATTGGTGGCCCGACAGAGCTGGTTGGTTTACGACTTCGAGTGCCTATAAGCTAATCACATCACACACAAACTCCAATGTCGACATCAATAACTGGATATGGAAAATTAACATTCCACCTAAGATAAAAAAAAACTTTCTATGGAAAGTATGTCAGGACGGGCTTCCTACAGCATCTAGACTTGCTTCCCGGGGGGTTCCCGTCCCTTCCAACTGCAGCCTATGTAATGGGCCCACGGAAGATGACACCCACTTCTTGTTCGAATGTCCGTATGTGTGCCCACTTCTCCAGATGACTCCTAGAGTTAGCGCAACCGTTACCGGTATGATACAACAATCTCGGGAAATTAAACCGATCCTAGCTTTTCTTGGAAACAACCTCACCCCGAAGACCAAGTGTGACCTAGGTTTTGCCTGGTGGACCGCCTGGTACATTCGCAATCAATATATATTCAGACAAGTTCACATCCCAAGTAGGGAGGCTACTATTCAACTGATCAAAACCCACATACGCAACTGGGGCAGAACTTCTCAGACAGAGAGTGAATTTGATGAGGAACCCATGCTGAAGGCACCCACACCAAAGCAAATAAAGAAGAAGCACAACACCCGTGGTGTGCACTGGCGAAAACCTCCATTTGACACCATTAAATTAAATTTCGATGGGTCTTCCCTTCCTAATTCGGATAGCTCGGCGGGAGCTATTTTACGTGATTGGGAAGGCAGACCCATCGCCATATGCTATCAAAAGTTAGGAAAGCAGAGCGCCCTCAAAGCTGAAGCGCTTGCATTAAAATTGGGGGTCCAACACGCCTTGAGATTACGAATAGACAAACTTCAAATCGAGGGAGACTCCAAAATCATAATAAATTATCTAAACGACCGTACCAAATGCCCTTGGGAAATCGAACTTATATTATCTGACATCAAAACTCTACTATCGACCTTGAGAGAAGTTACCTTCTTTCATGTTCCCCGCAATGGTAATAGAGTGGCTGATAAGGTTGCACACCTTTGCCACTCTGCCAGGGGTGTCGATATCTACAATAACTCAGGTCTCTCTGACCTCATCCGAAAGGATGCTGCCGGGTAGAGCTCGCTCGCCCGAATTCTTTCCTAATCAAAAAAAAAAAAAGAAAAAGTGCATGATTTGGGGTGTATATAGCGAACACGTATGTTTTTGCTTAACAAAGTTATCTCTAATTATTTTTAAAAGGAAATCGGAAAGTTGGGCTGCAAATTGTTGGGCTAGGGTTTTATTATTCATAGCCCAAATACATACATCACCGGTCCAAAAAAAAGGGAGCAAATCCAACAACCAGAAGTAACATTAGACATACTAGTGCTGCATTAATGTACACATTTGTAAGTGGGTGTTGCCATTTTCTCTTGTTAATTAAAGACACCTTTTTCACTCCCTCGCTCTTAACGGTTGATACATAACCATCATCCTCTTGATTGTGACAACTGACAAACGATCCATATATTCCTCGACCAATTTTGATAGCAACATATATTGTACATTTATACAAGTTTTTTTTTTTTTTTTTTTTGGGACAAAAATGCATGTCAATTTCTTTGCTTTGCTTTATGCTCATTCTCATTCACATCATACACATGTTATTGTATTATTGTCGAATCTATAATTGCACGTAACATTATTGTAAAGGCTCTCAAGTCTCGAGTGTAATGTTATCTCTAATCGCGGTTAAATTCACAACTTCAATGCTTTATTATGCTATTTATGAAGCTGTCAATTGAGTTGTCGTAGGTTTATTTTGTCGTTAAAATTTTTAGTTATGATGAGTTTATATTATCTTAGATCACTTTGGGACCTTTGGATGATAATTATTTACTCAATGTTTTATGTTGATTTTTTTTTAATAAAAATATACGTCATCTAATAATCTAGGATTGGTTGGAGTTTTGAGTTGAGCCACAATTATATTCAACTTATGAATAAAAGAAACACTATATGTATAATTCATAAAATCACGAGTTTATTGCAATAAAAGTCCAAGACAATTAGTTTTTGTAAGAATGTTTGTTCAGCTCAAAATCAAGCAAGTCAAGCCATTGAATGAAACTGAAGAATGGCCATCCCAATAATTTGACTGTGTGAGCGTGCCTCATCTACGTTATCATATCTTCCTCCCCCAAAAAATCTACATCATCATGTCTCAATAGATTTTAATTTAGTAAGCAAAAAAGAGAGAAAAAACATCGCTTCAATTTGGTGGGTGTCCATTAGCTTAATGGAGGGCCCATTATAAATTTTTAATTCTTTTTTGAGTACTATTGACTTTTTTTTTAATTCGATAAGAATTCGGATTCGTTAAAAGATGCTATCCGATTATATCTTTACAGATGAGGTTAAAAAGACATTGATTGTATCTTTACGGATGAATATTTTATATAGTTTTTATCTCCTAAAAAAGCGTGCGTGAATAGTAAGTGACATATTTTGCCAAACGGAGGTAGTATGAATTTGTGAGGAACTCATGAATTTTGAGGGAAAATGATGGTAAAATACGACTGGGATCACCTGTCCACAAAGGGACAGGCTCCCGTGCCTTGGCCTCCCCACCCCCGAAATAAAAAAAAAATTTTAAATTTGTAAAAAGAAAAACAAAATAGTAAAAGATGGAGTTTTGTGAGGAGGAACTGAGAGACAGGGAAGAGTTCGGGATAGTAGATCCGCATCTGGTAAAATAATACAATTATTTGGTTGGGCCAAAGTGCCAGACGACCTACAAAATTTATCCCTACAAAAAAAAAAGGCAAGATGTAAATCAACATTACAATTTTTTTTGTTAAAACAAAAATAACCCTATTTTGTTTGCTTGTCTTCCAAAATTTCCCTATGAACGAGGATTGACCTTTTTACAATGTTACCAAGTCAAAGATTTCCCTATTAGTAAATCTTGTTACTTTTGGAAAAAGATGCCACAATTTTGAAAAACTCTGATCATTGAAAAGGAGAATGACATTTAATGGGTAAGTAGTAACGTGCGTAAAATAGTCGTGGTTCTCGACAAAGATAATTCCTAAACACAAAAGATAGTATAATAGTATAGTAAATAGTCGATCTCAAATAGAGCATATACATCTTGTGTGTTTCCTTGTTAACAATGGGAAAATAAAAACTTTGAAAGCAAAAGTTAGCTAAAGCAATAGTGAAAGTAAAAGTAATTAAACAAGAGTAACGATGTTGTAGAGGACAATAGAGAGAAAATATGGTTTATTCACGACTTTGCAACAATGGTTTGATTTCACGATCCTCGTGCTTCTTTCTAGTTATTAGATTTCTAATCTATTATTTCGATTTTGGTTTATATGGACACAAAGACGAGCCGCACTATAATGCCCCTTACATTTTTGCATAGGGGGACGAGTAGCACAAATCCCCAAAAGGACGGCATCTAACCGTACTACTCTCGTATCATCAACTTTGACACCTGGTTGTCAGCCCAGCCATCGTTTCCACTAAAAGTGATATCATCTAGATGTCAATCTTCCTACACAGTCAAGATTCCCGAATCATCCTACAAAACGTGACGGCTACTTATGGACTAAGACCCTGCAAAGGATGAAGACAAATATCTTAACACAATGTGATTCTATCAAGGTGTAGTTAGTCAAGACATTATAACAATAACAATACAAGGAGGATTGAAATAATTAAAATAAAAATTAACTAGAAATCAATCATCACGATCCATTAACTATATCTTGAATACATGAGTAAAACCAAAGAGAGTTTAGCCACTCATGGCTTACCGAAAAACCTAAAACTGTCTTATGTCAAACAATATGTTGTGGTGATATTGTGAAGTGTAAAACTTGAATGAAATTAGGCTATTTATAGTGTTAGGGTTGGCCAAAAACCCTAGAAAAACTGGCCAAAATGGATAGAAATGAATCTCTAAAGGATAGGATCAACCGATCAAATCTACGAGGATAGAATTCGGAAGATTCTATCGCAGATTCAACCTCAGTAGGATCGGTGGCCACCGATTGGGAGCGGCGGCCGCCGACCTTCAGGATTTCTAAGTCTTTTTTCTTCCTCTATGAGCTTTCCACTCGTCTCCATCTTGGCTTGTCTTTGCTCCTTCATGGACATTTCTACGCCTCATTTCAGCAATCTTTAGCAACTCTAGGCCTCCAGCACCGCCCTTGATCCACCCTTCCTCGTTCGAATCCGCGAATTTGTAGAATTAACCACAAAGGCGTAGATTCCAACTTTCGACCACCAAATGATAAGAAATACAAAATGAACATAAAACATGCAATATTCACACTAAAACTACCCTAAAACTACCTGGAATGTCTATGTAAAATATGCATTATCAACCCTCTCACACTTAACCTTTGCTAGTCCTCAATCAAAATAGAACAAAGCAATGCACATTCATCCCACAAACATATCTTTCATGCCTTTGCCTCATCAAAGAGAGTAAAGTGAACGAAAATCATAACATGTATATGAATGATTAAAGTAATAGGTAAATAGCCATCCAAACTCACAGAGAAAATGTATTTCACTCGCTCTCAGTGTGTTTAGGCTTGATGAAGTAGTCACTAAAATCTTTCAAATAGCTTAAGATTTGAGGGATATATATAACTAATTGAGAATATATAGAGGGATATATAACTGATAGATTACATAGGTCTCCTCATGTATAGTAGGCTAAAAGCCCGTCCGTCCCGACTCCCAATCAACCCCTTCCTCCACCTCGACCTCCCTGTCCCCCATCCCCACCTTCCACAAAACAGCCCTCCTCGACCCGAATTGGCAGGCGGCTATGCTCGACGAATACAGGCCCTAACAAAGAATGGTACTTGGGTTCTTGTCCCTCGCCCTCCAGCGGCGAACGTCGTTCGCTGTATGTGGCTCTTCCGTCACAAGTTCCGCTCTGATGGGACGTTGGAGCGCTACAAAGCACGTCTTGTGGTCAACAGTCGATCTCAGCAGGTAGGTATTGATTGTGATGAGACCTTCAGCCCCGTGGTCAAGCATGCCACTATCCGAGTGGTGTTGAGCTTAGCTCTGTCGCGCAACTGGGCCATTCATCAGCTGGATGTCAAGAACGCTTTTCTGCATGGCCACCTGAATGAGACCGTCTACATGTTTCAGCCGCCGGGGTTTGCTGATGCTGATCGTCCCAAGCATGTCTGTCTCCTGAAGCGCTCTCTGTATGGTCTAAAACAGGCTCCGCGAGCTTGGTTCCAGCGCTTTGCTTCTCATCTGCTCCGCTTGGGTTTCATTGGCAGCCGCTCGGATTCGTCCCTGTTCATCTATCGCAGAGGCTCCGACATGGCATTTCTGTTACTGTATGTCGACGACATCATTCTCACCGCCTCTTCTAATGCTCTTCGAACGTCGATTATTTCACAGTTGAGTGCTGAGTTCGCCATGTCAGATTTGGGTCAGTTGTCTTACTTCTTGGGAGTTGCTGTTCAGCGGCATGCGTTTGGGCTATTTCTCTCACAGAGTAAGTATGCTGCTGAGATTGTTGCTCGGGCTAAGATGAGTAACTGCAATCCTGTCGCCACCCCTGTCGATACATCCAACAAGCTCAGCGCTCATTCTGGTCCTTTGGTTGATGATCCGACACTGTACAGGAGCCTTGCTGGTGCTCTTCAGTATCTCACCTTCACCAGACCTGATATCAGTTACGCCGTTCAGCAGATCTGCTTGTTCATGCATGCACCCAGGGAACCCCACTTTCATGCCTTAAAGCAGATCATTCGGTACATCAGCGACACACTCGAGCTAGGCACCACGATCACTCCTTCCTCTAGGCTTGACCTTGTTGCTTACACTGATGCGGATTGGGGTGGTTGTCCTGACACACGTCGCTCCACGTCTGGTTACTGTGTCTTCCTCAACGACACCCTTGTGTCATGGTCGGTCAAGCGTCAGTCTGTCGTGTCTCGCTCCAACGCTGAGGCCAAATACAGGGGTGTTGCCAACGTTGTCTCCGAGTTGCTCTTGGCTCCGCAATCTCCTTCTTGAGATCCGTTGCCCTCTTCAGAAGGTCACTCTGGTCTACACTGACAACGTCTCCGCCGTCTATCTGGCTAGCAACCCAGTCCAACATCAACGCACGAAGCACATTGAGCTCGATCTTCACTTCGTTAGGGACAATGTTGCCATTGGACATGTCCGCGTTCTACATGTCCCGTCCTCTTATCAGTACGCTGATATATTCGTCAAGGGTTTACCTAGATAATTATTCATTGATTTTCGTTCCAATCTCACTGTACGACCCCCTCCCGTTTCGACTGCGGAGGTTTGATAG
Source organism: Persicaria maculosa (assembly GCA_963922045.1). NCBI lineage: Eukaryota > Viridiplantae > Streptophyta > Magnoliopsida > Caryophyllales > Polygonaceae > Persicaria > Persicaria maculosa. The sequence continues at coordinate 42,813,227 of OY998262.1, read as the reverse complement.
ATTACATAGGTCTCCTCATGTATAGTGGGCTAAAAGTCCGTTAAGACTCAATACCTTTGTAACCTATATATATGTTTATCAATGAATGGAAACCCTGAAGGAGGACATTACAATCAATCTCGTGATCTCACACAATAACCAATTGTCCCAAAAAAAATAAAATAAAATAAAGAAAAAAAGAAAAAACTATGCATTTGGTAACCTGGTGATCTTTATAGGAGACAAGTGACCAAGTTTGTTGTAACGATTTGACGATGAATAGATTGAATTCATGGATCTTGACTAATGACTATGAACTGATTGAATTCCCTCTTTTAAATCGTGACATTTGCCATTTTCTTTCTCAATCTCAAAAAGCTTTCTGTAGACAAAGCGTGAAATTGTAACAACCTTTTCCCTTTCTCCCGCTTTTTTGAGTGTGTCCTTTACTCCTTTTTATCTTCACCCCCACAAAACCACACGGCAAACCTCATTTCACATTCAACAAACCAATTGTTTATCTTTCATGGTCTTTTCTTCGCCCTGTTATTGCGCCTCTTTAACGGCCAGCACTCCCCACTGATTGCTGCTGCTAGCCTGCTACTGTATGCATATCACTGTCAACCCCCCGAGCAATCTGGGTCTAGGAGAGAGAAATTACATAGAGAGATGATGATGATGAAGATGACCCACCATCACTGGATAGGAGGAGGAAGAGGCCCATTGCTTTGGACTATACCTTTCCTTGTTTTTGTACACCACCTGTTTGACGAATTTCCCCAAAGAATTTTTTTTTTCTCTGCCCCAAACCCAACGGTTCCGTCTTGGTCCTCTCTCTCTATCTATCTCCCACTCTTTCTTTCTTTGCTCTTTCTTCAGTGACTCAGTCTCTCGCTCAGTGTGATTGTTACTCCCACGCCCCACCCCCCCATCCCCCCACACACAGTCACACACATCTTTGTAGTCTTTCTCCATGGAGAGGGGTGACAGCAAGCAGCTTCAGCGCTCAGTGCTGCCCAAAGCCTCTCGCCAGGAACATTGCAGTGAATGGTTTGTTATCATCTTATTTTTTGGAGCTTCTGTTTTGTCTTTTGCCCCTGTTCTTTGATGGGTATTCTCCAATTTTCATTGCCTCCTTTGAGATCAGTATGGTACAAGTACCTACTTGATGGGTAGAAGTTTGAGCTTTTCATATCATGTAATATGATGTCAATTTTGAGAATGATCTTCTTTGTAAACTGTATGATTCATCAAACTGAAAAAATGTTACAAGTTTAGGTGTAAGGAGAGAATTATGGTCCTGATAGCTAGAGAACAATGGAGCTGAGCATATGATCTCATATAAGTACTTTTATATTCATCAATTTGGTCATCCAAAACATTCAAATCTACAAAGGTTGGGGATGTGGGAATGATCACCATTCACCATACATCTCTTAGATTGAGCTGATATAAATAGGAAAAATAAAAGTTATTTCTTATTAATCTGAGTTCGTAACTAGTTTCAGGTGCATCCATAAATCCTCAAATAGTTTTTGTTTTTACACCTCACTTCACTAAAAATATTCATCTTCTATAGACCTGTTTTTGACCTTCTTTTAAACATTTGGGCTAGCAGTTACTCAACGCGATCATAGCTTTATTCAGTTTGTGAACTGATGAGCCTGTTGTCTTATGATAGCATTGAAGCAAATTTGCCTATGAGTTCTTATTTTTTTATTTCCTCTTTTTACCGCAGGATTTTTCGGGATGTTCCTAGTGATATTACAATTGAAGTTACCGGAGGGACATTTGCACTTCACAGGGTGAGTTTTGCCCAAACTCATTAGAGAACTTTTGAACTTTTTTTTTCCTCCTCAGTTAGCATCATTCTGCATTGCAAACATCAAGGTTGTACTGATCTAAAGTTTATTTATCCATTTGGCTAAACCCAGTTCCCACTTGTCTCTCGAAGTGGGCGAATACGGAAGCTAGTGGCAGAACACCGTGGGTCTGACACATCAAAGATGGAGCTCCCTAACCTACCTGGTGGGGCCGAGTCATTTGAGTTGGCGGCAAAGTTCTGCTACGGTATTAACTTTGAGATAACACCTGCCAATGTTGCTCAGCTTTGCTGTGTCTCTGATTACCTGGAAATGAACGAGGAATTCTCGAAAGATAACCTTGGCTCTCGTGCTGAAGAGTACCTTGACTGTGTCGTGTGCAAGAGCCTTGAAGTGTGTGTTGAGGTGTTGAAACAGTGTGAAAACCTCCTTCCTCTAGCTGACGAGCTAAGGATAGTGGACCGCTGCATAGATGCCATCGCCTCAAAGGCATGTGCTGAACAAATTGCATCGAGTTTCTCAAGGCTGGAATATAGCGGTTCCGGGAGGCTCCAAATGAGCCGGCCAGTTAAATGCGAGGGAGATTGGTGGATAGAGGATATCTCCATCCTTAGGATTGATTTGTTTCAGAGAGTCATAACTGCCATGAAATGCCGAGGAGTTAGACCTGAGAGCATCGGTGCGGCACTTATAAACTACGTGCAAAAGGAGCTAACAAGAAGGCCGAGCTTATGGAACCCACCCAATCAATCAAGACCAGATCTCCTTGCTGTATCCACCGGGCATGAGAGGATCATGATTGAGACCATTGTGAGCCTCCTGCCTCTGGAGAAGCTCATAGTTCCCATTAATTTCCTCTTTGGGCTTTTGCGAAGTGCTGTGATGCTCGATTGCTCTGCTGCCTGCAGGGTGGATCTTGAAAGAAGGATTGGGTCCCAGTTGGATATTGCCACTCTAGATGATCTGTTGATCCCTTCGTTTTGCCATGGCGGGGATACCATATTTGATGTTGACACGGTTCACAGGATCCTGGTTAACTTCTCCCAGCTAGACGACAGTGAAGACGAACTGGAGAATGCATCTGTTTTCGAATCAGACAGTCCTCGCTCGCCATCACAAACTGCACTCTTTAAGGTTTCCAAGCTGGTGGACAGTTACCTTGCTGAGATTGCCCCTGATGCGAACCTCAAGCTCGCCAAGTTCATGCTCATTGCAGAGTCTTTACCTGCACACGCACGCACCTTGCATGATGGATTGTATCGAGCTATTGATGTATACCTAAAGGTATTATTACTAGGCAATTCAGCATAAAGCCTCCTCCAGTCAATAGCTGATCAATCCTTACAATTACTATTATGATATTTCTTGTTATTTGATTCCTTTTGAATGTGCATCTTGCAGGCCCATCAGGGTTTATCAGAAGGGGACAGGAGAAAGCTTTGCAAGCTGATTGATTTCCAGAAGCTCTCACAAGAAGCCGGTGCACACGCAGCTCAAAACGAACGCCTACCAGTTCAATCCATAGTACAAGTACTCTATTTCGAGCAGCTAAAGCTTCGGAACTCCCTCTTCTGCTCTTACCCAGAAGAGGAACCCAAGCCAATGTTCCAGTCCTGGAGGGTCAACAGTGGTGCACTAAGTGCATCCATGTCCCCAAAGGACAACTACGCCTCTCTGAGACGAGAGAACCGGGAGCTGAAGCTGGAGCTGGCTCGGATGAGAATGCGCCTCAATGATCTGGAGAAGGACCATGTTTGTCTGAAGAGGAACATGGAGAAGACGGGTTCGAACAAGTTCATCAGCTCCTTCTCGAAGAAGATCACCAAATTCAGCTTCTTTGGACATAGTACCTCTAGGGGATCAAGTTCGCCTTCAAAGCTTTCACAGAGGACGGATTCTAAGGTGACTGATACTACTTTTTGAGCCCTATGAATTATTCACCTTTGTTTTTGTATGATTGTCAGTTATCTTTGTCACTCAGTGATCATACACTTATACATCTTGATTCTTGGCCGTGCATATGAGGTGTTGCAGTTGCAGTGTGATTCAGTCTTGAAGAAATTCAGGGTTTTATCTCTCTTGTAAAGTAAGAAATTTGGGGAATTGGTAATTTATTCTTTGTTTTTAGAGTTATCATCTAACAGTCAACAAATGATCTTCAGCAAGAGTTGAATTGTAGAAAGTATGATCATACACCAAGACTTCACATAATGTATTCCGATACAGTTTAGGGTTCGTTTGGCGATTATAAGCTTATTTAATAACTTTTAGTATCTTATGACGACAAATAAGCTCGTTATAAGCTATCAACAAAATGCGCCAAACGAACTCTTATAAAACCGAACTAAGAAAAAGCACATCTATGGAAGCAAATGCCTGAAACTAGGGATATAGAATTAGAGGTAAAAACAGTTTCATTCCAGTGACAGATTCTGTTGCTGCTGCAAAGGACGTTTGTTCAGACAGCAACAGCACAATAACAAGGCAAATCGATCCAAATTCGGAACATGTTCAGTGTAAGAAGAAGATGGTGAACCGAACAAAGTTCTAGCAACAACAACAACAAAAGAACGGAATACGTGTCCTAAAAGCACAAAGGAGGGTACGGGGAGGGAGTGAGGAGGGGACGAAAATCGGATGCCAAGTTTGGTGACGCTGCTGTGAGGGTTCCTTCATTCTGATTTGGCGTAGTAGCGCATGGCAACCGCCACACCCAGGATGGAAAGTGGGAGGAGGAACATGAGAATTCGCATGACGAACTGGGGTGTCTTGTCCTGGTTGTAGTAGGGCTGCTTGGGCGGAGTGTACTTGACCTTCTTCGGGATGGTTGACGTGTCAATGTCTCCAACGTACATTTCATCCATCATCGCCTTTGCTGAACTGCTGTGGCCGATATCCTCAAAATCATCGGTTGCATCCTTCCCTGAAGTATGAATGTCATGTGTACATCATCAATCTAGTTTCTAGATACTTTGGGGTTTTCAGAATCTCATTGCATAAACATCAATCAGCTTACTACAAGCTGATTCATGCTTACTGATTCCTATAATCCCTACAGTCAGATGGTGCAGATGACGAAATTGAATGCCATCAGTATTGCCATCGGTATTGAATACTCGTTACCAAGCAATTGAAGTATAACAGAAGGTGGGGCGCGTATTTGTACCTGTGACGGAGATGAGAACTTCAGGACCACCAGGATGGTCTTCCAAGAACTTTGTCACATCATATACCTGTGGAAGAAGGCAAAAAATTCAAGCTACTGAATGAGGAAGATGAATGAAAATTACAGCCATGAAACAATTCACACACAACTGCAACTGTTGATAACACATTGATCAAACAAATTAATCCACATGAAACTTGCATCCACCAAATCACAAATCAAAGATATATCAATCCATTGTGCTCATTTAGATAAGTGAGGAACTTAACCCCACTTTATTTTTAGTGGGGAAAGATAATGGTTAACCTAGCTTGTTAATCTAGTCAATATTTAAGGTAATAATCATTGATTAATATTCTAAACATTGCCGTCTTTTCCTCATTTTTCATACAAAATTTGTTTTCCCTATCTAATTTTAGCATAGGGTTTATACTATATCTTGTTGGATGCTTTCTAACTACTTCAATTCCCTCCCATATCCTATGGACTCACAAATAAGAGATGATAATATACATTTTAAGTATAAAATTTGACTCATTTTCCTTCAATTCCATATTCCAATACGAGATAAGCCCTTGAAAAAGTCTAAGAAGAACCTGTAGATCGAAAAAAGTTGTGATGTTTATTCCATTGTTCTCAACAGCTAGCAACTTTTCCTTAATTGATGCTCTTTGAGGCAGTCCAAGAAGGTAAAAAACATGCTTAATTAGCATAAGGTATCATCACAACACCTATATACTAATTGACTACCTCAGTAATAGGCCAACGCATAAGTGTAACTGACTTCTATCCTAAAACCATTTGACAATAAAAGAAGGGCCGGCCACTGTACTTATATACTCGGATAAAGTTTGTTTTCACATCTACGACCACAATGCGAAAAAAGCATATCACACATGTTGTTTGGTAGATCCGATCCGTACCCATCTTCGATCAACCCCATATATTCTCCAATGCACACCAACAGAAAAAAAGGGAAAGCAATTGAAGAAAGCACAAGTGTTAGTGAGGTGAAGAAGATGAAATGGTGAAGCAACCAACCAACCTTGCCATGAATGATGAGCCAGCAGTCGTTGGCGTGGTTGTGTGGGGCCACTTCACCCAAGGTGAACACCTTCCCTTTCCTACTACCCATTTCCAGCTTAATTCCCTCGCAAACAACAACAACAAACCAGATAGACAGATAGATGGATGGATGGATCAGAGAGTGGAGAGATTGATAGTCGGGCTGAGGAGTGCGCCTATAAAAAAACAGAGGAGAAACTAATGGGAACAAGTAGGAGGATGGTGGGTTGGTTGGTGGGTCAACGTTTACATGAGAATGAGAGAGATCGAGAGGGTTGGGAGTTGGTAGAGATATTGGGATTTTGTTTTCATATTCAACAGTTTGCACACCAACCAACCCCCAAGTCAGTCGATCGTGCTATCTTCCAACTAACGAAAATGAAACCATGGGCTCCAATTCCATGGAATTTTTCTGTATTAAGTTTCTTACTTTCTTGTGGGTTGTGTATATTTTTTTCTCATTTTATTTGAATGAATTACATTATTCCATTTGTTCTTTAAAATATGTCATTTTAGAATCTTAATTTTATTAAGAAAATATACTATTGCAAGTATTTTGATCTCTAATTTATAAAATTGTCAATGTAATGATTAATAAATTATTATTTGTAATTTTCGAGAGAGAAAGTAATTAAATAGTTTAAAAAATAAAAGTATAATAATATATTTGTTGATTTCCTCAAAATTGGTGAAATAAGCTGAAATGATACGTGTTGATGAACTGATGCAATAATATTTAATTTAGGTCAATACATTGAGTCCTATTATTATATAATCAATAATTTGAATTGGGGGTGAGTGAGCCTTTATTATTATTATTATTATAAAATAAAATAATTACATACTACAGAAAATTAGTGAGTAGACGAGATACTATCTGAGCACTCATTCCCTTATCAATAATAAAGCTAAGTCAAGTAAAAATATAAGCTGAAGAACGAGCCCGACAAAGTTCGAATAATTTGAACATAAAATCCGGGCGAGATCGATTAAACGGTTAAGAAAAAAAAATGAAAGTAGTACATGATATTAGAGGGATCGGAGATATTTGTAGTGAATCTAATGAAGTACTACGCTCATTCTATCTTCTATTCCATGAACCCTAAAAAGAAGCAACCAACTATAGAGTTAGGTAGATGGAGCGAGAAGGATATATATGAAATGAATTTTTTTTTTCTCCTTAAAAAAGATTTTTGTTGTTGTACGTTGTTCTTAATTATGCAACAAATAACTTGCTCATCGACGGTACAAAATGGGAACACTCTCCTCTCTCTAGATTTCTAGGAAGGGAGACCCAACCGCTTAGGCTATTTTACTTCGGTTTTGTTCGTCTTTCCCCGACTTCGACCGCTGTTAACCCGGCTTTGGCAGCCATAGTAACAATGTGGCGTCGCCACTCCCTAGACCCGGCGTTATACTGGTTGAAAACCGAGTTCGATTCATCTTAGCCCCATCTCCGTTTTTGGTTTTCAACCCAAACCACAATTTGGTTTGGGGCTTCTGCTGATCTGTCTTTCCTACCCCTAATGTACACTCGTCTGGTTTGATTGTCCAATCCTCCTCTCGTTCTTCCCTATGGGTAGTCCGTTCAGGAGGTTTTTGTTCCGATTTCCTCACCCCGCTGGCCTGTCCCTCTACATTTGGTGGTGGCGTGACCTTTGTACTGGTCCGCCTCCTTGTTCGGCCGGTTTAGGGCTGATCCTCTTCCTACCCTCTGGGCTCGGCGCCCCTGGTGGCCTGTTGATACTCTAGCAGGTCTGACTCAGTGCGCCGCCTGCTTTTCTGACCCCCTTCATCCACTTCGCTTCACCTTTCCTTGCCGATCCGTATACTCCGGCCATCTTTGTCCCTCCTCCTCGGCCGTTGTATGGAGTTTGATTTTCCGTTCTCCTGATTCCTTTGGCTTCGGCTTCCACTGGTTCCAGTGGAGGCTCGCTTAGTGACATGTTCGTTCCTGCTTCCTAGGTTTCCCTTGCATTGCTCGCGGTGGCCCGAAGGCCGAAGATGTTTAGCTTCCGACCCGGAAATGGTGTTTTGGGCCCAAAGCAGCCCAAATAATTAAAAAAAAAACCTTTTATATATTGTATTATATGTATATATTTTTCTGTCTATATTTTCCAGATTTATATTTAAATATAATAATATCAAACCCCGCTCGTATGAGCGTGTACTAAATCCTGTTAGGGTTACAAAATCTCGATAGAGTTTCTTGGTGCTGTTTACTCAGGTGGTGTGCGGCTCTACGATGGCGTGACTTGGTGATCTTCTTTGTGGATTTGGTTATGGCTGTCGGAGTTGGGATAAGTTGGGGTCGTGGCGTCTCTACTACTCAAGTTGACTGCTTAATTCCCTGGATTTCGTCCTCACTACTGATAGGATGATCGGTTCCTGATGTATCGCTGAGCTACAGTTCTTCTTCAGGGTGGGGTTTGACTTCGTTCGTCGTTTTCGTCCACATCCTGTTTGATCTAGGTCTGCCTGGTTTCGTTTTTTATAGAGTGCGTTTTCCTGAATTTTCACTGTTATGTATTATTGTATGTTATGGGTTTTAGACGGTTCTTCCATCTGCCGGCTGGACTGACCTTCGAGTTTCAGATATGTCTGAACTCGAATTCTTATATATATATAAAAAAACTTTCTCGTCGAGCGCTTTTTTTAGGGGTGGTAAGTTGTAGGTGCTTTTCACCCTTATATGTAGGGTGATGAAATCGTACCGTTTCCTTCTATGTGCATCTAGGTGTGCGCATATATAAAAACAACGACTAATTTATTGTCTACTCCATAAATTTGTATAGTTTCATCCCACAATCAAATACTATTTCCTCGGAGTAAAACAGTGAGAGTTTCTCTCTCTCATTTGAGGAGCCCCAATTTGTGCAGCCTCAATTTTGGTGTAGCCCCTAATCGATTGTTGCATACTCATAATCTTCCATCTTCCTTGTGAATCCTTCTTATTATACCTTTTTCTTTGTGAATCTCTCCTAAAATCCCCCTTTCCTTGGGTCTGCGTACAAATTTCTACCGGTTTGTTCTTTCACTTTCCTGTGGTATTCTGATTAATCTCCCCCAAATCGATTTCCGGTGGGTTGGTGGCCGGATTTGTACGCTTTCGGTCGCTGTCCTGCTCTTTTCATCCTTCAGTGTTGGCGTTTATCGATTGCTGTCTTAGCCTTGGCCTGGCGGTGGTCGTTTTCTTCTCCGATTGGTTCTTCGATGTCCTCTTCGGGGCCGGTCGGGGTTAGATCGTTCTCCTCTGGTCGCCGACTTTATAAAAAATTACACTCTCGATGATCTCCATTGGCAAGCTTTCGCCACCGTTGCCTCGCCGGCGACGGTCGTCGGCGCCGGTCATCTCTTCTGCCTGGCTTATCCGTGCTGTGCAAGTTTGGAGATTTTCTTTGGTGTGCAATAGTAAATACGGAGTATCTATATTGCATATAATTTTGACTTGCAGGATCTAACATCTCGATTCGGGTTCTTGATATTGTCCCGAAATGGTGTTGAGTATAACCACCCGAAAGGGTTTGAGAAAATCCCGCAAGGGCCTGTCGATATTTTTGTAGGTGAAATTTTGATGGCGTTTTGTTCGAGTAGTTTGCGGCCCTGCTTCTGATGTTTCTAGGAGATCTTCTGCTTGGTTGAGGAGCTTGGAGTCTGTAGTCGGGTATGGCTGGGGTCTAGGTGGTGCGCTCAGGGCGACTCCGTATTCGGGATAGAGTTTTCTTGGAGTTCGTCTGCACTACCCACAGGAGTTAGTGTCCTACTGTACTACTGGCCCGCGGTGCTACTGTTCGGTGGTGCTTGGTTGCGTTCTTCGATTGCTTCCTCAGCGTTTCAGGTGTTTGGTCTTCTTGGGACGATTAGTTGTAGAGTTTATTTCTGCTTGGTTCATTTCGCTTGTTATTTGTATTTCCGTATTTAGGTTGCTCTGTTAGACGGTTCGCCGTCTGCCGACTTCGGTCGGCCTCTCGATAAGTCAGGCCTGTCTGACCTTCGAATTTTTACCTAATAAAAAAAAAACTATTTCCTCAATCATTTTCATCGTTAAAAAATTTAAAATATGTCTACTATAAAAGATAGATCTGATAGCAAAGGAGAGATTGAACGAGTATGTTTGTTTCATTTTGTTTTTTTGAAAGCTTGTTTCATTTTGTTATTTGAACGCTTTAAAGTTTATTCATATTATACAAAATCATATCAATATATCAATAGCAATCAACATATAATACTAAAGGAGAAGTCGCCTAACCCATCCTTCTCCTTTAATGTAGGAATTTTTAGTTAATAATTAATTAAGTTTAGATTTTTAGTTAGTAATTAATCTGCATATCCTACGTATCATTTTCTTGAATTTTTGGATTTCCTTTTAATTCCCTATAATTTTTGGATCACGGTAATGGTGCGGGGGCACAAACCGACCACTCATCAGCGCCCTCATGTGACCTAGGTAGCCACGTCAATCTCGAGAGTCCTTTCCTATCTTTCACAAAATTGTTCCACTAGATTAGTGCATAACCAGTAAATTCAGAGACATCAAGTTGTACCTTTTTAGCCTTAGTGAAGTTGTGGAAATCCCAGATATGTTCTATCTTGGTTTTCCACACTAGGTACGCATTTGGATCGCTCTTACCGTCAAAGGGTGGAATCTTGACCTTGATCTTACCTATTTTATCCTTCTCGGGCTCTCTAGAGCGCCTCGGTTGATAGGCTCGGTTATCAGCTTCGTCTCAAGTAGAGCTGGCAAGATCTGACTAGACCCGAGAAACACGACCGACTCACCCGAACCGAAACCCGACCGAACCCAAAAATTTAGCGTTATGCATAACCCAAACCTGAAATCGAGCCCAACTGTTGTTGACCCGAATATAGACTAACCCGACTCAACCTAGATCCGACTCAAATCAGACCCAACCCGAATATCCTTGAATATATATATATATATATATATATATATATATATATATATATATATATATATATATATATATATATATATATATATATATATATATATATATTCAAGGATATTCGGGTTGGGTCTGATTTGAGTCGAATATAGACTAACCCGACTCAACCTAGATCCGACTCAAATCAGACCCAACCCGAATATCCTTGAATATATATATATATATATATATATATATATATATATATATATATATATATATATATATATATATATATATATATATATATATATATATATATATATATATATTCAAGGATATTCGGGTTGGGTCTGATTTGAGTCGGATCTAGGTTGAGTCGGGTTAGTCTATATATATATATATATATATATATATATATATATATATATATATATATATATATATATATATATATCGCGCTCCGGTGAAAACCAATATTGTGGTAGAAACCGTGAGGAGCGTTTTGATTGGTTGATACTATGGGGCTCACAGGTGGGGCAATTCTAATAGTAAGTTGCGACTTTACCCAAGCTTTATAGAAATTACGAAATTGTTCAAACTTTTTATAATTCTATCAAAATGAAATAACGAAGATTTATAAATGACTTTTAGTGGTACTAACTACCATAATCTACTAACTATATTATGAATAATAAGTTTTGTGTGGTTTTAAGCCCACCACGCTCTGCAACTAAAACTTCAAGCTAAAGAGGTTTGACCCATACCTGAATGTAGTTGCTCTGGACCGTCGGCGTTCCTGTAGCTTCCGACTTTCTAGAGGTAGCTAACCTTCAACCAGGCCTCCCATAGTTTAGATTGAGCACAGATATGTTTCGTTTCCTACCTCAGACCGTAGTCTATAGCTTTTGGTTTTGATTTTGAGAGGGTGAAGGGATTTGAATCAAGAAAACAAAGTATTCAGAACATAGTGTTCAATTAATTAGCTTTTCCTTTCTTAAAAACAAACTTTATTGAATCTGGGAAATATTACAACACACAAGCAATCTTAACTTATAACTTAAACACACTTAACACTCATATCAGAAGATCCATTGAAGGGTTTTGAACTTTAGAGTGATGGAAATTATAACACCAATCTACTCAAATTCAAAACGCTTCTACTTCTCTTTCTGATTTACAAGACTCTTTCTCTCTTCTCATATGGTTTTTCTCTCTCTGGATTTCTGTCCCTTGAGAATTCTGAGAATGGCTCTATTTATAGAGCTGAGTAGAGAGCATTGGATGCCTTTCAACGTCTCTTTTACAAATGGCCGACAGATGGGCCCCTACGCACTCAGAAAACAATAAAGACTCAACTCACATGTTGAACAGTAAAAGCAAAGGTACAATAATGGTGTTGGTGCTTGATGATGGCTTTCAGTCGTCCAGGTTCTAGACCCCTTCGTCTCCCATATTGGCTTCCAGGTCATCATCATTGTAATCTTACACTAGATCTAGAGTATTATTGAACTCTAGATCTTGACCGTTGTCTAGATCGAGATCAAGCATTAATCCTTCAGTATATTCTTGAACCCATGCAATCAGTAAATCGATCATCCTCTCGTGTCCTCTTTTATCTAAAAAAGGACCGGCCTCTATTTCTGCTAAGTAAAGCTCGATGGATTTGGACCTGTTTATGGCTTGCTGCATTAATGGATTGAGTTGTGGGGTTACGATGAAGGTTGTATTTCCAACTTTGAATATCCCACAATCAGTCTGTCTAAACTTGGTGATGTTGTAGTAGATGTAAAAGAATCATTTTGCTCTTGCCTCCCATGTATACCTTACTACGTCGATTCTTCCTTCCACTACTGGATCTTTCACGTACCAGCAGTCTTCCCTTAATAGTAGGAAGATTAGGTAATGTGGTAGATTCCATTACACATTCCATATTTCCATGATTTTAAGTAATCTGCATCTTCGTCTGGCATGATGGGCAAAGATAGTCCTCCCAATCCGGCGCCATTGTTTACACAAAAATGGTTACACCATTCTCTTATCCTTGCTGGAGTATCGTGATCTCTCATTGCTAACATCTAGTAGAAGTTTTCGAAATTTCTCATTCTCCATCTTCTATAGATGTCTTCCTGGAGTTCAATAGGTAGCTGGAGAACTTTTATAATTATCTCTATGGTTAACATTCTTATAACCGCTCTGTGTCTCGCTTGTAAGAGTCCACGACGGAATCTATTCTCAGTAAATCTTCCAAAATCAACAGAAATATAAAAACTTGGAGGGGAAACCCATCCTTGGTATCCTCGTATTTCTCCTAAGAGATTAATATCCCATGGGTGGAACACCCATTGCGGATTTTCCCATCGAGTTTGATTTCTCTGATCCATCAGCTAACTCTCTCGTTAAGTTGTCAACAAGAGAATTTTTGGATCCCTGTACATGTTCAATGGTAAAAGTGAATTGATTAGGGCTAATTGCCAACGCAGGAGTCTCCCATGCACTTTCATATTATCAAGATTATTATTTATGAAATCCAATATTCCTTTACAATCTGTTCTGACTGTAAAAGGTTTAGGAGCTAGGAAGATTATAAACTTCTGGATTCCGCGATAAATTGCAGGAATCTCCTTTTCCATGACAGTGTAATTATACTCAGATTTGTTGAAGCTGCCACTGCTATACCTACAAAGCTTGTTATCTTTCTTTATTTTTAAAACAGCCCACAATGATAATCACTAGCATCTGTTTCTAGAACTAGTTCATCCTCTTCATTAGGTAAAGTCAATATTGGAAGTTTTTCACATCTTCTTTTCAGCTCTTTGACTATTTTAGTATCTAAGTGAGTCCAACTCCAAACTTGATATTTCTTTAATTTAACCTGTAGAGGTTTTCTCAAATTGGCTAGATCTTTAATAAAATCAGAAGCATAAGTAAGACAACCTAGAAATTTTTCTAGTTGTTTTCTATCCTTGATTTCATCAGGAATTTTTTCTACCTTTTCTAGAATATGTTCTTGCAAAACAATTTGACCTGCTTTAATCTTTAATCCTAAGAACTCAATTTCAGGCTCAGCATAAATGCATTTTTTCTGTCCTAAAATGATTCCATGGTCAATACATTTTTGAGTTATAGCTTTCAAGTCATGCTTATGTTGTTCTATAGTTTTAGAGAAGATTAAGATATCATCAATGTAAACAAGACAACAATGTTTAAATTCTTTGAAGACATTGTCCATTCTTCTCTGAAATATCTGTGGTGCATTTTTCAAACCAAAGGGCATGACTACCCATTCATAGTGTCCTTGTAGAGCACTAAATGCAGTAAGTGCAATACTTTTTTCATCCATTCTTACCTGCCAATAACCACTTTTACAATCCATTTTAGAGAACCAAGTGGCTCCCTGTATTCTATTAAATAAAACTGTCTTATTAGGGATATAATATCCGTCAAAAACAGTATTATCATTAAGCTTTTTATAATTGATAACCATTCTAGCTTTTCCTCTGTTTTCTTCAGCATGATTCATGACCATAAAGGCAGGACTAGAATGAGGACTTTTACTTTCTCGAATTAAACCCTTCTTTAAGAGTTCATCAATTTGTTCTTTAAATTCTTGTTGATCCTTATAAGTGTAAACCATTTGTTTTACTCTAATCACAGCTTTTGGGTCTATTAGTTCTATGGTAGCAAATGACTTATCTTTTTCCCAAAATTTTAATGGATTTTCAGAATATAACTCCTTACACATTTTTTCTTGTTGTTTAAGAATTTTATCTTTTAATGTTACTTCACATATAGAGAGTGCAAATTCTCTTTGTGTAGGAAGAATATATTCCTCACCACGCTTAGTGCGCGTAAACTCTATTACTTGGTGTGTATAAGCTTGTTTAATCTTTTTAACCCAAACATCTTCTCCATTGATGTTGAAGACCATCATGTCTAGGTGCTGAGTTACTGGAACATGGAGTCTTTGGAAATTATTTCCAATTAACATATCATGTGAGGGTTGATTAGTAGCCCAGAGTGTAGGAATTACACATCGGACTCCTCCTATCATGATAGGTACATTAGAAGCTAATTCTGAATGAACCATAATACTATCATCAGCTATTCTAACCTGAATTGGTCTACGAGACTTCTGCCAAATAAACTCGGGAAATAATGCCTTCTTACCAAAGCATACTGAACATCTAGTATCTACAAAGGCAAATAACTCATATTTATTGAACCCCTCTAAGCAAATACTTATCGGGATATAAATGCTATTGCGGTTGGTAATCCTATAGTTTTTCTTTAGCGATTCTTTGCTGACATGTTCAAGGCTTTCTTCTACCCTCATATTATCTCCATAAAGATGTCTAAGGTCTATTACTTCCATTCTCATACCCATTTCATCTCCAAAAACTGGGTCTGGGAATGGTTCGTTGAGAGGTTCCTTAAAATCCTTAGCTCTTGGATCATTTTCATAAATAGGTTCACTAAAGGTTTTAGTTTGATATCCTATTATCTTTCCTTTTTGTTCGGAACTACATGATCCTTCTTGATTTTCTCTAACCCTGTGAACTATCGGAGGAATCGCTGTTACTGTTTCTCTAAATGGACTAGAACCTAGATCTAGACTATGTCTGGCTGGTTCTCTTATAATTTTATTTTCTAACCTCTTGTTTAATGCTGCTATCATGCTCGCTATGTCTTCATCTACCACAAACGATTTGTCTTTTCTGCTTGTAGTAGCTCCCTGACTCCTTGCAGTAATACTAAGATTAGGATTGAACCTAAAACTAGTGTTTCTGGATAAGCTTGGACATCTAGAGAGACTGACCGGTGGTTTAGCATTCGTATGGATTCTACCTTCTTCATCTATAGTTAAAACCTTATTACTGCTAGTACCCGTAGAATTTTCAAATGCGTTTATCCAAATGGTCTTAAGTCTTATTTGATCAGGTCTTAGCTTAACAGGTACAACCTCTTTGCTTGGACTTACAACCTCGTGTTTCTCAGCTTCTACTATATGGCATTTTTGTGGAGGATTTGTAGTATTCTCAAGTTTATAAACTACCTTCCACTTTAATTGTAAAGGACAAGTTCCCTTATGCATACTAATACCTTCTGTTAACAATTTTATAGCTAAGAATTTAGATGCATAATGATCTTCTAGACTAACATAATAGTTAGGCCTACAGATCCAAGAAACTGCTCCTTGACTCAAATTACAGACTATACCACTGATGCATTGATCACTAAACTTTTTATGCCTAATGTCACAAACAAAATTAATGCATTGCACATCTTTTCCATATTCTTGTAATGGAGTTATAATTACTTGGATGCCACATATGAAAATATATTTAAATTTTTTTATCTTTTCCATAGTCTTGTTCGGAACTAGATGATCCTTCTTGATTTTCTCTAACCTTGTGAACTATTAGAGAAATTGTTGTTACTATTTCTCTAAATGGTTTAGAACCTAGATCTAGACTATGTCTGGCTGGTTCTCTTACAATTTTATTTTCTAACCTCTTGTTTAATGCTGCTATCATGCTCGTTATGTCTTCATCTACCACAAACGATTTGTCTTTTCTGCTTGTAGTAGCTCCCTGACTCCTTGGAGTAATACTAAGATTAGGACTGAACCTAAAACTAGTGTTTCTGGATAAGCTTGGACATCTAGAGAGATTGACCAGTGGTTTAGCATTCGTATGGATAAGCTCAGGACAGAATGAAGCTTTCTGGAAAAACCTTCTGTTTTAAGAGAATGGTTTTTTATAATACTTCTTATAATATTTTTCACCTCTTTGTTTATTGAAACTTTTTCTCTTATAGTTTCTTTTTCCCTGGTAATCTCTATTATTACATCCCCATTCTGTTGGCGTCTCCCAACAAGTTAAGAATTGTTTTTTCATTATTTGGGTGCTTCTTAGGTCTCGACATTTTTTCTCGACCCATTTCCTAACATAGGAAATTCTGTTACCAAGAGTATCTTTATCTCCATTTTTAATTAACTATCGATACTCTTCACTTATTTGTTCATTAATTGGGGCAGGAAGTTTATCAAAGAACATATGCAGATTAGTGCAGTTTTTCCCTATCTTATAATAATATTTCTCGAATTCTGTTATGTAATTTTCAACATATTTCATGTTACAGATTTCAAAATTGTTTAAGGTTCTTTGCCATTTTAAAGCTTCCTTATCTTCATCTTCTTTTTCTCTTATGAATTCGTCTTCGATTAAATCACATATTAACGTGAACATCGTTACTGGGCTTGCCAAATTCCTAAGCTCTTGTTTTGGGTCATCACCAATAGCTCCATACCAGTCAGCAATACATCCATAGAAACTATGCTCTATGTAATTAAGGAATTGAGAAGAGTTCCAACCTACATTCATGTTTAATACACTCATCATACTTTTCTTCCAGAACTCTATGATTTCACGCCTATTCCTCACACCATCTAGGTTTAATTTATAACTTGTTTCACTTATGGGTTCTAGATTAATTTCTCTTTGATTTGGTCTATGGTTTGACATGATGCTTACTCCAAATCTTTCCTTCTTTTCCAGAAATTCTTTAGGCTTTATCCTAGGTCTGTAATTGCTGGTAGAACCATGTTCGTATCGCCTGTAATATCTTCTAGCTTCATTTTGTTCTACAGGTTCATTCTCCCTCAGCCTTCTTTGTCTTAAAATTTCATTTAACCTTTTTTGGACTCTAGATATGGGAATGTTTTCCATATCTTTTAGGTTAATTAATCCCATTTGTTGATACACGGCTTCTTCATCTGAATTCTTTTTAGACTCGTCGTCGCTCATGACCTCTTGGTTCATAAAGTTGGTTTCAATGGCTTTTTGTTTCTGTAATTTCATTTTCCATTCCGGGTCATCCAACTTAGTGCTAAATCTCTTTATTTGTCGAATTGGATGTTGATTCATTTTTAGGGTTTTGGTTTTCGTCTTGATCTTCTTCTACCGATGCCTTGTCCTTTGTATTATCTAATTTAGTAGAAAACTTATTTTTGGATTTTTTAAATAGATAACTATATTTAAAAGGATCTCCTTTCTTGATTTCACCACCTGTTGTTAGGCTTATCTGATGGCTAATTTCGTTAATGGATTTTAGATTTGTTAAGTGATGTACTTTGCCTGTTTCTTTTACAGTCTTAAATATTTTACTGCTAATCTCAATATATAATTGTTCTAATTTTTTAACTTTGAGTCTTAGATCTATAAGTTGGTCTAAAATGGCATTTAAAATTTCTCCAAAACGCTTATCGTTTATATCTAAATGTAAAGCATGAGGATAAGTCTTATGGGGGCAATTAGTAGACACCTCCAGATTGTCTTATAGATAAATATAGATTGTTTTTAATTAACTTGGCTCTGATACCAAATTACAAGATCACTAATAATAATAAGATAAATGCGGAATATTAAAGATAACCTAAAATAATACACAAATTAAAATTCTAAAATAGTGGCTATTCTATGTAATTTTCGGTTTTTTTATTGGATTTTAGTTGAAAAGTGGAGGGGTCCACTGTTAAAAAGCAGCCAATAGGATTAGTCATTTCGGTTTTCACTATAAGAAATGGTCCTCACCCGAGTCAATCCCTATATATATATATATTATACATTTATACTACAAAAAAAATTTATATAATCCATTATTGAACTATTGATACTTAATGTTATTTCTAAACAAAATAAAAATTTCATTGATCAAAGTTAAAACTTAAAACCATTAGTGCATAAGTGCATTCCATTGATCAAAGTTAAATTTACCTAAATTTACCATAACCATTAGTGCATAGTTCATAAGTGCATTCCATTGTTGGAATACTAGGATCAAATTGAGATTTTACCAACATTGGAACTTACGAGCCAATGAGTAGATTATATATTGAATCATATTTAATTTTACGAAAAATACTTTTTGAAATACACAAATAACACGAATTACATATTCAATTTAATAAAATTGATTACCCAAAAGTCTCGAACGAACATGATTTAACAAATTCAACCCAAACAATTAAAAGTTTGAAACAAACGTAGATCCGCTCCTACTTGAAACCTGAATGAGATCAACCCGAAACCCAAACGAGACCAACCCGATTCTAACTGATCGAAAACCCAAATGGGTCCAACTCGATTCTGACCGAAACCCGACCAATCAGAATTTCATTTTGATCGAATCCGACCCGACCCGACCAAGCCCGACACATAAATTTTGACCGAGTTGACCCGACCCGAATGTGATCGACCCAAACCCGACCAACTCTAGTCCTAAGCCTCTTCAAACTCCTCATTGTTAAAGAACTGACGTCGGTTCCCCCCCCCCCCCCCCCCCCAAGGAACCTGCAAATCACAATTATGATTTTGAACATTACCTCGGGGTCCTCGGGCTTCTTGCAACTACTTCCTGGGTTGGAAATTAGCAAACAACTGACTCACCTGGGTTATACCATCGACCAAGGTCCGAATTGTGTTGTTCAGCTCAGCATTGCTGACAACATTATGGTTCTCCCTTTTCCCGTCTTGGTTGTGATGCGACATCGCGACAGAAGACTAACAAGTAAACGCGTTAAGTTAGTGAAAAATTAAAACCCTCACATGTATTTCACTCTCCACTCTCTTTTAAGCGCTTGTCTAACTCTGGCTTCAATTTGTCTCGTGACAATCTGTTTTCAAGCAGAAGTAAGCAACACAAGAAAAGGCTCGAAAGACAACAAAAGACACACAAAGGCGGGGCTTTTTAGGCAGATAAGACTCAAAATGGTAGTTTGAGAGCAATCCCACTAAAACTTACCATGCCGATGAATGTGACCTGTAGGTTGTTGCAGTTTCGCGAACTTTAAGTTTTAGTGCGTGCAGTTACTAACCGACTACTTTTTCCAATGCAATTTTTTTTTCTCGAATATGCCGATTGGAATTAGGGCAAAAGTTGGATGAAAAAATTCAACAAAAAACTATGGTTTTGCAGGCAGAATTATGAATAGTTCAGCCGGTGCAACCACACTGTCAGAATGAATAATCCCCGTTGGGGTTGCCTTCGTTATCATTAGAATATATATAGGAGTACAAGATAGTTAATCCTAATTACAAATGGGTAATTGGGCCTATACATATATTCTATCTAACATACCCCCTTAGTTGAAACGGGCAGTGAATAGTGAGACTGAATCTAAAATCAAGAAATAAATGGCGAGGCAATCACTTGGTGAATATGTCTGCATACTGGTACGGAGAGGGGACATGTAGGACACGCACTTGTCCCATAGCGACCTTCTCACGAACAAAGTGGATGTCAAACAAAGGAACATATAAGAGTTAGCGAGAACTGTTCAGAAACTAATTACCGGAAAGGGTAATTGATCAGCCAATGTCGGACCTAGCTCTGATGCCACTTGATGCGGGGTGATCCGCAAGTATCAATTGTTCCAACCAAGGCTCGCAACACAATTAAGAATTGACAAGAAATTGACTCAATTGGAGGAAACAGAAACAATTAAAGAAAATAGCAAAGTAACGATATATATGGGGTTTGAGGACAACCAATTGGCAGGATGATCAACACCTTAGAGATTAAACCACTCTGCAGTATTGGTTCTTGAACAAGAGACCTCCCCCTACAACTTGATCGAAGCCCGTCTTCGAATCAAGAGGACGTGTGATTTTCCCTAAGCTACCTATTCCCTCAAGAACAGATAAGACAGAGAGACAAATCGATACCTTCTGAGCTGAATTGAATGCAATCGGTAGAATAGAGAAGACAAGGGAGGTCGGCCAAAGCTTTTGGTTTCTTGATTGAAAATAACGTGTTTCCTTTTACAAACAAAGACAAAATATTTATAGCAATTAGAAAATTCTACTAATAGAGTTGCTAAAGTTGCACACAAGATCCATCATTGGTGATCTTGAAATTGATGTTTGTAGAACTATCTATTCTAATCATCTTTTTTAATCTATATAAACTCTTAATTTAGAAGAGTTTATGCTGAGGGTGTCAACATTAGAGAGATTTTAGGGGTTTTGACCAATTATAATTTTCTCTTTTCTCTTTAATATTTTTTTTAATTCTCCTTTTTTCTTATTTTTCTTTTAATTCTCTTTTTTTCTTTAATCTTACTAACTATCTATATATCTATATCTATATAAACTCTTAATTTAGAAGAGTTTATGCTGATGTGTCAACATTAGAGAGAATTTAGGGGTTTTGACCAATTATAATTTTCTCTTTTCTCTTTAATCTCTTTTTTTTAATTCTCCTTTTTTCTTCTTTTTCTTTTAATTCTTTTTTTTTCTTTAATCTTACTAACTATTGGGCTTAATTCAAAACATTGAATTCAATATAATATAACTATTGGGCTTAACTCAAATTCATTTACTAACTATCTATATCTATATACGATATTAATTTATGTCACATGTCATCTCCATGTTCAAAGTTATTTGAGAAAATATTATTTACATAATATCATTTTTTTATGGTAGCTATATTTTCTAATATTTTTTTTTGAAAAATATTCTAATATTAATTACCCAATATTATTTGATGCTACATTTTTTAACCAATGGCATTAATTCAAAACTTTTATCTTTCACTATTTATTATTTTTTTTCTCTTTATCTCTTTAACCCAAGTGTATTTTTATTATTATTTTTAACACATTTAATAATCAATGGGTTTTATTAAAAATATTGAATTAAATCTAATGTCTATGATTTATCTATATCTAAATATTATTTATTAAAAAAAATCGCGCCATGGTGCGGGGATCGTACTAGTTATTATTTAATTTTAAAAATCCTGTTTAATTTGCATTTGTTAGGGATTTAGTGGTAATAATAACAACGAGCGCGCAGCGGAAGAACGGAATCACAGAATAGAGAGTAAATAAGGTAAGGTAGAACACACAAATTTAACGTGGGAAACCCGAGTACCGGGAGGAAAACCCACGGGCGGCAAGAGCCAACAAATCCACTATCAAATAAGAAAGAGTACAACGAACCTTGTAGGAAATACAAGGGGTAATGGACAAAACTCTCTCTTTACAATATAGTGGAATAGAATGTGTATGTATGATGAAGGCATTGTGTGGAGGCTTGGATAGACTAATGTGGATGGAGCTTGAATGGTGTGGGATGATTCAAGGGAATGATCCGCCAAGAGACTAAGCTTGAGTCTCTATTTATAGACCTCAAAGCCTTGGGAGAAAGCCTTGAGAATTCTCTAGAGTCTCCACCAATTTGGATGAGGTCAAAAGAATACTCTAGAGAGTGGGAGAAGGCTCAAAGATGTGATAAGGCTTAAGGAAAGATCTAGATGAATCAAGAGGGAAGGATGAAGCTTGGAGAAGCTTGATGACACAAATCCTTCTCGAATGTTCCTTAGCCCAAAGGTTGATGAACCCATTCAAGCCCAACTGAAAGGTGATCCAAATCCAATTGAGGATATAGAGGCAACCCAACAGCATTAAATAATACTACATACATACATTTAAAATTGAACATAGTAAGAGTATAATCACATTACCTACCACCTCAATATATGAAACTTTTTAAGAAACAAAATATTTCTCTCTTGGAATAAAATATTACTACATATAAGAGATCAATTTTTATAAATTAATTATTATTCTTAATTATTTTATAGATTCTCTATAGGCCATATTTCCTTTTATATTAATAACAAACTATTATAAATACGAAAGATCTCACCATAGTTTTATACATATTGTAATCATAAATCCCTAAATAAGCCGTTTTTAAAAACTAGGGCTTTGAGCAAGTTGAAAATGGCAGTCAAAAGCATCCGCGTCTCCAGATGCTTCTTCGCAGCCCTTGTTTGCATTGCTCTCTTTCTTTCACTAGGTACATCATTTCCTTATTTATATTTACTTTTCGTTCTCAAAAAACAATTTACGAATGATTACGAGTGAGAATCGAAAGAGGTTCTAACATAAACGTGCACTTATATACTAATTATAACTTGATATTGATTTATGTGGATGCAGAAGGAGCGGTGAAGGGGTTGGACCAAGATTGCATTCGCTTGTGTGACCAAAGAGGAGACCCTCCAAACCAGTGCAACTTTGACTGCATATCCAATGGCTTCTCGGGTGGTGCTTGTAAAACCGGTGACCAATACGAATGTTGTTGCTACCATAGCTGAGGATGGGAAATCATCGGCCAACTAATAAGGATTGGGGGTTTAGGATTTGGAAGCGAAACAAACTAATGCTATATATTTAGGGCTTAATGTCCTAATCCTATCAAGTTCATCTCCAATAAATTAAGGATTTTTTTTTTTTTGCCTATCATTTCAATTATCTTATTATTAATGTTTTGGAGAAACAATTGAGGAAGACCATACATCTAGCTAGAGGCTGATGATCCATCCCCCATTTACTACAACATCACATCACATACATATTAATATATAATAAGATCGACTTGCCAAGTATAAACAGATTTAATTAGTTAATTTAGGTACCTTTAACGGAACAAACAACTTATTTGCTTGTAATACAATTAGAGAATTTTCATTTATATATCATGAAATATGTAACAATAAAGAAATTACAAAATTGAATTGGATGAACAAAACATGCATGTTGGTGTATATATTTGTCTTGTCCTAGGACAACTAACCCCAAAAAGTAAAGTGAAAAAAGATGAGAGAGAAAACAAGAGAGAAAAACTCTCTTTTTGAAAACCCCATACGTGACTCCGCCTTCGTTGGTGCTGAGTACTCCTCCCTCCGAAAAAGCCCTAGAGTGATTGGGAAATCGAAACTCACCGAGTACAAAATTCAATCCGATTCCTTATTCTACCCCTTTCAAATTATGGATGGTCTTATCTCTAGCCGATCTCTCAGCTTCGGGTACCTTGTGGTGCTCTGCGATGGAGTATTTGGAGAGGATTATCATGGTTTCTCAAAATTGGGGAAAGTTTGTTGGGTTTGCCTTCGGGCTCCTCTGGTTGATCGGCGCCTTGCGAGGAAGATTCTGAGTCTCTTGATGGTGGCGTGTGTGTGGTTCTGGTCTCCTCGCCCCTCGCCGTGGCCAAATCCACCATGTTCTGGCCGGGGTTCGAAGATCTGCAAGTTGATGCTTCCGGGCTCCGATCTATATTGGATTGATGTGGCCGATTTCCCTCCCTGCAACGAGGAATCGGTCGAGTGGTCTCAGGTGAGCGTCTGCAGTGGGGGTTCTCTCGCTTCCTTCAGCGCCTACCTTTGTCTTTGGAGGTTGGTGGAGAGGTGGTCTCATCTTCTCTTCCGTCTCCTCTGCGTTTTTCAATCTCTATCAATTACTACCTGTTTTTCTATGTTGGACCTTGTTCTTGTGAATCTCATGACTCTTCATGGAGTTGATGAAGGCAAAACACCTATGGGAGCAGATGATCCTGCTTCTCAAAAGTCTATCCCCCGAAAGGGCCCTAAACTGCCGGAGGGCACTAAACTCATTAAGGAGCAACCTTGCTTCAAGGAGGAACGAGTCTCTAAGCCGAAAAATAAAGACGAGAATGAGTTCAGAAGGTGCACAATCAATAGGGGAAAGTTGTTAGCACATCAAGGTAGATATCAAAAACGAATCAGGTATGTGTGTATTGCTTCGGATCTTCATCATTTCCATTGGAATTTCCTGTGTAAATTTTTAAGTGCCAATAGCTGTTGGAATCTGTTGGGAATTGTTGTTTCATTTTCTTCGGTCCCTCTGCTATTGCAATGGAAAGGCCTATGTCACTATGAGTATGTGGATATATTCCATGATCACAAAATAGAATCTGAGGCTAGAAATTTTTTGTCTAGAAAATCTTTTCAGATTGAATGTTTTATGGCAAGTGGTTGCCTTAGAGAATAAGGGTTATCTCATGTCATTGATCTGTTGGTTTGGTGGCAATTTTGGGACAAGGATAGCACTAGAACTTGTCAATCATGTTGTGGGAAAAAAAATTTTATGCCCACACATGCTAAGCCTCATGGAAATAATTGGGTATGCTCAAAGGATCAAACTATTTTGAGAAATGAATTATGCATAATTGCCATCGGGTATGGGGGAAAAGTATTATAGCATTGATAAAAAGATTTACATATTGCTTGTCTAACATTTATTGGGAACAAGTGGTCAGGGTATACAACATAGAGCACCATGTCTATTCTAAGTCTCAAATGATGTTGAGAAAACATTCTCTAAATGTCAACCTTGATGTTAAATCCCTTCTATTGTTGAAAGTTTGGTGTGGCAATTTAATCTCCTTTGTCTCAGCTTGTAAGGTGGAACAATGCCCATCTTTTGGTCACCTTAAGTGTGTGCCGACTAAGTGCGATCATGGATGTGCGTTCAACTTCCTTGTCACTTGGAATTGTTGTGTGGTTGTTACTAGAGTATCGAATTGCAATAGGAAACTGTGTGAGTGGGTAGTCAGTTTGTTATTTGCATACATGTACAGGGTATATGGGTGGTTTGGGATGAGCAAAACTATTTGTTATAAGTGTTATGGCCAAGAATTTAAGTTTAAAGTCCCTCTCTTGTGTACTGATTATGGGTGTAGATGTGAGAACTATGGTTTGGTGCTCTTTACTTGTGTGTGCTGGCAAAAACCCCAATTGTGGATAACATCTCCCTTTATGAACCAGCTGCATTGTAGCTTTGGTAAACCTGTGCTCTATTTGAACATAAATGAAAATCTTACCTTGCCTAAATCTGTGATTAATCCATCAAGGTGTTTTAAGGGCTTATTTAGACGCAAACTTGTGGTGGTTAAGTGGCTGATGAATGTTGTTATTTTGTGGAATGAGCGGATCAGTTCGGAGATGGTTTGGTATCTCTTTACCCATTGTAGTGGTATTTCTCATGTACAAATGAATTTAGACTATAAGATTGTCTTTAACGGTGCAAATTATTTGGGGTATTGTGTTTTCTCGGAATGGAAGTTTAGGTTGCCTACAAGTTTGTTCATTTGTGTGACAAGATTAACTGTAAAGGTCAATAGTAACCAAAGACAAAGCCACAAAATAGACTTCATAAGTGTGTTGAATCGATTCTTGTTTGGATCTGACTTACTACAAGTCAAGTATAAGAAACCATGGCAACAGCTAAATCGGTGTGAGAATGGGGGTAGAATCAAAATTATGTCTAAAGCGAATAATTATATGACAAAGTTTTTAGTGTGCTATCCTATGATCTTTAGGACTGTATATGCTCCTCTTTTGCTTACCTGCTTGAAAAGCGTTTGGGTATATATTAATGGACAAATTAACTCTTCAATTAAAAAAACAAAATTAAAAAATGTGTACAATCCTTTTCTGTTAGAAGCTCTGCACCCCTGGCTTCTAATGGACCATGTAGTCAAATAATGAAAATCTGCTTCTGGAATGTTAGAGGTCTAGGAAAGTCAAATATTTGGGCAGATCTTAAAGCCAAGAGAATCAATGAGCATATCGCGATAATGGCAGTTGCAGAGTTTAGAACAAATAAAGTTCCTCTTGAGAAAACATGGAGATCGAGTGGATACAATAATGCGATTTGGTCAGTTGGGAATGATAGAACCGGAGGAATAGGTCTTCTATGGAATGAGAACGTACTTCTTAATGAATCAATAGAGGTTGATATGGTGCTTCCAAGAGTAATCCGTGTTAAATATTCATGCTTAGATAAAAACTTCACAGGAGTATTATTTTTTGTTTATGCCCCACCCCACGACTCTGACAAAGATGTCTCCTGGAATGAATTGTCAAATATTATCATGACTGAACCCCTACCATGCCTAGTAATCGGAGATATGAATGAGATCAGTAGCAGCAATGAAAAGCTTGGGGGAATAGAGAATAGTCAAACGAGATACATTAGAATAAACCAATTCAAAAATCGATGCTCTATGCTTGAAATCCCATCATGGGGCAATAAATTCACTTGGAGGAAAAAGAAGGAAGGGGAGGACAATATTTGGGAAAAATTAGACCGAGTACTGGTTCAACACGAGTTTTTGGTGACCTTTCCTGAGCTAGCAACGTTTAACGGAGCCTTTACAGGATCTGATCATTGCCCCATTTCTATCAGCCTATCGTCTGGGAAAGAATTTACGCCTCTGCCTTTTAAATTTGAAAACATGTGGCTACAAAGAAAAGACTTCAGAATCATAGTGAAACAGGCATGGAGAATTAGGTGTACGGGATCAGCAATGTACAGATTAATGTACAAAACAAGATTTCTGAAAGGAAAAATTAAAATATGGAATAAAAACTCCTTAGGAAATATCTTCCGTCAAATACAAACGGTAGAAAAAGATCTGGTTAATTTCCAATCAAATTCTTTAGCCAGGACATGTAAGGATTACTTATTGGAAAAACAATTGATCAGGAAAAAAGAACAATTACTAAAATTCCAAAAGGAATATTGGGGACAGAGAGCAAAATCAAAGCACCTCAAGCTCACTGATTCAAATACAGCTTACTTTCATAGAGTAGCTTCTGAGAGGCGAAATAGGAAAATTATAAGAAATATCACGACTTGTGACGGAGCACAGATTATGGGGGAAGAGAATATCAGAGAGGAAATTAAAAATGATTTTAGGAGACGATTCTCCAAAGAGCAAATCAACATGACACTACTTAATGAATACCTTGAGCAAATTCCGCAAACGATAACGGAAGAAGAAAATAGGACCCTAAGCCAACAGCCGTCTAATAGTGAAATAAAAAATGCGGTATGGTCTTTAGGCCTCAACAAATCCCCGGGACCAGATGGAATGACTGCGGAGTTTTATAAGTCCCACTGGGACATTGTCGGGAATGACGTGATTAAAGCAGTAAAAGCCTTTTTTCATTCAA
Source organism: Persicaria maculosa (assembly GCA_963922045.1). NCBI lineage: Eukaryota > Viridiplantae > Streptophyta > Magnoliopsida > Caryophyllales > Polygonaceae > Persicaria > Persicaria maculosa. Next base: position 42,785,475 of record OY998262.1, on the reverse strand, counting down.
GGAGAATTCTTCGACAGATAAATCATACATTTATCACCCTGCTACCAAAGCGTGACAATCCATCAAAAACATCAGACTATAGACCTATTAGTCTGTGTTCAACAATGTATAAAATAATATCGAGAATTTTAACAGAAAGACTCAAGATGGTGATTGGAAAATTAATCCACCCCTTTCAAGGAGCATTTGTATCTGATAGAGCAATTCAGGATAACATATTGATAGCACATGAGATCTTCCATTCATTTAAGTCAAGGAAAGGATCAGAAGGATGGCTAGCTATTAAACTAGACATGGAAAAAGCCTACGACAGGGTTGATTGGACCTTCACCGACGCAGTATTAAGAAATTTTGGTTTTAGCGACTATGTCATAAGCTTAATAATGGAATGTGTAACAACGGTTTCCTTCTCGGTTTTAGTGAATAATGGGCCTACAGAGGTCTTTAAACCATCTAGGGGATTAAGACAAGGCGACCCAATGTCTCCATTCTTGTTCATCCTAGGAGCAGAAGTACTCGCGAGGAAACTAACAGATGAATAAAATCTCAACCAGTCTGGCATTGGCTTTAGATTTGGTCCGTCTGGACCAAGAATACCCTTCTTAGCATTCGCTGACGATATCATCATTTTCACGAAAGGCAACATGACAGCATGTGAAAAAGTAAGGAAAATTATCGATGATTACTGTTTATTGTCTGGGCAAAAAGTTAACTACAACAAGTCGGCCTTTCAAGGCTCTCCAGGGATTCCTACATCGCGAATATTAACTATTGAGGGATGTCTAAGTATATCAAGGCACGTTAAACTTGACAAGTATCTAGGGTGTCCGATAGTTAACGGTAAAGTAAATAAAAGCACTTTTGAAGATATCATCGGAAAAACAACTAACCAATTGGCAAAATGGAGAGCCGACTCACTATCTCAACACGGGAGGTCAGTGTTAATAAACTCAAACTTAGCTTCTAAACCACTGTTTGCTATGCAAAGCTTTATGCTCCCGGTGACAATTCACACTGAGCTAGATAAAATCAATAGGACTTTCTTCTGGAACAAAGACCTCCAATACAAATCCCTGATTGGATGGGACAGAGTATGTAAACCAAAAGCGAAAGGAGGAATGGGATTAAGGAAATCTAAAGAAATGAATGAGGCATTACAAATGAAACTCATTTGGAAAATCATCGCTGAACCGGATAATTGCTGGGTCAAAATTATCAAACACAAGTATCTAAAGTCCACACCACTACTTAATTTTGACAAGAAAGGAAATGCATCATGGCAATGGACGCAATTAAGAAAAATCATTCGGCCATTTAAGGAAGGGCTAGCATGGTCAGTCGGCGATGGAAAAACAATCAAGTTCTGGCTTGATAAGTGGGCACCCGTCAAGGATATTCAAAATACCTGTCTCGACCCAACAAAGATCAACTGGGAAGAAACTGTTGATCTGTACATACTTAATGGAGCATGGAATTTGGATAAATTAAGAACGATAGTACCAAATGATATAGCGCAACAGATCACAGATATTCCACTCCCGGTAAATCGAATTCAAGACAGAATGTACTGGTGGCCTGACAGAAAAGGATGGTTCACGACGTCTAGTGCATACAAACTCAATAAAAAAACAACAGAATTAAATAACGACAATAATGCGTGGATTTGGAACTTGAACGTTCCGCCTAAAATCAAGAATTTTATGTGGAAAGTCTGTCAAAATGGACTCCCAACAGCGGCCCGTCTCGCAAAAAGAGGTATTGCAGTACCACCCTATTGTACTTTGTGCAATCATCACGAAGAAGACACTACCCACCTATTGTTCGAATGCAGATTCTCTTTCTGCTGTTCAAGTTTATCACCAAAAGTAAAATCCAAGATCAAAGACAATATCAGGATAACAAGGAATATAGAGGAATTAATGACCAAATTAGGCAGATTGCTTGATACACAACAAAAAATGAATTTGGTATTTCATTGGTGGACCATTTGGATGGTTCGTAACAAATTAATCTTCCAACAACAAAGAGTGCCAAATGAAAGAGGATTTGTTAAACTTGTGGAGTCATACATTACTGAATGGAAAAAAGCAGGGACGCAAAGTGAAGAGGACGACATCAGAACACAAAGACAAACAAATCCCCTCAGGAGAAGTGGGAATAAAAGGAAGAAGGAAAAATGGAAAAAGCCGCCAACTGGAAAATTAAAACTAAATTTCGATGGTTCTGCATCAGGACAACGGCAGAGTTCGATAGGTTACATCATTTGTGACAGCACAGGGAATTCAGTAGCAATGGGTAGTGAAATGGTTGGATACCAAACTCCTCTAATGGCAGAAGCCTTGGCATTAAGAAGGGGTGTTCTGAGCGCTCTCGAGTCGAGAATCCCTAAAATAATAATAGAAGGAGATTCACTCACCATAATCAATCATTTACAGTCTAAAACTAGATGTCCATGGGAAATTGAGCTAATCATGGCCGATATTAGCACCCTTCTTACGAGGTTTTATGAAGTTTCGTTTTCACACATCCTTCGTAATGGCAATTGTGTGGCGGATAAGGTTGCACACCTCACTCATATTGCCTCCACCCCATCTATATACAATGATCCAGGTCTCATCGACCTCATCCGAAAGGATACTGTCGGATAGCGGTTTCGCATCCGAATTTTTACTTAATCAAAAAAAAATATATATATTTGTCTTGTCGAAAGTCGCGTGTAGATCACTTCTACTTTGAATTTTTTTTTTTATATATATGTTACAACTCAATATCAACACCATTCATTCCGAATGAAGCAGATATTTTTTTTTATTAGGAAATAATTCAAGACCGGACAGGCCCGGACCTCGAGAGGCCGACAAAGTCGGCAGACGTCAAGCCGTCAAAACATACAGCATAGCAAAAGAAAATACAACATAGAAACAGAATACAGTTACCTAATACAACGAACTACACAAAATAAACCCGGAAAACCCCAGACCCTAAGCACACCAGCGGACACAGCAGCGAGAAGAGGGAGACCCGGCATGGAGGAGTGGATAGCGAGCGCATGGGACAGCATGGCTGACACGATGTCTCGTCGCCGGAAAGACGGAAAGCAGAAATCCACGAAGGGCAAAGACAACTCCTGGGGAAGTGTGGATCACACAACGTTTCCTCCACCTAGATGAAGGATCTTCGGAGACCACGAACACCACCAACACGATCACTTCAATCAACCAGGGCCGCAGAACTGCTCCTCAATCGAAACTAACCACGGATCCAACAGACAGAACTCCAACCAACCCGAGAAAGTGAAGCACGACCGCGAGAGGACGAAGGGCGCAAGAAAATTTCGGAATTTATTTACACGAGTTATTTTGTTATTTACTTTATTTTAATATAATATACTACGAACAATTTTTATTTAATTTATTTCAATTATGATACGGGTCAGCTTTGGGCCCAAGGCAAAACCTTGGGCCCAAAGGACATATCAAGGGCTTTAGAATCGGGTCCAAGAGACCAAGGAAACCCTAAGCCAAAGAAGCAACCAGCCAGCAGTGGCCAGTGGCCGGCCAGAATACGAGGTTGGAGGCAGACGCCGCCTCACCTGCGACCACCAAACCGGGAGGGGGATGGCGGAACAACAGGGAGGGGGAGAATCACGGGGGCCAACAGCCGGCAAAGTGGCGCAAATCGGCCACCAGCGGACGCAACGGAGCCGTCACTGAGAGCAATCGACAAGGGCGAGCCCGCAGGAGGAGCCCCGAGATAGGACCCGGCCAGAACCCACGGGAGACGGGAGAGACAAGGCCGAAGAAGGAAGGGGCCAAGCAAACGCAGAACAACCCGGACTGAGCAAAAGGGCCAACGGCGGATCCAGAGGCCTGGCGCGACGGCGGAAGCCGGAGGAGGAAGAGGATGAAGGCGGACGGGAAGAATCCGTTGGAGACGGGTATTGATTGGCCGAAATTGGGGGTATTCCGGCCCGACCACTGGCGAGCCACGCAAAACCAGACCAACCACAGAAGTCGGACGAATCCGACGAAGGGGGCTGGATCGTGGAGCCAAGGGCCGGGAGCGGCGGCGGAAGCCAGATGGGGAAGAAGATGGGTCATCCGACACGAGGAAGCATGACCAGAACCACGCCGGAGAATGATTCCGACTAGCGGAAAACTTACAAGACCCCGGAGGGGTGGGTATGGGCTCCCGAAGGAGATTTAAAACTCCCGGAGGAGATGTAGAGATCTCTCAAAGAAAAGAGTGTTTCGATCCGAGACGGCGAAAGATGGTTGCGGCCGGAGATTGAGGAAGATTGTTGAGCACTAATTTCATGTTGAGGGAGATAAATTAGGGGCACGTGGGCAAGAGCTCATGGCGCGTTCTTTTTCCCCTCAAAAGGGTTTTTTATCACTCCATCCTGTCGCTATACATCAGAAGTTCACCAAATGCATCCAAAATTTTTTGAATGAAGCAGATATTGGATGTTTGGATTGAGGGGTTGTTCTTTGACGTTGTAATTTTTGTACGTATATTCTGCTAGCTAGTTTTATGAGATGAATATCTATATCTAAGTATTAAAAGAGAAACATTTTTTTAAAATGTATCACTCTCTTCTTAAAAGTAGGTTTTTAATAATTTTTAAAAAAATTCAATTAATTCATGATTTTAGCCTTAATTATAATTTAGTAATCTATATCTATATCTAACTATTAAAAGAGAAACATTACATTTTTTATGAGGTGTCACTCTCTTCTTAAAAGTAGGTTTTCAATCATTTTTTTTAAATTCAATTAATCAATGATCTTAGCCTAAATTACAATTTTAGTAGTTTAAAAAAAATTCAATGGGATTAATTCAAAACATAAAATTAACAGGGCCGGCCAATGGGTTTTGGAGGCCCTGTGCAGGCATGGAATGAGGGGTGGGCTGGTGTATGCTGCAGCCCACTCCATTAAAAAATAATATAGGTAATATTGTTATAGTACTAATCATTATGTTTGGGTAGCCCAGTTGGTAGAGGGGGTTGCCGGTTTGGGGTGAATGAAAGAAGGGCGTGGGTTCGAATCTCCTGCCCATTCCATTCTCTACAGCCTTTTTTTTTGTATGTCTCTCCTTTTTTACAGCTTTTTTTTTAAACTATGGATGATTATTTCTAATTTTATTATTCTGTAGTAGTAATTTTATTATTCCGTAGTACTAATTTAAATATAGATAATTAACTTTATTATTTTGTAGTACTAATTTAAATATAGATAAAAAAAAATTCTAATTTTTAATTTAATAGCTATAGTGATAAATAGGAAAAAAAATAATTATATGTAAATCCAGCCTACCCAAAATTATAATCCTGGTTCCGTGCCTGGCCCTGTGCAATACCTCTTTCGATAAAAAATTTAAATGAAATTTACACTGAATTAACTTGATCAACCACATTACCAATAGTATTTTCTAAATTGGTTTGCTCAACCACATCAACAATAGGATTTCATACATTATTTTGTGGTTCTCTCAATACAAATTTATTAAGAGCTCCTTTTTGAGACTTAATTAACTCATTAATTTTTTTATTCCGTTTTTAACGGTCGGATTCAAATTTTCTAAATCGATAAGACATGATTAATTGAAAATTTGTCAAACTTCCAACAACTAAATGCAATAAAAAAAAAATTCCTGCTAAAAGGAGTGAATCAACTCGGTATTAAGAAATCACACAATTGATTGGGCAGCGAATTACGGGACACAAATCACACAATTGAACCTGCATAAACAATTGAACAAACTATAAGTTAGAAACAAAAATAAAATCTTATGGTTGTTTGGAACCAAATTACGGAAACCCTAGGCTAAATATTTATCAATGATTGGGCTGAATTGGAACCAAATTACTGAAACCAAATTACATAAAATCCCTAAAAATCCTATGAAATTTTGGAACCAAACTTGAAGAGATTTAGAGACAAATTTACAGTATATAGAAATCCTAACAATCATTAATCAATGCTAAACCAAATTACCCGATGGCTGCGGCGGCAACACTACACTGCAACCTGAATCGACGCAACCGGAATCGACCGGACTAGAATGTGGGCGGTGTGGCGGTCGGAATGGGGCCTAGACCTCCGGCGATTGACACTGCAAAACGCCAAAACCGTCCACCAATGAAACCGCCAGGCCAGACAGTCGAGTGTCAACCGAACTCGTGAACCTCCCAAGGCCGGACCATGCCTTTGTAGAGCCTTGATAGATCCGTTGAACCACCATTATTGGCTTAGATTTTGATAAATCTTGAAGAAGGGAAGAGCATTGAAGGTCTCTGAGGGAGAATTAATGGAGTTGGAGAAGATAGAGGCGAGCGGGCGTAAAAGCGTGCTTCTTTTTCTCTCTGTATCTCCGCTCCGCTTTCAATTAACCCTGAGAGAGTGAGAGGAGCGTGTGTTCACAATTTTTTTTAAATACATATACCCTTGGGCTGAAACACCTGAGGCCCATTGGATTTTGAGGCCCTGGGCAAGTGCACACTTTGCACTTGCCCAGGGCCGGCCCTGAAAATTAATATTAGTAATACACACACAAAACTTTAATTGTTTTCTCTATCAATAATGTTGCTTTTGATGATGTGGATACATGTAGATCTTGTCTGTGGGATGATTGATTATCGCGCGCATTGTTTTATTTTGCTTGAGGACAAGCAAAATGCTAAGTATGGGGGAGTTTGATATTTCATATTTTAGATAGGTATTATAGGTATTTTTAGGTGCATTAGAGTGTCAATATTGCATGCTTAGTTGTTAAATTGCATGATTGTTCATTTGGGGATTCGAGTTTGGAATCTACGCAGTTTTGTGGTTAATATACAAATTTGTATTCCAAGCTTGGAAAGGGGCAAATGATGGATCATGAGAGCCGAGAAGAGGCTTGGATGGAAAGAGGTGCAAGAAACACAAGAGGAGTTGAGAAGACGAAGAGCGAAGACAAAGAAGAAAATGGAACATATGAATAAATAAACAGTGCCCACCAGTTTGACAGTTCAACAACTATCGAAGTATTTACGAATCTTTAATGAAGGCAATGTTTATCCAAACATTCTAGGGTTTTTCCAGGCCGTCTTTTCGCCTATTTAGGAGGGTCTTTACAGTAGCTGTAGAGAGTTTGTTCATTGAAGACAATTAGGATTGAAGCTTAGAGTTTCTCTAACGGTATGAGCAACTAAACTCTATTCTTTCGCATGCGATTTGAAGACATGGTTGGTTAAGGCTTGAAATTTCTATGTTATTTTGTTGTTTATTTCATTTTCCTTGGGATGATTTCATGTTGTTAATTCTCTCTTGATTGATCACCTTGATTGAATTGCATCTCCCTAGGGTTTTAATTCATTTGCTAGAAGAATTATACCTTATGTAGCAAGCATAACCGAGTGATTTCACTAGGAGGAACTTGATTGTGCAGGGTAATGACAGATTGGCTGGTTAAATATCAATTTATGAGTTGTTAGGGTTGATGGGATGATAAATATCGACATATGCTACGTGGCTGCTTAGGAGGGTTGGTACTGCCATTCTACCAAGTGCATTGGGATTTGTGCTATTTGTATGTTAAATCTTACAAGGATAGGGTTGCATTCAAGTGTAAAGGGTTGTCATATTCACAAGGAGTGGCAATCCATATAAATTAAACCAATGTCAGAATAAATAATTGAATTGGAATAACTAGAAATTGAGTTAAGGATCTTGAATACCAACCATTGTTGAAAAATCGGAGGTGAAGCATTTCATTCTTATTGTTATCAAATCATCACCATTCCTCACTTTATATAGCCTTTGTTTATTTCTTACTTTGCAATCTCTATTCTATTACTTTGAGTTGATAACGAAAGCACATAGAAACGACATCTCTCCTTGTGGATCGATTCCGGACTATATGACTATATTAGTTAGTGAGTTTGGATTATCTTTGACAAGAAACCAACAACTTTCACCCTCGTCAATGGGTCTCTATAGGAACCAAAATAATACTTATGCTAGGAGAAATAATGCTTATCCCACTTGGGGTAACTATGCACAAGGCCAAGGAAGCCGACTTCCGCAGCAAGAGCAAAGTGTTCCCCCCTTATAGGGCCCCTGGATACCAAGAGCCACCAGCATGGGTATAAGGTCTCCAAGAAGGGATCAATGAAGCTAACAACAAGATCAATGGAGTCTGTACTGATCTGAAAACCTAGATGAAGGGTGTCCAATGGAAGAAAAATGTCAACTCCCAACTAGGACATCTTATTGCACAAATTCCAAGACCATAAGGGCAACTCCTGGGCCGACCCGACGAGAACCCTAATGGCGAAATAGTAGTCATACACTTGAGAAGTGGAAGGGAGGTGCCTGAGCGAGAGGTGCTTAAAGAAACGGAGAAAGAAGAGGAAAACCAATGTTCTGTCGAGCTCGTTAATGACCCCCCCCCCCCCCCCCACGAAGGATCGCTAACGAGGCTCACCCAGCAGGTAAGTCTTCTGTGCGCCCCTTCTTATACTCTTGTCGAGGCTCTTAACAACCCCATTTTAGACTTAACAGAATCTCTTATTGAGTCGGTTGATCCACGACCCGCACTAGGAGAAAAAGGGCCTTTGGCGACAGGGCAATTACCACGGTTCTGTAATTCTGCGAAGTAAATTTCCAAATTTGGCAATTTACCTCGGTTCTTAAGGGAACCGTGGTAATTCGGCATTTAAAAATTACCGCACTGCATGGTAAATATGTTAGTTGGACCAATTCACCACAGTTTTCTTCTCAACCGTGGTAATATATAAAACATTTTTGTTTGTTTTTTTGGTAGACGAAACAAAAAAGCGAATTATTAAACACTAACCCTCGATCATATCTCCGTTCAAAGAGCATATTGAGATCAAACAACTACCATCGATCTCTTGAATTCTTCACTCTCGTTCGTCACCGGAGACGATTGTTGCCGGAATTCCTTGAATTCAACCAGCAATTTCATTGGAGAGAGACGACTATGCTTGTTCTTCACTCTCGTTCAGCAGTTGTACGCTGCTCGTCGGAATTCGTTCGCACTGTCGTTCCCGGGTATGTTGCTAAATTGAAGTTCGTTATGGTTCACAAACTTTCAATCTCCGAATCTGACCCTAATTTATACTACAAACCCTCTGTTGTCTACTTAATCCGCCCCCAATTCTGTTAAAGAAAAAACCGAGCGTCCGATTGAATTTTGTTGTTGGTGCCGATGCTCACAGAGCGCCCGATTCGGTTTGTGTCCGATTGAAGTTTGTTTTCGGTGTCAGTGTTCACCTGGTTATCCCGGTATGGTGCTAAATTCCATTTCGTTATGGTTCACAATGCTTTCAATCTCTACCCTAATTTCGCATATAGTTCCTCTGATGTCTTGTTAATCTGCCCCCAATTTATCTAAATTCAAGTAAATCAGTTCAATTTCGCTCTAAATTAGGCAAGCAAGTGTCCTTGATAGTAATTGAAAGAGGATGAGGAAGAATTAGGGAATAAGAAGGAGATTAGGTTAGGGAAGAGGAAGATACTGAGTTATTTTTTGGGTGCTCAGTACTTTTAAGGAGCACTAGTGGTTTGTCAGACACTGAGTATTTTTTTGGGCACTGAGTATTTTTTATAGATATAATGGCATAGAATAGACCATAATCCATTCTTAAGGAGCACTTGATTTAGGTGTATAGGTTCAATAGGTAGTTACTGAGCACTTATGATTTAAGGAGCACTTATGTATTGGCACAAAATAGACCATAATCAATTTTTTTATAGTTACTTGCACAGAATCAGTTCAAGAGGAAGATACTGAGTATTTTTTTGGGTGAAGGGAGGTGTTGGGGGTTCATAAAATTCTTAAGGAGCACTTATGATTTATGGGTATAGGTTTTGAAATATCTACCGAAGACCACCAATAGACTATAATCCATTCCAAAGATCAAAAACTTATGTTTCTTATAGATGTATTGGCACATGCAAATACAACACTTTGAGCTTTAAGTTTCATGTGATAGCCATTTCAAAATCTTGATACATATAGCTGTATATATATTGAAAATCATACTCTAATCTATCTAATTCTAAATCTATAGTCTATCTATCTCTTATTCTAAATATCTCCTAATTTAAATATTGGATATAAATATATCTAATTTATCTATCTAATCGGTTGCATAGCATATTTTTGACACGAATTAAGAAATGGAGTCAAAGTGGGACAATTGGAAAGGTACTGGGACATGGAATTTCTAGTTCCATTATTCAAGTGGACTACTTCGCCTCTAAAATCTAAAAAATGTATAGATTGATCCTTTTATTCATTTCTAAAACTGGGTTTGGTTTTCCTTAAATTTCTTTTTTTAATTTATCCGAGTTGAAATCAATCTCTTATTTTGTCTTTTTATTCATACCATCTTGAGTTGCGCTATTGATGCTAGAGGCATTGATAGTGTTGGTGCTTATTTAATGTATTAAATTTTGATGCTTTCATCTTGTGCACCCTGCACTCCAATATAATCTATTTTGGGACATTTGAGGTCTGGGGACCTTGGAAAAATTCAAAGAAATATTTGACAAAGCCAGTGGAAGGGAAGGATTTTATGCTGCGCAACCAGTCTTTTATGAATCAGTTTGATGTAGGATGTGTAGGTATACATTATATTGTTTGCTATTATCTTCATTTCATTTTATGCAAATTGATTTCTGTTCCATTGTGTTATTGAAAGTATGCTAAAAAAATGTTCTTCAAAGTCAAAGATTTTGTCCGACTAGTATTACTTCAGTGGTTCTTGCCTCTGACATCTCATATCATGAGTTTATGAGTTATCGCGGTGATTGAAAATTTTATATGTACACATTGAAGTATCCTTGGTAATTTTTAGTTTAGGATTCACTAGGAAGGGACCTATAGTCTGAAAACCTTAGTTTACCAACAGCAGGTGTGATAACCCTATTATAGTTTGTGTGTAAATTCCCTGTGTTGATATGAGCATGTGATTATGTTGAAACTTATCTGTTGACTAATGAAATGGATATCTTGTGCATAGAAACGAATTGAATGTTATTGGGAACTTACCAAAGATTTGATGCTGTAATTGAACAAGCCCACTGGGATACATCTAAAGTAGGGGATAAGCTAGGTTCATTGTGATATTGATGCACATATTGCTTCTGTTTGTGCCTGCCAAATTATCGGAACTCACTGCTGTCTATGAGGTATAGTTATTTTTTGTGTTTTTTTTTTTTGTAGACAATAATAGGATTCATCATTTCTTTATTTTTGGGTTTTCATATTCTTATCGTAAGGAAGTAAAGGATCTTACTCTTGATTGTTTCAAACTTTGCTATGTGCTCTAAACTACATAATTCAGTAGAATTACAAAATGATTTGATCTTATTCAGTAAATAAAGCAGGATGTTATACATATGGATATTTTGTTGGCTAAATTTGTACTTTAAATTGCAAGTAGAGCATGGTTATTAGGATCCCGATCCGGATCCTACGATCCTACGATTCTAGGCAAGGTTTTGATCCGGATCGGACATATAGACTCCTTCGTGCTAGGATCCACCTAGGATCCTATGGGATTGTGTGGGATCGGTAGGATCCACCTAGGATCTATCGATCCTAGCAAAATATCCGATCCTAGTAAAAATCATATTTGTGTAATTGTGTTTGTTTTGTTTGAATATTGAGCCTTCTAGATACGATGAACCTTTTTATTTTTTATTTTTTTGGTAGCCCATCTCCTTATAAATTGAAGGTAGAAGAGTGAAGACGTTGAATTGAAACCCTAAGCCCTTTGTTTCGTTACTCAACTCGACAAATCCACGTCTGAGCGCCTGAAAATTGTTCATGATGTGGTTAATTACGATGATGACATTTGAAACTAGATATGTTATTGGATATTTGGATGTGTGATTTATCTCTTGTATGTTTGTCATATTTTAAGACATTATCCTTGTCTGTTTGTCACCTTTTCAGACATTATTCTTGACAAATTATGAATGTTAAATGCTTATTATTTGACTATTTTAGTTACATAATGTGTTTAATGGAGGAAAAGCTTAGTTTTATTTTAAAATTAAGGTATTTGTTTAGGATGGTTTGTTTTTATTTTATTTTTTTATTTTATTTTTAATTTTTGTCTAGGATCTTACGATCCTACGATCCGATCCTACACCCTTGTCTCGATCTCACACTAGGATCCCGATCCTAAAAACCTTGAAGTAGAGGGTTACAGGTCTACCAGGCTAACCCTTTGGCATTGCAAGTTCTGTAAATTAAAAAAATGAGATACCTTTATAGTAGGATGGTTTTTGGATTTATAGATGCAAATGAAAATGTGCATGGAAGTTAATTGGACCTGGAACAGAATATGGATGTACATTCCATGTACCTATACCTATTGGCTCTGTTGTCTGATATTACATTTGTTAACAAGGTATACTAATCGAGGCTCTAGCAGCACATGTGGAGGCATTGCTGAATAGTGTTAGTAATGATACCTGACCATCCATCAGAAAGCTTCTTCCGCGTGAGACTAAGTCAGCTGTTTCTGGGCTTTCTATTGATCTATCTAGTTTCGATATGGATGAACAAGAGAAGGTTGCTCTCATTATACGTATTAGGTTTCAATGAATTTATGACTCTTCTAAGGTATCTGTTCAGGTAAGTTTTTCTTAAAACCCATTTTAAAATTATACAATTATTTTACATAAGCCTATTAGCTCAAATGGTAGAGCGATGTGTTTATACAAAAAGATGTGGGTTCAAATCCCACATAGGCTATTATATATAATAATCAGGTAACAATTACCACAATACACATTTACTTTGGTTCAACAATTTACCACGATTCAAAAAACAATTACCACATGACCTATTTACCACGGTTGACACATTTACCACGGTTCGTAAGGTCTACGACTACGGACAGATTTACCACGGGTGAACAATTTTACCACAGTTCTGTTCACGTGGTAAACAGATTTACCATAGCCATTTTTACCTCAGTTCAGAACCGTGGTAAAGCTTGCACACGGAACTGAGGTAAAACTGACTTTCTGTACTAGTGTCGGTTCTGTTTTGGTTCTGAATCCAGCAATGACACTTCCATTCCCTTCTAAGAAACCTAAGGATGCTACGTACGAAAGGTAAGTTTAGGAGGTTTATAAAGATACTCTAGGGTTTAAACATCACTATTCCTTTTGCTCAAGCCTTAAGTGAAATGCCTGCTTACACTTAACTTTTGAAGAAAATTCTATCCAAGAAGAGGTTAATATAAGAATTGGCTGATAAAGTCCGTTCTTTGGAGCTCCCGAGAAGCTAGTGATCCAGGCAAGTTTGATATTACTATTGGCATTGGTTCTCACCATCTCAAAGCTCTTTGTGATTTAGGTGCTAGCGCGAGTTTTCTACCCCTTTCCATTTGGTCTAAGGCCAATATGGGACCGTTGGATCGCGTGTGAGGCCAGCTGGAGTTGTTAATGACTTTCCCATCTAAGTAGGCAAGTTCTTTGTGCCTAATGACTTCATAGTCATGGAGATGCCGGAGGACCAGTAGTGTCTATCATTCTTGGTAGGCCATTCCTAATCACATTTGGTGTAATAATCGATAGGAAGGGAATCCTAACCTTTGAGAGTGGGGATGAGGTGGTTGAATTCCATTTTAACCCCACTAGGAAGGAGACCTCAGACACGGAGGTCAAGATGCTCTATACTCGCTCAGATTACATTGAATGCGAAGACCCAATTGAGCGACTCATTCACACAAGCAAAGAAGAGGACGAATCTCCGGATCACAACACTTTAATAATTTCATGTAAATTTAAAATTATAATTTATAAAAATCCATCTAATACACCGATCCACAAATGTGCAAACGAAAGGTTCGATTAGGCTTAGCCTAGAGGTGGCAATCGGGCGGGTCGATTCGGGTTCGGGTAGTTGGGTTTCGGTTCATTCGGGTTTCGGGTAATGTCTAATAATTTGGTCATTCGGTTGGGTCGGATTCGGGTTTCGGTTGTATCGGGTTTCGGTTATTCGGGTTTCAATTGTTTCGGGTTTCAATTATCGATCTCGAGTTTCAGTTGTATCGGGTTTTAGTTATTTTGGGTTTGGATTGTCTCAAGTTTTCATTATTTCAATATTCATTTTAAAAAATTTACTAGAATGTATCTTAAAGTTTGGGTTATTTTGGATTTCGGTTACAACGGGTTCAGGTCTAAATGGGCTTCGGTTGAATCGGATTTGGACGAGTTTCGGTTATCGGTTATTCGGATTTCGGGTCTAGAAATGGGTTGGGTTGGGTTGGGTTGGTGTTCAGAACAAGCGGTTCCGGGTTGACCAGGTCGGATTTTCGGATTCGGCCGGGTTTTGCCAGCTCTAGCTTAGCCCAAGTTGTAAAAGTTCAATGCATGTATTTTTTTTTAGCAAAGTTCAAATCATGTTTTATTTCAATTCCATATTAAATATATATACTTACTAAATTTAAAACTGAACGTACATAACATAATCACCTACCATCTAAGCATATCAAATTTGTTATGGAATAAAATATTAATAATATCTCGGCGTAAATATATCAACATTAATATCCATTAACATTATCACACATTCTGATTTTACGTGATTATCTATAGACCATATGCATGTTTTCTAGTATTATAAAAATACGGAATTGGCTAAAGATACATTAATGTATGCATGGTGCATTTGGATAAATATAAATCATTTTTTCTGGTAAAAGATATTAACAATTTATTTTTCCTTTTAAAAAGATAAAATCTTGTGAGCGAAAAGGAAATGAATAATACATTAATGCAATGCACTAAATTCAAACCGAATAAATACCAACTGGCACACCTTACTGTACTTCATCACCCCCACCGGCCAACGTACTTGATCAAGAAAATAAGTCATAAAAAATAAAGGGTGGTGAAAATGGCAGCCAAAACCCTTCCAATCTCCGGATGCTTCTTCGCAGCCCTTGTTTGTATTGTTCTCTTTGTTGCACAAGGTATACTTAATATTTAGTTATTTACTATATCCCTTAAACCTCACTTTCAAAAACAATAGGCAAAATTAATTAAGAAGAATTAATGTGGATATATATATGATATGCAGATGCAGCAGTAGTGAAAGGGCAGGAAGCAAGTATATGCATTGCATTTCCATGCCCGGGAAAGGGGTTTGGGGACAAAATGTGCAGCAACGCCTGTCTTTCCTCTAACTATAATGGCGGTGAGTGCATCGAGCAGCCACCGCTCGGCTCTGCTGTTTTCAAATGTTGTTGCTATCCTAACAAGTCGTCTGGATCCACCGTCTAGCTCTCCATCCATGGAACCCGATTCGCGATTTATTATTCAATTCACCTGCTCTTTTTTTAATTCCCTATACGATCGATATATCTTAATTAATAATTATATTTAAGGACATCCTTGTGCATGTTTAATTTTCTTTTCTTCTTATCCATCTTTATTGCTAGCTTGCTACTACTTTTCTTACACGTAATTTTTATCAACAGAATTCATAGTAAAATGTGTTCAAAATTTTAACTTATACTCCCTTCGCCTCAAAATATAGGTCATTGACTTTTTACCATGTTTTTTTAATTAAGAGAGCTAAAAATTCTATAAAATGTTATTTTTTTAAATAAATTTCTTTAATATATTCATACTTATTAGTACGAAATTATTTACAAATTTAATTTTTTAAAAATTTATATTTTATAGAGTTTTTAGCTTGTAATTAAACATGTTAAAAAATCAAAATCAAGCAACTTATATTTTATATTTTAAAAGAGAGAGTACAATATGATACTAAAAAGTCAAAACGAACACTTTAATCATTTGCCTTAATTAATTAGCGAATTCATTGATAAAAGTGTCTATATCATTTCAATTTTACTAACAAACTCTCTTTCAATATAAATTGTCAAAGCATGAGTAAGAAACTCATTTTTCATTTTGTTGCAAATGTCAATCTTCATATATTTCATCGTGAAAATTAATGCTCCTTTTGTAATATTTGTAGAAACTGAAAATGTTTTTTTTTTTAATATAGAAAACTGAAAATGCTAATATACAAGGCTGGCGAATCCATCCGTTTATTCTAAACTTGGAATTGGGAAGAAAAAAAAAACAGATGATAGGACAACTCTCTCTTCAAAGCGTTCCATTCATTTTCCTCAAAATCCCATGATATAAAGCTACACTACAAGCTTATACTTATACACATCATCTTAGTTAAATGAATAAAAAAAACAAGAGTTGTACTACTAATGTTAGGCACTTGTACTTTTTGTTTTGAGCAAAAGTGTTTCAACACTCGAATGGTAGCTTTTAAACAAGAGTTGCAATGGAAATATATTGAAATGCACCAACATATATCAATTGATTCTTGTGTGTTGAAAGAAATGCTTTGCATTTGGAAGAGAATATTGATAATCCCCTATAAACTTTCATCATCAAATGCAAGCTAAATGCAAACTCAAAAATCATCAACTAATCTAGAGCATTGCTAGATTCTACTCAAGCCTTGGCGTTGGATCATTCTCGCTTTACATTCTCAAACACTTAAGGAGTTGAAGAAAATATGATAATCATACTCTTAATGGAACAAAAATGTGAGCCCCAACAAGTAGAGATTAATTGCACATTGTAAATGTATCATATATATGACCACCTATAAGTTAAAAGTAAATGTATGTATTAGTAGTCATATAATATCAACTTCCATATTAAATTAAAAAAGAGCTTGAACGTACTAGTAGAAGTTGAACGTCTTAAAGTCGATGTCATCTACTGATCATACACTTTGTTTATTTCTTTTCTATGAAATACTTGTAGTTTTGTGTTGCGTTTGGAAAATGGTCGACTTGAAAATATTAGAGCAATAAACAATAAACAAAGTATACATTTTGTCGAAAATATTAGGGCCAAATAGCAGTCATACACTTAAAGAAAAAGAACTTCCAAATCGGATCGATCATAGTTCTTAACATTAACCCCTAATGCATGTCAATTGATTATGTGAGCAAATTAAAGCAATAAACAAAGTATACATTTTGGATTACAATCATTATAAGAATCAACTTACTGAATCTATATAATTGTGGATCCTATAACCTGTTATTAGCGCCATCATACCCCTACCCTCTAAATTCGTAAATTTACGGATTGTACGGGGGAGGACATTGCATCTCTTGATAAAGTATATCTAAACAAGTCTAAGAGATTAATTTGATAGCAAAGAAGCATGTAGTTATAGAATTGCACATTACTCAATATAACGTACGTTTTGGATCTCTGAACAATATATATGTTTGACATTTCTTGGGGCATTACTCAATACAACGTACGTTTTTGATTGGGGTGTTGCTCACCCAAATTTTCTGTTACCTATCAATTAATTCTAGACAAAAGTGAAAATGGTAAAAACGTTCGTATGTTTTCTATTCACTTAGGTCATGTTTATCAGTTACTATTCAAGATACTAAAATTACTATTTTTTACTCATCTCTCTCCGCCACATCAGCATAGCATCCATTTTTTACTTTTTTCATTTTAACAATAGCATATCTAGCATCCCACATCCCATCTTTTTTTTTACCAATTCAATTTACGGATATACCCCTCTATAACAATTACTTTCAACATGTGTATAATATACTTGCAATTTTATATTAATATTTAATTACTAAAATTTAATTATAAAATTTAGATCATTTATAAAATGAATAAGTAAAAGTATAACAAGCAATTGGGCACCGAACGCCCAAGATCCAATTTTCCGAGGAAAATTACAATATAATTATATTGAAAGAAATCATTTTTTTCAAAATATGTCGAAACATATTTGAAATTGATGTCTATGTGTAGAGAAAAATGAATCTAGTATTATGATAATTTTAAATTTTATTTTTTTTTATTTTAAATGGCGAAAATAACATTATTTGAATGTAATTAAAAATGTGTCAGGTTAAATCTCAACCGTTAAATCCAACCGATCTCAACCGCTCATCCCATCCACCATTGGAATGGTGCCACATGTCCTCCCTTGCCGCCTTGCGTGAGCCACCCAAATGCAAAATGTCATTAACATCGATGCTAAAATAGCATCCCACAAGCACCCTTCACACTCCACCCACAATATTTTATTATTATTTTTTATAAAATAGCATCTTCAATATTTATTATCAAAGTTGCTCTTAGAGCACTTTTATCACTTTACTGTTCAAGATGCTTAATGAGAAAATATTAGTAAAATATTGAATGAGGGGGAAGAGGGGTGCTTAATCGATGCTAATTAAGCATCAATGCTTACGGGTATAATAAAGAGGGAAATGCACAATCTAACCCAAATATCCGGATTTATTGCAAGGTTAACTCGATCCGGAAAAAATTTGCAGATCTGGTAACCTGTGTACCCGGTAGCCCGTTGCAAAGGAGAGAAAGGGAAGAGAGAAGGAAGGGGATCGGAGACGGGGGCAGGTGGAGGCATCTCCCTCGACGGTGAATTTCTCGAGGCGAGACGCAGGCGGAGGCATCTCCCTCGAGGCGAGGCGCATGCGACTAGAAGGGGATCGGAGGTGGGCGAGAAAGGAGGGAGAAGGACCTCTCGACCGTCAGTGCCAACCCTAATGCCTTTTCTCCCTCACGCAGCTCATTCCTCTCTCTTTCTTCAGGCGATTTCGAGCCTCATCGGGGAGAATCTCAACAAATTGGCTTCGATTCCGCGATTCCAGGTACAATCCTTCACCTTTCTTCTTCTCTGCTCTATCTTCTAAGCCTGTATTGACTGGATTGGTGTTCAAATGACCGTTAGAGCCAACATTTGGACTTTTTATAGTTAGGGTTTCAGGTTGGAGCCGAAATTCAGATTGGATTTGCTTGTTATGCTTGCAAATTGTTTGAATCCTCAATTTATAGGACAAGATTAGTGATTAGCAATGTGTTAATGTTTTTTATTTGCTTCAGTAGAAGTGGAGTAAGGAAAGCAAAAGAAGAGAAGCCTCGGTAAAACATGAACTAATTGAATCTTCTCCTGGAGGGTCAATGAGTTCTCATCTGAAATCAATCCCAACTGATGCAAAAGAGGTATGTCCTAGTAGGATATCACTTGGGTTTCCTGATGTTGTACTCCAAATTGAGCAAGGATTAAGGAAAGTGGTATATCCTAGTAGGATCAAAGTTACCGCATCTGACATTTGTGCTGCCGAATTATCCGAAATTACAATGCGACATTTACCCTTACTAATTGTTCCTACTTCCAACTGTTTGTCTTGTTTGATATTCATTATCATTGTTTGTTTATGACATGATTCAGATTAAACCAAGCATGGCCGAAAGTCGAATTGGATGGTAACTGAGTTGAAAAGCATCAAGTGGACAGGGCAGGCGTTCAGTGACTGCATCAAGAGAAGCACAAAATTAACACTGGTGATGTCATTGTTATACTTTCATTAGCTCTTGTGTGTCATAACTTTATACATTTGATGGTTACCTAGGTTAACTGGAAATTCTAGTTTAAGACGTATGCTTAACCTTGTTGTTTTAATTTGTATGTGAATATCTGTTATGATTGTCTTACTCAAGTGAAGTTCTTGGATCTCAGGGACAAATGTGTCCAGTAGACAACCGAATGGTGTCCAGTAGGAAACCATAGGGTGGACAATTAATATTTACTATTGACATGGGCGTAACAAACAAGGTAAATGTTTCTTGCACAAGATTGAATCATTTAGGCATGTTTTGACATAAATATTCTTCACATGTAGCCTATTAGCTCAGTGGGAGAACATTGTGGTCATACACAAAGATGTGGGTTCAACGCCGACTATCAACTTATGTTTAGAACAAGTCAAGCTTGCTACATCACCAAATTATAGGCAGTTTCATATCAAAATAAATCAAAAGCCAAGACACTTCATCTTCCATGTGTGTTGAATTCATCATAAGATGGGTTTTTAACATGACATGTAATAGGTTTAACATGTCACCTATGTCAATTCACATGACAGTCACCTGTTATACTTATGTCGATATCATCAGAAAGAAGCTGAAAGCCTACTTCTTTTGCAAGCAAACTTAATTTGGCTTGCTTCTTTTGTTCAAGCAGTTGTGTCAAAATTTCATGCAAAGAATGGTCTAATAATGCTGAAGAGGTTTGACATGTCATAACATGTGTTTTTAACATGACGGGTAATAGGTTTGATATGTCACCTACGTCACTTCACAGGACAATCAGAGTGAGCGGGCTTACCCCATAAATCATCCAAGGCTGAATTTGAAACCAAGTTAATCTAGCTTTAGTAATACTGTCATCAAGTAGCTTATACGGTATCAAGTCACAAGCACACACTAATGTCGTGTACATGTCAAACCTATTACCTGTCATGTATAAATTCAGTTGTGTGCTCAACGAGCCAAAGAGCAACCAAAACTGACTCTGGGTTTATTTTGCAAACCGATTTTGTTTCAGGCAAACCAAGCAGGAGTGACATATAAATTCAGTTGTGTGCTCTCCATGATAGTCATTACTATGGCGTGTAATAGCACTCAATCAATAATTACAACTCAAATGAGATGTTCTCTATGCTTTCTATATGTACGTGTGGTACTTTATCCATATTGTAACCTGTTTTGTCAGTAGATATGTTCAAGCTTGAACAATTCGGTTTTTTAGCATGAGAAATTTGCTTTTGACACTCGGATGATTATGAAACCCAACTAAAATCTCATAGTTAGATCTCTCAATCGGGTTGCACAAGTCGAGTTTATGTTAACGATGATGCTCCTCAGGGATTCATCTCTAGGATCTGAAATTACCCGTCACCCATACTAAAATGTCATAAGTTTACTCACCGATCGGCATATAATTACCCGTCACCCATACTGAATTTACATGTCACCCATACCGGATTTACATGACACATAATGTATTTTACTTGGCACATGAATTTTTTTACCTAATTGATCTTAGAGTCATAGTTGTAGTCTTGGTATTCCCCATAGAAATCCTAGAATCGCTAGAGGAAAGTAGCCAAGTTCCAGAAGAACATCACAAAGAGGGGATTAGTTTTTAGAAAATTCTTCAAAGAAGGGGAATTTGACTTTCTTACTTGTTTTAAGGAAAGAAAATTTCTCGTGTCATGTACATCGTATTTGAATGACATGTTAATAGCAGTTCATGTCATGTACATCGTCTTTGAACGACAAGTTCGAATTTCCCATAATTACAAAGTGCGCGAACCACATACTCAATTACTCGTTATGTAGCATAATCGTTTCCAAGTGCATCATAAGTGACATAAAAACGCACCGGTCAGTCGACCAAGACGCACATTGCGCACTGTCATGTCAAAACTATCAACTATCATGTGAAAGGTATTACCTGGCATGTTAATAGCGTTACATGTCATGTACATCGTCATTGGCCGACATGTTCAAATTTCCCATAAGTACAAAATGCGCTAACTATAATGGCAATCTTTTTTCAAGCCTGCAGAGTAAAGGGATTCTAATCTAGCTGCTTTTAAAGAAACAGGGGAAAGAAGAGCTAGGGCTAGAAAATGTAGATTGTATTCTGCGAGGTTCCATACGAGCGCAAGAGAATAGGTGCTTTCCATAGGGTGCATCCATTTAAGGTAAGTAATAGTTTATTTACCTTTCCGTTTCCGGTCTTCAAGAGCTCGAATGCGGTCCCAGAGCTCTTGCATGGCTTTGGACACGACCTCCGGATCGATAGGAGGCAAGTGCTCCCAGAAGGCAGCTAGGGTACGGTTTGCTCCTGCTGGAGCTTCTCGTTATCTATACATAGAATTTCTTGATTGATTTTGGAAAGTCTTTCGAAGGTAACTGGTGGATCCATCTCCCTTTGCTTTGCGACTTAATTTTCTATTTATAGGTCAATAACGATTAATGAGACCTCGTCCAAAATCTGGAAACTCTGAACAGAAGCTCATAACGGAATCAATGTCCGCTTCTTTCACGACATGCTCTGGTCCCGGGTGTCTTCCAGTGGTCTTCTAGCCTTAGAAGAAGTCGTGTCCGTAGAAGTTTTGTATAACTGTATCGCCATGCTATTAAGTATTTTTATTGAAGTTCTTTTCTTTCTAAGAGGTGGAATAGAATAACCCGGTTGAAGCGTAATGATCATACGTCTGTAATGCATTGTATGTCCTATAATAGGTCCCATTCTTCTACCCTTTCCGGGGAGTCGATGACCCCTTCCTTTCTGTTGTTGCCAGAGCTATCCCGGGCCGGAATTCTTTATTATAAAGAGCAGGCAAAGCCCAAAGGCTGCTATCCCAATAGGCCAGCGAGCGGAACGAGGAGAAGGCCCGGCAATCATACCACTGCGGTAGAAAAAGTGTGTTCCCTTCAGATAACAAGCATTGTAGGCCATTCTCGGTCTTCTTTTTTCAAAGAGGGTCCAAAATAATAACTAAACAAAATACCAAGTCCTACGAGAGGAGAACCAAAAGGACGTTCAGTTTCCAGTCCCTAAATCGTTAAAAAAGCAGCACGACTCGACGGCTTATGTGCGACTTGTAGCCCACGCCTTCTATTTGTTCAGGGCGGACGGCGTGAACTCTGATTCGATCCGGGTATTCAATCCCGCCGCTGAGATGCTCAGTTGACTTCTTAACCTTGATAGTAAGAATTACAAAGCTGGAGCATAAGCATCTCCAGGTGCATCATACTTGACACCAAGTAAAATAAATATGATATGCACCTATTTTCGAACTACCCATACCAATCTTATATGCACCCAATTAAACACCTAACCTAGTCAGATGCACTAAACAAACGCAGCTCTTGAGGGGATGCCTCATATTCAGCTACCAAGTCTTCAGCTTTGGGATGGGATCACAGCTTGAAAGCACAAGCTCGGGAAATTCAGAATCTAACCAATCAAAGCTTCTCAAAGAGAAACAATTCACATACAAATTGACTAATGGAGGTAATTCACAAATCCAAACACTTATATAAGTTCAAGCAAAAGACCCTTTACGAAATTTTCTTTCCTTAAAACAAGTAAGAAAATTAAAATCCCTAATTTATGTATCCCCAAATTAGTCGATCCTGCCTTCGACTCATCTTCCTCCTTAAATTCCAAAATCAAAACCCCTAATTTACACTATAGAAATCAAAACCCCAAATCAACAATTTATATTTATGTATCCCTAAATTAGGTTTAATAGATGGAAAATCAGGGAGATGCCAAAACCTTAACCCTAGAATTTTCACTTACAATCGATCAGCAACTGCCTTCGACTCATAGCTGCCTCTATCGACCTTAGCAATTGCCTTCAATTTCGTTGGAGTCGTGCACCACTGGCCTCGAAATCTGCCAGACCTGGAGGAATTTCCTAGCGACAAGATCGACCGCAACAATGGCATCTGGGTTTGGGGCCGCCATTGGAGACGAATGGGAGGAAGAAGGACCAAGATGACTGCGCTCAAGCCCTCCCGTCGAGCCCGGAGGCCTGTCGTCTAGAGCCGCGAACCTTGCCTCTGACGACGGCGTCTTACCTGCTTCATCGAACTCCTCGTCCCTCCCTTCCTCTCTCACTGTTGTGCGCTTTTCTCTCTCCAACCGGCTGCAACCTGTGAGAAACCGGGTAAAGGAGGGTTACTTTGCAATTTTTTTTTGGGGGGGGGGGGGGGGGGTCAAGCCTTGCAATCCAACCGGGTTTTTGGGTTAGTTTTGCAAAAGCCCCTATAATAAATGGTGGAGGGGGACGCGTGTCACACTTTTACTGGCGGTGGGAATGAGCGGTTGAGATTGAAGGGAAGTAACGACTGAGATTTAATCTAACACATTTTAATTAAATTCAAATAATGTTATTTTTGCTATTTAAAATGTAAAAAAATTACCATAATACTAGATTCATTTTTCTCTACACATAGACATCAATTTTGAATATGTTTCGGCATATTTTGAAAAAAATTATTTCATTCGATATAATTATATTGTCGGTAAATTGGATCTTGGTAAAAAATATATTATTTTAGTAATTAAATACTAAAATAATTGTTATAGAAGGGTTATTTTAGTAATTAAATACTAATATAATATTATAAATATGTTGGAAATAATTGTTATAGAATGGTATATTCGTAAATTGAATTGGTAAAAAAAAATTAATTGTGAGATGTTAGGGATGCTATTATTAAAGTGAAAAGTGAGGAAGAGATGCTATGTTGATGTGGCGAAGAGAGATAAATAAAAAAATAGTAATTTTAGTATTTTTAAATAGTAACCGATAACCATAGTCTTATATCGGTCTATATCATTAATATTCATTGCTAACATACATTTCATTCCATATATGCTATATAATTTTTTTTTAGCCAAGTTCAATTGATGTACGTTTAATTTAAATAAATATTAAATACTATATTTAAAATTGAACATATTATAATCCCCTATCAACTTAGCATATATCAAAATTATCAAGAAATAAAATATCTGGTTTTCTAATCTATACTCTCATAAAATATGTTAAACATATCGATTTGGGAACTATTATGCTAGATTCCGACATATATTCAGTGATTTAGCGGGAAAAATATAATTAAAATAGGGTTCATCTATTTTCTTTTAGATTTTTTTTTTCTTAAACAAATATACTTAAATCTTAGGTATAAGTTAGATGAGTCGATAAAATATTAATATTACTCTGTTGGAATAAATATTTCATCCTTTTCATAACTATTCTTATTTTACGGATTATTATCTATAGACCATGTTTTCTTTTATTTTAAATTATAATAAAGGAACTATTATAAATACCAAGTGCCACAACATAGTGTATCTACTTGAGCCAGAAAACAAAACTATCTCAAAAACATAAGAAATAAGTTAGATGGTTAGATATATACTTGGAATGATATATTAGTTAGGATTGTATTAGGATATAATCTTTGATATTGTTATGTTAGGTTAGAAATATATATCTTGAGTAGGTTTAGATTATCGATATCTTTATATTACTTATTCTCCAAGCATTGTAATCCCTATATAAATGGTTGAATAATAACATTATAAACGTGTGTTTGCCTTCTCTAATATGAGGTTTCCACCATCAATCTATTAGGGTTTTATCCCTCCCTAAATTCTACATGGTATCAAAGCGTCTCCATATTCGTCAAACACTTCCGCTGGCTTACCTTACCCTATCCATATATGTTTTTTTACTGTCTGATTGACCGCCGTCAGCTCCACTTGCCATGGTTGATCATCTATATTCTCTACCTTATCTACTTATGTCGACTCTGTCTATTTTGTCGGCCTCTAACCTGTCTAATTGCGGGGGCGTCGTTCGCCTTTGTTGTGTTTTGATGGTGGGAATCTGTCAACCATCGTTTGTTTATCTCTTCCTTGTCTGTCGGCCTCTATCATATTCGTCGGCCTCTACCTTGTTCTTGTTGGCATGGACTCTCGGGCTATCACCATTCGTGTTCTAACCATCTACATCAATCGCAGATCTATCTTATGCTTCCAGTCTTCAGTGTTCGTGGCTCTACTCTCGCTTCGACTGCAGGGGCGTGTAAGAGATATACTTGGAATGATATATTAGTTATGATTGTATTAGGATATAATCTTTGATATTGTTATGTTAGGTTAGAAATATATATCTTTGGTAGGTTTAGATTATCGATATCTTTATATTACTTATTCTCCAAGCATTGTAATCCATATATAAAGGGTTGAATAATAACATTATAAACATGTGTTTGCCTTCTCTAATATGAGGCTTCCACCATCAATCTATTAGGGTTTTATCCCTATCTGAATTCTACATAAATGAATCGATAAGTATTAGATAAAGATAAACCTAGGTAGTTATATAATTCTATCTTGTGTATATCTCCTATCAAAGGAAAGATTTAGTTACCTAATGATACGAGGTTAGCCGTAGTAAGGCATGATCTTCGACAATCAAGACTCAAAGACAAGAACGGAAACAAAGACTCAAGAACACCAAGCAACTTGCTCGATATCGACAAGAATGAAACAAACGCAGCAATTAACTCGACATGAACAAAACCAGACTCGAAATCGACTAAGAAGCAAGAACTAGAACTCGATCCAGACAAGAACAAAGACTCGACAAAATAATGAAATAAAGACCAATAGATTGGTGATACGAACTAAAATAGAACGAGATAAAGACACAGGCCTCCGTAGAGGGTAGGAACCAAATACCAACGACTATAAAGCCCGCCTCTACAACCTTACACAACCAAGCGGGCAACTTGGAGGCACAAGGAGGGGACCTGTGATTACCAGGATCACCAAGCTCTCGCGAGGTTGATGAACTCAAAGCAAACCAAGCAAGATCAAAACTAATTGTGCAATCGATGAGCAACGCTTCGAATCGATTGACTTTCTCACATTTGTGTTTCATACAATGACTGAATTTCTCATAAAAATTGTACGTCTAATGTTTACAAGGAATTCAGCCGCTACTTATAACCCTAAGGGCTGATTTTAGATAGAAATAATAATTAAGTAGAAATTAAAATAAATCCCTAAATTACCTAAAATAACATAAGTAAAGAAAGTCTCTAAAAATAGTAATAAAAAGAGTTCCAACACTTAAGAATTTCCGTCTAAACATATGACAGCTTCCAAAGATGGTGATTTTTGGCCAAGCTCCATGTTGAATCTGGAAAAATCTTCAACATCAAGGTTGTATATCTTTTCGTCCTCGTTCCAACAAGGTATGGGACGCCTCAATTCGATAAATACGGACTCCGAACGACCCATTTTACTTAGACGTCGAAAAGCTGTCAAATATTCTGAACGAGTCTAAAACGTCATTTGCACATTTGGATCTTCTCCCATGGTGGAGCCTTCTTCTGCCTCTTGAGGATGACAACATTCTCACGAGCTCGAATCATAGGTCCATCCCCAAGTATAGGTGTGTCCGAAGATGTCTTGGATGGTCCCGCATCAATCTCTCTTTCTTGAAAAGGATTCGTCCTCGAATCCAAGGTCGCATAAGATTCAGTAAATGCACCCACACGAGCTCCTGGGTCGAATACCACATGGCCATGGAGATTCCTCTCAAGGCCATTAGAGGTCACTACAACATCAAGAAAAGAAGCCTTATTAGTGCACAATTCACAATTCATATCATCTTTATAAAGTCCTAAATTAATATGCACTCTAGCTTGGTCGTTTATTCCTATGTTTCCATCAAAGGCTAGCAAGTTTTCTTCCTTTTTCAAGGCTGGATTTTCAATCAAGTCAAGGCTAGCAATATTAGAACAATTTTCACCAATAATGATCATATTACAAATTTCGCCTTTTTCTATGCATGTAGTATGAAACAAATCTTCTCTTTGATTATTATCACAAGGTGTAGGTTGAACACTTAAAACTTTACTAACAATCAAAGAATCAGCATGCTCATATTCAATGTAAACTTCATGATCATAGGCAAGTAAATTAACATCTTGATCATTATTAACATGCTCTTCAATTTGATCAACAAACTGATTATTTACACTAGAAGGAACATGATGTTGATTAGCATTATTGGGAGGAATAGGATGAGTTTCTTCCCTTTTCTTTGGTGGTGGCACGTCATCTTTAGGTGGTACTCTTTGTCCGGGCACCGCGTTAGAGACAAAACAAGAACTAAACACGGGGAAAGAACAATCAACACTTTGTACCTGTAAGCCGTACCGAAGCTCTTGTACCCTCAATCTTTCATCTATCTTAGCCATGTTCTCCCTTATGGCGTTCAAAAGTTTCATCACCTCAGCGTCAATAATCGTGTTGTTGCCCTGGTTAGACATCACAAATAAAGACAAACAAAGAACTATGTGAAATGGTTAGTAGAAAAATATAAACAAACTCACAAGTGTTTCGCTCACACTCCCTCTCTAATTGGTATGTCACGCTTGTTGTTTCAATCCGCCTTGGGCAAATCAACACTCAAGCAAGAACTTAACAATGCAAGGCAAGAGATCAAGAGAATGAACAAGAAACAAGCAACCGAAAAAAAAACCAACAGAAGCAAAGTATCGACTCGATACTAGGTGGTATTGACTCGGTAGTGGGTGGTATCGACTCTGTATGACGACGCTGGACAAAGAGCTCGATATCGACTCAACAACTCGAAATTGACTCAACGAAAAACTCAACAGAAACAAACTATCGACTCGGTATGTCAAGATTTCGACTCGGTATGTCAAGATATCGACTCGGTAAGACGACGCTGACTCGAGATGGACAAGGAGCACTCGACACGAGCTGGTGAGCACTCGACACAAGCAATTGGGACACTCGACGGGATCAAAAGCACTCGATATTGGCAACAAGTGCTCGACACACACAAAACAATTCGACAAAAATAGAAGAAAATTAAGGAAAAGAAAAGAAAACTTAAAACTTTTACCTCTTTTTGATTCAAACCCTTTACAAGGACGTTGTAGTTGCAAGGTAGGGCTTAAAAAAAATTGTGTTTTGGGAGGTATGTTTTTAAGGCTTTTTCGAGTAGGGCTATGAAATTTTCACCAAAAATGGTCCTTGAAGTTTCTTGCACTAGACTCGACAATCCTTTTTTTTTGTTTTTTTTAAGCTACTTTTGCCCCTAGTGAATTTCATCCTCCTAGGTCAAAGCTTGAATGTCACTTTTTTTTTATTAGGTAAGAATTCGGTTGGAAAACCTAACCGAGAGCATCCTGATGGATGAGATCAAGAAGATCTGGATGTTCTTCCAGTGCCAACCCGTTAACAGGACGGCCAAGGTGTGCAACCTTGTCTGCCGTCCTGTTACCCTCATGGGGCACAAAGGAAAGGGAGATAGCATGAAAAGACCTAAGGAGTCCTTTAACATCACCCAGAATTAATTCGATTTCCCAGGGACAAATACCATTGTCCTTAATTTAGATGATTTATTAGTATTGGAGAATCTCCTTCTATCACTAGTTTAGCGTAATTGTTGGTTTTAGCACATGCTACTCCCTCTCTTAAAGCTATGGCCTCTGCCAAAATCGGAGTTTGTTTCCCAATGGATTTATACCCCAGATTAACGACCTTTCCTTTAGAATTCCTAATTGCATATCCAGTACTAGCTTCCCCTAATAAATTTACCGCTTCATCAAAATTGAGTTTCATATATCCATTATTAGGTTTTCTCCACTTAACATTCTTCCTGCTTACCTTTCCTTTTTTCGTCCCTGGCGCTCCATTTTCCAGATTTGCATCTTCCTTTTCCTCTGTTTGAGCTCTTTCCCATCCTTCTTTTACAGATTTAATAAAAGAGTGTACTTCCGAATGTGTTGGCGTTTCTGCTTCTCTGAAAATCATTTTATTCCGAAAATACCAAATGGACCACCATTTTACAACCATTTCTTCCTTTTCTTTGCTTGTTAGTACTTCTCCTAGTTTTTTCATAATGACATTGCCCTTTACCGAACTTGTATTGATATTATTTATGATCCTAGAGCATTTGCTAGTTTGTAGAATATGGTTTTCCCCGAATGGACATTTGACAAACAAATGAACTTCATCTTCCCCATTTGCACCACAGAAGCAGCATTCATTTGGGATGGGCGCTCCCCTCTTGCTCAAACGATCTCTGGTTGGTAAGCCATTCTGGGCGATCTTCCACATAAAATTCTTAATCTTAGGAATTGTATTTACTTTCCAAATCCAATTAGAAGGATCATCACTAAATGAATCTTGGTTCGTGAGAAATCTTACTGCACTAGAAGTGGTAAACCACCCCTCTTTATCATGGCGCCAGTACAACCTGTCAGGCATCCTATGGATTGGGAGAGGGACGCTAAGCACTCTCTCCGCCCAATCCCTTCCTAAGGCGTCAAATAACATGTCTCTGCTCCATACACCATTTTGTATAAAATTGCTTACTCGAGCATCCTCATCTTCGATTGTTATATTATCGATGCATTTGATTAAGGGTTTCTAGGAGATCCAGGAATCCTTCCAGAACTTAACCGATTCACCATCTCCAATCGCCCAAACTAGGCCTTCCTTGAATTTGTCAATTAACGCAGAAGCATTCCTCCATTGCCAGGAGGCATTTTTAGTCTTTGTGTAATTTAGTATATCATTTTGTTTTAAGTATTTGTGTCTAATAATTCGAACCCATATATTTTCTGGTTCAGCTAAGGTTTTCCACAAAAGTTTCATCTGAAGAGCCTCGTTCATTATTCGTGATTTTCTTATATTCAGGCCCCCTTTGCTTTTCGATCTACACACCTTATCCCAGCTAATGAGTGGTTTATGCTGAAGGTCCTTATTCCAGAAAAAGGTTCAATTAATACGATCTAGTTCATTGTAAATTGAAGCTGGAAGCAAGAAACTCTGCATAGCATACA
This sequence comes from Persicaria maculosa, assembly GCA_963922045.1. Classification (NCBI taxonomy): domain Eukaryota; kingdom Viridiplantae; phylum Streptophyta; class Magnoliopsida; order Caryophyllales; family Polygonaceae; genus Persicaria; species Persicaria maculosa. The sequence goes on along the minus strand of OY998262.1, from coordinate 42,755,113 downwards.
GAGGTTTTGACGACAGATTTGAATTAATTAGAATCGATCTTCCTTGTTGGGATAGGGAGTTCGCATTCCATTTTGAGAGCTGAGTTTTTGTTTTGTTAATTACATCTTCGAATGTGTGTTTATTTACTCTCCCATTGATGATAGGACAACCTAAATATTTCTCCATAGCCCTTGTGTGTGTCATCCGTAACGAATTTTCTAATGCAACTGGATTCTAGACCCATGAACCCCCCCTGTCGTCTGGAATGAGGATTTATGATAATTAACTTTTTGGCCAGATGCCCTACAGTAGTCCTCTATTACAGATTTAACTTTCTGGCTGGCCTATAATGTTGCTTTGGCAAAGACGATCGTGTCATCTGCAAAGGCAAGGAAAGGGATTTTCGGACCGCGATGCCCAAAGTTGAAGCCAATTTTGCTCAATGGTGCCGCAGAAGCCTGATGTAGTTGTCTTGCCAGAACTTCAGCCCCAGGTATGAATAAGAACGATGAAATGGGATCGCCTTGTCGGATACCTCTGGTAGGAAAGAAAAGTTCGGTTGGAGTGCTATTCACCAGGACTGAGATGGATACGGAGGTGATGCATTCTAGTATAAATTCCCAATTAAGTCTATCATAGGCTTTCTCCATATCCAGCTTAATTGCCATCCAACCTTCCATACCCTTACAGGTTTTAAAAGAATGGGAAATCTCATGCGCTATCAAGACATTATCTTGAATAGCTCTGTCTGCAACGAAAGCTCCTTGTAGCGGGTGAACCAGTTTACCCATTACATTCTTCAGTCGTTCTGTAAGGATTTTTGATATAATTTTGTATATCGTCGAGCATAAGGTGATAGGTCTATAGTTATTTGTTGAGGATGGATTATACACTTTTGGAAGTAACGTGATAAAAGTATGATTAATTTGATGGAGAAGTCCCCCAGAGTGAAAGAAACTCTTCACCGCCCTGATTACCAAGGGACCCTCAATGTCCCAATAAGTTTTATAAAACTCAGCCGAAAAACCATCCGGCCCCGGAGATTTATTTCTTCCTAGACTGAAAACAACATTTTTGATTTCACTATTATGAACCGGCTTGATGAGTTGTCCATTTTCGCCCTCGGTGATTTCGAAAGTAATTAGATCCAAGCTATTTCTCCAATCAGTATTTGGACAATAATCCTTTTTAAACCTTTTTTCAAAATCGTTAAGAATTTCTGTCTTGATGTTCTCCTCCCCAATAATTAGAGTACCTTCCGCGGAAGTAATGTGTCGTATAATCTTCCTATTTCGTCTCCCTGTGGCGACTTTATGAAAGTATCCTGGGTTTGTGTCTGCTAGTTTCACATGTTTGGACTTTGCTCTCCGACTCCAAACTGTTTTGTGAAATTTTATCAAGGCTTTTTTTTCCAAAAGTAATCTTTTCTGCCTGCTAGCTGTAATAGGGTCGAAAAGGTTACACGGCTCACCTTGAATAGTTATTAATTTTTCCTCCACATCCTCTAATTGTCGAAATATATTTCCAAAAGTCCTTTTATTCCAGGCCTTAATTTTTGCTTTAAGGACTTTTGTCTTAAACATTAGCTGATACATTGCAGATCCCACACAATTCGCCCTCCATGCCTGTTTGACAATCATTCTTAAATCCTTCCTTTTGAGCCACATGTTTTCAAATTTGAACGGTGCAGTCTGAGGTGATATACCTTCAGCGAAGGTCATTGTGATAGGACAATGATCCAAAGAGTAGAAAGCATGGTGGGTTAAGTGTATACTAGGGAAGCGGGCCAGAACCTCGTTTTGGACCAAAGCCCTATCCAGACGTTCATAAATATTTTCTGGTCCTTCCTTTCTTTTCCTCCATGTAAATCTATTTCCACTAAAAGGTATGCCTAACAATTCACAACTATTTTTAATCTCATTTAACCTAATAAGTGTGGTTAATGAAGTGTCAGCACCTCCTTTTTGTCTTCATTAGATACAATATCATTGATATCTCCTATAACTATGGTGGGTACCCTGGACGAGGTTATTAACATTACTATTTCTTCCCAAAACCTTGTTTTATCTTGTTCTTGAGTAGGGGAATACACAAATAGAATCTGACATTCAAAATTCAGATTTGAGTTGCCATAAGTTGCACTAATGAAACGTTGCCTGTAATGATTTATTGATAAGGTTTCATGAGTCAAACAATTTGATTTCCACATCACTCCAATACCTCCAGATTTACCAACAGCAGGCACCCAGAAAGCTTCATCAAAGCCTACTGATCGCCAACATTTTTCCTCAGGGATTTTGTCTGTCTTTGTTTCCATAACCGACATTACTTGAATTCTTTGTATATTATAGAAAGTACCCAATTCCGCCCAAAAGTTTGGTTTCCCAATTCCTCTCACATTCCAAGAACCAATTTTCATGTTAACCTACTGTAATCCCTTGCCATTTTAGCTAAGATAGCTGAATTTCTCATTACATGATTCAATCTAGTTTTCAAACAATTCTTAATTATGTGGTATTTAATGAGACACTCAAGATCAAATTTGTTCCACTTTAATCGATTATACATTCGAATTTGGTTCCAAACTAAGCATTTTGTATTCATATTATCTTGGCATGATGAGGGATTCTTTAAAAGCTTATTATAAAGAAAACCTATGACATTTAAGAGATTCCAAGAATGAAAATTTTCCTTTAATTTATTGTTTATAGTGGAACGGGTTAAGGGAGGATTAGCAATTATATTCATTGACAGATTCCAAGCCACAGAGACGAGAATATTAATAAACCTGGTAGCCAACAAGCGATTGTAGAACAAGCTAAACAGATACCAAATTTTGAATTCTACCATAACGACACACCTCATGCTTCACCACTCTTTCCTTAAGCCATAATTCCACTCAAGATGCACCAAGAAAAAGTTCAGATTCCAGGGACATAAAGCCCCCCTTTGCCAGATAATCAATTCACAAATAGAAACATGATTTAGAAAGAAATTCATTAAAGGAGGGCGATGCTTACACAAGGCAACCAGCCCATAAGTTTTAGCGAACGGAGAGGTGTCAATGAGGGTAGCAATGTTGTCTTGAACACCAGATTGGATCTCCCTCACCGGTTGGACATCAATCTTGGACTTCTTCATAACTTCTTCATGATTTTCTCAAACTGTTTTATGGTTTGCTTTTGGTAATCCCACTGAAGGAGAAGGAATCCCCTCAGCCGGAAAACCATCAGCAGGTGTTTTTGGGCCCTTTCGGGAGTTTGTTGGTGGTGGAACGAGGAACTCGTCCCCCAGAGGTTTTTTGCCTTTGTCCATAGAGGACGCAACCATATCAACACAGCAAACACAGAATTTGTTAGAAGACAATGGAAAGAGAGAGTTTGTAAGATCAGAGAAGAGAGGAATTGTGTGAAAATGGCTTGAATACCCAACCTTTCTTAAAAACCTCTGGTGGTTAGGATAGCAATCCACATAAACATATATGATCAGGATGAAGACGTCAGAAAATATGCACCAATACTGAAAGCCAGTTAAACTCCAATGGATCATGATAAGAACACCACATGCCAAAGTGCTATGGCAAATTAGAATCCACGAGGACCTGGTAAGCTTCTTGTAGATCATGAGGGGTGGAAGCAACATCCTCGACGTCTTGCATTTCCTCTAGCAATGGATCTCCTTGATATTTTCTTTCCACCCTTGCTCAGCGAAGGAGCAGCAACACCTTCCTTGGGGACGTAACTCCCCTCAGATGCGTGCGAACCTCCAGAGCAAGGATTTGGACCCTTTCGGGGGGTATTCAATAGGTTAGCGAGATATGCTGAACCCATGGGTTGTTCGCAATTGCCATCACCGGCAAAGTTCAATTCAGACAAAGAGTGATAGCACTTGTTAGATATAATAATACTCAGTTTAATAGCAATCATAATGCCCTTGCAACCATGATACATCCACAAAAAAATTCACAACACAGGAAATTAACAAAATAGGAGGTGATTGAGTAGAAGACCTGTAGTTTTTCCGAGGGCCATAACCCTAATCGGCACAGCTACAGTGCAAGGCAGAACATAGGGCAGTTCCGATCCAAAGCCAACGGGAACGCCCGCCACCACCACAATCAGAGTGAGACCACCAGGCACACCTCCACCAGGGACAAACAAACCGACCCCGGCGTCCCCAACTGTGAGATTTCACCCCCCAAGTTTCTGAACCTCTTTTTATTTGAATCAAAATCCTTCCAATCAAACGTCTTCACACTTGAAATCTGGCCGAATGGACTCACCATCCATTGCTCCTCCTTCTTTCTAACTCTTTTCCTTGGAAATTTTCCCTTACACGGACTAATCGAGATGAAATCGAACAAATTGGGTTTAGGTTTGTGGCTTGATTTTCCACACGATACCCTGGAAACGGTGCTTCCACCACTCGAATCGACATCACAGGGAAGAAGCCGGCTACGAGAAGCCAGGAACTCGCCGGAGAAGGGGGTCGAAGGAGGATTTGGACGAAACATCCGAAGATTTTGGGTTTGAGAGACGGGAGTGGTAGGAGGCGTTTTGGGGAGGAGATTGGGGGCGCGTTGCACGCGTTCTTCGCAAGACATTTTTTTCTCGTCCCTTTTTTTTGACCTAATGCAAGAACACAAACAATGAAATAAAGGACTCGAAAATACTATGAAACAAGGTGAAAGAAAATAAAATTTGTAGCCCTACTAATGCAATATATATAGTTGAGGTTTGGCTATCTATGGAAGGTATTTCTATCTAACCCTTTTCTTTATAATCTATGATAGATAAAATTGATTTAATCTACCAAAAATCAAAATTTAAATAAGGCAATAAATAGATAAAACAAATAGGTAAAGATAGAAAGCACAACTAGGGTTTGTGTGTGGAAAGCCTTGGCCGAAATCGACTAGGCTCAGCTCCTTGGCTGCTATCAACTAGGAGGCTGCACAAGCAAGCACGCCCAATGGTTGTCGACGGCACAAAGGATCTTGGCTTAGGCTGTGTTTAGGCTAGGTGCAACACAACAATCACAAACAAGAGATTAGTATAATCAAAAATTAAGAATTCAAGAAGTAAAAATCAAGAACAAAGAAAGACTCTATTTTTGTAGGGTTTTGTGTTTATGAATAACAAAAGACACAACTTGATGTCGGAAACCAAAGCTCTGATGCCAATTTGATACGGGGTTAGCCGTAGGAAGGCCCGATCTTCGACAATCAAGACTCAAAGACAAGAACGGAAGCAAAGACTCAAGAACACCAAGGAACTTGCTCGATATCGACAAGAATGAAACAAACGCAGCAACTCGACTTGAACAAAACCAGACTCGAAATCGATTAAGAAGCAAGAACTAGAACTCGATCAAGACAAGAACAAAGACTCGACAAAATAATGAAATAAAGACCGATAGATTGGTTATTCGAACAAAAATAGAACGAGATAACGACCCCATGCCTCCTTAGAGGGTAGGAACCAAATACCAACGACTATAAAGCCCGCCTCTACAACCTTACACAACCAAGCGGACAACTTGGAGGCACAAGGAGGGGACTTGTGATTATCAGGATCACCAAGCTCTCGCGAGGTTGATGAACTCAAAGCAAACCAAGCAAGATCAAAACCAATTGTGCAATCGTGAGCAACGCTTCGAATCGATTGACTTTCTCACACTTGTGTTTCACACAAAGACTGAATTTCTCATAAAAATTGTACATCTAATGTTTACAAGGAATTCAGCCGCTACTTATAACCCTAAGGGCTGATTTTAGATAGAAATAATAATTAAAGAGAAATTAAAATAAATCCCTAAATTACCTAAAATAACATAAGTAAAGAAGGTCTCTAAAAATAGTAATAAAAAGAGTTCCAACACTTGAGAATTTCCGTCTAAACATATGACAGCTTCCAAAGATGGTGATTTTCGGCCAAGCTCCATGTCGAATCTGGAAAAACTTTCAACAGAAAGGTTGTAGATCTTTTCGTCCTCGTTCCAACAAGGTATGATGCACCTCAATCCGATAAATATGGACTCCGAACGACCCATTTTACTGAGACGTCAAAAAGCTGTCAAATATTCTGAACGAGTCTAAAACGTCATTTGCATCTTTGGATTTTCTCCCATGGTGGAGCCTTCTTCTTCCTCTTGAGGATGAAAACATTCTCACGAGCTCAAATCATAGGTCCATCCCATGTATAGGTGTGTCCGAAGATGTCTTGGATGGTCCCGCATCACCTAAGATAAGATTTATAATCCCCTATATATTGTAAACAAATCAATCAATGGAATCAATCTCTTCCACACTTCTACATGGTATACAGAGCCTAGGGTTTTCTCCTTCAAAAAAATTTTCGGCCTCCTTCATCTTATTCGATTACCCTCAATTCATCCACCATGTCGAGCTCTACCTCCCAATCCAATAACAATATTCTTCTCTCTACTGGTGCTTCCACGCATATGCAGTTCCCCAATCTGTCGATCAAACTTGATCACATCAACTACTACTCATGACGTAGTGTTTTCCTCTCCACTCTTGAGGCCTATGATCTCAACGCCTATGTGCTCACCAAGCCCCAATCTCCTCCAAAGGATGGCGCAGCCCCTTCTGCCGTGTACACTACCTGGCGGAAAGCAGACCGTTTTGTCTTGGTCTGGCTGCGTTAAATGCTCCCCGAGAAGCTGCTCTGCTACGTTGCCAAGGCATCTACGTCTTATGATGCTTGGGCAATGATCTATTCCATGTTCCAGTCTCAGACTCGAGCCCGTCTGATGAACCTTAAGGGCCAATTGCAGAACCTCTCCAAGGGTTCCTTGTCGATGATGGACTACATTGAGAAGAAACGCTTCATCGCTGATGCTCTTGCTAAGTGTTTCCAAGATGACGACTTTGTTGCCTCGCTTATTCATGGATTGGATGCCTCTTACGGTGCTTTCAAGGCGGTGATCAACGTTCGTGTCGAACCGGTGTCTCCTGATGAACTCACCGGGCTTCTTCTCCATGAGGAGGAGCGTCTTCAACAGGACTCAACTCCGGCTACTGGTGTCACCACATTTCCCGTTCCGCCCGCTACTGATTCCGTCTCTTCTCCTGTTACAAATTCGGTTTCTAGCGGCTTTCCATCCAGATCTGATGCTCCGACTCGAGGTCGTGGTCGTGGTGATCGCGGACGAGGCCGGTGCAGGGGGCGCTCCTCTGATCACTCCACCGATGTTGTCAATTCCCCTCGGTACTCATCTCGTCTTGTTTGCCAGATCTGCGATCGCCCTGGCCATCCGGCTAAGAACAGTTTCAGCCGACTGGATATGACCAGATTTCCGTCCACTTATGTGCCGAAGTCGGCCAACCATGCCTCCTCTGACTCCTTTGCTGCTGATCCCTCTTGGTACGTGGATTCCGGGGCTTCTCATCATGTCACCAACAACATGAGGAACCTGTCTCTTCGTTCAGAATACGATGGTACTGATCACCTTGCTCTTGGCAAACCCGTTCCTATTACTCACATTGGTTCTTCTTCTCTTGGTCAATCCTCATTATCATTACGCAATGTTCTTGTTGTTTCTCAAATCTCCAAGAATTTGCTTAGTGCTACATCCCTCACACGGGACAATGATGTTTTTATTGAACTGCATCATAACTGTTTCTTTGTCAAGGACTTGCAGGGTCGGATGCTCCTAAAAGGAACCGTTGAAGATGGCCTCTATCTTCTCCTTCCCTCCTCCAGCCCACCTCACGCCCTGCTATATATCCTGCCGCACCACGATCCAAGGCTGGCATAATCGCCTTGCGCGCCCACCCACATGCTGATGTCCTCAAGAGTCTGCTTTCAAAGTTTCGTCTCCCAGTGTCCAATAAACACCTCCTGAGTGTCTGTGAGTCATGCCAACTCAGCAAGAGTCACAAGAGTCACCGTTTACCTATTACCAATACACATACTTCTAGTACTTCATGTTTTGATTTAGTTTATGTTGATGTTTGGGGTCCTGCGTCTGTCTCATCTCTTCATGGAAACAAATACTTTATTCAGTTTGTTGATGATCATAGCAAATTCTGTTGGATTTATTTTTTATCCCTCAAATCTCAGTTCTTACAGACATTCGAAACATTTCACAAAATGATTCAAACCTAGTTTAATAAATCCATCAAATTTCTACAAAATGATGGCGGTGGTGAATTTGTGGCTTTAACCTCTTATCTTCGCTCCCATGGCATCCAACATCGTATATCTTGCCCGCACACTCCATCCCAAAACGGGGTTGTTGAGCGACGGCATCGCATTATCCAGGAAAAAGGTTTGTCCATCCTAGCCCATGCCAGCATTCCCTTCTTCTATTGGGAACATGCCTTTCAGACTGCGGTCTATTTGTCCAACTGCACCATTACCCCGCTCCTTCACCATACCTCTCCCTTTTATATGTTTTATGGCAAACACCCTGACTACACCCATCTCAAAACCTTTGGGTGCCTATGCTATCCTTACCTCAAGCCTTATAACTCCACCAAATTAGCCTTCCGCACTCAACTGTGTTTATTTCTTGGTTACAATTCCAAACACAAGGGTTTTGTCTGTTTGCACTTATTCACAGGGAAAATTTACATATCCCCTCATGTTGTGTTTAATGAGGAGTCATTCCCTTACAAAAACCAACCTCCCTCGTCAGCTCCTGTCACCATGCCATCCCCTGCCGTCTCAACCGTCTCCTCTCGCCTTCTCCAAACAGCCACTGATGTCCATGCTCCTTCACCCGAGTCCTCGTCATCTCTATCGCGCACATCCACTGCTGCAACCCCATAAGTTGTATCCTCCCTCTGTCAACCTCGCCTATGTTTTCTGCCGACACAACCCCGACTTCTCCTGCCATGAGCTCATCTTCCCCCATCACTGCACCCTCGTCACCCACTCCCGCTGCCACTGCATCCTCGTCCCCTACATCGTCATCCACCCCGTCCCATTCACCCATGAGTCCATCTTCTTCGGCCACCTCGACGGATGCTCCAGGCCCTGCGGTTTCCTCCCGTGAGCACTTGTCCCTGGACTTCCTTCGTCCTGTTGTTCACTCTCAGCACTCCATGTCGACTCGCGCTCGAACTGGTGATCTCAAACCTCGTACATTTACTACCACTCGACATCCGGCTCCTGTGTGCTTTCTCACCGAGAAGGAACCTTCCACATTCGCCACGGCTGCAAAATCTTATCAGTGGCTTGCTGCAATTAAATCTGAAATCGATGCTCTTCAGACCAATGGAACTTGGTCCCTTGTCCCATGTCCTCCGAATGCTAATGTCTTCGGAAACAAGTGGGTCTTTCGCATCAAACGGAAATCAGACGGTAGAATTGAAAGGTATAATGCACGTCTCGTTGCCAAAGGTTTCCATCAAGAAGAGGGGGTGGATTATTTTGACACATTTAGTCCTGTTGTCAAGCCGACTTCCATTCGGGTTGTCTTATGTATTGCTCTGTCTGGGGCATTCGTCAACTCGACATCAAGAATGCATTCCTCAACGGAGACTTAAATGAGGTGGTCTACATGTCTCAGTCGAAAGGGTTTGTTGATTCGAATCGCCCTACTCATGTCTGCAAACTCCATAAGGCATTGTATGGTCTCAAAGTGCCTGGTTCAATCAGCTTCGCCTCTATTTGCACGGCTGTGGTTTTCAGGCTTGCTTGTCCAACACCTCGCTCTTTGTCCTGCATACTGCCTCTTCCATTACATATGTTCTTGTTTACATTGATGATATCATCGTTACTGGTTCTGACTCTGCGTTCGTTGCTAGCTTCATCTCGGCTCTCAATAGGCGGTTTGCTCTCAAGGATATTGGTCGGTTGTCCTACTTCCTTTGAGTCGAAATCGTCTACTCCGGGTCATCCATTCATCTTTCCCAACAGAAGTATTTGTATGATCTGCTAGAGCGATGCACAAAGAGGTTCAACCGATATCCTCTCCTGTCGACTCTTTTATCACCAAAAAGCTTGTCAGTCCTGACCTGCCCTACTCGGATCCTAGTGCCTATCGGCATGTTGTTGGCAGTCTCCAGTATGCATTGATCACTCGGCCTGAGATCAGTTTTGTTGTTAGCCGGGCTTGCCAGCACAGGCATAAGCCCTTAACGTCTCACTGGCAGCACGTGAAACGGATCCTACGCTACCTAAAGGGTACTCTCAGCCATGGCCTTACTCTCACTGCATCCTCTCGGCCTGATCTAGTTGCGTACTCTGATGCTGGTTGGGCTACCGACCCTCATGATCTTTCTTCCCAACATGGATTTACGGTTTAATATGGTGGTAATCTTATCCGTTTGGTCCAGGTGCAAACAGAAAGCTCTTGCTCGTTCTAGCACAGAGGTCGAGTACAGAGCCCTTGCGTTCACCGCCATTGAACTTGTGTGGCTTAGTCAGTTGCTGCGTGAACTCCGCGTCCCCGTCCGTCCCACGCCGGTGCTGTTATGCGACCTCTCAGCAACATTTCTTGCCAACAATCCTGCAATCATCGCTAAGTCTAAACACATCCAGCTCGACTACCATTACGTTCGACAACAGGTGGACTCCCATAATCTTTCTTGTAGAATAGCGGAATTGATGTAAAGTCCTCCTTGAGGGTTTTCATTCATTGATAAACATATATATATAGGTTACAAAGGTATTGGGCCTTAACGGGCTTTTATCCCATTATACATGAGGAGACCTATGTAATCTATCAAACCCCCGCAGTAGAAATGGGAGGGGTCCGTATAGTGAGACTGGAACGAAAATCAATGAACAATTGTCTAGGTAAACCCTTAGTGAATATATCAGCGTACTGATAAGAGGACGGGACATGTAGAATGCGGACATGTCTAATGGCAACCTTGCCCCTGACGAAGTGGAGATCAAGCTCAATGTGCTTCGTGCGTTGATGCTGGACTGGGTTGCTAGCCAGGTAGACGGCGGAGACGTTGTCAGTGTAGACCAGAGTGGCCTTCTAAAGGGGGCAACGGAGCTCAAGCAGGAGATTACGGAGCCAAGAGCACTCTGAGACAACCTTGGCAACACCCCTGTATTCAGCCTCAGCGCTGGAGCGAGATACGACGGACTGACGCTTGGCTGACCATGACACAAGGGTGTCGTTGAGGAAGACACAGTAACCGCACGTGGAGCGACGTGTATCAGGACAACCACCCCAATCCGCATCGGTGTAAGCAACAAGATCAAGCTTCGAGGAAGGAGTGATCGTGGTGCCGAGCTCGAGGGTGCCGCTGATGTACCGAATGATCCGCTTCAACGCCTAGAAGTGAGGCTCCCTAGGTGCATGCATGAACAAGCAGACCTGCTGAACGGCGTAACTGATATCTAGCCGGGTGAAAGTGAAATACTGAAGAGCACCAGCGAGGCTCCTGTACAATGTCGGATCATCAACCAAAGGACCAGAATTAGCACTGAGCTTGTTGGATGTATCGACAGGGGTGGCGACTGGATTGCAGTTGACCATCTTAGCCCGAGCAACAATCTCAGCAACATACTTACTCTGTGAGAGAAACAGACCAGATGCATGACGTTGAACAGCAACTCCCAAGAAGTAAGACAACTTTCAGACATGGCGAATTCTACACTTAATTGCGAAATAATGGACGTCCAAAGAGCATCAGAAGAGGTGGTGAGAATGATGTCGTCGACATATAGCAGGAGGAATGCCAAGTCTGAGCCTCTGTGATAGATAAACAGAGACGTATCCGAACGGCCTCCAGTGAAACCCAAACGGAGAAGATGAGAGGCAAAACGCTGTAACCAAGCCCGCGGAGCCTGTTTCAAACCATACAGAGAGCGCTTGAGGAGACAGACATGCTTCGAACGCTCAGCATCAGCAAATCCCGGTGGCTGAAACATGTAGACCATCTCATTCAGATGGCCATGCAGAAAGGCGTTCTTGACATCTAACTGATGGATGGCCAAATTGCGCGACAGAGCGAGACTCAAGACCACTCGGATAGTGGCAGGCTTGACCACAAGGCTGAACGTCGGGCGTGGGAGGTAAAGGCGGCGGGGGAAGCGGCGGGCGCAGCATGCCGTGCTGCGGCTGCCACCAATAGGGGAGGCGAGGGATGGGGGGTGGGGTTGTGATTGGATGCTTGGCGAGTGTTAGGTGTTGCGAAGTCATGGGTTTGGATGGCGGGGTGATGTTCGGTGGTCATGGAGACGATCTGACGGGGTCGGAAGACACCGGAGACGCTGCGGGTGTGTGGTCTAGTGGTAGGGGTGGTGGTGGTGGGGGAGGGGGAGAGGCAGGAGCACCGGGAGAGCTCTGGGGAAACAGAAAGTGAGGGAATGATGCCTCTGATTCTGACTCTGACTGAGACACAGGAGGTGTGGAAGAGGGGAGAGGAGGAGGAGAAAAGGGAAAACGAGAATCATCAAACGTGACATGACGTGACACAATAAGCTTATGGGTCTTGACATCGAGGCAAAGATAACCGCGATGATCAGACGGATAGCCTAGGAAGACACATGGAGTGGAGCGCGGGTGAAGCTTGCGTGGGGCTGTGGAGGACTGGTTTGGGAAACACAAGCACCCGAAGGTGCGAAGGTGATCATACCTAGGCTCGGCGTAATAAAGTGCTTGAGCTGGCGAGCGATGGTGTAGGGTAGTGGAAGGGAGAATGTTTAGGAGATAACATGTGGTGGATAAGGCGTGAGGCCAATAAGGAAGGGGAATAGATGCGTGGAAGAGGAGAGAGCGCATCATGTTGGTAATGGTTCAGATGATTCTTTCTGCCTTGCCATTCTGCTGAGAAGTATAGGGGCAAGACAAGCGATAGGAGATCCCGTTTGAGACAAAGAAGGAGTGAAAGTCTTTGTTGTCAAATTCACGGCCATTGTCACATTGGAAACATTTGATGGATATGTGAAACTGTGTTTTGATGTAGGCATGGAATCTGGCAAAGATAGGAAACACTTGGGACTTGAAATGCAACGGGAAGACCCATAAGTAATGAGTGTAATCATCAAGAAACAAGAGGTAGTACTTGTGACCCTCCTGGCTAGGCACGGGAGAGGTCCAAATGTCGCTGTGAATGATATCAAAGGGAGCAAGGGTAGAGGTCAAAGACCGTTGGAACGGCAGTCTGGCATGTTTGCCTAGTTGGCAAGAAGAGCATAAACCAGAGCGTGGGTCTTTAGTGCAGGTGACAAGACTCTGGGAACGGAGGACATCTAGAACGGCAGCGCTGGGATGGCTCAAGCGTGCATGCCATAGGCTGACGACGATGCCGAGAGGGCGACTGGGCATGACGGACTGGACGCAGGAGGTGGTGTGACAGGGTAGAGCTTCCCGGTGCTGTTACATCTCATGCGAGTAACCCCCGTAGTAAGATCGTTCACAGAGAAACCATAGGGATCAAACGTAAGGGAAACGTTGTTGTCAGTAGTGAACCGACAGACAGAGATAAGGTTTTTGACAATCTTTGGGGCAATAAGGACATTGTTGAGGTGTAGTGGGTGGGTTAGGGTCTGTAATTTAGCATGGCCAATTCCCGAAGTAGCAAGACGACCACCATTTCCGACGATAATAGAGTGGGCAGGGCCCTTAAAAGAAATAGATGAGAGGTTACCTGAGGAGTTCGTCATGTGGGAGGTAGCACCAGTGTCCATGTACCAAGAAGAGTCTGAAGATGTCGGCTACGTAGAGGAGAAGGCGTGATGCAGAGCTGGCGGAACATAGCTTGGGTCAGGCGATGTCAAAGAGGCCTGAGGACCGGCATGTCGAGGGGTAGGATATTCAGAGTATCGGTGCATAATTTTTTTTTTAATCAAGAACAAACAGTGCTTGAATGGAGGTTGTGGCTGTGCGCAGTTAGGGGGACTGGCGGCGGCAGGCACGTACAGGGGTCGGAGGAGGTGGATCCGGGCTTTGAGTCGCCGGATCTGGAGTTATGGTGGCCGGAGGAATCAGATCTGGGCACCGGCGGGGCTGCGGCGGGGGCGGCTGTGCGCGAGGGAGGAGGACAGCGAGAGGGTAGATCCGGGGTGTAGGAGACCGGAGCTTGTGACGAGATGCCGGATCTGTGGGGATGAGGGGTTCTGCGAGTAAGGGTGGGGTTCGAATCTGGACAGGGACCACGCCGGTGATGCATGGTGGTCAAATCCGGGCGGAGGGACTGTGGTGTGGCGTCTAAAGGCCGGAACTTGCGAGATTGGGACCGGACTGGTGGTCTGCGAGGGTGCGACAGCGAGGGAGCGGACTTGGCTCGGGATGGCTAGCGAGCAAGAGCGACGGATGTGGTGGCCGGCGGTGCAGAACAGCAAGAGCGAGGAAGAAAGGGAGAGGACGACTATGGCGGCTGAGATCTTCTAGGTCGAAATCGAGAGAGATGAAGAGGATGACCGAGGAAGAGGATGACCGGTGAGACGGGAGGATCAATTTAGGGTTCCGTGAGGAAGAAAAGGCTATAATACCATGTAGAATAGCGGAATTGATGTAAAGTCCTCCTTGAGGGTTTCCATTCATTGATAAATATATATATATATATATATATATATAGGTTACAAAGGTATTGGGCCTTAACGGGCTTTTAGCCCATTATACATGAGGAGACCTATGTAATCTATCATTGCTGTCAAGCGTGCATATCCTGGCCAAGGATCAAGTCGCTGACATCTTCACCAAGGCGCTAACAGGTCGGTTCTTTACCGCTATTCGTCCCAAGCTTCTGGTCACTCCGCGTCCTTCAGCTTGCGGGGCATTAGATAAAGATAAACCTAGGTAGTTATATAATTCTATCTTGTGTATATCTCCTATCAAAGGAAAGATTTAGTTACCTAAGATAAGATTTGTAATCCCCTATATATTGTAAACATATCAATTAATGGAATCAATCTCTTCCACACTTCTACAATAAAAATGCTTTTGGCTGCCATTTTGTCGTCTACGTATGATCTCAATAATTATATTTAAGGATATCCTTATATTTGCTTTATCTTCTTGTTATTGGAATTTTTTTTCAAAATATTCACAAAAAAAATAAAAATTTACAAAAAAATTCACACTTTGAAAATATTTACAAAAATATTCAAAATTTGCAGAGAGGTCAGAGAAACGCGGTCTGAGACCGCGTTTCATTCACAATAAGTAAATTTGGAAACTGGGAAAAAATATACGAAAGAAATGCGGTTTGAAACCGCGTTTTACCGTTAATTTTAGGTAAAACACGGTTGGAAACAGCGTTTATTTCAATATAAATTTTTAAATTAAAAAAAATAAAAAAACTAGTGAAACGCGGTACTACACCGCGTTTCTTTTGTATTCCATTTCTATCATCTTCTTCATCAATCCCTCGGCCATCGGCGGCGACTTCAACCCAACCACCACTCCCGGTCTTTAAGTACGGTGCCATGCCACCCTCCAATACATCACCCAGTTCGCCCAGCGCACGTCCCTTGTCCCGTTCGCCTCGTCATTGACGTCGGCGAGCAATTCTTGTGGAGACGGTGGCGGTGTCGGTGACGGAGTTGTCCACGAGGAGGCGCGCCGTATGTGTTGTTGAAGCAGTCGGAACAGGGGGCGGAGTATTGAATCGAAACTACCGTCGATTCAATGTTGGGCGGTGTATTGGAATTACCTTATCTCACCCACTCACCGCCGTTTTGATTTCAGAACATGGGTTAGGTGGAATTGCCTTAGATCTAATTGGTTGTTGATGCAAGACGTACGCCTTGAGGTTGTTGATTCAATACTGGCATGGGTGGCGTTGCATCATACTTGGAGACCGGGAGAGGTGGCTGGCTCGAAGTCATCGTCGATGGCTGAGGTATTGATGAAGAAAATGATAAAAAATGGAAAACAAAAGAAACGCGGTGTAGTACCGCGTTTCACTAGTTTTTTTTTAATTATTTTTAATTTAAAATTTTATATTGAAATAAACGCGGTTTCAAACCGCGTTTTACCTAAAATTAATGGTAAAACGTGGTTTCAAACCGCGTTTCTTTCGTTTATTTTTTTTCCGGTTTCAAAATTTACTTATTGTGAATGAAACGCGGTCTTAGGCCGCGTTTCTCTGACCTCTCTGCAAATTTTGAATATTTTTATAAATATTTTCAAAGTGTGAATTATTTTGTAAATTTTTACTTTTTTATGAATATTTTGAAAAAAAATTCTTGTTACCTCATGGGGAAATCTGTTGAGGAACTCCAAAATCGGTAGGTATGATTTAAAAAACTACAAAATATAAGTGAAATTTATTGATTATCATGCATATTGATTTTTTTCCCAGCGGTATAAAAATAATTAAACACATCCCCAGTTAACTATATCGCTAAAACAGCATAAAAATATGTCCAACTGTAGGTTAATTCGGGGGTTTTCTTTGGAAAAACAACTCAAAATGCTCCAAACTAGCAGTATTAGCTACAACAAACAATTAACGCATTTGCCCTATGGAGTATGGATGTCGCATTTTGCATATAAAATCATCTTCGTCTATTAAAGGATGGATGGGTGAATCCAACAATTTTATAAAGATGCGATTGGATTCAAATCCAAAGGGGATAAATAGAATTATAAATTTTTGAGAAAATTGGAAGGAGTATACCCTTTTTAATTTATTTTTTTTTACTAAACCAAACAAAAATGACCGTGTTGATCTTTTGCCTAAGCAAATTCATTGATAAAGGAATTTATATCGATTTTACTAACAAATTTTCTTTCTATATAAATTGTGAAAGCATCTGCAAGAAACTCATTTGTCGTTTTATTACTGTACAATTTATGTCAATCTTCGCATCTTTCATTACCGAAAATGGTCGGGTTTTTTTTTTTTTTACAATAGTTGTAGAACCCGGAAATGTCAATACAAGGTGAATCAGCCTGCTTATTTTGAATTCATCCTTTTTTGTTTCCACCAAATTTTCTGACAATTTTGCAAGATAGGGATGAAACTGGGAATTGAAAAGAATAAAAGCACGATTTATTATACAACTCCACTGCAACTGCAAGCTTATAAACATTATAAATGAATGAAAACCGGCCACTTTTTGGATATAACCAATCCTACAGGCTACAGCGGACATTTTTGGCTTTCCTTCACACAAAAATTCATTCAAAATTTTAACAATTTAACTGGTATCTAATTAAATCGAGTTCAACTCCGATGACTAAAAATCTATACACTACTAATTAAAATATACAAAATGATGCCCAATCTCAAGAGTACTACTCAAGTCAGGTGCATGTAGTTTATGCTTAATTTGAACAAAAACCCTTACCTGGATCTCTGGATCACTTGACTGGGCATCTACGTTAGCAGGCCTGACTAAGGGCGAGGAAACTTTGTCCCTCTTAACTTCTGTAATGTAACCCTAATTTCGTCGTCCGCTGAAATGTCTCACTAGCCACCTACCTTATCAGGCTTGTCTAAAGGGGGTGCAGAAACAGGTAGATGCTCACTCTTTATAGCAGACATAACGTCAATAACGGCGTTTTCAGATACAGGGTCAACAGGTACAGGGCAAGAAGACTGACCTCTAGCACCCATTGACATATAAAGTGTAAACCTTTTTTCAAGCATGTTGATTTTAGCAAGAATTTCGGATGTCACAATCGAATCCCGGTTGGTCGAAATAAACTTCTCCAACCTATCCAACCTGTTTAAGAGATCCTTTGCCCATTCAGGCATCTCTTCCAACTTATCCAGCCTGTTTGAGAGATCTTTTGCCCATTCAGGCATCTCTTTCACGAAACTTTGACTCACTGGAACCTCTATAAATTGGTTGTCGTCATCTCCACCGTCACGACAATCACTCTCCATCCCTTCCCAACCTTCGTCTACTGGATAAGCTTCTTTGTTCGCTCCCTCTTTTCCATCTTCAGTCTCATGCACTTCATTTGGAAGAGGTTGCTCTTTGTCAGCAACATCAACAAATTCAGTCTCATACGCTTCATTGGGGGGAGGGTGCTTTTTACCATTAACATATGGATGAGGACCCTCTTCGTCAGCAACATCTCCACCCTCGAGCCCAATCTCGTCCCTGTATCCATTTGCTGGAGATGCCTCTTTCTCAGCTCCCCCTTCACACTCGAACTCATCCTTGCCTTCATTTGTTGCTGTAACCAGGACAGGTGCACGTGCCTCAATTGTGAGCAGGGCCTCAATGACAGCAGCATCAATGTCCAATGCATCCTCACATCCTTCAGTTAGGGACGGGTCCTCTTTGTCAGCAACAGTCTTACCAGCAGAACCCCTCTTAACTGTGATTCCCTTCGACTTAATATTCTTGTCAGCGTCATTCCTCCAGACATTTCTGCGTTGTTTAAAATTCATCCCTAAATTGGACGTTGATTTCTTGTCCTTCACCACCACAACTGCTAAACCCCCCATGATAGGTTCTGTAAGCTTCCGCTTCTGCTGCTGCTTAGAACTCACCTCTAAATCCTCATGTCTGCGCTTCAAGCTCTGTTTGGGAGATTCAAAATCATCAGAGTCATCACTGTCATCAGGTACAACCTTACCTTTCGACTTAACATCTCCAATTGTAAGTACAACGAGGGCAGCATTGTCTCCAAACCTCAAATTGTAGACATTCTTTCTCAATTTTTGCACTTCATATATAGGATCCTCATGGGTTTGGGAAAACACAGGTTCAATAATATAATCAACAATATCATCCGTAACCTCTTCTTCAAACTCCATGCCTGGTTTCCTTGCAAACTCGCCATATTTTGGGAACATAGGCTCCTACAAAAATGATAATAAAATAACACAGGACAACCATGAGGATGGATGGTAGCATATAACATAAGAGTTGATATAATGCTGGAAATTTAAAAAAAAAAAACAGTTGATGACACGTGGCATACCATTTCCCCCTCAAAAAATATTTTTGTCTGATCATAAGTATGCTTTACATCGCAAGCCCAATGCAGCGAAAAAGGGTCCCCCTCAACATATTTAAATGTGCACTCAAATTTGTTAGCAACACAAGGCAAAGCTTCCAAGATCCAAGCCTGCTTACATTCCAACACCAGATTCATTAGGATTAAAAGCATCATAAAATATGTGAATAAACTAAAAAACACACAAAAAAAAGGCAACATAAAAGGGGAAATATTACCTGAAAAGCTAATGGATACCCATGTATTTCATAGACACCCCTATCATCAAAGCGATTGACGATAGAAGCTCTTTTCAGTGACCTGAACAAAAGCTCATACGATTCCCTACCCCACGGATACTTTTCGAACTTCTCAGGGTCAGAGGCGAGAGATAGATGGAACGAGCTTACAACCTTTGAGCGTCTAAATAACAACACTTGCTCCACCAACAACAATTTTGCCATTATGAGCTTTTTGGGGGAGGACTTCGGTTCAGATTTGAAATGCTCCAGAAGCTCACTGTAGGAACACCTAGGCTTGCCAAAAAACTTTGTAGATGACACATCTTCTGGGGGGTCTTCATGAGATTTGATACATGGCAGCCCCGTCACAACATGAAACTCTAATAGTGAGAAGCGGGAAATTAATCCACCTACTTTGAACCACATTTCCATACGCTTCTTGGTCTCCACCTCATGTAACATCATGTGGTGGATCAACTGAAAGTTTGTCTTCATGTTCACACCCTGTACTAGAATAGCCCCCATACATCCTCGTCGTAGCTGCTCGTAATCAGATGTTGACAAATGATCTTTGATAATGGAGCAAACAATCGGATAACAGTACATGTTGCTCCTGGCGCGAAATCGTTCATTTTCAGGTATGCAATACTGCATATTCTACAAAAATATAGTGTGAAAAAAAAAATCAAAATGTCAGTATACACCCATGACCTGTCAGACTACCAATATACACTATAAAGATGAAAACATATGATAATCTCAACAATACTCACATCAAAACGACATTTATATATGGCCAGATCAGTCACAGTGGCATCTACACAACATTTCCACCAAAAAGGGAAAATGTCAGCTTAAATCAAAAACCCTCGAACCCTAACCCCCTAAAGCACATGAAAGAAATTTGGTTAAAACATCACTGACCTTCGCTTGTGCGACTCGATTCATCCATAGGAGTATGCTGAAAAGCAATTTTGTAACCAAAAAAAAAAGAGTGGATTAAGACACTACTGTTGAATCGCATGCGTTGCTTGCTGACAAATTCCAGAAACTGATTTGAGTTAGTGAGCACGTGTGTGAATCGCTTGAGTAGGCAAATTGCGTTTGGCTTGACCTAAACTAGGCTAGCCATCGAATGCATTACTGAGAGGTAGAGTGTTCGAGGGCTTGGCTTCTCTTGGCCATGTGGAAAATCAGAAGGAAATTAGGTCACTCTTCCAAGCTTTTTTTATGGTAATTGCATCCAACTACTTCCTGCTGATGCAAGAAGAGTAAGAACCCAATCTCATGCCTAATAACAAATGTATAAATTATTCTACTAAGCCTTTCAATGGAAAGTTTGCTACAAGTTCTCCTTTCCTCTGGCTGCTTATGTTTTCTGGTCATAAGCTTATATCCTTGAATCAAAAATGGAAATTTCAAGTAGAGTAAATGGGCCAAAATCTAGGACACAGTGAAGAATCTTAACAATCCTATTTGAAGAAGCTTATTGCTTTATAACATAATGTAGGTAGTGTGATGTAAAAAAATCAGTGACAATATGAACTACCATCTAATAATCACAACTTCAAAAAATCAGTAGCAATATGATACTAGCTGCAAAAAAATTAGTTGTGAAACCTTAAACCTAAATAACAATTTGCGATGAAAAGCCAACTCAATTCTCAGTACAATCCAATCAAGACCACAAATCGACTGCATAAAAATCTTTAACTGCCAAGTTGATCATTTGTGCTTTCTGACTTGTGGTGATGAATCAATATCCGCCAAGCGTATGGTTTATATAACTTTCCACATATGAAGGCTTTCTAGATGGTTTTGCTCCAAACTAAATCTTAAATCAGTTGAAGTCCCAAAAACAGAACCCTAAACCCTAAATCTGAAATTCCAACCCCTAATCCTAAATTCGAAAGTTCAATCCATCCCAGTGCAAAACAGAAGGAGAACTTACCTCTGTCGCGGTTGTCTTCGTCGGCCTCCTCCCTCAGCCTGCCCCTCCGGCTCCACCGGCGTCGAGATCCTCAGAAAACCGGCTTCCTCCCTCCTCGTCTCTCTCCTGAGCTTTGGGCTTTTTGGTTTTTGACAGAAGAACAAGAACGTCCCCTTTTTCTTTTCCTTAATAAAATACTTCATTTTACCCCAGTTTTAATAAAATACTTCATTTAAAAAAAATCTTTATTCTATTATTTTTTTATATAAATTTTATTATTTTTAAACATACAGCTATACATCTTAACTAATTAAAATCTTCCAAAAAACAACAACCCACAAATCAATTAAAATCATTATAATCTATACTACAAAACTATTTTTAAACAAAACCAATCGTCTAAAAACTCATCTATTTTGAAATAGATGGAGTAATTCATTTATTCTACAAAAAAAAAAATTTAAGGGAATATTAAAAATCTAATAGAGAGGTGCGGAGAAATTATTAAGGGAAATTAAAAACTTAGTATAAGTACAGGTTTAATTTATCACATAAATTAGCTACAAGAAAACCTATCAAGGAGAAAAGGAAACCAAAGAGAATGAGGAATTTGAGATGGCGGAAACCATCTCAAAGAACCATCAAGGGAATATGGGTTTGCCTATGGGAGATCGAAGTCTTTATTTTGGATATCCTTAGCATCCAATTCAACGAGATGCATATCTCTCCCGTCTTCTGAGAAGTCAACCCAACAGCGAATAGGATTGCATGTGTCTCTCACTCACACCCTTCGGTGCCACTTTTCGTTGATCAAGACCTTAGTACTGTCATCTGAAATGATGTTCTTGGACCAAGAGCATCATTTCAGTAGAGCCCAAGACCATCAACCAAGACTCTTGGTTGATGGTTTAGTAGGGCCCAAACTCATCCAAACCTTTACCTCATAAGAAAGAGTAAATTAGCCTTTATCTTAGGAATAATATGCAAAATTGGACTTTCAATCCTATATTTTAAAATAAGAACCTAATTTTTTTTTAAAAAAAATCCCTACTAAAAATGAGTGAATCCTAAAACTCTAATTTAAAATATAGCTAAAATGTTTTAATTAGAAAACCCAATACAAAATTTATGTATTTAAAATCAGTAATTTGAGTAAATTATATGGCACATTTTTCTCTTTTTTTTTCCTTTTTCTTATGCAAGTAAAGTTTCGGGTTTTTTTTGGAGATGTCATGTTCTGCTAAACCACCATCCAATAGAATGATATTCAGTACTCGGAAATTTCGTGCGGTGTCTTTGTGGTATTGTAATTTTTATCGGGTATACAACTCTTTTACATATTTCGTATGGTGGTTTTGTACACTTTGCCTCGCGTCCTCGGTGGGTTAAAATTAATTAACAGCGGGCTTACATCTCCGGTATTTTGAATTAAAAAAAAAGAAGAAGAAAGAACGATGGAGGCGAGGGCAAATTGTGGGGACGAACGAACGAACAATACTGGTGCGTACAACAAGGGGCGACTAATTTTTGGCCCATTCCTAAATTGTGGGGATCGACTTGGTAGAAGTCATCACATATGGCCCATTAAAAAGGAGTTGTTCCTATGCCTCGTTCGATGATAGATGTTGCTTAATACTCCCTCCGTTCTAATTTATTTGACTCTAGAAAGAATTAACAATGTTGTAAATTATTTGACGTTAGTACAGATTAGTGTTTCTTTCAATGTAAAAAAAGTACATACATTAAATGCTCTTGTCATATGTCACAAGATAATGTCCAGAATACCCTTTGAATTTTTAAAAGTAGGTCACCTTCACAAGTACATCCCACCTAATTTTACAAGGGACATGTTTGGAAATTTCACAAATTGTACTGTATGAGTTATCAGCTGTAAGAGAATTACAGAGTACTCCTTGTTTCATGAGCTTTTTGTCCTAACGACAAATAAATTAGAACGGAGGGAGTACTATACTTTTTATTACTTCTTTTTCCCATAAACTAGATACACCGCAAATCATCACGTTGCTTTAGATGTGGACCAAGTCAGTTTCGACATACACTAATTATCTCTTCTAAGGATGATTAAAAGCATGATTAATTAAAAACTCTACCACATTGATTAACTAAAAATTCTACGACACCTAATTGAACGTGGTGCACATGTCTCTAAGAGGGGATTTGCGGCGTATCTAACAACCCTCTTCTTTTTATATAATAATTTCATACTTGTTAGATATATAGTTGATTGGAAGGAATATTTTATGTTTGCCTTTTCTATTTACCCTTAGCTTTTTTTTTCCTTTTTTTTTTGACAATAATTCATCTCATGATTATCCTTTTAAATTTATGGTGTGTTTTGATTTCAATCCACTTATAATTATGAATACTTGAATAATATTTAGTTAACATATTCTACAATGTGTTTAAAGTAACGTAAGTTTACAAACACACCCTTAAACATTATAAATATTACAAATATATTATAAAAAAAAATGCATTGGAATCTAAACACACCCTTAAACAAACGAAAGATGCAACAAATTTAAACAAGCAATGAATAAATAGCCATCCCACTTGGAAAAGTAACCAAAAAAAAATTAAGGAGGTACACAATGGATTAAACTTTTGGGTTAGTTATAACAAAAGAAAATAAAATAAATCCGACACGACTCCGGTTTTCATACGACCCGACCGAGGTATCTCGGAATTTCACGTCTTGCTTCACATATCACAACAAAATCAATCATGTTCTCGGCAGAGAGTATAAAAGTAAACACATCCCTACAGATTTCAATTTAGTTGTTAGAACATGTCTAACCCGAACAAGACATCATGATAACTCAAATTGTACCCAAAATGTTTGGCAAGTAGAAATAAACATGTTTGTGCAAACGGTGTTTGGCTTGCGAACAAGACCTTCCTAATAGATCGAGTTAAACAGTTTAAACACATCAACAGAGGGGGAGAGAACAGCAGCTTCTGATCTGAAGATCATAGGATTGATGTATACACTAGAGGTCATATTCACAAAAATTTTCGAGGCTCTTTCGCCCATAAGAATGACATGACAACCTCCCACCCCACCCTGCCGATCCAAAACAGTAAAGGATGAAAGAAATAATACATGCACTAGACTATGGGGGCGCGATGAAACAAGGCCCCACACGATCAGCGGAAAGCCTGAATAACAGCTAAAAAAAATAGACATGTAAAAAGGAAAACGAGAAATGGCGCCCCTGTACACATACCTCTTATCTGTCTCTATCTTGCAAAGCTCTAAGCCCAGATATAATATACATGATTACCCAAAATGAGTTCTGCCCAACTTGGTCATGTCGCCATGTCTTTTCATCTTCTCGTAGGAGGCAGCAATTCATCTATCTCCTCCCATCATGCCCTTGCAAAAGTGATCAGCTTCGTCTGCAAGGAGCCAGTACCAAAAGACAGCTCCTTGTCAATTTGTTGGAGTCGGGACAATTCATCTTCTATTCCATCCACATTTCAAAGACCCACAAAGGGCAAGTAATTCAGGTGACACTCAAAGAGTGTAGTCAAAGTGTCAAACAAGTCCACATCCATAGCAAAACCAGATGAAGTGATCTGCCTGTACTTTGACCAAGGGTCCAATTCAACACGATATGGCGTAGACTGAACACCAGAATTGACCAAAGGATACCTGTACAGTGCTTTAGAAAGGGCATGGCCATTTGATCCCAGGAAGGACCAGCTCCCCGAAGAAGGCATGTCATTCCAAATTTGAGTTAGAAGACCTTGTGAAGGTATTGCTCTGTGATGTTTGACCCTGAGGCTGAGGATGCTGGCGTAGCAGCGGCTGCCTCTGGGATGACTGTTCTAGTAGTTGCTGATGATGGGGCTGGTGCTTTTGTTGTAGCAATACTTGACTGGGCAAGGTTGTTTGTAATTGCTGGATATGCTTCCTTTGTGTACCAATACTAGGAGCCGAGCTATTCAGTGTCTGCTTTGGAACCAGACCATGAGTACCAGGTGCTACTGATTCATTCCCTGGTGAATCTGACATAGGGGTGTTACATACGGGACCCAACTGAGAATTAGGAACTGATGAACCATTTAGGGATTCTGAAGCTGGGGCAGCATTTGCAGACTTCACGGATTTGGGTGGAACCCCAGAGGTTGCACTCATACTGTTGGGCAATTGCTGCTCAACTTGACCTTTATCATTTTGTGCTTCGGTCACTGGGTCAGAATTCGGAACATGGCTTTGGGAAACTGCCTTGTGAGTGTTAGGCTGCCTTTGATTTACCAATTTCACGGGAGGATGCTGATGCACTTTCGATTGCTGATTTGAAGTCGAAGCTGCAGAAGCAGATCGTACAGCTGGAGCCTGGGTTGGTGTGCAGCTATCAGTGAGCAAATGCACTTGCTTTGAAGATGCAACTGCAGAATTAGTATAAGGTTTATGTTGCGGCTGGGATTGAGTTGATGGAGGAGGTGCTGCAGGCTTTGATGATTGACTCGGGTAAACCTGATCTTGCATCATATTTACTGACAGCTCTCCTTTCTCTGGTTGGCTACCTGGATTACTAGAAAGACCATTTAGATGAGATGAGTCTATTGGATGATGCTGATGAATCAATGCATTGCCCTTTCCAATTCCTTTCAAAAGTTTAGCTTGCTGTTGAGACTGAGGTGTTTGACGCTGTGGAGGATGATGCCTGCCAGATTGCTGCTGCTGCTGCTGCTGTTGCAGTTGTTGAGATTGATTCTGTCTTTGCTTCCCCGCTTGGTTTGTCATTCCACTCGCAGCACCTTGAGCAGTCCGCCCATGACGTGAAAGTTGGTGTTTCTGTTGCTGCTGAGAAGGTACAGTAGTGATGGGAGATGACGGTGTTAGGGGTTGAGAGCTAGTTGGTGATTGTACTTGAGAATTATTCTGTAGAGCAGTAGATACAGGGAGCTGGGATTGTGAAGGAACATGTGGCATCAATGCGCCCGATGTTGGAAATGGTTGTTGGTGTTGCTGCTGCTGCCTCTGTAACATACGCTGCTGCAAATGCCGATTCATCGCAAAAGCTTGTTGTTCTGTGCTGCCAGACTGAGCAGAGCCTTGTGAATGTGGATGATGAGAATTGGTCAAAACACTAGAGTGCTGCTGATGCATTTGATGCTGCTGCTGGACTGGATACGTCGGACCAGAAGAAGTGGACGGGCTAGGGAATGCAGAGCCCAGCCCACTAAAACCAGGGACTCCCCGACTGTTTGCATGTGGAACCTGCATTTGCATCTTGACATTATGAGACTATGATGCCCTGGACTCTGGCCAGGCCGGATTGCAATAAAGAACGAGAAGTACTTTCAAAACAATAATCATCATCAACAGACTCGTCTATTTTGAGTTTCACTTGGTCATTATGACTCATATTAAATTTGCTGGAGTAGCTAATACAGCTTTTTATTAATTTTCACAGCAGAAAGATTCAAAGAAGTTTCATGGATTAACTGCAGGCAATAATATACTCCATACCATATAGAGCTATTAAAAAAAGATCAACTTACCCGCATCATTAAAGACTCACGAGGTCTTAGCATAGAGCTTCCTTGACCAACACTAACCCCTGGCTGCATATTCAAGCTGCTTGGGATCCCCGACATGTTGGAAGCAGCACTTCCAGAAATCGATTGGAGTCCCGATCTTGGCATTGGCATGCCATTTCCACCGGGTAGTATGCGTCCACCCAGATCATTTCCTGAAAATGTTCCAGTAGACAAGCTGGGTTGCTGAAGATTTCTGCTGGATAACAAATGATTGTATTGCTGAATTCTTTGTTGCTCATCAATTGGTAAAGTCCCCTTTGGAATACCATATCTCCCATCCCTAACAAAGTTGGCACGTACGCAAACAAACAATATCATAACTGAAATGTTAACCCAAGGGGACAACATTGTCTTCATTTACAGCATATTACCTGACAGGGACATTGGCTTGAGCAGATGAAGAGAGATTACTACTAGGACCTTGAAGTGAGGTGCTCGTGCTAGAAGATGGTAACATCGACTGACCAACAGCCTGATTTGGCAATGGTAAACTACCGGTGTGGGGACCTTGGTAACCACCAGAAAATACATCTGGGCTTGATGAAGCCATGTCACACAGATCAAGAGGCCTTCATAAAAAAGGATGTAGAACAGCTGAAAATTCCTCTTATTTAACAATAGACGTGGTAGGGATAGAATGAAATTAATTCACATAAATCATAGTCAAATAACAAGTAATATATTTTGAAACCAAAACTTACGTTAAAATGCATCCATTCATGTTAGTTGTAATCACTTGAGAAAGTGCAGCAAGATGCGAGCTGTGGACAAGCACCAGCTGCTTTGGCTCCTGAACATGAACCACATCAAATTAAAGATCAAAAAACAAAGAAATAGCTAGTTCAATAAATTCAGCACAAAAAAATTACATTATTGAGGATAAATATGAATTACGAAATCATGAATGATAAATGTGTAAGAAACAGCAGCATCCTCTCAGTATAATAAATGTTCTACCTGTCATCTTTCTTTTCACTAGTGTCTGCAACATTTAGATATAGATCAATGAATTGCAAGATAATCAGGCCTGACTAAGGAAAAATGTCAAGACAACGGACAGTTAAAGGCTAAGGTTGAGGAAACAATAAATGCATGAGTCATGCTAAAATTAGAGATTCAAAATTTTAAAAGTTGGCTAAAGGCAATGTTATTTTCTTTGCAACACATAATGACTTAGACAAGTTTATGGCATTTTTTTTTTAAAAAAAAAAGGAACAAAAAAACATAATACTCCCTCCGTCTCGAAAAACAAGTCGTTTTAGCATTGTGCACTAGTTTTAATAAAACACTCACCTATCAATCAACATCATCATTCCACTAATTTTTTTCATTAATTTTATTATTTTTGAATACCCACTATATTTTTTAACCAATCAAATTCTTTTAAAAAGTCAACAACACAAAAACCAATAAAAATCATTACTATCCCCCTACCTAGAAAACATAAAACGACATGTATTTTGATACAACTCAACTAGTCTAAAACGACTTGTTTTTCGAGACGGAGGGAGTAGTAAAGAACAGAAGTGACAGAAACCAACAACACATAATCATGCCCCAATGCTTGCATTAAGACAAAAGCATGTTTATTGCATGTTTACAGTTTGTGTGGTGGTGGTGCCTCATCCACAACAAACCAACAACATAAATAGTAAAGAACAGAAGTGACAGAAATTTTAAAGGTGAAAATCCTCACTACACATTACACAATTAACAAAGAAATCTGGTTATTGATAAAAGTACAAACCAGTCATGCTGCGTAAACAGAACCAGAGCTGCTTCAAAATACACCCATTTTGCTTTATAAATAGTTAGCACTAACAAATCAAAAAGTAGATATTTACTGCATGAAACTATGCTGAATGAGGAACCTTCTATATTATGAACTAAAACTGAAAAAAAAAAAAAAGATAAATGGAAAGATCTACAATTATTTCTATATGTTAGGCCTCCTTGAGGACATTATGAAAGATTATCCCACAGAAAATAAAACCTTCACAAAATGCGGAAACTGGAAAGGAAAAAAGA
The DNA here is from genome assembly GCA_963922045.1 of Persicaria maculosa. NCBI lineage: Eukaryota > Viridiplantae > Streptophyta > Magnoliopsida > Caryophyllales > Polygonaceae > Persicaria > Persicaria maculosa. The sequence goes on along the minus strand of OY998262.1, from coordinate 42,726,519 downwards.
TCCAGGAATGAGGATTGTCGTAATTAGATAAAGATTCAGGAATGACGTTAACATTTGTCATGATTATATAAAGATCTGGAGTCAGATATGATGTTAATACATTTTTTTACTGCTGCAGCTCTAGTCCGACCATCAAACATATGACAACAAACAAATACCTGCTTTCTGGAATGAAGCTGCTGTCCAATTAATATGATCTTCTCAAAATGAGATTTAATAGTATCTTCTTCCATTGGTCCACGCAGCTGTTGGAACAATTGTCTGGCGCCACCCTGAAGCATGGAAACATGTGTTTTAGAATATCCATAGGCAGACGAACACATTACGCTCATAATTCTTAATTGTCTGCCTCTTCAATCAGCTTAAATAAAAATACTCGGAGATTAGGTTGGACGGGGAACATAGTTATTGCCTTTGGAATGCCCGGCAATGTAGACGGATAAGGTTGAGAAGATCCTGAATCCTCAGTATCAGCCCCATCTCCCCAACTTTTCTCCAACAATACTGCATGGCGCTCCTTGCATTCTTGAGGCTTTCGAAAAATGCACTGAAGATGTTCAGATAAAAATTATATCAATTATTAATTGATTAACATCAATGTAATAAACATTTTAAAAAGAACAATCATTCCCATAAAGAAAGTAGAAGGCGAATCCAAGAGGCATCAGCAAATAAAGCTTTTTAGCTCATTTAAAAAAAACAGAAAAGGTCACTCTGCTCCAACAGATCAAACATCCAAGTCATACAAAAATTGAAACCACCCAGGGTGAAATCAACAAGGGCGAAGAAACGAATATGAGGCTTACCTTGAAATGCAAGGTACTGTTGATAGCATCACTTACAAGTTCCCAATTAGGGCCCATATCATGCACAAGCACAACAAGAGCCTGCAAGAAGATTGGAATCATCTCAGCCAAAACTCACTGAACCCAGTGATAAATGCAAAGAAATGACAAGAAACAGTACCTGGTCTTCAAATAAAGACCACGGACTACCCGACCCAGTTTGTACTGATGACATCTGCATGAAAGAACGGATGCTCAATACACGGAACATAACACGTGTCAAATAAGATCACCGAAAAAAGAGTGCTCCCTCCATTTATTCACAATTAGTACCTTGAGTGATTTTGTTTTTCTGCCACGATCCCTACCACCGATCAATTTAATGAGCTTGTTTGAGTTGGACATATTACTCATTTGGGAACCCACAGGAGAAGACCCACTCAACAAAGTTCCATTTTCAAATGAATTTTCCAATGATTGCTTCATTATCTTGGGTTTCTTGGCATGAGGAACAAATGGATCTAGAAAACAGAATATTAGCATATTTAAACCAGAAAAAAAAAGGCTTATGTCTGATTCAATAAATGGAATGAAGATAATAAACTAATTAAATAAATAAATAAAGTAAATAGAAGTGATACCATTATTTCCATTCGAATCAATTCGATGACTTTCCAACCTTTTCTTGAAATGGTCTCTCTGCATAATAACAAAATCATAAGCTACAACGGAAATAAACAGATGAATGTCAAGGCAATCAACACACCTAGATATGCAAGTGACTGGATGCTACAAATTAGTCGTTTAATATTATAGACCAGACAGTAGTTCAATACATTAATCTCTCCATGGCATGGATTGACACAAAAATTACCAAAGTCTGGACTAGAAATAGTAAACCAACTACTTCGGGTTGTATTAATTAGATGGTTTAGATTTTCTTGTTGGACAGAAACTCATCTGCTTTGACCCGCAGAAAATGTCCAATCAAGCCACATATTTTGTCATTTTGTTTCCTGAGAAATAAGATATATTGTCCAAAAGGAAGCTGGTCTGTTGTATTTACATACCATCTAAAAACCGCAGCTAGAATTTCAACGGACTGCAATAATTATTATTTTTTTCACTTATACCCTTTCTTAAATCTCTAATAAACTTAGGAATTTCAAAAGGAATGGAGGAAACTTACATACTAAAAACATTGTTGACGAAATTCTTAAATTTACAAACCAATTATAAATTATACCATATATATCAACGTAACTCATTAAAGAGTTTCACAAGGTATGGACAAAACTTCCAAACTAAAATTATGACTGCCAAATCACAAATTTATAAGACTATCATAAATTTGTGATTTTGACAAAACTTAGCTAATTTGTTTACAAAAATCCCCGCATTATTTTAAAGAAATCCTAATGCAATTCGTCACTGGAGCGTCAGAGAGAAGAGTTGCTCGTAAATTACGCAGTCAACATCTTCGGAGTAAAAATGCACACGCTCTGAGAGCACGTTGCTTAGGAACTGGAGATGCTGCCTGAAGTGGTAAAGCACCATTGGAATCCGTTCAAAAATATAAGTCTTTTTAGACATTTGCACACAAATTAAGGAAAACATAAATTTATTCCATTTATACCCCTCATTAATTATTCACAACCCTCATCAACCAATAAAATTTGAGCAAAAAGTAACAATTCTCATATCCCAATATCTAGAAAACCTAAAAGGACTTATATTTTCAAACAAAAATCTAAGTCTAAAAAGACTTATATTTTTGAACGGAGGGAGTATTTGCTATTCTAAGTATGTCTTACCTTGAACTACCTCGTTCCAAAGTAGCTGGGTTTTCAGATGATAGTTTTAGTTTCAAAATAGACGGTCATTTATGTTTTCTAGTAGCGGATTGTAATGATTTTTATTGATTTGTGTGTTGTTGACTTTAAAAAAAATTTGATTGGTTAAATGTGTAGTGGGTATTAAAAAATAATAAAATTTATGAAAAAATTAGTGAAATGATGATTATTTTAAACTGAAGTGTTTTATTAAAACGTGTGCATATGGCTAAAAGCCCATGTATTTTGGAACAGAGTGAGTAATATATTTTAATTTGAAACTTTAGGTTTTCTTCATATAAAACCCACTTGATTTAGATCGAGAAAAGAATGAATTTATCTGATTTGGTTATATAAACTAGCTTAACAAATTGATCTGGGTGTAATTAAAATGACAATAAATTCATTTAGATAGCACGGGATTATCATAAGATCAAATTGGATTTGAACTCAAAACTTATAAATGCTTATCCAGCAACTAGGGACAAAAGTATAAGAAGAGGTTGGTAACAACTCTTATTATTATGTTCTTATATTATTGATTGGTAAATGGAAATTTCCATTTACCAATCAATAATATAAGAAATGGAGACTTCTATGGCTTGAAAAGTTCTTCCACATTGAATGACAAAATGGAGAAACCCCATCCGCAACACACACACACTTTTTTTTATCGCAAACCATGTTTTTAATAAAGTTTTTATCAACATAGAAGCAAGTAAAGATAGGTCGAAAGTTGCCAATCTCTAGGCCAATAACTACATCACATTAGGATGACATAAAATTTCAATCAAAATTGCCAATTCCTTGAGCCACTATCTTGCAACTTATTACGCGATATTTTTTTAAGCAGATATAAAGATTAATAGGAAGTTCCAAAGTATCATTATTCCTGAAATGCTACTAACCTGTTCAATTTGCATGCTGCAGTCAGCCTGCCATCGCTGTTCATATGCCATACCCTGGTATCACAGAGGACAACCATGAAAAATGCATATCATAAACAAGTAAAATGAATGCAACACCTACTATTCTTGGGGAATTAAATAAAGCACAAAAAAAAAATAACATTCAGCCAAAATGAACCAGACATAGACCCTACACCCCAATCTCAACCCATAGAAGAAAAATGGTGTCGACTACGGCATTTATTTACCATACCTGATGCTTAATTTTCTTCTTTTTTGGTTTAGCTGTAATTTCAGCAGCATCAAATGCTGACTGCTTATCATAGTCCATTCCAGACTCAACTTCCAAGCCTTTGGGGATGAGTGAACCACCGTGAAGACTCGGATCATCTTGAAAGGAATTAGTATCCCCACTGGAGGCATCTGTCCTACTGGGAACAGACGTAAACCCAGCAGCTCCACTGCTGAAGGGACCTACAACTCTCTGTCTAGACGCAGTACGCACACGTTTGGTTGGAATAGGACATGCATTGATCCCATTAGCAGGCCTTTTAATAGCAGACTGCGAAACACCAATTCTGTTCTTGATGCAGTGTCCATATGAGAAATCACCTCCTGCCTCATATGACCTAGGAGTGTATAACTTGGGGTTTTTCCGTTTTTTCTGAGCAAACTTTGATGTCTTGCTAACTTCAAAAGCACCAGGCAAGTAATACGCATTTTCACCTTCATCCTCTCCGTATCCAGTTTCTTGATATCCAAATTCTGAATTTGTTGAATATATATTCTTGTTGAGCAAATAAATAGATAATGATCTTACTGTCAAGTAAAATGATATTAACAATGACATGATCTTAAGATTACCTCCCACGGCATTATACATGGATGTATTAACTTCTTCTTGCATATTTTTACCAACTCTCTGCAGGATGATAACAAAAACATAACCAACAACATTAAAAAAAAAAAAAAAAAAAAGGACACATGACAACTTAAATCAATTTACTCGCAAAGAAGTGTTCAGATTGTTTGAAAGTTCCCCCTGCCTCTGTAAATTGAAAAGACTAAGAACTAAAAGGAAAATAAAGAAAGTTGTCTAACCAAGCACTGCACCAGATATCCTTCAACAGATCGTCTGTAATCTTCCATTGCACCATGCGGGACCGCATAGAAAAGATCTTCCTGCCAATAAAAGAGGATAGAAAAGAATGAAAAAAACAAATGGAATGTCTAAACATTTTCTAGCAAGAGAAAGTATTGCCCCACAAGTTACTTTTCAAATAGGAAAAAGTACAAAAGCCTAAAACGACCAGCACAAACATGATATAAGAAAGCTAACGAAAAAAAAAAGCAAAAAATATGAAATTTTGCAAATTTAGAATAACTGCTCCCTACAAACACCACCCAGGTGCACAAAAAATAGCTACTGATGAAAAAAGTTAAGCATGTCATACTAAAAATCTACACAACATATCATTGAGACAAACTTCAATTACTCTCATATCCTCCAATGCATCCTTAAAGAGAGAGGGGTAGAGAAATGAGAGGGTTAATAACTAAGAAACTGAAGAAGAAACTGACTTATCAAAGGCAATACTTACTTCCACGTGCTGATTCTGATATGTCATCCCATGTGTACCAATAGTGGAAGCTCCCTCCACATTTTGTGAAGTTTCGTCTTTGACAACTGGCATGACAGAGCTATTAAGCTGCAAGAATCTGACAGCATACCTTTGGAGGGCAATTTTGATATTCTTTTTTACATATACCTGATAATAAAAACATTATTAGAAGCAATAATGCAATATTAAAAATTTACAAAACTTTGCATCGAAATTTCATACAATAATAATATGAAAAAATGATGCAAGTTCAAAATCAGAACCAACAATAACACAATCTTCAGCGTAATAAATCAAAGCAACAAATAGCATGTTGACAAATACGAATCCTAAGCAGGATTACCTTATTAAGACCTCCACCCTCAACTTTGGCATTATTGTTGCCATCCATATTTTCAGAGGTAGATGTACCAAATTCACAAGTTTCCAAGCCAAAACCATTACCATTTACCCCTACAAGCAATGCAGTGGAATGCCAGAAATCCATCACACCCTTTGCCAAAGTTTGGGCCACAGCTTTGCCTCTAGTTTGCTTATCTTGTTCCCCAAACCTTAACTGTGAAGCAAAAGCAGCCCGGTGGCATAACTGAGTAGCTGCTGTCCTCTTCCATACACGCTCCTAAAGGAAAATAGGAATCATGCGGGTCAGAAAAAGCAAATATTGAATGTATAATGGTTACAATTTTGTGACGTTCGAAAGAAGCAGATACAAATAGACAACAAGGACAACGTCACAAACTTGAGCAAAGTCATTAGCCATCCAAGGCATCTCCTCAAGGACAAAGTCCCAATGAGTCTTGTGGCGGTACTCCTTGGGCAATGAACCAAGGGATAACTCTTCAATTATTTTACGTTTAGCCTGCAGAGCATCAAAATCACATGTTAGATCTTTAAAATCCAACATCCTTGAACAAAAAAATAAAAATTGACGCTAGCAGAATAATAATATCACATATTACAGAAACATGAAATTACCATAATATTCTGGGCCCTTTCCAGAATTCGGTCTTCATGTGCCTTATCAACCACTTTTTTCAGGATATCATCAGATGGTTGAAGCTCAGGAACAGAAACTGGACAGGAAATATGAGTAGTAAGCTCGTGCATAGATGAACACTGAGGCCCTTCTGGTTTTTTTGGAGAGTGGCTGTCCGCTTTGTAGATGGAGTCGTCTAATGTACCTTGCTGCAAACCTAATACAGAATCTGTAGGGTGATTAGATAGCACACCCTCGGCACACGGGGTACATTTGGCTTCATACTGAGCAGAAAGCTGGATTTTGTTTGTTTCCTCCTGATCTTTCTCAGGAAAACCATTGGTTAGGCAGATCTGAGCTAATTGGTTATCATTGACGCAAAAACCCCTTTCTGCAATGTCAGCCATTTTCCTATCTTGTAAGATCTCCTCAGCTCTAATATTTTCTGTCAGCTCAAGAGGCACATTTTGCTCCATCTGTTCCCCAGTACTATCTACGTTCATCATAGTACATAATTTACTTTGAGTATTTCCGTTTCCAATGACACTAACACTAGTCCGCGTGCAAGATGACTCAGAGTCCAAGCCCTTCGAAGTGACCGTGAGGCTACTAAGACCACCTTCAGTTTGAGTGCCCTCCCCATCACCTTTCAATCGAACTGGTTCCCTCTCCTGCTCAGGACCACCATCCTTCTCAGGTTTTTCAGCACCTGAACAGGGAAGGAGTTCACTAACTGAAGTCATCTTCTGCTCTTTTCCCATGCAAGGATCGGATTCCACAGAAGTCATAGCCATTGAAACTCCATCGTCACCGATTACATTCTGGTTGAGTGGTTCATCATGCATGTGTTTGGAGCTAGACATATCTAACTTACTTTCTGACAATCCGCCATTAGTTGGGTCAGCAGCAACCGCACTTGAGCCATCCACCTTAGTATCAGATGGGGACTCATGCACAGCAACTTCAGATACCGTACCACAGCGATCAGATAAAGAAGAATTGTGAGCTCCACGAGAACCAATATCAATGACACTCAATCGAGCGTTATCACGATTTGTCTTTGTCCTATTCCTTCTCCTATACGCCTTTTTAGGGTGAAAAATTGGTGAATCTTCTGACTCTCTGACATTTTTACTACCACCATGCTGAGAAGAATGTTTTGATGGGGTGTTGTTACTCTTGCTAGCATATCTAGGCTTACCCTCACTTTCAATTATTTCATTCTCACCATCAAAATTTTCAGCACCATTTGGCTCACAAGCTACAGTAGCCCCCAATCTGCCACTACTCCCAATGGAATCTCCAAGAGGAGAGGCAGCCGAAGAAAAACCACCTTTTACTTCACTATATAAAAAGAAAAGATAAAAGCATGCTCCATTAAAAAAAATTAACAAAATATACAACTAACAAAAAAGCATCTGGTTAAATGTTGTGCAGTTCAAAAAATCCAGGAAATAGGCATTACCAGGTTCCAAACTGATCATTTAGTTGATCAGCAAGTGAGGAAGACTGTACACTCAAAGGATCTGTGATTCCAAATTTAAAGTCAAGAGGATTTCCACCCTGCAGATAAATAATCCAGTACCCTGGGTTACTACACAGCAGAAAAGAGTCCCCAAATAGAAAACCAATATCATGTTCACTTACTTTCTCCAGAAAATCAAGCTCCCTTTTCCTTTCCTCACGAATATCATACTCCAATCTGCTATAGAGAGACATAAATCATTGTCACGCAAAACAAGAACATTTTTAAGCTCAGATGTAACACCACTTTACCTTAACTCCACTTGAGCTTTCTCAATAGCAGCTCGGCGTGGAGAGGTTTTGGTACCAATACCAACTCCACCCTCAATAATTCCACCCATGGAATCAACCTCAGCATTTACTAGGAGAGAAGAACCCAAGATAAATCCATGCACTCCTGACTTAAACTCTACAGGTCCACGTCAATTCCAGAATAGCAAGTTTCTGAAGTAAAAAGGAGAGACTTTAGCTTCATTCCATTTAATCTGTCCAAATGATGCTGATCAACTAAGGCAAGTTAACTTCTAAACCGAAAGGCAAAACAGCTCTCTTAAAAGAAGCAAGAACAAGGAAAAACAGTCCACCTTCATCTACCCCACCTTTAGCTTCATTCCATTTAATCCATCAAAATGACAAGTAGCATCAAAAGAATCATTGGACAATTGGATCAACCAATTTGCACATATACTGACATTCATTGTATCACTGCCTCAAGAAGAAGTCAACAAAAGATCTAAACAAGAGATAACACTGAGATTTAATACTACCAATTGGTCCAATTATGAACAACATAATCTAGAGGAGGCCAATATTGAAACACAACTAATGAAAGACAGACCATTTTCTGGTCGTTAAAAAAAATATTTGACCTTAGAGAATGGCTAAAACATGAATGAAGAAATCATTAAGGTGTCATTTTGATTTAAAATATTCCATGAACAAGAGTTGAACGGCTAAAGATACTAATAGACAAGTGTGGAACATAGCAAAGGGAGTCAGTAAAGGATTTCAGCAACTCCAAATATAACCCAAAATGCAAAAGCATTAAGGAAATTATAAAAGGAAATATTCTATAATTTATTAATGGATTAATAGCATGAAAACGTCACTCTGGATTAACAAAGTGTAAAACTTCCAATTTAAGTCGGAGATAGATAATCCATCATAGTTGTGCCTGTCAGTATTTAAGTTCCATCTTTTTTATTTGCTGCATTTACTTGAGTTGCAACATAATCACGACTTATAGAAGTCCTGCAAGACTCAATGTGTTCATTGAGCTACCCAGACACCATAAATGATTGACTGGTAAACTAACTTAGAAATAGAAGGAATATGCATCCAACCAGAACAGTAATTAAAAATAAACTAAAAAAACAAGACGAAAAGGTAGTTAGATTAGATACATGCAGTTCATGCCCCTCACATGTGGCACTAACTGGAAATCAAATTTGAAAGAACAATGAAACATTACTACAGGAATATATGTTAACAGAAACAAATTTTAATGTCTGGAAGGAAACAAATGCTTGATGCATTAATGGAAGCAAATGTTCAATGCATTAATGGAAACACATGTTCAATGTGATATAATGACCAATGTGTTAACAAAAACAAAGGCACAACAAGTCAACAAAAACAGAGGCTCAATGCACTATTAGTAGGATATCCCATGTTTGACCAGCAGATAACTGTGGTTTCAGAGGGAAAGAGGAAATAAGCATCATACACAGCCCTTAATTAATGCACATACCATAAGTAGAAAACAAACACTTCAAAGATAGCAACATTGGTTTTGTTGAGCTATAAAGTACATTGCACTCCTGTCTCCTGTCATCACACTCATCACTGCCCCCCATCAAGGCATGTTTATGTTAGCCATTAGGGCATTCAAATTGAAACATCACTAAACAATACAACACTCAAAGCTGTAGCATAATTCACACGTAAAGGAAGTAGAAGTGTAGCAGGAGAAAAGAAGTGATGAAAGAAGAGCGGTAAGAAAGAGTTGCCCTAATCATACTACTGAAACAAGGCCTAATTGGCCAATTTAAGCCAATCTAACATCAGTATGAATGATTCCCCCATAATACGGAACCCTAATTCGATACCAATCGAATAATAAAAAAAACCCTAAAAAAATTTCCACATCGAAATTGACCGAATTAGGGTTTTGGATCATGAATGAAAACCTAGGAATTGATAGCCGATAATTGGCCTGAGAGCGTTGTACTCACCGTGCAAGGGCGTTCACCGGGAGAACGGGTCGACCAGGGGATCAATTTGCGGGGAATGAAACCGTTAGGGTTGTGTCCTTGACCTCTTGTATTGAAATTGGATCTTTTCAAAAGGGGGAAATGTCCAGGGAATTCGCAACAGCCATGGGAGGCTACAGAACATGCAATTGTTCGCCTTCAGAGACCAATTCGAGTTCCAATTAAAGAAAAGTGGGGATGGAAGGACGAATTTGGGGGAGATACGGATGCAGGCAGGAAATTTGCGAAGAAAGAGAAAGAAAAGAGGGACGATTAAGAGAGAGAGAAAATGGTGCGGAGTTTTGGACTGGCGGGTTTGGGTCGTGATTCGGTGATTCCCGGGTAGGGAGAGGGAGGGAGAGGACGAACTTGAAACGGGTACAATTGCGTACGCCGAATACGCTGCGTTTTATCATAGATGTGAAGGATACGGTGCACTTTATACTGTTTTTTTATCCCATCGCATAAAATAAATACACCGCAAATCCAGCGTTTTTTATGACGTAGTTACACAAAAATAAGAACATAGTACTACTTTCTCATTGACGTGGTACCACGTTCCTAAGAACGTGCTTGTAAACACCACACGTCAATATTGACGTGGTAGATGCATGTCTGAAACGACGTGGTGGCACTGGTAGTGTGGAATTCAAAAGGACATAAGCGTGTGCTGCACCCGATCGCCAGAGCGAAAGAGCACTGGAGAGAAAGAGTGTCATCGAGAGAGCGAGAAACCAACGACAGAGAGGGGGGGGGGAGAGAGAGAGAGAGAGAGAGAGTCCGAAGGGAGAGAGTTGGAGGCGACGGTGACGGCGACGACTTTAGAGCCGAATCTGCAAGTGGGGGACGAGATATGGCCGCCCTACGGAGCCGAATCTGTAAGTGGGGGACGAGATATGGCCGCCCTGCGAAGTCGAACCTGCAAGCGGGGGAGGAGATCCCAGTGGAGGAGGTTTTGCCCGTTCCGATGTCACCGGTACGTAATTTAATTTTTTTAAGTAATTTATATTTTATGTTATAATTTGTGAATATTTAAATTTTAGGTTTTGTTAATACTATAGAAAAAACATCCGATTATTTTAATTATTAGTTTTAATATTTGTTAATATTGAAAGAAAATAAAAACAAATTAAAATGCATACAATTCAGGAAAAAATACGGATTAATAGGATTATTTATAGGAAAAGGCAAAAATAAATGAAAACAATAAACAAAAAAAAAAACATTATTTGATTAAATAATTATTAGTTGTTTGAGAATTTATAGAAAATTAATTGAAAATAAAAAAAATTATTAAATTCATACAAATCGGAAATTAAAAAAACTTATACGTAATATGATTATTATTAAAATCGATAATTTTTTTTTATTAAATTAACATTATTTTCTTATATAAGTAATATTAGTTTGTAGAGTTCAGATTGGGAGGAGAGGAAGACGTAGAGCAAGATGTGATGTTGGGTGATGTTGTCCCGAGAAAGGATATAAGTACTTAGGGTCGGTGATGCAAAGTGACGGTGGTGTGGACATAGACATCAGACATCGGATTCAAATGGGATGGCAAAAGTGGAGGGATGCGTCAAGAGTCTTATGCGATAGGAAAGTGCCCCCAAAGCTTAAGGAAAAATTCTACAAAGTAGTAGTTAGGCCTGCTATGTTGTATGGGGTCGAGTGTTGGGCAACTACGAAGAAGCAGAGACTAATGGTGGCAGAGATGAGGATGCTCAGATGGATAAGTGGATTTACTAGACTAGACAGGATCAGAAACGAAGTTATCCGCGACAAAGTGGGAGTATGCAGTATCCGAGATAAGTTACGGGAGTCAAAGCTTCGTTGGTTTGGTCATGTGCAGAGAAGAGAGTCGAGCGCGCCAGTCCGTAGGTGTGACAGTTTGGAGATCGATAGAGTACGACAAAACAGAGGGAGACAGAAGAAGAGTTGGAGGGAGGCGATAAGACAAGATTGTGCCCTTCTGAACCTTACCGAGAGCATGGCTATGGATAGAACACATTGGAGAAGAGTCATCCACGTCGGAGGGGGTTAGATCGGGCCTCAAATGAGTGACAGAGACCATATCCCTCGTTCGCACACCTTGTCATCATCTATTTTAGATTCGTTTATTACATTTGTCCTTTTGTTTTTCTATGAGTTTATATTTATTGGTGTATGGGCCACTAGGAAACACTCTCTCGACGACGTCGAGGAAAGAGTGTGTACAATTTGCCCCCAGACCCTACTTCGGCGGAACAAATTAGGAATGTTGTTGTTGTTGTGTAAGTAATATTAGTTTGTGAATTTGTATTAAAATAATCGAATTTAACAACAAATAAAGTTGTTATTATATTCATTCAATTCGAAAATTAAAAAAATTTGATTGAAAATTGTATCTAAATAAGATTACTATTTGATTATATAATTAAGATTATTAAATAAATAATAATAAGAAATTACCAAAAAAAATAAAGCGAAAATGATAAAAAAAAAATCTAGTAAAAATTGTATCTAATTAATATCATTAAATTAATAATAAGAAGAAATAACCAAAAATAAAATTTTAGGAAAATCTATGTAAATAATATTATTAGTTTGTGAAAATTTAGGGACTTAAAGCAACAACATCATAATCGAATGAAAATTTGAAAAATCTATTTATATAATACTACTTAATTATTAATAATATGATATAACAAAAAAATCCATAAATAATAGGCGGGTAGATTGTTAAGGCCGGACGAGACGCGTCGGGTTGTTCAGGTGGATGATTGGTGGGGTGCAACTCAGGATAGAGCAGAAAAGATCATTTTACCTGATATTGTTGTGGAGGAGCATACATATACAATGGAGGATTTGATGCAATTTGCGGATCATCACGGCATGTCTATCAATGACGATTTAGTTGAGGCGGCAGAGAGAGAGACATTCGATGTTGTAGTGTCCCATTCTTGGACCATTGGTTCTTCGCTGGTCTCCCAAAATTTTATGGCAGTGGCGATCCGTGCTCTGGGAAGCAGCCGGCCATGTCGTCCCAAGAAGCTTTTGTAGAGGTTGTGGGGCTCTACTCGACCCCGTGGGTCGAGGACCAGGGTGGCGTGATCCTCGAGGTTTCGACCTCATAGAGAGTAGCTGATGTTGCTGGGACTTCAAATAGAGCAGTTGATGTTGCTGGGACATCTATTACCATTCTTGTTAGTGTTCGACTCAATAGAGATCCCTGAGGTGGAGGAGGAGCTGGCGGAGGAGCATATGGCAGACGAGTTGATGAGGGATGAGGGCCAGTAGGGGGCGAGGGACGAGGGCCAGCAAGAGGGGGTGATGTAACGACCCAGGTTATAGAACCCGAGTTATGTTTTAGAATGATTGGTTACCTTCGACCGGATCTTGCAATTCAAGTACAGGTTGTTCATTAAAATAAACGACAAATTTTTTAAAGGAGGGATTGTACCCTAAACCGCTTAAAGTCCGGGGACTTTGGTGTTTTCACACTTGTGCATATTCTATATGCCAATACGCGCAAAATAATTTAAAAACCAAGTTTAAAGCATAAGTATTCAAAGTAAATGAGTACAATTGTTCCGCGACAATGTCGGGTCAAAACCAAAGTAATAATGCATATAAGTTCTAGAGTCAGTATCTCTTTTACACCAAGGCTTGAACCTGTCAATAACAGCATGTCAGCACGTCAAAAGGTGTGAAGGGTACCCAAAACTAACCACGGAGTCAAGGTCGAGACGCATCACGCGTGCCATAAGACATCGCTGAGAGCATATAATATGTGTAAAAATTGAAAAAATTCATATTATTATTTTATTTAAAATATTTATTTATATTTGATTTGATTTTTGAGATTCGGGAAATTTTGAGAATTTCCGCCCTCGAGCGATTTATTTTATTTAAAATCTTTGAAAGCAAGTTCCGGCATCATTTTAAAACGGATTTTCAGACGGGTTTTTATTTAGCTTTCAAGTTCTGAGATTTGGGAAAATAAGTTGGATTTTATTATTTTATTTCGGTTTCGAAAGATTCAATTTAAATTTTCTATTGAGTCAGGATGGGATCGAGTGAGTGGGTTTCGAGATATGAATTCCAGGATTTTAATTTTGAGACATGGGGACCACATTGTTTTTCTTCTCTTTCTCCTTTTCTTTCTTCCTCTCTCTTCTCAGTCTTCTTCCTCCTTCCCTCTCTTGCAACCTCACACACAACACCTACATCCGAAGCCCCATTGCCCTATAAATTTGAGACTCTTCCAAACCCTAAACTCATCCACAAACTAACCCTCACAAAACCCTCAACGCCCCCCCCCCCCCCCAATTCTCTCCTCACTTTCATTTCACAAAAACCACAAGACCCCCTTTTTTAGCCTTGTTTTGCTGAGCCACCACCACCACCTAGCTACTGACTTTCCGACGAGCCACCACCATTAGTGATCACCACTGATGCCGACCACCTAGGAGCCTAGAAGCTACCCAGGAGAGTCGGCGGAGGAGCTATATGCGCCGAGCACTTCACCCTTCATCTTCCTCTCTCTATTTCCCATCCTACTCGTGATAAGGTCTCGTTTTTTCTTCATTTTCCTCGAAACGCCAGCAAGCTTCACCTTAACTCACTCCTCCACCTTTCTAGGCCAAGAGGCATCGCTCCCGACTCCGATGAATCCAGACCGGCTCCATCTCCTCCTACATCCCTTGTTTTTTGCATCCAAGGTCAGTAAGCTTCGATTTTCTGCTTTTCGACTTGAACCAGATTGGACGAAAACCGAACTAGAAATTCGAGTTTCGCCACGACAAACGTGAACTGTGTCAAGGAAGGAAGAAGATGACTTTTGCCGCGGCAAAAGGAGCTCTCGCGGTGGCGAAGTCCTTTGATTCACAAGGAAGACAAGTGTGGTTAAATTGTGTATATGTTATTTTATGATTTGGTAAATTTTAATTAAAATTGCTTTAACGATTTAAAGTATGTTTCATGATTTATTATGCATTATTTGGTCTTAGATCATTTAAATATTTAATTATTGGTTACTTGGGTTGGTATTTTAAAATGGATAGTTTTGTAAATTATATATTTTCTGAAAAGGTAAATATATAGATGTTGGCATAAAGTCATGGGAGTAACAAAAGACAAGACCAAACTAAGGGTCTTGTGTAAGATGAAGTACTATCCACCACTAAGTCCTACCACTATATATGTTCACCCACTAACCCCATTAAATAAATCAGTCCGAGATGAAAGGTAATACCGACCACTTAAAGCATGCAAATATTTATAAACGTTGTATAAACATTTGCACAATTAAGGAGCAGACCCTAAACCAGAACAGATCCATTCAATGGGGAAATACCAACCCAAATATAATTAGGCCCACTCCAAGAGAATTTAATAACTCAAGCCCATAAAACCCATTCGGTCCTACCAAAAAACTCCAAACCGGTTCTCGTAGTAAAACATTGAAATAAACTCCCCAGCCCAAAAGTATGACAACTACCAATTAATAGCATAGAAACCCAAGAGTATGATAGCAAAAATTTGATCAGCTCCACACAAGGCTCTTTAGCTATCGATGTTCAGCATCAGGCCAATTCCACCCCCAATGTTAACCTCAACATATATAGCCCCTGACGCACCCCAACCACCAGCAACTCAGGGACAGCAAGCTAACCCGGATGATAGTCCTCATCCGAGGAATCCCCATCCTCGTCGAAATCAGACTCACCTTCAAAGTGTGATGCGTCGCTCACACCACAAGTGGGATCCTTAATTCCCGACATCACTCGGAAGAGTTCGTCCATAGTAAGAGATAATTTAACATCACCCGAGATACGCGACTTTATACCTCTAAGGCGATATGCACCCCTCATGACACCACTCCTTTTCTTCCATCTCATGAGGTCGTCCGGTGTCTTGGATTCGTTAATTTCTAGCTCCCCATCCATGTTTGCATAAATCCCCGCCTCCGCAGCCCATGAGAAAGCGACCAAACGAGAACAAGCAAGAGACTTGGCATGGTTAGAAGCCCTCGGAGTGCAGCTAGGAGACTTGACAATAGAGGGTGTAACATCATTCTCACCAATGTTATAGTCCATGTCAGACAGCACACCATTCGACACCACAACTGCATTCTCAACCTTATCACCCTCTTGGTGAACCACATCAGGGATATTCCTCTCTGTTTCATCGACACATATATCCTCAGTTTGTATGCCAATCCAGGAGGTGCAAGACGATACACCACCCATAGCTGCGTGGGTATCACCCAACGCACCCCCACCAGATCTGTCGACGCCCTGATCATTATGATCCTTCTCTTTTCCCACTGTGCATTTATTAGGACAGCTCTCATCATCCTTACCCGATGCAGAAATATCACCAGCAGCAGAGGCGATCTTCGAAACTGGGCACGAGGTCTCAGAGTGCCCAAAACAGCCACAACGATCACAGTTCCATGGAAGCCATTCAAAGATGACTCTCAGCTTGCATTCTGTTCCCTTTTCATTCCGCAGCAGTATATGTTTCCTCTTCTCCTGAGCAACATTGATTTCCACGAGCAAACGAGCAAAAGAGAGGACTTCCTGATTTGCCGTGTATTCATCAATACACAGAGGTAACCCAATCCCGCTTCCAATCAAACTTAGCATCGAGTTTGAACAGAAAATCGGCGGTAGATCTGGGATCCTAACCCAAATTGGAACTGTTTTAAAGAAGCTTCAATCCATCGATTCCCCCGGAACCCACTGTTTCAACAGAAGAGGAGACAAGCCAATGGACCAAGGGTCATGCTCAATCACCCATTTCAGATCCTCAACACTGTCAAATTTAAACAATAAGATCCCAGTGTGTTTTATAATAAGCTTAGGGGTTCTAACCTTCCACGAGCGCTTGATGAAATCATAAACAACTCGATGCAGGATAGCTGGCCCCATTACTGCTCCCACAATGGTAGCAGACCACGCGATACTGGACTCAGCAACATCCAAGCTTGTGTATTTTATGCAGTCGCCATTGATGTTCGGAACATGTTATAGTCGTTCTGCAACAGCGTCACGCCTAGATCCCCTAGCCACCTGAGCGAAGGAGCGAGGACCACACCCAGAACCACCGGCCTGAGATGGCTGCTTCCACCATCCAAAGCTGGCAGCTTTCTTCACTTCGTCACCAGGTGAAACATTCAGAGGCGAGAGGGAGGATGTAACATTCATGGTCGGCTGAGTCTCACCCGATAAAACTCTCGGGATCTCAATTTGAGAGGGGGTAGAGGAGGGAGGAAGAGCCCCGTTGCGAACCCCCCGGAACCCTAGGCCGGATTCACAGCCGCTTACTTTCCCCAATGTCGCACCCCCTTTTGTAGTTCTCAGAGAACCGGATCTAGACGACGCTGCACCATGGTCAGATCCGAGATCCCCTACCTCCAAGCCACCACCTTCCAGAACTGAAACCTTCGAATTTTGCCCTCCCGCTTGGAACAAGGCCGCGCGGAGTTCTTTCTCTAATAGCGCCTTCTTCTCAAAATCCAAGCCTTCGGGGGGACCCTTAGACTTTCCTTTCTTCTTGGCCATGACCGGGGAGCGGAGAGGAGGCCAGAGACCAGCTCCACAACCGCCAGGAAGCCCGGACGCCGTACAACGAAATCGCCCTAATCGCCCCCCAAAGAGAGAGAGTAAATTATATATTTTGGTTAAATAGTTTTGAACCAAATATGCCAAAATTATTTTAATGTCAGCTGTCGGGACTTCTAAACTGTTTAAATAGACTTAATGTTTTGAGAACAACTTTTGGACAGTGATATTTTAACGAAAATTGTTTAATGGACTGACCTGACTTGGACCCTAGGACTTATTTGACCAAACTATTTGGACTATGGATTGGACTTTAATTGTATGACTTGACTTGGATATGGCTTGATTGAGATTTGGTTGGTAATTCGGAAAGTTGGAATGTTGGCAAGACTGAACTGAGATGAGATGTTGGAATGAGATAATGATGTTAATGATGAGATTATGTCAAATTGTGAAAATGAGATGCTTTAATTTACCTGATTTTAGTTAAGCTTTTGTATGTGTTTATTTAAGGTTAAAATTAATTTAGACTTAGACTTATATATGTTATTCATCATCTTCTAGGTGATCTATGACTTGTGTCATATAGTATGTAGGTGTTGCATTCGCATGCCATGTAGTATTGACGGGAGGAAATCGTTGTGTCTATTATCAAAAGTAAAACTCAAACCTACAAACTAGTATAGCAAGTAAGTAAGAGGTCGATCCCCCAGAGAATCAAGTATTTTCGAGTAATGTGTATTTACCAATTAGTGAAAATGGGGGTTTTGGTTGATTGAAATAGAAAGAAAACAAAATAAACTAAAAACAAAGTTGATGCAAAACAATTTAGAGAAGATCGCTCTACCTACAACTATCTACTTTATTTGGTCCAAGTTGATATTGTAACTTCCTCTTGTCCTTTTAGTCTTCCTATCGATGTCCTTGTCCCGACCTAATATAATTTTTAGTCCAACCAGTCCTAGAGACCCTTATCTCATGAACAGTCCCTTAGAGAAGGATTTAACCCAATCGATAGCTTTAAGTCCAGATATTAACAAAGGTATTTACAGTCTCTAAAAATGAATTTAACAACACATCCAACGAGCCCTAAAGGGATAAGTTTGCCACTTGGGTTAAGGTTCACAACCAGGAATCTACAAAACCCTAGCAACTGAATTGATTCTACCTAGTTGATTAGGCAAGATAGAATAAAACAATCAACAATCAAGCACAAAGAAGCCGAAACATTCAATATAGGAAATAAGGAACAAGATTCAGAAACTCACAACTCAATCCAAACAAAGCTTCAAATTGCAAGTAGTACGGAGAGAGTTTAGTCACCCATGGTGAACATCGCTCTCAATCTCAAACCATATTGTCTCGAATCCTAACCTAATGAATGAATGAAAACCTAGGCCTAAGCCCTCTCTAATTTCGTGCCACCGTCGGCCTCCCCAAAAGATAGATAAATATAGGGTTTTGTTGTAGGAGGAAATCGAGTTCAAAATATAATAATATAAATCAAACCGGATTATGCCCACGCAAATGATTACAAGACTTCCTCCCGATGTAGCAATAGGAAGTCAGGATCGATCCTCGAGGAAGCTGGTCAGCGAATCTCAGGTAGCAGAAGAATCTCACGGGCAGAAGTCGACTCCAGGAGTACTCGACCTCGACCAAAGGTGGTCGACAGGGGCCGAGCACAGTCGAATTCGAGCAAGCAAGTCACTGTTGGTGGTCAGTGTCGAGGAATCTACTCGACGTCGAGGAAAGTTGGTCGATGTCGAGGAAATCTGGTCGATCTCGAGTACCTGCAGAGACAAAAATGAGAGCGATCTTGCTTGATTGAGGAATCAGTGGTCGACGTCAACTAGAAGTAGTCGATGTCAAGGAGAAAACAATACGTAAATAAATTGCAAATTTCGATTTAAATAATGTAAAAAAGAAAACTTCTAAAATCGGGGTTTGCAACAACGATAACCAAACATGCATAAGGCAAAATAAAGAGAAATAATCATGCAATCACATCAAATGATCAAGCTTTCGCCTTTTCCAACAATTGGACAACTCTCTCAAGAAATCCTAATTGTATCTACCAATTTTATGTTTATAATCGAAGTGGTTAACCTGAATCTCTATTAAATAGGTAATAAACATATAAAAGGCAGGTTAGGCAGTGGATAATCAAAACACAATAAAGGTCGAATCTTTACCTCAAGCATGCATGGCTATTGTCGGGCTCATCCCGACCCTAGAAGTTGGTGGACTACTCACTCTTCATCATAGCAAAAGACATCAATAATAAAAGGGAAATAACTACTTGCATTAAAATAAACCAAAGCTTACAACCGATCGAAGCCAAATTGCTCTCGCTCTCAAACTCCTCTCGGCCTCCACTCTCTCTCTCTCTCTCTCTCTCTCTCTCTCTCTCTCTCTCTCTCTCTCTACTTGTGTTCTTTCTAGCTTGGAATGATTAAAAACTAGCCCCAATGGCTTTATTTATAGGTTTTAATCCTTGCTAGTCAAGGTAAGTAAAATTCTATCTAACCCTAAAGATATAAATTTAGATAAAAGAAATATTAATCTAAAAGGAAACAACTAAATCTTCATGTAGTGGATAAATCATTCCGTCCATAGATAGATCTTGATAGAATTGGATGGATCCGGCCTTGCTTCGTGCCCAAGTAATTCCCACATCCTCGGATTGGCCCAATGAACTCGCGGCCCAAAAATAATCTGGTCGACGTCGACCAAGTTTGGTCGACATCGAGTAAAGTTGTCGATCTCGACTTCTCTTCACAGTTCCTTGACCAGCTTTCTCTCCCCGAGCTCAGGTAGGGTTTCTGGTCTGGTCTATGTCGAGGAGATTTGGTCGACGTCGAGTAGATGTGTCAGCTTTCAACATTATGCTCTGTTCTTGAAACACACTTTCCTGAGTCCTCGTTCGTCGGATTGACGCATATGTGTATGCGTTGAAAAGCTCTTTTCGAGGGATACAACTATCATGAAGACATCAAAGCTTGATTTAGAATGATGGATGTCGAAATATGGCCTTTTCTCCAGCTGCACCATCCTTAGCTTCTTCATGAGTGTCCTTTAAGCTCCAAAGTGCGTCCGATTTCTGCGAAATTAAACAGAAACTAGTGTAGACTCCATAATTTGGCAAATATGTATAAACTACATAGAATCTGTACTAGTCTAACCCAAATGCATGAAATGTATACAGAAATCGATATAACTATAAGAGTCAATGTAAAATATGGCACAAAACATGGACATCAAATCACCCTATACTTAAGCTTGCTTGTCCCCAAGCAATAACTTGGATGGTCATTCAGGGGAAGAAACAAACTCTCAACATCATAGATTCATTCTTATATGTCCCTGCAATCAATTACCATCATCGACAAGATACTAATGCCACAAATCCATACATGTGCAATAAAAGCAACATCTATTCACAAAAGAAGGGTTATGCAAAAACAATTCATGTGATAAAGCATTAATAATCAAGAGGACTTTAATTAAGCTCAATAAGAAGTAGATTGGTAAAAGGCTAAAGGTGGGAAATTTTTGGCAAGGTGGTGCTAATAATCCGGGGAAATGGAGTATTTCCAAACTGAATTTCCACATTCCCACTTCCTTTGATATTTTTCACCTTCCGCTCAGTGCTTTTTTTTTTCAATATTATGCTTTTACCTCTCTAACCTCAGCACTGCCTTCTCGCGAGTCGCAAACATGGGTGTCATGAATGGCCCCGAATACTTAGTGCTTTGGACTCCTCACCTGTGTGTCCCATCTCGCCAAACTATTATCTCAGCGAGCAGGGTCGATCTACCTTTATCTCCTGAGGTGATCGGATTTTCTTTCACTCATTAAATTTTCAATATCTTTTCAATTTTCCGCCAAACTCCAATAATGATAATAACAACACAATAACCATATAGTAATCTCCATAATGTAACATCATTCTCAACATAATCCCCGGATAGGAAATAAGGTAAAGAATGGGCAATATTTAGAATATGTGGAGCAAAATATGAAATAAGGCATAATATGGCTTTTGTGATGCATAAGCATAGGTATGGCTAGGGAATATAAACATATGAACATTATATGAAAAATTTAAAGTCCTCCATCCTCTTACCATGCAACATGCCAAAAGCAATTTCAAATTTTCCCTCATTTCATGGTTTTC
The DNA here is from genome assembly GCA_963922045.1 of Persicaria maculosa. Taxonomy (NCBI): domain Eukaryota; kingdom Viridiplantae; phylum Streptophyta; class Magnoliopsida; order Caryophyllales; family Polygonaceae; genus Persicaria; species Persicaria maculosa. The sequence continues at coordinate 42,704,890 of OY998262.1, read as the reverse complement.
ATAAAAATATGTACTTCATTGTGACTTCCCTTTACTAGACAATTTCATGCTATATCTCTAATGAATCTAAATTTGCATCGTCGAGTTCAATTACAGCTTCCATGACTCTTTTCTTTGAACAATTTACAAGCTTTGGGAGATGTCTCATAAAACTTTGAGTTTAGCAATTAAGCACAAAAATTAAAACTTCACCCAAAATTCACCATGTAAAACCAAAAACAAGAATAAAATATATAATAATGATAATGAGCTTTTCCCCCACCCCATACTTAGAATATAGAGTGTCCCCACTGTATAAAATAATACTCCCTCCGTTTCAAAATACATTGTCGTTTACTTTTCGACACGCTTTTTAAGGAGCGAAAAACTATGTGAAATATTATTTTTTTTAATTAAATTGTTTATATAATTAGATACTTATTAGTAATAAGTATCAAATAGTATAAAAATTTAATTAAAAAAATATTATTTTATAGAGTTTTTCGCTCCTTAAAAACGTGCCAAAAAGCAAAAGACCATCTATTTTGAAATGGAGGGAGTATAAAACAAGGATAAAGGAAGGAGCTCACCGAATAATGCGTCGAATAGTCAAAACAGGGCCATCGAGTGGACTGAGGTGGTTGACGTCGAGTAGATGTACTCGACGTCGAGGACAGTTGCAGCATTGAGTGGAAGGTGGAAGTCGAGGAAGCCTCCTGGGTGGTCGACGTCGAGTGGCCTACTCGACGTCGAGTAGATTGGTCTGCTCGATCTTCCTCGTAGTCGATCTCGACTTGGCCTTCGTCGATTTCGATTGTTCTGTCAGGGACTTCACCTTCCCCTCTTCGCGATCCTTTATGCTTTTTGACCTGAAAATTGCTAGTTGTTGCACAAGGACAAGACTTTCCACATGAAGCATTTAAAATCAAAACCAAAACCAAAACCAAAAGTTTCAAAGTCCTAAAAGAAAGTTTAAAAGTTTTATGTACATGCTCTAGATTTTAGAGTCGCGAGGCCAACTTCTCTGTTTGTGCTCAGGAACCCTCAATGTGGGGCCCTCTTGTGCTTGGCCCTTCTCCTGGATTATCTAGGTCCTGATTGTAGTATGCAAGCTCCGCTGATAGGTGGTTGTTTGCATAGAGTCCTTTGCCTTCCTTCTTCTTTTTTCCAGTCCTAATCCTGCACAGGTTAGCTCTCCACGGGGCCTTGTCTCCTCTGAAATTCTTATTAAATTTATTAATGGACAGATGAGAAGTTGAAATCATACCTGAACTTACCTTTTCGTGCCCAAAACAGAAATCTTTGGGATAAGGGTTGGTCAACATCGAGTAAAGGTGGTCGACGTCGAGTATAGGAACACCATACTTAGGCTTTTGGCAAGTCTGGTGCTCAACAGGAGAAGTCGTCATCGAGTGGGCTTGGTCGACGTCGAGGAGAAGTTGTCGACATCGAGTGACTTTTTGGCGCTTTCCTCCATTGTTGTACGCTCACCCCCATGGTTGCTTATGCTCTTTACCTCCAGCCATGGAATTTCCTCCTTTGTAGGGACAAAAGAGAAATCTAAGACCTCGTCGCCTATTGTAAAGGTGAGCAATCGCTTTCTGACGCTGATTTTGGCATCTGTAGTAGCTAGAAATGGTCTACCAAGAATAATAGAGCAAGTAGGATCTTCCGCACAGTCTATAATAAGGAAATCAGCGGGAATATAGAACTTACCAACCTGGACAGGGACATTATCATCCATACCTGTAGGGATGACCACCGTATTGTTTGCCATGTATAGCTTGGCATCCACATGCTCTATTGCTCCTATCTTCACCTTTGACCAAATTGATAAGGGCATGATGCTCACGCTTGCTCCTAAATCACACAGTGCCTCATATATATATATATATATATATATATATATATATATATATATATATATATATATATATATATATTGTCCAAATCCCACAGTAATAGAAAACTTACCAGGGTCAGGTCTCTTCTCAGGGAAATCCATCCTTTTGTAGTCGCCGGCGATTTCTGAGATTGATCACTTGTTGCTAAGGATCTCCTTGAGGAACTTAACATATGCAGGCACTCCTGTATAAAAAGCAGAGGCTCAAGAGAAAAGTGTGTATTTGTTTATTAATCAAGGATCGAAATATATAAAGGAAAGAAAGAGAAGATAGTCTTTCCTCCCTAGAATATCTCAACTAGAATACAAATATTCAAATTAATAATTATTCTAATCTGTAACTTGCTTATCCTTAATATTCCCACTCAAGCTAGACAAACTCATAGTTAGTCGAAGCTTGCTGAGGAGGTCTTGAAACCTTGGACGCAACAATGGTTTGGTTAACATATCAGCAAGTTGATCATCGGTTGAGACGTGGCTGACACGAAGAGTTCCGTTTCGTACTTGCTCCCTCACAAAATGATATGCAAGAGCAATATATGCTTCATTCTTGAATGAAAAACTGGATTGGAACTCAAACTAGTAGCTCCAAGGTTGTCACAATAAATAGCTGGCTGCTGAATTAACTGAACATTCAACTCAGTCAACAAATGAAGAACCCAAAGAACTTCTGAAGTTGTGTCTGCGAGAGCTTTGTACTCCGCTTCTTTGGATGAGCGAGCCATTGATCGTTGCTTGCGAGAGCTCCAGGAGACCGGGGTACAACCAAAGTAGAGAATATAACCAGTTGTGGAGACAAAATCATCTTTATCTCTTGCCCAATTTGCATCCGAATAGGCATGGAGCACAAGCGAGGATTGCTTATAAATGTTGACACCAAGATGAGTAGTGCCTGACAGATACCGCAGGAGCCGTTTCAGGGCAATCCAGTGATCCGAAGTCGGAGCTTGCATGTACTGGGACAATTTGTTAACCGTGAAAGCAATATCTGGTCCAGTTAGGCCCAAGTATTGAAGACTTCCCACAAGCATACGATAATCTGTTGGGGAAGGTAACCAAGCACCTCCATCTTTGAGCAGTGGCATTGTAGACATAGGTGTGGTGACTGATTTCGTTGCATCCATTCCAGCCTTATGAAAGAGATCCAATACATGCTTTGCTTTCTTTGAGAGAGGAAGATTCCAGTGGGAGAAGGAATCACCTCGACGCCAAGAAAATATGATAAATCACCTAGATCCTTCAACGAGAACTTGGAGGCCAAGGCTGTAACCAATTTAGTAATTGCAGAAGAAACATTACCGGTAATTATGATATCATCAACGTAAACCAGCAGGTAGAGGATGTGATCATTTCGTCGATAGATGAACAAGGAGGCATCTACAATAGAATTGATAAAACCGACTTGAAGGAGGAACGTCCGAAGCTCATTGTACCAAGCCCTTGGGGCTTGCTTGAGTCCATAGATGGCTTTTCGCAGTTTACAAAGATGAGTAGGATACCGACTATCAACGAACCCCAGTGGTTGTGTCATATACACATCCTCATACAAAGTCCCTTGCAAGAACGCATTGTTTATATCCAGCTGCTGAAGACGCCATCCATTGGAGACAACCAAGGTGAGAACAATGCGTATCGTTACCGGTTTTACAACCGGGCTGAAGGTCTCCTTATAATCCAGTCCCAATCGTTGATGAAAGCCCTTAGCGACGAGCCGAGCCTTCAACCTGTCAACCTCACCGTTACGCCGATACTTGATTTGGAACACTCACTTGCAGCCCACTTGGTTGTATGCAGGAGATGAAGGGACAAGTTCCCAGGTATTGTTTGAGCAAAGAGCATCGTATTCTGCCTTCATCACAAACCTCCATTCCGGGCTTTTGAGGGCTTGGGTGATTGTTTGGGGTTCAAGCAGGGGTGGGATGGATGTATGTACATGGAGGTTGAGTTTGTTGATGGGTTTGAGTTAATTGTTTTAGGAGCGAGTAATTGCTCCGGGACGAGGTTGAGGTGTTGGAGGGATGGATGTCGACGTTTGGGAGCGGGTAACTACTCCGGGACGTGGTTGAGGTTTTGGAGGGATGAGGGGTGGGTCCCGTTGACGTGGATGAGGGGTGGGTATGATCTGAGGAAGAATGGGATTTGGAGGGGCCAATGGGATTTGCTGGGTGGGTAGGATTTGATTTTGATTCACTTGCTGATTTTGTGGAATTTGAGGGGTATTTTGAATATCCACCGTGGGTTGGGAATTTAATATAGGTATAGAAAGTGTACTCCATTTAGAAAGAGTGGTAGGAGTAGAATTTGGGGTAGTGGGTATGGTTTTGTACGGGAATTCATGCTCTACAAACCTTACATGGCGAGATGTATAAATCCGTCGAGTGATCGGATCCATACATTGATAGGCACTTTGAGTTGCAGAGTAGCCAATAAAGACACAAGCAATGGACCTCGGTTGAAGTTTGTGGACATTGTAAGGTCGTAACCATGGGAAGCACATGCAACCAAAACTTTTAAATTTATTGTAATCTGGCATGACATTTAACAATCTAAAAAAGGGAGAGTGATTTTGTAAGACTGGTGTAGGAAGTCTATTGATTAGATATGTTGCTGTAATCAAGGCATGAGGCCAATGATCCAGCGGCATACCCGAATGGGTTAGAAGGGAGAGGCCAGTTTCAACAACATGTCGATGTTTGCGTTCCGACATGCCATTGTGTTCTGGTGTGTGTGGCGGAGAGGTATAGTGAGTGATGCCATTATTCCCCAAGAATGAACGAAGGGCAAGAAACTCTCCACCATTATCTGTATAAATAATTTTGATTTTGATTTTGAAATAATTCTCAACCAAAGCTCTATATTTAATGAACGTTTCCTTTGTGTCAGATTTATTTTTGAGAGGATAAATCCAGCTATAGCGAGTGTGATGATCAACAAAGATAGCATAATATCGAAAACCATCATAGGAAGTAACGGGAGAACTCCAAATATTAGAGTACACAACTTCTAAAGGATGACTTGACACAATGGTAGATTCATAAAACGGAAGCTTATGGCTTTTATTGATATTGCACGAAGTACAATCTGCTTGTTTAAATGGAGATGAACATAAATTGAAGTTTCGAACTAAGAATTGAAAGACAGCAGTAGATGGGTGACCCAAGCGGTGGTGAAGAGAAGCAGAGCCATGTTTTTCACTAGAATTGACCGTTGGAGAAGCCTTCGGCCATATGTAGAGCCCATTGACACCCGGACCTTTAATTAGGATTTTCTTGGACCTGATGTCCTGTACAATAAAGAAATCAGATAAGAAAACGACAGCATAAGGACTATCTTTTGTGAGTTTAGAAACAGAAAGAATGTTTTTGGACATAGACGGAACACAGAGGACATTATCAAGAGAGAAAACTTGAGAGTTAGATGGTAAAGACATTTTGCCAGAATGAGAAATGGTTAAACCTGTGCCATCGCCCACATACAACTCATCGGGTCCAGTGTATGGATAATGAATCGCCAAATTTTTAAGATCGTTAGTGACGTGATGCGAAGCACCGCTACCGACTAACCAGTTCTGATTGAACGAGTTGGCTGCTACATTGGCTTGGGGAGGTGCCGAAGGAAAGCGAGCAGAAGATGGTAAGGCTATGGCTGGGTGAAGCTGTCGAAAAGTTGGGCATTGGGTAAGGACATGGCCTATTTCTTTACACCATTAACAACGTCCTTTGAAGGGTTTGCTACCGGCTTGGGGTGTAGAGGTATAAGGCTTTTGAGTGTGTGGCCAGGGTTGACGGGATTGATTTGGTGGAGGGCTATTGGAGGTTTGCCATGTTGGCTGAGCAAGATGATGCTTACCTTTGCCCTTTCCTGGTTTGGTTTGCACGTTGAAGGCTGTAGCAGGGGCCGAATTCACCTTGGCTTCACGGTTGAGGCTGAGCTCATGGTTGATTAACCTCTCATGTAATTCTTCAAAAGAGATTGCCGTATCCCTGGCGTTAATGGCATGGATAACTAGTTTGTATGGATCATCGAGACCTCTAAGAACATAGTCTGTGAGATCCTCATTGGCGACCGGAGCCTTGAGAGATGCAAGAAGATCGGCTGCAGTTTTCACCTTCTGCATATACTCAGTGATGCTGAGATTGCCCTTCGTAGCGGAGCGAAGTCGCTCCTTGATTTGCTTTATGTGACCACGAGAACTATTGCCATAGGTTTTATGGAGACTATCCCAGACGTCCTTTGTAGATGTGGCTGTGGTAACCAGGCATGCCACGGACGGAGAGAGAGTTCCAAGGATCGCTCCATAGAGAATTCGATCCTGACGTTTGTATGTTAGGTAGGCAGGGTTGGGATTTGTGGTGTTGTTGGTTGTGACGGTTGCCACAGGGGCGGCATGAGACCCGTCAAGGAACTTGAAAAGATCGAAACCTTCAAGCATTGCTTGTATTTGGACCTTCCATGGCAGAAAGTTGGTAGGTTCGAGTTTGATGATATTTGATAAAATCAAAACTGTGAAGGGATGATTTGGTTCATGAGGGTTGGGAATTTGGGTTGCATAGTCAGTGGCCATGGAGGATGATTGAGCTTTGTTGGAGACGGATCGTTCGGCTCTGATACCATATAAAGAGCAGAGGCTCAAGAGAAAATTGTGTATTTGTTTATTAATCAAGGATCGAAATATATAAAGGAAAGAAAGAAAAGATAGTCTTTCCTCCCTAGAATATCTCAACTAGAATACAAATATTCAAATTAATAATTATTCTAATCTGTAACTTGCTTATCCTTAATATCCTGAAGAGCTTCGGTAGAAGGAATTGAAACATTTAGTTCCTGAAGCATCTTAACAAATCGTTTAAACCTACCTGCAATGGGATCTTTCAGCGCCTTGGAAGGGAAAGGTAGCGTCTTTTTGGAAGCTAGAACAGATGTAAGAGGTGTTGCAGAGTCCTCGACATCGACATGGGTGTCCTCGACATCGACTAGAGTAGTCGACGTCGAGTGTTGTTGTCGAGCAGAAGTTTCTCCGTTGAGTTTTTGGTCGATGTCGAGTTGGTTGTTGTCGATGTCGAGTTGTTTCTGGTCGACGTCGAGTAGATTTTCAGCTTCGCCCTTCTCTGCTTCACTCTCTGGCTCGCGTAGTTGGTGCCCACTCCTCAACTTTACAGTAGCAACTTATCCGGATTGCCCCTTAGGATTGGGATCTGTGTGCCCAGGGAGCTTTTCGGCTGGTCTTGGGATCTGTTGCGCGAGTTGACCCATTTGGGTCTCTATGTTCTTCTTCAAGATGTCCATCTCCCCAAATCGTGTATTGAGGCCGTGTAGTTGAGTCTGGATGGCGCTGTTGGATTGCTGCTGTTGTGCCTGGTTCCTCCTTATCTCGTCGAGGACCATCTGTAGATCATCTTTCCGCTGGTCCCTTTCTGTATGTCCTGGAGCTCTGTATGGTGGGGGGTTCCTAGGGGCACCTTGGTTCCACTGTGGTTGATAGAACCTTTGGTCCCCCATATTGCGATTGGGACCCCCTGCGTAAGCTACCTCCTCGTGAGTTTCTGCTAGCATGACTTGCTCCGTATGTGGGCACTCAGTAGTGGTGTGTCGCTGTGAACCACATTCAATGCAAGGTTGGTTAACAGAAAGATATTTGAATTGTTTAAGAAGCTTACGATTTTGATCTTTGCAAAACTGCTCCTTGACATCAGGATCAATCTCCCTAGGGGACTCATAGAGGGGCATGGATGGGGCTGGCCTTGCATAAGTGTTTTCATCGTAATTCGCAGGAGCCCCATAGGTGTTGTCGAAGTTGGTGAGCCTTTCGATAGTAGCCCATGCCTCTACTAGTGTTTGCGTGAGGTACTCGTATTGTGTGAATTGATTGATCCTTTCCTTGGCGGCCAGATCAAGAGAATTGTAGAAAATCTCCTGAATGACATAGGGTGGATGCCCATGAGTAGGGCATGATCGCATCAGATCCTTGTATCGATCCCATGCTCGTGCGAGTGGTTCCCCATGCTTTTGTTTGAAAGCTGTAATCTTTTGTTTGAGGAGTGTTGTCTTGGCGGGAGGAAAGAATTTGTTGAGGAACGCATTCCTAACCTCTGCCCATGTTGTGAGGGATCGCGCAGGAAGACCTTCAAGCCACTTTAGTGCTGGACCTGCAAGAGACCAACAAAAAGCTTTCATTCTTACATATTCAAGAGTAACACCTTCAGCAAGAGTCTAACACATGTCAACAAAAGTAGTAATATGAGCGAGAGGGCATTCGTTAAATCTCCCTTCAAAAGCATTATTTTTATGTTCAGTAAGGAAGAGAGTGTGAATTTCAAAATTATTAGGAGGGACTAGAATAGCCGATTCAGGCACGACAAGAGTCGGGTGCATGTAGTCCTTCGCAGTGGTGGGATATAGGGAAAGCTTAGCCTCCGCCTGCCTCCTCAGTTCTGCTTCCTACTCAGTGCGTGCTCTCTCAGCGGTGAGAGCAGCATTGTTGGCTGCTAGTTCCCTCTAAAGCCTCTCGATCATCTCAGCTTGTGTTTCTGCGGTCGCCATGATCTTTTCAATCTAGAGTGGATGTGTATAAGGCGTTCCGGATCGTCTAAGGCGTCAAACTCAGGTGGTTGACCATAACGGCGCATACACCTGCAAAGTAACTCAAAAGAAACGTGAGATCTAACGACCTAAGGCGTGAATGATTGCTTCCCCGGCAACGACGCCAATTTGTTGAAAGAGGGAATCGAGTTCAAAATATAATAATATAATTCAAACCGGATTATGCCCACGCAAATTATTACAAGACTTCCTCCCGATGTAGCAACAGGAAGTCAGGATCGATCCTCGAGGAAGATGGTCAGCGGATCTCAGGTAGCGGAAGAATCTCACGGGCAGAAGTCGACTCCAGGAGTACTTGACCTCGACCAAAGGTGGTCAACAGGGGCCGGACACAGTCGAATTCGATCAAGCAAGTCACTGGTGGTGGTCGATGTCGAGGAACCTACTCGAAGTCGAGGAAAGTTGGTCGATGTCGAGGAAATCTGGTCGATCTCGAGTACATGCAGAGACAAAAACGAGAGCGATCTTGCTTGATCGAGGAATCAGTGGTCGACATCGACTAGAAGTAGTCGATGTCGAGGAGAAAACAGTACGTAAATAAATTGCAAATTTTGATTTAAATAATATAAAAAGAAAACTTCCAAGATCGGGGTTTGCAACAACGATAACCAAACATGCATAAGACAAGATAAAGAGCAATAATCATGCAATCACATCAAAGGATCAAGCTTTCGCCTTTTCCAACAATTGGACAGCTCTCTCAAGAAACCCTAATTGTATCTACCAATTTTATGTTTATAATCCAAGTGGTTACCCTGAATCTCTATTAAATAGGTAATAAACATATAAAAGGCAGTGGGTGATCAAAACACAATAAAGGTCGAATCTTTACCTCAAGCATGCATGGCTATCGTCGGGCTCACCCCGACCCTAGAAGTTGGTGGACTACTCGCTCTTCATCATAGCAAAAGACATCAATAATAAAAGGGAAATAACTACTTGCATTAAAATAAACCAAAGCTTACAACTGATCGAAGCCAAATTGCTCTCGCTCTCAAACTCCTCTCGGTCTCCACTCTCTCTCTCTCTCTCTCTCTCTCTCTCTCTCTCTACTTGTGTTCTTTCTAGCTTGGAATGATTAAAAACTAGCCCCAATGGCTTTATTTATAGGTCTTAATCCTTGCTAGTCAAGGTAAGTAAAATTCTATCTAACCCTAAAGATATAAATTTAGATAAAAGAAATATTAATCTAAAAGGAAACAACTAAATCTTCATGTAGTGGATAAATCCTTCCTTCCATAGATAGATCTTGATAGAATTGGATGGATCCGGCCTTGCTTCGTGCCCAAGTAATTCCCACATCCTCGGATTGGACCAATGAACTCGTGGCCCAAAAATAATCTGGTCGACGTCGACCAAGTTTGGTCGACATCGAGTAAAGTTGTCAGCTTTCAGCATTCTGCTCTGTTCTTGAAACGCACTTTCTCGAGTCCTCGTTCGTCGCATTGATGCATATGAGTATGCGTTGGAAAGCTATTTTCGAGGGCTACAACTCTCATGAAGACTTCAAAGCTTGATTCAGAATGATGGATGTCCAAATATGTCCTTTTCTCCAGCTGCACCATGCTTAGCTTCTTCATGAGTTTCCTTTAAGCTCAAAGTGCGTCCGATTTCTGCGAAATTAAACAGAAACTAGTGTAGACTCCATAATTTGGCAAATAAGTGTAAACTACATAGAATCTGTACTAGTCTAACCCAAATGCATGAAATGTATACAGAAATCGATATAAGAGTCAATGTAAAACATGATATAAAACATGGACATCAGGTTTGGATGGAATAAACTGTCGCTGAATAAACGTGTCGCTTTGGGCAGCTGCAGCGGCTGCTGCCTCTAATGCGGCGGTCGTTTCATCTTTCATTTGCGAAAAATCCTAATCGAATTAGCTCTTATCGTGAACATGAAAGTTTTAGCTCTCTGAAAGAGATTTCGAACGCATGGTAATAATAGTCAACAGGACAACCGAGGCCTCCAGAAAGTGCAAAACAAGTTCAGCATGTCCGGCGACGACTTCTGCAGACTTGTTCTTCGTTTAGGCTCGCTTCTTCTTCTCAAGACCTCATTAGATCTTCATTTAAGCTTCTTTCATCAACTTAACTTTCTCATCCAATGCGTTATCAACCCATGTCTCATCCTTATATCCACATTTACCTGAAATAATCAATAAAAGTGTGTAGATTCCGACTCCACCAACATAGCTAGAGAGCAAATATGCATATTATACTTAAACCATGGATGATATGCATCTTAACTGAGCTAAATGTAACCTATTCTGTCCATATAAAGGTGTGATATCAAACTCCGCTACACTTAAGCTTCGCTAGTTCTTGAGCGAACAATATAAAAACAACCTATACCTACGCTTTTTTTCTTCATGCATTAGCCCAAATCGAAAGCTACATTAATTTTAAATTGAACACAAGATCAAGTGAATAAACATCATAGCATGTATTTAGCGATCAAGTCTCATGACCATCATGTCTTAATGCAACAACTTTTATCATTTGCATTAAGAAGGCTTTTGCCTGAAGGCCTACGAAAAACATTGTGGCATTTATCGGCATTTTTCAATGAGTTGTGTCAAAGAGTATTAGGTACAAAATGGTTGGAAGAATTGGAAGAAGGCTTATGCTTATTGGAGAAATACTTCCCTCCATCTTTCTTTGATATCATGATCCACCTTTGTATTCATATTGGAAGAGAAACAAAGTTGCGTGGTCGTGTCCAGTTTAGGTGGATGTACCCTTTTGAGAGGTAACCTATTGATTTTTTCAAGCTCTTAGATAATTATTCCTCATTAGAAGATATATTCCTAATTGGTTAACTTTTTTTTAAAAAAAAATCTTTAATTTGTCAGATATATGAAAGTGCTCAAGGAATATGTTAAAAATCGGGCAAAACCAGAAGGCTCTATTGCTGAAAATTATTTAGTTAACGAGTGCTTGAGGTTTTGCGATCACTACATGAAACAAGTAGATGCCATTAGTTCTAAAAGGAAACATAATGAAGGAGTTGTAGATGACACAATTTGATGTCCATGTTTTACACCATGTTTTTATACTCATTTTAGCTCCTTGTTCTATCATTTTATATATTCTGGGTTGGGAATATGATGACTTTGTGTAGTTTAAGATTATTTGCAAGAAATAGAGGTCTACACAAGTTTCTGTTTAATATTGCAGAATTTTAAGCGAATTCGGAGCCAAACCAAGAAGCACTGGAAATGCACTTGATGCCTACTGAAAGACTCAACATCGAATAAAGAGCACCTGACATCAAGCAAAGCTGAGCATAACACGAAGAGCCGAAGGTGGGTCGATATCGACCCAACTCAGTCGATATCGACCAAGGACCAGTCGAAATCAGCCCAGTAACTTGACATGACACACACAGACTCGGAGACAGAAGACATGATGAGTCGATATCGACTGAAGTGTCACTCGAAATCTACCAATAGAACCGACAATCGACTAGAAGCAACTCGGAGCTGACAAAGTTGACTCGATATCAACCCATGTTAGTCGATATCGAGTGGGTCTCCAAATCGAGCCGACGCTGATTCCGAGTCCAAATCTGATTCCAAGTCCACAATCTAATTCCGAGTCCAGATTCCGAGTAGAAGATTCCTAGCAAGTGAAGATAGAGATATTTTATCCATTTATCTATTTTCTATCCCAAGGGTTGAACTACTAATGACCCTATAGGATTTATTTACTTTACTTAGTTGGATTTATTTTCCTTTTATCTAAGAATTATACCTTTTAGCTAGATAGAGATAGAAATTCCCTTCCTTGGGTATCAAGGAGTTGAGACTATAAAGAAAGCCCTAGGGCTAGTAGTTAGTCATTCAATTTTCAGAGCAAACACTTCTCATACAACTTTAGGTTTTCAAAGGTTTTAGGGTTTTGGCATTCTGCGAAAGTTGAAGTGTCAGGATTGTAAAGACTTTGAATTTAGATTTATGTAAGTTTATTTCCCATCAATTATGTCTTCTATTGCAATGAGAGAGTAGTCGTCCTACTTCTAGGGTCGGGGTGATCCCGACGATAGCCATGCCGGTGGATTGATGAGTTGCTAAAGAGAGGTACTTTATGCTGCTCTATCCTTTTGTGCTTAATCTTTAATTGGAAAATTAGGGAACTCATATTGTGAAATTTGGGTAGTAATTAGGGTTTCTACTCGGAAGTTTATAAATTCTAATTATGAAAAGTAATAGACACAATTAGGGTTATTGATCGAAAGGTTTATATTTCTATTTGCCGGATTTGGTGAAAGCATTTTCCTTTGTCGACAAGGTTTCTATCTTTTGCGGTTTTATTGATTCTCTTGCATGGACATCGTTGTGGTAAGCCCCGGTTTTGGAAGTTTTATTTCATATATTACTTATAATTGTTATTCAACCCTAGTTTATTTCTGTTCATCCTTCTTTTCCATCCTTCAATCTCCGACCTCTTTTGTCGACAAAATAGGATCTGCACAAGCACTCGAAATCGACTTCTTAGAGTCAAAATCGAGTCACTAGAAATCGATTGGCGGTATTCTGAGCCAGTCGATATTGGGCACTGATCTGGTCGAAATTGAGTCAATCAAATCGAAATCAACTTCTGTTGTTTTTCTCTATGTAGGTTACAGGTGGAAATCGACCGGACCACTCGGAATCGACAACATCCAGTCGATATCGAGTCCCCCTTGGTCGATATCGACTTGTCCTCTGCAGCAACCTAGAAATCAACTGACAAGGTCGATATCAACTCCTCTAGGTTGATATCCAGTGTGTATCTGAGTCGGAAATCGCCTAATCAGTCCCTTGAAAGCCCTAATTTTGACTCCAGAAGACCACTCGATATCGACCAGAGGGAGTCGATATCAACTAATACAGTCGATTCCTAGTCAGATCCTGCACACAGAAAAACAAGCAGAATCGATTTCGAGTACAAAGCACTCGATTTTGACCTTAGGCCACTCGATATCGACCAGGCTTGGTCAATTTCGATTGTAAGTGTCGAAACTGTAAAACTCAGAAAAATAGTAAATAATGTCGGAAAAGAACGTCCGAAGAATATAGGATGGATAAGAAGATGTATGAGCAGAAATAACACAGATTTGAGTTTATATAAATCAATCAACTAAAAACTTCCAAGATCGGGGATTCAACGCCACAGCAATAACCATGTAAGAATTATGCCAAGTTATAAAAGATTATGCCTTTTCATCAAATAACTTTCGTCATTAACAATTAAGAATATAGAGGCTTTCGTATCAACCCTAATTGTTACTACCTTTTTTAAAGATTAATCGAAATTCATATTAAGATCATTTTCGCTTCAATAATACAAATAAGGATCACATACTACTCTCGTAGAAGAATCATGCAAATAGGGATAGAAGATGAAATCGCATATAAAAATCATACCTTTGCTGCGCCATTGCTTTCGATGCACTTTGGTTGTCAGCATTGCAATGATAGTGCCTTAAGTTCATCCACTGTTGATGAGTTTATGACAAGAAAATTTTAATGAAAAGGCATTGGCCATGTGGGGGTTTGAGACGCTTATACTTTATGGTATAAAATATTTATTGATTTTCCCATGCAACTCCAATGCTTTGGAGGGGCATCAAAAAAATGGAAGCAAAGTTGCATTTGGTATAAACGGTTATTGGTGTTGGAGATTTGGAATGAGTTATGTTTAATTTTCATCTCATAAAAGGGAAACTAAGATCGATAAATGAATTTTTTACAACAAACATGTTATTATGGTAATTTAGAGGTTTATTATGGTAACTTAGAAGGACCTTAGAAAAGTGGATTTGTCTTAATCGTAGGTACAAACTGATTACAAGGTTATCAATATAGATCAATGGATGATTTTTTACAGGTTCTCAAATGAGGTATGGAACCAATTTCTTTGGTGTATCCTTTTTACTCCTTTTTGAGGTGACTATCATGCCTCAACCATTCCTTTTCGAGGTGACTATCCTGCTCTGTTTTGATTGAAAACTTGTGAAGCAATTTGAATGAAATATTGAACTTCCTATGTCGTTCAGAAAATCAAGAACCCCGACTACAAGGCCAAATGGAAGGCACTCTTGACTGACAACCAAGTTCGTCTTTCTGCAATCACACAACCATTATTAGAGGGTGTTTATGATTTAAGTTCTTAGTCTAATATCTGCAATTTATATGTTGTTATTTGGAGAATTAAAGGATGACCCATAGCTCAATGTTTACTCCAACTTGATGTATGTAGGCGTTGAGTTGTGGCAAGTAGAGCTCAACTTTCTTGTGATGAGCTATTTAGTTTTGAATGGTCCTTTTTGATAGACATAACGAGAGGCCTATTTTTTAAAATTAATATTTCAGGTGAAATTTGGAACTCTGTTTGACAATGTGTTGGTCTGCAATGATCCCGAGGATGTTAAGCAACTGGTTGACCAGACATGGGGCAAACAGAAAGAGGTACACGACCTTGTGCTCTTTCTAGCATAAAGAAAAAACCCCATCTTCACAACCGTTACTGCGTTTTGCCACTTTGTGTTTGCAACTACCTGGTGAAATCTGTGTGATTATTTCTGTTTTTTTTTTTAATCATTCACGGATTTGTAATGCTGCAGCTCTTGCACCCATTTATACTAATCTATTTCCATCATTTACCATATCCGTTATGGTTGTTGATCTCTAGGTCTTATTGCAGTGTAACATGTTTAACCCATTTAATTTATGATGGTATATTCTTTAAGTAATGTCGAAGAGATTTTCCTAAGGAATTAAGTGCATTACTTGGCAAAAAATTTGTTTTTTTGTCCAAGTTAATGAAGCCAACCTTAAAAACCCCAGGTTTACTTTCACTGTGAAGAAGCTAGCTTAGTTGTGATGAAACTTTGATCAACCAGTTTGAGATAACTCATCAAGAGGTCAAGGTACTAATTATATTGCGTATTATTATCTGTGTTTCTTTATTAAGGATTGGTTATATATATATATATCTTTTAAGCATGCTATGATTTAATGTTTATTTTTCCACATGATACCCCCATTTTGGAATCATCTAATATTATCACTCCATGTAAGCGAGGACGTGATGTTGTGGAGGTGCATAGCAGTGATGGTGATATTGGTGAGAGTCAGCATTCCACGAGCAAGAATGTGGTTGTTAAGATTGAGAAGGATGATCACATGGAAAGTGTTTAGCTGTCCATTATGCTTCATGTTTACGTATATTTCTATGCTAAGTAGTTTCAGAACTTCCTACGTTTAGTTTCATTTGAAACATCCGCTACAACTTTGTTGGGTTAATTTTCATTCGAACTTTGCTATTTTTCATGTTCCTTGTATTTAGGTTTGCTATGTCATGACTTTTGGATATATATATATATATATATATATATATATATATATATATATATATATATATATATATATATATATATATATATATATATATTTGTAAATTGCATAATTATTTTGAGTTGGGTAACTAGAATAAACTTAGAAGTTTTGGGCAAACCCAACACTACCATACTTGACGTTATTTTCATGTTTGTTTTACCATCCTTTCGAGTCGATTCGAAAATGAGTGTCTAAGTGACATCAACTGGTGCTGCTTCGACAATGTTGGATGTGGTGGTTTCTGCATAACTTGAGGTTCTGCATATACTTGCATATACGTACGCCTTTTATTTTGTAATGCTAAGAATGGAGGCATTTGATGTTTGATAAGTGTGTGTAAATGTATTCTCCATTGACTATGCATATGCAAGGTTCATTGCTGTTCTCTTTTGACTATATATGCACAACGAGGGCATTTTATTTTTCTAAGTAAGTTAACGCGTAGTAATTTTTTTTTAATAATTAAAATTGCTTACTCAAACCTCGGCTTAGGAGTGTTTGGTTGATGGCTATGCTCTTATTTTTATAGTCCTGTAAATGAGGAAAAGTCTATAGTGGAAACTAAGTAGATCAACTAATATAAAGATGATACACAACCCTTGAGTTATAAGTGTGCAATGTGTCTTAGACTCATTGGTCATCAATGAAGATCGGACAATTATTCAATTTGAGAGATGTAACTTCGTTTTTATTTAAATGTAATGGATAGCATGACAATATTTCAAATGAAATGAAATATATTTACGGTATGAGGGAGAACTAAAGCAGTAAATTTCAATAAAAATTCTCTCCCGTATAAGGTACGGGAAAAGTACTAAATTTACTTTAAACTCCATAATTTCATGGCAATTTTTTTTTGGGTCAAACTTAACAAAATTGTATTTTTTTCTACGAATAAAAATTCTCAATTTATCGAATAATGCATAATTTTTTTTAAAAATCACTCGTAAAATAATGAATAATTTTTTTTATATATAATTCTTTCAAATTTTCTTGTACCTATGAATTCTTTTTGTGATTTTACCGAATAATGTACAAGTTTATTGATTATGATGTTAGCATTCAAAAATCAATGTATAGATAAATAATGTCACTCTTATATACGAATAATCTCTATAATTTAACCGAATAATATATCAAGTGTACCCGAATAATGTACAAGTTTATTGATAATTATTTTAAATTCTCCTAGACTAATTACTATTAATCTCTCTAATTTAACCGAATAATCTCTCAAATGTACCCGAATAATCGTCCCTTTACATACGAATAATATTTCTAATTAAACCAGCTAACATAATTTCAGCACAAATATTACAATTATCTCACCGAAGAATGTACCATTTTGTTGGTTATTCTTTTAATCTCCCCAGAACTAATAGACTTGCACACAACCATCATCTAAGCGAATTATCTCTCTAATTTAACCGAATAATATATTAAATTTAAAAAATAATCTATGAAATTAAAAAAATAATCTATCTAATTTAACCGAATAATCTATCAAATTTATCCGCATAATTTATCAAATTTAACCGAATAATGCATAATTTTTATATATAAATGTTTCAAACTTCCTCGTACATAAGAATACTTTTTTGTAGTTACACCTAATAATGTACAATTTTATTGGTTATTATTTTATCATTCCAAAATTAATAAATCTGTAAACAATTACCCTTTTACATACGATTATTTTATATTATTAAACCGAATAATCTCTCAAATTTAATTAAATAATATTACAAATTTAATCGAATAATCATTCAATTAAATATGAATAATCTTTATAATTTCAATTGATGGGTAAATCTAAATTTTAATTCAAGAAGGAATTAATTTTTCAAAGTTTAAGATCAATGGATAATGATTCTATCTACGAATAGTGATTCTAATTCAACGAACAATGTATCTCAATTTAGCAAATAACGATTCTCGATTTTTATAAATATTTTTCCCTTTTTCAAACACAACAAAATTATGTTTTTATTTGCGAATAATGTTTCTTGATTCACTGAATAATGCATAACTTAAAAAAAACACTCATAGAGTAATGCATAATATTTATAATGTAAATTATTATTGTTTCAAACTAACTCTTCCATATGAATATTCTTTGTGATTTTACTGAATAATGTACAATTTTGTTGATTATTATTTTAAACTCCCCAAAAATAATAAATATATTATAATCATCTTACATACGAATAATATCTCTAATTTAACCGAATAATATCTCAAATTTAACCGAATAATTATTTCTTTAAATATGAATAATCTTTATAATTTCAACACGATTGTAAGGATAACATAATGAAAAAAACAAAGAAATGAAAAAAAGAAAAAGAAAAAAAATTACCGTAAGTGCATGGGATGAATGGAGTATATTTGAAAACAAAATGAAACCCCAAAAATCAACGCGCCGACACGCGCTTTCTTCTTCCTTCTCCCAGAGCCATCCCCCTTCCCTAACCCTAGCGTGCTTACCGGCGCCGACAAATCACCGTCTCACGACCACCTTCTCATGGCTGAACAAGCTGTTCCTTCTCCCTTCCTGGGAGTTTGGTTCCTAAACTCTGCTTCAAGTTCCCCAAATTGGATAAACCCTCTTTCAAGATTGAGAAAATCTGCATAAATCAGAATCTTGTAGTGAAAAATTACATAAATTGGTCGTGTGAGCGGCATGGTCGGCGTAATCGAAGACTTAAGGGCAAAGGTGGGAGGTGGAAAGGTTGGCTCTTTCCATGGTTCGGTGCTCTCTCTGTTCTATTGCCCTCTTTCTTTCATGGGCTGTTCCGGTTCTTCCGTCGACTTGTGGATTGGAAGCGACAACAACTCCGTTTCACCAGTATTTCGACCACGGGACAGGTTATTCATCCTACTTGTCAGATTTGCTATCAATTGCAACTAGTTTCCTTTGGGCTTGCCGCCTATTTAACCATTGACGTTTGCGATAATTGTGGTTATCGTTTTGCTCTTGCTTGCGTACTGCATTTAAGGGTGATCTATCCCTTGATTTTGATTACTCATATGTTGGGGCTTTGTATGCTACCGGAGTGTTCACTTTCAGTGATTCTAAAGCAGGACCCTATTTCCTATCATTCTAACCCTCTCTCTTATACAAAGATTGTTATAGACTACCGTATTTACTATTTTTTGTCTTCTTTACCAAGTTATTAGTCTTTAAGGATTGTCATTAGCTTCCTCAACTTCTATCATGTGATTTTTGCTTGTTCTGGAAATCATATACTCTACAAGTACTCTT
The DNA here is from genome assembly GCA_963922045.1 of Persicaria maculosa. Lineage (NCBI taxonomy): Eukaryota > Viridiplantae > Streptophyta > Magnoliopsida > Caryophyllales > Polygonaceae > Persicaria > Persicaria maculosa. The sequence goes on along the minus strand of OY998262.1, from coordinate 42,685,755 downwards.
TGTTGTTGGTTTTGTCTGTCGCTAGTTGCAGGGAGTGTGGCGACTTGTTTACACGGCTTGGTAATGACACAATCTCCTTCGCCTTAGTAGGTGAAACTCCGGCATACCGGAACATAACAATCATATCGCCAAAATATGGCCTTAAGCTTCAGTTAAGGGCTCGCAGCACTCGCAAAGATATTAAATTACACACTTCTGCTGATTTATCTGGCTTTCGTATCGACGGTCCCTTGCTTTCGGTTGGGTACGGCTATACTTGTCTTTTGGGAATAGATCCCTCAAACCATATTGGCTCACAAGGCGTGTGCTATGATCGTCATAGATCAATTACGCCCTACCGGGCCACTATAAAACAAATTGTTTCATTTACACAAAATCTTGGGTCTGTGACTTGTTTTGCTAACTTGCCTTCTGTTGTCACTTATTTCACCGATTGTTTTTTAGCGCTTTGGATCTACACTCAACATCTTGAGACTCCTCCTCATTATATGCAGTACATTTATGATATATGTCATATTTTGCAAATGTTACCCATCTTTGATAAAAAAGACTCGATTTTCATACGATTACGGATCAAAATTGGGTTTATATGAATATATGCTCTTGGAATTGTCGTGGTTTACGAAGACATAATTTCTGGACTAATACAGAACTCTTTTGTAGAAACAACTACATTAATGTCCTGGTGCTTCTTGAAACTAAAACAAACAAGCCCCCTCCAGAAAATGTCTGGAGAAAGTGCGGTTTCAACAACATAGCTTTCGATCATGCCGTTGGTTTCTCCGGTGGTATTTGTCTGCTATGGAAAGACATGTTGATGTCTGAAGGTGAAATTACACTTATCTCGGTTCACCACAGATTAATCCATATAAATTATCATGATCACATCATCAACCAAACAACGGCCTTCATCCTGGTGTATGCACCACCGAACTACCGGTCAAAAAACCCGTTCTAGGAATTTGTAATGCAATACATTTCGCAACTTGTTTTACCGTTCTGTATCTTGGGCGATCTTAATGAAATCGCGATTCCGGATGATAAGTTGGGGGGGATTATCCCTTCTCAGGCTCGCTTCCGACGCTTGACCCAAATAAAAAACGATCTGTTTCAAAATGAAGTCCCAACTCATGGTGGAAATTATACCTGGCAAAGGAAGAAAACGGGATCACCACATAACAGTTTCGCAAAACTTGACCGTCTGCTGGCACAATCAGAAATCATTGCTGCTTATGATGGTTTACGTGTCAAGATTCATCCTTTCACAACTTCGGGTCATGCCCCGATATCCATTGATCTACGTTCCCAAACGCATATCAACAATCGACCTTTTTCGGTTTGAATTAGCTTGGACCACCAAACCTGAATTCAGAAATATTGTAAAACAAGTTTGGCGTCTTAACCCGGTTGGTTCAAACATTTATAAATTGTTCAAGAAAACATCTTTGCTTAAAGGGCATGCGAAAAATGGCATAAGAGGACTTTTAATAATATTCACATACAGGTTTACCAAACCGATGAACAATTACTCAGACTGCAACAGATTTTAATTAACAACCCAAATGACCACGATTTTGAGCTTCACAAGAGACTGCTAAATAAAAGAGAAAGAATGCTTGACTTTCAAAGATGCTACTGGAGCCAAAGGGCTAAAGTAAAGCACAACAAACTCAATGATACAAACTCGTCCTATTTTCACCGTATCGCCACGGCGAGGCGGGGGAAAAAAGCTATCAAAATCCTCACAACAGATTCGGGTCTACAACTGACAGACCATAAATTGATAAGAGACGAGTTCGTTTCAAAGCTCTCCGACCGTTTCAAGTCATCGTACAACCATGAACTCGCGTTTACCGAGGATCTAAATGTTATAGATACAGAAATTACCTCAGCAGAGAATGGAGCTTTAACGACACCAGTTACAAACTCTGAAATTAAGGCCACACTATTTTCTATAAAACCGGATAAAGCTTCGGACCCCGATGGTATGCCTGCTGGTTTCTATTAGGTTTATTGGGATATTGTGGGACCATCCATCATTAAAGTTGTCAAGGCTTTCTTTGCCTCTGGAAGAATGTTGTGCCAAATTAACCATACATTTATAACTTTGATTCAAAAAAGAGATAACTTAAATGGTGTTAACCATTTCAGACCGATCAGTCTCTGTTCTATGATCTACAAAATCATCTCCAAGATTTTGTCTGCTAGACTATCAAAAGTTTTTGATAAACTGATTCACCCTTTACAAAGCGCGTTTACGAAGGGAAGATCCATACATGATAATATCCTAATCGCCCATGAAATTTTCCATTCATTTAGAACAACTAAAGTAAGAGGTGGCTACATGGCCATCAAACTGGACATGGAAAAGGCTTACGATAGGGTTGAATGGCCCTTCCTTTTTTCCATTCTTGAAAAGTTCGGCTTTAACAACAAGTTCGTTATGTGGATCCAAGAATGTGTCAGAATTGTGTCCTACTCGGTTCTCATAAATGACGAACCGTCGACACCATTCAGGCCCAATAGGGGCCTGAGGCAGGGTGACCCACTCTCACCTTTCCTATTTATTCTTATGGCTGAGGTACTTGCTAGAACGCTACATAGAGAAGCTTCTCTCTCAAAGGAATTGGGCTTCTGTTTGGGGCAGAGAGGAGTCAAAATTCCTTTTCTCGCCTTCGCAGATGACATTATGCTTTTCGGGAAAACATCCCAATCAACGTGCAATAAACTAACTAGCACTATACAACATTTCTGCCAGATCTCCGGCCAAAAGGTCAATCTACACAAATCTAGCTTCCAAGTCTCTTCCAACACACCTAACTCGGCCATTCAAACCATTGCTACAACCTTAGGAATCCCGCAAACAACTTGCCTTGAGAAGTATCTCGGCTGTCCTATTATAAATGGAAGGGTTAACCGTGACACATTTGCCGATGTGGTCTTAAAAGCAAAGCATCAGCTTACTAAATGGAAAGCGACTTCTCTATCTGCTGAGGGTAGGAAGATACTCATAAAGTCCAATTTAAGCGCACAGCCTATTTTTATAATGCAGGCGTTTATACTACCTGCGTCTATTCTGCATGAGCTTGACAGAGTTTACAGACAATTCTTCTGGAATAAAGGCCCAGAGTCAACTCCCTTAATCAGCTGGGATAAAATCTGTCCAGACACTCTATCAGGTGGCCTTGGTATCTACAAGGCAGAAACCATGAACATAGCTCTACAAATGAAGCTGCTTTGGAAAATTATAGCTGAACCAGATAACATCTGGGTAAAAGTTATTACAAATAAATATCTCAAGAATTCCACCATCATGAACTACACTAAAAAAGGGAACACCTCGTGGCAGTGGTCCAGTTAATCTCTATTAGACACTTATTTAAACCGGGCCTCCATTGGTCTATCGGAGACGGCCACTCGGTTACATTCTGGCAGGACAACTGGGTACGACAGATGCCCTTAGCGGACCTCACACTCACACCAATTACAAACGAGTCAGCCGATTGGTCTGTTAATAGATTCATTGATACATATAAGAATTGGAAAGTCTCAGGCCTTTATACGGACCTTGTCGGTTTATTAAACACTGATGTCATTGACAGCATCACTCAGATTAAACTTCCTGACAATGGTTACCATGACAGACTCTTTTGGGGACCTAGTAAGAACGGATGGTTCTTAACCAGCTCAACCACTTCCATCATCCCGCTTTATAACGGGGACTCAAATTTTGATTGTAACTGGCTTTGGAATCTGAATGTCCCCTACAAGATTAGACATTTTCTTTGGAAAATCTCTCGAGATGGATTACCGACTTTTGACAGATTACAACGGTCTCATATAGCGGTGCCTTCTGGCTGCAGTTTTTGCGACAACAGTAGGGAATCTACCTTCCATCTACTAGTGGAATGCCCTATGACATTTGCATTTCTAACCACACTTAACATTCGTACACCGAATCATATAGGCTTAACAGCGAACTCAAAGGCAAATACCATTCTAAACAATATTTTTGTAAACCTTGGTAACGAAAAGACCGGGTATCTGGCCTTCGCTTGGTGGAGTCTTTGGTTTTTCAGAAACCAACTTGTGTTTAGACATGTGGCTTCTGTCAAAACACAGGAGATTGCTCTCTTCTGTAACACTTCAAGTCATACTTGGTATGAAAGTAACAAACAAACTAACAAAGTGTATAACACGGAACACAATGGTTCCGGCAGGGCGCAATTAACAAACCAGACATCTACCGGCTACGAGCAGCATAAAACAAAACCTTGGGAGAGACCACCAGCTGGTTATTAAAAGTTAAATTTCGATGGCTCATATTGTCAGTCGGAGGAAGGAACCTATGGCTATGCTATTCGTGATCATAGCGGTAACATATTTGCCTTAGGGCCAGGCAGATGTAACAACAGTTCAACGGTTTTAGCGGAAGCAATGGGCCTTCACATGGGTGTGGCTAGGGCAAAACTTCTAGGAATTAAATACCTTCTGATCGAAGGAGACTGTCTGGTTGTTATAAAGGCTCTCCTGGGTGACTGGTCTTGTCCCTGGAACATTGAGCTGTTAATGGCAGATACAAAAACGAATTTATATTATATGTCTCATGTTGCTATTCGTCATGTTTTCAGGGAATCGAATGCGGTGGCTGACAGAATCGCACGTCTGGTCTACAACATCCCTACCGATGATAGCTTGGAGGATCAAGAACTTGCTGTTCTCGTCCGTTTGGACGCGCTAGGAAAGAGACCCAGTCGACGGCGGATTTCCTAAATTTTACCTTGCTTCCAAAAAAAAAAAGAGTATATTTAAGATTTGAGTAACGAGGGGCACGTGAGCATGTCCAACCAATTTTCTTTTTTAAATAAAATTGAAAATCATAATTAATTTTAACTATTTTTTTATTACAGTAGGCAAACATTAGGGAGAATTACATCAAATGTAATTCACTCCCTGGATCATCCTGACGGATGATGGTACAAAGGTCCCTGTTAAAAGGGATGCTATTCCTATTCATAATGATACCAGTTCTCGCTATATAGTCCGCAACCTTGTTAGCTTCTCTGTAGCAGTGGTTGAATTCGACATGATCAAAGTGCTCTTTTAGCCGATTGATGTGTTGTACTTGACGCAAGACTTCCCACTTTGTGTTCTTTCCTTCCTTGATTGCTTTTATAATCTCTTGGTTATCTCCTTCAATGACAATTCTCCTCATACCTAATCTTCGGGCGTGCTCCATTCCTATTTGAATAGCATAGGCTTCAGTTTGGAGGATACTTCCTCTTTCCGTTACCTGGTAAAAAATATCCTTAATATGACCCTGAGAGTCTCGGATAACTCCCCCCACTTGACAGGCGCCCGTGGGTTTCACGGAGCCATCTACATTAATTTTATAGAGAGATATATGGGGTTTGGTCCATTTTGCTCTTGATCTCTTGTTCTTTCTTCCTGGCTTAATATTTTCTTGTTTTGCATAATTCCAGTCTTTAATGGCAGAGATAGCAGTTTGAGCTATTATGTTTGGAGGGGCTATATGTTTTGTTTTGAAGATGTGATTGTTTCTAGCCTCCCAAATGGCAAGCCATATGAAAACTATATCATTAAAATTATGGTTGTCCTCTTTGACTTGTTCTAGATTGATGAGGTTACCATTTCTGTTAGGGAGTTGGAAATAGGTTTTTGTCATTTGTTCATAATGGGCGATTACTTCTCTCGTATATTGGCATCCTAAGAGAAGATGATGTAAGTCTTCACTTGTTTGATTGCATAGTGAACATTGACTCGGAACTCTATTAAAGTATCTATTTAGGCGTTCTTTCGTTGGGAGGCCATCTGACATGACTTTCCAAAGAAAATTTTTCTGTCTTGGTGGTAGACTTAGGTTCCAAATCCATTTGTGGTTTCCTATTACTTGTTCTTCATTTCTGAAAATGGTCTTGGCCGATTTTGTGGAGAAGTTTCCAGAGGGGTCAGGTTTCCATATGAGCTTATCTTGGACCTGCCAATCTGGGATGTAGATTTTGAGAATTTCATTCCGAATGTTAGTTGGAAAGATGTTGCTAATAAGTTGGGTATTCCAGGTTTTGTCATTTAAGATGAGGTCACTAACCTTCATATTTGGATCATGGGTGTTTAAAAAATTTGTTAGCCTAATGTTTGGGATCCAAGGATCATACCAGATATTGATAGATTGACCATTCCCTACTAGCCATAAGAGTCCTCTTTCAAATTTTTCCCGGATGGAGAGTAGTCTTCCAAATTGCCAGGAGGTGTCCTGGTTTGTTCTTTGTTGGATCCCTTGATTTGTTAGGTACTTCTCTTTGATAACTCGTACCCAAATGTTGTTTTCATTTGTGTAGATTTTCCTGAGAAGTTTCATTTGGAGGCTCTCATTAAGCTCTTCCGCTTTCCTAATGCCAAGCCCACCTTGATGTTTGCTTTTGCAGATTTTATCCCATGAGATCAGGGGTGTATACCTTTCAGAGTTGAGCTTATTCCAGAAGAAATTTTTATTTATTTGATCAATCTGGTTTAGAACACCTTTTGGTAAAAGGAAGTTTTGCATTAGATAGTTTGTTTTAGAACTCAGGTTTGCTTGTATAAGAACTGCTCTACCTGCTTGGGATAGGGTAGAGGCCTTCCATTTCGATAACTGTTTTTTGAGACTTTGTATTGCTTCTTCAAACATATTATTTTTTATACGACCATTTAAAATTGGTATACCCAGATATTTTTCGAGGGTTTTAGAAATTGGAATGCCCATACTTTGCGCTAGATCCCTCGCTAGGTTTTGGTTAATATTCCTTGAGAATTGAATAGAACTTTTGTTATAGTTTATCGTAAGACCTGAGAGATTGGAGAAATTGTTGATCATGTTTTGTATTGTGTTAAGACTTGTATGAGCTGCTTTTGCAAAGATGATTGTGTCATCTGCAAACGTGAGGAAAGGTATAGGTGTGCCATCTTTAGTTAGTTTGATGCCAACCAGGGAGTCATCCAGGAGAGCTTCCTTATGTAGTTCTCTAGCAAGACTTTCCATGACTATTACAAAAATATAAGGGGCTATAGGATCACCTTGCCTTATACCTCTGTTTGGGTTGAATTGCTTACCCGGTCTGTTGTTAACCAGGACAGAAAAGGTAGTAGAAGATATACATTTCATTACCCAATTAATCCATCTTGGGTGAAATCCAAATTTGTTTAGCACGGTTTGTATGAAGCTCCAATTAATTTTGTCATACGCTTTCTCCATGTCTAGCTTTAAGGCCATCCAAGCCTTTCTACCTTTTTGTTTATGGAAGTTGTGAGAGATTTCATGGGCAATAAGAGTATTATCTTGTATTGATCTACCTTCCACAAAGGCTCCTTGGAATGGGTTGATAATTTTTGGAAGGATAGGCTTTAATCTATTGGCTAGGATTTTGGAGATGACCTTGTAGATCGTATTACAGAGACTGATCGGACGATAATGATTTATGTTCGATGAATTGTCTATTTTTGGGATAAGGGCTATAAAAGTTTGATTGATTTCAGATAAAAGGTGTCCAGAGTGAAATTAATTTTAACTATTAATTTCTTTAGATTTAATGATGTAGATCTATTCTTAATTTTCATTCTAGGGGTGTTTTCATCGGAATCCGTCCTCATGCATGCATGCATACACATACTGTCGCATTTCGCATTTAGGATTGATCAGTATCGCTCATCCACAAAAAGGCCCATGCCTGATGCCATACAGGTGGGGTAACTTTAGGATTGATGAATCGCAATATTTGAAGCGGCCACTCTATTTACATAAATATCATGCAAAACGTATATGATGTTGGTCAGATCTTCTCATCTGTGTATTCATATTTATTTAGATCTTCAACAATAACCACTTGACATGTACAAATGGGCCATATCATATTTGAATTTCAATTTCTCAACTAAAATTATCGGTAGAAGTTGCTACAATAAATAAATAAATAAATAAATAAATAAATATAAATAAATATATATATATATATATATATATATATATATATATTATCCATCTGATCGGAAATAAACGATGCTTAACTTTTGTGCACGTAGTTTGAGAAGCTAAAAGCTATATAAAATATTTATAGGGGCAGTTTTTGTACATGCCATATTTTTTGCCTATATTAAGAAAATGTATGCCCACCACCCTCTCCATATTAGCAAAATGTCCCCCCACTGCTGAAACGAAGTTGCTGAAATTTAGGATTTAGGTTTAGAGATGAGGAGTGCAAATTTGTCCAGAAAATTATAGATGGACAAATCCAGAAACTTATAGATAGACAAATCCCTAATTTCACAAGGGTGGGGGACACTCCCTCAATATAGGCAAAAAAAAAAAGGCCGGTTTGACAAATTTTCTCATATTTATATAGTTTTTAGCTAACTCCTAAAACTATGTGAACAAAAGTTAAACATCGATTATTTGCGATCAGAGTGAGTATATATACACACCGATTAAATAGGGAATTATTAATGCAACATATATCAGAAGCAAAGGATCTAGAATATAATAATAATCTTTAAATTGTCGAGGGTACTCCTAGAGTTGGATCCAATAACAGTCAACTTAGTATTGCACTTAATTCGCTCGCCCGACCTCCTTGATGCTCTTTTGTACTTGTACCTATATATTTGTGAAAAACAAAGGCAGCCTCACCTTGCTGGAACTTCAAACATATATAGCTTGTCATAATATTTTTTAGGCGTGAAAATAAATTACTATATATATATTCTTCAAAGTAGATATGATCAAGCATATCCCTTAAATCCGTTACAATGCCGACCATCAATTAATATATATATCAAGGCATATGAATGCTACAGTAGCCAGTACA